>JAQPPZ010003096.1:1277063-2554127 GCA_028583015.1 Wollemia nobilis
AATTGTAGCTACCACCCAATCATAACAAAAACAATAGTCTAGGACCATTGGGGTTGTTACGGAGTTCATAGACAATGGATATTTTGATTGTTTTTCTTCTGTAGCATAGGCTCACAAGATCTGAGAATGCATTTTTGCACTTCAAGGTCTTGAGATAATATCTAGTTGTAACACATTTTGTATGATCTTCATTTTAGAAAATTGATTGTCACTCATTATTTCATAATTAGCTCCAAGAATACTATATGAGGTGCTAATATTTTTCGTTGAATTGACTGGATGGTCTTTAGTAACCATTTGGCTTTTATGAATGATTTGATTTGAATAATCTTTTAGGGTTGAGTCTTATGTTGCTTGCTTGATTCTTGCTAGACAATTGGTGTAATTAGAGGATGAGATTCTTCCTTGTGAACTGGGACATTTGAAGGTTCAACATAATTCATGCTTAGGGCCTTCTCCTCCACCAAGGAGGAATCAGAGCATGATCGAATGACCGAGCATTTCTTCTTTAGATGGCCATATTGATGACAACCATACATCTTAGGGAGAAATTTTCATATTCAATATTTTGGATCCATTCCCCTTTTCTTGAGGAGATAGTAATGGATTGAGGTCAAGGAACTGAAACATCCATCCAAATAGCCAATCTTGCTTTACTCATATTAATTTTACTAGATAATTTTCTCTGTTTGGGCATCCATATACTGGAATGCACCAATGGCATTACTAATTTTGGTGAATATCTTCTCTCCCAAAAACTCCATAGGTAGAGCATATAGATTCACCCAAACTAGGAAGCCATTGACTTCTTTGATAAGGGGGTTGAAATTGGGTGTCCAAGATCATATATAGACACCCCTTTGTCCAAAAAACCAATTGTATCTATAATATATTACCCTATCTCTATCCACTAAATAAAAACAAAAAACAAAAAAGAAATTTTGGATAGCAAAACTACTTGGAATTTACTAGACTACTAAAGTTTAATGTATCATTTAAGCTCCTTTAGGCCTGCTCTTTTTTCCCTGAGTTTGCAGATAACTATTTGGGCTTCATGATCAATTAGATCCAACCCAAATTCATCCTCAAAAATCTTGATAGAGGGAAAAGGTTCATCAAAAAGCTCCACCTACGAACCCAAATATCCCTCTGAAACATTTCTTTTAATAAAAAATGCTTTCTCATAGACTGAAGAGCAACTAATATCCTCCTAAGTACAATGAGTGGGTTGTGAACAACTCTCTTTCTACAATTTTTGACTGCACCTAGGTTTTGTACCCTTTCGCTTCGTTCCATCCTCATGTCCTCCTGAGTATAGTGAGTGGGCTACGATAAACCCTCTTCCTACAAGGCTTGACTACACTTAGGGTTTGCACCCCTTTCGCGCAAAAATTAACTCAAAAATGATATTTATTTGGGAAGACAAATAAAAATATCATAGGTGTTAACAAGAAGTGGGGCTAAGCCCACTAATAAAAATAAAATTGTTGATGATAAAAATGATATCATGGAATATTAGGGGTATGCATAAAACCCCTAAAAAAAGAGTTATTAAGGAATTAATAGGTTATAGTCAAGAGCTCATTTTGATACAAGAAATAAAATTAAGCAACGAAGAATGTAAGGATGCTTTAAGAATATTTGGAAGATGGGTGATTGTTTAGAAGTTTCTTCTAGAGGAGATTCAGGCGGTATTGCAATAATATGGGACAATTTCAAATGGGATGGGTAATTATTAGAAGCAAAAATTAATTGGGTTGGATTATTTTGTAAGAAAATGGAAAACATCAAAGTTGGAGTTATAAATGTATATTTTTCAACTATAGTTACTCCTTGCGAAAGATGTTGGAAGGACATTAGCATTTTTATAAAATACAATGATGATTCATTGTGATTTATGGATCATTGGGAATGATTTTAATACTATTCTATATCTTGTGGAAAAGAAGGGTGGTATTTCAAGATCATCTAAATCAGTGCAATATTTTACTTCATTTGTCAATTCAAATGATCTTTGGAATGTTAGTCCTTCAAAATTTCAATATACATGGGATAATAGACGCATTGGACAAAATCATATAGTAGAAAGACTGGATAGATTCTTGTTATACAATAAATGGTTGTAAACAAAGTATACAATCTCTTGAGATATTTTATTGCGAGCAAGATTAGATCACAAACCCATTCTTTTGACTTGCGAGTTACCTAATAATTATCATCCAAATCCATTTCACTTCCAATATATGTGGCTCCAAGACCCTAATTTTTTCCACATGGTTATGTTATGGTGGGATGAATCAAAATTTGAAGGATTGTGTATGTACAGGTTTATTCAAAAGTTGAAATATTTAAAGGAGCAAATGAAGATTTGGAATACCAAATCTTTTGGTAACATTTTTAAAGGGATGAAAAAATTGAATCTAAGCTCAAAAATTTGCAAAAGATAGTAAAAATTAATGGAATGGATTAGGATTCTTATGTGAAAGAAAAAATACTTTCTTATTATCATAATGCATTGGAAAATGATTCATATTGGTTCCAAAAATCTAGAGAGAAATGGCTCAAAGAAGGAGATAGAAATACAAAAAAAAAATCACGTTACGACAAAAACAAATTGTTTTGTTCATCATATAAAAAATATTTAACTCCAAATGGAAGAAATATTGAGGATGAAAAATATATAAGGAAGGAAACAATTAATTATTTAAAAATATTTTATCAGATTTTAGGCAAGATAAAAAGGTACAAGAGAAACTTCTACAAAATATTCCATCAATTATCACTTAGAGACAAAATGAAATCTTGTGAAGAAAATATCCGAGGATCTCCATGAAGCGATTTTCTCTTTCCATCCTAACAAGGTACCTAGCCTCGATGGATTTCCTATAATTTTCTTTCAAAAACTTTGGAATTTATTGAAGAGTGATATGTCAGTTGCAGTAGAAGAGGCCCAAAAAAGGAAGGCTATAATAAGTGATATCAATGTTACTTTTATTACCTTGGTTTCCAAGAAAGGTGACACAAAATATTTGGGTAATTTTTGTTCAATAAGCCTATGTAATATGATTTATGAGATCATTTTAAAAATTATGGAAAATATGTTGAAGAGTATTCTAGGATGTTTTATCTCAAAGGAACAAGGTGGCTTTGTTCATGGTAAACAAATTCTTGATTGTATAATTGTTGCACAAGAGGCCATGCATTCTCTTCATTCCATGAAAAAAACAAGTATTCTTTTGAAATTAGATATGAACAAAGCATATGATAGAGTTTCTTGGAATTTTCTACATGCTATTTTCAAAACGTTTGGCTTTGATTATAGTTGGTGTGAGTGTATTAAATGTTGTTATAACACTACAAAATTTCCTATTTTGATCAATGGTTCTCCTGTTGGTTACTTTAAGTCATATTGTGGACTTTGTCAAGGTGATCCATTTTCTCCTTATCTATTCATTATTTTTTTGGAAGCATTAGGGAGAGCCTTTTCAAAGGTGAAAATAGAAGGAAAAATCAAGGGTATTCAAGTTGCAAAATATGATCCCTTTGAATCTCATCTCCAATTTGTTGATGATACTTTTATTTTATGTCATCCCTTAGTCAATGTAGCCATGGAGTTCAAATCAATATTATCATACTATGAGAAGGCTACTGGATAGTTGGTTAATACTACAAAATTCATGATTTCATTGACTTTCCTTGACCCTTTAGGAGGAGCCTTCCAAAAAATATAGATATAAATACATAACATCGAGTTCATGGTTAGTGAGGGAGGATAATAAGTTATCTATTGTTATGAACAGTGGAAACTCCCTCCCCATACGCATGGAGTGCATCATATAGCATCTTAGAAATTCATAAGGAAAATATTTAGGTCATGACCCTGGTTCTATTTTTTAAGGTTGGGGTCCTAATAACTTGGAGGTTTCTTAAGTAATATATATATATATATATATATATATATATATATATATATATATGTATATGTATATGTGTGTGTGTGTGTGTGTGTGTGTGTGTGCATATTTTTAAATATAATTATTAACATTTACCTTGTGAATATAATGCAAAGTGAGGGTAGGTTTTTTAATTTTGATAATATAATTTATGTTTTTTTGATGTAAAATAATAATAAGAGAGTCAAGGAGGAACATGAGATCATTGACAACAATAATGTTGTTTTTGGATGTAAAATAATAAGAGTCTCAAAGAGGAATAGATCCTTGACAACAATAAGATAGAGAATGAGAAGAAGAGGGATGATGACAACAATAATAATGAGGGAAAATAGAGAGTATTAGTTGAAGAAGTATGCCAAGTTATTTTCATGACTATGGTGCATGAGCATGGACAACTACAAAGTGAATTAACTATGACATTTATACAAGAATTCTCATATAAATTAGACCACCATAGGAATTTTTAGGAATATCCCTATGGGTGTAAGACATATTTCATATGGCTTGTCCCTCAACATATTTGACTTTGGGTTTGTTGTGACTGTCATAGGACGTTCCACTTCTATTGTATTGAATTTTTAGGCTACAAATATGAACATATGGATTGATAGTAACTAAAGCAAAAAAGGGATACAATTTTGTGAGACTCTTGCATTACATGCCAAAAGGATAGTGTTGCTCATATGGATCTGTATTTCCTTTTCTCGTTGCATATGGATGCTCTCAAGTGGTTCAATAGGGCTATGTATGATCCACTATTTGCATGGCCCTAGTCATATGTATGGAATTTTATTATCCCTAAGATGTAGGGGTGCCTTGGCCCATGGTATTTGGTGGTTGGGCATCAATGTGGTGTATGGATATCCCTTCTATCCATTGGGTTATGTTTTCATTGCCACTATTACATGCATTTCCTAATCATGCCTATGGGTTCCTATGACACTTAGAACTGATGATTTAGGATAAGCTACAAATAACTTAATTTAGATGACCTTAGGTTTTGGGAATAAACTAAAATGCACATATTAGGTGGAAAATTTTTCAAGGCCTCCCATACCAAGTCTTAAAGTAACAAGAATTTCTCCTGGAAAATTGAATCAACTTCCTAATATATATATGCCCATTTTACTAATATCTCAAGATCAATGTCGTTCCATAAGAATAATTGATTTATAAAAATATAGCACAAATATAACTTTACCAATAAAAACCAAATTTCCAATCCAATATTATACATATGCTTATATTATTAATCCAAAAGTTCACAAACATATAACCAAAATAAAAGAGGATGTAAAGATTTGTTATTTATTTATTGCTCAATAGTATCTAATCAAATAGTAAATTTAAAATAACACACACAAGTACCTATATTACAATTTGAAATCAAAAAGTATAATTCTATCTCAAAAACATTTAATTCTTCATATGAAAAATTTAACATAGAAATAGAGCCACAAGAATATGACGACAAAATAGGATTTACCTTGGTTTAGAAATCTAATAATGTGGACAGATTTAGTGCATCGAAATATCCTTGCAATTTGTTAACAAAGATAAAATATTACATATTAGGGTCCTCCATGTTGGATGGCCTTGACTACAAAGAATATCAATGTGCATTACTTTTAATGTCTACCGATGTTCATTTTCAAACATGGTATGTTAGTCTTATTTTGGATCAATAATTTGGATACCCTTGTTCCTTTCACATTAATATAAAGTTTAATATTTGATATTTTGAGAAGACTTTACTGTATCAAGTGACCTTCCATAACTGAATATGAAATCAATGAATCCTTGGATGAAGCAGTTCTTGAAATACTAAAGGCCCTTGTAATCATACAAGGTATCTTAAGTTCCATAGAAACTTTAGTTGTAGAACGATATAAAAGAGAAAAGGCAGCAGTATAAGTATCCCTAAGAACACTAGAAAAAATAATGCTTACTATAAAAAGGCACATGCATTAGTCTTCTTAGAGAAAAAGAGAACAAGTTGAAAAAAGAAAAATCAATCTAGGAGCAAGCCTCACATTTTCTTGTTTTAGAAAGAAAACAAGTGTTGCAAGTGTGAGTAGGAAGCAAGTATAATTAGAAAGCAAATTGTGAGAAAGAAGCAAGTGTCACTTTTTCTTATTCCAAATTTTAGAGGAAATTCAAAAACTAAAGAATTCTTGTAAGAAAATCTAGGTAGCATAGTAAAAAAGTGAATTTTGAAATTCCTAGCTAGAAGTAATGATATCCTCATTGGAAGTTAGGATGCCCTAGTTGGAAGTATGGATGACCTAGTTGGGGACAAGAGGAAGAGCAAATATATGGAAAACCCTATACAAGTAGCAAACATTACACAAGAAGTTATTATTAGTAATGAGATGATTGAACATGACATAATGATTATTAAAGGTGGAGGAGTACTATGTGAGTTCCATAGACACTGGCCAATTTGTTTAGAGATTCAAAATTGAATTAAGTGAAGGTGGGGATTGAATTAAAATTACTTAATGATTTTTCTTCAAAATTCTCTAGCATATAAATTAGGGATACAATAATTGATGATGTCTCATGGTTTAAAGGAAGAGATGCATCATATTTAAGATCATAGAGTGAGAAATTTTCTTTAGGGATAAAATCTATTAAAAGATATTCTATATGGATTAGAATTTTTGGCCTTCCATATCAACTTATCGATAAGAATATTTTGAAAAATATTGTCAATACTCGAAGGGAGTTCATCTTGGAGGAACCAACAACTAAGGAGTGAAAGCATATCATGTACAACTAAATGTGTTGCCATGGGTATTTCAAAACCTTTATTATATTCCATTAGGATTAAGTATGAATTAAGGGAATTATATTGAAGTGGATTATGAAAACACAACAAATATTATGAGACTACACACATAAAAAATATGGGAAAGTAAAAACAATAGAGAAATAGATGGAATATTTTGGGCATGAGACAAATTTCAATGCAAAGTAATGAGATCATATCATAGTAGAAGTTGGGTCAAATTAAGGATTTTCCACTCCTAAGAAAGTGGCAAAAAATGTTGCTCTACATCATTAAATGACAAAGGCGATTACAGTCTACTTGAATAAACCATTAGAAGAAAAAAATATAAGGGATGAGGAAGTACAATGCACAAGTTCAAATTCAAATATGTGAAGGAATATGGGGTTCCAAATATTAAAGCAAAAGGAGGCAAATGAGGTCAAAGTTAAACCAAGTAAATCATCTCCTTACAATAAAAATAAAAGTAGTAGAGAGTGTATCCCTTTCACTTTAGAGTTGCAAGATCAACATAATAAATAAATGCATATGTAGGATATCTATGAAAATTTGAGGTTTTCAAGGAAGTATAAGAAAGTAATTACTGTGAAGGATTACTATGAAGCATAAAAAAGTGTTTGTAAGGCTATTCCTTTCATTTTAGCTATCTAAGGCAACATAGAGTTTTAGAATACAAGTTCTTGTTATGAATAATATGGAAACTTAGAAGATATTGATGACAATGAATGTGTCTGTGGTAATGGAAAAAGGAGAGGAATGCCCTAAAAGTAAGAACAAAGAGAAAAGGAAACCCAAAGGGATATTGATTTGGAAAACCAAAAACATATATCATGGTTGCTAACAAAAACGGGGCTAAGCCAGCTAATAAAAATAAAAAGTGATGATGAAAATGGTACGATGGAGTTTTAGAGGTATGAATAAGACCCCCAAAACATTGTTATTAAGGAATTAATAGGTTGTTATACTCCTATGTTTATTTTTAACACGAGCAAAAAAATTAAGTAGTGAGGAATATAAGGATTCATTCAAAAAGATTTGGAAGATGAGGATTTTTCTAGCAATTTCTTCTATAGAAGCTTCTAGAGGTATTGCAATAATATGGGACATACAGAAATAGGATAGACAATTGCTTGAAGCAAAAAGTAGTTGGATTGTTGGTCTATTTTATAGAAAAGAGAAAAAATTAAAGTAGGGCTTATAAAAAAATATGGTCTGACTATAGTTACCCCTCATGAAAAATATTGAAAAGACCTTAGCATATTTTTTTTAAATACAATCATGATTTATGATTGTGATCTATTGATTTTTGGAGGGACTTCAACACAATTCTATCTCATTCAAAAATAAGGGTGGGACTCCTTGATGATCTAAATTAATGTAGTATTTTACTTCATTTATCTATTTAAATGATCTTTGGTATGTTATTCCTTCAAGTTTTGAGTATACTTAGGATAATAAATGCATTGGGAAAAAATCTATAGCTAAAATATTGGATAGTTTTTGTTATCCAACACATGATTGCAAATAGAGTATACGATCTCTTCAAACATTTTGTTACAAGCATGATCAAATCATCAACCCATTCTCTTGAGTTGTGATTTACTTAATAATTGTGATCTAAATCCATTTCATTTGTACTCTATGTGGCTCCCAGACCCTAATTTCTTCCATATGATTATATTATAGTGGAATGAAGCACATTTTGAAAGATCATGTATGTATATATTTGTTCAACAGATGAAATATCTAAAAGAGAAAATGAAGATTTGGAATACCAAATATTTTGGTAGCATATTTAAAGAAAAAAAGGAAATTAAATCCAAGCTCAAAAATTTACAAGAAATAGTAGAAATCAATGGAAAGGACTAGGATTCTTATGTGCAAGAAAAATAATTACTTTTTGGTTGTCATCATGTATTGAAAAAGGAGGATTCGTATTGGTTCAAAAAATATTTAGAGAGATGGGTCAAGGAAGGAAATAAAAATACCAAAAAATTTAAGCTACATCCAAAACATATATTTCTTTTCATTGCATAAAAAATATTTCAACTCTAGATGGAAGAAATATTGAGGAAGAATAATATATAAGGAATCATTAAATTATTTCAAAGTTATTTTGTCAAATGTTGGGTAAAATAAGGAGGCTCGAGGTAAGATTTTGTAAAAATTTCCATCAATTATCATACAAGAAAAAATGAAATCTTGATAAATAAGAGTTTATAAAGGAGCTACATGAGGCAGTTTCCTCTTTCCATCTAATAAGGCACTTGGCCCCAATGGATTTCCTACAATTTTGTTTCAAATTTTTTGGGATCTATTGAAGAATGATATTGGTTGTGGTTGAAGGAGCTTGGAAAAGGAAGGCTATAATAAGTGATATCAATGCCACATTAATTACATTGCTTACCAAGTAAGGTGAGATAAAATACTTTGATAATTTTTGTACAATAAGAATTATATTGTGATTAATAAATATTTAAAAATTATGACAAATAGATTGAAAAGCATTTTGGATTGTGTTATATTAAAGGAACAAGGTAGTTTTATTCATGGTTTAAATTAATTCTTGATGGTGTAATCATTACACAAGAGGCCATACATTCTCTTCAAAAATACTTATGAAATTAATATCATGATAGGACTTGTTGGAGTTTTCTACATGATATTCTCAAAAAGTTTAGTTTTGGTCAAGGTTGGTGTGAATGGATTAGATGTTGTAACACTCATAATTATTCTATTTTAATCAATGGATCCCTTGCTAGATACTTTGAGTCATCCTATGCACTCCACTAAGGTTATTCACATCTTCTTATTTATTTATGAGTTCTTGCAAAGGCATTAGAGAGAGCTTTCTCAAAGAAAAAATGGAAGGAAAAATAAAAGATAAGTAGGTTGCAAGAAATGGTCGCTTTGAATCTCATTTCTAATTTTTTGATGATACTTTTCATTTGGGTCATCCCTTAGCCAATAAGACCATAGAGTTTAAATCATTATTATCATGCTATGAGAAGACTATTAAACAACTGATTAATACTACAAAATCTAGGATCTTTTTCATTAAGACTACCTTAGATTTGCAATATATTATTATGGATATTTTAGGGTTTAAAATTGTAAAATTTTCATCAATATATTTGGGGTATTTCTTTGTATTATAAAGGAAGGAAAAATAAGCTTTGGGACTCAATTTTGGATAAAATGAAATCTTGTTTGGCAAGTTGGAAAGGCAAGTTCTTAATCATGGATGGAAGGCTATAACTCATAAAGACTACATCACAATCCATCCCTATTTATATGATATCACTTTCAAGATTGTTGTAGGTACAACATCTAAATTTAATAAAATTGAAAGATATTTTCTTTGGAAAGGATGTGAGGAATATTTTAAAAGGAAATAGTATTGGAGGGGTAGGCTTGCAAAATTGTAGACTTATAAGTTTGGGCTTAAGAGAAAATATTGGCTAGAGATAATTCAAATATCAAAGAAATAGTTGAGCACAAATTGTACTTCAAAATATATAAGTTCCTTGATGCAATGAAATTGGTGAAGAAATGAACCCTACCTAAAGTATCACCAACATGGAACTTCATATTAGATAGTTTTAATTGATAAAAAAATAGATGGTAAGTCAGGGAGGGGAATTATACAAATATTTTATCCAATGCTTGGTTGAAGCCTTATCCTCTTATCTTTGATTCGATAACCATTGGCTTGGCCATGTCTAGCTTATAAAGGTTCAAATATTAGATTATATTAATATGATAAATAACTCTCAACTATGGATTTCTATTAGTAACCTAGTTAAAGGAGAGGATATCAAACAAAGAGTAGATAATCTTAAGAAGATGGTTTAAGAGTTTTATTTACCTATTTTTACGTGAAAGGATGATTTAGTTTAAATCTATCAAATGATGTTGGATACTTAGTCAAGTTGGAATATAAATATTTAGAGCAATCAAAATTTTCTCCTTCCCATGATTTCTCTTAGAAGAATATTTAGTCACAAGAGGCCCTCCCTAAGGTCTCAATATTCTTTTAATTAGTAGTCTAGGTCAATATTCTTATAGGAGAGAGTCTACAAAGAAGAGGATATCATGGACCATTTGTGTGTGCCATGTGTGAGAAGGATCTAGAAACATCGACCCATTTACTTCTTCATTGTACTTTTTGCTTACACTATTTAGGGCTATTTTTTAAAAAATATGAGAATATATTGGGCAACTCTATCAATATTGAAAAAGTTGATGAAATATTAGGTGAATTATTTTAAAGCTAAAACATTATGTGTTCTATGGAGGATTAGTCCTCCTGTTATTTGTTAGAATTTTTAAAATAAATCTCAAAATCATGCCCAAGTTTGGAACCGTATTATTGTCTCTCTTGTAAAATATTTATAGACATGATGCTCACCATAAGAAGTCTCACATACATAAAAAGAGATACTAGCATTTTGGTTATAGGATTTGAATATACATGGAAGGGATCTATAACAATAGAGTTAACACAAATAATTTGCTTCGATATATTGCAAAATAAAAATGTCTAGAAATTAGATTTATTAAAATTAATTTTTATGGTGCTTCTAAAGGAAATCTAGGGAAAGTTGTTGGAGGTGTTATTTTTCAAAATAATGAAGGCAAAATATCCCTTACTCAGGATCATATGGAACTTCAACTAACAACTATGTAGAACCTACGACACTTCTTATAGGGATCAAAATTGAAATTGAAAAAGGGTGGAACTATATTTCAATTGAGGAGGATTTGCAAAATATCAATAATGCTATCAACAAAAATGGATGTGAGGATTCGATAAAAAATAATATTATTGCTAATTTTCATCAATTGTTGTTAAAGGTAATCTCTTAGAAATGTGGACATATCTACAGAGAAGAAAACATGGTAGAAAATTGTTCTTGAGGAGTAATGCTTCTTGGTGGGGGTTAGATGTAGTAGGATCAGGTGTTCATGCTTGGGGGAAGTAGAAATTACAATGGTGGATGTAAAGAAGGAAATAAAAGGCTTGTTGGTTGGGCCAAACAGGTGGAGAGGCTACAATGACACAATGTTATTCCTCTATAATTATCATAATGGATTGCATGAATGGTCAATATAGGAGGAGTTCGCTCCTAGGTAGCTCAGTGAGAGGTTTTGGTTCCATCAACAAAGTTGTAAGGCAATGCAACTAGGGCAGATACATAGGGACTTTACATAAAATCTTGAGAACACATAAGTGGATATCCTTTGAGAGCGTTGAGGTACAAGTTGTGGAATTGGAGGCTAAGAAGGCAAGAACGCAAGTTAGGGCTTGAGCTGAGAGAGTTTCATAGGGGTGTAGGACTACATCCCACCTATCACCAATGCTTTAGGGTTGAATTTCCTTGGGGTTCAATGGAGTTAAGTCAAATCTAACGATGAGTCCTTAGGAAGCTTCCTTATTATGGCTAGTCTAGTAAGGGGATTTGAATCCATGAATTGAGTTGGGTGCTAGGATTCCCCACCTATTATTGGTAGGCTTATTAGGTAGTTTAGGGGTACCTCAAATGGGCAATTGACTTGGGGATAGGATAGATAAGGAAGTCACTCCTAAGCTCAACAGGGATCATGCATAATGATAGTCCTTAGTGTAACGACACTTAATGGATATTTCTATAGTTGTCCTCATTGAACGATAGGGCAAAGGGACTTAAGGAATGAGGGATGAGTGTGGGTGCTTGCCTAAGTTAGAAAGAGATGTAGTCTAGTCTAAAGACAAGGCCTAAACCCATCCAAGCAAGTCTTTCATGTGGCAAATGTTGCTAATGATTGACACTTTTTATATTGGCAAAGCTTGCTCGATGGTGATGAAGGAGGGATATGGTTCGGTATAGAGAGGTAGTTGGAGAAGAACAATTACCAACTGACATCATCATAGACATGCATTGTGATTTAACTTTTGAATCAAATAAATAAATAAAAGTGTTGTTAATATATTTTTTAAATAAAATAAATTAGTTTGAATAAAAATAATAAAAATAAAAATTTTAAGTTGTCAAATTTATAATTTAAATAAAATTACAACTAAATTATTTTCTATACAATTTGTAGATTAAACTACTTAACATGTGGTTCTTTAAAAAAATAAAAATAAAAATAAACATTACTTGTGAATGATTATTTATTTGATGGTTTATCTCTTACATTAAGTGTAAGAATATTATGAGTGATAGTTTATCCAATGACTTATTCGATGTGTCGTTGTATGACACCAAATATAATTAAATTTTGATTTTATTTCTAAAGTATTTACATATTTTAAAATTTTATTATTTTAAATTAAATTATTATGTGGATCTTTTGTATACTATGGTAATTATTGTAAACTTCAGTGGGTTGGGTTTGCAAGGAAGAGGAAGTCAAAGGGAAGGTTCCAACGGCCGACAAGGAAGATGTTGCGAAGCATCGCCGCTCCTTCCAAAAAGTTTTTATCGACATTGTCCTTTTTCCGTCGCACAAATAAAAAGAGAGCAGGTCACATTCTTTGCTGCCCAACCACCGACATTGTCCCGTCGCACAAATAAAAAGAGGGCCGGTCATATTCTTTTGCTACCAACTACCTTAGAAATTCATATTAGCTAAAATATAAAGAGAATATAAATTCATATTAGCTAAAATCTCAAGAGAATATATATATTGGTTTGGTGGGGGAGGAGAATATATATATATATATATGGTTGGTGGGGAGGTGAATAAGCTATCTACTGTAATGAACGGTGGAAACTCCCTCCCCATACGGATGGAGTGCATCCGATAGCATCTTAGCACTATTTGGAGGGCAAAGATTTTAGTTTATGATTCGTTGATTTTTTCCTAAAAGTTTGGGTTTTATTAATTTGATTAATATATATATTTAATTAAAATATATTTTTGGTATATAATTATTATGAGTTGGTTATGAATATAATATAAACTTGGTAAATTTTATTTTATTATAATTCTTTTGAATTGATTTTCTAAGATATGTATGCCTATTTTACTACAATCTCAAGATCAATATCATTATATGAGAACAATTGATTTATAAATAGATAGCATAAATAAAACTTTATCAAATGAAATCCATTTTTTTTTTCAATATTGTACACATACTCATCTTATTAATCCAAAAGTTTACAAACATATAATCAAAACGAAGAATATAATTATGCACTACTTTGAATGTCTACTTATGTTCATTTTCAAACATGGCTTGTCAATCCTATTTTGAATCAATAATTTTGATATCCTTGTTCCTTTCATATTAATATAAATTTTAATCTATGATATGTTGACAAGACTTTACTGTATTAAGTGACCTTTCATAACTGAAAATGAAATCAATGAATCCTTAGTTGAAGCAATTCTTGAAATATGAAGTTCCTCGTGATCATACAAGGTATCCTAAGCTCCATAGAAACTTCAGTTGTAGAATTTTGCATGATATAAAAGAGAAAGGGCAACAACAAAAGTATCCCTAAGAATATCGGGAAAAATAATGCTTAATGTAAAAAAGTAGATGCATTAGTTTTCTTAAAGAAAAAGAAATCAAGTTGAAAAAATAAAAAATCAAGCTAGGAGGAAGCCTTACCTTTTCTTGTTTTAGAAAAAAAACAAGTGTTGCAAGTGTGAGTAGGAAGCAAGTCTAATTAGAAAGCAAAGTGTGGGAAAGAAGCAAGTGTCACTTTTTCTTATTCCAAATTTTAGAGGAAATTAAAAAAATAAAGAATTTTTGTAATGAAAATCTAGGTAGCATAGTAGGAAAGTGATTTTTGAAATTCCTAGCTAGAAGTAAAGATATCCTCATTGGAAGTTAGGATGCCCTAGTTGGAAGTATGGATGACCTAGTTGGGGACAAGAGGAAGAGCAAATATATGGAAAACCCTATATGAGTAGCAAACATTACACAAGAAGTGATTATTAGTAATGAGATGATTAAACATGACATAATGATTCTTAAAGGTGGAGGATTACTATGTGAGTTCCATAGACACTGACCAATATTTTTAGAGATTCAAAATTGAATTAAGCGAAAGTGGGGATTGAATTCACATTATTTAATGATTTTTCTTCAAAATTATCTAGCATATAAATTAGGGATACAATAATTGATGATGGCTCATGGTTTAGAGTAAGAGATGCATCATATTTAAGATCATAGAGTGAGAAATTTTCTTTAGGGATAAAATCTATTAAAAGACATTCTATATGGATTAAAATTTTTGGCCTTCCATATCAACTTATCGATAAGAAGGTTTTAAAAAATATTGTCAATACTCTAAGGGAGTTCATCTAGGAGGAACCAACAATTGAGTGAAGGTATGCCATGTACAACTAAATGTGTTGCCATGCATATTTCAAAACCTTTATCTTAGTCCATTAGGATTAAGTATGAATCAAGGAAATGAGATTGAAGTAGATTATAAAAATGTTACAAATGTTATGAGACTACATGCATGGAAAATATAGAAAAGTAAAACCAATAGAGAAAGAGATGGAAAATTTTGGGCATGAGACAAATTTCATTACAAAGTAAGGAGATCATATCATAGTAGAAGTTGGGTCAAATTAAGGATTTTCCACTCACAAGAAAGTGGTAAAAAAAGTTGCTCTACATCATCAAATGACAAAGGCCATCACAATCTACCTGAGTCAACCATTAGAAGACAAAATATAAGTGATGAGCAAATACAATGCACAAGTTCAAATTCAAGAGTCAAATATGTGAAGGTACATGGGAATGCAAATTTTAAAGCAAATGACACAAATGAGGTCAAGGATTAACCAAGTAAATCATCTTATTTTCCCCTAATTAGTATAAAATCATCTACTTGCAATAAAAATAAAAGTAGTTGAAAGTGTATCCCTTGCACTTTAGAGTTTCAAGATCAACATAATTAAGAAATGCATATGGAGGATATCTATGAAAATTTAGGGTTTTCAAGGGAGCATAAGAAAGTAGTTACTATGAAGGATTATCCTTCTACTTAAATTTTCTAGGACAACAAAAAGAAGAAAGTGTTTGTAAGTCTATTCCTTGCATTTTAGATTCTTTAAGGCAATAAAAATATTTAGAAGATAAGTTCTTGTTATGAATAATATGAAAACTTAGAAGAGATTGATGACAATGAAAGTTTCTATGGTAATGAAAAAAAGGAGAGAAATGCCCTAAAAGCAAAAAAAAAGAGAAAAAGAAACTCAAAGGAATATTGATTTGGAAAACCAAAAACAAATATCATGGTTGTTAACAAAAATGGGGCTAAGCCAACTAATAAAAAAAAAAAATAATGATGAAAAATATTATGATGGAGTTTTAGAGGTATGAATAAGACCCCCCAAAAAATAGTTATTAAGGAATTAATAAGTTATTATAATCCGATGTTTATTGTAATACAAGCAATACAATTAAGTAGTGAGGAATATAAGGATTCATTCAAAAATTTGGAAGACGAGGATTTTTCTAGCAGTTTCTTCTATAGAAGCTTCTAAAGGTATTGCAACAATATGGGACATAAGCAAATGGGATGGACAATTTCTTGAAGCAAAAAGTAGTTGGATTTTTGGTCTATTTTACAATAAAGATAAAAACATTAAAGTAGGGCTTATAAATGTATATGGTCTCACTATAGTTACCCCCTCTTGAAAAATGTTGAAAATACAACATATTTTTTCAAATACAATCATGATCCATGATTGTGATCTATGGATTCTTGGAGAGACTTCAACACAATTCTATCTCATTTAAAAAGAAGGGTAAGACTCCTTTATGGTTTAAATTAATGTAGTATTTTACTTCATTTATCTATTCAAATGATCTTTGGGATGTTATTCCTTTAAGTTCTCAATATACTTGGGATAATAGATGCATTGGGCAAAACTCATATAGCTTAAATATTGGATAGTTTTTGTTAACCAACATATGGTTGCAAATAGAGCATACAATCCCTTCAAAAATTTTGTTACAAGCATGATTAGATCATCAACCCATTCTCTTGATGTTAGGATTCCATCCTAACATTATTTTGTAATTCTCATTTGCTTATGTGATGACCCACTTCCAACGTGGGGGATTCCATTATAATGTTATTTTGTAATACTTTGTAATGTATGTGGTAAGTAAGACACCTAGCCAAGTGGTGCCATCTCATGTAACCGTTATCAAGATTGTAACCGATGTTTGGTAGAAGATTCTAGCTTGAGTGGCATTTTGTATGTAAGCCAACTCTTGAACCTTTAGGTAGGGTTGCATGAAACTTTCTCTTTAAAAGACATGGAACCATATACGAATGTATATTTTAATAAGTTAATGAAATATTTAAGGAGGTTGCCCCCTCGAAGAGGCCTGCGATTCCAAGTTATTGGTGAGATTGTTTCAATTCTGCAATTACTTTTTGCATAGTGTTATTCTGTTATTTGATGTATTTTAGTTATTTTTCAATATTTTGTACGAGTAAGCTTTATTTTAATATTATTTTCCTAACAAGTGGTATCATAGCGCTTTCCAGTTTGTTTTCCTTTATTTAAAAAACAAAACAAATAAAAAAAACAAGAAAAAACAAGAAAAAACCAAAAAATACAGTGTTTTTTTTAGTAGTTGAGTAGGCTAGAAACCCAATGTCGAAGGTTTTAAAATATTGTGAAGGAGTTGCCATTATTGGTTAAGCTAAATAGCCCATAAAGCGTATAGTGAAGTGAGGGATGATCAAGCTCCAATACCTAGACCTCAAATAACACTGGCACATAGAATTGAGCTCCCACACATCTTCGGGTGTATCAAGAGACCATTTTAGGCTTAAACCGAATTTTATTGAGTACGAAGCTTTTTGGCCTTGTATCATCCATAGTCCATGGAACAACATCCCGCACGATTACCCTCTTGTACTGTCAGAGAGGTAGATAGTGTGCTCAAGGGTATCTATGGAATCCTTCTTGGATAGTGGTCTAAAATATTGGTTTGAGCACTATTGTTCATCACTACAGTATAACAAAGGGCCTATGGGTGTTACATACTCCTCTGCCTAGCGTACCCTAGTTTTATTAAAAACTTCAACCTATAAAACAACATATTCCTATTCTGCTAAACTTGCATTCACGACCCCAAAAAGTGAGCATACAAAGGACTTCCTTATCGCTGAATAACAAACTTGCATGCACCAAATATTTAGGATAGAGTTTGCAAGTATTTATCACAATCTAAAATATTTCAGTACCATCTAGGTCAGTGGCAGTAACATTGAGGTCAGTGATAGTAACAGTCAGGTCAGTGGTAGTAAAATTTGGGTCAGTGACAATAACGGTCAAGTTCGTGACATTAATAGTCAGGTTGATAGTGATAGTAATAATCATCTGTAACAATAAAAAATTATAGGTGTTCAGGATCAAAAATAGAATTGTTCATGTTAGTAACTACATAGTACAGAGGATCCCAGGATTAGTGATGTGTACAGTGATAATAATTGCAGTATAGGTGATAGGGATAGAGACAATCTAAAGACAAGGTGGTCAATTGATAGAATGCATAGGTTAGAGATAGTTGATCTAGTACCTAACTTTTGAACTGTATCTCCAAATAAAAAATCAACCACACCAGTAGATTCGTCAAAATAGAGGAAAACAAGTCAAGGGTACCCAAAATCAGTGTTGTGGGATATAGCTCATTGTGACTGTATTTTCAAGCTGATCATTTTGATATATAACACCCAAGCACTTTTTTGGACTCCTTACTAAAAATAGTAACTCCTACAACCACACTTCTATTTTTAGTAATTCAGTAAAAGAGGTTCAAGACTATCCAAAATGGCTGCTGGAACTCATGGACAACAAAAATAGATTAGATCAAACCATATCAATGTTGGAAACCCTCAAAAGCACCATGGATAACATACAAATCACAAATCAAACCATGATGCAAGAGCTTCAAAATTTTAGAGATGATTATGATACCTCCAGAACCCACCTAGAAGAACAACTTGCAGATGTTGAGTCTGGATTGCAAGGTGGTCCAAGAAAGATTGAGTACCATACTGAACAATCACATTCTAGCAGAGGTAAAGGAAGGGCAACAGATGGCTCTCACCCTCACTATGATCATAATCCTACCTTCAACATGCCTATATTAGATTTTTCTAAGTTCAATGGGAAGGATGTGGATGGGTGGTTATGTCGTGTTGCTCAATTTTTTAGACTCCACGATGTCCCTCCATACTATTGAGTTCAAATGGATTCCTTCAACTTGGAATATGAAGCTTTACAGTGGTACCAATGGTTGCAAAACACTAACCCTAATCCTTCTTGGGAATACTTTGAGTCTTAATTACTCACTCGCTTTGGCCCTAGTGAGTATGATGATTTTATAGGACAATTGACAAAGTTGAAACAAACTTCGATAGTTCAATATTACCAAATACAATTTGAGAAATTGGCCAACAAAACTAAGGGATTGAATGAAGGGTTATTTATGAGTTGTTTTTTTAGCATTTTGAGGGAAGATCTCCAAGCTGAGGTCATGATGTTTAAACCACAATCCATGATGCAGACTATCAAGTTGGCTTGTTTGGCCAAATTCAAATTTTTAGCTTAGAGGCAGATATCTAAATTTCCATAGGCTAAACCCTCCTTCCCTCCTAGATTCCAAAATTAAAGTGAACAAAAACTTGTTGCACTCAAATGTTTGACTATCGCATAAATGGATGCACGATGCACCCAAGGGTTGTGCTAAAATTGTGATGAAAATTTTACTCGTGGGCATAAGTGCACCCAAAAGAAGTTGTTCCTCATAGATGTTGATGAGATTGACACCAACAACCAAAGTGATGATGACATAGAAGCAGTAGAGGAACCACCCCAATCGGAGGAAGAAATCCAAGAAGAACCACATGCTGAGATTTATGTTCATGCTCCTGCTAGCATTACTACTCCCCAAACCATGAAAATTATGGGTTATTTCAAAGGCCTACGTATTATCATCCGGATTGATTCTGGAAGTACACATAACTTTATTTATCCCTACATTGCCAAGCAAACAAATTATTACATACACACATGTAATTCCCTTGAGGTTATGGTAACTAATGGCAGGACCTTATCTTGCAAAGGTAAATATCATAATGTTAAGGTAAAAATTGGGGACTATGTGCTCAAACAAGATATATTTACGCTTCAAATAGGAGGATGTGATATCGTGTTGGGAGCTCAATGGTTGGGCACATTGGAAACCATCTCATGGAACTTTGCTGAGCTCTAAATGTAATTTTCACATAATAGATAGCTACACACTCTCCATGGCTCAAAAGTAGGGCCTTCATCGATTATTATTTCAAGCCAAATGGAGAAGTTATTAAAAAATCATCTCGAGGTGTCATAGATTAAGTATTTACGATCCAACCTCACACTTTCAAGGTGGAGTTCATTACCATTGATTTGCAGCTTATTTTGGCCAAGCATGATTTTGTTTTTGATGAACCTTCAAAATTACCACCTCATCGCTCATATGACCATGTTATCTCATTGTTACCTGGTGGTGCACCACCCAACATCAAACCATACCGATATCCTCATGCTCTTAAGTCAAAAATTAAGAAGTTAGTACATGAATTATTAAAATTCAATGTCATTCAACCAAGTAACAGTCCTTACTCTTCTCTAGTCTTATTGGTACGAAAGAAAGATGGCTCTTGGCGATTGTGTATAGACTACCGAGAGCTCAATAAGCTCACCATCAAGGATAAGTTTCCTATTCCGATGGTGGATGAATTAATGGATGAGCTACATGGAACTATGTACTTCTCCAAATTAGACCTTCACTCTAGGTATCATCAGATCAGGCTCAAGAATGAAGATATTTCCAAGACTACTTTTTGTACTCATGAAGGTCACTACGAGTTCTTAGTGATGCCATTTGGCTTGAATAATGCTCCTTCCACATTTCAAAACCTTATGAAAAACATCTTTCACCCATTTCTCCAAAAATTCATCCTATTTTTCTTTGATGACATTTTGGTTTATAGTCGTTCTTGGGAAGAGCACCTTGACCATGTGGATCAAACTTTACAGTTGTTGGTACAGCATAAAGTTTTTGCTAAGAGGTCCAAGTGTTCCTTTGGTTTAACAAAAGTGAATTATTTAGGATAGTTTATCACCAAATATGACATCAAAGTTGACCTCAAGAATATCGAGGCAGTCCAAGACTAGACAAAACCTTGCAATCTCAAAGGACTCCAAGAATTTTTAGGGCTTATAGGATATTACCACAAATTTATCTGTAATAATGGTAAAATTGTAACTCCCCTCATTTCCATGTTAAATAAGGACTCTTTTACATGGTCGTGACTTGCTGAATAGGCTTTCCTATAATTAAAGCATGCTATGCCCACCACTCTAGTCCTAGACATACCAAATGTTTCCAAATATTTTATCATTGAAAGTGACATTTATGGTCATGGTATTGGTGCAGTATTGATGCAATAAGGGCAACCCTTGAATTTTACTAGCAAATCTCTCTCCAACCATAATTTGGAAAAATCCACATATGCCAAGGAGATAATGGAAATTCTGCATGTGGTAACCCATTGGCGACCGTATCTCATTGGGCATCATTTCTCCATTAAAACTGACCATCAGAGTCTCAAATACTTTTTTGAGCAACATGTTGCCACCCCTGAACAACAAAAATGGGTATCTAAACTCATGGGATATGATTATGATATCACCTATAAGAAAGGTAGGGATAATATCATGGTTGATGCTCTCTCTCACCAATTTGAGTCTCTCAGTATGTTGTGTGCCATTTCATTGCCTATTCCCCAATGGATTGATTCCTTATGCTAGGAGGTACTTTAGGACTATTATTTGCAAATTTTGGTTGTCTCTCTACACACTAAGCCTACTTCATACCCGAGATACACTTGGGATGGTCATGAATTGTGTTACCACCAATGCCTTGTTGTTCCCCACACTTCTCCACTTTAGGAACTTCTCATGAAATAACTGCATGCTACCCCATATATAGGCCATTCAAGATTTCTCAAAACATATGAACGACTTAAGCACACTTTTTCTGGAAGGTTATGAAAAAGGACATTCAAGATTTTATGGTGACTTATGATACCAGTAAATGAATGAAAGGTGAAACGGTGCGTTCTTCAGGCACTCTTCAATAATTATCCATTCCTGACCAGGTTTGGACTGATATTTCCATGGATTTTATTGAAGGGTTACCTAAGTCTAGAGGCAAATCTATTATCTTCATGGTAGCAGATCATATTTCGAATTATGCTCACTTTTGTTCTCTCTCCCATCCTTACACAGCCTCCATCATTGCCCAAAATTTCCTTGATTCTAGATTTCATCTTCATGGTATGCCTACCTCCATCGTGTATGGTCATGACCCAACCTTTACTAGTCATTTTTGGTAAGAATTGTTTAAGTTTCAAGGAACTCAACTCAAAATGAGTTCAATCTATCATCCACAAACGAATGGCCAAATTGATATTATCAATAAATTTTTGGAGATCTACCTTCATTACTTTACATATGATCGTCCTATTTAATGGGAAAAGTGGCTTTCTTTGGCCGAATGGTGGTACAACACTTCCTATCAAACAACAACCAAGGTTACCCATTTTGAAGTAGTTTATGGGTAATCTCCACTCACACCTTCCTCTTACATTTTGAGCAGTTCCAAGGTCTATGCAATCGATAATACTCTTATTCAACTCATTGATGTCCTCCACCAGCTGAAGCTGAATTTGGATGCAACCCAGAATCATATGCATCAACAAGTTGACCAACACCATTTCGATCGTAACTTTGATGTGGGTGACATGGTTTTCCTTTGCTTGTAGTCGTACAAACAATCATCCCTCTAGCTTTACAGGTGCCAAAAACTTGTAAAATACTACTAGCCATACTAGGTTTTACAACGAATTGGTGCCATGGCTTACAAATTGACCCTCCCACCTACCTCTAAGCTCCATCCTATTTTTCATATCTCCTCTCTCAAAAAGGTTATGGGAACTTAGGTACAGGTCAATCTGCACTCTCAAAATTGGATGAAGAAGGTTATATCTTGCTTGATCTTGAATAGTAGTTGGATCATCAGGCTCCTACTCTCCGTAACCATACCATTATTGAGGTCCTTATTTAGTGGTATGGACTTTAGCCAGAAGATACTACATGGGAGTCTCTCCACTAGCTCCAACACCAGTTTCCTCATCTCCAACTTTGAGGAGAAATATTTTTGAAGGGGAAGGACATGTTACGATCCCATCCTAACCTTATTTTTTAATTCTCATTTGCTTATGTAATGACCCACCTCCAATGTGGGGAATTTTATTTTAATATTTTTTTGTAATACTTTGTAATGTATGTGGCAAGTAAGGCACCTAGCCAAATGGTGTCATATCATGTAACAATTATCAAGATTGTAACCCATATTTGGTCGAAGATTCTAGCTCGAGTGGCATTTTGCATGTAAGCCAACTCTTGAGCCTTTAGGTAGGGTTAAATGAAGCTTTCTCTTCAAAAGATATAGAGCCATATATGAATGTATCTTTTTGCAAGTTAATGAAAAATTGAAGAAGGTTTCCCCCTTGAAGAGGTCTGCGATTCTAAGTTATTTGTGAGATTGTTTCAATTATGCAATTACTTTTTACATAGTGTTATTCTGTTATTTGATGTATTTTAGTTATTTTTTAGTATTTTGTGTGAGTGAACTTTATTTTAATAGTAGGTTTCTAACAAGTGGTATCAGAGCGCTTTCTAGGACTGAGTTTTGTTGCGACTGTGATAATTTTTGCTCAACCATTTTTTCCTGTTAGGTATAATTTTCCTATGTTTTTCATTTTGTTTTCCTTTATTTAAAAATGTTGGTCTAAATTTATTTCATTTGTAGTCTATGTGGCTCCAATACCCTAGTTATAGTGGAATGAAGCACATTTTGAAAGCTAATGTATGTATAGGTTTGTTCAAAAGATGAAATATCTGAAAGGGAAAATAAAGATTTGGAATACCAAATATTTTGGTAACATATTTAAAGAAAAAGAGGAAATTAAATCCAAGCTCAAAAATTTACAAAAAATAGTAGAAATCAATGGAATGGACTAGGATTCTCATGTGCAAGAAAATAATTACTTTTTTGTTATCATCATGTATTGAAAAAGGAGGATTCATATTGGTTCAAAAAATATAGGAATAGATGGCTCAAGGAAGGAAATAAAAATACAAAAACTTGTAAGCTACAAACAAATCATATTTTTATTTTCATTGCATAAAAATATTTTAACTCTAGATGGAAGAAATATTGAGGAAGAATAATATATAAGTCAGAAATCAAGAAGTTAGTACATGAATTGTTAAAATCCGGTGTCATTCGACCAAGTAACAATCCTTACTATTTTTTGGTCTTACTAGTACAAAAGAAATATGGTTCTTGGTGATTGTGTATAGACTACCGAGAGCTCAATAAGCTCACCATAAAGGATAAGTTTCTTATTTCGATGGTGGATGAATTACTGGATGAGCTACATGGAACTATGTACTTCTCCAAATTAGACCTTCACTCTAGGTATCATCATATCAGGCTTAAGAATGAATATATTCCCAAGACTGCTTTTCATACTCATGAAGGTCACTACGAGTTCTTGGTGATGCCATTTAGCTTGACTAATGCTCCTTCCACATTTCAAAGCCTTATGAACAACATATTTCACCCATTTCTCCGAAAATTCATCCTGGTTTTCTTTGATGATATTTTGGTTTATAGTCGTTCATAGGAAGAGCACCTCAACCATGTGGATCAAACTTTACAGCTATTGGCACAACATCAACTTTTTGCTAAGAGGTCCAAGTGTTCCTTTAGTTTGATGGAAGTGGAGTATTTAGGACACATTATCACCAAATATGGCATCAAAGTTGACCCCAAGAAGATCCAAGTGGTCCAAGACTGGCCAAAAACCCATAATCTCAAAGGACTTCGAGAATGTTTAGGACTTATAGAATATTACCAAAAAATTATTCATAATTATGGTAAAATTGTAGCTCCCCTCACTTCCATGTTAAAGAAGGACTCTTTTACTTGGTTAGGATATGCTGAATAGGCTTTCCTAGAATTAAAGCATGCTATGACCACCACTCCAGTCCTAGCCATTACTAAATATTTTATCATTGAAAGTGATGTTTCTAGTCATGGTATTGGTGCAATGTTGATGCAAGAAGGACGATCATTGGCTTCACTAGTAAAGCTCTCTCCAATCATAATTTGGAAAAATCCACTTATGCCAAGGAGAAGATGGTAATTCTGCATGCAATAACCCATTGGTGATCGTATCTCATTAGGCATCATTTCTCTATTAAAATTGACCATTTGAGTCTCAAATACTTTTTGGAGCAATAGTTTGCCACCCCCGAACAACAAAAATGGGTCTCTCTAAAATCATGGGCTATGATTATGATATCACCTATAAGAATGGCAAGTAGAATATCGTGGTTGATGCTCTCTCTTGCCAATTTGAGGCTCTCAGTATGTTGTGTGTCATTTCATTACCTATTACCTACTAGATCGATTCCTTATGCTAGGAGGTACTTCAAGATTATTATTTGTAAACTTTGGTTACCTCTCTACACACTGAGCCTACTTCATACCCGAGCTACACTTGGGATGGTCATGAATTGCATTACCACCAATGCATTGTTGTTCCCCACACTTCTCCACTTTGGGAACTTCTCATGAAATAACTGCATGCCGCCCCATTTGTAGGCCATTCAAGATTTATCAAAATATATGAATGACTTAAGCACACTTTTTTGGAAGGGTATGCCATTCAAGATTTTATGGTGGCTTATGATACCTATCAACGAATGAAAGATAAAATGATACATTCTTTAGGCACTCTTCAATCCTTACCCATTCTTGACCAGGTTTGAATTGATATTTCCATGGATTTTATTGAAGGGTTACCTAAGTCTAGAGTTAGATCTGTTATCTTTGTGGTAGTGGATCATATTTCGAAGTATGCTCACTTTTTTCCCTCTCTCATCCTTACAAAACCTCCATCATTGCCCAAATTTTCTTGGATTCTATATTTTTCCTTCATGGTATGCCTACCTCCATCGTGTTTGGTCATGACCCAACCTTTACTAGTCATTTTTGGTAAGAATTGTTTAAGTTGCAGGGAACTTATCTCAAAACGAGTTTAGCCTATCATCCGCAAATGGATGGTCAGACTGAGATTGTCAAAAAATATTTGGAGATATACCTTTGCTTCTTTGTACCTGATCATCCTACTTAATGGGAAAAGTAGCTTCCTTTGACCGAATGGTGGTACAACACTTCCTATCACACAACAACCAAGGTTACCCCTTTCAAGGCAGTTTATGATCACTCCCCACTCACGCCTTCCTCTTACATTTTGAGTAGATCCAAGGTCTATGCATTCAATAGTACTCTCAGGCAATGCACCAATATTCTCCACCAACTAAAGCTAAATTTAGATGCAACACATAATATGATACACCAACAACCTAACCAACACCGTTTTTATCACAACTTTGATGTGGGTGACATGGTTTTCCTTTGCTTAAAATCGTACAAACAATCATACCTCTAGCTTTTTAGGTGCTAAAACTTGTAAAATACTATGGGCCCTACTAGGTTTTACAACGGATTGGTGCCATATCTTACAGATTGGACCTCCCACCTACCTCCAAGCTCCATCCTATTTTTCATATCTCCTCTCTTAAAAAGGTTGTGGGTACACTCTCGACATTGGATTAAGAAGGTTCTATCTTGCTCGATCTCGAATAGTTGTGGATCGTCAAACTCCCACTCTTCGCAATTGTACCATTACTGAGGTCCTAGTTTAGTGGCATGGACTTTAGCCAAAAGATACTACATGGGAGTCTCTCCACCAGCTCCAACATCGGTTTCCTCATCTTCAGCTTTGAGTACAAATCTTTTTAAATGGGAAGGACATGTTAGGATCTCATCCTAACGTTATTTTGTAATTCTCATTTGCTTATGTAATGACCCACTTCTAATATGGGGGACTCTATTTTAATGCTATTTTGTATTACTATGTAATGTATGTGGCAAGTAAGACACCTAGCCAAGTGGTGCCATATCATGTAACAGTTATCAAGATTGTAACAAATGTTTGGTAGAAGATTCTAGCTCGAGTGGAAATTTGCATGTAAGCCAACTCTTGAACCTTTAGGTAGGGTTACATGAAGTTTTCTCTTAAAAAGACATGGAGCCATATACAAATGTATCTTTTTGCAAGTTAATGAAATATTGAAGGAGGTTGCCCCCTTGAAGAGACCTGTGATTTTGAGTTATTTGTGAAAATGTTTCAATTATGCAATTACTTTTTACATAGTGTTATTCTATTATTTTATGTATTTCAGTTATTTTTTAGTATTTTATGTGAGTGAGCTTTATTTTAATAGTAGGTTTCTAACGAGTGTATCAAAGCGCTTTTCAATACTGAGTTCTGCTATGACTGCAACAATTCTTGCTCAGCCATTTTCGCCTATTAGGTATAATTTTCCTATATTTTTTCATTTTGCTTTCCTTTATTTAAAAATGGTGGTCTAAATCCATTTCATTTGTATTCTATGTGGCTCCAAGACCCTAATTATAGTGGAATGAAGCACATTTTGAAAGTTCATGCATGTGTAGGTTTGTTCAAAAGATGAAATATCTGAAAGGGAAAATGAAGATTTGGAATACCAGATCTTTTGGTAACATATTTAAAGAAAAAGAGAAAATTAAATCCAAACTCACAAATTTACAAGAAATAGTAGAAATCAATGGAATGGACTAGGATTCTTATGTGCAAGAAAATAAATACTTTTTTGTTATCATCATGTATTGAAAAATGAGGATTCGTATTGGTTCAAAAAAAATAGGGATAGATGGCTCAAGGAAGGAAATAAAAATACCAAAACTTTTAAGCTACAACCAAATCATATTTTCGTTTTCATTGCATTAAAAATATTTCAACTCTAGATGGAAGAAATATTGAGGAAGAATAATATATAAGGAATCATTTGATTATTTCAAAGTTATTTTGTCAAATGTTGGGCAAAATAAGGAGGGTCAAGGTAAGCTTTTGTAAAATATACTATCAATTATCGCATAGTTAAAAATGAAAGCTTGATAAAGAAAAGTTTATAAAGAGCTACATGAGACATATTTTCTCTTTCCATATAACAAGGCACTTGGCCCCAATGGATTTTTTACAATTTTGTTTTAATATTTTTTGGATCTATCGAAGAGTGATGTTGTGGTTGAAGGGACTTGGAAAAGAAAGACTATATAAGTGATATCAATGCCACATTAATTACATTGCTTCCCAAAAAATGTGAGATAAAATACTTTAATATTTTTGTACAATAAGCCCTTATAATGTGATTAATAAAATCGTTTAAAAATTTGACAAACATATTGAATTTGAATTGTGTTATCTTAAAGGAACAAGGTAGTTTTATTCGTGGTTTAAATTAATTCTTGATGGTATAATCACTATACAAGAGACCATACATTCCATTCATTACATGAAAATGACAAGGATGCTTATGAAATTAATATCATGATAGAACTTGTTGGAGTTTTCTACATGATAATCTCAAAAAGTTTAGTTTTGTTCAAGATTGGTGTGAATGGGTTAAATGTTGTTATAACACTCCTAATTATTCTATTTTTATCAATGGATCCCCTGCTAGATACTTTGAGTCATCCTATGGACTCCACTAAGGTGATTCATTATCTTCTTATCTATTTATCATTCTTGCAAAGGCATTAGAGAGAGCTTTCTCAAAGGAAAAAATCAAAGGAAAAATCAAAGGTAAATAGGTTGCAAGAAATGGTCCCTCTTAATCTCATTTCTAATTTTTTGATGGTACTTTGCTTTTGGGTTATCTCTTAGCCAATAAGGCCATAGATTTTAAATCATTATTATCATGCTATGAAAAGACTACTAAACAAATGATTAATATTACAAAATCTAGGATCTTTTGTATTAACGCTACCCTAGATTTACAATAGATTATTATGGGTATTTTAGGGTTTAAAATTATCAACATAGTTGGGGTAATTCTTTATCTTAGAAAGGAAGGAAGATGAAGCTTTGGGACTTAGTTTTGATAAAATTAAATTGTGTTTGGTAAGTTGGAAAGGTAAGTTCTTAATCATAGATGGAATACTATAACTCATAAATACTACATCATAATTCCTCCCTATTTATATGATATCACTTTTAAGATTTTTGTAGGTATAACATCCAAATTTGATAAAATTGAAAGATATATATTTTTGAAAGGATGTGAGGAAAATTTTGAAAGGAAATAGTATTGGAGGGGTAGGCTTGCAAAATTATAGACTGATGAGTTTGGGCTTAAGGGAAAATATTGGCTAGAGATTATTCAAATATCAAGGAAAGAGATGGGCAAAAATATTTCTTAAAAAATATATAGGTTCCCTGATGCAATGAAATTAGTGAAGAAATGAATCCTACCTAAAGGATCACCAACATGGAACTTCATATTAGATATTTTATAATTAATAAAGAAATAGATAGTAAGTCAAGGAGGGATATTATGCAAATATGTTATTCAATTCTTGGTTGAAGCCTTATCTACTTATCTTTGATTCAAAATGGTAACCATTGGCTTGGCTATATCTAGCTTATAAAGATTCAAATATTAGATTATATTAAAATGAGAAATAAATCTAGATTATGAATTTATATTAGTAACCTAGTTAAAGGAGAGTATCTCAAACAAATAACATATGACCTTAAGAAGATTCTTCAAGAGTTTTATTTACCTATTTTTATATGAAAGGGTGAGTTAGTTTGGATCTATCAAATGATGTTGGATACTCAGTCAAGTTGAAATATAAAGATTTAGAGCAGTCAAAATTTTCTCCTTCCCATGATTTCCCCTAGAAGAATATTTAGTCACAAGAGGCCCTCCCTAAGGTCTCAACATTCCTTTAATTAGCATTCTAGATCAAGATTTTTATAGGAGTGAGTCTACAAAGAAGACGATATTATGGACTATTTGTGTGTGCCATGTGTGAGAAGGATCTAGAAGCATCAAACCATTTACTTCTTCATTGTACTTTTTATTTACACCATTTAGGGCTACTTTTTCAAAAATATGAGAATATATTGAGCAACTCTATCAACATTGAAAAAGTTGATGAAATATTGGATTACTTATTTTAAAGCTAAAATATTATGTGTTCTATGGAGTATTGGTCCTCCTATGCTTGAAATGAATAATAGAATTAAAAAAAATAAATCTCAAAATCATGCCCAATTTTGGAACTGTATTATTGTCTCTTTTGTAGAATATTTATAGGCATGGTGCTCACCATGGGAAATCTCACATACATCAAAAGAGATACTAGCCTTTTGGTTATAGGATTTGAATATACATGGAAAGGTCATCTATGAAAATATAGTTAACACAAAGAATTTGATTCGATCTATTGTCAAATAAAATGCTTAGAAATTAGATTTTTTTGAAATTAGTTTTGATGGTGCTTCTAAATGAAATATAGGGAAAATTGGTGGAGGTGCTATTTTTCAAAATAATGAAGAAAAAATCCCCTTACTTAGGATCATATGAAACTTCAACTAACAACTATGTAAAACCAAGGCACTTCTTATCGTGATTAAATTTGTAATTGAAAAAGGGTGGAACTATATTTTGATTGGGGAGGATTTACAAAATATCAATAATGTTGTCAACAAAAATGGATGTGAGGATTTGATAAATAATTACATTATTTCTAATATTTATCAACTGTTATTAAAGGTAATCTCTTGGAAATGTAAACATATCTAGAGAGAAAAAAAATGATAGCAAATAGTTGTTGAGGAGTAATACTTCTTGGTGGAGGTTAAATGTGGTAGGATCAGGTGTTCATGCTTGGGGGAAGTAGTAGTTCCAATGGTATATCTAAATAAGGAAAGCAAAGGCTTGTTGGTTGGACCAAATAGGTGGAGAGGCTACAATGGCATAATGTTATTCCTTTATAATTATCATAATGGGTTATATGAATGGACAATATAGGAGGAGTTCACTCCTAAGTAGCTCAGTGATAGGTTTTAGACCCATAAACATAGTTGTAAGGCAATGCTACTAGGGCAAATACATAAGAGCTTTACATTAAACCTTAAGATCACATAAGTGGATATCCTTTGAGAGAGATGAGGTACAAGTTGTGGCATTGGAAGCTGAGAAGGCAAGGACACAAGTTAGGGCTTGAGTTGAGAGAGTTTCATAGGGGTGTAGAACTGCATCCCATCAATCACCAATGCTTTAGGGTTGAACTTCCTTGGGTCTCAATGGAGTTAAATTTAATCTAAAAATGAGTCCTTAAGAAGCCTCCTTATTATGGATAGTCTAATAAGGGGATTTGACCCTATGAATTGAGTTGGGTTCTAGGGAATCCCATTTATTATTGGTAGGCTTATTAGGTAGTTTAGGGATGCCTCAAATGGACAATGGTCTTGGGGATAGAACAAATAAGGAGGTTAGTCCTAAGCTCAATAGGGATCATGCATAATAATAGTTCTTAGTGTGATGACACTTAATGGCTATTTCTATAGTCTTCCTCATTTTACAATAGGAAAAAGGGACTTAAGAAATGAGGGATGAGTGTGGGTGCTTTCCTAAGTTAGAAAGGGATGTATTCTAATATAAATACAAGGCACAAACCCATCCAAACAAGCATTTCATGTGGCCAATGTTGACAATTATTGGCATTTTTTGTGTTGGTTGTTGTCTAACATGGTGGCCCTTACAAAGTAGAGCTTTGGGTTAGAGGGGGCCTTTTAGGTTCATGTTGGCAAAGCTTATTTTATGGTGATGGAGGAGGGATATGGTTTCGTGTGGAGAGGTGGTTGGAGAGGAATAATTGCCAATTGACATCATCATAGACATGTATTGTGGTTTAACTTTTAAATCAAACAAATGAGTAAAAGAGTTATTTTTTTTAAAGAAGTGGGATAAATGAGTTTGAATGAAAATAATATAAATAAAAACTTTAATTTTTCAAATTTATAATTTAAATAAAATTACAACTTAATTATTTTATATACAATTTGTAGGTTAATCTACTTGGCATGTGGTTCTAAATCCAAAAAAATATACTTACATAATTTAAGTGGTGAATGATTATTTATTTGATGGTTTATCTCTTACATTAAGTGTGATAATATTATGAGTGATAGTTTATCCAAATGGTTTTCACTCACATAGTGATGACTTATTCAATGTGTCATCATATGCCACCAAGAATAAATAAATTTTGATTGTATTGATAAAGTATGATTTAATTATTTAAAATAATTTTAAATTTATTGTTTTTAAATGAGCTTACATAGGTTTTTATGAGGGGTCTTGGTCCCCTCATACCGAGTGGGGTTTGAACCTTAGACTTCTCAAAGAGATGCCAAAGCCCTTACCATTGCAGTAAGATTACAACTTAATTTTAAATGTATTGTTATCATATAATAAAATACATAATTTAGAATTTGATTATTTTAAATTAATTATTTTGGGTATCTTTGTATACTAAGTGTTAGGGATTTAGGAGTGAACATTAGGGTTTAAGGAGTATGGCATCATTGCCATGGTACTTTAAACCATGACAATGATTGCAAACTTGAGTGGGTTTGCAAGCAACAATGACTTTAGGTAGAAGGGTCTTTGATTGGGATTTTTTGGGAAAGATTGTAGTTTCCTATGATGTGTATAGGTTGAGTGATGTTTGGGTGGTTTTTATGTCAAATTGTATAGTAGTTTCCAAATAGGAATAGAATCAAGTATTACCCAATATTGCTTAACAAAAGAAATACAAATAATAAAAAGAGACATAATATAGTGGGGTGTCTGTGGACACAAACTAATCTTCACTCAAATAAAAATAAAATGACAGTCCAACTGATGATGAAATTATCAATAATAAGGGGTACTTATACTCAAATACATGATGTCTTTAGGTCAAGGTTGTGAGACTGGTCCTTAGGAATAAAATATTACAAAAAATTATAAAAATACCTTTCACAAAGTTTACATGGATTAAAGGGTGAATGCAACAAATACAAGGAAAAATAGTTGGTTGTGGCCTTAAGAGAAGATTAACCACCACATATTCCAACATTACCCCTTAATCTAAATGGAGGACACAAAGAGAGACCCTTAATTTGCATCCCCCCTTAGGGGAAACTCTCCAACTCTAAGGAGCTCCCACATACATACAAAAGTGGCCTTAGCCATGATCTTGGTCAAGATATCCATTTCCTACTTTGGTGAAGCCATAAATACTAGATCTAACATCCCATAAGAATGAAGTCATCTCACAATTTGCATCCATATCTTTATGTGATTTATTTGCTGATAGAACATTGGATCGTAGATAATTCAAATAGTGTTATGGTTGTCACATAAAACAAGGATAGGAAAGCTCTTAGGATTGTAAATTTTATCCAAAATAATTAGAATCCACTTGAGATGCTTGGAAGCATAATATTCAGCCTCTATGGAAGGCTAAGAAAAGGTAGGATTGTGTCTAGAACACCATGATAGTATGTTAGATCCCAAGAAGAACACAAATCTTGTGGTGGACTTCCTCTCAACCAAGTCACTCTCCTAATTAGCATCTAAAAAGCCTATCAAAATCAAAGGAGAGCCAATGAAATAGTGAATGCCCATCTAATAGGTCCATTTGATATATCTGAGAATCATTTTAACTATTATTTAGTGTGTTCCTAGGGTGTCTACATGTAACTAGAGTAGTGGTTGACAACAAAGGCAATATATATTCTAGTGTGAGTGATACAGAGAAGATCTCTCAAAATATATCAGTACAAGGTAGCATCAAACAAAGGTGTGCAACAATAAATTTGAAGTTTCATATCTAAGGCAAAGGGGTTTGAGTAGGCTTACACTCTTCCATCCTAAACTACTAAAGAAAATATAAAGTATACTTGGGATGAGAAATGGTAATACCAAAGTCTATTTAATCAATTCAAATCCTCAATAGATAATGTAAAAGACCTAAATTCATCATCTCAAAAGTGAAACAAAGTCATGACATCATATCATAAATTAGAGTAAAGGAGCTTCTAGTGATGAGAAGATCATCAAAATATAACACAACCATAAAGTTTCCTCTTGTCTATGCTTAAGGTAAACATCATGTTTAGTCTTACATCTTTGAAACCCTAAACTAATGAAAAATAAATGGATCTTCTTATACCAAGCATGAGGAGCCAACTTAAATCCATACAAGGACCTAGTCAAATGACAAACCAATCAAGTAGGTCTCTCAAGCTAAAACTATATGATTTTTACATATAGATTTTCTCTCAAAGCTTCCCATATAGAAATCACTCTTCATGTCCATTTTATGAACCTTCCATTCATAGGATGTAGTAATGGAAAAAATAATCCTAACCGAGTCCATCCTAGAAATAGATACAAATTTCTCAAAATAGTCCGCTCCCTTATGTTTATAAAAATCCTTAAAAACAAGGTGTATCTTATGCTTCTTTACCTAGCCATACAATGTGTAATTGGTCCTATAGACCCATTTTCATCCAATAACATTCATTCCAAAGTTTTTCTTCATCTACCTCATAATTTACCACCATAGCATCTTACCATATGGGCTCACCCTTGACATGATAATATGTGAGAGGATTCTAAGAATGGGATATTCAAAAGCAATACTAGTTAATAAGTATTTTAATATTGTTCAAGAGACATATTAGGTTGATCATGCTTTAGAAGTATCTTAACCTACTTAGATGTTGTATGAATAAAAGTATCATGTGTATCCTATGCTACCTCAACATTAGAAACTAACACTAAAAAATCCAATTCATCACCTCTCACCTCATCACGCAAGATTAAATCCCTTGAACTAATGTATCCTACTCATCTTGCCCTAGTCCTAGAGAGGAGGAAGCTACTTGAGATGTTGCCCATGAAGGGGTCAAATTGACAGGCAAGGAACAAACATTTGATAAAGAAGAAGAGAATGATCTAATGGGAATAGAGCCAACCAAAATTGTAGAACATATTGAATCTCCAAATCAGGTGGTTGGGTGGAAGAGATAACTAGAATAACCTCATCAAAGATGACATCTCTTCTTATCAAAACCTTATGCCTTTGAGGATCATAAAGTTGATATACCTTTGAGGTATTAAAATACCCCACATAAGATACACTTATGGTTCTTTGTTACCTTTTCCTTTTGAATATCCTTGGGTATATGAGCCCATGTTAAAGATCTAAAGATGCTAAATCGAGCCACATTTGTGTTATCCCCTACCAATCTCTCAAGAGGTGGCATGCCCTAGACTTTCCTAATAGGAAACCTGTTGATGATGTGTGTTACACAAGTGATAGTCTCATTCCAAAAATTATAATCAATCCCTTTTGCATGAACCATACATCATGTCATCTCCATAATTATCCTATTTTTTCTCTTAGCCACACCATTATGTTTAGGAGTATAATTAACAATCCTCTAATATGCAATTCCATGAGAAGTCAAAAATCACGAAAAGCATAAATAGCATATTCACCATCCTAATATTTCCTACGACATTTTATTCTCCTATCTTGGTAATTTTCAACAAGATCCTTGAAAATCTTAAACCTCTAAAAAACCTCATCCTTAGTATGAATAGTGTACAACCACACATATCTAGAGAAATCATCAATGAAAAGAAAAAGGAGTGGTTCTTTCACTTGAATTGTATATGTGTTTAGTCTCATCACAATAAGTAGAAACAATATTTTTTTAACCCATTTTTTATATCCTTAATTATCCATCTATCAAGCCAAATTTCTACTTTCTTATTTATATGAGTAATGCAATAAAGGACACCATTAGAAACAATAAGTACCTCATCAAATGAAAAACATCCAGTAGTGATATCTCCACTCCTTTAAACCTGCAATGAAGAGTCATCTTAAGTCACAACACATTCACTTGCATAAGTTTTGTCATAGCCTTGAAGAAGATGCTTATGCTTCAATATGTACCTAGTGGCCACTAAATCTACTATCCACTCATTCGAGGTGGATATCCAATATGTAGAATGAACTGCAATATGAGCCTATGAGGTTTATCCATTAAAACAATCATCACCTTGTGTATAGAAGAGAGTGCATCAACACCCCATTTCTTACTGTTTCCTCTAGTTTCTTGATTCAAATTCTATAAAATTTTACCTTGTGTCCTTCCTTTTTGTAAAACTCACAAGTAGGCTTCTTGGGATTCTTCTCATTCTATTTAGGTATTTTATTATTTTGAACTTTAGCAACAACTTCTTTTGGATGTATTTGATTACAAACATAATTTCTCTTATGCCTATTTCCCCTAGAACAATTAGGACCATTCAACAAGGGCATATGATGATCCATAATTATTCTACAATAATTAAAAAGTCTTCATGCATTTATGACAAAAATAAAACCATCAATGTAGAAAGCTCAAAAAACCATGTGATTTAAAAAATAGTCTCAAATCACTTCCACATAATAAAGTTATGGCCCTCAAAATTTTAGCCCTAAAATCACAAAAATTGCTTCCATAATGTTTGAAATATAATTTTAGTACCTGTAATGAATGAGAGGTTGTTTTGTGTCACTATGCAAGTGCCTAGGGATGCCAAGCATGTGTTGATTGTATTTTTTACTAGCAGAGTACATGATGTTTCTTATCATGATATACCACATCAACTAATATGCTTCACCTTAAGATTCATGTACTTGCTAACAAGTCATTTGTATGGACTACCATGTCAACCATATAGACTACCATATGTTGCCTTGAGATTCATGCACTCACTACCACCTTAGCTATATAGACTTCCATGTTTAATGATAGACTACCACATGGCATCCATATTGGCTTGCCACATTATCATTGTTATGTAAAGGAGATGCCATGTCTTCATAATACACCACATCATTAGAGAGTTCCATGTCATCCTAGGTTTCCATGTCATCATCGGTGCTAACATCATCATAGGTTGTTATTGTATGGTTGCTGACATCATAAAAATAATATAGGGGAGGGTGTTTACACCTCACACCTCCCATGAGGGAATGTCTTAATACCTTTTGGCTATCCATATCCCCAAGTGTTATGCCTAGGAGATAAATGAAAAAGGTGAAATTAAAGTGAAAACAATTACCTTCTACCCCCCTCGACATGTTGATGCTTTGGGTGTATTTACAGGGAAACCTCGATGATGATGGAGAGGACCTATTAGTGGTAGTGAAGAGAAGCTCCATCGCTTTTCAAAAAGGTGAGCGAGAATCCATTGTGGGCATCAAAGCCAATTTATCATCTTTATTGCAGAAATAATACAAATGATGAAGCTGAAAATACATCATTTCATTACAATGTGAAAATCTCATATTTATAATATCATTGCAGGAAAAATATCACTAACATCACCGAATCTGCCACCTGAACTTGGTGCAACTTCAAGGGGATTCGTTCACGTGTCGTTACATTTTTTTACTTGATGTTGGCAGGTTTTATTCCTATCTTCTTCATAAAGTACAACGCTTATACGAAGTTAAAATGACATTTGCTATAAAATCATAAGTCCTATTATGTTAGGGCATAATATATATATATTCCACTATTTCTAGGACGATGGTTAACAACAACCTTGGGATTAACATTATTTTCTACATATTTGCAGTAATGCATCTCTTGCAATTGTGTTGGGCTCTCTTTTCTTTATATTAGTTGATAGACTTCAACCATTTATTCAAAAGAAACATGCACGTGCAATCACTCATTTATACCATTGAATCGAATCCTCGATAGTGAAATCAGTAGCTCTACCGCAGGTGAATCCCTGAATTTCAACACTCACACACACTATGTGGTTTCTTTTGAAGTTGTAAGAAAGATTGTCATCTTCATTTTTTTATGTACCTCAATTTGTGTAAAAAGTTGTGGATACCCAATTTAGTGCACCTTAAAACCTTAGGATTAGGAATATTAGGGCAAGAAGACAATTTTTTTTTTCCTCTGTTACCCATAAAGTTGCCCATGCCATAATCGTGACCTATCCAACTGAAAACCGTAGAAATTTGACTTAGTAAACATATTTGCCTAGATCCATGCAATCCATACCTCAAACATATTTTTGAGGCACAAAAATATGTCCAAGGCTCGAAAAAGCCTCTAAGGCATAATCTTTTGATGCAAATTTGCTTTAAACATAAAGCACTCTTCTCTCCCCTGCAACCCATCAATGTAATTATGTAGTAAGGATCGTTCTAATCTAAAACTACATGTTGCATTCATCCATCGATCCATCCTATAGCGCATACGTCCTTACCTTTACCTATTTCTTAGGATGATAGATGATAGGCTATATCAAAAACTAGTACCAGTGAGGGGTGACTGCATTTATGAACCGATGCACTATCGGTACAACCAAAAGTTAATAAATTTTATTCTCTTTTTAACAATTCAAACTAGAATATCGACTAAGATCTCACCCAACCATTTACAGATGTTTGGTAATAATTTGATGACTTGGTGAAAAAAGGAGTTGAAAGGGGTATTTATAGCAAATAACTCTTCCTTTAGAATCTGTGATTGATTTTCTCCATTTTTGGGGTCATAAAATCATAATTATCAATCCAAATGATGTATTGCTCTAGGTGTAAAAATACACTAGAATTATGATTGTGCATCAAAAACCCTAAAATTAATTAGATGATCAAGCTTGCTATTTAAAATGGTAGTCTTGACATCATTGATTTTTAGGACACACACTTTGGGGGATGCATCTCAAAACATCTTTTTGATTGCAAATCTTGATAGAGTGTCCTATCCTCCTCTATGGAAGGTAGCAAACTTGCAGTTAGTGGCTTTGGTTGTACTTGCAAGGAAGTGTGTGTGTGGTGAGAGAGAGAGCGAGAGAGAGAGAGAGAGAGAGAGAAATGTGCATGGTGTGGTAGCAATAAAGGCAAAGAGAGCTTGAAAGCAAAATTAGCAAGAACATCATCTCCTCATTTCTCACCATTCATTCAACTATCAAAAGCCATTCATCTAGCTATTAGAAACATTCACTTATTGACAATTTGACTGCTAACACTACTTTCATGATATTTGCCTCTATTCCTTCTACATCATGTACCCTATTTTGTTCTCTTTCTTTCTTGTCCTTGTAGATACAACCAAAGCCATTGACCATTGGTTTGTTGCCCTCCACAAAAGGGGATGAGATGCTCTACTATGATTTGCAACTAAAGGTCATTGATTGTCATTTGAAAACTAGATTCCAAAACATGTTAAACACTTTGCAAACGTCCTAGGTGTGATCTCTCCCTATTTATTGTGATGACATTGCAAACAAGATAGTATAGAAATGAGCTTTTTTATTTTTTGAATGATATGATCCTTAATATCTTAGTGTCAAGTAGTTATTTTTACTACATTAAGATTAGTTGTAGCTTGTTGGCATTATGTGGATAATATCAATATAATTTATCCTTGAATATTCTATTCTATTTATTCTTGAATTAGAATAGCTTAGGACGTTTATTGTTAATTTAAGTATACAATATCGTTCTTAAGAATCTTCTCATACATCCTTAGTAAGAATCTTCCTATATACTTTCTATATAACTTATAATCTCGCAAACTTTAAAAACTATTTTACTATTTTTTAAAACCTTTAAGACTCAAAATTAAAAATTTATGAAGTGAGTTTAAGGGGTTAAGAGTTAAAATTATTAAATAATGTAGGTCTAATGGTTAATATTGTGGAACTTTATTTTATAAAAGTTTGATGATCTAACATTTAAAACTAATAAAAAATTATATAGATTTAGTAATTAATATTTTAAAATTGATCTTGAATGTCTCAAAGAATATTGTATTGGTACGTCTTTGAATTCTCATTAAAGAGACCTAAACTCAAAACACAATAAACATGCAAATGTATTCAACAAAAAAAATATTATAATAATTAAAAATAATAAAAATTTAAATAAATTTAATAATTAAATTTTTTAAAGTGGGTTTAATAATTAAAATTTTAAAACTCCAAATATGGTTTATAGAAGGTCCATGGCATCCCAATTTCATGGCATCTTCCGTGCTTAGGTCATACATCTTTTTTCCACAAAAAGGATTCTTCCGCGTCGGTATACGCGTGGGGGAAACTGCAGCGATGCTTTCACCGACTTTCCTTCATCCTTCCAAACAATATAACTATAAATACATAATACCCACTTCATATAGTGGATCTGCAAAACAATATGAAGACCTCCAGCGTCTGCTTTAGCTTTATCACGGAATCGCCGCCTGGCCCCTTCATTGAGTAGCCTTGATTATATCTTTCCTGTATTGACCACAATTTCCCTCATCTTCCAGCTTTGGTTGTTCTACTCTATCTTGGCTTCCCCTTCATCTTCTCCTTGTCGAGTTCCGCGCTTGTGTTTTTCTGGTGTGTCCTGCATATTCACGCTTATGACTCTTCTCACTGACTTTACAGAAGAAGAAACAGAGGAGCGGAAGAGGAAAAACATTGCGGATATGGGGGTTCCAATCAAATCAGCCACTTCATCTTTTCTCTTGTGGCAGATGATATTTGTGGTTTACTTTGTGGTTGCACTTCCTTCCCTTTGGTACTGTCTGTCAAACTGTGGAAAGCTTGGACAGTAGTATGAGACCATTTTTGTGAGAGATGTTATTTATTTGATAAAATGGTTCAGAGGAAAATATATAGTGTCTAATCTTATTCCAAGATTTGAACTAGGAAAAATATAATTAGTATTAAAGGTTTTAGTTACTTTTTAGCAGTGTAAGTTTAAATATATTAATATATATTTGTTTAACTTGATATTTTTATTATTAAATTAGTTTTTAAATTTAAATATATAACTCCAAATTTCTTACATGTTGGATGCTGAAAGTTATGTTATTTGATTTTTTTAGATGTTCTGATAGATATACATACAAAAAAATTATAGAAAAATATACCACCATAATTTCGGCATCACACACATTGAAATTGTCTCTAAAAATTAATATAAGAGGGGTCAAAGTTTGATTATAATACATTGTTAATATGATTATAATACATTGTTAATAGGATCGATAGAATCTTCATCCTTCACCTTCATTGTTGCTATAGACGCATGCTCATCCAACGTAATTTCCTAAATACAATTGATGTTGGTATAGATTTTATCTTTATCTAAGAAAAATATAATATCTAAAATGACTTAAAATTTGAACTTCTAAAGTGACTCTTTACATTGTTAATACATTGTTAATAAGATTGATAGAATCTTCATCCTTCACCTCCATTGTTGCTATAGAGGCATGCTCATCTAACATAATTTTCTAAACACAATTGATGTTGGTATAGATTTTATTTTTATCTAAGAAAAATATAATATCTAAAATGATTTAAATTTGAACTTCTAAGGTGACTCTTTGCTAAAACATGAAAGAAAAAATTATTTAAGATATCCTTACTTTATTTTATGAGGTAGTAATAAAATCCTTACCGATTAGAAGGCTACAAAATTTATCTAAATATTAAATCCCATACACTTATCACCCTATACATCATCAAAAACAACATACTTGCCCACTCAATCATTATAGATTTAATAAAATTAATTGATAAAATTCTATCTTATAAGAAGATAAAAAATATTTTGAAATTGCAAAATAGTTCAAAAATAATTAACAAACACAGAACAATAATCAATAAATTTAAACACTCATTAATAAAAAGCACAAGTTTTTTTCGAAATGAGGATATAACAATCACTATATTCTTGTAGTTTCAATTTTGATCTTTACTTATATGTAAACTCATATAAACAAAATCCACGTAACCTACATAATATATGTTTTTCCTATATAATAGCTTAGATATATAAAATATATATCTATAAATGCCGAGAGTTATCAATCTCAAGGTGTGATAGATAGGTGCCTCGAGATTGATAACTCTCGGCGTTTATATTTTATAGTTTAAATAGTTTAAATATTTTAAATCCACCGTAACCTTTAATGTCGACGGATAATTTTCTTAATGTCGACTTTTTTAATAAAATATTAATATTGTTTACTGCGTGGCTAACCTTCCCGACTGCCATTGTAGGATGTCTATCGGCGTAATTATGATTATGTTTTAATTTTAGTTCTTTCCCGCATGGATGCACGTGAAGGCCAAAAATCATCGATACAATTGCACTATAATAATAATCAACTTATTAGAAATATAATTAAAATAATTTGGTATAATTTGAGTGGCCTAATGATGAGGTCTATGTTCAAATTTGAAAAGGATAGGGTTGTACATTATGCTTTAGGTTGGGTTCACCAAAATATTTATGAGAAAAATAAGATATTTCATATAATTATTCAAATTAATACAAGTTAAACCAAAATACTCAAATTAAGACAATAATATAGTAAATAGTTAAAAACTATCTCAATCTAAGCATAAATAAAATAGAGCATTTTAGAGTAACCCACACTAATATTATCCACAAAATGCAAATGCTAGGGCTAATCCTAGTGCAATAAAATAATAAAATTAACACCTAGGACATGAACAACCAAATCACTTTTAATAAGCATAATAGAATTTTGACTACTATTTCAACTTGCTTGTAACATCACCATAGTAAACAAGGAAAGATAACACCTAAAATATTTGTAAAGAATTTGTTTTATCTTGAAATTCAATCCTCAAATGACAATCAATGACTTTTGACTATAATTCTTGGTAGAACATATTTTCCTTCTCTCCAGAAACTAGTGAACTATTGTCCTGCATATTCACACTTATGAGTCTTCTCGAGGAACGGAAGAGGGAAACGACAACCACATCACCATTGCAGATATGGAGGCTCAAATCAAGGCAACCACATCACCTTTTTACTTGTGGCAGATGATGTTTGTCTTCTACTGTGTGGTTGCACTTCCTTACCTTTGGTACTCTGACTATCAAAGGACGAAAAGCTTAGGCAGTAGTACCAGAGATTTTCATCAAAGATGTTTATTTAATAAATAGTTCAGTGAAATATAATAAACAATATTATTTTTTTGGATGAAAAGGCCATTATATTAATATAATAATGTCTAATAATACAAAAAAATGGCGGGTGGGATTAGCACACCCCTTAAACCAACACACTAACCACTATGGTTAGGAGCATACAAGAGTGTCAGAAATAGTCCACAAAAATCCAGATAATTATCGCCAAAACAATGTCAAATATGCATTAAAAAAAAGGAGCCGAGAAATCACTGCCAGGTGGAAGGCCTAAAGTTTTCTTTTATATGGTCATAAGTCCATCCAATGGTTGAAGAAGTCGGAGCCCCCAAACCATCAATAGTAGTACCATTAATAGTACGGGTCTGTGCATTTGGTACAATTTCACCCCAACCAGGGGTATCATCTTGCTCAGGAGGTCGACCATCCCAACTAAAGGCCAGGCAAGGCGGGCCTCCAGCTCCAAATTCTCCACATTTGCTTTACGGGGTTGGGACTAGTTTTTGGTAGCAGAAGACTGTGGCTGATGACGGGTCCCTCAGTGAATCGACAACCGGGACCTAGAACCTCCCCTAGAAGGGGAAGGAAGAGGTACACGACTCATAACGCAGGGCACATTCCCCCAATGATCCATGAGGGCACATAAGTACTACAAATCCACATATACTTTTCAACCTGTACTTGAATATGTAATCAACAATCAAAGAATATATCATATTTATCAGCAACAGAGAAGACATGCCCGACATCTTACTGAGAAAAATAGCTCTATTTCAGGACTTCCATAGATAAAACATGGTACCAATTCTAAAAATATTCCAAACAACACCCAAGTTGAAGGAAAAAGCAATAGGGTCACCCAAAATAGCATGCACCCAAGTAAAATCCTCCTGCATAAAATGTCTAAAAATTTCAAGAAGCCACTCCTAGGTCGATTGAGCTCGATCACAAAACCAAAAAACATGTAGTAACTCTTCTGCCTGTCCACAAACCAAGAAAATGAGATTATGAAATCCTAGACGCTTGAGCCTACTGCCAATAGGCAACCCCTAGTGCAAGAGGATCCAAGCAAAAAAACTCTATTTAGGTTCAATATAAGTAGCCCAAGTAATCCAAAATCTCTTATTCCATCAGGAGGGAAGAGATATTAAGTCCCATCTCAGAGTGATCTTATCAACCATTGGAACTTGCGGGGTGAGCCATTTGTAACCAAGATGAGCTTTATATTGCAAAACAGGAAGCTCCCAAGACCAACACCAATATGACCACTAGGTTTTTGACAATGCTTATGTTGTTTGCTCCAAATAGAAAATGGAATACTATCAATAACCACCTCATAAGTATCTCTATCACTAGGATTTAAATTGTGAATTTGATGAAAAATTTCCCAGGGTATCCAAATCCTGGTATGTCGAGAGAAAAAATAAAAAATGGAAGCAATACCACGCTTATAGAACCTCTGCGCTCTGACCCACTATACCAGAACCATGGGAGAGCCCTACCAATTGATAACAGGAGACCACCAAATATTCATGGAAGGCAAAGAGGCACATGCTTTGCAAATACTCCCTTTCCAACTAAGCTAGAGTTTGAAGGCCTCCCAGGCTTTCCAAATACTCTGAATGACAAAATAACCTTTAACTTTAACAAGGATAGGGGCAGTCAAAATGGATTGCAATCCCACCCCTTTCCAAAATTTCTTCCCCTGAATCAAACCAAAAGAAATGCAATGCCCGAACAACACTTTCCAAGATTCATCCCCAATTAAAGATCGGGTGATCCATTTAGCACAAAGGACAAAACCTTGTCGGTGACAATCAAACAAACCCATGCCTCCATAGTCCTTGGGCAAACAACAAATTTCTAGGCTACTCGATGAAAACCTCATTTGATAAAGTCTTTGGCCCACAAGAAATCTCTCAGAAGCTTATCCAACTTTTTATAACAAGATTTAGATGGAACCCAACAATACGAATAATAGAAATGGGTAGTGGCTAAAACCTTAGAACAAATCTAAAATTTTCCTGCTAGAGAAAGTTTCTTACTAGTCCAGTAAGAAAGCTTCTTGTCCACTTTATCAATAACATACTGCCACAATTGAGTAGAGGAACCATGAAACACAAAAGGAATTCCAATAAATTTAAAAACCTCATTCGACTGAATCCAAGTCCATTGGAAATGATGCAGTCAGCATGGCAGCTGGGATTGAGATTGCCAAAAAAAAGAGGTTTTTTCCATTGAATAGAAGAACTAGAGGCTAAATGGAACACCTCTAAGCAACTAATAATCGAGGAAAAGGATTGCTCCTCTTCTCGAAGCATTAAGAAAGAATCATCAGCAAAATGATCATTGATCAACTGATGGTCAGAATTGGAGAGAGCAATACCCATGATTAATCCTTGATCCACCTTATGGGTCAAAAAATAGCCAAAAACCTCTACAACAAGAATGAAAAGAGATGGAGCAAGAGGGCACCTTTATCTTATAGAGCGGCCAAGAGAAATTAACTGATATTAACTTTTATTCAAAGTAAGAACAGTTGAAGCATCTTGAAATAACATTAGAATGGTGCTCATAAACACTGGCCCAAGTCCCAAAGCTTGAAGCATGGCAGTGATGAAGTACCACTTCATATTATCATAGGTTTTCTCAAAGTCAATATTAATGAATAAAACATCTTGTTCATACTTTCTTACCCACTCCATACCTTCCCAAAAAGTAAGAACTTTATCAAGAATATATCTTCCTTGAACAAAGCCAATTTTTTCAGGTCTGACAATCAAAGGCAGGAGAGATTTAAGCTTAAGCGTAAGGGCTTTGACAATAATATTATAGCTCACATTAAGTAGGATGATCGACCTCCAATTAGTGATGAGCTCAGGGTCTCCAAAATTAGGAATAAATTTAACATTGCCTTTGTTAATAATGGAACCTAGTGAACCACATTGCAGAGCTTCAAGATACACTTTGTGGAGATCAAAACCAAGCATATCCCAAAATTCTTTGTAGAATTCACATGGCAAGCCATCAAGACCAGGTTCCTTATCATTGGCCATGACTGCCAAGGCATTTTTTAGATCTTCTAGAGAAAGAGGAGATTCACAAAATATCATTTTCTCAGGATAAAGCTTATTGGGGACTACGGTACAATCAACAAGAGCTTACCTTCTAGCATCATCAAGGGGTTGAGAAGCAAAAACACCTTGATAATGTGAAAAAAAGGCTTTGACAATGTTCGAAAGGTTTGTGAATCTCTATCCATCAACTTGAATGGCTTGAAACTGGGAATACTGGGTAGGAGGTCTGAGGTGTTGAAAAAAATCTTTGGTCACTCTGTCCCCTACTTTGAAGCAATGTATTTGAGCATGTAATTGAGCACCCTTGGCTTCATACAAATCAACTTTTTTTAGCTCATGCCGAATGGAAGAAACTTGGGATTGAGTAAGAGAGCTAAAAGGAGAGGCTTAAAGCTTGAGACAGACTTTGTATAGCTCACTCTGCAAGGCAGACTTAGTCTGTTTTTGCCGTTTTGCAACTTCAACACCCAGAGTTCGCAACATCTTAGTGGTTCGTTGAATGGCAACATTCCACCACTCAATCCTTCCAGAAAGACAATACGGTCTAGAATCAAATTTTAAATGCGACATATATGAGCTTTCATGCTAAAGCTATGCAAAAAAAAAACATTCAGGTCAAACTATGAAGAATGCACTCTAGGTTGAAAGTTTAACATTGCCACAAAGAATAAAATAGGTGAATGATCAGATAGTGTAGTACCAGGCAAAGTCAGCACATACGACGAAGAAGGCAAAATACGGGAGAACTGAAATTTGTCACACTCATAAATCATGGCTCTGTCCAATCTTTCCAAAACCCTAGTAGAAGCAGCCTGAAAATTGGACCAAGTGTACCAAAGAGCCCGAGGGAAGTTAGAAGGCGAGAAGTGGAAATTAGGGTCATAAAGGTAAAGTTTATTTTTCATAAAACTAAGCTTCACTTTCACCTAAGCACCACCACATCGAGACATGACTGACCTTGTCAGAAGCTTTCTCCACCATATTAAAATCTCCACATAGCACCCAAGTGACATTATTATCTATGAACATGTACTTACAATTATATAGTGTATATCTTATTTTCTAGGATTTAAACTATGAATTTGTACTTATAATTATACGGAGATACACGATAGAATTTATGTTTCATATTATGAATATATTTTTGTAATTAAGATATAAGTTTAATGTATTTAATATAAATTTGTTTAAACTAAGTTTAATATTTTTTTTATTATTATTTATTTTAATAAATAAGCTATGCGTGGTTTTTATTAGGACCACTTTATTACAAAAACAAAACATTATATTACTCTTATTAATTTTTATTAAATTCGTTTTTAAATTTAGATAGATAATTATTAAAATGTCTTACATGTTAGATGTTCCAACACGATGATGTTACTTGATTCGTTGTTATGGTTGTGAATATGTTTGATTCCATGTTATTGTTATAAATGTGTTTATTTTATTATATTTACTTTACATTTCTTATATTCTTTTTCTTTTTATTATTTTTATGAACCTATACTTACAATTATATAGTGTACATCTTATTTTCTAGGATTTAAACTATGAACTTATACTTACAATTATACGGACATACAAGATAGAATTTATGTTTCATATTATGAATGTAATTTTGTAATTAAGGTATAAGTTTAATATATTTAATATAAATTTGTTTAAATTAAGTTTAATAATTTCTATTATTTTTTATACGGAGATACAAGATATAATTTATGTTTCATATTATGAATGTAATTTTGTAATTAAGGTATAAGTTTAATATATTTAATATAAATTTGTTTAAACTAAGTTTAATAATTTTTATTTTATTTTTTAATAAATAAGTTATGTGTGGTTTTTATTAGGACCACTTCATTACAAAAACAAAACATTACATTGCTTTTATTAAAAAATTGGTTTTTAATTTTAATTTTTTTTTGATGAAAAAGGCTATTTAATTAATTGAAAATTAAAAGGCTTTTACAATCAAAAAGTGGGTAGTGGAATAATCACACCTCTGTGGAGTTCACACTAACCCTAATTACGGGTTAGGAAAGCAAAAACATTGTTTAAATGCTACCAAAAAAAACCAGGTCCGCAACCATCATCTCAAAAAGGAATAAAAGTAGATGTGCATTAAGGCACCTCATGGGAGGAGCCCCTGGTTGGTGCCTCACTATCCATCATATGATGCCATTGATTGTCCGGGAGTGGACTAGGCGGCACATTCCATCCATCATTATCGTGGCGATCCTCCTCTAGATCCTCTCCCAACCAGAAGTAATATGAGTGGGAGTCGGAGGACGTGACCATCCAAAGTGGGCATGATTCTCATTAATACCTGGGGCATCCCATCCCTCAATGGCAGCGGGAGGTGGTTGGTGTACATTCCATGATTCACACTGTTGTGAAGAGCTAGCACCTGCATCATTAAGTCTTCTTCGAACAAGCAGAGGTTGGGACAAATGGCGGTTGGAAGGCTAAGATCGAACTCACGATGGGAGGCATCGACGAGAACGAGATCGAGAGTGTTTCGGGGATGAACGATCTAAAGCAACATGAATGACATCACATGAAGTATTACCCCAGTAACTCAACATAACCTGCAAGTATTCCACCTCCATAGCCACCTTCTTTGCCTGGATGCAAGTCTGAAACCACACATCATGGAATACTTCCAATTTGTCAGCAAGAGAAAAGTCCATGGAAGGATCAACATGTTTAAATATAATTTTGTTTCTAGACTTCCATATGTGAAACAAAATGCTGACTCTGAATATTTGCCACACTTCACGTAGCGGTAGAGTAAAAGTAAAGGAATATCCTAATAGGGCATGCTGCCAGGAAAAGGGAATGGGCATGTAAGGAGCAAAAAAGGAAGCAACCCATGCCCAAGCCAGACTAGCACGTATGCACGACCAAAAAATATGGAAACATGACTCTGGTTCTTGACAAAAAGGGCATCTAGGGTCAGGAACACCCAGATAAGTAAGTCGAGTGCCAAGGGGTAAACCCTGACATAGCAAACTCCAAGCAAAAAAGGCTTGCTTCAGCTCTAGGTAAGATGCCCAAGCTGAATGAAATCTAAATTTCCATCTAGTGTGAGTAGAAATTAGATCCCATTTGTCATTGAGCTTAGGAACTATGGGAAAAGTTAGCATAAGCTAGTCGTATCCATGTCTGGCCTTGTAATTGAGCAAAGGAATGTTTCCATGCCATGCCCAATCTTTCCACCAAGGTTTCTAGGATCTAACCCCTATCTTGTGCCACATGGAAAAAGGGGTATTCTCAATCACTGTATCATAAGTCACCCTGTCCGCACTAGTCAAATGAAAAGTGTGTTTGAAAGTATCCCAGGGGATCCAATCCCTGGTTTGTCTGGAAAAGAAATCTGCAATTGTGACAACTCCTCGCTTGAAAAATTTCTAGGCATGGACCTAGGGAATTTGTGCCAGGGGAGTTCCTTGTATCTTGAAAATAGGAGACCACCACACATTAAGGCAATTAATGGAAAGGCCCTTATTCAAACTAGCTCCTTTCCATGTAATCCATGGGCTAATTTGTTGCCAAGCCTTCCAGATGCTCTTAATTACAAAGGAGCCAGGGATTTTGACATACACTGGTGCAAGCACCAGGGATGGAAAATCCATTCCTGCCCATGCTCTACGGTTAAGGGAAAGCCCAGAAGAAATAAAATGATGGAAAAGCACTTTTCAAGCCTTAGGGTCTTTAAGAGCCTAAATAATCCATTGAGCACACATAGCTACTCCTTGTCTCTTACAATCTACCATACCCATGCCACCAACATCCCTCGGGAGGTAGCAGATGTCCCAGGCCACTCTATGAAAACCCTTCCGATCAGAACCACTAGACCAAAGGAAGTCCCACAAGAGCTTTTCAAGATTTTTGTAACATGCCTAGGAGGGGACCCAATAGGAGTAATAAACATGTGTGGAAGCCAAGACTTTCGAGCAAATTTGGAATTTGTTAGCCAGAGAAAGTTTTTTAGCAGTCCAATACTCAAGATTTTTTTCTACTTTGCTAATGACATATGACCATAACTAGGATGGAGAGCCCTAAAAAGCAAAGGGTATACCAAATAATTTAAAAATTTTCTCGGGCTGAATTTAAGTCCATTGAACATGCTCAAGCCAATGAGGGAGCAGCAGAGGGGATTGTCTGTAACAAGAGGTTTTCCTCCATTGTATGCTAGAACCGAAAGCTTTGCAAAAAGTGTCAAGGCATATAAGAGCTTCAAAAAGGGATTGTTCATCCTCCCACAGGGTGAGGAATGAATCATCAACAAAGTGACCATTAATAAGATGCCCTGCATTCCCAGGAAGAGTGATACCCCGAAGCAATCCATTAGAGGTATGTTTGGCCAATAAATAGCCAAATGCCTCTGCAACTAAAATATAGAGTGAAGGAGCCAGAGGAAAACCCTGCCTAAAAAACCTATGCAAACCAATAGCTTCAGTTTGAAAATTATTGAGGGAAAGCACTGCTGAAGCATCTTGGAAAAGCATCTTGATAGTAAAGATAAATTGAGGACCAAAGCCAAGAGCTTCTAGCATGGAGAGAATAAACACCCATTCAATTATATCATAAGCTTTTTCAAAATCAAGTTTAAGGAAGAGGGCATTTTGATTTGACATACGAGCCCATTCAATTCCTTCCCAAACTGCCAGTACATTGTCTAGTATATAGCGGTTTTGAATGAAACCAGTCTGCTCAGGCCTAACAATGATTGGAAGCAGAGGTCGAATCCACAAGGCTAAGGCTTTTGCAATAATTTTATAGCTGACATTTAATAGAGTAATGGACCTCCAATTGGTAATGTGAAGAAAACAAGCTTATACTAAGAGGGGGATGAACAGTATAAGATAAAAGTTTTTACTTTTCTAAAGCAGTAATATCCAATATCATCAATCATAATAATGAAACAATACACAAATCATCACACACATAAGATACATAGATTTAACGTGGTTCAACCAATGTGGGCTACATCCATAGAGAAAATATTTCTTATAAAATTTCTCAACAAATCTCTTGGAAACCAATTCCCTATTACAATGTTTATGGGCACCAACCCAAAGGAGACACCAATCCCCTCTCAAGTTCATGGACACCACTCCACAGGAGATACCAATCCCCTCTACTTCAAGTTTTGTGGACCTCTATCCATAGAAGACACCAATACCTTCTTAAGTTCGTGGACACCACTCTACAAGAGACACCAATCCCCTTTGCTTTAGGTTTTGTGTATCTCTATCCATATGAGACACCAATACCCTCTCAAGTTTGTGGAAACCACTCCACAGGAGACACCAATCCCCTCTACTTTAGGTTTTATGGACACCACTCCATAAGAAACACCAATCCCCTATAATTTAGGTTTTGTGGACCTCTATCCATAGGAGACACCAATCCCCTCTCAATTTTGTGGACACCACTCCATAGGAGACACCAATCCCCTCTGCTTTAGGTTTTGTGGACCTCTATCTACAAGAGGCACCAATTCCCTCTTAAGTTTATGGACACCACTCCATAAGAGACACCAAACCCATCTCAAGTTCATGGATGCCACTCCACAGGAGACCTTAATTCCATATGCTCTGGTCTGCTCCAAAATTTACACAAGGCTTTCTAAAACCTGCTCTAAACCTACACAAGGCTTGCTCAAATCTGATCCTAAACCTGCTCTCAACTATGCTTAACTTTTATCTAAGTCTACACATAAGGCTTGCTCAAACCAACTCCAAGCCTACACAAGGCTTTCTTAAACCTACTCCAAGCCTACACACAAGGCTTACTCAAATCTGCTCCAAGCCTACACAAGGCTTGCTCAAACCTGCTCCAAGCCTACACACAAGGCTTGCTCAAATCTACTCCAATCATAGCTCAAAAAACCTGCTCAAAATAGCTCACCAACCCTACTAAAAATAGTTCACCAAACCTACTCAAAATAGCTCACCAAACCTGCTCAAAAATTTTCTCAAACCTACTCACAAATCTGCTCAAACCTGCTCACAAATATGCTCAAGGATCCTCCTTAACCTGCTCATAAAACCTACTCAACTCTGTTTCAAACCTTGTATATAAAAATTATTTATCTATCTTGCATAATGATGTCATCAAATGCTTTATTTATTCTTCAATGTGCTTTCCTCAACTAAAGCATTTAGAAATATTCTATCCAAAATTCGTTTAACCTCTTGAACATTTAGAGAGTGATATGCACTAACAAATGCTCAATATGTTCTTCACATTCATTAAGTCTGTCGCTTTCACATGTCTCACATTTATTACATTTTAAAGGGAGCTCTAGTCTAGCACTTGAAAACTGATCTGGTATTTTTTGATTTGCAACTTCACTCCAAAACCAATCACAATGCACAAGTCCTTCTCATATACTCATAAAATCAATCATGAACAATGCACAAGTCCTTCTCATATACTCATAAAATCAATCATGAACAATGCACAAGTCTATCCTTTTTATATACTCCCAAAATCAATCATGATAATGCACAAATTGGCTTCATAAATCTGATCTATAACTCTTGCATTTTCATTTCCAATATCACTCAAAACAATGTACACTTATGTTCTCAAACACTTTGCACTTTTATTCCCAATTTCATTCAACACTAATGCACAACTTGTTCTCAAACCCTAGCACATGTGTTTCCAATTTCATTCAACAATAAAGCACAACTTAGCTTTCACACTCTAGCACAAATATTTCCAACAATGTACATAAATTAATCCTTATATCTCCACCTTATGTCTTAAAACTATTTTCTTCAAACAACACCACTTTGAGTAAGAGTTAATACACCATACCTCTAAAACAACCTTCATGAAGATGTGCTCTCAAAAACCTGTCTCAAAATAACCTTTTTCTTTGGCCACTTCAAAACAAGTTAGCAAAACTCCTTTTCAAATAATACACATAAAATCCTTTCAAAAAGATGTGCACAAGAATACCTGAAAATAATGATCTATAACTCCTTTTTTGTTTCACAAGATAAATCCCTTAATAATAAACCAAAACCCTCAAAATATCAAGCAAGAATACAATCAACAAAAATACCACAATACACCTTATGTCTCCTTTCTAATGTGCCAAAAATACAATTCAATATAAACCAAAATACACCTTATATATCCTAATTAAATATGCAGAATCACAACTTTCAAATAAGACCCAAATAACCTTATTAAAATATCAAACAATATTTATACACCTGATGACTCCCTCTAGATCAAATTCAACATAACAAATGTCACCCCCCTTAATGCACAACGAATGGAGTACCTTTTCAAAACAAATTTTAATAAAAAATTATTCATACCTTTCATAAGTGCACAAAATATTCTCTTCTGCCTTACAAATAATCATTCACAACAATTTGATCTTGTGACCTCTTGGTCCATGGTACCCTAGCACTAGCTAGGCATCCAGTTGGGCTACACTAGCGGATAGCAATAGTAGTGCACAACTTAACTCTAAAACCTTCTTTCTATCGTGCAAAACAATATTTATACCACCAAAACAACACCCGTGTGTCACCCACGTGAATCGAACCTGTGACCACCTCTCTTGCAGCGTCTTAGCACTACCCAAATGACTAGTTGCGCTACCCTACCAGCTGAAACCAAACATGCAACCCTTTGTACTTATCTTAACTGTGCCCTCTACCAAAATTTGTGCCCCTTCTCCTCTATGATTTGTTTTTTCAAAAAGCACGAGCAGATATCAAGATGCACACACTCAAAACATTAGCATTGCATTAGATTAATGTTTGATTTAAATACATTTTACCTCCATGCTCACATGACGTCAACACTCGAGAATTTAAATCATGATTTTTAAACATTGGTGCTATGCTTGTAACTTTATATTATAATATTATTTTTTTAAACTTAGGCCTTCAAACCTTTGTCCCAACTGATTTTAATTAAACCCTTTTGCCTCCTCTTTAAACTTTAAACTTTTGGGCTTATTTTAGTATTTTGTCCCTATTCCTTGATGATTCTTTGTTTGCTTCCTCTTTGATGCTACCACTTCTCAACTTAACAGTATAGGTTATAGGCTCTTCTTAAAATACCTTCTTTGATGATTCTATTTTTTTTAGCTTGACTCCTCTTCTTGTACCTCTTGAATTTCCTCAAAGCCAAGTCCAGTCTTCATAAACGGAGATCTCTGTGTTTTGATAATATCATCCAAATATTTTGAGCTTTTCCTAAATTGATATATCTTATTATTAAATTTTTCAAGTTCCTTCCTTAGAATGACAACTTAATATTCTAATATTTCACATTCTAGTTCTTTTACCTTTAATTGTTTAATCGTACCTTCTTCAACTTTATTTACCTCTTCAAACTTCACTTTTAAGTCTACGAGATCTTGTAGGAGCTTTGTCTTTGTTTCTTCATCCTCTTGAACTTGAGCCTTCAATTCTAAATTCTTCTTTCTAACCCATTTCAATTCTCCAAGAGCAATAATAAGTTCATCTTCTATGTTAACCATGGTTTCTTATTCATTTTCTAAATCTTTCTCTTTTTATAGGTATTTGATAATAGTAATATCCTCATTCTCTTCTATGGCCAAGAATAGGATTTCCTCTTTTTACTATCGGAGAAGCTTTCATCACTTTCATTGGAAGTACTGATTTCTTCTTCAGCATAAAAAATCTTCTTGTGCATTTAAAATATCTTCTTCCCATGCTTGCCTTGTTCTTTCCATAATATAACGTTCTTTCCTTATTTTTCTTGTAATCCTTTTCTTATCCACTGTTGCTACCACTATTTTATGGATAATTAGTTGCATAGTGATCAATGTTAGCACAACTAAAACATTTTATAGTCTGTATACTTTTGTATTTTCTTAGACCCTTTTTATTTCTTCTCACAAAGTTAGCCTCTTCTTCACTACTTGATTCATCACTTGATTCTTGCTCTTTATTATTTTCCTTCTTTGAATCTTTGGATGTTGCCTCTATTTTTGATGTTTGTTCTTTTTCTATTCTCATCTCATAGATTGTGACAATTCCATGTAACTCATCCATGCTTAAATTTTTTAGATCCTTCATCTCTTCTATTGCTGAAACCTTTGCATCATACCTCATAGGAAGTGACCTTAAAATTTTCTTAACAATAGTAGATTCCTCAATATTTTCTCCAAGTCCACGAATGGTGTTTACAACCTCATCAACATGAAGTAGATACATAGCTATATATTTATCATATTTCATTTTCATCATATTTCATCTTCAAGTCTTCAAAATTCTTTCTATGTGTTTGAAGTTTTGCCATTTTGACCTTGTCATCTCCTTCATATGTTCTCTGTAACTTATCCCACATTTCTTTTGTTGTACATTACATTACCTTTACAAACTCTGATTCACATAACCCACTCAACATTACATTCATTGCCTTGGCATTATCTTCATATGGTTTCTTACCACTTGCATGTATAGGAGGAGTTGTAGATGGTGTGAATCCATTTTCAACATATTGCCATGTATTATATCCACGTGCCATCAAATAAGTTTTCATCCTTACACTTTAGAAAGCATAGTTAGTTCCATCAAACAATGGAGCCTTATTTTATGAAAACCCTTCCTTATGAGCCATGTGTGTTTCTGTAAGATCTTCCTTCAAACTGTTAGGCATCCACAAAGGAACCCACTCTGATACTAATTGAAGAACACAAGCTTATACTGAGAGGGGGTGAACAATATAAGATAAAACTTTTTACTTTTCCAAAGCAGTAATATCCAATATCATCAATTGCAATAATGAAACAATGCACAGATCATCACACACATAAGAGACACAGATTTAACGTGGTTCACCCAATGTGGGCTACGTCCATGGAGAAAATATTTCTTATAAATTTTCTCAACAAATATCTTGGGAACCAATTCCCTATTACAATGTTTATGGGCACCAACCCAAAGGAGACACCAATCCCCTCTCAAGTTTATGGACACCACTCCATAGGAGACACCAATCCCCTCTACTTTAGGTTTTGTGGACCTCTATCCATAGGAGACACCAATCCCCTCTCAAGTTCATGGACACCACTCCATAGGAGACACCAATCCCCTCTACTTCAGGTTTTGTAGACCTCTATCCATAGGAGACACCAATCCCCTCTCAATTTTATGGACACCACTCCATAGGAGACACCAATCCCCTCTACTTTAGATTTTGTGGACACCACTCCATAGGAGACACCAATCCCCTCTACTTCAAGTTTTGTGGACCTCTATCCATAGGAGACACCAATCCCCTCTCAATTTTATGGACACCACTCCATAGGAGACACCAATCCCCTCTCAAGTTTGTGGATGCCACTCCATAGGAGACACCAATCTCCTTTGCTCTAGTCTGCTCCAACCTTTACACAAGGCTTTCTCAAACCTACTCCAAGCCTACACAAAGCTTTCTCAAATTTTCTCCTAAACCTACTCTCAACACTTGCTCAAACCTACTCCAAGCCTACACACAAGGCTTGCTCAAATATACTCCAAGCCTACACAAGGCTTGCTCAAACCTACTCTAATCCTACACACAAGGCTTGCTTAAACCTGCTCCAAGCCTACACACAAGGCTTGCTCAAATCTACTCCAATCACAACTCAACAAACCTACTCAAAATAGCTCACCAAACCTGCTCAAAATAGTTCACCAAACCTACTCAAAATAACTCACCAAACCTGCTCAAAACTCTGCTCAAACCTGCTCATAAATCTACTCAAACATGCTCACAAATCTGCTCAAAGATCCTCCTCAACCTGCTCATAAAACTTGCTCAACTTTATTCCAAACCTTGTATACAAAAATTGTTTATCTATCTTGCATAATGATGTCATCAAGTGCTTTATCTATTCTTCAATGTGCTTTCCTCAACTAAAGCAGTTTAGACATATTCTACCCAAAATTAGTTTAACCTCTTGAACATATAGAGAATGATATGCACTAACAAATGCTCAATATGTTCTTCACATTCATTAAGTCTGTCGCTTTCACATGTCTCACATTTATTACATTTTAAAGGTAGCTCTAGTCTAGCACTTGACAACTGACCTGGTATTTGTTGATTTGCAACTTCTCTCCAAAACCAATCACAATGCACAAGTCCTTCTCATCTACTCACAAAATCAATCATGAACAATGCACAAGTCTATCCTTTTTATATACTCCCAAAATCAATCATGATGATGCACAAATTGGCTTCATAAATCTGATCTATAACTCTTGCATTTTCATTTCCAATATCACTCAAAACAATGTACACTTATGTTCTCAAACACTTTGCACTTTTATTCCCAATTTCATTCAACACTAATGCACAACTTGTTCTCAAACCAATTTCATTTCTCCAATAAACTTTCTAACCCTAGCACATGTGTCTCCAATTTCATTCAACAATAAAGCACAACTTAGCTTTCACACTCTAGCACAAATATTTCCAACAATGCACATAAATTAATCCTTATATCTCCACCTTATGACTTAAAACTATTTTCTTCAAACAACACCACTTTGAGTAGGAGTTAAAACACCATACCTCTAAAACTACCTTGATGAAGATGTGCCCTCAAAAACCTATCTCAAAATAACTCCCTTTCTTTGGCCACTTCAAAACAAGTTAGCAAAACTCCTTTTCAAATAATCCACATAAAATCCTTTCAAAAAGATGTGCACAAGAATACCTGAAAATAATGCTCTATAACTCCTTTTTGGTTTCACAAGATAAAGCCCTTAATAATGAACCAAAACCCTCAAAATATCAAGCAAGAATACAATCAACAAAAATACCACAATACACCTTATGTCTCCTTTCTAATGTGCCAAAAATACAATTCAATATAAACCAAAATACACCTTATATCTCCTAATTAAACATGCAGAATCACAACTTTCAAATAAGACCCAAATAACCTTATTACAATATCAAATAATATTTTTACACCTTATGACTCCCTCTAGATCAAATTCAAAATAAAATATTTTTCCCCCTTAATGCACAGTGAATGGAGTACCTTTGCAAAACAACTTTTAATCAAAATTTATTCATACCTTTCATAAGCGCATGAAATATTCTCTTCTGCCTTGCAAAAAATTGTTCGCAGTAATTTTATCCTGTGACCTCTTGGCCCATGGTGCCCTAGCGCTAGCTAGGTGTCCAGTTGGGCTACACCAATGGATAGCAATAGTAGTGCACAACTTAACTCTAAAACCTTCTTTCTACCATGCAAAACAATATTTTTACCACCAAAACAGCACCCGCTGTCACCCATTGAATCAAACCTGTGACCACCTCTCTCGTAGTGCCTTAGCGCTACCCAAATGACCAAATGTGCTAGCCTGCCAGCTGAAACCAAATGTGCAACCCTTTGTCCTTATCTTCACTGTGCCCTCTACCAAAATTTGTGCCCCTTCTCCTCTATGATTCGTCATTTCAAAAAGCGTGAGCGGATATCAAAATGCACACACTCAAAACCTTAGCATTGCATTGGATTAATGTTTGATTTAAATACCTTTTACCTCCATGCTCACACGACATTGATGCTCAAGAATTTAAATCATGCTTTTTAAATGTTGGTGCTATGCTTGTAACTTTATATTATAATATTACTTTTTTAAACTTAGGCCTTCAAACCTTTGTCCCAACTGATTTTAATTAAACCCTTTTGCCTCCTCTTTAAACTTTAAACTTTTGGGCTTCTTTTAATATTTAAACCTAGCCTTCTCCTTTAAACCTTTGCTTTGCTTTCTCTTTTAAAACTTGTCCCTCTAGTATATAATATTTAAAAAATAAATATTATAAACCTTTTCTTTTCACCAATTTTCCTTGCTTTGAGATATACCTTGCCTTGCATAATTGTCCAACCATACAACCTTTTGACATCAATCCTTTGACATCAATGACAAATCTTGACATCAATCCTTTGACATCAATGACAACTCAATATGCTCAATATTTCCAACAATCTCCCCCTTTGTCATTGATGGCAACCCTTATAAAAAATCTTCTTTTGTTGCAATTGGATTCCAAAACTGCTCCCCCTGAGAAGTTGCTCCTCCTTACTGAATTCTCTCCCCCTTTGACATCAATGGCAAAGGGCTCCTTGGGGCTAAAAATAAGACTCTTAGCATAGCCCCCTCACCACCTCCTCTTCTTGAGGTGATCAATTTTGGGATGGGAGTAAAGCTACTCCCAACTTACAATGCTCTTCTTCTTTCTCAATCTTCTTTTTCCACACTTTTGTAGTCATACCCTTTTGAACCTTTTTACTATCCTTCTTCTTGCTTGTCTTTGGAAGTTTCAAAAATTTTGTTCTACACCATTTTGCTTTATGCCCAAAATTATTGCAATTGTAACACATGATGTTGTAGTCCTTGAAAGGTGCAAATGATCTAAAATTTCTCTTGGTGAAATCATAATCATTCTTACCATGAACCTTGCAATGTATAGCTTTATGACCAAAATGATTACATGAGAAACAATAACCTTGGAAGAGATATTCATCTTGCCTTGATCTCATGTTTCTTTCTTTGCTTTTCTTGTGATGGTCCCTGTTCCTTGATGATTCTTTGTTTGCTTCCTCTTTGATGCTACCACTTCTCAACTTATCAGTATAGGTCTTAGGCTCTTCTTCAAATACCTTCTTTGATGCTTCTATTTCTTTTGAGCTTGACTCCTCTTCTTGTACCTCTTGACTTTCCTCAAAGCCAAGTCCAGTCTTCATAAATGGAGATCTCTGTGTTTTGATAATATCATCCAAATATTTTGAGCTTTTCCTAAACTGATATATCTTATTATTAAATTTTCAAGTCCCTTCCTTAGAATGACAACTTCATGTTCTAATCTTTCACATTCTAGTTCTTTTGCCTTTAACTGTTCAACCATACCTTCTTCAACTTTCTTTGCCTCTTCAACCTTCACTTTTAAGTCTATGAGATCTTGTAGGAGCTTTGTCTTTGTTTCTTCATCCTCTTGAACTTGAGCCTTCAATTATGAATTCTTCTTTCTAACCCTTTTCAATTCTCCAAGAGCAGCAATAAGTTCCTCTTCTATGTTAACCATGGTTTCTTCTTCATTTTCTGAATCTTTCTCTTTTTCTAGGTCTTTGATAATAGGAACATCTTCATTCTCTTCTATGGCCAAGAATAGGATTTCCTCCTTTTCACTATCGGAGAAGCTTTCATCACTTTCACTAGAAGTACTGCTTTCTTCTTCAACATAAAAACTCTTCTTGTGCCTTTGAAAGATCTTCTTCTCATGCTTGCCTTGACCATGCCTATTTTTATTTTCATAATAAAACTTTATTTCCTTATTTTTCTTGTAATCCTTTTCTTCTTCACTACTGCTACCTCTATTTTATGGACAATTAGCTGCATAGTGACCAATGTTACCACAACTAAAATATTTCACAATCTGCATACTTTTGTATTTTCTTGGACCCTTTTTATTTCTTCTCACAAAGTTAGCCTCTTCTTCACTGCTTGATTCATCACTTGATTCTTGTTCTTTATTCTTTTCCTTCTTTGAAGCTTTGAATGTTGCCTCTCTTTTTGATGTTTGTTCTTTTTCTATCCTCATCTCATAGGCTATGAGAATTCCATGTAACTCATCCATGCTTAAAGTTTTGAGATCCTTCATCTCTTCTATTGTTGAAACCTTTGCATCATACCTCATAGGGAGTGACCTTAAAATTTTCTGAACAATAGTAGATTCCTCAATATTTTCTCCAAGTCCATGAATGGTGTTGACAACCTCATCAACACGAAGTAGATACATAGCAATATCTTCATCATATTTCATCTTCAAGTCTTCAAACTTCCTTCTGTGTGTTTGAAGTTTTGCCATTTTTATCTTGTCATCTCCTTCATATGTTCTTTGTAACTTATCCCACATTTCTTTTGCTGAAGTACATTGCATGACCTTTACAAACTCTGATTCACATAACCCACTCAAAATTATATTCATTGCCTTGGCATTATCTTCATATGGTTTCTTACCACTTGCATCTGTAGGAGGAGTTGTAGATGGTGTGAATCCATTTTCAATAGATTGCCATGTATCATATCCATGTGCCATCAAATAAGTCTTCATCCTTACACTCCAGAAAGCATAGTTAGTCCCATCAAACAATGGAGCCTTATTTGATGAAAACCCTTCCTTATGAGCCATGTGTGTTCCTGTAAGATCTTCCTTCAAGTTATTAGGCTTCCATGAAGGAACCCGCTCTGATACCAATTGAAGAACACAAGATTATACTGAGAGGGGGGTGAACAATATAAGATAAAACTTTTTACTTTTCCAAAGCAATAATATCCAATATCATCAATTGCAATAATGAAACAATGCACAGATCATCACACACATAAGAGACACAGATTTAACGTGGTTCACCCAATGTGGGCTACATCCATGGAGAAAATATTTCTTATAAATTTTCTCAATAAATATCTTGGGAACCAATTCCCTATTACAATGTTTATGGGCACCAACCCAAAGGAGACACCAATCCCCTCTCAAGTTCATGGACACCACTCCATAGGAGACACCAATCCCCTATACTTTAGGTTTTGTGGACCTCTATCCATAGGAGACACCAATCCCCTCTCAAGTTCATGGACACCACTCCATAGGAGACACCAATCCCCTCTACTTTAGGTTTTATGGACCTCTATCCACAAGAGACACCAATCCCCTCTCAATTTTATGGACACCACTCCACAGGAGACACCAATCCCCTCTACTTTAGGTTTTGTGGACACCACTCCACAGGAGACACCAATCCCCTATACTTTAGGTTTTATGGACCTCTATCCATAGGAGACACCAATCCCTTTGCTCAAGTTTATGGACACCACTATCCATAGGAGACACCATCCCACTTCTCAAGTTCATGGACCTCTATCCATAGGAGACACCAATCCCCTTTGCTCTAGTCTACTCCAAGCCTTTACACAAGGCTTGCTCAAACCTACTCCAAGCCTACACAAGGCTTGCTCAAATATGCTCCTAAACCTACACACAAGGCTTGCTCAAATATTCTCCAAGCCTACACACAAGGCTTGCTCAAACATGCTCCAAGCCTACACAAAGGATTGCTCAAACCTACTCCAAGCCTACACACAAAGCTTGCTCAAATATCTGGCCCAAGGCTTCCTCAAACCTACTCATAAAACCTGCTCAACTTTATTCCAAACCTTGTATACAAAAAATGTTTATCTATCTTGCATAATGATGTCATCAAGTGCTTTATCTATTCTTCAATGTGCTTTCCTCAACTAAAGTAGTTTAGACATATTCTACCCAAAATTTGTTTAACCTCTTGAACATATAGAGAATGATATGCACTAACAAATGCTCAATATGTTCTTCACATTCATTAAGTCTATCGCTTTCACATGTCTCACATTTATTACATTTTAAAGGTAGCTCTAGTCTAGCACTTGACAACTGACCTGGTATTTGTTGATTTGCAACTTCTCTCCAAAACCAATCACAATGCACAAGTCCTTCTCATCTACTCACAAAATCAATCATGAACAATGCACAAGTCTGTCCTTTTTATATACTCCCAAAATCAATCATGATGATGCACAAATTGGCTTCATAAATCTGATCTATAACTCTTGCATTTTCATTTCCAATATCACTCAAAACAATGTACACTTATGTTCTCAAACACTTTGCACTTTTATTCCCAATTTCATTCAACACTAATGCACAACTTGTTCTCAAACCCTAGCACATGTGTCTTCAATTTCATTCAACAATAAAGCACAACTTATCTTTCACACTCTAGCACAAATATTTCCAATAATGCACATAAATTAATCCTTATATCTCCACCTTATGACTTAAAACTATTTTCTTCAAACAACACCACTTTGAGTAGGAGTTAAAACACCATACCTCTAAAACTGCCTTGATGAAGATGTGCCCTCAAAAACCTATCTCAAAATAACTCCCTTTCTTTGGCCACTTCAAAACAAGTTAGCAAAACTCCTTTTCAAATAATCCACATAAAATCCTTTCAAAAATATGTGCACAAGAATACCTGAAAATAATGCTCTATAACTCCTTTTTGGTTTCACAAGATAAAGCCCTTAATAATGAACCAAAACCCTCAAAATATCAAGCAAGAATACAATAAACAAAAATACCACAATACACCTTATGTCTCCTTTCTAATGTGCCAAAAATACAATTCAATATAAACCAAAATACACCTTATATCTCCTAATTAAACATGCATAATCACAACTTTCAAATAAGACCCAAATAACCTTATTACAATATCAAATAATATTTTTACACCTTATGACTCCCTCTAGATCAAATTCAAAATAAAATATTTTCCCCCTTAATGCACAATGAACGAAGTACCTTTGCAAAACAACTTTTAATCAAAATTTATTCATACCTTTCATAAGCGCACGAAATATTCTCTTCTGCCTTGCAAAAAATCGTTCATAGTGATTTGATCCTGTGACCTCTTGGCCCACGGTGCCCTAGCACTAGCTAGGCATCCAATTGGGCTACACCAACAGATAGCAACAATAGTGCACAACTTAACTCTAAAACCTTCTTTCTACCATGCAAAACAATATTTCTACCACCAAAACAACACCCGCATGTCACCCGCATGAATCGAACCTGTGACCACCTCTCTCGTAGCGCCTTAGCACTACCCAAATGACCAGTTGTGCTAGCCTACCAGCTGAAACCAAACATGCAACCCTTTATCCTTATCTTCATTATGCCCTCTACCAAAATTCATGCCCCTTCTCCTTTGTGATTCATCATTTCAAAAAGCACGAGCGGATATCGAAATGCACACACTCAAAACCTTAGCATTGCATTGGATTAATGTTTGATTTAAATACCTTTTACCTCCATGCTCACACGACATCGGTGCTCAAGAATTTAAATCATGCTTTTTAAACATTGGCGCTATGCTTGTAACTTTATATTATAATATTTAAAAATATTATAATATTACTTTTTTAAACTTAGGCCTTCAAACCTTTGTCCCAACTGATTTTAATTAAACCCTTTTGCCTCCTATTTAAACTTTAAACTTTTGGGCTTCTTTTAATATTTAAACCTAGCCTTCTCCTTTAAACCTTTGCTTTGCTTTCTCTTTTAAAACTTGTCCCTCTGTATAATATTTAAAAAATAAATATTATAAACCTTTTCTTTTCACCAATTTTCCTTGCTTTGAGATATACCTTGCCTTGCATAATTGTCCAACCATACAACCTTTTGACATCAATCCTTTGACATCAATGACAACTCTTGACATCAATCCTTTGACATCAATGACAACTCAATATGCTCAATATTTCCAACAATCTCCCCCTTTGTCATTGATGGCAACCCTTATAAAAAATATTCTTTTGCTGCAACTGGATTCCAAAACTACTCCTCCTGAGAAGTTGCTCCCCCTTATTGAATTCTCTCTCCCCTTTGAAATCAATGGAAAAGGCTCCTTAGGGATAAAAATAAGACACTTAGCATAGCCCCCTTACCACCTCCTCTTCTTGAGGTGATCAATTTTGGGATGGGAGTAAAACTACTCCCAACTTACAATGCTCTTCTTCTTTCTCAATCTTCTTTTTCCACACTTTTGTAGTCATACCCTTTTGAAACTTTTTACTATCCTTATTATTTCTTGTCTTTGGAAGTTTCGAAAATTCAGTTCTACAACATTTTTTGTATTCCCAAAATTATTGCAATTGTAACACATGATGTTGTAGTCCTTGAAAGGTGCAAATGATCTAAAATTTCTCTTGGTGAAATCATAATCATTCTTACCATGAACCCTGCAATGTATAGATTTATGACCAAAATGATTACATGAGAAATAATAACCTTGGAAGAGATATTCATCTTGCCTTGATCTCATGTTTCTTTCTTTGCTTTTCTTGTGATGGTCCTTATTCCTTGATGATTCTTTGTTTGCTTCCTCTTTGATGCTACCACTTCTCAACTTATCAATATAGGTCTTAGGCTCTTCTTCAAATACCTTCTTTGATGCTTCTATTTCTTTTGAGCTTGACTCCTCTTCTTGTACCTCTTGACTTTCCTCAAAGCCAAGTCTAGTCTTCATAAATGGAGATCTCTGTGTTTTGATAATATCATCCAAATATTTTGAGCTTTTCCTAAACTAATATATCTTATTATTAAATTTTTCAAGTCCCTTCCTTAGAATGACAACTTCATGTTCTAATATTTCACATTCTAGTTCTTTTACCTTTAACTATTCAACCATACCTTCTTCAACTTTCTTTGCCTCTTCAACCTTCACTTTTAAGTCTATGAGATCTTGTAGGAGCTTTGTCTTTGTTTCTTCATCCTCTTGAACTTGAGCCTTCAATTCTGAATTCTTCTTTCTAACCCTTTTCAATTCTTCAAGAGCAACAATAAGTTCCTCTTCTATGTTAACCATGGTTTCTTCTTCATTTTCTAAATCTTTATATTTAGGTCTTTGATAACAGGAACATATTCATTCTCTTCTATGGCCAAGAATAGGATTTCCTCCTTTTCACTATCGGAGAAGCTTTCATCACTTTCACTGGAAGTACTACTTTCTTCTTCAACATAAAAACTCTTCTTGTACCTTTGAAATATCTTCTTCTCATGCTTGCCTTGACCATGCCTATTTTTCTTTTCATAATAAAACATTATTTCCTTCTTTTTCTTGTAATATTTTTCTTCTCCATTGTTGCTACAACTATTTTATGGATAATTAGCCGCATAGTGACAAATGTTACCACAACCAAAACATTTCACAATATACATACTTTTATATTTTCTTAGACCCTTTTTATTTCTTCTCACAAAGTTAGCCTCTTCTTCACTACTTGATTCATCACTTGATTCTTGTTCTTTATTCTTTTCCTTCTTTGAAGCTTTGAATGTTGCCTCTCTTTTTTATGTTTATTCTTTTTTTGTCCTCATCTCATAGGCTGTGAGAATTCCATGTAACTCATCCATGCTTAAAGTTTTGAGATCCTTCATCTCTTCTATTTTTGAAACCTTTGCATCATACCTCATAGGGAGTGACCTTAATTTTTTTTTATAAATTAGTAGATTCCTCAATATTTTCTCCAAGTCCATGAATGGTGTTGAAAACCTCATCAACACGAAGTAGATACATAGCAATATCTTCATCATATTTCATCTTCAAGTCTTCAAACTTCCTTCTATGTGTTTGAAATTTTTCCATTTTGACCTTGTCATCTCCTTCATATGTTCTCTGTAACTTATCCCACATTTATTTTGTTGAAGTACATTGCATGACCTTTACAAACTCTAATTCACATAACCCACTCAAAATTGCATTCATTGCCTTGGCATTATCTTCATATGGTTTCTTACCAATTGCTTCTATATGAGGAGTTGTAGATGGTGTGAATCCATTTTCAACAGATTATCATGTATCATATCCATGTGCCATCAAATAAGTCTTCATCCTTACACTCCAAAAAGCATAGTTAGTCCCATCAAATAATGGAGCCTTATTTGATGAAAACCCTTCCTTATGAGCCATGTGTGTTCCTGTAAGATCTTCCTTCAAGCTGTTAGGATTCCATGAAGGAACCCACTATGATACCAATTGAAGAACACAAGCTTATACTGAGAGGGGGGTGAACAGTATAAGATAAAACTTTTTACTTTTCCAAAGTAGTAATATCCAATATCATCAATTGCAATAATGAAACAATACACAGATCATCACACACATAAGAGACATAGATTTAACGTGGTTCACCCAATGTGGGCTACATCCACGGAGAAAATATTTCTTATAAATTTTCTCAACAAATATCTTGGGAACCAATTCTCTATTACAATATTTATGGGCACCAACCCAAAGGAGACACCAATCCCCTCTCAAGTTCGTGGACACCACTCCACAGGAGACACCAATCCCCTATGCTCTAGGTTTTTTGGACCTCTATCCATAGGAGATACCAATCCCCTCTCAATTTCATGGACACCACTCCATAAGAGACACCAATCCCTCCTACTTCAATTTTTGTGAACCTCTATCCATAGGAGACACCAATCCCCTCTCAATTTTGTGGACACCACTCCATAGGAGACACCAATCCCCTCTAATTCAGGTTTTATGGACACCACTCTACAAGAGATACCAATCCCCTCTACTTCAGGTTTTATGTACCTCTATCCATAGGATTGCTCCAAGCCTACGCACAAGGCTTGCTCAAATCTGCTCCAATCATAGCTCAACAAACCTGCTCAAAATATCTCACCAACCCTACTCAAAATAGTTCATCAAACCTACTCAAAAAAACTGATCAAACCTACTCAAAAATTTGCTCAAAACTACTCATAAATCTGCTTAAACCTGCTCATAATTATGCTCAAGGATCCTCCTCAACCTGCTCATAAAACCTACTCGAATCTATTCCAAAACTTGTATACAAAAATTGTTTATCTATCTTGCATAATGATGTCATAAAGTACTTGATCTATTCTTCAATGTGCTTTCCTCAACTAAAGCAGTTTAGACATATTCTACCCAAAATTCTTTTAACCTCTTGAACATATAGAGAATGATATGCACTATCAAATACTCAATATGTTCTTCACATTCATTAAGTCTATCGCTTTCACATGTCTCACATTTATTACATTTTAAAGGTAGCTCTAGTCTAGAACTTGACAACTGACCTGGTATTTTTTTATTTGCAACTTCACTCCAAAACCAATCACAATGCACAAGTCCTTCTCATCTACTCACAAAATCAATCGTGAATAATGTACAAGTCTATAATTTTTATATACTCCTAAAATCAATCATGATAATGAACAAATTGGCTTCGTAAATCTAATCTATAACTCTTGCATTTTTATTTTCAATATCACTCAAAACAATATACACTTATGCTCTCAAACACTTTGCACTTTTATTCTCAATTTCATTCAACACTAATGCAACACTTATTCTTAAACCCTAACACATATGTCTCCAATTTCATTCAATAATAAAGCACAACTTAGCTTTCACACTCTAGCACAAATATTTTGAACAATGCACATAAATTAATCCTTATATCTCCACCTTATGACTTAAAACTAATTTCTTCAAACAACACCACTTTGAGTAGGAGTTAAAACACCATACCTCTAAAACTGCCTTGATGAAGATGTGCCCTCAAAAATCTATCTCAAAATAACTCCCTTTCTTTGGCCACTTCAAAACAAGTTAGCAAAACTCCTTTTCAAATAATCCACATAAAATCCTTTCAAAATGATGTGCACAAGAATACTTGAAAATAATTCTCTATAACTCCTTTTTGGTTTCATAAGATAAATCCCTTAATAATGAATCAAAACCTTCAAAATATCAAGCAATGATATAATAAAAAAAATACCACAATACACCTTATGTCTCCTTTCTAATGTGCCAAAAATACAATTCAATATAAACCAAAATACACCTTATAACTCCTAATTAAACATGCAGAATCACAACTTTCAAATAAGACCCAAATAACCTTATTACAATATCCCCACGACGGATTTTTTTTTTTTTAAAAATTTTTTCCCAAAAAAAAAAATAATATTTTTACACCTTATGAATCCCTATAGAAAAAATTCAAAATAAAAAATGTTTCCCCCTTGATGCACATTGAACGGAGTACCTTTGCAAAACAACTTTTAATCAAAATTTATTCATACATTTCATAAGCACACAAAATATTCTCTTCTACCTTGTAAAAAATCATTCATAGCAATTTGATCCTGCAACCTCTTGGCCCACGGTGTCCTAGTGCTAGCTAGGCATCCAACTAGGCTACACTAGAGGATATAAATAGGAGTGCACAACTTAAATCTAAAACCTTATTTCTGCCATGCAAAACAATATTTCTACCACCAAAATAGCATCTGTGTGTCACTCACATGAATCGAACCTATGACCACCTCTCTCGCAACGCCTTAGTGCTACATAAATGACTAGTTGCGCTACCCTGTCAGCTAAAACTAAACATGCAACCCTTTGTCCTTATCTTCACTGTTCCCTCTATCAAAATTCATACCCCTTCTCTGTGATTCATTGTTTCAAAATAATGAGTGGATATTGAGATGCACACACTCAAAACCTTAGCATTGCATTGGATTAATGTTTGATTTAAATACCTTTTACCTCCATGCTCACACGACATCGATGCTCGAGAATTTAAATCATACTTTTTAAACATTGGCGCTATGCTTGTAACTTTATATTATAATATTTAAAAATATTATAATATTACTTTTTTAAACTTAGGCCTTCAAACCTTTGTCCCAACTGATTTTAATTAAACCCTTTTGCCTCCTCTTTAAACTTTAAAATTTTGGGCTTCTTTTAATAATTAAACCTTACCTTCTCCTTTAAACCTTTTCTTTGCTTTCTCTTTTAAAACTTGTCCCTCTGTACTATATTTAAAAAATAAATATTATAGACCTTTTCTTTTCACCAATTTTCCTTGCTTTGAGATATACCTTGCCTTGCATAATATTCCAACCATACAACCTTTTGACATCAATCCTTTGACATCAATGACAACTCAATATGCTCAATATTTACAACATAATTATCTATGGATCCCTTGGTTTGGGTATGAATTTGATGTTCCCCTTATTAATTAGAGCACCAAGGGAACCTGTCCTCATGGCTTCAAGATAAACTCTGTGAAGATCAAAGCCAATAAAATCCTAGCATGTTTTATAAAATTTGCAAGGGACTCCATCCAGTCCAGGTGCCTTAGCATATACCATTTGAGAAATAGCATTGGATAAGTCCTTAACAGACATCAACCTCTCACAGTCATCTCTTTGAATAGAGGAGAGGCAGATAGGGATAACATCTTTGCAGCATTGCAGAGCATGTTCTCTTTCCGGGGTGTACTGTTGAGCAGAAAAAACTTGGGTATAGTGACTAGAAAAGGTTGTGGTAATCTCAGGTAAAGAGGTGAGTCTAACTCCATTATCAAGAAGGGATTTGAATTGAGTAGACTGTCTGGGAGGCCGAAGTCTTTGAAAAATCTTTGGAAACTCTATTGCCAATTTTTGTGACAGATAATTACAGTGATCGAAAAACATAAATTTTAAAGTCTTAATTCAAATAAAAAATAACCCCCATTACATTAGGTGCGAAATACAATATATTTATAGAGGGATGAAGTTGGTGGAATGATGGAGGGATAAGGAGGATGGAGATAATGGAGGATAGGAGGAATGGTAATATAGGAGTAAGGGGAAGCAAAGGAATAAGGGGAGATAGGAGAGAATATCGTAGGGGAGAAACAAAACAAATCTATCGACAAATTGAAGACTTGTTCACACTACAATAAGAAAACAAGACATCTTTAAGCCACTTCGATTGTAGTCTTATTCACACTTACAACACTCTTCCACTTAAAGTTGAGAGGACTAACCAGACAATCTCTCAGCTTTATAAATTGAGCTTTAGCCATTGCTTTGGTGAAGATATCTGCAATGTTCTCCAAAGTGTGACAAAATTTAAGCTCAACAATTTATTACTCCACCATGTCTCGGATGAAGTGATACTTCATATCAAAATGTTTTGTTTTGCTATGGTGGATGGGATTGTATACCAACTGAATGGCACTAATTTTATCATAATAGATTCTGGTTGGACCACTTTTCTATTATCCAATCTCTTCCAGCACTTTTATCAACCATAAGGCTTGAGTACTAGCATATGTGACTGTTATATACTCAGCTTCTGTAGAGGACAAAGCTACTACAGTCTGCTTTTTGGAACTCCATGTTATTATTCTTGACCCTAGACTAAAATAGTTCCCTGAAGTTGATTTCCTATCATCAATGTTGTTGCCCCAATCACTATCATTGAAGCCTACAAGCTTGATAGTGTTACATTTATGGTAATGGGTTCCAAAATCCCATGTACCTTTTACATATCTGAGAATTATTTTAGCGGCTTGCAAATGCAGCTCAGATGGACTAGCCATAAATCGAGAGACGAGAAACAACATAATGAATGTCAGGCCTAGTGTTGGCGAGAAACATCAAACTCCCAACCATGCTCTTGAAAGTGGTCACGTCAACTTTTGGTGCTCCATAATTTTTGCTCAATTGGATCCCATGTCCAACCGGAGTTGCAATTGCTTTGCAATGCTCCATGGAAAACTTCTTGATCATATCCTGAGCATACTTGTATTGACAGATGAAGATCCCTGTATATGTATGATGGACTTCTATACCAAGGAAGTAGTGCATTAAGCCCAGATCCTTCATATCGAACTGCTTCATCATGGAGTGTTTGAACTCCATATTCATCTTTTCATTACTACCCATAAATATGAGATCATCCACATATAAGTAGACTATGAGGATGTCTTTCCTTTTCTTTAGGTAGTAGAGAGTGGGTTCATTTGTGCTTCTGGTGAACCCAAATTCCTTGAAATAGTTATCAATGTGGGAGTATCGTGCTCGTGGTGCTTGCTTGAGGCCATACAGTGATTTTTTCAATCTATAAACAAGGTGCTCCTTACCTTGCTCTTGAAAACCTTGAGGTTATTCAACATAAACCTCCTATGTCAAGTACCCATTGAGAAAGGCACTTTTTACATCCATGTGTTGGATTTTCCAGCCTTTATGGGCAGCTAAAGCAAGAACTATTCTGATTGTCTCCTGTCTAGCTACAGGAGCAAATGTCTCCTCATAGTCAATGCCATACTTCTGTGTGAAGCATTTTGCTACCAATCTTTCTTTATGTCTTTCAATGCTTCCATCAACATTGAATTTGGTCTTGAAGACCCATTTACATCCAACACATTTCTTTCCTTTAGGAAGCTCTACGAGCTCCCAAGTGTCATTGTTTTTATAGAGGTCATCTCCTCTTTCATGGCATCCTGCCATATCTGTTGAGTACAAGCCTTCTCATATCTAGAAGGTTCAAGTTGTGTACTAGTTAAAAAAGCATAGTTGACTACATATCCCCGAGGTTCTTGGGAATCATCATCTCCTTACAAATGCATATTTTTAAGTCTTTGCAAAACTGAACTCATTTCACTTGCTTGACTTCTAGTATATCTTCTTTGAAATTTTTTATCCTAGAACTTGAAGTAGAACGTCTGCTTGGGCTTGAAGGGGGTGTGTCCTTGCCTTTCTTGGTTGACACCTACTGAATTTGTGAAGAACCTACATCATGAGATTCATCATCAATAAAAAATCTTGGATGTCCCCATTCTCCCCTTCATCTAAAATCACATCCCTAGAAAGAACATTATTTTGGGTCTTCGGATTGTAGAGTCTATAGGCTTTGATGGACTCACAATACCCTATAAAAATGCATGCTTGACTCTTGGGATCAAGCTTCTTTCTCTTCTCATTAGGAATGTGTGCATAAGCCAAAGAACCAAAAACTCTGAAATGTTTGACATTTGGTTTCTTACCATACCATGCTTGGTAAGGAGTTATCCCCTTCAAACTTGAAGTAGGACTCCTATTCAAAATATACACACTGGTCCTAGCTGCATATGCCCAATACATATTTCTCAAATTCTTTGTTTGAAACATAGATATTGTCATCTCTACAATGGTGTGGTTTTTTCTCTCAACCATACCATTCTGCTGTGGAGTATAGGCAGTAGTGAACTACCTTTTTATTCCATGTTATTTACAAAAATTCAAAAATTCATTTGAGGAGTATTCTCCTCCTCTATCTGACCTGAGACACTTAACAAAATATCCACTTTATTTTTCAACTCTTGTTTTAAAATCTACGAAGCAATCAAAAGCTTCATCTTTATGCTTCAAAAAAATATCCAGCACATTATTGAAAAATCATCTATGAAAAGAAGAAAGTAAGAGTTATTACCAATGCTTTTGGTCTGCATTGGACCATAGATGTCTGAATGCACTAGTTGAAGTGGATAGTTGGCCTGCCATGCTTGCCCTCATGGAAATTTGGCCCTGGCGTGTTTTCCCAAAGCACATCCTTCACAAATGTCCTTATGATCTTGTATTTTAGGGAGTTCGGTCACCATTGCTTGAAAATTCAACAATTTCAAACTGGCTGGATTCAGGTGACCATATCTCAAGTGCCACAACACACTTGGATTCATAATAGCAACGTTTGCCAATTTAACTCCCCCTGATTGGCCAAACTTAAAGGGAAATAACCTTTTCTTAGTCATTGGTACCTGTGTAATGATTCTATTACCATAATTCTTATCAAATATTACACATTTACCCTCATCAAATACAAGTTTATAATTATTTTCCAACATTTGACCAACACTAAGAAGATTATGTTGGAGTTGAGAGGTGTTATAGATATCATTCACCTGTTTGATGCCTTCTTGTGTTGGAACCTCCATGGGTCCAATGCCTTCGACTGCCAATGACTTGTCATCTCCCAACTTGATACGAGATTTGTAGGAGTAATCAAGTGTAGCAAAGAGTTATTCTTTACCACTCATATGATTTGAACACCCAGTGTCCAAGATATAAGTGTCATTCAAATTTTGATATGATTGGCCATATGAGAGAAAGAGATTAGATGTACCTTCCTCTTCCCCAAAATGGCCATACTGACTGCTTTGACTGCTTCTCCCTTGTGAGTATTTGGACCAACAGTCATAAGCAAAGTGGTATGGTTTGCCACAATTGAAACAAACTTTCTTCGAATTATCACTTCCTCTTCCTTGGCCTGGATTATTTCCTCTATTTTTTTGACCACCTCTATTTTGACCTCCAGCTCTGTTGGAAGATCCTCCTCTGCTTGGAGTTCCACCTCTTGGATTGTTCTTGCCTCTTCGTCTTCGCTGACCTCTACCTTGGCCTCTTACTTCTTATGAAGTGAATGCTTTGTCATCACCTCCATACCTGGTGGAAGGAGATTCTTGCAATCTCTCTTCATGTGAAAGTAGAGAACTGATCAAGGTGTCAAAGGATAGAGTACTCAAATCCTTCGATTCTTCAATGATAATTGCAACATGGTTCCACTTTGGAAGAAGTGTTCTCAACACTTCATTAACCACAGTATCTGGCTTGATGTCATCTTCGAGAGTGATCATTTTGTCTACTACTGCTTTGACTCGCACACAATAGTCACAAAATTTTTCATCTTCTTGCATTCTGAGATTCTCAAAATCTCTTTTCAATGTTTGAAGCCTGACTTGCTTCACTTGATCACTTCCTTGGAAGTTTTCTTTCAAGGCCTTCCATGCCTCTTGAGCTGTTACACAGGATGCTATTCTAGGAAAGATGCTTTTATCTATGGTTGCTTGTAAATGATACAAGGTAGAGGAATTATTTTTCTTTGCTTCTTTCCTAGCTTTCATATCAGCAGCACTTAATGTGGTCTAGTCAGTAGGAGAGGGTTTTGTGTAACCCTCATCAACTACATCCCACAAACCTTTACCAATGAGTAAGGTTTTCATTTTTATGGACCAATATTTATAGTCACTTCCATTGAATTCTAGAATTGGAAGACTAATATTTGAGGTCATGGTTACTAAATAGAAACAAACTTTGATTTGTCTAATACAAAAAATTATAATGAAAAGCAATTACAAATTCAAATCTAATCTTGCTTTCTTTACTCTTTTGTTGATTGCTTGATCTTCTTGCTCCGGATCTCCAAGCACTAGATTCCTAAAGTTGTCATCAATTGAATCCTCGTCGTCACTAATGACAATGATTTCAAGGGCAAATGGCTTTGGATCTTCTGGTTCTATCTTTGGCTCAACTAGCTCTGGCTCTGGAGAGCACGTGGAATAACCCTCACTAACTTGTTCCTCAAGTGTGTTTTTTACTGAATTGAACTCCTCCACTCATTGTATGAATGTATTGTCTTTTGAGTCAGCCTCATAACCAGAATCCGGATTCCTTTGGTGGGCTATAACAGAATTCTGCAGCTGACTGAATACGACATGCAGTCCGTCTCATTGAACTCGTTCATCAAAAGCTTCAACAGTTTCTCTCTACAGTAGAGAGCACAAAGCATGGTAAAATCTAATAGATCTGATCATCTACTCATCAAGGCAAAAAAAAAACTTCGTTAGAGCTTCTAAGGTTACAATTTTTGCTCTTTTATAGTCGTTGAGGCTATTACACAAACGGGGTTCCAAGGGGCAGCGCCCCTAGCGTACCACGGGGAGTCCAAAATTTTTTGGAAGTGCTAAATGGATGCTCTGGAAGGCTTCCCGTCACTTTTATGTTCCCCCTTTCTACAAAGATTTCCCTTTTAAAATTTTCAAAAAAAAAAAATTCAAGCCCCTTGGGCAATTTAAAATTTGCCACAATTTCTCTAAAGTTTACAATTAAACCTTATAAAGCTTTTTTTTAATTTTTTAATTTAATAATATAATATGCTTTTAAATATTTAAAAAACTTTTTTAAATAATTAAAAGCATTTATTAAATAATTAAATTAATATTCAAAAAATCTAAATAAAATTTAATGAAACCTTTAAAGAAATTAATAAAAAAAAACCTTTATATTTTTGCCGTGTAGACGATCGAACTCGCGATCCCGATATTCCAGGAGGGGATTTTTGGACGCTACTCTCCGCAGTTTCTTTGTAAAACCAATGATCCCACTGCACTTATATCCTGCACAAGATGACGGATTTTTTTTTTAAATAAAAATGTATTTTTCGTCAAGCGTCCCCAATAGGTTTCGAACCCAGGACCTCATCCTAACTACTTGAACACCTTCGCCACACGCTCTACGCTCTTCGACGTGAAGCCAATACGATGCGCCTTCCTCTTATACCATACACGACGCATAATTTTTTTTTTTAAATGGGATAAATCCCACATGCACCAGGAGAACGACAGGCAAGGGTTTATTAACATGAACAATCGCGTTTAACATCGATTGCCTTGGAGAAATCGGTTGGCTCCTTTTTGCCACCACCTAGACCAATTAAAACCTGCCACGTGTCACCTCCTTTGCTTCCTCAGTCTTCCACATTCGCACCTCTTTGTCGTGTCCACTCGTGACCTGCCACGTGTCGCCTTTCGCAATACAAGCTGCCATGTCAGCTCACCGTCACCTCAACCAGCCTCCTCGAATCTCATGCCAACAAAGGCTCCAGCTCATCGCTCACCAATAAGATCCAACTCAGTCAGCTCCAGCTCAGCGCTCCATGCGACCTGCCTCGAGATTCGTAACCCCAAATTTACCTCAAAAAATGCACCTCAATTTTCGTACCCCTGGCCTCGGATTTGATACCAAAATGTGACAAATAATTACAGTGATCTAAAAACATAAATTTTAAATTCTTAATTCAAATTAAAAAATAACCCCCATTACATTAGGTGTGAAATACAATATATTTATAGAGGGATGAAGTCGGTGGAATGGCAGAGGGATAAGGAGGATGGAGATAAGGGAGGATAGGAGGAACGGGAATATAGGAGGAAGGGGAAGCGGAGGAATAAGGGGAGATAGGAGAGAATATCATGGGGGAGAAACAAAACAAATCTATCGATAAAATTTTTATCGACAAACTGGAGACTTGTTCACACTGCAATAAGAAAACAAGACATCTTTAAGCCGCTTCGACTGTAGTCTTGTTCACACTTGCAACAATTTTGAGCCAATGGAGTCTGGCTTTGATCTGAGCTCCTTTAGCTTCATAAAGCTCAACCACTTTGAGCTCATGCTAGATTTGAGCAATGTGTGATTGAATGGAGGAATCAAAAGGACATGCTTCAAGTCTAAGAGAAGCCTTTGCAAGCTCATATCTTAAAGTTGTATTGGTGAAGCTGAGCAACTTTTTTCCCTAGGCTTCTAAGCAATGCAGTGGTGCAGAAAATGGCATCATTCCACCACTCAATCCAACCATAATCTCCATTGGGTCTAGGAACAAGATTCTAAACCCTCTAGATATGACAAACCATAGCATCATGTTGAAGGAAGGAGGTATTGAGAAAAAACTAGGATTTAAAAAGCCTCTGAGGAAGGGAAGAAACATTAACCGTAAACATGATAGGCATGTGGTCAGAAGACACCATTCTAGGAATAGTTTCAACAAAAGGAACAGAAGGGGGTCATCAAGAGAAAGATAATTCTTGTTGGTACGACAACATAGCTCTATCAAATATTTTTAAAACTATTGTGGGGCTATTTTGAAAATTGGACCACATGAACCAAAGGTGTTCAAAAAATTGACCTGTTGAAAAACACACATTAGGGTCAAAAACACCCAATTTGTTTTTCATAAAGTACCATGCCTGTCTCTCTCTAGTGGCCCACCTATTGGGATGCTAACTCACTTTATCAGAGGCTTTTTCTACCATATTAAAATCTCCACACATAAGCCAAACTGTAGAGGGTAAGGACAAAGCACACCATTTCCAAAGGGCACATATGTCTTGTACCTCGTTGGAGGTATAAATGTTAATAATCCCAAAGGAAAAACCACCTACTTCAAGCAAAATCCAAACCGCATGATGGGAGGGATCAGTTCCCCAAGTGATAAAATTACCTTTCCAACTACCATTTAACAGAATGATAGCACCTCCACTACCATGAGGGTGATTGGTAGCATACATCTAGCTTCCAGGCCACAAAAGAGAGCATGTAGATTGTAAGGTGAAATCTGCAGCTTTAACTTCTTGGAGATAAACAAAATTAGGACGACCATAAAGGTGGGAACAAGTAATAAACTCATCTCAGACCATATAACATTAGACTGGATTCATCAGTCCTCTTACATTCTAGGAGAAAAAGATCATTAAAATGAGTCGAGTTGCATACCATCGCTGGCCAAGCCAACATTATCCGACAACATTTGAAAAGAGTTACTCGTAAAGGCTTCCAAATTCTTGTAAGGGAAATTTGTTTGCCTTCTTTTGTCCACATGAGCATGTTGCTCACCTTGAGGAGGGCTATGGGACTGTCGGCTTGAACCTCGAGAGTGACCTCCTTTAGTCACCTCCAATTGTTGAATAACCAAAGACACAAAAGGGAGATTACCCTCATCTTGGAACTATGTATCAATGATTGGTGTGGATTGTAGAGTAGTGGTCAAACCAGATACCTAAATTTGTAGGGGAGGCATAAGAGCAAGTACCTGAGCATAGCTCACCATAGGTTGCCCAACATTTATGGTCTTGCCACCTTTCTCTTTTTTGTGGGATACCTCAGTCCATTTGTCTTGGCCACCCTTAAGGGGAGGAGTCGGGGTAGTGGGAGCTGGCACTATAGCTGCAACCGCTATTATAGCCTTAGCCTTGAATTTATCTGCCATCAAGGGGCAATCCTTAATTCGATGGGAAGCCGACTAGCACCTGTAGCAAGTGTTAGGAAGGTTAACATACCTCTTTTTTGTGGGATACCTCAGTCCATTTGTCTTGGCCACCCTTAAGGGGAGGGGTCGGGGTAGTGGGAGCTGGAACTGCAGCTGCAACCGCTATTATAGCCTTAGCCTTGAATTTATCTGCCATAAATGGGCAATCCTTAATTTTATGTAAAGTTGACTGGTACCTATAGAAAGTATTAGGAAGGTTAACATACCTCTTTTTTGTGGGATACCTCAGTCCATTTGTCTTGGCCACCCTTAAGGGGAGGGTCGGGGTAGTGGGAGCTGGAACTACAGCTGCAACCGCTATTATAGCCTTAGCCTTGAATTTATCTGCCATAAATGGGAAATCCTTAATTCGATGGAAAGTTGACTGGTACCTGTAGCAAGTATTAGGAAGGTTAACATACACCACGTGTTGGTGAATGTGGGTGGCGCCTAGTTGAATATCAATGTACTCCTTTAGCGACTTGGAAAGTTCTACTTTGACACACATTATCTTTTTCAAAAAAACCAACATAAAACGAGTGGGTTCATCACACACAAACTCTCCAAGGGTAGAAACCATACTCTTCAAAAAATGCCAACAGACAATGGGAAGGCTTGGGAATTCCACCCAGATAGGTACAACAAGAGAAACAGTGTTGGAAATCATGAAGTCCTGGTCACATGGCTAAAAAATGAGCAAAGATATATTAACATAGCTTGGGCCTTTGCTCAGGACTTTATGGGCCTACTCTTGGCTACCAAAGTGAAAATGGAAAAAACCTTTGGAAAGGTTTTGCACATGGTCAACCTGGATTTCGTAAGGATGCCAGTATTTCTCAATCTAATTCTTGAGGATAGATTCAGGGGGAATACGACCCAAGAAATACCCAATAAGGGTATGACTCTCAAACCATGCATAGGCCTGGTTAAATTCATGCAAGGGAATAACAAATTTGAGCTCAAAATTACCTCGTGGAACACCTTCCAAGGTCGTTTGTTCATTTCTGGTGCCATTTTTCCCATCGCTAGTTTTAGATGAAGCTGGGGGAGGAGATGAAGATATTATAAGGAACTTACAGGGCAGTACTAGCAATTAATTCTTGCACACTCTTCCAGGAGATGCGATGTGAAAATATCAAGAAATCCTAAGACCACGTGCATCTCGGCTCTCAATTACAAATTTTTCTCACCATTGTTTCATAAATTTAGATAGATAACTATTGAAATGTGCTAGATGTTGGATGTTCCAGCATGATGATGTTACTTGATTCGTTGTTATGGTTATGAATATGTTTGATTTCGTGTTATGGTTAGTGTACATATCTTGGATATACGTGTATGTATATTGTATATAGCACACACAAACATACACCTTAACTAGTCACTTGCAAGCACATACCTTAACTGGTTGTTGCTTTTTTATTTTTTATCAAACTACAACTGTACCTTAACTAGTCACCCACAATCATGCACCTTAATTGGTCACTTGCAAGCATGTACCTTAACTGCTCATTTGCAGTCATGCACCTTAATTAGTCACTTGCAAGCATGTACCTTCATTGGTTATTGCTTTTTAATCTTTGACTAGACTATAAATGTACCTTAACTAGTCACCTCCAATCATGTACCTTAATTGGTCACTTCTTCTCTTCAAGATGGTCCACTACAACTGTACCTTAACTAGCCATCTATAGTGATGTACCTTAACTGATCGCTAACCATCTTAGGTCTCAGCTGGTCATTGACCATTATACAGATCTATATACAGGCCTTATGACCACTATTTATATATATCTACATATATATGTATATCAAGTCATATTTTGACCCCCAAGCTCTTACTTAGTCTCATTTCATTTTGATCACACTGATCTACATTGATATTGGTGATGTTATCTAAGTACCTCTTTATTTTTCTTGACCTGTTTGTAGGATTTTCTTCTATTTATCTCTCTCTCTATATCTTACTTTTATCATCATGTTTCTTCCATTACTTTCCTTAATCTAATAAGCTAATAATCTAACAATCATAAAACATATCAATCACAATCATTCATTATATTTTCTCAAAATAATAAATGGTAGCTAGATGCATTTAATCTCAAAAAATAGAGCACATCCAATTCGATAAATTTGATACTAAAATGAGAGAGCGAGAAATAGATGTATACTAATGTAAGAGACTAGCAACTAGGGTTTTGATTGATTAGAATAGCCAAAAATAGATAAGTTACCACTAGATATAGCTAGCTATAAGGTAGGACAAGAACTTCCATTTAAATTTTTTTCTACGGTGTCATAATATTTGATGGGTAGTGTAGACAAGTGGAATACATATAGGGTAATGAGTAGTACTTGATTTGGATACCCTTTGAGGTCTAGAATAGGTTACACCTCTAAATTTGTGCATGCATCTAGTGTCGCATGCATGCGTCCTAGATAAATCAGGAGGAATATCATCGATATCAAGTTGATGAATTATGAGGGAATATATATTTGGAGTGAAGAGCAGAATTAGATTTGTTATAGGGTACTCAAATCAAGCTCTTTCTTGATCATAGGCTATATTGTAGACCTAGACCTGTGCATGCATCCAGTACCTCGTGCACACATCCCAGATGGATTAGGAAGAGAAAAAATGAATAAGGGCAATTAGTCCCTATGGGTACCCCTATCTAGAACAAGTGGTGTAAACATATATGTAATAGAAAACCAAACCTACAGGACCATAAAGACAAACCAAGTGAAAGTTGAAAGGTCCACAAAGATGCGATAGAGCAGGATACAACTATATACGACAAAATAATATAGAATTTTCCTTCAAATAGTAGTGTAGGATTTTGCTTTTGGTATGTCATTGTTAAAATCCTTAGATTACCAGTGAGAATATCCCTGTTTTATTACTTTTATAGGGTAAAAAAATCATAAATCAGTAATATTTGATAAGGAATCAAGAAGGTAACACTTCAATTAATTGGTCTCAACATAATTCTCGTATGTCAAAAGATCAACTCTTGTCGAATAGTTGCAGAAGACATTGATAGTTGTGAACTTGTAAAGCACTAAAGTGTTAGAGGACATGGTGTCATAAAGACATGTGTTATCTACTCATTCATTAATCTATCATTATGATTAATACAATCTAAAAGTGGTATGGTTCACATGTCGATCCTACCTTGCATCCAGGTAAATAGCCTATGGTAGTACTAAGAGATCAAGGTGGGTGAGATAGGTGGATGGGAAATCCTAATCTATGCATGCCTAGGGTAAATAGAAGCAATAAACTACAACTTTAGCTGGTCTGAGGCATAATAAATCTTGATCAACCATGATAACCATTTGATTTACCATATCAAACCTACCTATAATTAGCGGTATTGGCTAGTTCCATCACAATCATATTTTTTTGTTTACCGCAATCCGAGCATTGCAAGTTGTGCCAACCATACCAGGATGAGGGATATTTGGGTAAACCGCTTCCTTTTATGGATGAGAGCAATGACAATAACTAGAATCAACAATATCGGTACCTACCATAGAGAAGAGCTCCTTGGCATGCAAACGGGTAAATGGGTATAACCAAGATTCATCAATTGCATATCCATCATTTTGTGGTACCTGCCATATTTGCTTCTCTTTAGCAGGTTTTGAGTAAGTATCTTTCTTGGCCTTACTCTGTATTACAACTAGTACTTCTTCCTCAGTTTTATCTTCCTTCACTGAGGGTATGTCAATGTCTAAGTAATTTACATACTATGAGCCACTTGAACTCATTTTCTTAGGACAATTGACTTCTTTGTGGTTCCCTAGACCACACCATATACACATGTATGTAGTATTATTCTGTGTCAACTACGTTGTCTGAGGAGAAGGACAATTTTTCATAAAATATCCCACTCTTGGTAATTGTGACATTATATGATCGGTATTCCTTTCGAATCATATTGTAATCGAATTTGACCTCCTTGTCGATTACCTTGATTTGGTCTTCCTTCTCGTTGACTATTCCTATAACCTCCATTGGTTGAAGCCTGATCTCACCCTTGAGGTTTTGGTTTCTCCTCTTGATCTTGAATTGTGAGGGTCTTTTGGTGAACTTTTTCATTAAATAGACACTCTACTACTTTGTTTCCCAACTCATTACATATGTGGAAATATTTAGTTCGAGGGAAATTCACATTTGAATGTCCTTTTGCCTTACATTCAGTACACCAGATGCCCTTTTGATCTCTTTGTGTATTTTTCTTGGAATTCTTTTATGATATTATCAAATTCCTTACAGAATGACTAAATGGTTTTATGTATTGTATCTTCTTCATCGATATCTAAATCTTCATGCCTAGTATGTGTTGCAATTCCCATTATCGTTTGCTTCACCTCACTCTCAAAATTCTTCACTTTTTCAAGCGTTTCTTTGTAATTTGAGGATTGTACTACCTTCATCTTCTTTTTATACCTTGGTAGTACCCCATCAAGAAATCATCTCTTCACTAGTGTATCTATTGGTGGTATTTCCATATTATCGGCTAATTGATCTACTCATCGATTATGTCTTTATATCCTTCTCTACACCTTGCTTTGTGGTGTATATCTCGATGACAATATCATCATCATCTATCAAGGGTTTGAATTATTCAATGAAGGCATCCTTCATCATATTCCATGCTTGGAATGTTGTCGTGTTCTCTCTCTTTAGATACCAATATATTGTGAGTCCTCGTAGTGTAGTAGGAAATAATTACAACCACTCACTTGGTTGATTTACACCATTTGCTTTCCAAATGGTTATGCATGTCCTGATATGTCTCGTCGGGTCCTCCTTTCCTTCCCCCATAAAGGGTGGGCATATTTGTTTCCTAGCTTTCGTAGCTATACTAGCCATTGCTAGATTTCCTTCCTTGTCACTTGAGGAGGTATCTTCCGAAATCCTAAACTAATTCCTTCCTTGGGTGGGTGTTCCACTATGCTTCTCTTCATCAGATTTTTCTATCTGTGGTACCTTATTTTCATCGAATAATCATCTCCCTACCTCTTGTGCATCCTCACTCCATGATATTCTTCACAAAAATATCGACTTTGGTTTGGGTTCTCCTTCTTGAGACCTCATGTCCTGTTGATTTGGTGCCTGACTCCTATCCTCTACACCCCTTTGCAACCTTCCTGTCACTTGTTCAGGTGTTACCATCTACTTATTTTATTCATGCATAGTTCTTTCATCATTATTTTCCCTTACATCAATGTTCTCTTTGAATCTTAGTAGTTATTGTATCCTTTCTCTTGTATCTACCAACAACATCTCCCACCTTTTAGTATCTCCTTTAGAAGTCCATACTTGTTCGATTACTGGTTCATTTGTAGAGTTGTTCATGATATCCCTTTGATAAATTCTTATGATACTTCTAACCGGGACTTTATCCTCTCCTTAATTTCATGTCCTACATCCTCGTGAGTTTGTATCTATCATTTACCTCCAATTGATTCTTATCTACCACTTGTCACTTGTAAACCCTTCTCAATTGTAACAATTTTGACCTAATTCTAACAACAATGGTGTTAATTATCAAAACTTAATTAGGAAACCATACCAAATGTAGCACAAAGGAGATTATTCCTAGAGGGAAATATGAAATGGAAGATCCTATAATGAATTCTTATGCTCTAGGATCACTTTGACTCAAATTGTATAGCTTGTACGATTTTTTAGTGAATGGTTTGCAACTTTACAAAACTGCTTATACAAATTGTAAACCATATAGTTGTATGATCCAAATCATACAATATGATGGTATGTATGATTTTCCACTCATTAAACTCACTGTAAGTCATTTTTAACTTAAACTGATCAATTTTGTAATCGTTTTCTCCAAAACCCTAGTTTTCCATAATTAGAAAGTTTCACCTTGTAATTTCCATTCCAAATTAGGCAAACAATCAACTGTACGATTTGACTAACTGGTTTTACAGTTTGGTACAAACCCTTGCTACAAATATCACTTCGTATTTTCCATCTTGGCCATAGATTATTCTCAGGGAAAGTTTGGGTTACTTTTCTAGTGCAATTGCTAACATATTCTATGACATGAAAATCGTAATTCACTCTCCATTAATTGTTATCACAAAGAATGTTTCTAGAAATAATACAAAATTTAGAATACATTCCTGTACAGTAGTAAATCACATGAACTCATTCCCCATATCTCTCACCAAGTTCATGGTATTATCAATAGTAAATTCCATTATATCTCCAACAATCTTTCACAACATTCTAACCATACTTGCATAGAATCCACAATCTACAATAGACATCAACACATGCAATGATTTTGATAATACACGGGATCAAAGAGATATAGCATAACTCTGTATAATATATTCATAAACATTATATAAAAATGAATATATTCGATCAACAATAAATAAACGTCTCTCAAGCATGAACAACCATAACAATAATCTTGAATGAACAACAATATGTGTACTAACATGAGCCGCCATTAAAATTGAATGGGGGGTCCTTATAATGCTTTACCAGGCCATTCCAAAATATTTCTTGAGACAACCACCATTTAAAACTACCATCCCCGTAAAAATCAACTTGCATTAAGGTCTTCCTAAGTCTAATTTGATTATTATCAAATTAACCTTAAATGCACATTTCATCTAATTTCACCTTAATTTTTAATTACACTTTTTATAACTTTGTACAATTACACCCAATTGTACATTTTCTAACTCTAATTTGTACAATTAGACCAAAATTATATGTGTACATTTTAACAAACTGTACATCTAAAAAAATTGACAAAACCACAAAAGTGTGCAAATCCAATGTTCACTTCTTCTTCTGGGAGGTGGATTTGCTACCTACAAAGAATGCATAAGTGGATATCCTTTGAGAGAGTTGAGGTACAAGTTTTGGCATTAGAGGTTGAGAAGTTATGGATGCAATTTAGAGCTTGAGCTAGGAGATTTTCATAGGGGTGTAGGACTGCATCCCACCTATCACCAATGCTTTAGGGTTAAACTCCATTGGGATTCAATGGAGTTAATTCAAATCTAACAATGAGTCCTTAGGAAGCTTCCTTATTATGGATAGTCTAGTAAAGGTATTTAATACCATGAATTGATTTGGGTGCTAGGTAATTCCATCTATTATTGTTAGGCTTATTAGGTATTTTAGGTGTACCTCAAATGGAAAATGGACCTAGGGGTAGGAAAAATAAGGAGTTCAATCCTAAGCTCAACAAGGATCATGCATAATGATAGTCCTTAGTCTGATGACACTTAATGGCTATTTCTATATTTTTGTTCATTAAAAAATAGGGAAAAGGGACTTAAGGAATGATGGATGAGTGTGGGTTCTTGCCTAAGTTAGAAAGGGATGTAGTCTAATGTAAAGACAAGGTCTAAAACCATCCAAACAAGCATTTCATGTGGCCAATATCGATAGTGATTGGCATTTTTTGTGTTGGTTGTTGTACAACATGGTGGCCCTTACAAAGTAGAGCTTTGGGGTTAGAGGGGTCATTTTGGGTTCATGTTAGCAAGGCTCACTTGATGGTGATGGAGGAGGGCTATGGTTTCGTGTGGAGAGGTGGTTGGAGAGGAACAATTGCCAATTGACATTAGCATAGGCATGCATTATGGTTTAAATTTTGAATCAAACAAATGAGTAAAATAGTTGTTATTTTTTTTAATATGGGATAAGTGAGTTTGTATAAAATAATATAAATATAAATTTTACACTGTAAAATTTATAATTTAAATAAAATTACGACTTAATTATTTTATATACAATTTATAGGTTAAGCTACTTGGCATGTTGTTATAAATCCAAAATAATTACTTACATAATTTAAGTGGTGAATGATTATTTATTTTATGGTTTCTCTTACATTAAGTGTGAGAATATTATGAGTGACAGTTTATCCAAATGGTTTTCACTCACATAGTGATGACTTATTCGATGTCATCATATGACACCAAGCATAATTAAATTTTGATTGTATTGATAAAGTATGATTTATTTTTTTAATAATTTTAAATTTATTGTTTTTCTTTACACATATTTTTATGATGGATCTTGGTCCACTCATACTGAGTGGGGTTTAAACCTTGGACCTCTCAAAGATATGCCAAAGCCCTTACCATTGTAGTAAGCTTACAATTTAATTTTAAATTTATTGTTATCATATAATAAAATATAATTTTTTAAAATTTGATTATTGTAAATTAAATTGTTCTGGGGATCTTTGTATACTAAGTGTTAGAGTTTGAGGAGTGATCATTAGGGTTTGAGGAGGATGGTACCATTGCCATGGCACTTTCAACCATGACAATGATTGCAAAATTGAGTGGGTTTGCAAGCAACGATGACTTTAGGAAGAAGGGTCTTTGATTGGGATTTTTTTGGAAAGATTGTAGTTTCCTATGATGTGTATAAGTTGAGTTATTTTTATCTCAAATTTTATGGTAGTTTAAAAAAAGGAATGGAATCAAGTATTACTCAATATTGCTTAACAAAAGGAATAAAAAAATAAAAAGAGACACATATTATAGTGGGGTGTCTATGGACACAAAGTAATCTTCACTCAAATAAAAATGAAATTACACTTCAATTGATGATGAAATTATCAATAATAAGGGGTACTTATACCTAAATACATGATGTCTTTAGGTCAAGGTTGTGAGACTGACCCTTAGGAATAACACATTACAAAAAAATATAAAAATACCTTTCACAAAGTTTACATTGATTAAAGGATGAATACAACAAATACAAGGGAAAATAGTTTTTTTGTGACCTCAAGAAAAGATTAACCACCACATATTCCAACACCCCCCCTTAATCTAAATGGAGGACACAAATATAGACCTTTACTTTGCATCCTCACTTAGGGGAAACTTTCCAAATCTAAGGAGCTCCCACATGTATACAAAAGTGGCCTCAACCATGATCTTGGTCAAGATATCCATTGTTTACTTTGGTGAAGCCATAAATAATAGATCTGAAATCCCATAAGAATGAAGTCATATCACAAAGTGCATCCATATATTTATGTAATTTTTTTGCTGATATAACATTGGATCATGGACAAGTTGAATAGTGTTATGATTGTCACATCAAACAAGGATACAAAATCTCTAAGAATTGTAAATTTTATCCAAAATTATTAGCATCCACCTGAGATGCTTGGTTTCCTCATTGGAAGCTTAATATTCAGACTTTTGTGGAAGGCTAATAATATGTAGGATAGTGTCTAGAACACCATGATACTAGGTTAGATCCCAAGAAGAACACAAAGCTTATGGTGGACTGCCTCTCATCCAAGTCACCTACCCATAGAATCTAAAAAGCCTATCAAAATCAAAGGAGAGCCAATGGAATAGTGAATTCCCATCTAACAGGTCCATTTGATATATCTAAGAATCCTTTTAACTATTTTTTAGTGACTCTCCAAGGGTGCCTACATGTATTTGTAGTGGTTGACAACAAAGGCTATATTTATTCTAGTGTGAGTGATATAGAGAAGTCCTCCCAAAAGATATCAGTACAAGGTAGAATCAACCAAAGGTGTGGAGCAATCAGTCTAAAGTTTCATATCTAAGGCAAAGGGGATTTGAGAAAGCTTACACTCCTCCATCCTAAACTACTAAAGATAATCTAGAGTATACTTGGGATGAGAAATTGTAATACCAAAGTCTATTTAATCAATTTTTAAATCCCAAAGAAATAATGTAAAAGACCTAAATTTGTCATCTTAAAAGTGAAACAAAGTCATGTCATCATATCCTAAATTAAAGTAGAGGATAATTTAGTGATGAGAAGATCATCAAAATACAACACAACCATCAAATTTTCCTCGTATTGATGCTTAAGGTAAACATCATGTTTAGTCTCAAATCGTTGAAACCCCAAACTAATAAAAATAAATGGATCTTCGCATACCAAGCACGAGGAGACTACTTAAGTCCAAACAAGGACCTAGTCAAATGATAAACCAATCAAGTAGGTCTCTCAAGCTAAAACTAGATGGTTGTTACATATATATTTCCTTCCAAATATTCCCATGTAGAAAATGAACTCTTCATGTTCATTTGATAAACCTTCCATTCATAGGATGTAGTAATAGAAAGAACCATCCTAACTGAGTCCATCTTGGCAATAGATGCAAAGGTCTCAAAATAGTCCACTCCCTCATGTTTATAAAAACCCTTAGCAACAAGGTGTATGTTATGCTTCTCTACCTAGCTATCCAATGTATATTTGGTCCTATAGACCCATTTTCATCTAATAACATTTGTTCCTTATGAAAGAGGTACCAAATTCCAAGTCTTTTTTCTTCATCTATCTCCATAGCATCTTCTCATTCTGGATCACCCTTAACATGAGAATATGTGAGAGGATTCTAATAATGAGCTACCTTAAAAAAAATACTAGTGAAGCATTTATAAATGTTTTTCAAGAGACATATTAGGTTGATCATGCTTTAGAAGTACCTTAACCTACATTCATACTATATGAATCAAAGGATCATGTGTATCTTGTGCTACCTCAACATTAGAAACTAACTCTAAAGAAATAAACTTATCACCTCTCACCTCATCATGCAATATTGAAGAACATGAACTAGTATATCCTACTCATATTTACCTGGTTCTAGAGAGGAGGAAGCTAGTTGATATGTTGCCCATGAAGGGGTCAAATTGATAGACAAGAAACAAATGCTTGAGATAAAAGAAGAGAATGATCTAATGGGAATAGAGCCAACCAAAATTGTAGAACTTGTTGAATATACAACTCAGGTGGTTGGGTGGAAGAGATACATTAACTAACCTCATCAAATATGGCATCTCTCCTTATCAAAACTTTATGCCTTTGAAGATCATAGAGTTGATGTACCTTTGAGGTATTAAAATACCCCACAAAAGATACCCTTATGGCTCTTTGTTACCTTCTCCTTTTGAATATCCTTGGGTATATGAGACCATTTTGAAGACCTAAAGATGCTAAATTTATCCACATTTTTATTATCCCCTACCAATATCTCAAAAGGTGTCATGGCTTAGACTTCCCTGGTAGGAAACCTATTGATGATGTATGCTACACAAGTGATAGTATCATCCCAAAACTTATAATCAATTCCTTTTGTATGAATCATACTTCATGTCATCTCCATAATTATCATATTTTTCTCTTAGCCACACCATTCTATTTAGGAGTATAATGAACAATCCTCTAATATGCAACTCCATTAGAAGCCAAAAATCATGAAAAGCATAGCTAACATATTCACCATCCACATCTGGCCTAAGACATTTGATTCTCCTATATTGCAAATTTTCAACAAGAGCCTTGAAGATTTTAACCTCTCAAAACCCTCATCCTTAGTATAAATAGTGTACAACCACACATATTTATAGAAATCTTCAATGAAAATAATATTTTATAATATAGATGGTGTACCCATAGGTCCATCAATATAAATTGGTATGATCTCCAAGGGATGAGATGATGTCATAGCAAACCCTTTTGGAAAATTTTACCTATGATGTTTTTCCCAAATACACCAATCACATGTATAATTGGGTGGAGATATGTATAAAATCCCAATAGCCATTTCATGTTAACTCATGTATCTTAAGGAACCATAGCTAAGATACCCAAGCTTGTGATGCCACTTCTAACTCTCATTATAAACATGAGCAACCATAGCAACAAAGTTTTTCTTGCTAGAAAAAGTGCTAGAAGGAGTGGTTCTTTCACCCAAATTATATATGTGGTTAGTCTCATCACAATAAGTAGAAGCAATAATTTTTGAACCCATTGTTTGTATCCTTAATTACCCATCTATCAAGCCAAATTTCTACTTTCTTATTTATATGAGTAATGCAATAAGGGACAACATAAGAGACATGAAGTACCTCATAAAATGACAAATATTCAGTATTGATATCTCCATTCCTTACAACCTATAATGAAGAGTCATATTCAGTCACAAAAAACTCACTTGCATAAGTTTTGTCATAGCCTTGAAGATGCTTATGCTTCATCATGTACCTAGTGGCCACTAAATCTACTATCCACTCATCTGAGGTGGATATCCAATATGTAGAATGAATTGTAATATGAGCCTATGAGGTTTCTCCATTAAAACAATCATCACCTTGTGTATATAAGAGAGTGTGTCAACACCCCCCTTTCTTACTACTTCCTCTAGTTTTTTTATTCAAATTCTATAAAATTTTGCCTTGTGTCCTTTATTTTTGTAAAAATCACAAGTAGGCTTCTCAGGATTCTTCTCATTCCATTTTAGACCTTTTATCATTTTAAAATTTAGCAATAACTTCATTTGGATGTATTTGATTACAAACATAATTTCTCGTGCTTATTTCCCCTAGAATAATTAGGACCATTCAACAAGGGCACATGATGGTCCATAACTATTATGCAAAAATTAAAAATTCTTCATGCAATTATTACCAAAACAAAACCATCAATATAGAGAACTCAAAAATCCATGTGGTTTAAAATATAATCTCACAACACTTCCACATTAAAAATTTATGGCCCTCAAAAGTTTAGCCTAAAAATCACAAGAATTGCCTCCATAATTTTTGGAATATAATTTTAGTTCCTGCAACAAATGAGAGGTTGCTTCATATCACTATGCAAGTGCCTAGGGGTTCCAAGAATGTGTTTATTGTGTTTTGTACTAGAAAAGTGCATGATTCTACTTATCATGATCTACCACATAAAATGACATGCTTCACCTCAAGATTCATGAACTTGCTACCAAGTCATTTGTATGGACTACCATGTCAACCATATAGACTTTCATATGTTGCCTTGGAATTCATGCACTCCACCTTAGCTATATAGACTTCCATATCCAGTGATAGAATACCACATGGTATCCATATGATATTGCCACATCATCATTGCTATGCAAAGGGGATGTCATATCTTCATAATATGCCACATCATTAGAGAGTTCCATGTCACGGGTTCTAACATCATCATAGGTTGTCATTGTATGGTTGTTGGCATCATCAAAATAATCTAGGGGAGGGTGTTTAAACCTCACATCTCCCATGGGTGAATGTATTGATCCATTTTGGCTATCCATTTCCCCAAGTGTCATTCCTAGGAGATAAATGAAAAAGGCTAACATTAAAGTGAAAATAATTATCTTCTACCCCCTCAACATGTTGTTGATGCTTCAGGTGCATTTATAGGGAAACATCGATGATGATGGGGAGGTCCTATTAGTGGCAGTAAAGAGAAGCTTTGTCGCTTTTCGAAAAGGCAAGCGAGAATCCATTGCAAGATTCAAAGTCAATTTATCATCTTTATTGCAAAAATAATACATATGACGAAGTTGAAAATACATCATTTCATTACAATGTAAAATTTTCATATTTATAATATCATTGAAAGAATAATATCACTACCATCGATGACTCTGCCACCTGAACCTGGTGCAACTCTAGGGGGATTTTTCATGCATCATTGCATTTTTTATTCAATGTTGGAAGGTTTTATTCATGTCTTCTTCATAAAATACAATGCTTATACACAGTCCAAATAAAATTTGCTACAAAATCATGGGTCCTATTTTGTTAGAGCATATTATATATATATATATATATATATATATATATATATATTCCACTATTTCTAGAATGATGGTTGACAAAAACCTTGGGCTTGGCATTATTTTCTACATATTTGCAACAATTCATCACTTGCAATTATGTTGGGATCTCTTTCCTTTATATCAGTTTAAAACCTTCAACCATTTATTCAGAAGAAATATGCACATGTTATTCCTCATTTATACCATCAAATTGAATCCTCAACAACAAAAGCAATAGCTCTATCATAGTTGCATTCTTGAATTTCAACACACACTGTGTGGTTTCTTTTGAAGTTGTAAGAAAGATTGTTGTCTTCATTTTTTTTATATACCTCATTTTTTATAAAAATTTATTGATACCTAATTCCACGCACATTGAAATATTAGAATTAGGAATCTTAAGGCAATAAGACAAAAATATATTATTTCCCTCCACCCGTAAATTTTCCCGTGCCATAACAATAACATGTCCAACTGACAGTCGTAAAAATTTGAGTTAACAAACATGTTCACCTAGATCCATGCAATCCATACCTTAGATTGATCTTTAAGGTGTGAAAAGGTGTCCAAGGCTCGAAAAATATTTCGAGGCATAATCTTTCGATGCAAACTCAATTTAAACATAAAGCACTTTTTCTCTCCCCTATGACCCATCAACGCAATGATGTAGTAAGGATCATTCTAATCTAAATATACATGTTGCATTCACTCATCAATCCATCCTATAGCGCATGCATCCCTACATCTACCTTACATTGCTCAAGATGACATATGATAGATCATATAAAAAACCGATACTGGTGAGGGATGACTACATTTGCAAATCGATGCACTATCGACATAGCCAAAAGTTAATGTCTTTCATTCTCATTTAAACAATTCAAACTAGAATATCGACTAAGATATTCCCACCCAACCATTTATAGATGTTTGGTAATGATTTGATGAGTGATTTGACTATTTGGTGAGAAAAGGATTTGAAAAGGGTATTTATAGCAAATAACTCTCCCTTTAGAATCGATGATTGATATTCTCCCTTTTTAGGGTCATAAAATTATAACCATAAGTCAACGATGCATTGTTTAAACATTAGGTGTAAAAACATGCTAGAATTATGATCGTGCATAAAAAATCCTAAAATTAATTAGATGACCAAGCTCCTATTTAAAATGCTAGTCTTGGTATCATTGATTTTTAGGATGCACGCTTTGGGGGATGCATGTCAAAACATAATTTTGATTACAAATCCTGATAGAGTGTCCTATACTCTTCTGTGGAAGGTAGCAAACTAGAAATCAATGGTTTTGGTTGTACTTGCAAGGATGAGAGAGAGAGAGATAAATGTACATGATGTGGTAGCAATATAGGCAAAGAGAGCTTAAAATCATAGTTAGCAAGAGCATAAAATATTTTGTAAAGATTTGGTGAATGTATGTTCATAGTATGGTAGATGAAAAAGGAGAAAATTAGCCCTCCACTTCAAAGGAAGAGTTATTTGCTAGGAATATCCCTTTCGTCTCCTCATTTCTCACCATTCATTCAACTATCAAAAGCCATTCATTTAGTTATTAGAAACAAACATTCACTTCTTGACAAGTTGACTTCTAACACTGCTTTTATGGTATTTGTCTCTATTGCTTCCATATCACATACCCTATTTGTTATCTTTCTCTCTTGTCCTTGCAGTTAGCACCAAAGTCATCGACCATTGGTTTTTTGCCTCCACAAAATAGGACGAGATGCTCTACTATTATTTACAGCTAAAGGTCTGTAAAAATCCTAGGTCTGATCTCTCCCTATTTATTGTGACGACATTGCAAGCAAGATAGTATAGGAATGAGCTTTTTTATTTTTTGAATGATATGGTCCTTGATGTCTAGATGTCACGTAGTTATTTTTATTGCATTAAGGTTAGTCGTAGCTCATTGGCATAGTGTGTATAATATTAGTGTAATTTATCCTTGAATTAAAATAGCTTTCAGCATTTACTACTAATTTAGGTATACAATATTGTTCTTAAGAATATTCCCATACATCCTTTGTAAGAATCTTCCTATATATTTCCCATATAACTTATGATCTTGCAAACATTAAAAAATATTTTACTATTTTTTAAAACCTTTAAGACTGCCCTGCTCTCTGGGCAGTCCTACTCTGCGCGGCCTTGCGCTCTGGGCGGCCCTGCTCTACGCGACCCGATTGAGATTTTTGAAAAATACGGATCTGCAATTTGGCAAAGGCTCTTTGGGGTGATGTTTTCCAGTTGTTGGACCTGTTTTCACTTTCAGTTTGTAGTTCAAAAGAATTTTAGTTAGCTTGTACCTTAGTTGGGAGGTTGGGGATGGTTGGGCAGTTTATGGATCCATTTGTACTACTTAGGAGTTGAGGGGTTTTATCGGCTTTTCACCCTAGGTTGTAGAGTTTGCTATGCTAGTAGATTTTTGCCCTCCTATGACCCTAAGGCTAGTTGTTGTGGTAGATAGATGGGATATCTCTATGGTATTCTATTGTTCTATCCCTTCCCTAATTCTCTTTAGGGAGACCCTATGCAGTTATGGTTAGTAGAGACGTGCTAGTGTTGTTTGGCCACTTTAAATGGTGGGCTTGGGTTACTGGGGGTAGGCCAACCGTTTGTACCAGCTCCTTGGGTTGGTTGCATTTTGTTTCTTCCGAAGTGCTCCTAGGGTTTCTGGTGCTTTATTTTTTGAGTGCTCTGTTTCATTTCATAATCACCTTTGTTGATAGGTGTTTTTGGATTATCTCATGCTTGGTCTTTGTTTGAAGCTTGAAGCATGTCCATGGGTTGTTTGTTGTTGGTTTTGGATCCCTATTACTATCTTGTTGGAGGTTGTGGCAGATAAATGGGCTCTCTCTATGGTATTCTTCTATTCTATCCCTTCCCTAATTCACTTTAGAGAACCTTGTGCATTTATGGTTAGTAGAGACGTGCTAGTGTTGTTTGGCCAATTTAACTAGTGGGCTTGGGTCACTGGGGGCGTGGGCTTGGGTCACTGGGGGTGGGCCAACCATTTGTCCCAGCTTCTTGGGTTGGTTGGATTTTGTTTCTTTCGAAGTGCTCCTAGGGTTTTTGGTGCTTTATTTTTTGACTTCTCTGTTTCATTTCGTAATCACCTTTGTTGATGGATGTTTTTGTATTATCTCATGTTTGGTCTCTATTTGAAGCTTGAAGCAGGTCCATGGGTTGTTTGTTGTTGGTTTTGGATCCCTGTTCCTATCTTGTTGGAGGCTTTCCCTGCTAGATTCTTTTTTTCCTTCAAAATTCTTTTTGGGTTGGGACCGACATAACGTGGTTTCACAAAGAGTGGTTTTGTTGGTTTTGGATTATGAATGGTCTCTTGTTCTTTGCAAGGTTTCTATGGTTCTCTAGGGATATGAGGTCCCAAACTGTCCCATCTTGTTGGGGGCGTTTTAGGCCTCTATGCAGTTTGACGGGTTGGTTGCAAAACCACGATGTTTTTCTAGTTTAATCTTTGTGATGGTTATTGGTGCCCTATTTTGGTGTGATGGGCGGATGTTCTTTTTAGTTTTAAATTTTCTCGATGGTTGACGCTCGAGAGGTCTTTCTATTTTTAGATATTTGGTGGTCGATGCTTGAGTGGTCTTTCTGGTATGTTCTTGGTTTTATTTCTGTTGGGTTGGCTCTATGTTTCCATATTCTCAATCTCAACATGGGTTGTTTAATTTTGTCTTTGGACGGTTTTCCTGTTGCAGGGCTGTTGGATGCAAGGGTTTCTTGGTTATTGTGCTGATTAGGATTTTTTATTTCAATCCTCGTTTGGGGGTGGATCTTATTAAGCAGGAGTTTTATATTTGGAATTCAAATCTCAACATCTTGTTCAAATTTTTAGTTCTCATTGCTTGGGTGGTTGGACCCGTTTTTTAGTTTATTTTTGTGTGGTGTTCTTGTTTCGGTTCGTGGATTTTTAGTTCTCATTGCTTGGGTGGTTGGTAGATCTTCATTGTCAATCCTGGGTCCATTTTTTAGTTTATTTTTGTGTGGTGTTCTTGTTTCGGTTGGTGGTTGATGTGTCAGTTTCTCTCTGGGCTGAACGACCGTCTGTTTTTATTGTTTAAATTTCTCTATTGTTTGTTTTGCCTGGCAACTTTGGTTTGGTAGCTTGTTTTATGGTTGTAGTTTTGTATCACCTTTTCAATGATTAGCTTATTTTTGTAAAAGGTTTGGAACATCTTCATTTTCAATCCAATCCTCAAATGACAACTAGTTACCTTTGGCTACAAATCTTGGTGGAGCATCTTATCCTTCTCTGAGGAAGATAGTGAACTAGTGATTCATGGCTTTGATTTTACTTACAAGGATGAGAGAGAGAAAAATATTGCACGAAGCAATAGTAACAAAGATAGAGTTTTGAGAGTAATGTTGACATACACATATTTTATAGATGTTGGTAATGATTTGATGAGTGATTTAACAATTTGGTGAGAAAATAAGGAGGTGAAAGGAGTATTTATAGCATAAAAATCTCCCTTTGAAGTCGATGACTGATTTTTTTCTTATTAGGGCCATAAAATCATAACTGTCAATCTAGAAAACATGTTATTTGAACCCTAGGTGTAAAAACATGCTAGAATCATGACCATACATTAAGGACGACCAAGCTCCACACTTAAAGTGATAGTCTTGACATCGATGATTTTTAGGATGCTTACTTTGGGTGATGTGTTAAAAACATCCCTTAATCATAATTGTATCATTAATTTTGGATTTTAGAAAAGTTAGGAGGCAAAAATATCATGAAAGATGGAAAAAAAGTGCCAATTGGGTGAAGAAAGAGAATCAAAACCATTGGCTAAAATGGACCGCTATCATCCTACCCAAGGACTAACAAATTTAGTATACCCTTGTCCCATAAATAGGAGGATGAGACTCTCCACTACCTACAAATTTAGTTGTTAGTGTTCTTTCTATAAATACATATTGCCCCTCCCTAATGACCATTGGTGAAACCACAAGGGATAGGCAATTGAGTCCTTAGGGGAAAAAAAAAGAGAGCAATATGTGATAACCAAAGCAAAATATAATGGAGGTCAAAACAAGTATTGAAGAACAGATGGCGGGAGCAGGAGCAGGAGCAGACGCTGGGCTGGGGACAGGTTTAGTGCATGGTGTAGGTTCCCGGTCGGGATCAGGCTCGGGGTTGGGTTCAGGCACGTCAGGGCCCAGTCTCGGGCCAGTAAGACCCTCGACAGGCCCAGAGGATGGATCTGAGCCTAATTCATTTGGCGACCAGGGTGGGGTCGGCATCTTGGGCCCTGGCCCCTAGGCCAGCCTCGATGCGAGCGAAGGGCTGGGGAAAAAGCCCCCTGATCCTGGGCTGGGCTTTGTCCCGGGCGGGCCCAAACCCTCCTATCAGCAGATCTTGGCGGGCACCAGGGCCCCTTCCCGGGCCCCGGGGCTAGGTCTTTCCCTCGAGGGCACCCACATTTCTATCCAAGAGGAGGTCTACTCCGCCTTGGTAGCTGGTTCCTCTGCCTGCCTAGGAGGGCATCCCGACATGGAAATCGTCCGTAGATGGGCGGCTACCAAATGGAAGGTTTTCGGGCACATCCAGCTGGTTGCCCTGACCAAGGGCTTCTTCATTATCAAACTAAACAACAGTGAGGATGCCGAAAATATCCTGTCGGGCGGGCCCTAGTTTTTGGGGTGCAAAAGCCTCTTCCTCAGGCGGTATGGAGCTGACTTCCACCCCAAAACCCAAAGCATCAACTTCGCCCCGGTCTGGGTTCGTCTCCCAGACCTTCCCTTCCACCTGTGGCACGAAGACGTCCTTAGACTCATTGCTCAGTCGGTCGGGGACCTGGTGGCCTTTGACCCCGCTACCAAGGCAGGATCCCGAATGGTGCATGCCAAATTTTGCATCAATGCCAATCTCGAATCCGTTCTCCCCTCCTCGATGACCATCTCTTCTGGGTCCTTCTTTTGGAGCCAGCCCCTGATCTACAAAAACAAACCTGCTTTCTGCCCCACCTGCAGCACTCAGGGTCACCTCTCCCACCAATGCCCGGTTTCCAGAAAGGCTGAAGGCCCTCCCCCCAAACCCCCTTCTCAATCAGGCCGGGCCCCGTCTCGAGGGCCCCCTCACGACGGCCCCAGATCCCAGGCCTGGACCACCAAGGGGGCCCCCCTCCTGCCCCAAAGGACTCTCATGTGGACCCTAGTCTGGAGGGTGATCTTCCCTGTGTTTCCCCTCCCGTCGCTCCCCTCCCCTGGGTCATCTTTCGGGGCCCCGATCCCAGGTTCTCCCTCCTTGCCCGCTTTGAATCCCTCCCCATAGGCCCTTGCTTGCGCCCCCCTCCAAGCAAGCGAGCCGCCCGGGCTCCCTTCCCCATCGACCCCCTCTATCGGGGCCCCCTTCTCCCCCCCACTCCCGCTCTCCCTCCCTCGACCCCCTCCCGGCCCTCCCGATGATCCTTGCTGGGCTTCCTCCCTTGGAGTGCGGATCTGAGAGGTCCGATGAAGAGATTGAAGCTAGTTCTCCGTCCGGGCCTGATGAAGTCAGCCCTAAGATGACCCAGAGTAGGACCTTTGCCACAGACTTTGGCAGCAAACTCAAAAGAGGGCGGCCCACCCTGGGCGATCAGCGAACAAGGATCACTGAAGATGACATAGCCAATGGCTCCCAGGCAACTCTCTCCGACGTTGGGGCAAGCTTCTCCAAGACGGACGCCATCCGACCCAAACCCCCCGCTCAGACCGGGAAGGGGGGCAAGCGACCCCTCAAGGGTGTCAAATGAAGCTCATCACCTGGAATATCAAGGGCCTCAATGGGGCCCCCAAGAAAAGGATCCTCGACCAACTCCGCAGGGATCATCGCCCGTCCTTCCTCCTCCTTCAAGAGACCAAAATAGATGACGTTGTTGCCCGACGTGTAGCCCAAGCTACCTGGCGCAATTACGAGTCCCTGTCTACCCCTGCGGCTGGCTCAGCCTGGGGGTTTGTTGTGCATGTGGGACCCCCGATATTTTGAGGGAAGACTCATATCTTCGTCCCCCATAATCATCAACATTCTGGTCCATTGCGTGAAGTCAAGGCGCTCATGGATTCTGTCCAACGTCTACGCTCCTAACAGTCCCATCGAGAAAGCGGCCTTATGGAAGGAAATTAGCTCGATGAGAGAAGCCTTTGCCCCCTGCCCTGGATCCTGGTCGGGGACTTCAACAGCCCTCTGTTCCTCTCTGATAAAAGTGGGGGCTCAGCGGTTCAAGGCAAGAGCATGGAGGACTTTGGAGCCTTTACCGCCCTCAACGAGCTCATGGACGTCAACCTGAAAGGAGCCAGGTTCACTTGGTCCAACAGAAGAGCGGGAGCAAATCATATCCAGGTCAGACTAGACAGAGTTTTCTTGTCCAAGGAAGCCCTGCCCATGTTTGCCGATGCCACCTTGTTGGCCCTCCCCAAAATTGGGTCTGATCACAGCCCCCTCCTCCTCGAAACCGATCACAGACCCTCCCCCAAGAGGCCTTTTCGGTTCGAGTCCATGTGGCTGCATCACCTTGACTTTCGGGCCCAGGTAGGCCACTGGTGGGCTCCCCCAGTCCCTGGACGCCCCGCTGAACAAGTCTTCCACAAGCTGAGACGCCTTAAAGAACAACTCAAGGTATGGAACAAGGAGGTGTTCGACAATATCTTTGAAAACAAAGCGATACTCAAAGAAAGACTCGAAGACCTCGAGTCCATATTTCAAGCAGGCTCCCAAGACCCGGGGCTCAGGGAAGAGGAACGCCTTGCTCTCAGCGAGTATCATAACATTCTGGCCAGGGAAGAAACCTTTTGGAGATAGAAGTCGAGAGCCCTGTGGCTCCAAGATGGCGATGCAAACACTAAGTTCTTCCATGCGTCGACTCTCAGGAACAGGGGTTCCAACAGAATTGCTGAGTTGGTGGGCAGCGATGGCAGAATCATCAAGGAAGAAGAGGACATCCGGGCTGAAGCCACTCAATTCTTCCAGGAGCTCCTGGGTGACAACCCCCCATGTCCCCAAAAGCGGTTGATTCCCTTCTAGAGCATATTCCATCTTCTATCTCGGCCATGGCAAATCAAATGCTTGTGCAGCCCCTGTCTGACTTCGAAATCCATGCTGCCACATTTTCCATGAAGGTTGAGGCGGCCCCGAGCCCAGACGGATTCCCCCAATTTTTCCAATCATTCTGGGACATCGTCGGGCCGAAAGTGTGTGCTGCCACCCGGGACCTGCAGACTGCCAGATCCATCCCCAGAGGTATCAACTCCACCTTCATAGCCCTGATCCCCAAGACCCAGGCAGCCCGATCCCTCTCGAATTTTTGCCCCATCAGCTTGTGCAATGTCCTGTATAAAATCTTGACCAAATCCATGGCATCCCGACTCAAGGATATCCTCCCCCTGATTATTGCCCCCTGTCAGGGTAGTTCGGTCAAAGGCAGATTGATCACTGACGGTGTCATCATCATGCATGAGGCCATCCACTCGACTGTCCTATCCAAAAAGGCCTCCTTTCTGCTCAAGTTGGACATGAACAAGGCCTTTGATAGAGTTGATTGGGATTTCCTGTCCAAGGTCCTCCTTAAGTTTGGGTTCCACCCTTCCTGGGTCAGGCTCATCAGCAACTGCGTGTCCTCCCCGTGGTTCTCTATCCTCATCAACGGGTCCCCTGTCGGGTTCTTCCCCAGCTCCAGAGGCCTCCGCCAAGGTGACCCCCTGTCCCCGATCCTCTTCATCATCCTGGATGAGGCCCTGGGGTGTACCATCTCGGGCGCTGTGACCCACGGTCTCATTTCAGGCATCAGGCCTACGCCGGGCCTACCCCCTGTGTCCCACCAACAGTTCGTGGATGACACCATCCTTGCCACCTCTGCCTCAATCCCCCAAGCCAAAACTCTCAAACATATTTTGACCCTGTACGAGGAGGCGGTCAACCAGAAAATCAACCTCCGAAAAAGCACAATTTTCTTTATCCATACCCCCTTGGCTAGGCAGATCAAAATCGGGCAGATTTTGGGCTGCACCCCTGGTTCCCTCCCCTCCTCGTATCTCGGGCTTCCCCTGTTCACAGGTGCGTCCTCCAAGGCCTTGTGGGGCGGGGTGATTGAGCGGATTCAGAGAAAGCTGGCCCCTTGGAAAGGTCACCTCCTCTCGTAGGCTGGCAGAGCCACCCTCTTGGCGGTAGTCTTGCAAAGCATTTCGATATATTTCATGTCGGTCTTCAGAATCCCGGCCTCCATTGTAGCTCACATCGAACAAATTTAGAAACGCTTTCTCTGGTCGGGCAACGAAGATAAGAAGAGGATTCCCCTAGTTTCCTGGCCCCTGGTCTGCCACCCCAAAGGTGAGGGAGGGATCGGGCTCAAGCGGGTGGTCCTCATGAACAAGGCTCTCTTGGCCAAACACGCCTGGAAGGTGCACACCAACACCCCTGATGAGTGGGTTAGCATCGTGCGCAGAAAATACTGCCATAGCCACCCCTTCCTCAGTGAATCTCAGCCCCGAGATGGATCAGCATTTTGGAAGTCCCTGATCTCCACCAAAGACATAATCCGAAAAGGGACCAGATGGATCCTCGGGGACGGAGCCAAGATCGACTTCTGGGATGACAGATGGATTCATGATGAGGCCCTGACTGCCGATAGAGAGCTTCTCGTTCTCAAACCAGGGCTGGCGGACAGAGGACCCAGAGTGGCGGCCTATCTTTCCTAGAACTAGGGGCATGCTACCTGGAAACCCATCCTTGATCCCAGGCACCCGCTTCAAGCTGCCAGGCTCCAGTGCCTCCTCAAGGTGACTGTCATCCCGTCCTCCGGAGGACACGATAGATGCATTTGGCATGGTACTCCTAGTGGAGTCTTTTCTGTCAAATCTGCCTACAATCTCCAAAGAGTCCCCGACGAGGCTCCCTTTCCAACCCGACAGGTGTGGGCCAAGAAGCTGATCCCCAAAATCAGCCACTTCATTTGGGTGGCCATCCAAAACAAGATTCTGACGATCGAGAATCTGATCAAGAGGGGCTTCCAGATCCCGAATAGATGCTTCCTTTGTTGTGCTGCCTGGGAATCCACCAATCACCTCTTTATCAATTGTCCCTTCTCGTCTGAAGTCTTGGGCCTTATCCTTTCCCAATTCTCTATCCAGTGGGTGGCCCCCAAATCCATATTTGACCTCCTATTGCAGTGGCCCAACCCCTTTGCCCATCCCTTCATCCGCTTCCTCTGGAGTTCCTGCCTTCCCCATATGCTTTGGCAACTCTGGCTGGAGCGCAACAGCAGAGCCTTCTCCTCCCCGGCCCGTTCCCCCCAGTGGATAGCGACCAAGGCAATGACCTTTGCCCTCGAGAATTCTCGCTCCATCCCCTTGACCGAGGCGCCCCGACGGCTGGGCGAAGCCACCCTTCTATCCTCCCTCGAAATTCAGATTCCCCCGGTCCCCCCCGCCCCCTCCCGTCGATCTTTGACAAGGTGGACTACCCCCCGGATGGGTCAAGCTCAACTTCGACGGTGCTTCTAAAGGCAATCTCGGGCCCTCGGGTGTGGGCGGGGTCATCCACGAAAGTCACGGGGCCCTGATCTTGGCGTACGCTGCTCCGCTTGGCATTCAGACCAACAACTTCGCCGAAGCAGCAACTCTCCTCAATGGGCTGACTGCCCTTAAGGAGTCCTCCCCAAAAGTCATCATCGAGGGCGATTCCCAAGTTATAATCAAAGCTGCCCGTAGCCCAGGAAGTTGCTCTTGGCGCATTCACAACTCCATCCGGGAAGTCCACACCATTCTCCAAGGGCTCCCTGATCATGCCCTTCGGCATGTGTACAGAGAAGGCAACAGGGCAGCCGACTTCATGGCCAACCAGGCCACCGCAACAGAAGATTTCACCACCTGGACCACGAACTTCCCTGAAGCTCTGGCCCAAATAGTATCACAAGATAATTCTAGCAATGATGAGGGCCCAGGAGCTTAGCCCGCCCCGCGTCGGGGCCCCGAAGATGCGTGGTCGCGCCCCGTGCTTCCCCTGCAGCTTCCAAATCCTAGGAGACCCCCTCCCCCGAAGGCTCCCCTTCCCCGAAAATGTGTAGGCACACCCAAAAATGCAGATCTTCGATCTAGGGCCCAGGTGGGGCCCCGACTCCTGGTGCCAGCTCAAGTCGCAAAGACTCGACCCCAGGTAGCAGCAGGACTGCTGGCAGCTCCAAGAAGGCCAAGGTGGAGGCCTCGAAGGCCACCAAAGTCAGTTCTGATTTTGGTAGCAAGATGCAAAATTTGACGTCCAGGGCCCTCCCTGACATTACGATTGGCTCCCACAACGGCTTCCTCAGCGGCCAATGCCTTGGCCGAACTTCGTCGCAGGCTGGGCGATGGCCCTGACAGGGTGAGGAGCTGATCTGTCATTCGGGCCCCGTCCAGGCCAGGCCCGACCACAGGGCCTCCCGGAGCGGCGACGAGCAGGTTTTTGCATTTTTGGCGTTTGTTGTTTTGCGGTTTTTCCATGTTTTGGTGGCCTCAAACCAAATTTTGTAGTGCTGGTCTCATTGCTAGTCTGTCTTTTTGTAGGCACCAGGGCCCTGGGCCCTGGACTGTTGCCCAAGGGTGCAACCCCGATTTTTAATCTCAATTGTAGCCACGACTTCCTATGTTTCTAAGGTTTTGGGATCCTTCAGCAAAAAACCTGCTGTAAATATACTGTTACTTAACAAAAAAAAAGTAAAATATAATGGAAAAAGAGAATATCTCATATAATTATTCAAATTAATTCAAGATAGACTAAGATGTTTAAACTAAGACAATAATACAATATATAGTTAAAAACTATTTCAATCCAAGCATAAATAAAATGGAGCATTCTAGAGTAACCTGCACTAACCACAAAGTGCAAATGTTAGGGCTAACCCTAACATAGTAGAATAATTACTTGACACCTAGGGCATCAAGGACCAAATCACCTCATAATAAGCATAATAAAATTCTTACTCCTATTCCAACTTGCTTGCAATGTCACCATAGTAAACGAGGATAGATCACACAAGATGTTCACGAAGGGTTTGTACCTTGGAATCTAGTCCTCAAATGACAATTAGTGACCTTTGACTACAAAATCTGGTAGAACACCATGTCCTCCTCTATAGAAGGTAGTGAACCAGTAGTCCATGGCTTTAGTTTTGCTTGTAAGGATGAGAGAGAGAGAGAGAGAGAGAGAGCAAAAGATTATTTGAAGTGATAACAATAGAGGCAGAGCTTTGAGAGCAATGTTAGCATTAAAAATAATTTATAATTATTTGATGAGTGATTTGAGGCTTTGGTGAAAAAAAGAAGAGGTGAAAGGAGTATTTATAGCAGATAACTCTCCCTTTGGAACTAATGATTGATTTTCTCCCTTTTTGTGGTCATAAAGTCATAACAATTGGTCCAAACAATGCATCGTTCAAACCTTAGATGGAAAAATATGCTAAAATCATGATCGTTTATTAAAAACCTTAAAATTAATTAGATGACCAAGCTTCCTACTTAAAGTGTTGGTCTTGGTATTGGCAATTTTTAGGACATGCACTTTGGGGGATGCATGTCAAAACATCATTTTGACCGTGAATCCTAGTAGAGTGGTTCATGCTCCTCTATGGAAGACAACAAACCAACAATCGAAGGCTTTGGTTGTACTTGTAAGGATAAGAGAGAGAGAGAGCATGGAAAATTTGCATGATGTGACAACAAAATAGGAAGAGAGAACTAAAAAATAGAGTTAGCAAAAGCATTAAATATTTTGTAGTGATTTGATGAATGTATGGTCATGGTATGGTAGATGAAAAGAGAGAAAATTAGTCATCGACTTTAAAGGGAGAGTTATTTGCAATAAATACCCCTTTCATCTCCTCACTTTCTCACCATTCATTTAGCTATCAAAACCCATTCATTCAACTATCAAAAACAAACATTCACTTGACAATGTGATTGTTAACATTGCTTTCATGTTGTTTGGCACCATTGCTTCCGCATCACACACCCTATTTTGTTTTCTTTCTCTCTCTTGTCCTTGTAGTTACAAACAAAGCCATTGACGACTAGTTTATTGCCTTCCACAAAGGAGGACGAGATGCCTTACCAAGATTTATAGCTAAAGGTTATCGATTGCCATTTGAAAACTAGATTCCAAGGCAAGTCAAACCCTTTGCGAACATCCTGAGTGTGATCTCTCCCTATTTACTATGATGACATTGCAAGGAGAATAGTGTAGGAATAAGCTTCTTTATTTTCTGAATATTATTATTCTCGATGCCCTAGATGTTAAGCAGTTATTTTCACTATATTAAGATTAGCCCTAGCTCCTTGAATATTCTATTTTTTTAATGTTTGAATTAAGATAGCTTATAACATTAACTGTTAATTTAGGTATACAACATCTTTTTTTAAGAATCTTTTTATATACTTGATGTATAACTTATGACCTCACAAACATAGATTCCAACCTAAGTCTTCTCCTTGAAATGTTGAAGAATCTAACTGGTTGAATAAATATCACATGACCACTTGATGAAATGAATCTGACAATTAAAACTTATATAAATTAAATAATTTTAATAATTAAAATTTTAAAACTCCAAATAATTAAAACTAATAAAAGGTTAACTAGGTTTAATTATTAAGATTTCAAAACTCGTTTACCCCATTAGCCCATAGTTTTGGGCATCTTGAACGGGATTATAGACAGGATGTAAGAAATTGCATCCCAATTTCATGGCATCTTCCGGTGCTTAGGTCATACGTTTTCTTTGAGGAAAAAGTTATTCTTCCGCGTGGGTATACGCTTTCGGGGAAACTGCGGTGATGCTTCCACTCACTTGCCTTGATCCTTCCAAACAAAATAACTATAAATAGATAACATCGAATTCATATAGACCTGCAAAACATTATGAAGACCTCGGCGTCTGCTCTACCCTTATCAGGGAATCGCTTGGCCCCTTCATGGAGCAGGCTTGAAAATACCCTTCCTGTATTCACCACAATTTGCCTCATCTTCCAACTTTGGGTGTTGTACTCTATTTTGGTTTCCACTTCATCCTCTCCTTGTCGAGTTCCGCGCTTGTTTTTCTACTGTGTCCTGCATGTCTAAGACATTAAAGTAAAACAATAACAAACCTATAAACAAATGTGTTAGGTAAGAAATTAAAAAACGTTATAAACCCAAATAATATATAAAATTTTACCATTAAACTATTACAAAGTTTAAAATTTCATGAGGTTGACAATCTTAAGAAAGTTGTAAACAGTAAAAAAATATACTTAGCCATCTATTTAATATGAAATTCAACTTTTCAAGTCTATTTTAACACAATAAATTAGTTATAAAACACTAATTAATGCTTCAACATGGATATTTACAAAATTTCTTAAAGGAAAACATACTACCATAATTTCAGCATCACACACATTAAAATTATCTTTAAAGAAGTTAAAAAATAATATAAAAGGGACTAAATTCCGATAATAAAATATTGTTATAATACTGATAGTATCTCCAATGTTCACCTCCATTGTTTCTATAGAGGCATGCTCATCCAATAATTTCCTAAACATAAATGATGTTTTATAACACAATTGATGTTGGCATGGGCTTTATCTTTATCTAAGAAAAATCTAATATCTTAAAGGGCATAATATTTGAATTTTCTAGGTGACTCACACTTACCAAAACATAAAAAGAAAAAATATTCGAGATATCCCTACTTTACGAGGTAGTAATAAAATCTTTAGTAATATAAGACTATAAAATTTATCTAGATTTTAATCACATACATTTTTCCACCCTATTAAGGAATACATTACCAAAACCAACACACTTGTCCATTCAATTATTATATAGATTTAATAAAACTAATTGACAAAAATATATCTTATAAAAAGATAAACAATATTTTAAAATTACGAAATATTTTGAAAATCATTAAAACATAGATAACAATAATCAATAAATTTTAATGCTTATTAGTAAAAAGCATAAGCTTTTTTCAAAATAAGGATAAAACAATCACTATATTCTTATAGTTTCAATTTTGATATGTCAAATCATAAACAAAATCCATACAACCTATATAATATATGTTTTTTCATATTTTTTAATAAGCTATGTGTGGCTTCTATTAAGGACCACTCCCATTACAAAAACAAAACATTGCATTGCTCTCACTACATTTCTAACAAGTTAATTAAAGCATATCCAACTTTATCTCTCTATCGAAGATATTCTTCGTTTACCCTTCTGTCAAATATATTCTTCATCTTCCTCAAACTGCTAAGTGTCCACAATCAACTCCTTCTATATCAAATGCCTTCAAAATTTTAAATTTTGTCAAGATGAAATTCAACACTATGAATGGCTAAAATATTTGTTGCCTAGCTTCTATATCCAAAAATATATTGTCTATAACCACCTCACAATTTCTTAATACATTTTTTTAGGGTTATTCATTCCCCTAATATTTCAAGATATTATTTTCATTATTTATTTTTTTATTTTATTTGAGTGTTTAGTCTCACTTCTTGTTAACAATTGTGATATTTACTTTTATTTTTCTATATCAATATCCCTTTGTGTTTCTTTTTCTCCTTTTTTTGCTTCTTGGGTCTTCCTCTCTTTTTTTCATTCTCAACAATACTTTCATCTTCATCAATCTCTTCAATATTCTCACACTGCTCATAGTAAGATTTATCATCTTTAGGTTTGTCTTATTATGAAGGATCTAAAGTGCAAGGAATAACCTCAAACGCACAATCTTCTTTATATTTCCCTAGACACCCTAAAGTGCAAGGATGCTCTTCTATAGCAATTACCTTCTTATTTTGCCCTAAAAACCCTATATTGCTCGTGAAACTTTAAAGTGCAAGGGATAACATCTTCACCACTTTCATTTGTATTACTTGAAGAGGATTCTATACTACTAGAGGAAAATGAAGATGATTTATCTGGAATAAAATTGACCTTTTTTGTTGTCTTTGTTTTGGGTTTTAACTCCACATCTTTTGCACCTTTAATTCCATCTAGACTTGCCAATTGATATTGTCGATAGGATTTATTTACATCTTCTTTTAATGTAGAATATCCTTGATCTAATCTAGCTTCTATTATTGTATTATTTCCTTGTTTTGTCTTGAATTTTATCTCATGGCTAGAATTTTTTGTCTCTTTCTTCATAGTTTTTACTTTGCAAACTCTTGCCATGTGTCCAATATCAAAATAATTGTGGCAACAAAATGCAATATTTTCATAATCTATTTGTTGATCCCATTCTCTTGATTTAGATTTATTCTTAATGGATTGTGGCAAAGGTTTTAAAATATCCATAACAACACATATTCGAGTATATATAGCATGCTTTCACTCCTTAGTTGTTGGTCCTTGATGAATTCCCCTAGGGTATTTCAAAACATCCTTATTTATAAGCTAACATGGAAGTACAAAAAGCCTAACCCACATTGAAAGCTTCTTAATAGTTTCTATCTTGACGAATAAAATTTTCTTAATAGTTTCTATCTTAGGGCAAGAAGACAAAAATATATTATTTTCTTCCACCCGTAAAGTTGCCTGTGCCATAACCATAACCTGTCCAACTGACAGTCGTAGAAATTTGAGTTAACAAACATGTTCACCTAGATCCATGCAATCCATACCTTAGATTGATCTTCGAGGTGTGGAAAGTTGTGCAAGGCTCAAAAAAACTTTCAAGGCATAATCTTTCGATGCAAACTCAATTTAAACATAAAGCACTTTTTCTCTCCCCTATGACCCATCAACGCAATGATGTAGTAAGGATCATTCTAATCTAAATCTACATGTTGCATTCACTCATCAATCCATCCTATAGCGCATGCATCCCTACCTTTACATTACATTGCTCAAGATGACATATGATAGATCATATAAAAAATCGATACTAGTGAGGGACGACTACATTTACAAATAGGTGCACTATCAACATATCCAAAAGTTGATGCTTTTCATTCTCATTTAAACAATTCAAACTAGAATATCAACTAAGATCTTCCCACCCAACCATTTATAGATGTTTGGTAATTATTTGATGAGTGATTTGACGATTTGGTGAGAAAAGGAGTTGAAAAGGATATTTATAGAAAATAACTCTCCCTTTAGAATCGATGATTGATATTCTCCCTTTTTAGGGTCATAAAATTATAACCATCAATCAACAATGCATTGTTCAAGCATTATGTGTAAAAACATGCTAGAATTATGATCGTGCATAAAAAACCCTCAAATTAATTAGATGACCAAGCTCCCTATTTAAAATGCTAGTCTTGGTATCATTGATTTTTAGGATGCACGCTTTTGGGGATGCATGTCAAAACATCATTTTAATTACAAATCCTGATAGAGTGTCCTATACTCTTCTATGGAAGGTAACAAACTAGCAATCAATGGCTTTGGTTGTACTTGCAAGGATGGGAGAGATAAATAAATGTACATGATGTGGTAGCAATATAGGCAAAGAGAGCTTAAAAGCAGAGTTAGAAAGAGCATACAATATTTTGTAAATATTTGGTGAATATATGTTTATAGTATGGTACATGAAAGAGGATAAAATCAGCCCTCCACTTCAAAGGAAGAGTTATTTGCTAGGAATATCCCTTTCATCTCCTCATTTCTCACCATTCATTCAACTATCAAAAGCCATTCATTTAGTTATTAGAAACAAACATTCACTTCTTGACAAGTTGACTGCTAACACTACTTTTATGGTATTTGTCTCTATTGCTTCCATATCACATATCCTATTTGTTCTCTTTCTCTCTTGTCCTTGCAGTTAGCACCAAAGCCATCGACCATAGGTTTTTTACCTCCACAAAAGAGGACTAGATGTTCTATTATTTATAGCTAAAGGTCTGCAAACGTCCTAGGTGTGATCTCTCTCTATTTATTGTAATGACATTGCAAGCAAGATAGTGTAGGAATGACCTTTTTTATTTTTGAATGATATGTTCCTTGATGTCTAGGTGTCATGTAGTTAATTTTATTGCATTAAGGTTAGTCGTAGCTCATTGGCATATTGTGGATAATATTAGTGTAATTTATCCTTGAATATTCTATTCTATTTATTCTTGAATTAAAATAGCTTTGAGCATTTACTGCTAATTTAGGTATACAATATGGTTCTTAAAATCTTCCCATATATCCTTTGTAAGAACCTTCCTATATATTTCCTAAATAACTTATGACCTTGCAAACATTAAAAACTATTTTACTATTTTTTAAAACCTTTAATACCGGTCTGCACTCTTGGGCAACCCTACTCTGCACGAATAGGTCGAGATTTTTAAAAAATGCGGATCTGCAATTTGGCAAAGGCTTTTTGGGGGTGATGTTTTTCAGTTGTTGGACCTGTTTTGACTTTCAACTCGAAAGAAGGTTGGTTAGCTTGTACCCTAGTTGGGAGGTTGGGGGTGGTTAGGCAATTGATGGATCCGTTTGTACTACATGGAAGTTGAGGAGTTTTATCAGCTTTTCACCCTGGGTTGTAGAGTTCGCTGTGCTAGTAGATTTTTGCCCTCCTGTGACCCCAAGGTGAGGTTAGTTGCTATGGTAGATAGATGGGCTCTCTATGATATTCTTCGGTTCTATCCCTTCCCTTATTCTCTTTAGGGAGACCCTGTGCAGTTATGGTTAGTAGAGACGTGCTAGTGTTGTTTGGCACTTTAACTGATGGGCTTGGGTCACTGGGAACGGACCAATCATTTGTCCCAGCTCCTTGGGCTGGTTGGATTTTGTTTCTTTCGAAGTGCTCCTAGGTTTTTTGGTGCTTTATTTTTTTGAGTGCTCTATTTCATTTCGTAATCACCTTTGTTGATGAGTGTGTTTGGATTATCTCATGCTTGGTCTCTATTTAAAGCTTGAAGCAGGTACATGGGTTGTTTGTTTTTGGTTTTGGATCCTTGTTCCGATCTTGTTGGAGGCTTTCCGGTGCTGGATCCTTTTTTCTTTGAAATCCTTTTTGGGTTGGGATCGAGAGATAGTGGTTTCGCTAGTTTTGGATTGCGAATGGTCTACGGTTCTTTGCTGGGTTTCTATGGCACTCTAGGGATATAGGGTACCACACTGTCTCATCTTGTTGGGGGCGTTTTAGGCCTCTATGCAGTTTGACGGGCTGGTTGCAAAACCATGATGGTTTTCTGGTTTAATCTTTGCGATGGTTTTTTGGTGCCCTGTTCTGGTGTGATGGGTGGATGTTCTTTTTAGTTTTAAATTTTCTTGATAAGGTCTTTCCATTTTTAGATCTTGGTGGTGGGTGCTCGAGTGATCTTTGCAGTAGGTTCTATTTCTGTTGGGTTGGCTGGTTGGCTCTATGTTTTCCAGATTCTCCATCTCAACATGGGTTGTCGAATTTCATCTTTGGACAGTTCTCCTGTTGCAGGGCTGTTGGATGCAAGGGTTTCTTGGTTCCTATGTTGATCGGGATTTTTTATTTCAATCTTCGTTTGGAGGCGAATCTGTGTTGAGCGGGAGTTTTATATTTGGAATTCAAATTTCAGCGTCTTGTTCAAATTTTTAGTTCTCATTGCTTAAGCGGTTGGTAGATCTTCAATTTCAATCATGGGCCCGTTTTTTAGTTTATTTTTGTGTGGTGTTCTTGTTTCGATTGGTGATTGGTGTGTTGATTTCTCTGGGCTGAGCCGACAGTCTGTTTTTACTATTTAAAATTTTTATTGTTTGTTTTGTTTGGCAACTTCAGTTTGAAAACTTGTTTTATGGTTGTAGTTTCCTATCACTTTTGACTGCTTCTTTTTGTAAAAAGTTTGGAGGTCCATTCAAAACCTTCTTCATCTATCAAATAAAAAAAATTAAGAATTTATGGAGTGAATTTAAAGGGTTAAGAGTTAAAATAAATAAATGGAGTTGATCTAATGGTTAATACTGTGGAACTTCCTTCGTTTTATAAAACTTAAATGAATCTAACATTGGGTGGGTGTGTGGTGGCTTTGTGTTAAATTCTCTATTGATAAGTATAGCTCTCGGTACGAGAGGCCATGATTGGGAGGAGACTGCTCCAGTCGTAGGGGTTTCTCACAATAAAAAAAATAAAAAAAAACTAACATTTAAAACTAATAAAAGATTAAATAGATGCAATAATTAATATTTTAAAATTGATTTTGAATGTGACAAAGAACATTGCATTGGTATGTCTTTGAGTTCAATGTCCATCTTTGTAGCGCAAGTGAAAAATGCAAGTCGGCCTTGTTGAACAGGAGGTCCACGGTTCGAACTTCTACAATGCAAAGGGGACACAAAGAGTGTGTTTTAAATTCCCTATTGATAAGCACAGCTCTTGGCTTTACTAGAAATCATGGTTGGGAAGAGACTGCTCATCCCTGTGCTTTGATCATAGGGGTTTCTCACACTAACCTAATTTTTTTTTTTAAACATTAACCAAAATAAAAAAATTAAATAAATTAAATAATTAATTTTTTTAAATTTTAAATAATTCAAACTAATAAATATGGTTTATATGAAAAGATCAATAAACAAACAAAATCTTAAAATAAAAGGAAGAATAATAATATGTATACATAGAAATATAAACTAGGACAAACACAAAACTGCACCTTTGGCTCTTTTTTATTATTCACATGCATATATTCTAATATCTCACACTCAATCTCATTCAACTATGAACCATTTATTATTATATATTGAATATGATGAATTCATAAATTAACTAGTGATTAAAATTGCATTAATATATAAAATTTGAAAACCATTATAATTGAATAAAATGAATTCATAAATTAACTAGTGATTAAAAAATATATTATTATAATGACTTTTCTTAAACTACAAACCATGCTTTGATATATGAAAACTTTCTTAAACTACAAGCTATGCTTTGATATATTAAGATTTTTAGTTTTTATTTTTTATATTAAATTTCATGCAAACATACAACACAACCAACATCATGGAAGGTCCATTGCATCCCAATTTCATGGCATCTTCCCTTGCTTAAGCCATACATCTTCATGCCTTGATCATTCCAAACAACATAAATATAAATACAGAGGACCTGCAAAACAATATGAAGACCTCGGCGTCTGCTCTACCTTTATCACCGAATCGCTTGGCCCCTACAGACCTTCATTACCCTGGTCTTTCAACTTTGGGTGTTCGACTCTATCTTGGCTTTTCCTTCATCTTCTTATTGTCGAGTTCCGCGCTTGTGTGTTGCTGCCGCGTCCTGCATATTCACGCTTATGAGTCTTCTCCTTTACTTTAGAGAAGAAGAAACAGAGGATAGGAAGAAGGAAAACATTGCGGATATGGATGTTTTACTGTGTGGTTGCACTTCCTTCGCTTTGGTACTGTCTGCCAAAGTGTGGAAAGCGTAGGTCATTTTTTAATGAAAAATAGTTATTTATTTAATAAATGGTGGTAAATTAACTTTACAAAATTAGTTACAAAATTTTAATTAATGTGAGTATGAAATTTAACTTTTTAAGTTTAATTTATCGTGGTAAATTAGTTACAAAATTTTAATTAATGTTTCAATATGGATATATAATCATAAGTGTTTTCATATAATTTGAGTGGGCCTAACGATGAGGTCTATGTTCGAATCTAAAAAGGGTAGGGTAGTAATCAACTTATAAGAATCATAAGTATTTTGATATAATTTGAGTGGGCCTAACGATGAGGTCTATGTTCGAATCTAAAAAGGGTAGGGTTGCACACCATGCTTCATGTTGGGTTCACCAAGATATTTATGAAAAAAAAGAAGATATCTCATACAATTATTTAGATTAATACAAGATAAGGTGTTGTTGGGGACAACCCCAAGATTTGAACCCTATTTGGTAGTAGAAAAATACTTGGGTGCAATTAATTCCCCTATGGATAAAAAAACAAGATAAACCAAAATACTTAAACTAAGACAATAATTCAATAAAATAACAATAAATAGCTTTAAAGTATCTCAACCTAAGCATAAATAAAATGGAGCATTTTAGAGTAGTCTACATTAAGATTAACCGCAAAATACAAATGCTAGGGTTAATCCTAGTGCAATAAAATAATTTAACACCTAATACACCAAGGACCAAATCACCTCATAATAAGCATAATAAAATTTTGACTCCTATTTTAACTTGCTTGTAACATCACCATAGTAAACAAGGAGAGATCACACCTAAGATGTTTGCAAAGGGTTTGTTTTGTCTTGGAATCCAATCCTCAAATGACAACTAGTTACCTTTGGCTATAAATCTTGGTGGAGCATCTTATACTTCTCTGAGGAAGATAAATAACTAGCGATTGATGGCTTTGATTTTGCTTACAAGGATGAGAGAGAGAGAGCAAAAGATTGCACGAAGCAATAGCAACAAAGATAGAGTTTTGAGAGTAATGTTGACATACACATATTTTATAGATGTTGGTAATGATTTGATGAGTGACTTAACAATTTGGTGAGAAAATTAGGAGGTGAAAGGAGTATTTATAGCAGAAAACTCTCCCTTTGGAGTCGATGACTGATTTTTTTTCTTATTAGGGCCATAAAATCATAACTATCGATTTAATCATGTTATTTGAACCCTAGGTGTAAAAACATGCTAGAATCATGACCATATATTAAAAAAAACCCTAAAATTAATTGGACAAAAAAGTGCCAATTGGGTGAAGAAAGGGAATCAAAACCACCGAATAAAATGGATCACTATCATCCTACCTAAGGAATAACAAAGTTAGTATACCCTTGTCCCATAAATAGGAGGATGAGACTCTACACTACCTACAAAGTTAGTTGTTAGTGCTCTTTTTATAAATAAATATTGCCCCTCCCTAATGACCATTGGTGACACCACAAGGGATAGACAATTGTGAGTCCTTAGGGAAAAGAAAAAAAAGAGCAATATATGATAGCCAAAGTAAAATATAATGGAAAAAGAGAATATCTCATATAATTATTCAAATTAATTCAAGATAAACTAAGATGCTTAAACTAAGAAAATAATACAATAACTAGTTAAAAACTATTTCAATCCAAGCATAAATAAAATGGAGCATTCTCGAGTCACCTACACTAATATTATCCACAAAGTGCAAATGCTAGGGCTAACCCTAACATAGTAGAATGATTACTTGACACCTAGGGCATCAAGGACCAAATCACCTCATAATAAGCATAATAAAATTCTTACTCCTATTCCAACTTGCTTGCAATGTCACCATAGTAAACGAGGAGAGATCACACATAGGATGTTTACAAAGGGTTTTTACCTTGGAATCTAGTCCTCAAATGACAATTAGCGATCTTTGACTACAAATTCTAGTAGAACACCATGTCCTCCTCTATAGAAGGTTGTGAACCAGTAGTCCATGACTTTAGTTTTGCTTGCAAGGATGAGAGAGAGCAAAATATTATGTGAAGTGATAACAATAGAGGCAGAGCTTTGAGAGCAATGTTAGCATTAAAAATAATTTATAATGATTTGAGGCTTTGGTGAGAAAATGAGGAGCTGAAAGGAGTATTTATAGCGGATAACTCTCCCTTTGGAACTAATGATTGATTTTATCCCTTTTTGTGGTCATAAGGTCATAACAATTGGTCCAAACAATGCATCGTTCAAACCTTGGATGTAAAAATATGCTAAAATAATGATCGTTTATTAAAAAACTTAAAATTAATTATATGACCAAGCTTCCTACTTAAAGTGTTGGTCTTGGTATTGGCAATTTTTAGGACATGCACTTTTGGGGATGCATGCCAAAACATCCTTTTGACTGTGAATCCTAGTAGAGTGGGTCATGCTCCTCTATGGAAGACAACAAACCAATAATCGAAGGCTTTGGTTGTACTTGTAAGGATAAGAGAGAGAGAGAGCATGGAAAACGGTGCATGATGTGACAGCAAAAGAGGAAGAGAGAACTAAAAAATAGAGTTAGAAAAAGCATTAAATGTTTTGTAGTGATTTGATGAATGTATGGTCATGGTATGGTAGATGAAAAGGGAGAAAATTAGTCATCAACTTTAAAAGGAGAGTTATTTGCTATAAATACCCCTTTCATCTCCTTATTTTCTCACCATTCATTTAGCTATCAAAACCCATTCATTCAACTATAAAAAATAAACATTCGCTTGATAATTTGATTGTTAACATTGTTTTCATGTTGTTTGGCTCCATTGCTTCCGCATCACACACCCTATTTTGTTTTCTTTCTCTCTCTTGTCCTTGTAGTTACAAACAAAGCCATTGACCACTAGTTTATTGCCTTCCACAAAGGAGGACGAGATGCCTTACCAAGATTTATAGCTAAAGGTTATCGATTGCCATTTGAAAACTAGATTCCAAGGCAAGTCAAACCCTTTGCGAACATCTTGAGTGTGATCTCTCCCTATTTACTATGATGACATTGCAAGGAGAATAGTGTAGGAATAAGCTTCTTTATTTTCTGAATATTATTATTCTCGATGCCCTAGGTGTTAAGCAGTTATTTTCACTATATTAAGATTAGCCCTAGCTCCTTGAATATTCTATTTTCTTTATGTTTGAATTAAGATAGCTTATAACATTAACTATTAATTTAGGTATACAACATCTTTTTTTAAGAATCTTTCTATATACTTGATGTATAACTTATGACCTCACAAACATAGATTCCAACCTAAGTCTTCTACTTGAAATGTTGAAGAATCTAACTGATTGAATAAATATCACTTGACCACTTGATGAAATGAATCTGACAATTAAAACTTATATAAATTAAATAATTTTAATAATTAAAATTTTAAAACTCCAAATAATTAAAACTAATAAAAGGTTAACTAGGTTTAATTATTAAGATTTCAAAACTCGTTTACCCCATTAGCCCATAGTTTTGGGCATCTTGAACGGGATTATAGACAGGATGTAAGAAATTGCATCCCAATTTCATGGCATCTTCCGGTGCTTAGGTCATACGTTTTCTTTGAGGAAAAAGTTATTCTTCCGCGTGGGTATACGCTTTCGGGGAAACTGCGGCGATGCTTCCACTCACTTGCCTTGATCCTTCCAAACAAAATAACTATAAATAGATAACATCGAATTCATATAGACCTGCAAAACATTATGAAGACCTCGGCGTCTGCTCTACCCTTATCAGGGAATCGCTTGGCCCCTTCATGGAGCAGGCTTGAAAATACCCTTCCTGTATTCACCACAATTTGCCTCATCTTCCAACTTTGGGTGTTGTACTCTATTTTGGTTTCCCCTTCATCCTCTCCTTGTCGAGTTCCGCGCTTGTGTTTTTCTACTGTGTCCTGCATATCTAAGACATTAAAGTAAAACAATAACAAACCTATAAACAAATGTTTTAGGTAAGAAATTAAAAAACGTTATAAACCCAAATAATATATAAAATTTTACCATTAAACTATTACAAAGTTTAAAATTTCATGGGGTTGACAATCTTAAGAAAGTTGTAAACAGTAAAAAAATATACTTAGCCATCTATTTAATATGAAATTCAACTTTTCAAGTCTATTTTAACACAATAAATTAGTTATAAAACACTAATTAATGCTTCAACATGGATATTTACAAAATTGCTTAAAGGAAAACATACTACCATAATTTCAACATCACACACATAAAATTATCTTTAAAGGAGTTAAAAAATAATATAAAAGGGACTAAATTCCGATAATAAAATATTGTTATAATACTGATAGTATCTCCAATGTTCACCTCCATTGTTTCTATAGAGGCATGCTCATCCAATAATTTCCTAAACATAAATGATGTTTTATAACACAATTGATGTTAGCATGGGCTTTATCTTTATCTAAGAAAAATCTAATATCTTAAAGGGCATAATATTTGAATTTTCTAGGTGACTTACACTTACCAAAACATAAAAAGAAAAAATATTCGAGATATCCCTGCTTTACGAGGTAGTAATAAAATCTTTAACAATATAAGACTACAAAATTTATCTAGATTTTAATCACATACATTTTTCCACCTATTAAGGAATACATCACCAAAACCAACACACTTGTCCATTCAATTATTATATAGATTTAATAAAACTAATTGACAAAAATATATCTTATAAAAAGATAAACAATATTTTAAAATTACGAAATATTTTGAAAATCATTAAAACATAGATAACAATAATCAATAAATTTTAATGCTTATTAGTAAAAAGCATAAGCTTTTTTCAAAATAAGGATAAAACAATCACTATATTCTTATAGTTTCAATTTTGATATGTCAAATCATAAACAAAATCCATACAACCTATATAATATATGTTTTTTCATATTTTTTAATAAGCCAAGTGTGGCTTCTATTAAGGACCACTCCCATTACAAAAACAAAACATTGCATTGCTCTCACTACATTTCTAACAAGTTAATTAAAGCATATCCAACTCTATCTTTCTATTGGAGATATTCTTCGTTTACCCTTCTGTCAAATATATTCTTCATCTTCCTCAAACTGCTAACTGTCCACAATCAACTCCTTCTATATCAAATGCCTTCAAAAATTTAAATTTTGTTAAGATGAAATTCACCACTATGAATGGCTATAATATTTGTTGCCTAGCTTATATATCCAAAAATATATTGTCCATAACCACCTCACAATTTTTTAATACATTTTTTTAGGGTTATTCATTCCCCTAATATTTCAAGATATTATTTTCATTATTTATTTTTTTATTTTATTTGAGTGTTTAGTCTCACTTCTTGTTAACAATTGTGATATTTACTTTTATTTTTCTATATCAATATCCTTTTGTGTTTCTTTTTCTCTTTTTTTTGCTTCTTGGGTCTTCCTCTCTTTTTTTCATTCTCAACAATACTTTCATCTTCATCAATCTCTTCAATATTCTCACATTGCTCATAGTAAGATTTATCATCTTTAGGTTTGTCTTATTATGAAGGATCTAAAGTGCAAGGAATAACCTCAAAAGCACAATCTTCTTTATATTTCCCTAGATACCCTAAAGTGCAAGGATGCTCTTCTATAGCAATTACCTTCTTATTTTGCCCTAAAAACCCTATATTGTTATGGGTTTTCTCCAACCTCATTTCTATTTTATTCTGCTCGTGAAACTTTAAAGTGCAAGGGATAACATCTTCACCACTTTCACTTTTATTACTTGAAGAGGATTCTATACTACTAGAGGAAAATGAAGATGATTTATCTGGAATAAACTTGACCTTTTTTTTTGTCTATGTTTTGGGTTTTAACTCCACATCTTTTGCACCTTTAATTCCATCTAGACTTGCTAATTGATATTGTCGATAGGATTTATTTACATCTTCTTTTAATGTAGAATATCCTTGATCTAATATAGCTTCTATTATTGTATTATTTCCTTGTTTCATCTTGAATTTTATCTCATGGCTAGAATTTTTTCTCTTTCTTCATAGTTTTTACTTTGCAAACTCTTGCCATGTGTCCAATATCAAAATAATTGTGGCAACAAAATGCAATATTTTCATAATCTATTTGTTGATCCCATTCTCTTGATTTAGATTTATTCTTAATGGATTGTGGCAAAGGTTTTAAAATATCCATAACAACACATATTCGAGTATATATAGCATGCTTTCACTCCTTAGTTGTTGGTCCTTGATGAATTCCCCTAGGGTATTTCAAAACATCCTTATTTATAAGCTAACATGGAAGTCCAAAAAGCCTAACCCACATTGGAAGCTTCTTAATAGTTTCTATCTTGACGAATAAAATTTTCTTAACAGTTTCTATCTTAGGGCAAGAAGACAAAAATATATTATTTTCTTCCACCCGTAAAGTTGCCTGTGCCATAACCATAACCTGTCCAACTGACAGTCGTAGAAATTTGAGTTAACAAACATGTTCACCTAGATCCATGCAATCCATACCTTAGATTGATCTTCGAGGTGTGGAAAGTTGTCCAAGGCTCAAAAAAACTTTCAAGACATAATCTTTCAATGCAAACTCAATTTAAACATAAAGCACTTTTTCTCTCCCCTATGACCCATCAACGCAATGATGTAGTAAGGATCATTCTAATCTAAATCTACATGTTGCATTCACTCATCAATCCATCCTATAGCGCATGCATCCCTACCTTTACATTACATTGCTCAAGATGACATATGATAGATCATATAAAAAACCGATACTGGTGAGGGACGACTACATTTACAAATCGGTGCACTATCAACATAGCCAAAAGTTGATGCTTTTCATTCTCATTTAAACAATTTAAACTAGAATATCAACTAAGATCTTCCCACCCAACCATTTATAGATGTTTGGTAATGATTTGATGAGTGATTTGAAGATTTGGTGAGAAGAGTAGTTGAAAAGGATATTTATAGAAAATAACTCTCCCTTTAGAATCGATGATTGATATTCTCCCTTTTTAGGGTCATAAAATTATAACCATCAATCAACAATGCATTGTTCAAGCATTATGTGTAAAAACATGCTAGAATTATGATCGTGCATAAAAAACCCTCAAATTAATTAGATGACCAAGCTCCCTATTTAAAATGCTAGTCTTGGTATCATTGATTTTTAGGATGCACGCTTTGGGGGATGCATGTCAAAACATCATTTTAATTACAAATCCTGATAGAGTGTCCTATACTCTTCTATGGAAGGTAACAAACTAGCAATCAATGGATTTGGTTGTACTTGCAAGGATGGGAGAGAGAAATAAATGTACATGATGTGGTAGCAATATAGGCAAAGAGAGCTTAAAAGCAGAGTTAGAAAGAGCATACAATATTTTGTAAAGATTTGGTGAATATATGTTCATAGTATGGTAGATGAAAACGGATAAAATCAGCCCTCCACTTCAAAGGAAGAGTTATTTGCTAGGAATATCCCTTTCATCTCCTCATTTCTCACCATTCATTCAACTATCAAAAGCCATTCATTTAGTTATTAGAAACAAACATTCACTTCTTGACAAGTTGACTGCTAACACTACTTTTATGGTATTTGTCTCTATTGCTTCCATATCACATATCCTATTTGTTCTCTTTCTCTCTTGTCCTTGCAGTTAGCACCAAAGCCATCGACCATAGGTTTTTTACCTCCACAAAAGAGGACTAGATGTTCTATTATTTATAGCTAAAGGTCTGCAAACATCCTAGGTGTGATCTCTCTCTATTTATTGTAATGACATTGCAAGCAAGATAGTGCAAGAATGACCTTTTTTATTTTTGAATGATATGTTCCTTGATGTCTAGGTGTCATGTAGTTAATTTTATTGCATTAAGGTTAGTCGTAGCTCATTGGCATATTGTGGATAATATTAGTGTAATTTATCCTTGAATATTCTATTCTTTTTATTCTTGAATTAAAATAGCTTTGAGCATTTACTACTAATTTAGGTATACAATATGGTTCTTAAAATCTTCCCATATATCCTTTGTAAGAACCTTCCTATATATTTCCTATATAACTTATGACCTTGCAAACATTAAAAACTATTTTACTATTTTTTAAAACCTTTAATACTGGTCTGCACTCTTGGGCAACCCTACTCTGCACGAATAGGTCGAGATTTTTAAAAAATGCGGATTTGCAATTTGGCAAAGGCTCTTTGGGGGTGATGTTTTTCAGTTGTTGGACCTGTTTTGACTTTCAACTCGAAAGAAGGTTGGTTAGCTTGTACCCTAGTTGGGAGGTTGGGGGTGGTTAGGCAATTGATGGATTCGTTTGTACTACATGGAAGTTGAGGAGTTTTATCAACTTTTCACCCTGGGTTGTAGAGTTCGCTGTGCTAGTAGATTTTTGCCCTCCTGTGACCCCAAGGTGAGGTTAGTTGCTATGGCAGATAGATGGGCTCTCTATGATATTCTTCGGTTCTATCCCTTCCCTTATTCTCTTTAGGGAGACCCTGTGCAGTTATGGTTAGTAGAGACGTGCTAGTGTTGTTTGGCCACTTTAACTGATGGGCTTGGGTCACTAGGAACGGTCCAATCGTTTGTCCCAGCTCCTTGGGCTGGTTGGATTTTGTTTCTTTCGAAGTGCTGCTAGGTTTTCTGGTGCTTTATTTTTTTGAGTGCTCTATTTCATTTGTTTCATTTCGTAATCACCTTTGTTGATGAGTGTGTTTGGATTATCTCATGCTTGGTCTCTGTTTAAAGCTTGAAGCAGGTACATGGGTTGTTTGTTTTTGGTTTTGGATCCCTGTTCCGATCTTGTTGGAGGCTTTTCGATGTTGGATCCTTTTTTCTTTGAAATCATTTTTGGGTTGGGATCGAGAGATAGTGGTTTCGCTAGTTTTGGATTGTGAATGGTCTACGGTTCTTTGCAGGGTTTCTATGGCACTCTAGGGATCTAGGGTCCCACACTGTCTCATCTTGTTGGGGGCGTTTTAGGCCTCTATGCAGTTTGACGGGCTGGTTGCAAAACCATGATGGTTTTCTGGTTTAATCTTTGCGATGGTTTTTTGGTGCCCTGTTCTGGTGTGATGGGTGGATGTTCTTTTTAGTTTTAAATTTTCTTGATAAGGTCTTTCCATTTTTAAATCTTGGTGGTGGGTGCTCGAGTGATCTTTGCAGTAGGTTCTATTTCTGTTGGGTTGGCTGGTTGGCTCTATGTTTTCCAGATTCTCCATCTCAACATGGGTTGTTGAATTTCATCTTTGGACAGTTCTCCTGTTGCAGGGCTGTTGGATGCAAGGGTTTCTTGGTTCCTATGTTGATTGGGATTTTTTATTTCAATCTTTGTTTGGAGGCGAATCTGTGTTGAGCGGGAGTTTTATATTTGGAATTCAAATTTCAGTGTCTTGTTCAAATTTCTAGTTCTCATTGCTTAAGCGGTTGGTAGATCTTCAATTTCAATCATGGGCCTGTTTTTTAGTTTATTTTTGTGTGGTGTTCTTGTTTTGGTTGGTGATTGGTGTGTTGATTTCTCTGGGCTGAGTCGACAGTCTGTTTTTATTGTTTAAATTTTTTATTTGTTGTTTTGTTTGGCAACTTCGATTTGAAAACTTGTTTTATGGTTGTAGTTTCCTATCACTTTTGACTGCTTCGTTTTGTAAAAAGTTTGGAGGTCCATTCAAAACCTTCTTCATCTATTAAATAAAAAAAATTAAGAATTTATGGAGTGAATTTAAAGGGTTAAGAGTTAAAATAAATAAATGGAGTTGATCTAATGGTTAATATTGTGGAACTTCCTTCTTTTTATAAAACTTAAATGAATCTAACATTGGGTGGGTGTGTGGTGGCTTTGTGTTAAATTCTCCGTTGATAAGTATAGCTCTCGGTAGAGAGGCCATGATTGGGAGGAGACTGCTCTGATCATAGGGGTTTCTCACAATAAAAAAAATAAAAATACTAACATTTAAAACTAATAAAAGATTAAATACATGCAATAATTAATATTTTAAAATTGATTTTGAATGTGGCAAAGAACATTGCATTGGTATGTCTTTGAGTTCAATGTCCATCTTTGCAGCGCAAGTGAAAAATGCAAGTCGGCCTTGTTGAACAGGAGGTCCACGGTTCGAACTTCTACAATGCAAAGGAGACACAAAGAGTGTGTTTTAAATTCCCTATTGATAAGCATAGCTCTTGGCTTTACTAGAGATGATGGTTGGGAAGAGACTGCTCATCCCTGTACTTTGATCATAGGGGTTTCTCACACTAACCTAATTTTTTTTTTTAAACATTAACCAAAACAAAAAAATTAAATAATTAATTTTTTTTAATTTTAAATAATTCAAACTAATAAATATGGTTTATATGAAAAGATTAATAAACAAACAAAATCTTAAAATAAAAGAAAGAATAATAATATGTATACATAGAAATATAAACTAAGACAAACACAAAACTGCACCTCTGGCTCTTTTTTATTATTCACATGCATATATTCTAATATCTCACACTCAATCTCATTCAACTATGAACCATTTATTATTATATATTGAATATGATGAATTCATAAATTAACTAGTGATTAAAATTGCATTAATATATAAAATTTGAAAACCATTATAATTGAATAAAATGAATTCATAAATTAACTAGTGATTAAAAAATACATTAATATATAAAATTATTATACTTTTCTTAAACTACAAACCATGCTTTGATATATGAAAACTTTCTTAAACTACAAGCTATGCTTTGATATATTAAGATTTTTAGTTTTTATTTTTTATATAAAATTTCATGCAAACATACAACACAACCAACATCATGGAAGGTCCATTGCATCCCAATTTCATGGCATCTTCCCTTGCTTAAGCCATACATCTTCATGCCTTGATCCTTCCAAACAACATAAATATAAATACAGAGGACCTGCAAAACAATATGAAGACCTCGGCGTCTGCTCTACCTTTATCACCGAATCGCTTGGCCCCCACAGACCTTCATTACCCTGGTCTTTCAACTTTGGGTGTTCGACTCTATCTTGGCTTTTCCTTCATGAACTTCTTGTCGAGTTCCGCGCTTGTGTGTTGCTGCCGCGTCCTGCATATTCACGCTTATGAGTCTTCTCCTTTACTTTAGAGAAGAAGAAACAGAGGATAGGAAGAAGGAAAACATTGCGGATATGGATGTTTTACTGTGTGGCTGCACTTCCTTCGCTTTGGTACTGTCTGCCAAAGTGTGGAAAGCGTAGGTCATTTTTTAATGAAAGATAGTTATTTATTTAATAAATGGTGGTAAATTAACTTTACAAAATTAGTTACAAAATTTTAATTAATGTGAGTATGAAATTTAACTTTTTAAGTTTAATTTATTGTGGTAAATTAGTTACAAAATTTTAATTAATGTTTCAATATGGATATATATTCATAAGTGTTTTGATATAATTTGAGTGGGCCTAACGATGAGGTCTATGTTCGAATCTAAAAAGGGTAGGGTAGTAATCAACTTATTAGAATCATAAGTATTTTGATATAATTTGAGTGGGCCTAACGATGAGGTCTATGTTCGAATCTAAAAAGGGTAGGGTTGCACACCATGCTTCATGTTGGGTTCACCAAGATATTTATGAAAAAAAAAAAGATATCTCATACAATTATTCATATTAATACAAGATAAGGTGTTGTTGGGGACAACCCCAAGATTTGAACCCTATTTGGTAGTAGAAAAATACTTGGGTGCAATTAATTCCCCTATGGATAAAAAAACAAGATAAACCAAAATACTTAAACTAAGACAATAATTCAATAAAATAACAATAAATAGCTTTAAAGTATCTCAACCTAAGCATAAATAAAATGGAGCATTTAAGAGTAGTCTACATTAAGATTAACCGCAAAATACAAATGCTAGGGTTAATCCTAGTGCAATAAAATAATTTAACACCTAATACACCAAGGACCAAATCACCTCATAATAAGCATAATAAAATTTTGACTCCTATTTTAACTTGCTTGTAACATCACCATAGTAAACAAGGAGAGATCACACCTAAGATGTTTGCAAAGGGTTTGTTTTGTCTTGGAATCCAATCCTCAAATGACAACTAGTTACCTTTGGCTATAAATCTTGGTGGAACATCTTATACTTATCTGAGGAAGATAAAGAACTAGCGATTGATGGCTTTGATTTTGCTTACAAGGATGAGAGAGAGAGAGCAAAAGATTGCACGAAGCAATAGCAACAAAGATAGAGTTTTGAGAGTAATGTTGACATACACATATTTTATAGATGTTGGTAATGATTTGATGAGTGACTTAACAATTTGGTGAGAAAATTAGGAGGTGAAAGGAGTATTTATAGCAGAAAACTCTCCCTTTGGAGTCGATGACTGATTTTTTTTCTTATTAGGGCCATAAAATCATAACTATCGATTTAAACATGTTATTTTTGAACCCTAGGTGTAAAAACATGCTAGAATCATGACCATATATTAAAAAAAACCCTAAAATTAATTGGAAAAAAAAGTGCCAATTGGGTGAAGAAAGGGAATCAAAACCACCGAATAAAATGGATCGCTATCATCCTACCTAAGGAATAACAAAGTTAGTATACCCTTGTCCCATAAATAGGAGGATGAGACTCTACACTACCTACAAAGTTAGTTGTTAGTGCTCTTTTTTATAAATAAATATTGCCCCTCCCTAATGACCATTGGTGACACCACAAGGGATAGACAATTGTGAGTCCTTAGGGAAAAGAAAAAAAAGAACAATATATGATAGCCAAAGTAAAATATAATGGAAAAAGAGAATATCTCATATAATTATTCAAATTAATTCAAGATAAACTAAGATGCTTAAACTAAGAAAATAATACAATAAATAGTTAAAAACTATCTCAATCCAAGCATAAATAAAATGGAGCATTCTCGAGTCACCTACACTAATATTATCCACAAAGTGCAAATGTTAGGGCTAACCCTAACATAGTAGAATAATTACTTGACACCTAGGGCATCAAGGACCAAATCACCTCATAATAAGCATAATAAAATTCTTACTCCTATTCCAACTTGCTTGCAATGTCACCATAGTAAACGAGGAGAGATCACACATAGGATGTTTACAAAGGGTTTTTACCTTGGAATCTAGTCCTCAAATGACAATTAGCGATCTTTGACTACAAATTCTAGTAGAACACCATGTCCTCCTCTATAGAAGGTTGTGAACCAGTAGTCCATGACTTTAGTTTTGCTTGCAAGGATGAGAGAGAGCAAAATATTATGTGAAGTGATAACAATAGAGGCAGAGCTTTGAGAGCAATGTTAGCATTAAAAATAATTTATAATGATTTGAGGCTTTGGTGAGAAAATGAGGAGCTGAAAGGAGTATTTATAGCGGATAACTCTCCCTTTGGAACTAATGATTGATTTTATCCCTTTTTGTGGTCATAAGGTCATAACAATTGGTCCAAACAATGCATCGTTCAAACCTTAGATGTAAAAATATGCTAAAATAATGATCGTTTATTAAAAAACTTAAAATTAATTATATGACCAAGCTTCCTACTTAAAGTGTTGGTCTTGGTATTGGCAATTTTTAGGACATGCACTTTTGGGGATGCATGTCAAAACATCCTTTTGACTGTGAATCCTAGTAGAGTGGGTCATGCTCCTCTATGGAAGACAACAAACCAATAATCGAAGGCTTTGGTTGTACTTGTAAGGATAAGAGAGAGAGAGAGAGAGAGAGCATGGAAAACGGTGCATGATGTGACAGCAAAAGAGGAAGAGAGAACTAAAAAATAGAGTTAGAAAAAGCATTAAATGTTTTGTAGTGATTTGATGAATGTATGGTCATGGTATGGTAGATGAAAAGGGAGAAAATTAGTCATCAACTTTAAAGGGAGAGTTATTTGCTATAAACACCCCTTTCATCTCCTTATTTTCTCACCATTCATTTAGCTATCAAAACCCATTCATTCAACTATAAAAAATAAACATTCGCTTGATAATTTGATTGTTAACATTGCTTTCATGTTGTTTGGCTCCATTGCTTCCACATCACACACCCTATTTTGTTTTCTTTCTCTCTCTTGTCCTTGTAGTTACAAACAAAGCCATTGACCACTAGTTTGTTGCCTTCCACAAAGGAGGACGAGATGCCTTACCAAGATTTATAGCTAAAGGTTATCGATTGCCATTTGAAGACTAGATTCCAAGGCAAGTCAAAACCTTTGCGAACATCCTAAGTGTGATCTCTCCCTATTTACTATGATGATATTGCAAGGAGAATAGTGTAGGAATAAGCTTCTTTATTTTCTGAATAATATTATTTTTCGATGCCCTAGGTGTTAAGCAGTTATTTTCACTATATTAAGATTAGCCCTAGCTCCTTGAATATTCTATTTTCTTTATGTTTGAATTAGGATAACTTATAACATTAACTGTTAATTTAGGTATACAACATGTTTTTTAAGAATCTTTCTATATACTTGATGTATAACTTATGACCTCGCAAACATAGATTCCAACCTAGGTCTTCTCCTTGAAATTGTGAAGAATCTAACTGGTTGAATAAATATCACTTGACCACTTGATGGAATGAATCTGACAATTAAAACTAATATAAAATTAAATAATTTTAATAATTAAAATTTTAAAACTCCAAATAATTAAAACTAATAAAAGGTTAACTAGGTTTAATTATTAAGATTTCAAAACTCGTTTACCCCATTAGCCCATAGTTTTGGGCATCTTGAACGGAATTATAGACGGGATGTAAGAAATTGCATCCCAATTTCATGGCATCTTCCGGTGCTTAGGTCATACGTTTTCTTTGAGGAAAAAGTTATTCTTCCGCGTGGGTATACGCTTTCGGGGAAACTGCGGCGATGCTTCCACTCACTTGCCTTGATCCTTCCAAACAAAATAACTATAAATAGATAACATCGAATTCATATAGACCTGCAAAACATTATGAAGACCTCGGCGTCTGCTCTACCCTTATCAGGGAATCGCTTGGCCCCTTCATGGAGCAGGCTTGAAAATACCCTTCCTGTGTTCACCACAATTTGCCTCATCTTCCAACTTTGGGTGTTGTACTCTATTTTGGTTTCCCCTTCATCCTCTCCTTGTCGAGTTCCGCGCTTGTGTTTTTCTACTGTGTCCTGCATGTTCACTCTTATGAGTCTTCTCACTGACTTTACAGAAGAAGAAACAGAGGAGCGGAAGAGGGAAAACATTGCGGACATGGAGGCTCCAATCAAGGCAGGCATTTCATCTTTTTTCTTGTGGCAGATGATGTTTGTCTTCTACTGTGTGGTTGCACTTCCTTCCCTTTTGTATTGTCTGTCAAAATGTGGAAAGGTGTGAGGAGATTTTTAAGGAAGATGCTATAGGCAAATATAGTACACAATCTTATTTCTTAAGATTTGAGTAATAAACTTGTGCTTACAATTATACGAGGATATTAAATGGAATTTATGTTTGAATGTAATTTTTTTAATAGATGGAAAACATCTCAAAAGAGATGCCACTTTCGGTAAGACTTAAGGAGGTGAGGTAATATTTTGAATGCAATTACGATATTTAATATAAATTTGTTTAACCCGAGTTTAATATTTTTATTATTAAATTGATTTTTAAATTTATATTAATAACTATTAAAAATTTCTTACATGTTGAATTTTGGAGCATGTTACTCAATTTTCTTTTACATGGTTTGAATGATCAACATAAATATTATTATGGTTATGAATATATTTATTTTAATTTTTTATTTTTTTAAATTGTTTTTCATGTATTTAGATTATAGATCTAAGTGTAAACATAGTACAAGAAGATCAAGATACTTCTTTTTAGTCTGACAAGGATAATACAACAGTTAAGGTTTTGGCCTCTTTTTGAGGGAGTTCAAAGTGTTTTTAGTCAGACAAGGATAACATAACGGTTAAGGCTTTAGCCTCTCTTTGTGGGAGTCTAAGGTTTAAATTAAGACATGCCAGACAGGGATAGGTTGGATGGTAGCGATTGAGTGTTTGTCAATTGGCTGCCCCCAAAGGTCAAGGTCCTCTTGATTTCGTCTAATCCAACTGTCTGGTTTATAATAGCACCATCTCCAAAGGTTGAGGTCCCATTGACTTCATCTAATCGAACAGGCTAAGGCTAGGGTTTATAATGGCAACACCCAATGGTGTTACCAATTCATTTATGTTTATAAAAACAAAATTAATAAGGTTTGTCTTAAATCTATAGGTTAGGGAGAATATGTTTTCTTTCCTTTCATTTTAATTGTTGAAACATAATCTTATAATATTTACCATTGTGTAAGTTCAACAATCACACAATTCAATTACTGCCAATGTTAATTATTAATTAGCATTAAAGAAATATTATAATTAGAATTCCAATAAATTAAAATAAAACCTTGATCAAGTAAAACCCAATAAAGTGCAAATACATGTGGCATTGGATGTCCTCCAAACCTAAGTTTAAAACTTACAAATATTTCGTTGTTCAATTGCCACACATTCCAATTTCCCATGCTTGAACATAAGGTCTCAAAATGCATATCTAAGACATTAAAGTAAAACAATAACAAACCTGTAAACAAATGTGTTAGGGAGGAAATTAAAAAAAGTTATGAACCCAAATAATATATAAAATTTTACCATTAAAGTATTACAAAGTTTAAAATTTCATGGGGTTGACAATCCTAAGAAAGTTGTAAACAATAAAAAAATATACTTAGCCATCTATTTAATATGAAATTCAACTTTTCAAGTCTATTTTAACACAATAAATTAGTTATAAAACACTAATTAATGCTTCAACATGGATATTTACAAAATTTCTTAAAGGAAAACATACTACCATAATTTCAGCATCACACACATTAAAATTATCTTTAAAGGAGTTTAAAAATATATATAAAAGGGACTAAATTCTGATAATAAAATATTGTTATAAGATTGATAGTATCTCCAATGTTCACCTCCATTGTTTCTATAGAGGCATGCTCATTCAAGATAATTTCCTAAACATAAATGATGTTTTATAACACAATTGATGTTGGCATGGGCTTTATCTTTATCTAAGAAAAATCTAATATCTTAAATGGCCTAATATTTGAATTTTCTAGGTGACTCACACTTACCAAAACATAAAAAGAAAAAATATTCAAGATATCCCTACTTTATGAGGTAGTAATAAAATCTTTAGCAATATAAGACTACAAAATTTATCTAGATTTTAATCACATACATTTTTCCACCCTATTAAGGAATACATCACCAAAACCAACACTTGTCCATTCAATTATTATATAGATTTAATAAAACTAATTGACAAAAATATATCTTATAAAAAGATAAACAATATTTTAAAATTACAAAATATTTTGAAAATCATTAAAACATAGATAACAATAATCAATAAATTTTAATGCTTTTTAGTAAAAAGCATAAGCTTTTTTCAAAATAAGGATGAAACAATCACTATATTTTTATAGTTTCAATTTTGATATGTCAAATCATAAACAAAATCCATACAACCTATATAATATATGTTTTTTCATATTTTTTAATAAGCTATGTGTGGCCTCTATTAGGGACCACTCCCATTACAAAAACAAAACATTTCATTGCTCTCATTACATTTCTAACAAGTTAATTAAAGCATATCCAACTCTATCTTTCTATCGGAGATATTCTTCGTTTACCCTTCTATCAAATATATTCTTCATCTTCCTCAAACTGCTAAGTATCCACAATCAACTCCTTCTATATCAAATGCCTTCAAAAATTTAAATTTTGTCAAGATGAAATTCAACACTATGAATGGCTAAAATATTTGCTACCTAGCTTCTATATCCAAAAATATATTGTCTATAACCACCTCACAATTTCTTAATACATTTTTTAGGGTTATTCATTCCCCTAATATTTCAAGATATTATTTTCATTGTTATTTTTTTAGTTTATTTGAGTGTTTAGTCTCACTTCTTGTTAACAATTGTGATATTTACTTTTATTTTCCCATATCAATATCCCTTTGTGTTTTCTTTTCTCTTTTTTTTGCTTCTTGGGTCTTCCTCTCTTTTTTTCATTCCCAACAATACTTTCATCTTCATCAATCTCTTCAATATTCTCACACTGCTCATAGTAAGATTTATCATCTTTAGGTTTGTCTTGTTATGAAGGATCTAAAGTGCAGGGAATAACCTCAAACACACAATCTTCTTTATATTTCCCTAGACACCCTAAAGTGCAAGGATGCTCTTCTATAGCAATTACCTTCTTATTTTGCCCTAAAAACCCTATATTGTTATGGGTTTTCTCCAACCTCGTTTCTATTTTATTCTGCTCTTGAAACTTTAAAGTGCAAGGGATAACATCTTCACCACTTTCACTTTTATTACTTGAAGATGATTCTATACTACTAGAGGAAAAAGAAGATGATTTATCTGGAATAAACTTGACCTTTTTTGTTGTCTCTGTTTTGGGTTTTAACTCCACATCTTCTTTTGCACCTTTAATTCCTTCTAAACTTGCCAATTGATATTGTCGATAGGATTTATTTACATCTTCTTTTAATGTAGAATATCCTTGATCTAATCTAGCTTCTATTATTGTATGATTTCGTTGTTTCGTCGTGAATTTTATCTCATGGCAAGAATTTTTTGTCTCTTTCTTCATAGTTTTTACTTTGCAAACTCTTGCCATGTGTCCAATATCAAAATAATTGTGGCAACAAAATGCAATATTTTCATAATCTATTTGTTGATCCCATTCTCTTGATTTAGATTTAATCTTAATGGATTGTGGCAAAGGTTTTAAAATATCCATAACAACACATATTCGAGTATATATAGCATGCTTTCACTCCTTAGTTGTTGGTCCTTGATGAATTCCCCTAGGGTATTTCAAAACATCCTTATTTATAAGCTAACATGGAAGTCCAAAAAGCCTAACCCACATTGGAAGCTTCTTAATAGTTTCTATCTTGACGAATAAAATTTTCTTAATAGTTTCTATCTTAGGGCAAGAAGACAAAAATATATTATTTTCCTCCACCCGTAAAGTTGTCTGTGCCATAACCATAGCCTGTCCAACTGACAGTCGTAGAAATTTGAGTTAACAAACATGTTCACCTAGATCCATGCAATCCATACCTTAGATTGATCTTTGAGGTGTGAAAAGGTGTCCAAGGCTCAAAAAAGCTTTTGAGGCATAATCTTTCGATGCAAACTCAATTTAAACATAAAGCACTTTTTCTCTCCCCTATGACCCATCAACGCAATGATGTAGTAAGGATCATTCTAATATAAATCTACATGTTGCATTCACTCATCAATCCATCCTATAGCACATGCATCCCTACCTTTACATTACATTGCTCAAGATGACATATGATAGATCATATAAAAAACCGATACTGGTGAGGGACGACTACATTTAAAAATCGGTGCACTATCAACATAGCCAAAAGTTAATGTTTTTCATTCTCATTTAAACAATTCAAACTAGAATATCAACTAAGATCTTCCCACCCAACCATTTATAGATGTTTGGTAATGATTTAATGAGTGATTTGACGATTTTGTGAGAAAAGGAGTTGAAAAGGATATTTATAGAAAATAACTCTCCCTTTAGAATCGATGATTGATATTCTCCCTTTTTAGGGTCATAAAATTATAACCATCAATCAATGATGCATTGTTCAAACATTAGGTGTAAAAACATGCTAGAATTATGATCGTGCATAAAAAACCCTAAAATTAATTAGATGACCAAGCTCCCTATTTAAAATGCTAGTCTTGGTATCATTGATTTTTAGGATGCACGCTTTGGGGGATGCATGTCAAAACATCATTTTAATTACAAATCCTGATAGAGTGTCATATACTCTTCTATGGAAGGTAACAAACTAGCAATCAATGGCTTTGGTTGTACTTGCAAGGATGGGAGAGAGAAATAAATGTACATGATGTGGTAGCAATATAGGCAAAGAAAGCTTAAAAGCAGAGTTAGCAAGAGCATACAATATTTTGTAAAGATTTGGTGAATATATGTTCATAGTATGGTAGATGAAAAAGGATAAAATCAGCCCTCCAGTTCAAAGGAAGAGTTATTTGCTAGGAATATCCCTTTCATCTCCTCATTTCTCACCATTCATTCAACTATCAAAAGCCATTCATTTAGTTATTAGAAACAAATATTCACTTCTTGACAAGTTGACTCCTAACACTACTTTTATGGTATTTGTCTCTATTGCTTCCATATCACATATCCTATTTGTTCTCTTTCTCTCTTGTCCTTGCAGTTAGCACCAAAGCCATCGACCATGGGTTTTTTACCTCCACAAAAGAGGACTAGATGTTCTATTATTTATAGCTAAAGGTCTGCAAACATCCTAGGTGTGATCTCTCCCTATTTATTGTAATGACATTGCAAGCAAGATAGTGTAGGAATGACCTTTTTTATTTTTTGAATGATATGTTCCTTGATGTGTAGGTGTCATGTAGTTAATTTTACTGCATTAAGGTTAGTCGTAGCTCATTGGCATATTGTGGATAATATTAGTGTAATTTATCCTTGAATATTTTATTCTATATATTTTTTAATTAAAATAGCTTTGAGCATTTACTGCTAATTTAGGTATACAATATGGTTCTTAAAATCTTCCCATATATCCTTTGTAAGAACCTTCCTATATATTTCCTATATAACTTATGACCTTGCAAACATTAAAAACTATTTTACTATTTTTTAAAACCTTTAAAATTGGCTTGCACTCTGGGCAACCCTACTTTGCACGAATAGGTCAAGATTTTTGAAAAATGCGGATCGGTAATTTGGCAAAGGCTCTTTGGGGGTGATGTTTTTTGGTTGTTGGACCTGTTTTGACTTTCAACTCGAAAGAAGGTTGGTTAGCTTGTACCCTAGTTGGGAGGTTGGGGGTGGTTAGGCAATTGATGGATCCGTCTGTACTACATGGAATTTGAGGAGTTTTATCAGCTTTTCACCTTGGGTTGTAGAGTTCACTGTGCTAGTAGATTTTTGCCCTCCTGTGACCCCAAGGCGAGGTTAGTTGCTATGGCAGGTAGATGGGCTCTCTATGATATTCTTCGGTTATATCCCTTCCCTTATTCTCTTTAGGGAGACCCTTTGCAGTTATGGTTAGTAGAGACGTGCTAGTGTTGTTTGGCCAATTTAACTGATGCGCTTGGGTCACTGGGGACGGGCCAATCGTTTGTCCCAGCTCCTTGGGCTGGTTGGATTTTGTTTCTTTTGAAGTGCTCCTAGGTTTTCTGGTGCTTTATTTTTTTGAGTGCTCTATTTCATTTTGTAATCACCTTTGTTGATGAGTGTGTTTGGATTATCTCATGCTTGGTCTCTGTTTAAAGCTTGAAGCGGGTACATGGGTTGTTTGTTTTTGGTTTGGATCCCTATTCTGATCTTGTTGGAGGCTTTCCGGTGCTGGATCTTTTTTTCTTTGAAATCCTTTTAGGGTTGGGATCGAGAGATAGTGGTTTCGCTAGTTTTGGATTGCGAATGGTCTACGGTTCTTTGTAGGGTTTCTATGGCACTCTAGGGATCTGGGGTCCCAGACTGTCTCATCTTATTGGAGGCATTTTAGGCCTCTATGCAGTTTGACGGGTTGGTTGCAAAACCACGATGGTTTTCTGGTTTAATCTTTGTGATAGTTTTTTGGTGCCCTGTTCTGGTGTGATGGGTGGATGTTCTTTTTAGTTTTAAATTTTCTTGATAAGGTCTTTCCATTTTTAGATCTTGGTGGTGGGTGCTCGAGTGATCTTTGCAGTAGGTTCTATTTCTGTTGGGTTGGCTGGTTGGCTCTATGTTTTCCAGATTCTCCATCTCAACATGGGTTGTCGAATTTCATCTTTGGACAGTTCTCCTGTTGCAGGGCTGTTGGATGCAAGGGTTTCTTGGTTCCTATGCTGATCGGGATTTTTTATTTTAATCTTCGTTTGGGGGCGGATTTGTGTTGAGCGGGAGTTTTATATTTGAAATTCAAATTTCAACGTCTTGTTCAAATTTTTAGTTCTCATTGCTTAGGCGGTTGGTAGATCTTCAATTTCAATCCTGGGCCCGTTTTTTAGTTTATTTTTGTGTGGTGTTCTTGTTTCGGTTGGTGATTGGTGTGTTGGTTTCTCTGGGCTGAGCCGACAGTCTGTTTTTACTGTTTAAATTTTTTTATTGTTTTTTTTGTTTGGCAACTTCGGTTTGAAAACTTGTTTTATGGTTATAGTTTCCTCTCACCTTTGACTGCTTCGTTTTGTAAAAAGTTTGGAGGTCCATTCAAAACGTTCTTCATCTATCAAATAAAAAAAATTAAGAATTTATGAAGTGAATTTAAGGGGTTAAGAGTTAAAATAAATAAATGGAGTTGATCTAATGGTTAATATTGTGGAACTTCCTTCATTTTATAAAACTTAAATGAATCTAACATTGGGTGGATGTGTGGTGGCTTTGTGTTAAATTATCTATTGATAAGTATAGCGCTTGGTACGAGAAGCTATGATTGGGAGAAGACTGCTATGATTGGGAGAAGACTGCTCCGGTCATAGGGGTTTCTCACAATAAAAAAAAAAAAAAAAACTAACATTTAAAACTAATAAAATATTAAATAGATGCAATAATTAATATTTTAAAATTGATTTTGAATGTGACAAGGAACATTGCATTGGTATGTCTTTGAGTTCAATTGAGTTCAATGTCCATCTTTGTAGCGCAAGTGAAAAAGGCAAGTCGGCCTTGTTGAATAGGAGGTCCACGGTTCGAACTTCTACAATGCAAAGGGGACACAAAGGGTGTGTTTTAAATTCCCTATTGATAAGCATAGCTCCTGGCTTTACTAGTGATCATGGTTGTGAAAATACTGCTCATCCCTGTGCTTTGATCATAGAGGTTTCTCACACTAACCTAATTTTTTTTTTTTAAACATTAACCAAAACAAAAAAATAAATAATAAAAAATTAAATAAATTAAATAATTATTTTTAATTTTTTTTTAAATAATTCAAACTAATAAATATGGTTTATATGAAAAGATTAATAAACAAACAAAATCTTAAAATAAAAGGAAGAATAATAATATGTATACATAGGAATATTTATCCTCGAAAAACTAGGACAAACACAAAACTGCACCTCTGGCTCTTTTTTATTATTCACATGCATATATTCTAATGTCTCACACTCAATCTCATTCAACTCGATCTCATTCAACTATGAACCATTTATTATTATATATTGAATATGATGATTTCATAAATTAACTAGTGATTAAAATTGCATTAATATATAAAATTTGAAAACCATTATAATTGAATAAAATGTATTCATAAATTAACTAGTGATTAAAAAATACATTAATATATAAAATTATTATAATGACTTTTCTTAAACTACAAACCATGCTTTGATATATGAAAACTTTCTTAAACTACAAGCTATGCTTTGATATATTAAGATTTTTAGTTTTTATTTTTTATATAAAATTTCATGCAAACATACAACACAACCAACATCATGGAAGGTCCATTGCATCCCAATTTCATGGCATCTTCCCTTGCTTAAGCCATACATCTTCATGCCTTGATCCTTCCAAACAACATAAATATAAATACAGAGGACCTGCAAAACAATATGAAGACCTCGGCGTCTGCTCTACCTTTATCACGGAATCGCTTGGCCCCCACAGACCTTCATTACCCTGGTCTTTCAACTTTGGGTGTTCGACTCTATCTTGGCTTTTCCTTCATCTTCTTCTTGTCGAGTTCTGCGCTTGTTTTTTTGGGGCCGCGTCCTGCATATTCACGCTTATGAGTCTTCTCCTTTACTTTAGAGAAGAAGAAACAGAGGATAGGAAGAAGGAAAACATTGCGGATATGGATGTTTTACTGTGTGGTTGCACTTCCTTCGCTTTGGTACTGTGTGGAAAGCGTAGGTCATTTTTTAATGAAAGATAGTTATTTATTTAATAAATGGTGGTAAATTAACTTTACAAAATTAGTTACAAAATTTTAATTAATGTGAGTTGAAATTTAACTTTTTAAGTTTAATTTATTGTGGTAAATTAGTTACAAAATTTTAATTAATGTTTCAATATGGATATATATATAATTTCTTAAAAGATAATATATCATCATAATTTGGGCATTATATGTTTCAACATGGATATATACAAAATTTCTTAAAAGATAATATATCATCATAATTTGGGTATTACATATATTGAAACTGTCTTTAAAGGTATTGAAGAAATTAACATAAGAGGGTTAAAGTTTGGCAATAACACATTGTTAATAAGATTGATAGAATCTTCATTGTTCACCTCCATTGTTGTTATAGTTCATCTAACATAATTTCCTAAACATAATTGATGTTGGCATAGGTTTCATCTTTATCTAAGAAATATCTAATATCTAAAATTGTCTAAAATTTGAACTTCTTAGGTGACTCCTTACACTTGTTGAAACATGAAATAAAAAAATTATTCAAGATATCCTTACGTTACTTTATAAGGCAGTAATAAAATCCTTAGCAACTATAAGACCACAAAACTTATCTAAATATTAAATCCTGCACTTCTCCACCCTATTAAGGCATATATCATTAAAACCAAACCACCCTACTTGTCCACTCAATCATCATATAGATTTAATAAAATTAATTGACAAAATCCTATCTTATAAGAAGATAAAAAATATTTTGAAATTACAAAATATTTCAAAAATCATTAAAAAATAAATAACAATAATTAATAAATTTAAGAGGTGTAAACTTAATGTAGTGATAGATATATAGATAGATATTAACGTGGAACAAAATTCCAATCATGGAATATGCCACTAGACTTGCATCATCACATTAACCGGTTAGAAAGCAAGAGGGCCAACCCCCACACACATGCCCAAACTCGATGTTAATAGGGGTGAGGAATCCCACAAAGTGAGACCAAGGACTTGCACCTTTAAGCTTGCTATCCCATTGACAAAGAGTATGGATAAGACATTTGGCCTCTCTTTGAAAGGTCCAAGGTTCAAACCGCACTCAGTATGAGGGGACCATGACCCCTCATAAAAACATGTGTAAACTCATTGAAAAAATAATTAATAAATTTAAATGCACATAAATAAAGGTACAATTGCACTATAATAGTAATCAACTTATTAGAATCATAAGTGTTTTGATATAATTTGAGTGGGCCTAATGATGAGGTCTATGTTCGAATCTAAAAAGGGTAGGGTAGTAATCAACTTATTAGAATCATAAGTATTTTGATATAATTTGAGTGGGCCTAACGATGAGGTCTATGTTCGAATCTAAAAAGGGTAAGGTTGCACACCATGCTTCATGTTGGGTTCACCAAGATATTTATGAAAAAAAGAAGATATCTCATACAATTATTCAAATTAATACAAGATAAGGTGTTGTTGGGGGCAACCCTAGGATTTGAACCCTATTTGGTAGTAGAAAAATACTTGAGTGCAATTAACTCCCCTATGGATAAAAAAAAAGATAAACCAAAATACTTAAACTAAGACAATAGTACAATAAAGTAACAATAAATAGCTTTAAAGTATCTCAACCTAAGCATAAATAAAATGGAGCATTTTAGAGTAACCTACATTAAGATTAACTGCAAAATGCAAATGCTAGGGTTAATCCTAGTGCAATAAAATAATTTAACACCTAATACACCAAGGACCAAATCACCTCATAATAAGCATAATAAAATTTTGACTCCTATTTTAACTTGCTTGTAACATCACCATAGTAAACAAGGAGAGATCACACCTAAGATGTTTGCAAAGGGTTTGTTTTGTCTTAGAATCCAATCCTCAAATGACAACTAGTTACCTTTGGCTATAAATCTTGGTGAAGCATCTTATACTTCTCTTAGGAAGATAAAGAACTAGTGATTGATGGCTTTGATTTTACTTACAAGGATGAGAGAGAGAGAGAGCAAAAGATTGCACGAAGCAATAGCAACAAAGATAGAGTTTTGAGAGTAATGTTGACATACACATATTTTATAGATGTTGGTAATGTTTTGATGAGTGACATAACAATTTGGTGAGAAAATTAGGAGGTGAAAGGAGTATTTATAGCAAAAAACTCTCCCTTTGGAGTCGATGACTGATTTTTTTTCTTATTAGGGCCATAAAATCATAACTATCGATTTAAACATGTTATTTGAACCCTAGGTGTAAAAACATGCTAGAATCATGACCATATATTAAAAAAAACCCTAAAATTAATTGGATAAAAAAGTGCCAATTGGGTGAAGAAAGGGAATCAAAACCACCAGATAAAATGGATCGCTATCATCCTACCTAAGGAATAACAAAGTTAGTATACCCTTGTCCCATAAATAGGAGGATGAGACTCTACACTACCTACAAAGTTAGTTGTTAGTGCTCTTTTTATAAATAAATATTGCCCCTCCCTAATGACCATTGGTGACACCACAAGGGATAGACAATTGTGAGTCCTTAGGGAAAAGAAAAAAGAGAGCAATATATGATAGCCAAAGTAAAATATAATGGAAAAAGAGAATATCTCCTATAATTATTCAAATTAATTCAAGATAAACTAAGATGCTTAAACTAAGAAAATAATACAATAAATAGTTAAAAACTATTTCAATCCAAGGATAAATAAAATGGAGCATTCTCGAGTCACCTACATGAATATTATCCACAAAGTGCAAATGTTAGGGCTAACCCTAACATAGTAGAATAATTACTTGACACCTAGGGCATCAAGGACCAAATCACCTCATAATAAGCCTAATAAAATTCTTACTCCTATTCCAACTTGCTTGCAATGTCACCATAGTAAACGAGGAGAGATCACACATAGGATGTTCATGAAGGGTTTTTACCTTGGAATCTAGTCCTCAAATGACAATTAGCGATCTTTGACTACAAATTCTAGTAGAACACCATGTCCTCCTCTATAGAAGGTTGTGAACCAGTAGTCCATGACTTTAGTTTTGCTTGCAAGGATGAGAGAGAGAGCAAAATATTATATGAAGTGATAACAATAGAGGCAGAGCTTTGAGAGCAATGTTAGCATTAAAAATAATTTATAATGATTTGAGGCTTTGGTGAGAAAATGAGGAGGTGAAAGGAGTATTTATAGCATATAACTCTCCCTTTGGAACTAATGATTGATTTTCTCCCTTTTTGTGGTCATAAGGTCATAACAATTGGTCCAAACAATGCATCGTTCAAACCTTAGATGTAAAAATATGCTAAAATAATGATCGTTTATTAAAAACCTTAAAATTAATTATATGACCAAGCTTCCTACTTAAAGTGTTGGTCTTGGTATTGGCAATTTTTAGGACATGCACTTTTGGGGATGCATGTCAAAACATCCCTTTGACTGTGAATCCTAGTAGAGTGGGTCATGCTCCTCTATGGAAGACAACGAACCAACAATCGAAGGCTTTGGTTGTACTTGTAAGGATAAGAGAGAGAGAGAGAGCATGGAAAAAGGTGCATGATGTGACAACAAAAGAGGAAGAGAGAACTACAAAATAGAGTTAGAAAAAGAATTAAATGTTTTGTAGTGATTTGATGAATGTATGGTCATGGTATGGTAGATGAAAAGGGAGAAAATTAGTCATCAACTTTAAAGGGAGAGTTATTTGCTATAAATACCCCTTTCATCTCCTTATTTTCTCACCATTCATTTAGCTATCAAAACCCATTCATTCAACTATAAAAAATAAACATTCGCTTGATAATTTGATTGTTAACATTGCTTTCATGTTGTTTGGCTCCATTGCTTCCATATCACACACCCTATTTTGTTTTCTTTCTCTCTCTTGTCCTTGTAGTTACAAACAAAGCCATTGACCTCTAGTTTGTTGCCTTCCACAAAGGAGGACGAGATGCCTTACCAAGATTTATAGCTAAAGGTTATCGATTGTCATTTGAAGACTAGATTCCAAGGCAAGTCAAACCCTTTGCGAACATCCTAAGTGTGATCTCTCCCTATTTACTATGATGATATTGCAAGGAGAATAGTGTAGGACTAAGCTTCTTTATTTTCTGAATAATATTATTCTCGATGCCCTAGGTGTTAAGCAGTTATTTTCACTATATTAAGATTAGCCCTAGCTCCTTGAATATTCTATTTTCTTTATGTTTGAATTAGGATAGCTTATAACATTAACTGTTAATTTAGGTATACAACATCTTTTTTAAGAATCTTTCTATATACTTGATGTATAACTTATGACCTCACAAACATAGATTCCAACCTAGGTCTTCTCCTTGAAATGTTGAAGAATCTAACTGGTTGAATAAATATCACTTGACCACTTGATGGAATGAATCTGAAAATTAAAACTAATATAAAATTAAATAATTTTAATAATTAAAATTTTAAAACTCCAAATAATTAAAACTAATAAAAGGTTAACTAAGTTTAATTATTAAAATTTCAAAACTCGTTTACCCCATTAGCCCATAGTTTTGGGCATCTTGAACGGGATTATAGACAGGATGTAAGAAATTGCATCCAATTTCATGGCATCTTCCGGTGCTTAGGTCATACGTTTTCTTTGAGGAAAAAGTTATTCTTCCGCGTGGGTATACGCTTTCGGGGAAACTGCGGTGATGCTTCCACTCACTTGCCTTGATCCTTCCAAACAAAATAACTATAAATAAATAACATCGAATTCATATAGACCCGCAAAACATTATGAAGACCTCGGCGTCTGCTCTACCCTTATCAGGGAATCGCTTGGCCCCTTCATGGAGCAGGCTTGAAAATACCCTTCCTGTATTCACCACAATTTGCCTCATCTTCCAACTTTGGGTGTTGTACTCTATTTTGGTTTCCCCTTCATCCTCTCCTTGTCGAGTTCCGCGCTTGTGTTTTTCTACTGTGTCCTGCATATTCACTCTTACGAGTCTTCTCACTGACTTTACAGAAGAAGAAGAGGAAACAGAGGAGCGGAAGAGGGAAAACATTGTGGACATGGAGGCTCCAATCAAGGCAGGCATTTCATCTTTTTTCTTGTGGCAGATGATGTTTGTCTTCTATAGTGTGGTTGCACTTCCTTCCCTTTTGTATTGTCTGTCAAAATGTGGAAAGGTGTGAGAAGATTTTTAAGGAAGATGCTATAGGCAAATATAGTGCACAATCTTGTTTCTTAAGATTTGAGTAATAAACTTGTTCTTACAATTATACGAGGATATTAAATGGAATTTACGTTTCATATTATGAATGTGATTAAGGTATTTAATATAAATTTGTTTAACCTGAGTTCGAAATTTTTATTATCAAATTGATTTTTAAATTTATATTAATAATTATAAAAAAAAATTTCCTTTTAAATGGTTTGAATGATCAACATAAATCTTATTATGGTCATGAATGTATTTATTTTATTTTATTTTTATTTTTAAGTTTTTTTCATGTATTTAGATTAGATATCTAAGTGTAAACATAGTACAAGGAGATCAAGACACTTCTTTTTAATCCGACAAGGATAATACAACGGTTAAGGCTTTGGCCTTTCTTTGAGGTAGTCCAAAGTGTTTTTAGTTAGACAAGGATAACATAACGGTTAAGGCTTTGGCCTTTCTTTGTGGAAGTCTAAGGTTCAAATTAAGACATGCCAAACATGGATAGGTTGGATGGTAGCAACTGAGTGTTTGTCAATTTGGCTGCCCCCAAAGGTCGAGGCCATGTTGATTTCGTCTAATCCAACAGCCTGGTTTATAATAGCACCATCTTCAAAGGTTGAGGTTCCATTGACTTCATCTAATCGAAGATGTTAGGGTTTATAATGGCAACACCCGATGGTGTTACCAATTCATTTATGTTTATAAAAATAAAATTAATAAGGTTTGTCTTAAATCTATAGGCTAAGGAGAATATGTTTTCTTTCCTTTCAATTTAATTGTTGGAACATAATCTTATAATATTTACCATTGTGTAAGTTCAACAATCATACAATTCAATTACTACTAATGTTAATTATTAATTAGCATTAAAGAAATATTATAATTAGAATTCCAATAAATTAAAATAAAACCTTGATCAAGTAAAACCCAATAAAGTGCAAATAAATGTGGCATTGGATGTCCTCCAAACCTAAGTTTAAAACTTAAAAATATTTCGTTGTTCAATTGCCACACATTCCAATTTCCCATGCTTGAACATAAGGTCTCAAAATGCATATCTAAGACATTAAAGTAAAACAATAACAAACCTATAAACAAATGTTTTAGGGAAGAAATTAAAAAAATTTATGAACCCAAATAATATATAAAATTTTACCATTAAACTATTATAAAGTTTAAAATTTCATGGGGTTGACAATCCTAAGAAAGTTGTAAACAATAAAAATATATATTTAGCCATCTATTTAATATGAAATTCAACTTTTCAAGTCTATTTTAACACAATAAATTAGTTATAAAACACTAATTAATGCTTCAACATGGATATTTACAAAATTTCTTAAAGGAAAACATACTACCATAATTTCAGCATCACACACATTAAAATTATCTTTAAAGGAGTTAAAAAATAATATAAAAGGGACTAAATTCCGATAATAAAATATTGTTATAAGATTGATAGTATCTCCAATGTACACCTCCATTGTTTCTATAGAGGCATGCTCATCCAATATAATTTCCTAAACATAAATGATGTTTTATAACACAATTGATGTTGGCATGGGCTTTATCTTTATCTAAGAAAAATCTAATATTTTAAATGGCCTAATATTTGAATTTTCTGGGTGACTCACACTTACCAAAACATAAAAAGAAAAAATATTCGAGATATCCCTACTTTATGAGGTAGTAATAAAATCTTTAGCAATATAAGACTACAAAATTTATCTAGATTTTAATCACATACATTTTTCCACCCTATTAAGGAATACATCACCACAACCAACACAGTTGTCCATTCAATTATTATATAGATTTAATAAAAATAATTGACAAAAATATATCTTATAAAAAGATAAACAATATTTAAAAATTACGAAATATTTTGAAAATCATTAAAACATAGATAACAATAATCAATAAATTTTAATGCTTATTAGTAAAAAGCATAAGCTTTTTTCAAAATAAGGATAAAACAATCACTATATTCTTATAGTTTCAATTTTGATATGTCAAATCATAAACAAAATCCATACAACCTATATAATATATGTTTTTTCATATTTTTTAATAAGCTATGTGTGGCTTCTATTAGGGACCACTCCCATTACAAAAACAAAACATTGCATTGCTCTCATTACATTTGTAACAAGTTAATTAAAGCATATCCAACTCTATCTCTCTATCGGAGATATTCTTCGTTTACCCTTCTGTCAAATATATTCTTCATCTTCCTCAAACTGCTAAGTATCCACAATCAACTCCTTCTATATCAAATGCCTTCAAAAATTTAAATTTTGTTAAGATGAAATTCAACACTATGAATGGCTAAAATATTTGCTGCCTAGCTTCTATATCCAAAAATATATTGTCTATAACCACCTCACAATTTCTTAATACATTTTTTTAGGGTTATTCATTCCCCTAATATTTCAAGATATTATTTTCATTATTTATTTTTTTATTTTATTTGAGTGTTTAGTCTCACTTCTTGTTAACAATTGTGATATTTACTTTTATTTTCCCATATCAATATCCCTTTGTGTTTTTTTTTCTCTTTTTTTTGCTTCTTGGGTCTTCCTCTCTTTTTTTCATTCCCAACAATACTTTCATCTTCATCAATCTCTTCAATATTCTCACACTGCTCATAGTAAGATTTATCATCGTTAGGTTCGTCTTGTTATGAAGGATCTAAAGTGCAAGGAATAACCTCAAACGCACAATCTTCTTTATATTTCCCTAAACACCCTAAAGTGCAAGGATGCTCTTCTATAGCAATTACCTTCTTATTTTGCCCTAAAAACCCTATATTGTTATGGGTTTTCTCCAACCTCATTTCTATTTTATTCTGCTCTTGAAACTTTAAAGTGCAAGGGATAACATCTTCACCACTTTCACTTTTATTAATTGAAGAGGATTCTATACTACTACAGGAAAATGAAGATGATTTATCTGGAATAAACTTGACCTTTTTTGTTGTCTTTGTTTTGGGTTTTAACTCCACATCTTCTTTTGCACCTTTAATTCCTTCTAAACTTGCCAATTGATATTGTCGATAGGATTTATTTACATCTTTTAATGTAGAATATCCTTGATCTAATCTAGCTTCTATTATTGTATGATTTCCTTGTTTCGTCGTGAATTTTATCTCATGGCAAGATTTTTTTGTCTCTTTCTTCATAGTTTTTTGCAAACTCTTGCCATGTGTCCAATATCAAAATAATTGTGGCAACAAAATGCAATATTTTCATAATCTATTTATTGATCCCATTCTCTTGATTTAGATTTAATCTTAATGGATTGTGGCAAAGGTTTTAAAATATCCATAACAACACATACTCGAGTATATATAGCATGCTTTCACTCCTTAGTTGTTGGTCCTTGATGAATTCCCCTAGGGTATTTCAAAACATCCTTATTTATAAGCTAACATGGAAGTCCAAAAAGCCTAACCCACATTGGAAGCTTCTTAATAGTTTCTATCTTGACGAATAAAATTTTCTTAATAGTTTCTATCTTAGGGCAAGAAGACAAAAATATATTATTTTCCTCCACCTGTAAAGTTGCCCGTGCCATAACCATAGCCTCTCCAACTAACAGTCGTAGAAATTTGAGTTAACAAACATGTTCACCTAGATCCATGCAATTCATACCTTAGATTGATCTTCGAGGTGTGGAAAGGTGTTGTTGGCATTTTTGCCACATTGTTTTTGTTGTTCATGCAAAATAACCAAGTTTGTGCAAAAGTGAAACAGTCACGATATCGCGACATGTCGCATTTTTGCGACCTGTTGCAGTTTCGCGGCGCCAAATGCAGAAAAGAGCTAAGTAGTGAAACTATCGTGATATCACGACATGTCGCATTTTCGCGACCTATCGCGTTTTCGCGATCAAAATGGTCAACGGAAGCACAGAGGCCAAACTGTCGCGATATCGCGACATGTTGGAGTTTCGCGACTTGTTGCGGTGAGGGAGCAGTCAAGGCAAAAGTTGTCGCGATATCGCGACATGTCGCGTTTTCGCGACTTGCGGTGGCCATAGAGCAGAATGATAGAAAATGTCGTGATATCACGACATAAAGCAGCAAAGGGCAATGTCAATGAAAAATGTCACGATATCGCAACAGAAAAACAAGAAAGGAGCGAATGGTATGGACTGGCACGATATCGCAACATGTCGCATTATCGCGAAAAGGGCTGAAAGAAAAGGCGAAGGCAGGAAAGTGTCACGATTTCATGACATATTGGGGCGAAAGGACCAAGTGCGAAGAAATGTCGCGATTTCACGACATGTCGCATTTTCGCGACATGTCACATTTTTACGACCTATCACGTTTTCGCGAAACGAAAGTTGACAAGTACACGACAAATAGAAATTGTTGCGATATCGCGACATGTCGTGTTTTCGCGATGTAAGGAGCTTGAAATACAATGCTAAGTATAGACTGTCTCATTTTCGCTCCTTGTAGGAAGATGAAGACCACGAAAGAGAACGATGTCGCAATTTCGCGACATGTTGCAGTTTTGTAGGTACACAGAAGAAAAGGACACAAAAGGAAGAAGATGTCGCGATTTCGCGACATGGTGAAGTTTTCGTGACTTGAAGTAGCGAAGAAGGCGAGCGAAGGAAAATGTCGCGATTTCATGACATGTTGAGGAAAGAAGCCCAAACAAAGGAGAATGTCACGATTTCGTGACATGTCAGGAAGACAAAGCTAAACTAAGAGAAGATGTCACAATTTCACGACATGTCACATTTTTGCGACTGGTGGCAGAGAGAGAAGGCAACAAAGTAAAAGTGTCGCAATTTCACGACATGTCGCATTTTCGCGGCCTGTCACATTTTTGCGACCAAAGCAATAACAAAGGCCCGATACAGTTCTGTTTGCATTTTCCTTTAGGATTGCATAGGAGAACGTGCGAAGGAGATAAGGATCAATTAAAGGCTCTCCAACAGATTGTGAGATTGTGGTCAAAGAGGCTCAAAGATTAAATGTTGCTGATTACCGATGTGCGCAATATAGAAGAACCTAAGGCAGTTTTCGATGCCACCAAAATTAAAGATGCCTCTAATATTAAAAGTTATGTTCATGATCTCCTAACAATTTCTGGCTTGCCTTGATAATGGTCATTTAATGTGTGATTTCTCCGAGGCAGATTAAGGGGATTGTTTCTCCTTTCAAGTGCACATTTTGCGGATCACCTCTTTGAAATATGCTGTATGTTTTAAATGTTGTGATGCAAAAGAGAGAGGGAAGACCTCTATAAATATTCATGTATATCACAAGCAAAAGAGGTTAGACATTTTGTAAGAAAACTCTCTAAGTTCTCTGCATCAATAGAAGAGACTCGGCTCCTGAGATTTGCAAGCATTCTTCTGTGTATGGTTTCCTTCTGTTTTAAAGTCATTTCTGTTTATGCTCATGTTCTTGCTGTTAATTCTTGAATTCTGCATTCTGAATTCGAACGTTGTTGGTTAGTGAGTAGAGTTTGAAATGTGATCTGAAGGTTATCTCTACAAAGGTGTGAGTTCAATTCTGTTGCTTTCCCTTTATTAGATTTTGTCATAAAACTTGGTAGAATTCTTTCTGTTAGTCTACCCCAGATTATTCACTTTGGCTTGTGGCCATATTTCCATCTCTTTCTTGTTATTTCTCTTTCTTTATGTTATCTCCCATTTTTTACTGCATCTTTATCTTCAAAACAATGTAGTAAGGATCATTCTAATCTAAATCTACATGTTGCATTCACTCATCAATCCATCCTATAGCGCATGCATCCCTACCTTTACATTACATTGCTCAAGATGACATATGATAGATCATATAAAAAACCGATATTGGTGAGGGACGACTACATTTACAAATCGGTGCATTATCAACATAGCCAAAAGTTATTTAAACAATTCAAACTAGAATATCAACTAAGATCTTCTCACCCAACCATTTATAGATGTTTGGTAATGATTTGATGAGTGATTTGATGATTTGTTGAGAAAAGGAGTTGAAAAGGATATTTAGAGAAAATAACTCTCCCTTTAGAATCGATGATTGATATTCTCCCTTTTTAGGGTCATAAAATTATAACCATCAATCAACGATGCATTGTTCAAACATTAGGTGTAAAAACATGCTAGAATTATGATCGTGCATAAAAAACCCTAAAATTAATTAGATGACCAAGCTCCCTATTTAAAATGCTAGTCTTGGTATCATTGATTTTTAGGATGCACGCTTTGGGGGATGCATGTCAAAACATCATTTTAATTACAAATCCTGATAGAGTGTCCTATACTCTTCTATGGAAGGTAACAAACTAGCAATCAATGGCTTTGGTTGTACTTGCAAGGATGAGAGAGAGAAATAAATGTACATGATGTGGTAGCAATATAGGCAAAGAAAGCTTAAAAGCAGAGTTAGCAAGAGCATACAATATTTTGTAAATATTTGGTGAATATATGTTCATAGTATGGTAGATGAAAAAAGATAAAATCAGCCCTCCACTTCAAAGGAAGAGTTATTTGCTAGGAATATCCCTTTCATCTCCTCATTTCTCACCATTCATTCAACTATCAAAAGCCATTCATTTAGTTATTAGAAACAAACATTCACTTCTTGACAAGTTGACTGTTAATACTACTTTTATGGTATTTGTCTCTATTGCTTCCATATCACATATCCTATTTGTTCTCTTTCTCTCTTGTCCTTGCAGTTACCACAAAAGCCATCAACCATGGATTTTTTACCTCCACAAAATAGGACTAGATGTTCTATTATTTATAGTTAAAGGTCTGCAAACATCCTAGGTGTGATCTCTCCCTATTTATTGTAATGACATTGCAAGCAAGATAGTGTAGGAATGACCTTTTTTATTTTTTGAATGATATGTTCCTTGATGTCTAGGTGTCATGTAGTTAATTTTACTGCATTAAGGTTAGTCGTAGCTCATTGGCATATTGTGGATAATATTAGTGTAATTTATCCTTGAATATTCTATTCTATTTATTCTTGAATTAAAATAGCTTTGAGCATTTACTGCTAATTTAGGTATACAATATGGTTCTTAAAATCTTCCCATATATCCTTTGTAAGAACCTTCCTATATATTTCCTATATAACTTATGACCTTGCAAACATTAAAAACTATTTTATTATTTTTTAAAACCTTTAGGACTGGCCTGCACTCTGGGAAACCCTACTCTGCACGAATAGATCGAGATTTTTGAAAAATGCGGATCTGCAATTTGGCAAAGGCTCTTTGGGGGTAATTTTTTTGGCTGTTGGACCTGTTTTCAGTTTCAGCTCGAAAGAAGGTTGGTTAGCTTGTACCCTAGTTGGGAGGTTGGGGGTGGTAAGGCAATTGATGGATCCGTCTGTACTACATGGAAGTTGAGGAGTTTTATCGGATTTTCACCCTGGGTTGTAGAGTTCGCTGTGCTAGTAGATTTTTGCCCTCTTGTGACCCCGAGGCGAGGTTAGTTGCTATGGCAGATAGATGGGCTTTCTATGATATTCTTCGATTCTATCCCTTCCCTTAGTCTCTTTAGAAAGACCCTGTGCAGTTATGGTTAGTAGAGACGTGCTAGTGTTGTTTGGCCACTTTAACTGATGGGCTTAGGTCACTGGGGACGAGCCAATCGTTTGTCCCAGCTCCTTGGGCTAGTTGGATTTTGTTTCTTTCGAAGTGCTCCTAGGTTTTCTTGGTGCTTTATTTTTTGAGTGCTCTATTTCATTTCGTAATCACCTTTGTTGATGAGTGTGTTTGGATTATCTCATGCTTGGTCTCTGTTTAAAGCTTGAAGAAGGTACATGGGTTGTTTGTTTTTGGTTTTGGATCCCTGTTCCGATCTTGTTGGAGGCTTTCCGATGCTGGATCCTTTTTAGGTTGGGATCGAGAGATAGTGGTTTTGCTAGTTTTGGATTGCGAATGGTCTACAGTTATTTGTAGGGTTTCTATGGCACTCTAGGGATCTGGGGTCCCAGACTGTCTCATCTTGTTGGGGGCGTTTTAGGCCTCTATGCAGTTTGACGGGCTGGTTGCAAAACCACGATGGTTTTCTGGTTTAATCTTTGCGATGGTTTTTTGGTGCCCTATTCTAGTGTGATGGGTGGATGTTCTTTTCAGTTTTAAATTTTCTTGATAAGGTCTTTCCATTTTTAGATCTTGATGGTGGGTGCTCGAGTGATCTTTGCAGTAGGTTCTATTTCTGTTGGGTTGGTTGGTTGGCTCTATGTTTTCCAGATTCTCCATCTCAACATGGGTTGTTGGGTTGGCTGGTTGGCTCTATGTTTTCCAGATTCTCCATCTCAACATGGGTTGTTGGGTTGGCTGGTTGGCTCTATGTTTTCCAGATTCTCCATCTCAACATGGGTTGTCGAATTTCATCTTTGGACAGTTCTCCTATTGCAGGGTTGTTGGATGCAAGAGTTTCTTGGTTCCTGTGCTGATCGGGATTTTTTATTTTAATCTTCGTTTGGGGGTGGATCTGTGTTGAGTGGGAGTTTTATATTTGGAATTCAAATTTCAACATCTTGTTCAAATTTTTAGTTCTCATTGCTTAGGCGGTTGGTAGATCTTCAATTTCAATGTTGGGCCCGTTTTTTAGATTATTTTTGTGTGGTGTTCTTGTTTTGGTTGGTGATTGGTGTGTTGGTTTCTCTGGGCTGCTCTGGCAGTTTGTTTTTACTGTTTAAATTTTTTTAATGTTTGTTTTTTTTGGCAACTTCGGTTTGAAAACTTGTTTTATGGTTGTAGTTTCCTGTCACCTTTGACTGCTTCGTTTTGTAAAAAAATTGAAGGTCCATTCAAAACCTTCTTCATCTATCAAATAAAAAAAATTAAGAATCTATGGAGTGAATTTAAGGGGTTAAGAGTTAAAATAAATAAATGGAGTTGATCTAATGTTTAATATTATGGAACTTCCTTCATTTTATAAAACTTAAATGAATCTAACATTGGGTGGGTGTGTGTGGTGGCTTTGTGTTAAATTCTCTATTGATAAGTATAGCTCTCGGTACGAGAGGCCATGATTGGGAGGATACTGCTCTGGTCATAGGGGTTTCTAAAAATAAAAAAAAGAACTAACATTTAAAACTAATAAAAGATTAAATAGATGCAATAATTAATATTTTCAAATTGATTTTGAATGTGGCAAAGAACATTGCATTGGTATGTCTTTGAGTTCAATGTCCATCTTTGTAGCGCAAGTGAAAAAGGCAAGTCGGCCTTGTTGAACAGGAGTTCACGGTTCGAACTTCTACAATGCAAAGGGGACACAAAGGGTGTGTTTTAAATTCCCTATTGATAAGCATAACTCTTGGCTTTACTAGAGATCATGGTTGGAAAGAGATTGCTCATCCCTGATCATAGAGGTTTCTCACACTAACCTAATTTTAAAAAAAAAAAACATTAACCAAAACAAAAAATAAATAATAAAAAATTAAATAAATTAAATAATTAATTTTTTTAAAATTTAAATAATTCAAACTAATAAATATGGTTTATATGAAAAGATTAATAAACAAACAAAATCTTAAAATAAAAGGAAGAATAATAATATGTATACATAGGAATATTTATCCTCAAGAAACTAGGACAAACACAAAACTGCACCTCTGGCTCTTTTTTATTATTCGCATGCATATATTCTAATGTCTCACACTCAATCTCATTCAACTATGAACCATTTATTATTATATATTGAATATGATGAATTCATAAATTAACTAGTGATTAAAAATGCATTAAAATTTGAAAAGCATTATAATTGAATAAAAATGAATTCATAAATTAACTAGTGATTAAAAAATACATTAATATATAAAATTATTATAATAACTTTTCTTAGACTACAAACCATGCTTTGATATATGAAAACTTTCTTAAACTGCAAGCTATGCTTTGATATATTAAGATTTTTAGTTTTTATTTTTTATATTAAATTTCATGCAAACATACAACACAACCAACATCATGGAAGGTCCATTGCATCCCAATTTCATGGCATCTTCCCTTTGCTTAAGCCATACATCTTCATGCCTTGTTCCTTCCAAACAACATAAATAAAAATACAGAGGACCTGCAAAACAATATGAAGACCTCGGCGTCTGCTCTATCGCTTGGCCTCTACAGACCTTCATTACCCTGGTCTTTCAACTTTGGGTGTTCGACTCTATCTTGGCTTTTCCTTCGTCTTCTCCTTGTCGAGTTCCGCGCTTGTCTGTTGCTGCCGCGTCCTGCATATTCACGCTTATGACTCTTCTCCTTTACTTTAGAGAAGAAGAAACAGAGGATAGGAAGAAGGAAAACATTGCGGATATGGATGTTTTACCGTGTGGTTGCACTTCCTTCGCTTTGGTACTGTCTGCCAAAGTGTGGAAAGCGTAGGTCATTTTTTAATGAAAGATAGTTATTTATTTAATAAATGGTGGTAAATTAACTTTACAAAATTAGTTACAAAATTTTAATTAATGTGAGTGTGAAATTTAACTTTTTAAGTTTAATTTATTGTGGTAAATTAGTTACAAAAGTTTAATTAATGTTTCAATATGGATATATATAAAATTTCTTAAAAGATAATATATCATCCTAATTTGGGCATTATATGTTTTAACATGATATATACAAAATTTCTTAAAAATAATATATCATCATAATTGTGATTGTAACCATTGCTTCTATATATAAAAAAAAATATCATCATAATTTGGATATTACATATATTGAAACTGTCTTTAAAGGTATTGAAGAAATTAACATAAGAGGGTTAAATTTTGGCAATAACACATTGTTAATAAGATTGATAAAATCTTCATTGTTCACCTCCATTGTTGTTATAGATGTTATAAAGGCATGTTCATCTAACATAATTTCCTAAACATAATTGATGTTGGCATAAGTTTCATCTTTATCTAAGAAATATTTAATATCTAAAATTGTCTAAAATTTGAACTTCTTAGGTGACTCCTTACACTTGTTGAAACATGAAATAAAAAAATTATTCAAGATATCCTTACTTTACTTTATAAGGCAGTATTAAAATCCTTAGCAACTATAAGACCACAAAACTTATCTAAATATTAAATCCTGCACTTCTCCACCCTATTAAGGCATATATCATTAAAACCAAACCACCCTACTTGTCCACTCAATCATCATATAGATTTAATAAAATTAATTGACAAAATCCTATCTTACAAGAAGATAAAAAATATTTTGAAATTCCAAAATATTTCAAAAATCGTTAAAAAACAAATAACAATAATTAATAAATTTAAGAGGTGTAAGCTTAATGTAGTGATAGATAGATATTAACGTGGAACAAAATTCCAATCATGGAATATGTCACTAGACTTGCATCATCACATTAACCGGTTAGAAAGCAAGAGGGCCAACCCCCCACACACATGCCCAAACTCGATATTAATAGGGGTGAGGAATCCCATAAAGTGAGACCAAGGACTTGCACCTTTAAGCCTGCTATCCCATTGACAAAGAGTATGGATAAGACATTTGGCCTCTCTTTGAAAGGTCCAAGGTTCAAACCCCACTCAGTATGAGGGGACCATGACCCCTCATAAAAACATGTGTAAACTCATTGAAAAAATAATTAATAAATTTAAATGCACATAAATAATAAGCACAAGCTTTTTTCAACCTGAGGATATAACAATCACTATATTCTTGTAATTTCAATTTTGATCTTTTACTTATATGTGAATTCATATAAATAAAATCCACACAACCTATTTAATATATTTTTCCCCATATATTATGATTATGTTTTATTTTTAGTTCTTTCCCACATGGGTGCAGGATAAGGTCAAACATTATCGGTACAATTGCATTATTATAGTAATCAACTTATTAGAATCATAAGTATTTTGATATAATTTGAGTGGGCCTAACGATGAGGTCTATGTTTGAATCTAAAAAGGGTAGGGTAGTAATCAACTTATTAGAATCATAAGTATTTTGATATAATTTGAGTGGGCCTAACGATGAGGTCTATGTTCGAATCTAAAAAGGGTAGGGTTGCACACCATGCTTCATGTTGGGTTCACCAAGATATTTATGAAAAAAAGAAGATATCTCATACAATTATTCAGATTAATACAAGATAAGGTGTTGTTGGGGGCAACCCTAGGATTTGAACCCTATTTGGTAGTAGAAAAATACTTGAGTGCAATTAACTCCCCTATGGATAAAAAAAAAGATAAACCAAAATACTTAAACTAAGACAATAGTACAATAAAGTAACAATAAATAGCTTTAAAGTATCTCAACCTAAGCATAAATAAAATGGAGCATTTTAGAGTAACCTACATTAATATTAACCGCAAAATGCAAATGCTAGGGTTAATCCTAGTGCAATAAAATAATTTAACACCTACTACACCAAGGACCAAATCACCTCATAATAAGCATAATAAAATTTTGACTCCTATTTTAACTTGCTTGTAACATCACCATAGTAAACAAGGAGAGATCACACCTAAGATGTTTGCAAAGGGTTTGTTTTGTCTTGGAATCCAATCCTCAAATGACAACTAGTTACCTTTGGCTTTAAATCTTGGTGGAGCATCTTATACTTCTCTGAGGAAGATAAAGAACTAGAGATTGATGGCTTTGATTTTACTTACAAGGATGAGAGAGAGAGATCAAAAGATTGCACGAAGCAATAGCAACAAAGATAGATTTTTGAGAGTAATGTTGACATACACATATTTTATAGATGTTGGTAATGATTTGATGAGTGACTTAACAATTTGGTGAGAAAATTAGGAGGTGAAAGGAGTATTTATAGCAGAAAACTCTTCCTTTGGAGTCGATGACTGAATTTTTTTCTTATTAGGGCCATAAAATCATAACTATGGATTTAAACATGTTATTTGAACCCTAGGTGTAAAAACATGCTAGAATCATGACCATATATTAAAAAAAAACCTAAAATTAATTGGAAAAAAAAGTGCCAATCGGGTGAAGAAAGGGAATCAAAACCACTGGATAAAATGGATCGCTATCATCCTACCTAAGGAATAACAAAGTTAGTATACCCTTGTCCCATAAATAGGAGGATGAGACTCTACACTACCTACAAAGTTAGTTGTCAGTGCTCTTTTTATAAATAAATATTGCCCCTCCCTAATGACCATTGGTGACACCACAAGGGATAGACAATTGTGAGTCCTTAGGGAAAAGAAAAAAAAGAGCAGTTTATGATAGCCAAAGTAAAATATAATGGAAAAAGAGAATATCTCATATAATTATTAATTAATTCAAGATAAACTAAGATGCTTAAACTAAGAAAATAATACAATAAATAGTTAAGAACTATTTCAATCCAAGCATAAATAAAATGGAGCATTCTCGAGTCACCTACACTAATATTATCCACAAAGTGCAAATGTTAGGGCTAACCCTAACATAGTAGAATAATTACTTGACACCTAGGGCATCAAGGACCAAATCACCTCATAATAAGCATAATAAAATTCTTACTCCTATTCCAACTTGCTTGCAATATCACCATAGTAAACGAGGAGAGATCACACATAGGATGTTCACGAAGGGTTTTTACCTTGGAATCTAGTCCTCAAATGACAATTAGTGACCTTTGACTACAAATTCTAGTAGAACACCATGTCCTCCTCTATAGAAGGTTGTGAACCAGTAGTCCATGACTTTAGTTTTGCTTGCAAGGATGAGAGAGAGAGCAAAAGATTATGTGAAGTGATAACAATAGAGGTAGAGCTTTGAGAGCAATGTTAGCATTAAAAATAATTTATAATGATTTGAGGCTTTGGTGAGAAAATGAGGAGCTGAAAGGAGTATTTATAGCAGATAACTCTCCCTTTGGAACTAATGATTGATTTTCTCCCTTTTTGTGGTCATAAGGTCATAACAATTGGTCCAAACAATGCATCGTTCAAACCTTAGATGTAAAAATATGCTAAAATAATGATCGTTTATTAAAAACCTTAAAATTAATTATATGACCAAGCTTCCTACTTAAAGTGTTGGTCTTGGTATTGGCAATTTTTAGGACATGCACTTTTGGGGATGCATTTCAAAACATCCCTTTGACTGTGAATCCTAGTAGAGTGGGTCATGCTCCTCTATGGAAGACAACCAACCAACAATCGAAGGCTTTGGTTGTACTTGTAAGGATAAGAGAGAGAGAGAGCATGGAAAAATGTGCATGATGTGACAACAAAAGAGGAAGAGAGAACTAAAAAATAGAGTTAGAAAAAGCATTAAATATTTTGTAGTGATTTGATGAATGTATGGTCATGGTATGGTAGATGAAAAGGGAGAAAATTAGTCATCAACTTTAAAGGGAGAGTTATTTGCTATAAACACCCCTTTCATCTCCTTATTTTCTCACCATTCATTTAGCTATCAAAACCCATTCATTCAACTATCAAAAATAAACATTCGCTTGATAATTTGATTGTTAACATTGCTTTCATGTTGTTTGGCTCCATTGCTTCCACATCACACACCCTATTTTGTTTTCTTTCTCTCTCTTGTCCTTGTAGTTACAAACAAAGCCATTGACCACTAGTTTGTTGCCTTCCACAAAGGAATACGAGATGCCTTACCAAGATTTATAGCTAAAGGTTATCGATTGCCATTTGAAGACTAGATTCCAAGGCAAGTCAAAACCTTTGCGAACATCCTCAGTGTGATCTCTCCCTATTTACTATGATGATATTGCAAGGAGAATAGTGTAGGAATAAGCTTCTTTATTTTCTGAATAATATTATTCTCGATGCCCTATGTGTTAAGCGGTTATTTTCACTATATTAAGATTAGTCCTAGCTCCTTGAATATTCTATTTTCTTTATGTTTGAATTAAGATAGCTTATAACATTAACTGTTAATTTAGGTATACATCTTTTTTAAGAATCTTTCTATATACTTGATGTATAACTTATGACCTCACAAACATAGATTCCAACCTAGGTCTTCTCCTTGAAATGTTGAAGAATCTAACTGATTGAATAAATATCACTTAACCACTTGATGGAATGAATCTGACAATTAAAACTAATATAAATTAAATAATTTTAAAATTAAAATTTTAAAACTCCAAATAATTAAAACTAATAAAAGGTTGACTAGGTTTAATTATTAAGATTTCAAAACTCGTTTACCCCATTAGCCCATAGTTTTGGGCATCTTGAACGGGATTATAGACAGGATGTAAGAAATTGCATCCCAATTTCATGGCATCTTCCGGTGCTTAGGTCATACGTTTTCTTTGAGGAAAAAGTTATTCTTCCGCGTGGGTATACGCTTTCGGGGAAACTGCGGTGATGCTTCCACTCACTTGCCTTGATCCTTCCAAACAAAATAACTATAAATAGATAACATCGAATTCATATAGACCTGCAAAACATTATGAAGACCTCGGCGTCTGCTCTACCCTTATCAGGGAATCGCTTGGCCCCTTCATGGAGCAGGCTTGAAAATACCCTTCCTGTATTCACCACAATTTGCCTCATCTTCCAACTTTGGGTGTTCTGCTCTATTTTGGTTTCCCCTTCATCCTCTCCTTGTCGAGTTCCGCGCTTGTGTTTTTCTACTGTGTCCTGCATATTCACTCTTATGAGTCTTCTCACCGACTTTACAGAAGAAGAAGAAACAGAGGAGCGGAAGAGGGAAAACATTGCGGACATGGAGGCTCCAATCAAGGCAGGCATTTCATCTTTTTTCTTGTGGCAGATGATGTTTGTCTTCTATAGTGTGGTTGCACTTCCTTCCCTTTTGTATTGTCTGTCAAAATGTGGAAAGGTGTGAGAAGATTTTTAAGGAAGATGCTATAGGCAAATATAATACACAATCTTATTTCTTAAGATTTGAGTAATAAACTCGTGCTTACAATTATACGAGGATATTAAATGGAATTTATGTTTCATATTATGAATGTGATTAAGGTATTTAATATAAATTTGTTGAACCTGAGTTTGATCTTTTTATTATTAAATTATTTTTTAAATTTATATTAATAATTAAAAAAAAAAAAAAAATTACATGTTGAATGGAGCATGTTACTCAATTTCCTTTTAGATGGTTTGAATGATCAACAAAAATCTTATTATGGTTATGAATGTATTTATTTTTATTTTTTTTAAGTTTTTTTTATGTATTTAGATTAGAGATCTAAGTGTAAACATAGTACAAGGAGATCAAGACATTTTTTTTAGTTCCACAAGGACAATACAACGGTTTAGGCTTTGGCCCTCAAAAGGATAACAAAACTGTTAAGGCTTTGGCCTGTCTTTGAGGGAGTCTAAGGTTCAAATTAAGACATGCCAAACAGGGATAGGTTGGATGGTAGCAACTGAGTGTTTGTCAATTGGCTGCCCCCAAAGGTCGAGGCCATGTTGATTTCGTCTAATCCAACGGCTTGATTTATAATAGCACCATCTTCAAAGGTTGAGGTTCCATTGACTTCATCTAATCGAACATGCTAGGGTTTATAATGGCAACACCCAATGGTGTTACCAATTCATTTATGTTTATAAAAATAAAATTAATAAGGTTTGTCTTAAATCTATAGGTTAAGGAGAATATGTTTTCTTTCCTTTCAATTTAATTGTTGGAATATAATCTTATAATATTTACCATTGTGTAAGTTCAACAATCACACAATTCAATTACTACTAATGTTAATTGTTAATTGGCATTAAAGAATTGTTATAATTATAATTCCAATAAATTAAAATAAAATCTCAATAAAGTAAAACCCCAATAAAGTGTAATTAAATGTGGCATTGAATGCCCTCCAAACCTAAGTTTGGAACTTAAAAATATTTCACTCTTCAATTGCCACACATTCCAATTTTCCATGCTTGAGCATAAGGTCTCAAAATGCATATTGAGACATTAAAGTAAAACAATAACAAACCTATAAACAAATGTGTTAGGGAAGAAATTAAAAAAAAAGTTATGAACCCAAATAATCTATAAAAGTTTACCATTAAACTATTACAAAGTTTAAAATTTCATGGGATTGACAATCCTAAGAAAGTTGTAAACAAATTTGACAATAAAAATATACTTAGCCATCTATTTAACATGAAATTCAACTTTTCAAGTCTATTTTAACACAATAAATTAGTTATAAAACACTAATTAATGCTTCAACAGGAATATTTACAAAATTTCTTAAAGGAAAACATACTACCATAATTTCACCATCACACACATCAAAATTATCAAGGAATTAAAAAATAATATAAAAGGGACTAATTTTCTGATAATAAAACATTTTATAAGATTGATAGAATCTCCAATGTTCACCTCCATTGTTTCTATAGAGGCATGCTCATCCAAGATAATTTTCTAAATACAAATGATGTTTTATAATACAATTGATGTTGGCATGGGCTTTATCTTTATCTAAGAAAAACCTAATATCTTAAATGGCCTAATATTTGAATTTTTTAGGTGACTCACACTTACCAAAACATAAATAGAAAAAATATTCGAGATATCCCTACTTTATGAGGCACTAATAAAATCTTTAGCAATATAAGACTACAAAATTTATCTAGATTTCAATCACATACACTTTTCCACCCTATTAAGGAATACATCACCAAAACCAACACACCTGTCCATTCAATTATTATATAGATTTAATAAAACTAATTGACAAAAATATATCTTATAAGAAGATAAACAATATTTTAAAATTACAAAATATTTTGAAAATCATTAAAACATAGATAACAATAATCAATAAATTTAAATGCTTATTAGTAAAAAGCATAAGCTTTTTTCAAAATAAGGATAAAACAATCACTATATTATTATAGTTTCAATTTTGATATGTGAAGTCATAAACAAAATCCATACAACCTATATAATATATGTTTTTTCATATTTTTTAATAACCTATGTGTGGCTTCTATTGGGGGCCACTCCCATTACAAAAACAAAACATTACATTGCTCTCGTTACATTTCTAACAAGTTAATTAAAGCATATCCAACTCTATCTCTCTATCGGAGATATTCTTTGTTTACCCTTTTGTCAAATATATTCTTCATCTTCCTCAAACTGCTAAGTATCCACAATCAACTTCTTCTATATCAAATGCCTTCAAAAGTTTAAATTTTGTTAAGATGAAATTCACCACTATGAATGGCTATAATATTTGCTGCCCAACTCCTATATCCAAAAATATATTGTCTATAACCACCTCACAATTTCTTAATACCTTTTTTTTAGGGTTATCCATTCCCCTAATATTTCAATATATTATTTTCATTATTATTTTTTTTTTAATTGAGGGTTTAGTCCCACTTCTTGTTAAGACTTGTGATATTTGCTTTTGCTTTCCCATATCAATATCCCTTTGTGTTTTTTTTCTCTTTTTTTTGCTTCTTGGGTCTTCCTCTTTTTTTTTTCATTCCCAACAATACTTTCATCTTCATCAATATCTTCAATCTTCTCACACTACTCATAGTAAGACTTATCATATTTAGGTTTGTCTTGTTCTAAAGGATCTAAAGTGCAAGGAATAACCTCAAAAGCACAATCTTCTTTATATTTCCCTAGAAACCCTAAAGTGCAAGGATGCTCTTCTATAGCAATTACCTTCTTATTTTACCCTAAAAATCCTAAATTATTATGGGTTTTCTCCAACCTCATTTCTATATTATTCTGCTATTGAAACCTTAAAGTGCAAGGGATAACATCTTCACCACTTTCACTTTTATTACTTGAAGAGGATTCTATACCATTAGAGGAAAATGAAGATGATTTATCTGGAATAAACTTGACCTTTTTTGTTGTCTTTGTTTTGGGTTTTAACTCCACATCTTCTTTTGCACCTTTAATTCCTTCTAAAATTGCAAATTGATATTATCGATAGGATTTATTTATATCTTCTTTTAATGTAGAATATCATGTGATTTGATCTAGCTTCTATTATTGTATGATTTCCTTGCTTCGTCGTGAAGTTTATCTCATGGCAATAATTTTTTTGTCTCTTTCTTCATAGTTTTTACTTTGCAAACTCTTGCCATGTGTCCAATATCAAAACAATTGTGGCAACAAAATGCAATATTTTCATAATCTATTTGTTGATCCCATTCTATTGATTCATATTTAATCTTAATGGATTGTGGCAAAGGTTTTAAAATATCCATAACAACACACATTCGAGTATATATAGCATGCTTTCACTCCTTAGTTGTTGGTCCTTCCTTGATGAATTCCCCTAGGGTATTTCAAAATATCCTTATTTATAAGCTAATATGGAAGTCCAAAAAGACTAACCCACACTGCAAGCTTCTTAATAGTTTCTATCTTGACGAAAAAAATTTCATTCCATGATCTCAAATAAAGTGCATCTATTCCCCTAAACCATGGGCCACCAACCATTATTTTATCCCTAATTTATGAACTGGAAAATATAATGAGGAAAAAACCTTTAGAAAGAAAGGTCACATAATAATTTAAATTTAATCCCCACTTCCACTTGTTCTAAATTTGAATCTACAAAAACCTTGGTCATAATTTATGGAACTTACATATTAGCCCTCTATGTTTAAGAACCATTATATCATTCTCAATCATCTCATCCTTGATACTTACTTCTAGTGTACCATATGCTAGTTGGATCGAACTTGTCATGTATTCGCTATTTCGCTTATATCCAGATTGGGCCTTCATACTTCCAACTAGGGCATTTTGATCACTAGCTAGGGCATCCTGACTTCCCATTAGGGCTTTCAAAAATGACTTTCCTTCCACAATAGGTAATGGGGCCTACACTTTGTTAACACTCCCTCTTGGTTTGCACTTCCTTTCTACTTGTACTCGCTCTTGCTTCCAACTTGCACTCCCTCCTAGCTCACAATTATCTGTACCTTATTTTTCTTGGTATTCCTTCACTTTAACACTTTTCCTCAAAATAATGTTCCATGCATTCATGGTAAGGGTTTGAAGCATTAATGCACTTTGGATGAACCTGTAGCTCTTTTGCCATGATTAAATCTCAGCTTGCACTCCCTCTTAGTTTACACTCCCTTTTGATTCACACTCTCTCCTACCTCGCACTCTCTCCTACCTCGCACTCCCTCTTGGCTCACAATTGCCCTCGTATCTTCTTTTTCTCGATGTTCCTTGGATTCAACAATTTTTAAAAAATAATGTTCCACACATTCATGGTAAGGGTTTGAAGTATTGATGCACTTTGAATGAACCTGTTGCTCTTTTGCCATGACTAAATCTTGGCTCTCACTCCCTCTTGGTTCACACTCCATCTCTGATCTCATTCACTCTTGGCTTGCACACTCACTTCTAACTCACACTTAAAAGATCATATATTAAACCTCTCCTACTGAGATACTGTTTTGACTTTAGATTCTTATTCAATGGACCTATCCGTAATCTTGTGATGAACCGCTTGATAGCACCCCGACCGCTCATCCCTACGTCTCCCTAATTTTCATTTTATGTGATTGAGCCTCCTTTGGTCGCCCCCCCTTTCACAGTCTACTCCAACAGGTAGCGATCCATTCTTTGTTCTTTGCCGATTCACGAACTCCTCTTTTCTTCGCCCTATGTTTTTCCAATATATTATGATTATATTATATTTTTAATTATTTTCTACATGGGTGAGTGTTAAGGCCAAACATCATTGGTACAGTTGCACTATAATAATAATCAACTTATTAGCAATATTATTAAAGTAATTTGTGAAGAGCAAAAGGCCCCAATAAACCAAATCCAAAAAAACAATAAATACATAATCAAAGGAAAAAAGAAAAAGATAATAGATACACACATAACACAATATTTCACTTGGCAAACCCTTACGAGAAAAAATCCAGCACAAAAACAAAAAATATCTCCATATTGTATAAACTTAACCGTCTTTAATACAATAATGCTCATCTCTCATCTCTCTTCAAACTCTAATGCAAATGCAATTAAATAACAATAGCACAAAAATGGATTTTACAATACCATGGGTCAAAAAACCATGGGTTCAAATATTTAACCCTAAACAACCCATATGGGTTCTAAAAATAACTTAAGAAACTTTAAAAATTTTATCGGGGGCTACCGCTCTTGAACCCCTGCTTGAGGCTCAACCTAGCCCTGAACCCCAACAAGGATACATGGAGAATGTCCAGTATCTTTTAGAGTTAACCCCACTAGAATAACATAGAAAATATTCAACATATTTCCAACAATTTGATATAATTTGAGTGGGGCTAATTATCAAGTGGCATTAGCTCAATTGGTTAGATTCCTCAACATTAAAAGGAGGAGACCAAGGTTCGAATCTTGTCCAGCGATACATGGATAATATCCAAGCTTTGTTGTAATACCACTATATGGTGGTGATGTAATACGAGTACGACCTATTAAAATCCCACATAACCAATTGAGAAAAAAATTTAGTGGGCCTAACGATGAGGAGGTCTATGTTAGAATCCAAAAAAAGTAGGATTGTTCACCACGCTTCATGTTGGATTCACCAAAATGTTTATGAGAAAAGGAGATATCTCGTACAATTATTCAAATTAATACAAGATAAACCAAAATACTTAAACTAATATAATAATACAATGAATTAACAATAAATAGCTAAAAAGTATCTCAATCTAAGCATAAATAAAATGGAGTATTTTAAGTAACCTACTTGAGGAGGCAAACCACATAGATAAATTCTTGGCAGATCTATTAGGGTCCGAGATCATCACAGGGTTGTGGTCCTCACCTTAGGCTTGATGATTATGGGTTTTCAGGGGTTCACCAAGAGTGTTTTAAGACTCACTCCAAGTCTATGGGGGTTTGATGTGTAATTTATACAGTCACCTAAGCTTTGGCTTAAAATAAAAGGAAAATTAGGATAAATAATTGAAATTCTTGTAAAATACAAAAAAATAAAGATGTGATAAAACTATCCTAAAAATAATTCTTTATTTGTATGAACAACTAAACTCTCTCTTTAAGACAAAGAAAATGTGTAAACAAGTTGTCCTAATGCACAACTACATGCAATTTTACTTTAAATGCCTAAGGGGATACAAATTGTAAACAAAAAAAATGAACACCAATACAAAAATAAAGTAACAAAAGCACAATAACTACACAAGATTGTACAAAATGAATAAGCTTTTATTAATATGGGCAGATCTCCTAGTTGTACAATGAATGTGCCCCAATATGGGGTTTTACAATACTTTTGATACAAATTTACAAGATGCTAGGGTTTCAAAACCCTAGTGCAATGAATAGTTGGTGTCTTCTTGCTCATCTTCGATCCAAACAAGAGTTGCGGGTGGGCTTGTGTATCCCTACGAGACCACCCTAGCTTCAACAACTTCTAGAAAGATGATTCCTGCACCTGCAAACAACAAACAACATAAAGGGATTAGAAGCACCTACAAGGGCTCCATTACGTGAGGCCCTCTAAAAGATAAAAACTACTAAAACTCTAGATGCTACAAAATATAATTAAAACATAAATGTGATAATGTAAATAAGGTGCACCAAATATCTTTACCTTTTCAAAAAATTTATGTTTCAACTTCTATCGTCGATGCTCATGCGAACGCTTAGAAGGTGCCTGAGGGTTTGGAGACTGCATATCTGATACAAGAAATACCCAGAGGTATTCTATGATGGTTGTGGATGCCTAGAGGCATTCTAGAAATACCCAAAGGCGTTCTACGGACTCTAGAGGGCATTCGAATCCTGAGGGAAGTGTCACAGAACCAAATCTAGTTCATAAGGGTTTGGTAATGATGAAAACAAGGGATGTGATAGTGGTGATAAGAGGACGAGGATGATGATGAAATGGCTAGGATAGAAGGGTTTAAGGATTTATCTCCAGATTCAAAAAAATTTTAAATATTAAAGGGAGCTTAAGGGTTTGATTCGTCAAAATACTCATCTTTTATAATCTGCCCTTGAACATGTTAGGAAATCGATGACACAAAATGGGCGGCTGAGATTAAAACATGAGGAAGGGTGGATATTAAGCTTGGGCAAGTGACATGGATTGAGATGGATGGATGGCTGAGATTAAAACATGGTGGATGGCTAGGATTAATTTATATAAATACATATATATTTATTAAATATATATAAATATATATATTTAAATAATGGTTGGTTATGATTGGAGGACACAAATGGATGACAAGTGGCTATATTTTGGTGTCTATAGATGCTCTTTTTTGTATCATGTTGTGTAAAACACAATACCGTGCAAAAATATGAGACACCTGGTTTGGCATGATGAAGCAACTTTCTTTCCTTGGAATGCAAAGATGATTTTAAAGACCAAGAATTTGTATATGTAGCTTACCCTCTCAATTGGAGAATGAGTAAAAATAAGTCTCACGAGCTAATTGATAGATTTGTGGGTAATGATGCAAGTGAATGGTGTAAGTGCAAGTGTATGATGTAAATGCAGATGATATGAATGATGTAAATTGATGTCGTTTTTGCCCCAATAGAGAAAGGGATTTTTGCAAGTGTAGATGTGAGTGAATTTTATTTTTGTCCCAGTAGAAAGGGATTTTTGCCAAATGTAGATGCCATGATCATGTAAGATGTATCCTGCTGTGGAAAATCAAAATCAATTTTGATTGCCCCAAGTTTGGGTGATTCCATGTTGTTGAATAAAATGCCTTTTGACATCATTGAAATGTAAAGTGATGAAAATGTAAAATATCAAGAACCAATCATCCTAGGATTGGGTGATTTCTAGGAGGCCCCTCCTAGTGACTATGCGTAATTCCTGAATGTTAAATAGAATGATGTAGTATGAATTATCCATGTTTCAAGCCCCATAGACAAGGCCATCAATGACAACTTTTGAGCAAATTAATTTGAGCATAGTTGCACATAAAAATGAGGGATCAAATGTAATTTGATTTCAAACGAAGAGATATTGGATGATGAAAAATGGCCAAGCATCCTTATGGTGATTTATCCATCTTATTGAATTGCATGGACAACTAATCACTGCAATAAACAAACAACATAAAGGGTTTAGAAGCACCTGCGAGGGCTCCACTACGTGAGGCCTTATGAAAGATAAGAACTACTAAAACCCTAGATGCTACAAAATATAATTAAAATAGAAGTGTGAGAATGTAAATAAAGTGCACCGAATATCTTTACCTTGTCAAATAATTTATGTTTTAGATTCTATCGTCGATGCTCACACGAATGCTCAAAAGGAGTCAGAGGGTTTGGGGAATCCAGATATGATGTAGGAAATACCCATAGGTATTTTGCGATGGCTGTGGATACCCAAAGGTATTCTAGAAATACCCAAAGGTGTTCTGCAAACTCTGGAGGGCATTTAGGGGCTGAGGGAAGTGTCACAGAACTAGATCTGGTTCACAAGTTTGGCGACGATGGAAACGGGGGATGCAATGGCGATGACGAGAGGATGAGGATGATGGAGAAATGGGTAGGGTAGAAGGGCTTAAGGATTTATCTCCAGATTAAAAAATAACTTTAGATATTAAAGGGAGCTTAAGGGTTTGATTCATCAAAATGACTCATCTTTTATAATCTACCCTTGAACATGTTAGGGTTTCGACGACACAAAATGGGCGGTTGAGATTAAAACATGAGGAAGGGTGGAGATTAAGCTTGGGCAAGTGACATGGATTGATATGGATGGATGACTGAGATTAAAATGTGGTGGATGGCTAGGATTAATATATATAAATTTATATTTATTAAATATATATAAATATAATATAAAATATTAATATTTATGCATATATATATATATATATATATATATATATATATATATATATATATATATATAATGGATGGTTGTGATTGGAGGACACGAATGGATGACAAGTGGCTAGATTTTGGTGTCTACATATGCTCCTTTTTGTATTGCGTTGCGTAAAACACAATGTGGTGCAAAAATACAAGATACCTGGTTTGGCATGATGAAGCAACTTTCTTTCCTTGGAACGCAAAGACGTTTTTTAAGACCAAGAATTTATATGGATAGCTTACCCCCTCAATTGGTGAATGAGTGAAAAATGAGTCTCACGAGCCAATTGATAGAATTATGGGTAATGATGCAAGTGAATGGTGTAAGTGCAAGTGTATGATGTAAATGTAGATGATATGAATTATGTAAACTGATGTCGTTTTTGCCCCAATAGAGAAAGGGATTTTTGCAAGTGTAGATATGAGTGAATTTTGTTTTTTCCAACAAAAAGGAATTTTTTCCTAATGTATATGCCATGATCATGTAAGATGTATTCTATTGTGGGAAATAAAAATCAAATTTGGTTACCCCAAGTTTGGTGTGATTCCATGCTGTTGAAGAAAGTGCCTTTTGGCATCATTAAAATACAAAGTGATGAAAATACAAAATATCAAGAACCAATCATCCTAGGATCAGGTGATTGCTAGGAGGCCCCTCCTAGTGACTATGTGTAATTCCTGAATGTTAAAGAGAATGATGTAGTATGAATTATCCATGTTTCAAGCCCCACGGACAAGGCCATCAATGACAATTTTTGAGCAAATTAATCTAAGCATAGTTGCACATAAAAATGAGGGATCAAATGTAATCTGATTTCAAATGAAGAGATATTAGATGATGAAAAATGGCCAAGTGTCCTATGGTGATTTATCCATCTTACCGAATTGCATGGACAACCAATCACTGTAATCGCCAAGGAGATAGAATAAACCACTAGATACGAGGTTCACTTGAAATTGTATGTGAACTTGGCAAATATTTGATGCAAATGCAATTGTTGGTGGATTTGATGATGTTGAAATGAAGATGTGATGATGAAAAATGCATTGATGAATGAATTGCATGCTTTTGTGAAATTTTTCATTAGTTTTGAGCATTTTTAGAGCAATTTTGGATAATTTTACGAATTTTGGTCACCAACAAAAGTTAACCACCCAAATAAATCTATGTTATCAAAAATATGAATGAAATGATGGAGTGGATGATTGAAATGATGAATATTATCATTTTGTAAAAATTATGACCATTTTGGTACGTTTTTAAAGTTGTAAAGCTATTTTACAACTTTTGGTCGTAAATAAAAATTAAGCATCAAAATTGATTTTATGAAGTGAATGTATGGATGCAATTTGGAATGATTTTGTGGATGTTTTTGAGCAAGGTGCAGCGACAGTATTGTCATTGTTGTCAACACAGCCAGATAGATCGGTTGATGCAGTGGACAGGAGTTCAGAGGTTATTCAGAGTATGTACAGTGATGTTAAATGCTTATGAGGATGTTTACCCACCTTTTTGCATATTTTCCAAGAAGACCGAAGTGGCCCATATGCTAAAGATAAAAAAAAAAAGCAAAACACCGCAAAGAAAAAAAAGTGTCGCGATATCGTGACATGTTGCATTTTCGCGGTCCAAAGCAAAGAGAAAATGCAAGGAGAAAAAAGTGTCGCGATATCATGACATGTTGCATTTTCGTGGCCGAAAGAGCAAAGAGAAAAAAAAGTGTCGCGATATCGCGACATGTTGCATTTTTGCGGTCGAAAGAGCAAAGAGAAAAAAGTGTCGCGATATCGCGACATGTTACATTTTTACGGTCGAAAGAGCAAAGAGAAAAAAAGGTCGCGATATCGCAACCTGTTGTATTTTCACGAGCCGAAAGCAAAGAGAGAACAAGGAGAAAAAGGTTCGCGATATCGCAAAATATTGTATTTTTGTGGGCCAAAGCAAAGAAAAAGAGCAAGGAGAAAAAGTGTCGCGATATTGCGACATGTTGTATTTTCGCGATCCAAAGCAAAGAGAAAGAGCAAGAAGGAAAAAGTGTCGCGATATCGCGACATGTCGCATTTTTGTGACTCAAAAAGGGCAGGCAGGCAGAGAAACAAAAGTGTCGTGATATCGTGACATGACGCATTTTCGCGACTCAAAAAGGGCAGGCAGACAGAGAAACAAAAGTGTCACAATATCGCGACATGTTGCATTTTTGCCAAAGGAACAGAGTAGTTGACAATGCATCTAATATTAATGATGAACACCAGGATGGTAAAACTAAAGACTGCATAGTGACGTGGACCCATAAGGAATCTTTAATGATTTGAAATCATTTAAGATGGTTGTTACACATGGAAAGAAGCAAACGCATGCCCATGTGGAGAAAAGGAAAAGAAGGGCCTCAAAATAGAAACGAAAAGCCTTTTTTGGAAACCAAAACACATGCATGCATAAGGGAAAGAGAAAATGAACAGTCATGCAGGGAGAAAACGAATAGTCATGCAGGGAGAAAACAAACAGTCATGCAAAGAGAAAACGAACAGTCATGCAAAGAGAAAACGAACAGTCATGAAGGAGAAAACGAATAGTCATGAAGGAGAAAACGAACAGTCATCAAAGGAGAAAACGAACAGTCATGCAAAGAGAAAACGAATAGACATGCAAAGAGAAAACAAACAATCATGCAAGGAGAAAACAAATAGTCATGAAGGAGAAAATGAACAGTCATCGAAGGAGAAAATAAACAATCATGACCGAGAAAATGAACAGTCATGGTAGGATAATATTGTGTCAATTATTTGCATGTGACGTGTTTGACGAAATGCCTTCTCTATATAAACAAAAGGAGTTACATAAAGGAGTTACAATTGACAAGTGGCGTATGAGAATATGAAAGGAGTTACATTTGGAGTTACAAAGAGAAAGGATAGTTATAAAAGGAGTGTTGCTTGGAGAATTTTAATTGGGGATTTTATCTTGCGAAGAGCGCGATAGGCGAGCGAGAAGGGTGTGTGTTTTGTGAATTGTGGGCGATGTTGGGTAAGCAATAGACCAGTCAGGGTCTTGTAAAAGTTAAGTCAATCTTCTAGTTTCAAAATTGAAGTCCAAGTTGGTGCTTGGCATCAGGGGTTGGTGCTCCTTCCAGTTGGTGCTGGTAAATCAGGGGTTGATGCTCCTTCTAATGGGTGCTGGTAAATTGATTGTAAAGTTGGTGCTTTGCAAAGGCTGTATTTGGATGGGAGTCCAAATAGTCATTTTGAGGAGTAGCCAAATCGGTGAACCTTGGTACATCTTGTGTTGTGTGATGTTCTCTTGTTATACTTGCTTTATTTGGTTTTAAGTTTTCATTGTTTCGGCTTTAAGAGTTGAAGATTTAAGTTATAAAGAGCTACATTGATTCACCCCCCATCTCAGTGTCATTGTGAGACTAACAATTGGTATCAGAGCCAGTTTCCATTGTTAGGCTAAATCAGCTAGGGTTGATCTTGGATTAGTACATAATGGGTAAGAAGAATAGATCCTCCTCAAATAAGGCATCTTAGTAAGTTTCAGTTTCTGTGGAAGAGAAAATTGAACTAGAAAAGATAGGAGTGAATTCTGAAGTATGTGATGAAAACCTTGAGGTTGAAGTAGATCTAGAAAGTGAGTTGATCATTGCACTTGAAGAGTTGAATATAGAAAGAAAAAAGAACAAAAGACTGTCCAAGAAGTTGGAAGAATATGGGGATAATATTGAAGATCTCTTCTTACAAATTCATAAATCCAAGAAAATAGAAGAAGCCTTGAAGTCACACCTGGATGATAAAGGCGATGTATGTAACAAACGTGAAGAGGAATCTAACAAAGTTATTAGTGATCTAAAGCTGCAAGTAGAAGAGTCCAAAAGGATTGAAGAAACTCTCAGGTCATAGATCAATGAAAAAGAGATTGTTTGTTGCAAACAAGAAGAGGAGATTGTTTTATTGAGGAAACAACTAGAAGAGGCCAATACAAATCTCAAATTTGAGAAGAGCACAGAGTTTCTATATAAAATGATAAGGCAACAAAGAAGCTCCATGGGTAAGCTTGGTCTTGGATTTGAAGCTGAACAACCTTCATCTTCTAAATCTATAGAGAAGAAGAAGTCCACTGCTGAAGGATCAAAGCAAGAAAATCTTGAAGCTGAATCTTCAAAAGGAAGAAAATCTCAAAGGAGATCTATAGCAAAGCAACCACAAAAAAAGAGGTTCTATCACTCTTACTTTATTCATAATAATGCTTTTAATGGCTATTGTTTTAGATGCAACCATTATGGTCACAAGGCAATTTATTGTGGATTGAATAATAGATCAAAGAGTTATCTTTGGTAGAAATACATCTGTTTTTCCGATTGAACACCATGTGCAATGTTTCAAATGTAATGGTCATGGGCACATAGCAAGGTTTTGTCCAAGAAATTTTGTATCTAATCTAAGGTAAGACAATAGATTTCATCAGACAGAAAGAATGCAACACAGACAGGGAAGAAATCATGTGCATCAAAGAAAGGAAAATAATCATCCATAAAGGATGCACAAGAGATAGAAATGTTTTTTCACATTTGATGGATTATGCAAGAGAATGTTATAACTATCATAATTCTGGGCACATTGCAAGAAATTGTCAAAGTACATTTGCATCAAATCAATTTCAAAGAAGAAAATTTCAACCAAATGGAATGAGACAAAATAGAAAATTTCTCGAAAAACATGCACAAGCTACTGAAAAAGAAAAGTCAAAACAAGAGCCCAAAATTGTAATCAAACCAGAGTGGAGAAAGAAAGAAGAAAGGAAATCGTGTCTCCTTGGATCGAAGGAGACTACTCCTCTATTGCACTAAGCAAATCCGGGTAGCACATCCTCAGGGGGAGCAATCTTAAAGTTTTATTTTAATGCTCCTATGTATTTGTTTGGTTATCTGAGGATGAAAGGCAAGTAGTCAGGGGAAGTTATCATATAGTTGTCAAAGTGTGTTTCAGTTCATGTAGTTTTTTGTGGAGGTACCATGAAGGGTGGTGATTATTAAATTGAAAGTTGTCACCATTTGTAGTATTGCTATATGTCAGTGTTATACTTTTGATGGTTCTACTACCATTGTTCAAAGTTATGGATTATAACAGTTCTAATAATTTGTTTTAGTGAAAGAATGTTGCCCTAGCTACATATATGTGTTTCAATAAAAGCAGTGTGTATTTGTACTACACATTGATGTGAAGATTGTTAGATCTATTATGACGCTTTGGTGAAAATATTTAATTCACGTGTAAAATCAGAAAGCTCACATTTTATTATTGCATTCAAAGCGACTACATGAGTAGGAAGTTACATCAATACAAATTGAGTACAAATATTCGGGGAGACCCCACCAGTTGGTGTTCAGACAAGAAGAAGAGTAGTAAGCAACTACTCTCTATTATCCAACATTGAGCCCAAAAATGTTGTTGATGCAAGCAAAGATGAAAGTTGGATGAAGGCAATAAATGAAGAATTAGATCAGATCGAGAAAAACAAAACTTGGGAGTTAGTACCAAGACCTGCAAATAAAAATATAATCGGTACTAAATGGGTCTTTTGAAACAAATTGAATGAATACGGACAGGTAGTCAGGAATAAAGCAAGATTGGTATGTAAAGGCTATGCACAAGTTGAAGGTATTGAATTTGAGGAAACCTTTGCACCTATGGCTAGACTAGAGGCAATTAGAATGTTTTTAGCTTTAGCAGTTTACAAGAATTTCAAAGTTTATCAAATGGATGTGAAATCAACATTTTTGAATGGGAAACTTGAAGAAGAGGTTTATATTGAGCATCTAGATGGTTTCCAACTTGGTGATGATCCCAACTTGGTTTGCAAGTTGGAGAAAGCATTATATGGCTTAAAACAGGCACCCTAAGCATGGTATGCAAGGCTAGACAACTATCTTACTCAACAAGGGTTCAAGAAAGGTACGGTGGATAGTAATTTGTATGTCAAAACAGAAAATGGCCATCTTATTGTTCTTGTTGTATACGTAGATGATATCATATTTGGCAGCAAAAAAGATGAGTCGTGTAAAGATTGAGCAAATAAGATGCAGAAAGAATTTGAAATGTCAATGATTGGTGAACTTTCATATTTCCTCGGGTTGCAAGTTAATCAAAATGAGAAGGCCATATTTATTTCTCAAATTAAATATGTGAAAGAGATGTTAAAAAAGTTCACAATGAAGGATTGTAAGCCAGTTAGCACTCCCATGACGACAGGTTGCAAGTTGAGCAAGGATGACAAATCTCCACATGTTGATCAAACCATGTACAACTTACTGTACTTAACGGCTACTAGATCAGATATTTTGCAAGCAGTATGCATGGTAGCACAATTTTAGGCTAGTCCCAAGGAGACTCATGTGACATCAGTAAAGAGGATTCTTCGGTACCTCAAGGATACTATGGAGTATGGGTTATGGTATCCGAAAGGTAAGGACTTGTTGGCATTTTTGCCACATTGATTCTCATTGATGAATGCATTGATGTATTGTTGGGGATCTGACCTTTGATTGATGCAGCTTGGGCGAAAAAAGGAGAAAAATTGAGCAAAAAATGGCTAAGTCTGAAAATTGCGACGACGCGCGACATGTTGCGGAATCGCGGTCCAACGCGATCCAACGCGAGCGGGTTGGCGGAACCGTCGCGATATCGCGACGTGTTCCGAAATCGCGGGTCGGCGGGCAGAAAAAGCACTAAGTCTGAAAATTGCAGCGACGCGCTGACATGTCAGCGAATCGCGACCCGGTGAGCGTCGAAGGCAAAAAGTGCAAACTTGCAGCGCGTCGCTGACATGTCAGCGAATCGCGACCGAAAAAGGCGATTGGTACGGCGATGGAAACATGTAGCGAAATCGCGACATGTTCCGATTTCGCGGGGCAGAGCGCAGGGAGGAGCCAACGGCGGAAACATGTAGCGAAATCGCTACATGTTCCATTTTCGCGGGTCAACGGTGGTCAAAGCGTACTGAATGATAAGACGTCACGATTTCGCGACCCGTCGCGATTTCGCGACCCGTCGCATTTTCGCGACCTGCGCAGTTTTCCCGCCAAGTGCAATATGAACGGCCGAAAGGGTTTTTTCGATTTTCGAGGATTTAATGCTAACCCGAATTAAATATTTTGCGGATTTTCGATGCGGTTAAGGACGAAGAGTGCCCAGGCCACCAAAATTAAAGGATTTATTGGTTCAAAGCTGCGGTTCGTGGATTAATTCAACGGTTTTCATGCACATGTTCGAAGAATCGTATTTAATGAAGGGCCGCAAGCGTTTCATGGAATTTAATTTTTATTTCTTCGAGACTGCAATTAAGGGGATCATCTTCCTCGTTTCCTTCGCATGATTGTAGATCACGAGGAAGTTGGTTTTAATTATTTAATGCTGCAAAGAGGACGGACCTCTATAAAAACCAATGTAATTTTCATTTGCAAGGGTTGGAAGTTTTGCTAAAAACTGGAAGTGCACTTGCAAGAATAAACTATTGGCTTCGGATTTTTCAAGCAGTTGTTTGGGTGATTGTCTTTTCTGTTCGTTGCATTTCTAATCAAATTTATATTCCTTGAGTCTTTGTTACATTTAAATTCTGCATATTGGATTTGAATATTGCTTATAAGGATATGATTCTTGGAGTGTAGTCTTGGAGAGATTTTCTGCATACAGTTGTGTGGGAAGTTGAGTCATTATATTCTGTTGCTTGCTGTTGCCGCACTTTAAGTTTTCTCGCTTGTTGTTCTTCTGATCCCATAACTCCGGCCTGTGGCCATATTTCATTTCTTTCTGCAACTTTTAATTTCTTTCCAGCAACACTTATCTTCAAACAGAAATTTAGAATAGTAAAGGGAACCAGCCCACTCTGGAGATTGGTCTGGGAGCCATTTCTTGCTTCCAGCCTTTCAATGTTGGCCAGGTCTAGGGTGCAATTATAAAATCCTTTCCTGTGGCAGATTTTGGACCAACAGTTTTTGGCACGCCCGGTGGGACAGACTTCTTCTGTCTCACAAAAATCCACATTTGTTTTAACACCCGGAGGTCTCAAGATTTGATGAGCTGTCTTGGCCTCATAGCGGAGATTTGTAAGTTCATCTGGCGACTTTGCTGAGTTGAAGATCCAGATTTTTTATCGTGGACGCTTGCCTGTTATTTGGTGATGTGTCTTGAACTCGGAAATACTTCATGATCACAAGATCACGATCAAAGAAATTTGGCGATCTTGTTCAGTTTTTGAACTTGATAGTTCGAGAAGTGGTGAGCATTCTAGATTAGTTTCCTCGTCTCTTCCATCTTCTGCTGTACAAATACCCGAGTATTGTTGCTAGTGTTGCACCCCTACAAGTTCCACCAATGGCACAATTTCCTCCACCCGAGAAAATTCTTGGCATGGAACAGCCACTGGAGCCTTGAATCTGCGGGCTCGGAATCCGGTCACCACGAGTCGCCTTGAAGGCTTTGCCCACTTACGATGGTACTAGCAAAACAGCCTATGAGCACATAAATGATGTGGCTTCTCTAGCTGCTATTCATGACATTACTGATGAAGATGTAATGATCAAATTGTTAGTGTGTTCATTGAGAGGTAAACTGTTGTTTTGGTACAGAACTCTGCCTCCGGCACCATAACATCATGGGATCAATTGGGTGATTTGCTGGTGAAACATTTTCATGAACAGGCTGACCCTTTCTCATTGTTAAATCGGTTCTTGTCATACGAGAGACATCCACAAGAAGAGATACCGATTTTAATGTTCGGTTTACGGAACTTGGCAAAGGATTCCTGATGGTATTCGACCTCTGTGATGAATTAGGCTGCGATGTACTACCTCGGAGCGTTTCACTCGGATATCGGATGGGCGGTTCGGCGAGTCTAATGTGGTGACGTTTCCGGAAATCTTTGAACAAGCAATTAAAGCGAAGCCGATCCGGTTGCTTGTAGGAAGAGCGCCTCCAAAGGTAACTATGCCTCTTATTCCGGATTTGCCTCAATATTTATATGGTTCACAATCACACCCCATGCCGACTATGTATCCTACACCATCATGGAGTTCTAAAGCACCTCAGGTTGCAACTGTCCCAGCTCCTCAATTGCCTGCTTTAACTCCTTTATCGCTCCCTACACCCAGCATTCAACCATCTCCCGTTTCCACTGCATTTCCAGCTTTGCCAGCACCACCAGCTCCTTTGCCCTTACCAGCACTTCCTGCACCTGCAAATCCTGATCCATATACAGCATTATTGCAAGAGGTTAAGTCTGCAAATTCTGCTATTAGAACCATGGGAAACAAGATCACACTCATTGAGAGGAAGCAGGCTGAGAGAGATTTCCAGCCAAGGAGATTTCAACCTCCTCAAGTTACTAGAGATCAAGCTGCCTCCACAAGCAAAGCACCTGAAAAGGGCTTAGCTGTTCTAGCAAATGAAGATGCAGCCCATGCGGATGGAGTATATTGGTGCTCGACTTGTAATGATCCTCACGGAGAGGATACATGTATGGTCCACTTAAATTATGTGCAGACCTTGGCGGCCAGCACCTCAGGTGACCATGTTAATATGATCTCAGAAGCTGGTTGTAATTTGATGACTGCAGTGGAAGATCAAGTTTCGGTTCTAACAAGGACTGGAAAGAAGCCTATGAATGTTGATCCTATTGACTTAGAGCCGTTAAGAGTACCGAGTTGAAGTGAAAAGGCCGATGAAAGCTCTGTGCTAGCTCCAAAGCCTTTGCCCAAAGATCCAACTTTTAACAGAGTTCAAGAAAAGGCGACGATTGCACCAGTAAGGTCAGAAGCAGAGGAGCAGGCACGTGAAAAATTGAAGTATCCATCACTGACCAAGAGGTTGAGAGTGGAAGCTACACAACAGTACAGGACTAGATTTGAGCAACCTGCTGAGATGAAAAATTCTGTTGCAGTTTCATACAACATTGTTGATGATCTTAAAAAGACTCCTGCTAAGGTGAGCCTTTATGATGCTTTGCAATTGCCAGGCCAGGTAGACTTATTACAGGAATCATTAAAATCTGTCAAGGATAATGAAAAAGGTCCTACCCAGACCAGTATATGCACAAACTTTAACCACCTCTGCTACTGGAAAAAATAGGCCACCTCCATTTTATTTGTCATTGCACATAGAGGGTTGGATTGTTCATAATTGTATGATCGACTCTGGTGCTGCCACAACAGTAATGCCCAAGGGAGTCTGTGAAGCCATGGGAATGGAGTATACCCGGAGTAGTCCTGGAGTTCTGCAATTGGATGGTACGCCTGTAAAAACAGTAGGTGTCATTAAGGATGTACCCATTGTCCTGCATACAATGCCCCAAATCACTGTGATTCAAGAAATAGTTGTAGTAGATTTAGAGCCCTATTTTAGCATGTGTTTATCCAGGGAATTTACCGCAAAATTAGGGGGTTATCTGGCATTGGATTATTCTCATCTGGAAATTCCTTTTAAGAATAGACGTCTCAGAATACAGAATGAAAAGCCTTCCCCTTTTCACATTGAGAAGTTGGAAGATGTTGGAAAAGACATGCAGTCAGTCCATATGCTCACTGAAGAGTCTGAAGATGTTGTGTTAATGAGTGAAGTTTTAAACAATCTTCAGTTGGAAGACCAATTTTCAATGCTTAACTTCAATGCCATGATGGAAACAGAGATTGGCTGCTATGCCATTCGAAAACCTGAGATTAAGACAAAGCAGAAATTGTCTAACCCAGTTGATCAGACTGAGGTTATAGATCAGTTATGGCAACTGTATTTCGATGGAGCTAGATGCAGGAATGGTGCCGGAGCAGGTATTGTGTTAATTTCTCCTTCTGGTGTACGAGAGAACTTATTCATATCGACTTACATGGAGTTGTACTAATAATCTTGCTTGAATATGAAGCATTGTGCTTGGGTCCGAAGAAAGCGAAGAAGTTAGGAATAGAACGACTCAATATTTTTGGTGATTCCGAGCTTATTGTAAACCAGGTCACAAATAGATGCATCTCAAAGCGAGCATTATCTGAAAGCATATCGTAATCAGGTTTGGGATTTGTTTGAACTTTTCACTGCGCTTAATATTCAAGCTGTTTCCAGAGAGATGAATAAACATGCTGACTTATTAGCATCTCTTGGAGCGAATTTTTCTCCTGCTGATCAAGTTGTGAACAAGCCCAAGACAGTGAGAATGGTATACAGACCCAGTGTGCCAGATAAGGAAAATTTTTGGCAGGTCTTTGAAACCGATGAGCAGATTGTGAATTTCCTGATACATGAAGTTGCAGCTGTTGAAGGCAGAACTTTGGAAGATGAGGAAGGCTGAAGGTCTTATTCAATTGAGGAATAACCATATTCCAAAGGGTCTAATAACTCCGGAGAGCTTGTTTGACCAACATGATCGTTCCAGAAAGCCTCGAATGGAGATTGATAGAAAGGAATTCATGGAGCTAGAGCTTCGACTGACAAAGTGATTAAGGTTGGCACTGACTCAACCCCAGAAGAAGTGCAAAAAATCGAGCAGCTCTGTAAAGAGTTTTCTGATATTATAGCTTGGAGCTATAAAGACTTAAAGGGTTATAACAAGCAGATTATACAACATACAATTGAACTAGAAGAAGGAGTTAGGCCTTTTCGGCAGAAGCAGAGACCTGTAAACCCAAAGATTGAGACGTTGATGAAGGCTGAACTCGTTAAAATGCTGCAAGCTAAGATCATTTATCCGATCAAGCACTCCACATGGGTCGCCAATTTGGTCCCCGTCCGTAAGAAGAATGGAGATATTAGATTGTGCGTTGATTTTAGGAATTTGAACCGTGCTTCATTAAAGGATCATTATCCTTTGCCGAGAATAGATCAAATATTGCATGTTGTGGCTGGTGCACAGCGTTTTTCTTTCTCTGGATGGATTTTCTGGGTATAACCAGATCTGGGTAAAAGATGAAGATCAGTTTAAGACAGCATTCACCACGAAGTGGGGTACTTTTGCATATCAACGAATGCCCTTTGGGCTGTCAAATGCTGGAGCTACCTTCCAAAGAGCTATGGACATTGCTTTCAAGGATTTGTTGAACAAGATCATTGTAATATACCTTGACGACATGACAGTCTTTTCACATAGAAGAGAAGACCACTTGTTCTCACCGAGGCTGATTTTTGAGAAATGCGAGAGAATTCGGAATCTCCATTAATCCAAAGAAGTCTGTGTTTGTTGTAAAAGAGGGTAAGCTTCTGGGTCATGTGATTTCTGAAGATGGATTAGCAATTGATCCAGCCCGTGTTGAAGCCCTGAAGAAATTGTCACTCCCTGCAAACAAGAAGGAACTTCAATCTTTCTTTGGACAGATAAATTTCATTAGAAAATTCATTGCGGATTTTGCTCAGGTTGTTAAACCAATGACTGAATTGTTGAAGAAAGATGCAGTTTTCCAATGGACGACTCAAAGAAAGGAAGCATTTCGGGAGATCAAGGAAAGAATAGTGCGAGCCCCTGTCCCGATTAATCCCGACTACTCCAAGGATTTCATCTTATATGCGGTTGGAGAAGATGACGGTTATCTTTGCGGTTTTGACGCAAAAGGGAGATGATGGGAATGAAAGGCCCATCGCTTTTACGAGCCAAGTTATTTTACCTCACGAAGCAAAGTACAATTTTATTGAGAAACAGGTATATCTTTGTGATGAAATCCCTGAAGAAATTCAAACATTTTATTTCCCGGAGCGAGGACATTTGTTCATGTGCTTCACCAAGACGTGAGAAATTTCATTCTTCAAGGAGAGTTGGGTGATAAACGTGCTGGCTGGGTCACCAAGATCCGGGAATTTGATGTAGAAATTCACCCGACTAAATTAGTGCGTGGTAAAGCTACGTGCGGCGAGTTAGCAAAGATAGCGACATTTGATGTATGCGAAGATCGGGGAGAAGCTCTTCTTGGTAATAACAATTTAATGAATTTCTTAATTACGGAAAAAGATTGGACGAGAGGACTCGATTGATTATTTCACAACTGGAAAATGTCCGTCACAATCGACTGCTTCTCAGAGAAGGAGATTTCGGTTGCAAGCTCTGCGGTATGTTTTGTTTTCAGATGGTTTGTTTTTTAAAAATATTGATGGTGTTATTTTGAAGTGTGTTAAACAAGCAGACAGGGATAGGATCTTGGAAGAGTTCCATTCCGGTCTATCAGGAGGACATTTTGCAGGAAGACCGATGGCCTTGAAAATCATTCGAAGTTTGGTTACTACGGCCGACCACTGTTCTCGAATTCCTTCAAGATTGCACAAACCTGTGATAAGTGTCAAAGATATGCGGGAAGAGTAAGGAATGCAGCTACTGCCTTTGCATCCGATTCGAGGTTGAAGCACCCTTTCAGCAATGGGGGTTAGATTTTATTGGAATAATTGATCCTAATTCCTCAGTGGTCACAGATACATTTTAACGACTACAGATTATTTCACCAGGTGGTCTGAAGCCATACCTACAAAGATGGCCAATCAATCTGTAGTGATTTCTTTCGTTGAAAGTTTAATTACACGTTTTGGTGTTCCAGATGCCATCATTACAGATAATGGGACTCCATTCATTGGAGCTGAATTGGCTGAGTTTGCTAACAAGTTTGGCATTTTCCTTAAGACATCTTCCAATTACTATCCACAGGGAAATGGCTTGGCAGAGTCAACGAATAAAAATTTGCTCAGAATTTTGAAGAGGTCATTGGGAGAGAACAAAAGATCTTGGCACTTGTTATTGAATCAGGTGTTATGGGCAGACAGGATTTCCGTTAAGAAGTCCATTAAAACCTCACCATATGCCCTAGTCTATGGCAAAGAAGCAAGGTTGCCAGTCCATCTTGAGTTGCCAGTATTACGGCAGTTGCAGTCTTTTCAAGATGATGAGACAGGACACGAGTTCCTTGGATCTGCGAATAGAACAGTTGTTGGAATTAGAGGAGCATCGTTCCAAAGCATATAATGAATTTGACAAGCACATACAAGGGATTTCGAAGTGGTTTTATAAGCATTACGCAGCCCGTCCATTCAAGACGAGAGATTTGGTGCTGAAATGGAATGAGAATAAAGCTAAACCCGGCAATCATAAGAAGTTTGATGCATTACGGGAGGGGCCGTTCCGTATTTCCAGTACTGGTGCAGCTAATTCTTTCTATTTGGAAGAGATGGATGGTAGCCCACTTCCAATTTCAGTTAATGGCTTTCATTTGAAAGCCTACTTTTCATGACTTCGCAAGTTCAATTTGAGTTTGTATATAATATATAAAAAAAAAAAAAAGTATGTATATATGTGTTGCCTTTTATTGTCACCTTGGCTCTTGTTGCTTGTGGGCTGTAGGTGTTGGTTTCCCTTTTTGTCTCCTCCTTTCCCAGCAGTTGGTGGCTTTCTTCTTTTCCCTCCCCTTTTTCTTTCCTTTCCCTTCTTCATCTTCCTTCTTTTACTTCTTTTCCTTCTGCAGTTACAGAATAAGCCACGGCTGTTGTTTCTTCTCCCCTTGTCTACTTTTCCCATGTCTTCTTATCCCTTTCTTCTCAGTTTGTTTTTGTTTTAAAAAAGAAAAAAAAAAAAAAAAAAAAAGGCATTTCTTTTCCAGCTTAGTTCATTTTCATTTCACGCTTCAAAACTTCCACTTATGTTCCATCCATTCGTTCATTCCATCTATTGCCGCTGGTAGTGTATCAACATGATGTTGTTATGTCTATCTCATTCATCACTTGCTTACTTCCACATCACTCCATTGCGATCACCGCTTGCGCAATCGCGAGAGCTCACTCCACCATCACATTCCATTTCTTCGGTTTATAACCGCTTCTATGCAGGTTCTTCCAGTTCTAGTTTTTCGTAGCGAGAAGAAGTTTGGCGACGAGTCCCTGACATGTTTTGCAGCAGCTTGTTTACAGTTCCAATATGACTCTGTGCCCAATGGACTAAGGCCTGGATTCTTGCATACAGCGAGCTGTATACCCCGCGAGCCGCCAAGAATGTTGGCATTTTTGCCACATTGATTCTCATTGATGAATGCATTGATGTATTGTTGGGGATCTGACCTTTGATTGATGCAGCTTGGGCGAAAAAAGGAGAAAAATTGAGCAAAAAATGGCTAAGTCCGAAAATTGCAGCGACGCGCGACATGTTGCGAGAATCGCGGTCCAACGCGATCCAACGCGAGCGAGGTTGGCGAAACCGTCGCGATATCGCGACGTGTTCCGAAATCGCGGGTCGGCGGGCAGAAAAAGCACTAAGTCTGAAAATTGCAGCGACGCGCTGACATGTCAGCGAATCGCGACCCGGTGAGCGTCGAAGGCAAAAAGTGCAAACATGCAGCGCGTCGCTGACATGTCAGCGAATCGCGACCGAAAAAGGCGATTGGTACGGCGATGGAAACATGTAGCGAAATCGCGACATGTTTCGATTTCGCGGGGCAGAGCGCGAGGAGGAGCCAACGGAGCGGAAACATGTAGCGAAATCGCTACATGTTCCATTTTCGCGGGTCAACGGTGGTCAAAGCGTACTGAATCCGTCGCATTTTCGCGACCTGCGCAGTTTTCCTGCCAAGTGCAATATGAACGGCCGAAAGGGTTTTTTCGATTTTCGAGGATTTAATGCTAACCCGAATTAAATATTTTGCGGATTTCCGATGCGGTTAAGGACGAAGAGTGCCCAGGCCACCAAAATTAAAGGATTTATTGGTTCAAAGCTGCGGTTCGTGGATTAATTCAACGGTTTTCATGCACATGTTCGAAGAATCGTATTTAATGAAGGGCCGCAAGCGTTTCATGGAATTTAATTTTTATTTCTTCGAGACTGCAATTAAGGGGATCATCTTCCTCGTTTCCTTCGCATGATTGTAGATCACGAGGAAGTTGGTTTTAATTATTTAATGCTGCAAAGAGGACGGACCTCTATAAAAACCAATGTAATTTTCATTTGCAAAGGTTGGAAGTTTTGCTAAAAACTGGAAGTGCACTTGCAAGAATAAACTATTGGCTTCGATTTTTCAAGCGATTGTTTGGGTGATTGTCTTTTATGTTCGTTGCATTTCTAATCAAATTTATATTCCTTGAGTGCTGTTACATTCAAATTCTGCATATTGGATTTGAATATTGCTTATAAGGATATGATTCTTGGAGTGTAGTCTTGGAGAGATTTTCTGCATACAGTTGTGTGGGAAGTTGAGTCATTATATTCTGTTGCTTGCTGTTGCCGCACTTTAAGTTTTCTGCTGTTGTTCTTCTGATCCCATAACTCCGGCCTGTGGCCATATTTCATTTCTTTCTCGCAACTTTTAATTTCTTTCCAAGCAACCCTTATCTTCAAACAGAAATTTAGAATAGTAAAGGGAACCAGCCCACTCTGGAGATTGGTCTGGGAGCCATTTCTTGCTTCCAGCCTTTCAATGTTGGCCAGGTCTAGGGTGCAATTATAAAATCCTTTCCTGTGGCAGATTTTGGACCAACAGGACTTCACCCTTATTACGTATTCAGATGCAGATTGGGCAGGATGTGTAGATGACAGAAAGAGTACCAGTGGAGGTGCATTCTATCTTGGAGACAGGTTGGTCGCGTGGCACAATAAGAAACAAGAGTTAGTCTCCTTATCCACAGTAAATGCAGAATATATTGCAACGACAACGTGTTGTACGTAGGTATTATGGATGAAACAAACCCTGAAAGATCTTGGTATTAACTTCAGTGAGCCAATTTCAGTGATAACACCAACGTAATTAACATCTCAAAGAATCTAGTTATGCATTCTCGCACAAAACATATTGCTATCCGATATCACTTTTTGAAGGATAAAGTTGCGAAAGGTGAGGTTAAGTTGGATTTTTTTCCAACAACAAAGCAAGTAGTGGATATCTTCACAAAACCATTGCCCAAGGAAGTCTTTGAGTACCTTCACAATAAATTGGGAGTGGTCACGCTTCCCAAGAATTGACTAGCTATCGGGACCACATTCTCAGGGGGAGCATTTGTGTATTTGTTTATCTTTTTGCTCATGTTTGTGATTTTTGCTAAGTGTAATAATTTTTGCTCGAGAATGTTGTGCATGGACTCGAGGGGGAGTTTGCGACGAGCCCTTTGATATTGTTGTCAAAGGGGGAGAAGAGTTATAAGAAATTGCACGTGTTGCCAACAATTCCAAAGGGGGAGATTGTTGAGCAAGGTGCAGCGACGATATTGTCATTATTGTCAACACAGTCAGATAGATCGGTTGATGCAATGGACAGGAGTTAAGAGGTTATTCAGAGTATGTACAGTGATGTTAAATGCTTATGAGGATGTTTACCCACTTTTTTGCATATTTTCCAAGAAGACTAGAGTGGCCCATATGCTAAAGATCAAAGAAAAAGCAAAACACCGCAAAGAAAAAAAGTGTTGCGATATCGCGACATGTTGCATTTTTGTGGCCGAAAGAGCAAAGAGAAAAAAGTGTCGCGATATCGTGACATGTTGCATTTTCGCGACCGAAAGAGCAAAGAGAAAAAAGTGTCGCGATATCGCGACATGTTGCATTTTCGTGGTCGAAAGAGCAAAGAGAAAAAAGTGTCGCGATATCGCGACATGTATTTTCGCGGGCCAAAGCAAAGAGAAAGAGCAAGGAGAAAAAGTGTCACGATATCGCGACATGTATTTTTGCGGGCCAAAGCAAATAAAAAGAGCAAGGAGAAAAAGTGTCGCGATATCGTGACATGTCACATTTTCACGCCTCAAAAAGGGCAGGCAGACAAAGAAACAAAAGTGTCGTGATATTGTGACATGTCACATTTTCGCGACTCAAAAAGGGCAAGCAGGCAGAGAAACAAAAGTGTCGCGATATCGCGACATGTTGCATTTTTGCCAAAGGAATAGAGTAGTTGATAGTGCGTCTGATATTAATGATGAACACTAGGATGGTGAATCTGAAGACTGCATAGTGACGTGGACCCATAAGGAATATTTAATGATTTGAAATCATTTAAGATGGTCGTTACACATGGAAAGAAGCGGATGCATGCCCATGTGGAGAAAAGGAAACGAAGGGCCTCAAAATAGAAATGAAAAGCCTTTTTTGGAAACCAAAACACATGCATGCATAAGGGAAAGAGAAAATGAACAGTCATGCAGGGAGAAAACAAACAGTCATGCAAAGAGAAAATGAATAGACATGCAAAGAGAAAACAAATAGTCATGCAAGGAGAAAACGAACAGTCATGAAGGAGAAAATGAATAGTCATGAAGGAGAAAATGAACAGTCATCGAAGGAGAAAACGAACAGTCATGCAAAGAGAAAATGAATAGACATGCAAAGAGAAAACGAACAGTCATGCAAGGAGAAAACGAACAGTCATCGAAGGAGAAAACGAACAGTCATGAACGAGAAAACGAACAGTCATGGTACGAGAATATGGTGTCAATTATTTGCATGTGACGTGTTTGACGAAATGCCTTCTCTATATAAACAAAAGGAGTTACATAAAGAAGGAGTTACAATTGACAAGTGGCGTATGAGAATATGAAATAAGGAGTTACAAAGAGAAAGGATAGTTATGAAAGGAGTGTTGCTTGGAGAATTTTAATTGGGGATTTTATCTTGCGAAGAGCGCGATAGGCGAGCAAGAAGGGTGTGTGTTTTGTGAATTGTGGACGATGTTGGGTAAGCAATAGACCAGTCAGGGTCTTGTAAAAGTGAAGGCATTTTTAAGTCAATCTTCTAGTTTCAAAATTGAAGTCCAAGTTGGTGCTTGGCATCAGGGGTTGGTGCTCCTTCCAATTGGTACTGGTAAATCAGGGGTTGATGCTCCTTCTAGTGGGTGCCGGTAAATTGATTGTAAAGTTGGTGCTTTGCAAAGGCTGGATTTGGATGGGAGTCCAAACAGTCATTTTGAGGAGTAGCCAAATCGGTGAACCTTGGTACATCTTGTGTTATGTGATGTTCTCTTGTTATACTTGCTTTATTTGGTTTTAAGTTTTCATTGTTTCGGCTTTAAGAGTTGAAGATTTAAGTTATAAAGAGCTACACTGATTCACCCCCCTCTCAATGTCATTGTGAGACTAACGAGAGGTAACATACATTTTTAGAGGATTTTGGTGTTTCTGCAAAAATTTAAAACCAGACATTAGCTAGCATCTTCAGCATCCTCAGATGTCGATAAGCGTTTGACACTCTATAGACTTTGGTCAGTATTTCAATGTGCCTATGAACACCCATGGGCATTCCAGTGCACCAAAAATAAATATAAATATTCTACAAAAGTGAAATTAGATTCATTCTTGCATTCATAAATTCCATAAACTGCATTTGAAAGAGTGAGTGAGGAAGTGAGGTGGAGTGGAGTGTGGTGGGGTGGAAGCTATGGCGATGGAGGGTGCAGATGCAACAACAGGAGCAAAGGCGGCTAAGGTAAGTGCCCTTGGCACTCTTTTTGGACTTGTGCAATTTTTTTTTAAGTATGCAATGAATGTGAATTTTATGTGTTTGCATTGTACATGTGTTGTGCTGCAATTGAGGAACTTGGAGGCTCAACATCGGTTCTCGCCCTCTTACCTGGGGTGAGAAAGACACTATGGGATGAGCAGTTGAAATGGCTAGAGACTGTGGGGCTAGTTGGGACAACTTAGATTGATATGATGAGGGTATATGAGGGCTATCTCTCTACCTTGGTAGAGATATGGGATCCATATAGGGGGACCTTTAAGCTCCCTACTGGAAAGGCGACAGTGACACTTGAGGATGTATACCGCATCCTTAAAGTATTGGTGGAGGGTTATGTGTCGAGGTTGGACATGATAAGGAGCATGAGATGAGATAGATTTTTGGAGATTGATGGTGATATGTGAGTGTGAAGGGTGGAGGTATAAGGTACTTGGTGATGTATATAGATAAGGAGTTGAAGGCATTGCCTACCTTGGTCATGTTCTTGTTGGTTAACACAGTGGCACCGAACAACAATAGCTGTCATTTTCCTTGGAACATGATCAGGTTGGTGTATGATATGATTGATGAGCCTCGATGTACACATGGGCACCTACTCTGCTAGCTCAATTGTACCAGGAATTATATGAGATGAGGAGACATAAGTGAAAGGGATTGGGTTATAGTTTACTATTGCAGTGTTGCGGTTGGGAGCACTTTATGTGGCTCAACTTGTGGGATTGCCTACTAAGGCATGGTATGAGGAGAAGCCATACACTTTGAGATGATGAGTGGATGAGGAGGTGCAACCGAGTCATCCTATCCAAACTAGCTAGGAGTATAGATATCTATGGGTAGGGCTGACACCTGCTTAGGTGTATTGGAGGCCATGGCAAGGCGCTACTTGGACTGGTGATGGGGAGTAGCTACAAAGAGTTTGATAGGTTAGATGGGTGGTTGGGATGCGTAAGAGCGAGGTGGATCTAGTCTAGTTCTCACGAGTGCTACGATAGTTTAGACTACAATAAGGGGTTCCTATGGTACTAGTGTTATACAAGCATTATCGGGATGAGATGGGTCTACCTTGTGTTGAGGCATGGAGGGTGACCTATAAGGATGATGAGAAGATAGATCTCCTCGATGTGGATGATGGGAAACTACTACTAAGTATGATGCATGGTTCACTCACAAAAACCATGGATATCAAGTCTAGTAGTGGATTAGGACAGTGGGGATGAGGATGAGATAAAGATCAAGGTGGAGAAGGTAGATGAGGCTCCCAAACATTGTAAATGTATTTGATCTAGCAGTCGAGAGAGACAGGTGAGGGATGCAGCAGAGCAAGTTCCAGATATTGGAGGTGATGGAGATGGTGATGGTGATGATGATGATGATTATATGGAGGAGGTTCTAAAGAGACTTCCAAGTCAGAGTGGGGAGGATTGGGTGAGGTTTGAGCAGATGGTGGCAGATTAGGATGCAGAGATAGCGACTCAGGATGCAAAGATAGCTTAACTACGGGTAAAGCTAGAGGTACAGATAGTTGCAAGTGGAGATGAGGATAGGATCACGAGGCTCTAGGTAAAGCTAGCATAGAGGGATTGTCATCAAAGGCATGATGTATTACACCTTCAATCCCAATATGGATACATCTAGGAGTTGGAGGATCTTTTGATATAGCATAACATTAGGCTGCTAGATTGACCCTCTTCCTTCATATCTAGTACTGTTAGGCATAGTGAGTCTAGGCATAATGGCTCTAGGTCTAGGGCTCCTTCGGGGTCATAGGAGTCCTCTTATAGGCAGTAGCTAGTACTTAGATGCACTTTTTGCATATGATCCTTGGTGCTTCATTGTACATAGCCTTTGGGAATTTATTGTGCATGTGATATATATATATATATATATATATATATATATATATATATATATATATATATATATATATACATGGTTTTTCTTTTATGTTATGCTTTTGTGTGAATGCATGTGTATATGTGTGATGCAATGATAATGCAATAATAATGTGTATAAATGCAAATGAATTAATGCTCTAATGATCATTCGTAGTTTATATTTTACTTGACCATGGATAGCATTGTTGTTTAATCAAGGGTACCAAAATGGTGGTATGTGATATGAAAGACTCCTATAATGATATGGATGTTGATATGGAAGAAGATATGGAAACTATTTTTTTTGTAGAGACTCGGACATACTAGTGATATCAAACAAACTCACTAAATACTGCTTAATTTCTCTAGAACCAAATGTGTGTGCAGTGAATTCATTTACCAATGACTTGAGGTAATAAAGAACCAATGTGTGTGCAAGTGAGTTCATTAAACCATATTGAGTAAATTTTGGTGAAATTTGTCATGGAGAAGACCACGAAGCTAGTGTATCCTTATGTGTGGTCAGAGGTCTCTTCAAGAGAGACGTATCACCATACATGAGCATAATCCATTACCAATCAAGCATATATAGCCCTAGTTAATATTATATCCATAGTCCAAGAACCTTATCTCTAAGCTTTGGGGATTAGAAGTACCTAACCATATGACTAGAAATGTAGTTCTATCCTTACAACTTGAGGATCTATGGTGTGTGATGCGTAAAAGATTTAGAGCTTTGGGGAATTGGATTCTCAACCAAAGTGTGATGAGAATTGTACCCTATCCTTACTACTCATTCTTGTTTTTATAAGTAATTATGATAGTGGTGAAGACTAGTTTTGTTTTTTGGACTATGTGCATGATGAGACAAGCAAGGGTTTCCCTTTTCACTTCAAGGTTCAACCCAATTATGGTGTTATCCCTCTTTGAAACAAGATGTTTTTAAGATGTGTGATTGTATTTGGTTCAAGAGTGTTAGAATCAATTTCGAGTTGTCAAGATTTTCTTAGTGAGAATGTGTCTTGGCCCTAAAGAAAAATCAATATGCATTGGAGGTTACTAGAAACACTAGGAGTCGCTAAGTGATCGAAAACACCTAGGGATTATAGAAATGCGGTTGAAAAATGATAATTTAACTTTATGGAATGGTGCAATGCGATGGATGTGTACTTGAAGGTACCCTTGATTAAGGCAACAAAAATTATTGGATCAATTATTATCTAAACTAAATAAATGACCCCCTAATATGAAATGGAATGTGTGAAGGTGGTTGTGAATGCAATGTATGAAATGCAATTTGTGAAATATAATGTGTGCAATGCAATGTGTGAAATACAATGTGTAAAATGCAATGTGTGAAATGTAATGTGAGAAACACAATGTCTGAATTGCAATGTGTAAAATACAACGTGTAAAATGCAAGTTGTGAAGTGCAATGTGTAAAATACAATGTGTAAAATGTAATGTGTGACATACCATGTTGTTTTTGTGTATTAGCCATGTATATATACATATATAAATCACATTAAGCATAGAATGATCTCAAGTGGATAATGTTAAATGGTTCAAGCTCTTCAACACCCTCTATACTGGCAAGCCTATAAGTTCCTTTACCTGTATGGACCTAACCAATTAACCCTAAATTTATCATGAAGATGCGGTAATGCATTGGTGTTTTGTTGTTTCTCTTTAAGAACAAGATCTCCTACTTGTAATTCATATAGATGAACTTTGGTATTGTAAGCACACTTTAGTCGGTCTTGATAAACTCATAAATGCTCTAAAGTATTGATCCGCCTTTCATCAAGAAGCATGAGTCGGTCAGAATGTGCTTTTCTAGAAGCATCATCATCTATGAATTCTAGCAATGAATTTCGTAATGAGGGGATCTCAAGCTCAAAAGGTATAATTGCTTTGGCTCCACAGACTAGTGAAAATGGTGTTGCCCCAGTAGACATGCAGATGCTTGTTCGATAAGCCCGTAATACCAAGGGGATTTGAGTGTGCCAATATAGATGATTTTATTTGACTAGTTTCTTGAGAATAACAATTAAGGTCTTGTTGGTAGCTTTAGCTTGTCCATTTACTTGTGGGTAATAAGGAGTCAAGAAATTATGTTGGATATTAAATTTCTTGCAAACTGCTCGAACATACATGTTTTTTAAAGACTTGTCATTGTTAGAGATGATTTTTGAGGGAATACCAAAATGACATATGATATGATGAAGTATAAACTCCACAATTAGAGGTCCTATCGTACTAGTTAGAGGAATTGCCTCAACCCACTTTGTAAAGTATTCAGTGGATGTGATGATGAATGTATGTTATCCCGAGAAAGGAGGTGAGATTTTTCCAATCAAATCAAGATCCCATTGTGAAAAGGGCCAAAGGCTTTGAATGGGTTGTAATGCTTGTTATGGTACATGAGTCAAATTAGCATGTTGTTGAAATTATTGATAATGCTTGACGTAAATACAACAACCGCATTCCATGGTGGGCCAATAGTAACCCATGCGTAGAATACACTTTGCAATGGTCATTCCACTAAAATTACCACCACAAGTACCATCATGATCTTCAACTATTGCTATTTGTGCCTCTGCAGGCTCAAGACAATGAAGGAGGACTCCATCATAACCATGCCTATACAACACATCCCCCAAGAGAGTATAATGAGCTACCTTTTGCTTGAAAGTGTGTTTAGTAGTTCGTGATATGTCTAATAGGAGTGTTCCAAAATTGAGGAATGCTACTATTTGCATTAACCAAGGCTCATATGGCTCTATGTGGATAAAGCAAACATCCTTTTCATCCTTAGATTCAACATGGATAATTGCAGATTTAGAGATTGTTGTTACAATAAGTGGTTGTACCTATCCTACGAAGTTCTTTGGAATCAATGATCCTAGAGAGGCCATCACATCTGCAAATCGATTAGTCGAACATGGCAAACTATCGATTTCATGCCAATAAAACTTAGAGAGTAGTGACATTGCTACTTCATACTAAAGCTTTATGGTAGGTCCCTTACATTGGTATTCTCCATTTATTTGATGAACAACAAGTTGAAAATCACCAAATATCCTGATACGCTTTATGCCCATAGCTATGGCTGCTTGAAGATCTAAGATTAAGACTTCATACTCTACATCATTGTTTATGCATTGGAAGTCAAGTTTGAAAGATAGGGGAATAGGCACCCCCTGTAGTGTATGAAACATTACTCTAACACCTTAACCTTTTTTGCTTTTAGAACCGTCAAAGAATAGTGTGATATCGACATCTTCCTCTAGAATGATATCTTCTTCTCGTTTAGTGATAGTGAATACTGAATCATATGGGAGCTCAATAATCAAAGATTGATCATTAGGCAGTGGAGCTTCCACAATTTGATTGGCTATGAGCTGGATTTTTGGCTGATGAATTCAAGATCAAATTCAATGAGAAATTATTCATTTTGCGATGCGAGTGTTATTGTAAGTGTGAGACACCATATAACATAGAGGATTTTCATGAGCTATGACATAAGTGGTGTGGCTAAGCATGTAATGTATGAGTTTCTTAGTAGCAAAAACCACTACTAAGCATAATTTTTCCATGTAAGCATATCTGGTTTTATAGCTTACCAATGTTTGACTAATATAATAGACAACTTGCTCTCGATTGTTTTCATTCTTTTGTGCAAGCATTGTCCCTAATGCAAAGTCTGTTGCTGAAATATAAAGATGGAAGGGGACCCCGAATGATGAGTTCAGACTAGTGGAGAAGCCAAGTATTTCTTGATGTCATCAAAAGATTTTTGGCACTCATATGTCCATGAAAGTATCACCTCTTTTGTAGTAGGTGATTGTATGGCCTACATTTATCAAAAATTTGTGCAATGGAACTATGGATCAATTGGATCTTTCCTTGTAAACTACGCAATTTCTTTAAGTTTTTTGGGGGAGGCATCTCCATGATGGCCTTGGATTTGTTTGGGTCCACCTCAATGCCTCTTTTGGAGATAATGAATCCTAGTAGTTTGCTAGAGGTAACACCAAAGACACACTTTTTGGGGTTCAACCTTACATTATGCTCTAGAAGTCGATCAAAGACTTTTTCCAAGATACCAATGTGCTCTTGTCGAGTTTTGGATTTTTCCAAGAGATCATCCACATAATATTCAATGATCTTATGCATGTAATCATGGAAGATATATGTCATGGCATGTTTATAAGTGGCACATGCATTTTTTAGGCCAAAGGGAATCACCTTGTAACAAAAAGTCCCTCAAGGTGTAGTGAATGATATTTTGTGTCGGTCATCAGGATTGATTCGAATCTGATTGTATCCTGAAAAACTATCCATTAGAGAAAGCATTTCATGGCCAACACAATTATCGACAAGAGTATAGATGTTTGGTAGAGGAAAATCATCCTTAGGACATGCTTTTTTAAGGGCTCAAAAGTTAGTGCAAATGTGTATCGCCCCATTAGGCTTACGAACATGTACCATGTTTGAAAGCCACTCACGATAGTCAATGGGTACAATGAAACCCACATCTAAAAGCTTTTGAAGCTCTTCTTTGACCATGAGGGCAATGGTAGGATTCATACTAGTGATTGGTAGAATATGACTAGCAAAATGTGATTGGTAGAACGCGACTAGCAGAGGGCGACCTTTGCTGGCATCAATAGGATGCTGCTACATACCCTCTCCTATACCACATGTCATGGATCCACAAACTTTAGGCATGTAGAATTCTATAAATAGGAATGTAGACTCATTTTTTGCCCTTTTTTCCTGTGTAGATTTTTTCGAAGTTTTTTCCAAAGCATTTTTCAAAGTGTTTTCTAGGTATTTTTAGGGTGTTTTCAAGGTGTTTTTAGCAGTATTTTCAATGCGTTTTTAGGGCATTTTCGCAGCATTCTCAACACATTTTCAAGGTATTTTCAAGGAATTTTTAGGATGTTTTTAGGGCATTTTAGGGTGTTTTTATATCATGTTCAAACCATTTTTAAACCATTTTCAGGCAATTTTTAGTGTAGAAATGGCTAGCTCTTCCTCTCCTCTGCCTGTGAAAGTGTCATTCAAGAACAAATTTTGCCCCAATATTTCAAATATTTTTGGCACACTTGGAAGAGATTCGCAATGGGTTTACACCTCTAGAGTCGTAGGAGTGATCAAGATGCCACAGTTCAACACCAATGTCTCCCTGATGCAAAGGATAGTTAGTTCCTACGACCATGACGAGTCCACTGTTCACATCAAAGTGGATAATAGGGATATTATTTTTTCTATGAAACCCTCAGATGTGCAACGACTAATAGGGCTACCATTTACGGATGGTCACCTGGTGAGCAACCAATATGCCTTGAGCAAAGATGACAAACGACTATTGGAGACCACCTATGGTGTCCATTCCGATAATTTGAAAGGTATATTTTTTAAATTTAGTTTTTATTTTTCTACATTTTTTAGGTATTATAGTTTCCATTTTCTAATAATGTTCTCCCTTTTGTAATTTTTATTTTCTAATAATGTTCTCCCTTTTTTTAATTATCCCTTTTTTTAGTTAATTCTACTAAGTCCAAAAGGGGCTTAAACATTTCCAATATTGGAGATAAATTTCTTCATGCTTGCATTGAATTTTTCTAGTCAAGACTTATTTTGTAGGGATGACCTACAGATATCCCATTTTGGGCATTGGCCTATTTGGTTCGATGTATTGCAAGCGCCATATTTGATTGGTCCATGCACATTTTGAACCGTGTTAAACAAGATCTTTTGAATGCCTAGAAAATACAATCTTCTTATGTAGTAACAACCAACAATTTTATTATTTCTCTTTTTAATGAAGCATATTACAATCTTCAAAATGGCCCTCCTCCAACTGCATTGCACCCAAGCTTGATGGCTATTGGTATGATGGAGGAAGAAATAAAGGTAAATTTTTTTTTTTAAAAATCTATGTTTTCTTTCTTTCCAATCAATCTTTTTATTTTCTAATTTTCTTTTGAAAGCAGAAAAAAGTAGCTCCATCTTCTAGTAAAAGGGATGCCACCATTAGGATGCACGAAGCCACTACATATTCTAACACGTAGTCACAATCATCACCAGTAAGTACCTCAAGAACCATGAAACGTTCGAGGTCTCCTATTGAGCAACATACACCTATGGCTCCTTTTATTTTTTATGTTGAAGAAGTAACCTCAAGCTCACAAGGTAACCTTATTATTCGAAACTACTATTTTAAATGATGTATTTTAATGATTTTAAATTATATTTAGTTTAAGGAAATATTTTATATGTTTTCAGAGCAAGGGCAAGTGGATGCATCATCAATGGGTGCAGAGTCTGAGTCTGGTATGTTTGGTTAAATTAAATCTCTTTTTATGGTATTATTTTTTACACTAGTTTTAATTGATATTTTCATGTAAAATTTTGCAAATGCATTAGTTACATTCAAAAGACTAAAAAAATATGCCTCCATCATCTCCACACCCGCAAATGTCTATCCACAATAGGTAGTACCATTGGTGAGGAATCAAATGCATGGGAAATAATTCCTCACACCATCGACTCTTGGAGCAAGCAAAATGTCTTTCCAAGACACACACTGTGTCTAACGTTTCTTCCTTCCCAACATTATCTCTTGGGAATTTTTCAAATTCCCTCTAGGAATCTTGATGATGATTTTCTTTATCAAGATACCAATCCTGAAACTTTACCTTTCAAGGCAAGTGATGTGCTTTAGGGTCCACAGAGCCATCATGAAGCAGAAGAGACTATTGAGGCAGATGCCACTAGAGTTTCCTCATCCCCCCATCAAGTCACCACCCATCATCCTCTGAACGATGATGATAAAGTTAATTTTTCAAAAAATATTTTATTAGCTAATAGATGTAAAGCTATAGTTAATGATAGTCTACTTTCAGATATTGATGGTTTAAAATATTGGGAATATTGAGCCAAGGTTTTGATAAAAGAAATAAATGCTTGATATAGAAATTTTTCAAAAATAAAGGAGTTGTTTTCAAAGGTGGAGAATGAGCCACAAAAGCTTGATGCTTTGTTACATAAAGCTGAATCTAGCACCGTGCAGGCCGAGTCTATATACAATGATGAAATTTTGAAAATTATGTTGAATCGATTAGAAAACCTCAATGTCGAGGCCCAGGCATATTTCAATGAATGGACAACAGATAAGAAAAAAGTAGCAGTTGCAAAAACTGCAAGACTTACCACTGATGTAAGTTTTACATATAATTGAAAATCATTTTTTTCTTAAATATATTTTGTTTATAAATATTAACCTTTTTCTCTTCTATTTTGTAGTCTAATTTTGAACACTTAAAGGCGCAAGTCAGCGCCATGAAAACGTTGATTAAGACTACAAGAACTAGTGTGATTAATGCTATGGAAGTGAAGAAAATATTACAATCCACTATCAGAGAAAACAATTGGCTGAAGAAGTTTATCAAAGATAAGGGCCTAGATGTGGAGGTTGTATTAAAACAAAATGAGAAAGAACTTAATGCACCTTTTAGAGAAGATCCTACGAAGGAAGAAGGTTCATTGCTAGCGGGGTTGAACACTACAATTGAAATTCTGGTAAGAGCTGGTGCATTGCAAGCAAAGGATATTGAGGAAGATCCAGCTGAACCTTCAAGCACCATGGAGAAAGAAAACTAGTTGACTGTTGTTTTTTTTGTTGAGGAGAAACCAAACATGTTGTATAGCTTTTTTGTAAATTGTAAAAGAATGCTTTCAAATCAATAAAAGAGACAATTTCCAAAAAAATTGTATTATCTTTTTGAAATTTTGTTTTAAATATTGTGATGTTTTGATTAGTTATGTGGATGCAATAAATAATTTTGAATTATGAATGAATTGCTAGGAAAAATGTACATAGCCAAAATGTTCTTTTATGTTTTATAAAATCATTTGAAATGACTGAAATGCAGCACAAATATTTACTTTGCCATAAATGGTTTATAAAATATAAATCTAATAAATAATTTGAATATCATAGACTAATAATCCAATAACAAGGCTTAAATAACATGATATACAAAATATCCAATGATCCATAATCAACATATATGTAATCAAATAATCCAATTTCATCAACATATACATAATCAATTAACAGGGCTATGATATACAAAATATCCAATAGCACATCTAATCTCATATTATATGATATCAAAAAATACATGTCTCAAATTATAATCAAATCTCAATATTCTGTAGAAAACTGATAACATAATATGTGAAATCTATTCAAATGAAAGCATCCATTGATTATAATGTTGGAAGCTAGAACAAACACTTTTTAGATTGTACAAAATATTTTGTACTCATACCCAAAAATTTTGTCACCATAGTCTGATCAGTGTTACCATTATCCTCATCATCATGAGTATTCGTGACACCTCTTCTCTCTACCAGAGATTTCCAATATGCCAAAGCTCTTTCATAAGGATACTTCTCCACCTCATAGGTCGACACATATACTCTCAAACAATTTTCCAAATTTTTGTCCAACCTATTTTGAACTTTAGATTTTACATATGATAATGCACTAAATACCCTTTCATCTTCCACTGATCCTAAAATCATTGTTTGACATAATTCATATAAAATAAAATATTCACTCATAGTATGTTGTAAGATACTACTAGGATGTAATATTTTCCACAAACGTGAAATAGAACCTGTTTCATGACAGTTAGTCAATTGTGAAACTTGAGCAGACATTGTCGTTCCAAAATAGTTTGATTATTTTATCAAAAGATCTTTGTTGAGAATACCATTGATTTCAATACCATTGACTTCCACATGTTTAGTGAAATGGTTAGCAAGAGTGCCCATGTATTTGAGAAACAAACCATTTATAGTCTGGTATTCATTACAAGGATCCCAAAACATCGGGTTAACCACACCCATAGCCTCAAGCAATTCATCTCTTTGAAAATGGTCTCTTATTTCTTTTGTCAATGATTCTGCTATTTTTTTAGTTTAATTTTTGTATCATGTACAACTACATCAAATCTGTTGTATGTTACGGGCATTTGTTCAACTTCATTTGTAGCTATATCCATTCACTGACCAAAATAATATAAAGGTATTTCCTTTTCATGGACATTAATACATAGATGATCATTTATGTTGAACTTCAGAAAGTTTTGAGGATCATTGACGTTTGTTAATGCTCTCCAACTCTCAAACATGGGATCCATAAAAATTTCACCAGACGCGTACATCATATCAATATGCATACAAATTTGTTTTCTCACCCTGATGAAATCCACAATATAAATCGATCTTTGTTGTGCAAGTTTAATCAAAGTATTCATTTCTTCCAACATTGGAAGAATACCACACAATGTGAGAAGTGTTTCAAAGTCACTCATTCAGAATAACAAATCTTTAGCCTTATCAACTACCCTATGATTTGCATACATAAACCCTACCAAGGATTGATATTATTTGAAAACTCTATATGTTGGTTGATACAACGAAATCCACCTAGTATCTACATCTTTTAACAATTTTTTACCTTCAGTAACTCCTAGTGCAAACTATTGAAACTCTAAAAATATTTTTGGACTACAAGAAAAATAATCATGAATTTCACGGACAAGCTCTTCCACTCTCGCTACATTTTTAAATGTATCCATAATTTTGTATGCAAGATTCATTCTATGAGCCATGCAATGAATAGGGATCAAATATGGGGTAATAGATGTTTGTAGTCGAACACAAAGACCATTCCTATGTCCTTGCATTGTAGCATCACCATCAACTCCGACACATATTAACTTAGTGGCTATTTCTATATCATTCATTCCTGCTATTTCCTTTAAACTAGTTACAACAACATTGTAAAGGTTTTCTGCATTGCAATTTTCCACCATCTTACATACTCCAAGTAAATGAGGTTGCCTTAAATGATTTTCCAATGTGTAAACATGCATGCAAATCCAAGATGTGTTGTCAACAATAGTCACCTCATCAATTGAAAGTGAAATGAATTTGGTTTTTTTACTTTCTCTTTGAGGTCATCCTGCTCAACCAATGAGAGACATTTTACAATTTTCCAACCACTTCGATCTGACCAATGGGCACTGGGAAGGTTCTACACATTAGCTAGTTGAAATAGATATTTATAATCAATGAAATCAGACATAGGTCTACCCTTTTTAAGAATAGTGTATACAACAACAAACTGCAAACTTTTTGAAGCTAAAGTGAACTTATTCATTTTTTGAAATTGGGCTTGAATCGTTGCACCTTTCTCAACCAAAGTTTGCTTTTGTTTCATTTCTTTATCATATTCTTGTGCATATCTGATATGTGCACATTCTGATGCATCCTTCCACCTATAATTTTTTGATATTGTTCCATCACTTTCTTTTGTTTTTATATAAACTTTTCCACAATGTTTTTCTACTGTATCTTTCTTAACTTGCAATCTATGATCCCTTCCATGTTTCCAACTACAAATTACGCATCTCAATTCTTTTATTTCTTCACTACTATTCTCTGGCTGCATTGGCTCAATAAATAGAAATTTTGATACCCAATCAGGCTGAAATGATCTATTAATTGTCCACCTAGATAACTTGGCACATTTATATTTCTTAGAAGAATATTCTTCGAAAGTAGGGACTGTATGAGAACTATTATTTTCTTTTCCATTTGGCGTGTTAGTTTTAGGAATATCTTCATGTTGTTGTTGCATTTCATTAAGAAAATTTTCATCTATGGACATTTCATTATCGGGGATATGTGGAAGTGGAGGCATACCAGGGTCAATAGTGTTTTCTACAAAGAAATTTTTTCCATATCATTTTTTCATTTAAAAACATACATTCTGTTAAAAAATACAGATAAACATTGGACAAAGCCATCAACCAAAAAGCACCCTTCTTAATGAATAAATATATTATATATAAAATTAACAATGTACAAAAATTAACTGGTTAGTAACTAAAAGGTGTTCATACCTTGAATTTGTGTAGATGTTGATGGCTGACTGGATTTTGAAATATTATGAAAGTATTTGAGGATACTCCTTTTATCGAAAGACTGGCCTCCCTTCTTTCCATTGCCAACAGGTGACATTTTACCTGTATAAATGGAAGAGGAACATGAACATCATTTTAAAAAATGAAAATAACTGGTAAAAGAGAACTATTATTCAAGACAACAGGATGTTTGACGATAATTTTGGATGTCTATAGAAAATATGAATGAAAGAAAGAAAGTAGGCTTGATATTGGTGCCCAAATAATAGGAAAACCTCCTTATTGAGTGTCCATGAACAAGATGTTTAAAAAAGAAAAATTAATGGTAAAATAAAATTACCGGTAAATGGTTGTCATTGTATGTTAGTCGTTGTGCATAACCCTGTATCCGGTAATTCACTGTTGTGCATAACCCTATCCATTATGACCAAATATGAATCAAGAAAAAAAGAAAGCAGGCTTGATATTGGTGCCCAAATAATAGGAAAACCTTCTTATTAAGTACCCATGAACAAGATGTTTAAAAAAATAAAATTATCGGTAAATGGTTGTCATTGTATGTCAGTCGTTGTGCATAACCTTGTATTATAATGCTCTTTGTAGTATCCGATAATTTATTGTTGTGCATAACCCTGACCATTATGACTAAATATGAATCAATAAAAAAATAAAGTAGGCTTGATATTTGTGCCCAAATAATAGGAAAACCTTCTTATTGAATGTCCATGAAAAATATGTTAAAAAAAGAATATTAATGGTAAAAGAAAATTTCTAATAAATGGCTTTCGTTGTATTTCAGTCATCCTCTATCAGGAAGACTGGATGTAATCTTGTATAAGTTACTTTGTGTTAGTTACCTTGTTCTAGTCATCTTCTACTAGTTTCCTTATGTCAGTTGCCTTTTGCCAATTGCCTTCTGCAAGTCGCCTTTTGTTAGTCACCTTCTGCCAGTCACCTTATGTTAGTCACCTTCTGATAGTCACCTTATGTCTATCATCTTCTAACTATCATCTTCTAACACACTGTGTATGTCGTCCTTTATCTGTCACACACTCTTTGTTCTACTTTATTTTTCTTATTGCTTGTTGTATCTCATCTGCTTTGTATCACTCGCTATCAAGGAAAATTAATATTTTAAATGTATGAGTGTCGCTCTCATGTTAGCTATATATAATGGGGTATAAGAGGCGAATTTGGTGGGATAAATAAAAATTATTTATAATTTGAAGGTGAAAATTAGGTAGGAAAGCTACATGAAATAGGGACTAATAAGTATGGTAGTGGGGTGAATTGAACCTAAAAAATAATTGATCCCAAAAAAATTGGGCGAATGGACTGACTTCTAGGGTCCCCAAATTTACCAAAATTCAATTATGAAAATCCTAATATTTGCCCTATTTGTGAATATCCACCGCTATGCATAACCCTGGTAGTAGGTAGGACTATCAAGGTGGGACACATTTAATTTGAAAGGAAATGACATGGAATTAAGGGATATAGAAGATAATATAGGAAGGTGATCAGACAAAGTTATGGAGAAAGAACATGAACTTGCTCGTGGATGGAGAATTTATCCAAGAAATAAATACTAAAATAAAATTTATCCAAATGAACAAGCTTCCTAGCAGAATATTCATGATATTTGGACCACATAAACCAATTATCTCTATGAGAGGAGGCTTTACCAAAGAGAGGGTCATGCACACCTAAATGATTACGATAAAATAACCAACTACCAAATTCAACATTAGAAAAGGGTCTACTACCAGTCCAACTTTTATCCCTAGGATTCTCAATCATATTAAAGTCACCTCCAAGGATCCATTCTATAAGAGGTAGAGAAATAGTTGGCCATACCAGAGGGCTATACGACTAGGAGGATCATTGGGAGTATATATAGAAAAAAATCCAATAACCTGAGAGTTGAGAGTCAATCTAACCCACACACAATGATGAGCAAGGTCTTCACCATGGTCTAGAATAGCATAACAAAGAGACTTGACTATGTAAAGGGTAACAACTTCTTTACTATTAATATGAGAATTAGTCAAGGTGGATGCATATCCACCACCAATGATTTACATACAATGGGTGAGAGTGTGATCAGTGACTTTCAGTTCTTGAAGAAAAAGAACGGAAACATGATATTCAACAACTACTTTTTGAACTTAAAATTTATGATAAGGGAAGGACATCCCCCTAACATTCCAAGATGGAATATTTAAATTCATGAGGGATGATTTAGAGGCTATTTTACCACATGAATTAGAGACTAGAATCTTTTTTCACTGATTGGTAATAATTACGTTTTGTCCAGATGGGTTTGTTGAGCAAGAACCTTATTTTGAGCAACTTGAGAGAAAGATCTAGCAAGATATTTGACAAAGAATTTTTTTCCTCTATATGGATAGAATTATTTTAGGTGGTATCAACAAATGTTGTCACTTACGTACCATTCTCCATCCATTTGTCATAAGACTATCTTTCAAGAGTTATGATGAAGGAACGAGAGCTAACTTATGATGTCTGGTTGAATTAGGCGGGGCTTGTGGATTAACAGGAGTATTTGAGGATTTAGTCTAAGTTGTGGAAGAGGCAAAAGGGTTCTTGGGGGGAACGAGGAGAAGGTTTTTCAGGAACAGGGGTGTTGAGGGCCATCGGTAGGGAATTTCTCGACTAAATTTTTAGTTGCGGATTCCATATGAGGGCCATTAGTTGGGATTTTTTCTGTAATTGTTTTAGTGATCGCTTCCATTTGATCCTTTTTAGCTATTTTTTAGATAATTTTTGATCAAGTATCCAAATTCTCTACAATAAAAACATGTATTAAGTTTAAGTAGATAAGAGGTTGACTAACATGGAAACCTAGCCCATTGAGATCAAGGAAGGGGGACAATGGCTTGGATATGTCCATTTCCACACAAATACAAGGGTGCACTCTATAATTAGATAATTTTTCTGACATAGGATGAGGCCACACAACCTTACCAAGAAGAGCAACAATTTTATTGATAAAGGAGCAACATGAAAGAGATAAAAATGACAACTTTATCCAAAGAGGGTTATTTTTCCTAGAGGGACCCTCTAGATGAAAATCCAAAGACCATCCTTGCAGTTAAAAAGTTTATCCACAGATAACCCAAGTTTCGTATTAGAAGGATTTTTTGGCATGTTCAAGATTTACAAAGGAGTAACCCCTTCTCAACCCTCGAATAGCCTCAACTATCCAACCTCGAGTATTTTCCCAAACCTCCCCAACCCATTTGAGAAATTCAGCTTCAGGTGGTATCCCCCGTAAAAAAATTATAAAGACAGTACATTCAAACAAGTCATTAGCTACTTCATAAAAGGAATCATGAAGAATAACTAAAATGGGGTTGAGGTGTTGTTGGATTAGGGTTTGTCGTGTCAACAATGTAACCCTCTAGTAAGCTCCTCTCGCTCTTTGAATTTGTAGGCCTCTCCATGGAATTGTTTGCAAGGTTCCCAAGAGAAGTCAAGGGAATGCGAGATTCAAGAACATTGAGGGATGGAGTTTCGTCCATCATAGAAACCTCACATGTTTTTGTATCCAAATGCTTCTCCACTGAAAATTTTGGCTTGTCATTGGATGGCGATGGTTGTCCCAATTTTTCACTCTAAGTCCTAAAATATGCACAACTTTCGATAAACTCTAAAGATGGGTAAAAACCCTAAAAATAGCATAGGAGTGCCCTATTTTTTTCATAAATATTTGAAATTTTTGGATGTTCATCGGTGGAAGGAAAATACCCTCAAAATGTTGAAAGCTGAAACCATGAGTGCTCCTAAAAGCAAAAGCGACCATGAAAGGGCTCTTCAAAACCCTATTCATAAAGCAAAAGCGGTCGTAGAAGAGCTCTTTGAAACCCTATTCAAAATATGTATTTTTTTTCCAAAAATATCAACTCCCAGATTGAAAGATGGGTTAAAACCATAAAATCAGCACATGAGTACCCTAGTTTTTTCACAAATCTTTCAAATATTCATCAATTAAAGGAAAATACCTTTGGTATATTAAAGCTGAAACCATGAGTGCTCCTAAAAGCAAACGCTGCTATGGAAGGGCTCTTCGGAACCCTGTTCATAAAATCCAGTGTCCAACAAGCTGAAACCTTTGCTTAGTCTATCGTAAATTTAAAAAAATTATGAACCCAAATAACATATAAAATTTTATCATTCAACTATCATAAAATTTAAAATTTCAAGGGGTTGACAACCCTACAAAAGTTGTAAACAAATATGACAATAAAAAATATACTTAGCCATCTATTTGATATGAAATCCAACTTTTCAAGCCTAATTTAACACAATAAATTAGTTACAAAAGTCTAATTAATGTTTTATTTATTTATTTGTTTTTTAACAAGTTATATGTGGCTTCTATTGGGGGCCACTCCCATCAAATATCAAAATATTACATTTGTTGCAACATTCTTTTTATCACAGTTTTTTCAAATTTTTTTCATCTTAAATATATTCTTCAACTTCCTCGAAGTGCTATGTTTCCGCAATCAACTCTTTGATATCATTTTTATTAAGAGATAAAATCCCACTTGGTAAATTGTCTTCTAAAATTTGAATTTCACCAAGATGAAGATCAACACTGCAATTCACTAATTTATCTGCTACCTGAATTATTTTAAAATTTTCTCACACTTCCAAGTGATTACGTCTAGTAATAGATGATGAACATCAACAATAATATTATATTTTATCCAGTCTCCACATCCATTTTTGTTAATAGAATTGATCATAATTTGTGAGTCCCTCTCAATTGAAATTTATTTCCATCATTTTTCTACTACAATTTTGTTTGCAACTATTTATTAGATAACAAGAATCTATCCAATCTTTTTGTTATATGATTTTTTCCAATGCGTCTATTATCCCATGTATATTGAAACCTTGAGGGGCTAACATCCCAAAGGTGATTTGAATTGACAAATGAAGCAAAACCTTACATTGATTTAGACCATCCTAGAATGCCACCCTTATTTTCTAGAGGAGATAGAATAGTATTAAAATCACCCCAAATAATCCATAGATCACAATGAATCATCATTGTATTTGACAAAAATATGCTAAGGTCCTTCCAACATATAGTTGAAGCATATGCATTTATAACCCCAACTTTGATGTTTTCCTCTTTCTTGCAAAATAATCCAACAACCCAATTTATTTTTGCTTCTAATAGTTGTCCATCCCATTTGCATTTGTCTCATATTATTGCAATAAGCCTGAAGCTCCTATATAAGAAAATGCTAAACAATCACTCGTCTTCCATATCTTCTTAAAAGCATCCTTACATTTCTTACCGCTTAATTTTATTTCTTGTATTAAAATAAACTTAGGACTATAACAACCTATTAATTCTTTAATAACTCTTTTTTTAGGGATTTTATTCACACCCCTAATATTTTTATTAGTGGGATTAGCCCCACTTCTTGTTAGCACCTATCATATTTTTATTTGGCTTCCCAGATCAATATCCTTTTGAGTTTCTTTTTCTCTTTGTTCTTGCTTTTATGGTCTTCCTCTCCTTTTTCCATTCCCGCCAACACTCATCTTCATCAATCTCTTCTATTTTTTCATATTTTTCATAATGAGACTTATCTTCTAAGGATTTATGTGCCCTAAAGAGTTAAAAGTGCAAGGAATAACCTTATTAGTATTTTATTGTTTATGTTTCCCTAGAAACTCTAAACCGCATAGATGATCCTCCATAGTCATTACTTTCTTATGTTGACCTAGAAACCCTAAATTTCCTTGGATATCCTCCATAAAATTTTCTTTACTATACTGCTCTTAAAACTCTAAAGTGCAAGGAATACACTTCGTACTACTTTTATTTTTATTATAAGGAGAATATTTTATGCTACTTGGGGATAATAAAGGTGATTTACCTAGATTAATCTTGACCTACTTCACCTCATTTGCTTTAAAATTTACCTCCCCATATTTCTTTGCTTTTAAAATTCACCTTCTACTCTTCCTTTGCACCTTTAGGTCCTATATTTGAACTTGTACATTGTACTTCCTCATCCTCCATATCATTTTTTTCTAATGGCTGATTCGAGTGAACTATAGTGGCCTTTGCCATCTGATGATATAGAGGGATTTATCTAGCCACTTTATTAGGAGTGTAAAATCCTTGATTTGACCAAGCTTCTCTCATGGTATGATCTCCTTGTTTCAAATTGAAGCTACCCTCATGCCCAAAAAATTTCATCTCTTCCTCCATCGTTTTCAATTTGTATTTATAGCAGATAACTCTCCCTTTGGAACTGATGATTGATTTTCTCCATTTTATGGTCATAAAGTTATAAAAATTAGTACAAATGATGCATAATTTAAACCCTAGATGTAAGAATGTGTTAAAATTATGACTATGTATTAAAAACCCTTAAATTAATTAGATGACCAAGATTCCTACTAAAGTGGTGGTATTGGCATCACCAATTTTTAGGACATGTGCTTTGGGGATGCATGCCAAAACATATATTTTACTATGAATCTTTATAAAGTAACCCATGCTCCTATATGGAGGGTAGCAAACTAGTAGTCGATGGCTTTGGTTGTATTTGCAAGGATAAGAGAGAGAGATAGAGAGAGTGTGAAAAAGGTGTGTGATGCGGTAGCAACAGAGGCAAAGAGAACTTAAAAATAGAGTTAGCAAGAGTATAAAATGTTTCGTAGTGATTTGATGAATGTATGTTCTTAGTATGGAATATGGAAAAGGAGAAATCAATTATTGAATTTGAAGGGAGAGTTATCTACTATAAATCCCCCTTTCATCTCCTAATTTTTTCACCATTCATTTAGCTATCAAAAACCATTCGTTCAACTTACCCCAATGATGGAGAAGGAATAAGTGCCAGCGTCCTGGGAGGAGAGAGGAATTTACCACAAGGAGTTTGAAGGCCTTGATGTTTCATGATTAAGTGTTGTTCAAATCATTGTGTACGTGGGAAGGTAGAGATAGGATAAATAGATAACAATGGAGACTAGTAGGATGAGGTGGTGGAGTTGGAGTATTTTGCAATCGCCACTGGAAATGAAGACCTCTCAAATGTGGTTTCAATAGGATATGTTGTATATAAGGGAAATAAACTGATGGTGTTATCTTATTATAATTATGAGGAGTCCTCCTTTGATATGTCATTCAGTGATTAGGTGTAGCAATGCTTTCTTGTGCAATTTGTGTCTATTCTTTGATTGGGCATGTAGCCTTATGAGATTATAGGTATATATTTGGAGGTACTTCCAAGAGATGATCCATGTATGAAAGGCCCCACGACTATGTAATTTGGTTTATGTTTAATAAAATTTAGTCTTTTTTGGGGGGAAAAACTATTCATTCAACTCTAAGAAACAAACATTCACTTCTTGACAATTTTATTGCTAACATTACTTTCATGTTGTTTGCCTCTATTGCTTCTGCATCACACACCCTATTTTGTTTGTTTTCTCTCTCTTGTCCTTGCAGTTATAACCAAAGCCATTGTTTATTAGTTTATTGCCTTTCACGAAGGAGGATGAGATGCTCTATTTGAATTTATAACTAAAGGTAATTAATTGTCATTTGAATACTGGATTCCAAGGTAGGTCAAACCCTTTGCAAACATCTAGTGTGCTCTATCCCTATTTGCTATGGTGGCATTGCAAGCAAGATAATATAAAAATAAGCTTCTTTATTTTTTGAATAATATAGTCCTTGATGCCCTAAGTGTCAAGTAGTTATTTTCACTGAGTTAAAGTTGGCCTTAACTCATTGGCATTTTATGGATGATTTTAGTGTAATTTTACTTTAAAAATTTTATTTTATTTATGCTTAAATTAAGATAGTTTATAATATTTACATCTAATTTAGGTATACAACATATTTTCTAATAATATTTCTATACATATTTTGTAAAAATATTCCTATTTACTCTCATATAACATATAACCTCGCAAACATTAAAACCATTTTTTTTAGGGGGGGGAATTTATTCAGAATCTAAAACAATACATTCCACAAGGATTTCCAAGTGATCCAAGCCAGCACATCATACGAAATACAATAAATCCACCAAGGAAATCCATGGATCATTCTGACAACAACTTCGATAGGACACAAGAACCCATGACAATCGGGTTCCTCCACCTTGAAATTATCTTTCCTGGTCCTCATGAATTAACTGATTAAGGAGTCTGGATTTCTCCTGATCAAGATCATTCCAGCTATCAACTTTCCAGTAAGGGAATCCTTTAGAAGCCCACTTCGCCAAACAATCAACCACTCTATTCCATTCTCTTGGGATATGAACAAAAGAAATTTCAACAAAATTCCCAGCCAAGCTCAAAATCTGTTTCACTATTCTAGCCATAAACCAGGAAGCATCCTGAAAATGCTTGTTGTTCAGAAGAGACACCACTATCATGGAATCAGATTCACAAATAACCCTTCTCCATCCCAAAGAAAAAGTTATTTCCAATGCATGGAGAATTGCCAATGCTTCCATATGATTATTCGAATGAATTCCCTTGTACACAGAGAAAAAGAGGTGGGCCACACCCTCACTATCACGACCAATTCCTCCTATACCAACATTACCTAGGTTGCCCCTAGAAGAACCATCCATGTTTATTTTGATAACACCCCTAGGGGGGACTCCACTTCCCAGATCTATTGACCTTCAACGAACCAATCCCCCTAACAGGGCCTCTGTTTGCAGCTGGTGATGATAAAGAAATCTCCAATCTATTGATAATCTGCCAGTCGAAGGAAGTAAGAGGAGAACTCAGAACACACTTGGCCTCAATAGTCTCCTTAACCATCCTTTTGACTCTGAGCCATACCTGTAAGGCTCCAAGTTGACATCCCTAAAAAATTCTTCGGTTGCGTTCCAACCAAATCTGCCAAAAGATGAAGGAAGGACCAATATCCCAGGCAGTTTGAAGACATGAAGCAGAGGTAGGGGGTCTACCCAAGCTTTCCCAAAACTCAAAAATAGAAGTAGCATGGATGATGGGCCTTTTCCAGATCTGCCACCACAAGTTCCAGACCTCCAGGGAATATGAGCATTGGAAGAAAATATGGGGAATGGTTTCCTCATTCTTTCCACAAAGAAAACATAGTGAAGGACCCTGAAAACCTCTTTTCTGAATATTATCCCAAGTTGAACATTTCTTCTGACACAGAAGCCAAAGAAAAAATTACATTTGGGCCAACCAAACTTATTCCAAATCTTCTTCCACCAGGGGGACACAATCTCCTCTCTTCTCTACATAATAAGGGTTTGATAACCCAGAGCAACAATGTATTTCCATTTCAAATTATGGCCCCAAGCAAGAATATCAGAGTCTTCAATAGAACAACATGGTCTCTCAACCAAAATAGAAGCCAGAGTGTCATGATCCTCAAGACAACCACCCTCTGGCCAACCCTATGAATCCCACCAATAGTGAGTAAAAGAACTACCAAGAGGACTTTATCGCTTGAAGTCAACCACCTTAGACCAGCCCGCATCAAAAAAATATCCCAAAGAAGATGAAGGTGGGGGAAAGAAGAAAGGATAGGAGGATGATTATCCCAAGAATATTCCCAAAATAAGGCATTGTTTCCCTTATTAACAATCCAAAAGAGACCCTGCTTAATAAGCATGGCACCTTTTTTGAGAGTGTCCCAAACAATGGAACCTTTCCCCCTCAACTCCAATCTCGGAATCTCATCAGCCGAAGCACCACCAAAATATTTGAGGCTAAGAATTTTAGCCCAAAGCTGATCAAGATTACTGCACCACCTCCAATAAATTTTAGCAACCAAAGCGAGACTATTCAAATCGGATTACCTCAAACCAAGACCCCCCATATCTTTAGGGCAACACACAGTATCCCAACTGACCAGACTCCATTTATTACAGTCCAGGTTTCCTACCCATAAAAATTTTCTAGAAAGAGAATCAAATTCTTTGAGAAAGCACTTAGGAGCAGCCAAGATAGAAAACCTGTAAATAGGCAAAGCATGAAGGACAAACTTCAAAAGCGTTAATCTACCAGCAAAGGATAGCCACCAAAAAGTCCAATGATTAACCCTTGATCGAAATCTATCCAAAATACTTTTCCAGTAAGCCCTTCCAAGATTTTTAGAAGAAATAGGAATCCCCAGATACTCCACTAGCAAACAACCCACCTGAAAACATAGAATATTAGCAATCCTACGTTGAATCCGACCATCCATATTGAAGAAGAAGATCTTTGATTTCTCTTCATTAATCATTTGACCAGAGGTAGATAAGTAAATATCTAAAGCCTTCCTAAAATTCACTACTTCCTCAATTTTTGCCCTCCCCATCAGAGCAGTATCATCGACAAACTGAAGATGAGACTGGGATAAAGAATTCTCCACCCAAGACCATCCCTGGATAGCACCACGATTCTAAAAACTCTTGAGAAGTCTACCCAAACCTTCAACCATAAGGATGAAAAGATAGGGGGACAAGGGATCTCCTTGATGAATCCCCCTAGAGGCCGAGAAGAAAGTGGATGGTAAACCATTGATTAAAACTGCAAAGGAGGCCGAAGTCACACAACTCATGACCCATTCAATCCAATTATACGAGAACCCAAAATCTTGAAGGATGTTCTACAAAAAAGGCCAGCTAACCCTGTCATAAGCCTTGGACATATCAAGCTTAATGAACATAGCCTTTTCCTTAGAGATATCCATAGAGTGAATAGCTTCAGCAACAACCACCACACCATCTAAAATCTGACGACCCTTAACAAACCCACCTTGCTCAGGAGAAATAAGAAAACCAAGAACTTTCTTCAACCGATCCACAATAATCTTGGTAATAATTTTGTAAGTAACATTGCATAGGAAAATAGGATGGAAAGACCCCAATGAGCTAGCATTTTCAGATTTGGGAATAAGAGCAAGGAAGGTTGAATTAATAGCTTTAAGCATTTGCTTATTAACTTGGGATTCCTGAACAACTTTTAGCAGATCAAAAGATAACACTTCCCAAAATTCTTGGAAAAATTCTATAGGGAAACCATCAGGTCCAGGTGTTTTACCTTTTTTCATTTGAAAAACCACCGCTTTAAGTTCCTCCATCGATATGGGGTCCATTAGCATCTTATTCATATCATTAGAGACCAACCTAGGAATACAATCCAAAATAAGCCTCATATTAACAACATCATGAGGACCCTGCTCGGAGAAAAGAGAGGAGAAGAACCTGACTGCTTCATTAGAGATATCTTCAAAGGATGAGAGAGTTTCCCCCTGATCAGAAGTAAGTGAGACTATAGCATTACCATTCCTGCGGTCTTTAACCGAATTGTGAAAAAAAGAGGTGTTTCCATCCCCTTCCAACAACCAGTCAATCCGAGATTTTTGCTTCCAAAAAATCTCCTCACGAAGCTCCCATTCAACAAGCTGACTAGAAAGGGAAGCTTCCATTTCCAACAGATCCTTTGTCAATCCTTCATATTTAATTTGAAAAGTGATCTCCTCCAGGCTATCCTGTAGTTGCTTTTTCTTCTGAAAAATATTTCCAAAAGAAAATTTGTTCCATTGCCTGAGTTTGAATTTGACAAACTGGAGGCTTTTGAAAAAAGTAAACATAGCAGTGCCAAATTTGGGTTTCCCTTCGACCCACCACCTCTCCACATATTCATACAAATCCTTATCCCTGAGCCACATAAGTTGAAATTTGAAAGGTAGATTTCTTGGCAATGAGAATCTCGAGGACTGAAAGAGAATGGGCCAGTGATCAGAGCCCCTCCAACCTAGAATCTCTGAGAATGAAGTCCAACTATCATCAAACCAACTATCTGAAGTAAGGAACCGATCCAATATTTTAAAAATAAAATTCATTCCACATCTTCTATTAGTCCAAGTAAAGAGCCCATTTCGAGGCTTCACATCAACAAGATTAAGGAAAGAAATATTGTCCCACATCAAAGTAGAAGAAGGGCCCAAACACTCCACACCACCATTCTTCTCCTCCAGGGACATGATAGAATTAAAATCCCCAACCACAATCCAAGGATAATTGGGAGCAAGAGATCGAATGAATCTAAGATGATTCCATAAGAGGATTTTACCTGATAAATCACTAGGGGCATACACATTAGATAGAAGAATAGAAGATCCAGATGAAAAGTAGGTAGCAACCATAGAGAGACAGTTCCTGCTACCCACCCACCAAGAGGGAGTTAAGCTTCATGGATCCCACAAACATGCAACACCACCCATCGAACCCTAGGCTCCAATAGCAAGACAGTGACCACCTTTCCATATCTTAGAAGCAATTCTAACCATATCTTCACAAGATAATTTTATTTCCTGGATGAAAACAATATCAGGTCTATGATCTCTGATCAAATTTTGAGTAGCTTTTTGTCTAGGGCTGCTACCCAAACCCCTAACATTCCAAGATATCACTTTCATTTTGGGGGAATAGAGAAGTGAGAATCTAATGTCTTAACAACACCAGACTCAACTAAGGATTCCCCTATCAATTTCACTTTTTCTTGATCCTTCTTTCTTCCTACTTTTACCACCTTCTCCACCCCACATTTTTTGATAGTTTTTGGGTGAATACCTAACATAGAAGAAACTTTATTTTTCCCTTCCTCTCTGACAATCCTATCCTAGGAGGGTTCAAACCTAGTCTCATCCTCATTTCCCTCAATCAAGTTTTCAGCCAAAGGGGAATGATCAAGAACTTTATCAAGACAATCTGACACCTCTTTGGACTTATCTTCATTTCCTACAAGAGGGTTATTAGGCACCACCCCTTCCTTATCAAAAGTTTGCATTTCAAAAGAAGGATTTAGGAAAGAACAAGTACCTGGCTCTTGAATACAAGCATCCATATCACCTCCATTCCAGACTTGCTCCTCAACATGCGGCTCCTCAAAAGTCTCAAGCACATCAAATATATTACCAAAACCTCCCTTCCCAACACCTTTATTCTGATGAACAAAAGGCCTAGATCTTGAACGAGACTTAACAGGAATAAATCCATCAGAACCAGGCATCTCATTAACCATAAGAGCTTTTCCTTTTGCCTTTGTAGATGCATCTTGAAAGTCAGATGAAGAGGATGAAGGCTGAGAATTCACTTTCTTATAGTTTCTCTGAAGATGCCCATATTCATGGCATATGCGACATCGAAATGGGAGAGCTTCATAATCTAACTGTTGGACCCAAGACATGTTTCCTAGTTTAATCTCCAATGATTCAGGCAATGGATTATTCAGATCTACTTCAACATAGAGCCGTGCAAAAGAAGCAAATTTCCTATCCAAAGTTTGGTGAGATGGACCAACCGGTTTCCCAATAATCTCTGCAATAGAATGAAGAATATCCGACCTCCAATATTCCATAGGGAGTCATGGCAAATGGACCCACACAGGAATCCTAGAAGGCCTCTCCTCCACCGGATCAAATCCTAAATGCCAGGGTTTGATAAATAATCCATACTGATTGTGAAAGTAAGGACCCCCTCGAACACTTTACTACGATCTACCATACGGGAGAACACCACAATAAAATACCCATTAGCTGCAAGAATAATCTCCAGATCACCTTCAGGGCTCCAATTTCTCCTAACCCAATTTTCTAAAAAAGGCATAGAAATTATGAGACCCATGAATTTGCAGATGAGTGCATGCTCAGACAAATATAAAACATCATCCGCAATAGAATCAGGACTGATAACCAAGACAGGACGATCTTTGCTTTTCTCCAAACATCCATTATTCTTCGGCTTCGAAGTCGAAGAGGAATTAGAAACAGGATCAAGGGTTGCATGCAACAAAAAATTCATGGCATTTGCATGATCAGAAGAAGAGGCATCCTTATTCAAAACAACATCCTTAAAAGACAAATATCGGGGGTCACCAGGACCCCCCAAAGCTGCCATATCTAAAGCCAAACTACAACACACCTTTCACCAGCCAACACGCTGGTTTTCACCACTTACTATCTATCCTTATTGATACATTAAAACCATTTTTTAAAACCTTTAAAATTCATCATTAATTTTATGGAGTAAGTTAAAAGGGTTAAGAATAAAAATTAATTAAAAATAAAGCTTCTTTATTTTTTGAATATTATAGTCCTTGATGCCCTAAGTGTCAAGTAGTTATTTTCACTACATTAAAGTTAGCCTTAACTCATTGGCATTTTGTGGATAATTTTAGTGTAATTTAACTTTGAAAATTTTATTTCATTTTATACTTAAATTAAGATAGCTTATAATATTTACAACAATTTAGGTATACAACATATTTTCTAATAATATTTTTATACATATTTTGTAAAAATCTTCCTATTTACTCTCATATAACTTATAACCTCTTGTTGGTAATTTGAGTTATTTTGTGTTGTCATTGATGTCACATGGATCACATTGAGTTTTGATGACAAGAACACTTCATAAATAATCATTTATGATATTTTGGAGAGCAAGGATATATACAGGGTTTTGTGGCACAAGAGGCATATAATATTTAATTTTTAAATATTATATTAATAGTTTTTAAAAAAACCAATGGTAAAAGTTTTTATTAAAACCAATGGCAAGGTTTTTTATTAAAACCGACGGTAAGGTTTTTTATTAAGACCAACAGAAAGGGTTTTCATTAAAACCATTGGAAAGGGTTTTTCATTAAAACCACTATGCTAAGACTTCTCCAAATTATGATGGATGAAAAGGTTTTCCAATAAAACCTAGGTGCAAAAAGTTTCATGACGAAATTCAAAAGAATGAAGGAGATATCCCAATTCAAAGTTAAGAGGTGAATTATTAAATTTTTATTTAATAATTCTAAGGTCTAAAGTTGTATTACATTATCCGCCGATGTGCAAAGGTTAGGGTGAAAAATCAAATTTTGTCGACGTCATTCGAAGGCATGGAAAGGTATATAAATTAAAGAAAAACTTTGGTTATTTCGTGGGTGTGGCTAAAAGAAGAGATAACACATGAGAGAGTCGTTGAAGGGAAGCAACGTAGAGGCAAAACATAGAAGTGTTGAATTCGAGGGTGAAGACAAATTCGAGAGCCACTGGAACTGACGTCACACTGGACAGCGTAGCGCAGTTGGCAGGGCATCATATTTGCACGGGGGAGGTTTGTGTTCGAATCCCACCAGGGGCAAAGGTTTTAGTGAAAGGTTGATTTCGTTTTGATAGTCGAGCACAAAGTTGAGCGCAAGCTAAAGTTGGGTGTTTGGGATTAAATCCCAACGTGGGCCAGCGCCCACATGGTAAGCACTTCACAACGCTAAGCATGAGGAATGGAGTTCTACTCTCGCGAAGGTGTGAAGGTGCATTAATTTTGGCAAAGACGATTTTGAAGGTTTCAAAGGCAGCAAATTTCATAAAAGGTATTTATCACTAAGCGCATGGTAATATTTGATATTCCAAAGTTTTTGGTGCATTAAAATCATTTCTGCCATAACTAGGGAGTCATAAGGTATTTGTTGGAAATAAATGATTGTTGTGTGTGCTTAGGGAGATATAAGGTGTTGAAATAAATATTTGTGATTGTTGTATATGGAGTTATAAGGTGTTGAAATAAATATTTGTGATTGTTGTATGTGGAGTTATAAGGTGTGAAATTAAATAAATAAAAGCATAGGTGCTTGTTGTATGTGTTAATGAAATTAGGGAGTCATAAGGTTGAAAAGTGTTGAACTTGTTATATGTCCTAGTGCATGATTTAATTATGAAATTAAACTAGGAACTTGTGACCTAGTTAATTGCTACCTTGAGTCAGAAGACATGCATATGAGTTAGGGTTTGAAGTTGAAGACAAATTGCTTGTTTATGTGCCTTGGCTATTGAGAGGAAGTGGATGGATTAGAAAATCAATTTTATGGATAAAATTGATGCTTGAGTTCCATTATTGCTTTAGTGGAGTTCATTGAGAATATTGTCATTATTGAGGAGGGTTTTGCTATTGCTTTGAGGAGATTATTGTTGGTTACTTGTTAATTCCATTGCCACTATTTGAGACCATTGAGGAGATCATTTGCTAGTCACTTGTGGATACATTTGTCTTTCATTTGAGGAGATCATTGTTGGCTATTTGAGAGCTCTTTGCTTGAGGGAGTTGTGCTTGTTTCTTGAGAGCTTATTGGCATTGCATGAGGAAGATATTATTGAGAACCTATTGCTATCACTTGTGGAGATTGTCCTTGGTTGGTTGAAGTCCTCATTGTTATTGCTTGGAGAGGTTTTCATTAGAGAGCTCATTTGCCATACATTTGAGAGTACATTGTTGAGCATTGTTGTTATCCATTTGAGAGATCATTTTTGAGCATTATTGTGATCCATTTAAGAAAGTATTTGTCATACATTCTTGATATCATTGTTGAGTATTGTTGTAATCCATTGTAGAGTATATTACCATTCATTGTTGAGAACATTGTTGAGTATTGTCATCATTCACTTGTTATCCATTGTTGAGTTCATCATTGAGCCTTGCCTTCGTTGATTTGTAGTTGATATTTGAGTGCTACTTGAGAGTCATTGGTTGAGCCTCTGGGAAGGCTTTTGGGATAGAATCTCTTGATAGATTTGAGACAACTTTTGTGCATGATTTTTTGAGCCTTTTGTGAAGGCTTTGAGGATAGATTTGGGACAACATTTGAGCAGGATTGTTTGAGCCTTTTGTGAAGGCTTTGAGGATAGATTTGGGATAGCATTTGAGCAAGATTGTTTGAGCCTTTTGTGAAGGCTTTGAGGACATATTTGGGACAACATTTGAGCAGGATTGTTTGAGCCTTATGAGAAGGCTTTGAGGCAGAGTTGAGAGTTGTGACAGAGACAAGATAGAAACAGGAAACACATCAACACTAGTTGCCTAGCTGAGCAGATCAGTGGATTACCTAGTTGAGCAGATTAGTGGATAGCCTAGTTGAGCAGATCAGTGGATTGCCTAGTTGAGCAGATTAGTAGATTGCCTAGCTGAGCAAATCAATGGATTGCCTAGCTGAGCGGATCAGTGGATAGCCTAGCTGAGCAGATCAGTGGATTACCTACATGAGTAGATCAGTGAATTACCTAGCTAAGCAGATTAGTGGATTGCCTAGCTGAGCATATCAGTGGATAGCCTAACTGAGCAGATTAGTGGATAGCCTAGTTGAGCAGATCAGTGGATAGCCTAGTTGAGTAAATCAATGGATAACCTAGCTGAGCAGATCAATGGAGAGCCCACCTAAGCAGATCAAGACAGTCTAGCTAAGCAGATCAGTGGATAGCCTAGCTGAGCAGATCAATGGAGAGCCTAGCTGAGCAGATCAATGGAGCCCACCTGAGCAGATCAGGACAACTTAGCTTGAGCAGATCAAAGTAATCATTTGTATTGGGATAATGATACCTATTTATTTGTATTATAAGGAGATTATCTTGTGGACTACCCCACATTGGGGGAACCACGTTAAATCTTGTGTCTCAATTGTGTGTGGTGATTTGTGCACTTGCTTACTATTTCTATCTATGTTATTAATGCACACTGCTATATTTGGTTATTGCAATTGAGGACAGTAATTGATATTGGTTTGGAAAGAAAGTAAAAAGTGGGCGTTATACTGTTCACCCCCCTCTCAGTATAAGCTTGTGTTCTTCACCTCTCGAACATTAAAATCATTTTTTAAAACCTTTAAGACTCATCATTAATTTTATGGAGTAAGTTTAAAGGGTTAAGAATAAAAATAAATTAAAAAATAAAACTTCTTTATTTTTTGAATAATATAGTCCTTAATTCTTTAAGTGTCAAGTAGTTATTTTCACTACATTAAATTTAGTCTTAACTCATTAGCATTTTGTGGATAATTTTAGTGTAATTTAACTTTGAAAATTTTATTTCATTTATACTTAAATTAAGATAACTTATAATATTTACAACTAATTTAGATATACAACATCTTTTTTAACAATCTTTCATACATCCTTTGTAAAAATCTTCCTATATACTCTCCATATAATTTATAACCTCGCATTAAAACCATTTTTAAAACCTTTAAGACTCATATTTAATTTTATGGAGTGAGTTTAAAGGATTAAAAATTAAAATAAATAGAAAATAAAGTAGGTGTAATGGTAAAATATTGTAGGACTCCATTTTATAGGTGTAATGGTATTTCCACTCATAGTTTTCAAACTATTTTTCTTTCTTCCTCTTCCTGTGTTTTTTACTTGCAACCTGTCAGCGAATTTCATCATCAAGCTTTGATTGGAACACAGTTTTTAGAAATATGCTATCCTTATTCCATTGATCAAAGCTCTGTCACATTTACTATTGCTGGTTGCTAGGTCATGAGCCCCAAAATTTATGGATAGACTTCTTATCTTCAAAGACTTAAATACTTTACTACACTCCGAGTCACAGAAGCCTTGAAAGAAATTCAAGCCCATACTGTAAGAGATCAAATTGTCTATAATTCTGATCTTTTCACTGATATCCAGAAATAATTTGTAGATAGATGCAATAATAGGCCTAACGCCTTTTGGACAAGAAAGAAGCATTGGGTAAGCCTCCCATTAATCAATGAAACTGACCTCCCACAATTTAAAGCCAGAGCTATTCCTATGAGTCAGGATCAAAGAAATTAATGTATCAAAGAAATACAAGAACTTAAAGATAAGGATCTCATTGCTGACTCAAAATCTTGGTGGGCATGCTCAACATTCTATGTTAATAAGAGGGCAGAACAAGAAAGAGGATAAGCTAGGCTTGTTATAAATTATAAGCCCTTGAACAATCTTCTTAAATGGGTCAGATTCCCATTACCATATAAAAAATATTTGATCAACAGGTTAGCTGGAGTAGTTATATTTTCCAAATTGGATTCGAAATCAGGATTTTAGTAGATTGGCATCATCCCAAAATATTGCCACAAGACAACTTTTATTATTCCCCATGACCAATATGAATGGAAGGTAATACCTTTTGGTTTAAAAAATGCTCCTTCTAAGTTTTAGTCAATTATGGATAAGATTTTTAGGCCATATTCAGATTGGATCATTGTTTATATTGATGACCTTACTATATTTTCCAAATCTGTAGAAGATCATATTAGGCATCTAAATATCTTCTTATCAATTGTTGAAAAATAAGGCTTGGTCCTTTCTGAAATAAAAATGCACATTGGATTACACTAGATTGAATACTTAGGGTTCCTCATCTCTGAAGAAGGTTTTCAAATCTTACAATATGCTCTTGAATTTGCATCCAAATTTCTTGATAAAATCTTAGATAAAAGACAGATGCAAAGGTTCTTAGGAGGTGTTAACTATGTCTCTGACTTTTATAACCATCTTGCAGAATATAGAGCACTTCTTTCCAAAAGACTAATAAATAACCCCCCAGCATGGACTGAAGAGCATACTGATGTTGTTAGGAAGATTAAGTCTAAATTACACTATCTCCCTGTTATAGGCCACCCTACAGATGCCCCAAAAATTCTTGAAACCGATGCCTCTGATATAGGCTGGGGTGCAGTATTAAAATAACAATGCCCTCCTGATCGAGAAATTTTAATCTGCTATGCTTTAGGACATTGGAAAAGCCAAACAGAAGAAAATACTTTGTTATAGAAAGAGAAGTTCTTGCTATTCTAAGAGCTTTGATAAAATTTTAATATATTTTGGCCAATGAAAGATTCATCATCAGAATAGATTGTAAGGATGCCAAAGGCCTAATTAATAATGATGTCAAGGATCTTGTCTCAAAAGTAAAATTTACAAGATGACAGTCATCATTCTCACAATTTGACTTTGAAATCCAACATATTAAAGGCCATGACAATTGCCTTGCTGACTTTTTGTCCAGAGAATTTCTCACTTCCTTTGATGGCAGGCAGGAGCCACAAATCTGCATGATGCAAATAGATCTAGATTCTTCTGGTTCTCCAGCCACTGTAGTTGAATATAGGTCTGAGTTCCACAAAGACTTATACAACAGGACCTATGGAGTTGTTGTGCAGTTTATCAAAGATGAAACTACATTCTTAAGAAACCTCTCTTTCTTAGAAGGTTCTTCCATACTAATGGCTGATGAAGTTGCTATGTTCTAGAATGATCATGCACAAAAATCCTCTCATATTTCCTGGTATTATAACAGGCCTATAATAGGCATGCTCCTACTGATGTCACAATTCTCACACAAGCAGCAGCTCACCTCACGAAGATAGACAACAAGAATTTCATTGTCAATACCATGGTTGATTGGCCTATAACCAGCTCCACAACAGATATGTTTTCTACTAACCTTTTGCCTTCTCATCTGAAGGAGTGGTTTTGCAGGTTCGGACCAAGACAAAATGCTCACAACAAGACTCCAGAAGAGATGCTCGCTAGATATATCCATTATTCCATGTCATGGTCAAATTTCAAGCTCATCCTCGAACCACAACTTTTCTGGCACCAAAATCAGATTGCCTACAAGGTGCGAAAACGGTGGACCATCACACATTTTGGATGGATTGCTTCACCAAGAGACATGGGATAATCTTCCCATGACCCCGTTGATGAAGAAATGGCAGCACCAAGTGATGACTCTGCATCCAACTCAGACCATGAATCGGAAGGACACTATTCAGACGGTAGTGGTGGCTTCCATGATTACAGTTATGATTAAAACTTTGTTGTTACGGTTTGTCGTGGGCTTGACGATACTAAGCATCCACTTTGTTTTAACCGACATCTATCGATCTCTCCATGGGTCTCCCGTAAAAGAGATTCCATCTTGTATAAAGTTGATTTGATGTTTTACTATAGAAAATATGGCTTACTTAAGCCATTGGATATATGCCACGTGTCTTTGGCAAAATGAAATCTAGGCCGTTGTTTTTTTGTTCTCTGCTCTATATATTTGGGCTTGTAACTCATTTTGAGCATAAGTTTTCCTTGGAAAGTCTAAGCTCTGAGGATAGTTCTATAATCCTTCTTCCATGTTTAGTATGCTCTTTGCTTGCGACATTTGACTGATCGAGCAAATAAAAAAACAATAGATGCCCTCTGTAATATTTTCTTTAATGCAAAAGTACTTTGCTATTCAATTTGTGTCTATCCCTTACACCAGTCTAGACAAAATATCCTATGGTGTAAGTCGCACAACCGCATAGACGGGAAGTCGTTAGGCGTGGCGCAATGATTGAGGAAGCGAGTACCTGCTGTTAGAAGAATTGTGCCCAGAGGAGTAGTTATGATACTTGCATAGATGCATTAATTGTAAGGTGACAAATGGGAGTTTATGTTATTCTGTTGGCTTTATTAGTTTATGGCATCCTTTATACTGTTATGCATTACTGTTAAGATCCTGCTTTGCAAATTTTGTTTAAAACCTCTATAAGAAAAATTGTTATGCATTACTGTAAAGATCCTGCTTTGTAAGTTTTGTTTAAAACCTCTCGAAAAATTGGTAACGTTCCATTGATAGTCGTCGACTCATGGACAAAGCTTTACAATAAACAATTAGCTTGTACGTTTCGTCGTTTTCATTTACATGTAGTTTAAAATTTCGTTAAAATAGATAAACGAGTCATTTTTTTTTAATATTTTATTTAATTTATAATTATTATTTTTAAGTAAATTTTATTTAATTTAGGTGTTGTTATTATAAATTTTATTTATTAGGTTAAAAGTTTAAAAAATGTCAAAATTGTGTCACTTGATTAAAGTTTTATTATATAAAATTATAAAATATTATCAAATTGCTTACACTCACTGACCATAGATAATTGTGACCAACCGAAAATATAAAATATTATCAAATTGTTTACAAACAAAAACATATGTGTTCACAAAAACAATATTAAATTTTAAAATTTTATATTTATTTAAAATTTTAAAGATTTTAATTATATTTTATAATTAATTTTCTCATATTGATAAGCATTGGCGTTTTTAAAGAATAAAAAACTCTTATTATTTATTTAATATCAATTATTTATTTTACATACAATATATAATAAATAATTGTTTTTAATAAAACATTTTAATTTATAATATTAAAACTTTAATTATATTTTAATCAAGGGTACATGCTGTAAAAAAAGGTGAAAGAGTAATCCAATCTTGACGGTTAGGGTTTTACAAAAATTCTATATAAAAAACAGAGAACAAACAAAGAAAAGGTCAAAAAAGAAGTCCATTGCATCCCGATTAAAGGGCATCTTCTTTCCTAGTACATTTTCTTCGAGAAATTTCTTCCTCGGCGGTATACGCTCTCGATTTCAGCCTTCACCCTTGCGGGAGCCATAACATCGACTTCATACAGAGGACCTGCGAAACAAAATGAAGATCTCGGCTTCTGCTCCACCTTTATCACGGAATCGCCTGGCCCCTTCATTCATCAGGCTTGAATATATCTTTCCTGTATTGGCCACAATTGCCCTGATCCTCCAACTTTGGGTGTTCTACAATATCTTGGCTTCCCCTTCATCTTCTCCTTGTCGAGTTCCGCGCTTGTGTTTTTCTGGTTCGTCGTGCATATTCTTGCTTATGAGTCTTCTCCTTCACTTTAAAGAAGAAGAAACAGAGGAGCGGAAGAGGGAAAATATTGACTGGTGGCAGATAAACTTTATCTTTTACTGTGTGGTTGCACTTCCTTCTGGTTGGTACTGTCTGTCAAAGTGTGGAAAGCAGGGTTTTGGTTTGTACTGTCTGTCAAAGTGTGGAAAGCAGGGTTTTGGTTTTTAGGTTTAATTTTCAAATCACAGAATACGCCGAAAAGGATAGGTTGGAACTTTTCTTTATTCAACCAGTTTAGGTTTTAGGGTTTATAAAGGCTGAACTGCTTAGTATTGAACTTTTCAACCTGATATTACAGATTTATATATATAAATAATGGTATTACTTTTTTTTATGAAAAAAATATATAGAGGTATGTGAATGGTCTAATGTATAATCTTATCTTCAGAATTTTATCTTATCCTTGAACTTTTATAAGATGTGATATGCAGTTTATATTTTATATTATGAATGTAATTAAGGTATAAGTTTAAAAAATTTCATATAAATTTGTTTAACTTGAATTTGATAATTTTATTATTAAATTGGTTTTTAAATTTAGATGGATAACTATTAAAAATTGTATTATATTTTTTTAATGAAAATGTTTAATCATAAAAACTTTTTTTTAATGTCTTAAATTTTTTTTGTTAGTAGTGTATGAACTTAATTTATTAAATACCTCAACTTTCAAAGAAGAGATGAGTTTAAATCTTATAAAAAATATATATAAATAGTTGTCCAAATATTGTTATAAGTTTTATTAAGTGAGCGTGACCAAATATAAATGAAATCACTTCAATCCCATATAATTAATTAAAAATAATAATATTAAAAAATTTGCTGATCAATAATATATCATACATATTAAAAGAGGAGGAAAGAGATGTAAGGCAAAAATAAATCCAAAATTTAATTTCTTAACACTCCTAATATTAAAGAGGTTCAGGGCAAAAAGTTAATCGAACTAAATCCAAAATTTATTTTCTTAACACTTCTAATATCAAAACAAGAATTTGCAGGTTGCTTCAAATGGAGGAGGTAAATTTTAACTTATCTATGAGATGCCTTTATTTGAGGGGAGAATGAGAATAGATTTATGGAAAGATAGATGGTTATCCTTAGCAGGAAGAGTGTAATTAATTAAGTCACTCTTACAAGCCATTCCAGCATATTATATGTCATTGTATTCTATGCCAAAATTAGTTGAAAAAAGTTTAATCTATATTATGTGATCCTTGTTATGGTTAGGTTTACATGATAAAAGGAAAATTTCTTTGGTGAAATGAAGACGTTGTATGATGATAAAACTAGGGGAGGTATTAGTTTTAAGAGTTCTTATAGATGTAAACTTAGCTCTTAAGGAAAAAGTAATTTGGAGATTGTATAAAGAGAGTCAAAGACAATGGGCAAGAATTCTTCTAAGTATGTTGATCCCAATGACCCAAGTTTAATATTTACTGCATTTTCTCTACCGAATGATTATGCTCTTTGGAATGGTTTAAAAAAATCTATTGATCTTATGATTAAAGGTATAAGATAGGTGGTGGGAATTAGAGAAAAAAATTCTATTTGGATGGATACTTGGTGTGATAAAAAACAACTCAATATAGATCCAATTTTGAAACCTTAGATGAGATTGCTTCAAGACAAATATGGTGATATGGTTTCAAACATTTTGTACAAGGATGTAACTGGAATATGGAGAGATATTTGGGATAGCAAGTATTCCTAAAGTCAAAATGTTTTTTTGACTAGTAGGTCAGAAGAATTTTATTCTGGGATAACCTTATGAAAAGGGGTTTTCATGGCCCCTCTCAATGTGTTTTTTGTAATAAGGAGGAGAGTATAGACCATCTCTTGGGACATTGCTCAATAGTCTGGAATCTATGGGAATGGATTCTTAATATGTTTGGTAAATGCATGGTGATGAATAGCAGAATTGAATATTGGTTAAAGCAATGACAGAGCACTTATAAAAGTGAGATTTTACAGACAATATGGGATATATCAAAAGATACAATACTTTGGACTATATGGCTAGAAAGGAATAGAAGAATATTTAAAGGAAAACAGTTTAGAGGTAATGAAAAAGAAGACATGTTTAGCCATAGAGGAGTCTAAACAAACCCTATCAACTCACCTAGTCCTTAATTTGGAAGCAGAGAGCCTTGATAGATGGAGTCAAGTCATTAAATGGAATTATGGTGTTGGGTACAAGAGAAGCAAAAAGAAGGCAAATAATATAAAGTGGAAACCACCAAATGTGGAGTAAGTCAAATTGAATTTTGATAGAGCATCTAAAGGAAATACAAGACCAACAAGAGGAGGAATAATTAGAAATAATAGAGGAGAGATTTTGTCTCATTATGCTTTCAATAGTGGATTTAAGATAAATAATGAAGTTGAAGCTTGAGCGGCTTTGGAAGGGTTAAAAATATGTAAAAAAATAAAATGGAAGAGAGTATGGATGGAAGGGATTATCTCATAGTAATAAATGCATTTTTTTTGAGTAAGGTAAAATTTTTATTCAAAAAAACTAATCAGCTTATACAAATCCATTTTGATATCCTGCCTTTCTTGGCAAGGCTCAAAATGCAGTTTTTCTATTTTCTTTTATCTGCCCAGGATATCTGAATCCCCTGTTATTTAAACTTTACCTCCTTAACTATATATATCCTCTTCCAACAAATATTACTGAAGCCCTCTTTGTTCTTTTTTCAAATGTAATTTTGTGGAAAGCAAGGGCTCCATGAAACATACAAGAGGTTATTGTGGAAATTCAAGATCTTGCTAAAGAGTTTGAAGAAATCGGGTTTACACATATATTAAGGGAATGAAACAAATGTGCAGATAAGCTAACCAATAGAGGGGTTTTGATTGAGGATCGTGAAGTTACTTTCTCCTTTCCATGGTTAGAGGAAGTAGAAAGTTTAGTTGAAGCTAACAAGAAAATGTTGATTGCTTGAATCAATTAATGATTAAAATTTATTTTAATGTTTTCCATTGGTAATATCTACTTTATTTTGTAACAATAATGTGTTTTCATTTAAGACTTTATTATAATTTTTGTGGTTGCACTTGTGTTTCAGGAAGGAAACTAGCAATCCAGATTTGGTAAAGCGAACTATGATAGTGCAATATTTTGGAAATATTATTCTACTAAGATGCAAGGCATAAATAATAGAGGTGAAGTTTTGGCATTGTGAAGGCTGCTATAGAAAAATGTTAAGAAAGATGCTAAATTCTGGAATGATTGTGTTCATACAGAAAATTTGAAAAGATCTAAAAAATGAAAATCAAGAATTCAAATATTTTATGTAAAATGATTTAGGTTTCTAGCTATAGCATCTCAATTGAGATGAGAAGTGTAAATATTTGTAAACTCTCAAACTCTAAAGAAAATATTTGTAATTTGTAAGGGTGGGGATCCAAGTACAACCCCTTATTATTCAGCAAAAAAATAATATATCATATAAAATATCCTATATAACTAATTAAAAATAATAATATTAAAAAATTTACTAATAAATAATATATCATATAAAATTTTAAAGTGTATGCTTTACGAGGGGGTTGGTCATGGTTGGAGTAGTAGTAGGGATTCATCACACTACTCAAATAAAAAGTTTGTTCAAGGGAACAACACAACGGTTGATCTAAAGTTCAAAGTGTGGCATGGGTGAGTAGGTGGGTGTGTATATGGTTGTGTTTGGCCCTATTGCTAAGTGCAACTCTTATCTTTATCATAAATTATGGTTGGGATGAGAATACCCAACTTTAAACGTCAAAATTTCTTACACTAATGTTGATAATATATATATATATATATATATATATATATATATATATATATATATATATATATATATATATATATATATGAACAAGCTTTAAATTCTCAATCTTATTTCCAAATTTATTTTATAGAAAAACAAAAATAGGCCAATGTAAATCATGTGGACATTCCTATAATGCATGTCATTCTTTTACAATAACAAATTACATGGACATTAAACAATGGGAAATTATTATTTAAAACATATTAAATGTGTGTTATAAATAGTATGCACATGTTGTTTTTGGTTAGAGAATGCACATACTTAAAACACATTCTTTTTAGAAAAATTAATACATTTATTTTTTTGGTAAATAGTGTAGCTTATATTAAAGGGTTTTTTCCTGGATCCCAAAACCAGTAGTTACAAAACCCTCAAAGGAGGCTAGCAACTTAGAAGACTAAACTTTAAAAAAGTGTTTTCGTACATGGATAAACATTGTTCACTATACATTGATTAAATGCTGATAAGCCTAATAGCAAACACCCCAAACAGTATTGACGCAGATAATATATGGACAACACCCCAAACAAGATTGATGCAGATAATATATGGACAACAGACACCCAAAACAACATTGATGCATATAATATATGTAAAGTTAAAATAACCCTCATGAAACAAACCCCAGTAAGGACCCAGAGAACCATAAACAAAAAAAGACCCATGGCCCTCCATCATGCGTCAGCCACCTTCTTCTTCGTAGTGCTTTCCTCAGTCTTTATGATCTGCTTCAGCTTCCCGCTAATGTTGTCAAGAGTACTAATAAGGCTACTGATGAGGATGTTGGCAACCTGATGATGAATCTCCTGCTCCGGTGCTTCGTTGTTGATTTGCCCACTCTTGGTTGGCTTCATTGACAATGTTTGAGGGCGGATTGTTATCCCATACAGTCAAGGAATTCTGACTGATTCCCATGTTTGCTAAGAGGTCAGCCGATCTGTTTGCCTCCCTGTACACATGTCTGCATATCACACTGCCCTGTCTTCTGATCATGTTTTTGGCTTCCCTGATGGCATTCATGACCTTCCACGAAGGATTAGAGTTGTTGTTGATATAATTTATGATGTTTAGAGAGTCCCCTTCTATTTCGTAGTTCCCTTTGTGCTTTTGGATGATGGTGAGACCTCTCCACAGGGCATGGGCTTCTGCTACGTGATTAGTTTGAATGCCTAGGTTCTCCGCAAAGGCGACCACAATCTTACCGCTGCTATCTCTGACCAGTCCTCCTGCCCCTGCCATTCCTAGGTTTCCTTTAGAAGCTCCATCGAAATTGAGCTTGAGCCATCCTACCGAGGGGGTTTCCATGAAGAGGTGTGCCTTGGGTGGGGATGAGTGACACGAGGATTATCTTCCCTGGGGATATTAAGACTGTTGAACAGAAAAAGCTCCAATCCCACATCAAGGGGTTCTGTGCAAGGGATGAGCCGGGAGTTCTCTGTGGCAAAGCTGATGATTTTACTAGCAATGGAGGTAGGGTCCTTGGGAGTGTTAGAGAACACCCTGCTGTTTCTTTCTAGCCATACCTGCCATAAGAAATGGTGGGTGCACATTTTCCACAAAGATTTCAGCCGAGGGTTTTTGAAAGGATTGGGCCACTGAGTGAAAAACTCTGTCAGGGAGTTGGGTTGGACCCAGTTGATGTGGAAACTGGATAGTAGGTTACTCATCACAACATATGAGAAATCACATTTAGTGAAAATATGGTTGATGGATTCCCAAGCCTTATAGCACAGGTGGCATCTATTGGGTACCATCATCCCCCTCTTGATGAGATTATCAGTGGATAGAATCTTGTTTTGAATTGCCAGCCAGGAGAAAACTGCCACTTTAGGGATGAGGTGCTTGATCCAGATTTGGCTAGGGGAAAAGGGAGCTTGTTGTGGATTGAGGAGAAGTTGGTAGGCAGATTTGACAGAGAAACATCCACTGTCCGTTTCTTTCCAAATTAGAAGGTCTTCTCTTCCATCTGTCGGGATCACTATAGTATTCAACATAAAAGCCAAAGCCCTCGTTGCCCTGGTTATGTGCCCATCATTTGAGTTAATGTTGAGGTCTTTCCAGCTTTTAGACCCATTGATGTTTTGGATGAAGTCTGCTACTTTACTGCCTATGGTGCCATCAAGGATGGGTTTTAGCACAGATAACTCATCATCTTCAACTAGGGGCTGATCACTGACCCACCTGTCTGTCCAAAAGTTTATGGCAGTACCTGTTCCCAGCTGCCACCTTGAACCTTTCTGGAGAACTTCTCTGACTTGAATAATTGACTTCCAAAAAGTTGATCCCTCTTTGGGGATATCTTCATCAGTGAATTCTTTGTGCTGAAGGTACTTCCTCTGTATTATTGACACCCATTCTGCGTTGAAACTTGTGTGAATTTTCCAGGCTTGCTTAGCCAGCAGAGCAGTGTTCATATGCTTGATTCTTCTAAGTCCCAGTCCCCCTTGATTTTTTGGCCGACAAACCTTTTCCCATCCAACCAAATGAATCTTTTGTTTCTCCTCTGTGCCGCCCCACAGGAATATTTTTTGTATTTGTTCGATTTGGGCGTAAACTGAAACAGGGGCTTTGAAGACTGAGAGGAAATAGGTTGGGATGCTTTGGAGGCATGTTGCGGTAAGGGTGATTTTACCTGCTTGGGTTAGAAAAGCCCCTTTCCATCCAACTAACTTTTTGTTTATCCTTTCCACCACATGACTCCACATGGACAATTTGGGACGACTGTAAAAAAGAGGAAGCCCCAGATAGCGAGTAGGGAACTCACCAATGCTACATTGAAGAATACGCCCGATTTTAATCTGCCTGGAAAGGGGGGTATTGATGAAGAAGCTTTTACTTTTGGTATAGTTGATTTCTTGCCCAACCGCTTTCTCATATAAATCAAGGATTTTTTTGATCATCTTGGCCTCCACTACTGAAGCATAGGTAGCGAGTATTGTGTCATCCACAAATTGTTGGTGTGATAGCGGGTTTAGACTCGAGGCAGCCCTGATCCCTGTGATAGTTTTCTCATTGACAACACTCTTAAGTGCTCTTCCCAGAGATTCAACGAGTATGATAAAAAGGATGGGTGACAGGGGATCTCCCTGCCTGATGCCTCTGCCACTAGGGAAATAACCTGCGGGTGATCCGTTAACCAAGACTGAGAAATGTGGGTTGGAGATGCAGCCTCTGATTACATTTATCCATTCCCTGTGAAAACCAAATTTCTGAAGAACAACCAGGAGGAAATCCCTGTTTACTCGGTCAAAAGCCTTACTGATATCTAATTTGAGAAAAAGGGTTGCTTTCTTGTTTTGGGAAGCTGAATGGAGGACTTCATGCAGGGTGATTATGCCATCATGAATGGACCTTCCTTTGACCGAGCTGCCCTGGCAAGGATCTATAATGAGCGGGAGGATTTCTTTGAGTCTTGTTGTCAGGGCTTTGGCAAGAATCTTGTATATAACATTACATAGACTGATGGGTCTGTAGTCATTCATGGATTTGCACTCAGGGCCTTTAGGAATTAAGGCGATGAAAGTGGAGTTGGTGCTTCTGGGGATGGCTTTGGATTTCTGCATGTGAATAATGGCTTTGCATATGTCAACCCCTATGATATCCCAGTAAGTTTGGAAAAACCTAGGGGAGAAGCCATCAGGCCCCGGAGCTTTATCAGGGGCCATGGAGAAAAGAGCCTATTTTATTTCTTCATTAGTAAGGTCCTTGATGAGCATGTCGTTCATTTCAGGGGATATCAGATTTGGAATATGCTGAAGAAGTTGATCCTGAGCCTGTTTGAAAATAGTGGAATTTGTCCCCAACATTTTTTCAAAGAAAGTGACTGCTTCATTTCTGATGAGGTGGATGTCTCTCACACTTGTGCCATCACTGTTTATTAACTCCCTGATCTTGTTGGAGCTTCTGTGGCGAAGGGTGGAAGCATGGAAAAATTTCGTGTTTGAGTCCCCGTCCTTGAGCCACAGGGCTCTAGACTTTTGTCTCCAGTACATTTCTTCCTTGGCCAGAATGTTGTGGTAATCGACAAGGAGCTTTTTCTCTTCATTCCTGATTTGTATGCTCATCTGCCCTTTCTGAATTTGCTCTTCTATAGCTTTGAGCTTGCTGATGATTTGCTCCTTATTTTCAAAAATGTTACCAAACACTTCCTTGTTCCATATTTTGATGTGGTCTTTGATTATTTTGAGCTTTTGGGTAACTTGAGCGATGGGGGATCCGACCACCTGTTGTTGCCACCACCCTGCAATTTGATTACGTAAATCTGGGTGAAGAACCCACATTGCCTCAAATCTGAAAGGGGTCCTAAAAACTGGAGGCTTGTTAGCTTCGAACAGGAGAGGGTTGTGATCCGAGCCGATTCTGGGCAGGGAGATGAGGGAAGCATCACCAAACAGTGGTATGGCTTCTTGAGATAGGAAGAATCTGTCTAGCTTAACCTGGATCAGATTGTTCCCTATTCTTCTGTTATTCCATGTGAATTGAGCTCCCTGAATCTGGATATCCATTAGGTTATTCTCAGTGACAAAACCATGGAAGTCCTGAATACTTTTGATTGGAATGTCATTTCCTCCTGCCTTATCTGACGGGTAAAGGGGGGAGTTGAAATCCTCGACCAAAATCCAAGGGAAGTTTTTGAAAGCCTGCCTCATTTGACTTAATTGGTCCCAAAAGGAGCTCCTACTGAGGGGATTGTTTGGGGCATAGATATTAGACAGGATCCAGGATTGATCCTTGTCTTTGCAAAAAAACATGATGTTTATAACTCTATCTGAGGACGAGATTACTCTACCATCTACTTTCTCTGGATCCCAAAGGCACAAGAGACCCCCAGATGGGCCTTGGTTGGGACTGAAAATGCTTCCACTATTTTTCCAAATGGTGTTGCCCGCCTTGCATGCTTTTGACTGATCTAACTTGGTCTCTTGGATAATGAGGATTGTTGGTTTGATTTCTTTTCTAATAGTGCTAACCAGCCTCTGCTTGGCCGCGTTGTTGAGGCCCCTCACATTCCATGAGAGTATCCTCATCTGGAAACTTTGGATGATTTCTTGCCCCCTTTTGACTGCTGCACAGGGGGTTTGGATAATTTGGGATCTTCCTTCGGGTGGGTAAACATTTCTGGTACAAGGGTTGTTTGGACTCCATTGGCTATGTCCTCAATGGTTTGGCTTCTTATTTGCTCTTGGATATTAGGCCTTCCTCTTTTCTTATCATTTCCAACATCCACATAGGCTTTTTTGGAGCTTCGAGTGTTTTTGGGACTGAAATCTGCTCTTGTTTTCTCGACAGCCTCTTGGGAAAAAAGACTTTCAGGAGGGGGATCAGGGGAACCTAGTTTGACTGGAGATAAAACAGGGTTGCTGGTGGGAAGGGGATACTGCAAAACTTCTTCGATGGTGGGGATTTGGAGGTCGACATTTAGGTCTGACATGTCATTTTCTTGTTGAGTGAATAAAACTTCATTTATTTCTAAATCAGAATGAGTGAGATTTCCTGGAATATCAAACCGATTGGGGTGAGCGAACAGTGAGCTTACCTGAGCCTGGTCCTCTGATTGTTTTGGTTGCACTTTTTGCTTCCCTTTGTTTGCCATAGGGTTGTGCCCTGGTGCTTGTTGGAGAGGGTTTTTGTTGTATATTTTCCTGGTCTTTTGCATAGGGGGCTTCCTAGGGAAGCGAAAGCCTTGGTTCCTGTATAGCTGGTTGCTAGAATCTACCTCCTTCTGAGGTTTGAGCGAGGGGTAGTGGGACTTGAGGTGTCCTTGAGTTCGGCATTCGATGCAGAATGTCGGTTTGTTTTCGTACTCTATGGCCTGGTAGTGACAAAAAGAACCATAGACTAGATTGATTCGAGTTGGGAGCTGGGAATCAAGATTTGCGTTGACGCATATTCTGGCTTGGGTCAACCTGGTGCGAGCTTTGGTGGTTGAATCCATGGCCACCATTTCCCCTATGTATCTGCCTATTCCTTGCAGGATATCTTCATGCCAAAATTGGCTAGGGAGTCCCGGAAGACGAACCCACACTGGAGCAAAATTTATGCTCTGAGTTTCGACGTTAAAATCTTCCCCCCATCTGCGAATGAACAAACTCTTTTTCCCATAGAACCACGACCCCCCTGTTAGAATACGGGTTGCATCTTCGGGATTGTTTAGGCGGATTTGAAAAAACCCTCTAGGGAGAGCTACAATCTCAAGATTCCCTGAAACTTTCCACCTGGTAGTGGCCCACCGTCGAATGGATTCCATGTCCGGTCTGCCACCAACGAACTTCCCAATCAAAGAGTGTTCTTCTAAAGAAAGATATTTGGCCATTAGGGTTTTTGGAATCACTAAGTCTTCTCCGACCGTTGTCAAAGGGCTTTGGTCCTTGGTAGATTTCTGCGGTTTGGTACCTGTGACCTTTTTGAGATAAGATGCAGACCCGGAGGGCGCAACGCCGGTCCCACCTACTTTGGGATAGCCCTCATTCTTGTCCGGGGGTTCTTTCCTCGGGTCTTTCTCCCGCCTAGTGGAAATGTTCGTTTCAGCATCAACATCTGACTCATCAGTGCCCTCCCCTATAGCAGAGCTGGGAATCTCACCTGGTTCGAAGTTCCCCGTCGCTGCCGCGCCCAATACATTCGCGCCAGAACTTACCTGAGAGAAAATGCTCGCCATCGCTCTTCAATGCTCTCTCTTAGAAAAATTATTAAAAAATAATACATTTCAACATACAATGAATGTTCTAATATTTGCATATGACATCTTCTATTTTGACGTGTTATAATATAAACTATTTAATTTTAAGGTTTAGGTAAAGTAATGCTGAATATTTAACTTGTAAATAAGTTTTTAACTTGAATTCCTCAAGGAAGGAATGAATATTATTATGGTGTTTTTATTTATATATTTTTAAATGAATTATGTAAAATTGAAATAAATTTTACTTGTAATAATTATATATGTATTTTTTTGTAAAATTTAAATTTGGGTTTTTTTTTTAAATTTGAGGAATATAATCTATTGAATTAATACTTGTATTCATATTTGTTATATATATATATATATATATATATATATATATATATATATATATATATATATATATATGTTTTATTTTGAACTTATTAATAAGATTTACTTATTTGTTGAGGTGGACCATATTCAAATTTGTCACATTATGTGATAATAAAGAGATCATGGCCACATAGTGGTATTACAATAGCTTGGCAATTATACATGTATCACTTGGCAAGATTTAAACCTAGGTTTCCTCCTTGAAATTTGAGGAATATAACTAGTTGATCTAATGCCATTATATATATATATATATATATATATATATATATATATATTATGAATCATAGTGTTGTATGATTGATAAATAAGCACTAAAAAAGCATATAAACGATTGTTAAAATTTTATGAACTAATTATTCACATTCTAAGTCTCATATATATATATATATATATATATATATATATATATATATATATATATATGAGACTTAGAATGTGAATAATTAGTTCATAAAATTTTAACAATCGTTTATATGCTTTTTTAGTGCTCATTTATCAATCATACAACACTATGATTCATAAAATGTTAAAACCTTTATGCATGAATCATAGTGTTGTATGATTGATAAATAAGCACTAACAAAGCACTCTTTATATCACCTTAAGAAGTGGAAGATACAAAATAGTCATTTAAAATCCATTTTAGTGATATAATTGTCAATATGAACACATAATGTGATACACATATTCTTGTTTACCATCTAATTATAGGCCATTACACTTATAAATAAACAATGATATCCATTGAATCATAGTGTTGTATGATTGATAAATGAGCACTAACAAAGCACTCTTTATATCCCATTAAGAAGTGGAGGATACAAAATAGTCATTTAAAATATATTCTAGTGATATAATTGTCAATATGAACACATAATGTGATACACATATTCTTGTTTACCATCTAATTATAGACCATTACACATATAAATGAGCAATGATATCCATTGAATCATATTTTTGTATGATCGATAAATGAGCACTAACAAAGCACTCTTTATATCCTCTTAAGAAGTGGAAGATACAAAAGTCATTTAAAATCCACTTTAGTGATATAATTGTCAATATGAACACATAATGTGATACACATATTCTTGTTTACCATCTAATTACAGGTTATTACACTTATAAATGAGGAACGATATCCATGGAGCTCATTGTTTAGGATTACAAGATCACATGATCTAAGAATGGGCATTGATGCAACCATCACTATGTTTAATAGGTTTAAAAAACCATTGAATAAGATTTAAATGAGTGATAATACAACTTGATGGGTCATAGGATTGCATGGCCATTGAATGAGCACCATAGAAATACTTTTTAGGACCATTAAGTGGTTGCATTGTAAATGTAGATGGATTTTTCAAGTGAAAATAATGTTAGTGATACAACTATTATTATGAAAATATGTTTGATATAAATATGTTTATCTACATATTGGTCATAAGACCTTATAACATTCAATAAGTAATGATATCCTTAAAAGTTATTCTTGATGCTCCGATCTACCTAGGTATAGAATGTGCATCCTAGACCGAAGTCAAGATTGGATGACTCAAAATTGTTCCTAAATCAACCTCTAGAGAAGGTAGGTTCCTTACCTAAATCCTCTTGTATGCAAGATAAAATAAAGAAATAGGGGAAATTATTTAGAGAGAAGAGGTAGGGTTGAAAAAAGAGATAGGAATAGAGAGAATTATTAGTGCAGCCAAGGCTCAACTAATAGCATCACTTTTAGTTGAATGAGCATTGGCTACACAATACAAGTCAAGCCTAATAAATTATTCAATTAAAGCTATGAAGAAATACAATAAGCACAAGTATTCCAACATTCAACATTATGAGCACTCCAATCAAATAAAGTAAAACAACTTTGAGCCTAATATATAACACTCCAATTGTTGAAGCATACCAAATAGCTTCAAGCCTAACAAAAAGATTTTGATTAAAGCATAAACAAAAATGTTGAAAGTGTAAATTATCATAAAAATTAATTCTCCATACTTCAATTGAGGTAAGTTAAATAACTCTTGATTGCATTAAAATAACATAAACATTCAATCTATGATAGACAAACACTGAAACATTTGACCCCTTATAATGAGGGGTATTATCCAATTTATAGTTTTTGCTAAGCTAGGATAAAGCTAACTACTATGTACAATCATGAGTAAAAAATGGCTCGGCATGATCAAGGATGAGCTAGCACCACTTGGCATCTTGAGCACGTCTTTTTTCAAGCGGTTATTCTTTGCATTATGGTATTTTATGCATAAACAGAGTGGCTATTACTTTCAAGTTTTTGACAATTAACCATTTTTATCCTCGACTACAGCTTTTATTTAAGCAATGTTGCTTTGTAAGCATGCTAAACATTTTAGATGATGACATCCTTCGTTGTGCTAAGAATATTTGGCATGGGTTTCCAATTCACTTTGCCTTGCTCTTTGAGATTCCTTTTGTTCTCCTTGTATGATTTTCATTATATAAAAAAATTTAGAGGTATGGGCTGAAGTCATCACTTAATAAGTTCAGACATGCTTCTTTTTTAGCTTTCTCATGGTTTCTAGACTTGTAAAGGTAAAAGAATTTTGACCAAAATCCAAGGCTTTGACTTTATGCTAATTCAAAACTTTTGGAATCTTATGTTGACATTATTACAAAAAACTTTGGTCTGCTACCTTTCAGGCTCAAACACTCTTCGCTTTGCGATCTCTTTACCTTGCTAGAATTTTGGATCATGCCATTGATGTTAGTGTGAAAAATTTTATCACTTAGAATTTATAGTCCGTCGAAGCTTAGTGAAGGCAAAAGATTTCGGCTTAGGAATCTCGAGGAATTTAATAGTTTGGACATGCTCCTTTGTGATATGAAAAGGGGGATTAAAAGAATGATAAATTTGGAATGGCTCTTCAATATTTTTTAGAAGTAAATAATTTGTAAGTTTGGCACTATATGTCAGGACTTGTGAATGCAAACAAAGAAAATAATTCAAAGAATTTGACTATATTTTTTTAAATAAATGGGTAAAAATTTATTGATAAGAAGACAAGATTACAAAGTACAACGAAGCCCCCAACCAGGACTTAAATAAACAACAAAATAGGCTAAAACCACTAGACAGGGTCAAAACCCGAAGAAAACAACAAGAACAAACCGCATTAATTTTGAACATCCTTGTAGATCAACTCCTAGAGGCACTGAGAGTCTCCAACTAGGAGACTCTCCTAGTTATCCATAATCCAAGGACCTAAACGCTTAGAAGACCTTTTGGCCAAATAATCAACAACCCCATTCCATTCCCTTGGTATGTGCACAAAGAAGATAAATTCGAGCTCTTCATTAATTATGAGAATCTAAATGGCAACAGAGGCCAACTTCCAATTAACATACTACAACCTTTTATTGTTTAAAATATTAACCAAAATTTGAGAGTCGGACTCACAGATGTTTTTGCGCCATCCAAGAGAAAACCCCCTTTGCAAGGCCTCGAGAATCGCAAGAGGTTCCATAAAATTTTTGGAGTGGACACCTTTATAAATGGAAAAAAATATGACCATGCCAACTGAGTCTCTCCCAACACCACCAATTCCAGCATGTCTAGGATTGTCCCTGGACGAGACATCAATATTAATTTTTAAAACTCCTCCAAGGGGTGGCCCCCACCTACCATCTCTCCAAACTTTCTTGCTAATTTGGGGAACCTTGCTAGGGCGAGAAGAGTCTACACCAACCCCAAAGAGATCAAGGGCATGTCGTACCTTATCCTTCCTAGAGTCCAAAAGAGGATCCACATCACATTCACTATGGATAGTTTCCTGAACCATACACAAGATCCTTTGCTAGATCTATTGAACAACCAAATGTATACCCTAAAATATGTGATGGTTCGTTCGATCTAAATCTGCCAGATGATGCAAGAAAGGTCCAAATTCTAAGCCACCTGGAGGAAGGGGGTATTGGTCCAAGGTTTGACCAGAATGCTCCAAAAATCCACCAGGGAGAGCACATGAAAAAAATGATGGTTCCAAGCACTCCACCAATGATGCCAAATGTCTCTGGAAAGGGAGCATTGGAAAATTAAATGAGAAGAGTTATCCTCATTATTACCACAAAGGACACAAAAAGAGGGACCCTGAAATCCCCTCTTCCTCACGTTATCCCAAGCGAGGTATTTATTACGAGCGACCAGCTAGAGAAAAAAGTTACATTTAGGCCAAACAAATTTGTTCCACACCTTTTTCCACCATTTGACAGAGAGGCTTCCAAACTTTTGCATATCAAGAACCTAATAACCATAGGCTACAGAGTAGGTTCCCTTGCAATCAGGGTTCCAAGTCAAAATGTCTTTACCCCTTAGCGAAGAGCAAGGCCTCCCTATAAGAATAAAAGCAAGCACATCTTTGTCCTTGGTCAATCCCCCCAAGGGCCATTCTTGCGTATCTTTCTACTTGTACATATCTAGATTGCCAAAAGTCTAGATTCTTTTAAAGTCCACATGAGACCAACCTACTTCCAAGAAACAAACGCTTAGGGAATGTAACCTAGGATATTGAGTCAAGATAGGAGGGTGGCCATCCCAAGAATCCTCCCAAAAAAGAGCATTTGATCCCCAATTGCAAATCCAGAACAAACCCTACTTAATTAAATTAGCTCCTCTTTTCAGAGTGTCCCAGATAACCGAACCTTTCCCAACCAATATGACTCTAGGGATATCAACCTCAAAAATACCTCTCAAGTACTTACAAGATAATATTTTAATCCAAATCTGATCTTGAGAAGTACACCATCTCCAGTACAGTTTCGCAGCCAAATCCTATGTAGAAAGAGCCACTTGTCATAACCCAAGGCCTCCCTCTTGAACCAGCCTACAAACAAAATCCCACCTAACCAAAATCTATTTAGATTGAGCAAGTTTTTCAGACCACAAAAAATGTTTTGACAAAGCATCCATGTCCTTGATAAAATAAGAGGGAGTTGTTTGCACTAATACTTGTAAATGGGTAAAGCTTGAGCAACAAATTTTAAAAGCAACACTCTACCCGAAAAGGAGAGTCATATGATGGTCCAATGATTCACCTTACCTCTATCCTTATCAAGCATAGACTGACAAGAAGATCTAGGTAGAGGATGAGACGAAATCAGAATACCAAGAGAAATGAAGGGGGGAGTCCCGACCTGGGATCTTAGAATTCTAGCATTCCTGGCTTGAATAAGGGGAGGGGTATTAAACAAGAAAATTGAAGACTTGTCCTCATTAATAAACTTCCCAGAAGCACCAAGATATATGTCAAGAGACTGTCTAATGTTACCAACTTCCCTGGTAGTGGAAAATCCCAACATAGTTGTATCATCAACAAATTGAAGGTGGGAAAGAGGTGACAAATTGTTATCCCACTTCCAACCCTGAATGAGACCATGCCTAACCTAAGACTTGAGAAGTCTTCCCAACCCTTCCACCATAATGATAAAAAAATAAGGAGATAGAGGATCTCCTTGCCTCAATCCTCTTGAGGCCTCAAACAACTCCAATGGCTCTTTATTAACAAGAACAGATAACGACGAAGAAGAAACACAACTCATCACCCATCTAATCCATTCTTCCTCAAAGCCAAAAGCAACAAGAAATTTTTGAAGAAAGTACCATTTGAATCGATCATAGGATTTGACCATATCCAAATTAATGAACATAGTTTTCTCCTGAGAAGTTTCTATCGAGTGAATAGATTTCGTAGCAATAACAACCCCATCTAGAATTTTTTGACCAACAACAAACCCACCTTGCTCCTTAGAGATGATTTTTCTCAACCATATCTTCAACCTCTCAAAAATAATTTTTGTAATGATCTTATACACAACATTGCAGAGAGCAATAGGCCTGAACATATCTAGAGAATTCACTCCCTCTTTTTAGGTATAAGCACCAAAAATGTAGTATTTAGGGCCCTTAGCATCTGTTTGTTCTTTTGGGACTCATGGACCACCTCTAGAAGATCAAGTTTGATTAACTCCCAAAACTCATGATAAAACTCAATCAATAATCCATCCGAGCCCGGGGCTTTCCCTTTTTCATATTGAATACAATATTTTCCAACTCCTCAAGGGAAATTGGGCCCATAAAATGCTCATTCATCTCTCTAGAAATAATCGAGGGAATACAATTTAGAATAAGATTTTCATCTTCATCAACTAAGAGGGAGTCCTTCTTGAAGAGAGAGGAAAAATACCTCCTAGTCTCTTCTGAAATATCCTTGAAAGAAGAGAGAAGGGCACCCTAAGAATTTACAAGAGAGGAAATCAGGTTACCATTACGGTGAGCCTTAACTGAGTTAAAAAGGAATGCCATGTTCCTATCCCCTTCCTGAATCCAATCAACTCACGCTTTTTGTTTCTAAAAAAATTCTTCCCTCAGCTCTCATTCAGCAAGTTCTTTCACAGCCTCATATTCCTCAAAGAGAAGCTCCTCCATGAGTCCATGATCTCTAAACTTCCTTGAAGCTTCTTACAACTTCTTAAGAGCTACTGACTTAGCCAAGGAAAGGTTCCTAAAATTTAGACTATTCCACATCTTCAATTTATGCTTAAAAAATTGTAGCCACTTCATAAAGGGATACATAGCGGTGCCATGAGAAGGTTTGCCATTGGTCCACCAGCCTCGCATGAAATCATGAATCTTAGGATCCCGACCATATAAGTTGAAACTTAAAGGAATAATTCTTCTTTAGCCCAAACTCAAGAGCATAGAGTTTGATAGGCCAATGATCAGATTCCCTTACCCTCCATAATAATAGAACTAGAGATTCTGTTATTACCAATCCAAAAACTAGAGATCAGAAACCTATCCAGCATCTATGAGATGGACTCTTCCCCACATATTCTATTGTGGCAGGTAAATATCCCATTATTCGACTTTATGTCAACCAAGTTTAGGGCTCGGATATGCACACTGAAGACAGAATAAAAAGGCTCGAGATGATCAACTCCATCGCGTTTCTCCTCTAGACAAGTGATAGAATTGAAATCTTCAACCAAAATCCATGGGTACAAGGAAGCCAAACTTATCACAAAGCCAATGTGCTACCACAAATTTTATTTACCATTGTAATCAATAGGAGCATACACATTTGTAAGTAGGATGTTTTCACCAGATTCATTATCATGCACGATCATTGAAATATAACATCTGCTGGAAATCCAAGTAAGAGGAGAGATCTTAACCGGATCCCATAAACAAGCAATGCCACCAACATATCCATATGCACCAATACACTGGCATTGACCCCTTCTCCACAACTTGGGAGTAATATTGAACATACTATCAATAGCCAATTTAGTCTCCTGAATAAACACCACATCCAAAGAATGTACACAAATCAAATCACGAACAACTTTTTGTATGGGGATGTTGTTCAACCCCCTTACATTCCATGAGAGGATAATAATTTATGAAGGTTAGAAAAATGGGAGTCCAATGTTCTCACCAAGCCTAACTCCACCAAAGTCTCCCCCATTAAATTAATTTATCATGGTCTTTCTTTCGACCCACCTTCATATTCTTATCCAAAGCACCTTTTTTAATTGTTTTTTGCTACAATCCCAACACTGTAGGAGTTTTGCAGTCCAAATATGATTGCATCAGTGCCTGAGTAGGAGAGAGCACAACTATATCTATGCCAATTTCCAAAATAGTTTTCCTTCTAGGGCTAGAGCCAACCATATCACCTATACTCAGAGCCAAAGCCATCTGTTATTCATTTAAACCCACTAGACCTGATTCCTTAGGTTCAACCTCAAGAAGAGACATCTGATTTGGCCCTATTATATCTACGTTAGGTAGCGATGTTTCAGGTAACTCCATGCACTGATCAAGATCATCCAATATCTCAAAATTGTTGAGTAGAGCACTTGGTTAGCTATCCTTAAGGGATATTTTACCCTTCTTCCTCTGTTTCGGGGCTTTACAGGAACAAAGCCTTCCTTATCCTGATCCCCTTTCTTTATCGAGGCTTTTTATTTATCTAAATTTTGTGCAGATCGAGAGGACCCAATATTTGAAGCCATGGGTAGGACAAACTTAGGATATTTTCTTTGCAGGTAGTCGTATTTTCTTTGCTTAGTAGTCAAGTTGTTGAACACATATAGATGATCCAAACTGTATTTCAACAAAATCTAGAATATGATTGTTTAAATCAATTTTGACACAAATACGAGCAACAAAAATTACCTTTTTCTCCATCGTCTGATGTGATGGTCCAACCGACTTCCCAAGAAGAAGGGCGATCATATGCAAGATGTCATTTCTCTAGAATTGCAACGGGACCATGGGAGCAGAACACACATTGTAACCCACGACGGTCGCTCCTCTAATGGGTTGAAACCCACATGCCAAGGTTTAAGAAAGAGTCCCACCTGGTTACAAAAATAGGGATCCCCTTTAAATGCTTTGTTACGATCCATAAGACAAGAGAAAACCACCATAAAATAGTTATTCACATTCAGAATCACCTCTACGTCACCGTCAAGGTTCCAAGTCTTCCTAACCCAAACCTCCACAAAGGGAAGAGAAATTTGGATACCCATAAATTTACCAATAAGCACATTCTTGGTTAAATACTCCACATCTTCTGCCACCGAGTTTGTTTGAACCACTAGAACCGGCCTGGCTTCACATCGTTCCAAACATCCATTGTTGTATACCAAACTATTCTTGACATCCATTGGAAAATCCTGTTCCTTCTAATCATTTTTAGATGAAAAATATCACTAGCATGCATGCTCTGTGAAAGGCCCGATGCCATCTAGCATTCCTCCAATCCATATCAATCAGCCCATACTCCTTCTATTACTGTGCTAAACCCAAGAAAGTATGAAAGTTTAAATAAAATTTATCACCTCAAGAATTTGACTATATTATTGGTGCCTCTGGGGTGAATTTTTCTTGTCAAAATTTGAACCTAGATAGTATTATTCTTAGGTTACGAAGTCTTTTACCAATTTGGTATCTTCTCCTTCTACTATAGGGTCTTTTATTTCTTAGTTCTAGTTGTAGGATCTTGATCTTGTAGGTATAAAAGTTGCCTAATTGCATCTCATTCTTGCAGTGTTGGGACCTAAAACCTTTCAGTATTTTCAAAAATTGATGCTAAGTCATAGGATTTTTTGTATGAAGAGGTTTTATAATGCCTTTCTAATTCTACTACCCTAGTGTGTAGTGAAACTAGCTTTCAAAGAATTTTTCTTCATCAAAATTCTCTAACCAATTTAAAAAATCGGTCTAATATTCAACTATCTTATCATAAATGCTCTTTAGATCATCAAAAGAATATGTATGATCATCAAATCATCAAAAGTATGGTAGTCCAGTTCTAATAATTTCATTCATTCTACTCAGATAATTTTTTCCAGTGGTGATAAGTGAATTAATTAAGGAACTTATATCCTTGTTTGATTGTTTGCTCCTATTCAATAATTTATATTGCCATCTTGTATCTTACTACTACACTACTCTTAATTGAAGAAATTTATTGTCCAAGGACCTTATTCAATTCATTAATGATGGCTTGGGATTCTTAGCCCTTCTTAGTTATAATATTATGTGTGGTAGTGAAGCCATCTCCTGCTTCTTTGGTAGTTGTCCAACAATAATCAATAAATTTCAAAACCAAAGACAAGGTCTTATTATATTCAAAAATTTAACTCTAGTGTTTTTTATTATTTGACATACATTTATGGAGATCTGGGAGGCCTAGACTTATTATTTTGTAATAGCAAATTCTTGTTGGAGGTCCTGTACTTTCTTCTATAGAGTCCTATTCTCAACCTCTTTCACCTGTAGTTGTGTTAACATTGGCATATCATTGAGACTCTATTATAGCTATTGAGCTTGATTTCTTAATATTTTTGCCTTTGTCTTCTCCATTTCAATATCTCTTGCCACCACACCATATTTTCCTTTTATTTGTGATATTTAGCCATTGTTTGGATTCCATCAATGTATAGCACGTCGACTGACATGTATGCCAATTGAGCCTTATCTGCTATTATGACTTTATCTATATCTATAATATGTGTGGCAATTTGATAGTCAGCTTCAATCAATTGAGAAGTTGGTTTAGATATAGTAGGGGTTATGGTTGTCAAAATATATTGCCTCTACTTAGGGTCCAACATATTCAATACTCTTATTGGTGTTGTCTCTAGCTCCTCTATCTCCTGCTTCCTTTTAGTAAGCCAAGCTTGTGCACTAGCTTGTACTTGTTGGAACTGATTTTGAATTATAGATACTAGAATATTGGTGAAGGAAGAATGCAATAGAGGGTGGGAGGATCTAGAAGATATTTAGAATATGAGAGGGATATTTTTAATAGCTCTAGAGAATGAGGGAGTTTGAGAGACATCCATATTTTGGGAAGTAGGTGGAGGTGGAGAAGCGATAGTGGTTTTAGGAGGTGATCCATAAGATGCATCTGGTGACAAAGGCAAATGAGACAGAGATAACATTCTTGATTCTTGCATGAAAGATACTAACTATTGTCTATCTTGTGGAGGCATAATCGCCTTGGTTATTTTTACCCCTAGACTCTTCTGCTTCGAAGGGGACCTTGGCCTCCACAAGATAGACAATATAATGGTTCTTAAAAGTATAGGATTGATATGTAAGTTCCATACATCATGGCTAGGATTTTGGAGATTCAAAGTTGGATCAAGTGGAAGTGGGTATTGAATTCAAATTATTTTGACTTTTCTTCCTAAAGGTTTTTTCCTCATCATTTTTTTTAGTTCAAAAATTAGAGATAAAATAATGGTTGGTTGCCTATGGTTTAGGGGAAGAGATGCACTTTATTTGAGACCATGGAATGAAATTTTTTCTTTGAGTCAGAAACTATTAAGAAGCTTTTAGTGTGGTTTAGGCTTTTTGGATTTCCATATTAGCTTATAAATAAGGATATTTTGAAAAATATTGGAAATACCCTAGGGAAATTCATCAAGGAAGGACCAAGAACTAAGGAGCAAAAGCATACTATATATACTCAAATGTGTGTTGCTATGGATATTTCAAAATCTTTGCCACAATCCATTAAGATTAAATTTGAATCAAGAGAATGGGATCAACTAGTAGATTATGAAAATATTGCATTTTGTTGCCACAATTATTTTGAGATTAGACACATGGCAAGAATTTGCAAAGTAAAAACTATGAAGAAAGAGACAAAAATTCTATCCATGAGGTAAACTTCAATACGAAGCAATAAAATATTTCAATAAAGGATATTCCACTCTAAAAGAAGAGGTAAATAAATCCTATCGACAATATCAATTGGTAAGTTTAGAAGGAATTAAAGGTGCAAAAGAAGATGTGGAGATAAAATTAAAAACAAAGACAACAAAAAAGGTCAAGTTTATTCCAAGTAAATCATCTTCATTTTACTCAAGTAGTATATAATCCTCTTCAGGTAATAAAAATTAAAGTGGTGAAGATGTTATCCCTTACACTTTTTAGTTTCAAGAGCAAAATAATATAGAAATGGGGTTGGAGGAAACCCATAGCAATTTAGGGTATTTAGGGTAAATTAAGGAAATTGCTATAGAAGAGCCTCCTTGCACTTTAGGGTCTCTAGGGAAATATAAAGAAGATTGTGCTTTTGAGGTTATTCTTTGCACTTCAAATCCTTTAGAACGAGGTAAAACTAAAGATGATAAGTCTTACTATGAGAAGTGTGAGAAGATTGAAGAGATTGATGAAGATGAAAGTATTGTTGAGAATGAAAAAAGATAGGAAGACCCAAGAAGAAAAAACAAAGAGAAAAAGAAACACAAAGGAATATTGATATGGGAAAACAAAAGCAAATATCACAAGTGTTAACAAGAAGTGAGGCTAAACCCACAAATAAAATAAAAAAATAACAATGAAAATAATATCTTGGAATATTAGGAAAATGAATAAGAACCTAAAAAAAGTATTAAGAAAATGTGAGGTTGTTATAGACAAGATATTTTTGGATATAGAAGTTGGGTAGCAAATATTTTAGCCATTCACGGTGTTGAATTTCATCTTGGCAAAATTTAAAATTTTTAAAGTATTTGATATAAAAGAAGTTGATTGTGGAAACTTAGTAGTTTGAGGAAGATGAAGAATATCTTTGATAGAAGGGTAAATGAAGAATATCTTTGATAGAAAGATAAAGTTGGATATGCTTTAATTAACTTGTTAGAAATGTAATGAGAATAATGTAATGTTTTGTTTTCATAATGGGAGTGGCCCCCAATAGAAGCCACACATAGCATATTAAAAAAAAATGTACGTAGTTGTTCATTAAGATAACTTGTTTGCACATTTTACTTGTCTTCATTCATACAAATAAAGAATCATTTTTAAGATAGTTTTATCTGTTGCAGCTTTGATTTCTTGTATTTTACTATAATTTCAATTAGTTATCCTAATTTTCCTTTTCTTTTAAGCCTATAGACATGGAAAATTGACCCACTAAGGCGAGTTATTTTTCTTAGATCCTTAATTTTCCTCTTAGAAAAATAAGGTTATCTTTGAGCCAACTTTTCCCTAAAAAAAATACCCTATATTTATCCCAATTCTATACCATTGGATAGGTCTCAAAAAGAGATTTCCAACGCTATAAATTTATCTCATTCTGACACTTTTTGGGCCCTTAAAGTACCAAAAACTTGCACAAGGATTTAGTTGTTGCGAATCCGTGCCAGCAAAAAATATTTGCGCGGATTCTCCCAAAATGGATAAATAGTTAACTTGTTGAAAATTATTGGAGATTGTTGTGATTCAACCCAAAATTGGTCCAATCCTACAACTTCCACAAATCCGTTCCAGCAAAAATCATTCGCGTGGATTCGCTCAGAATGGAAAATTATCAAATTTGCTTAACAAACTCAAACTGCCCCCCCAAATCACACATTTTCTAGTTTTTCTACACCCATCCCAAGGCTTTAAAACTAGCATTCCACCCCTTAATTAAGTTTGAATGGTCATTTTGTATTGTTGAAGTTCTTTCTTGCAGGTTAAGGATTAAACTTGGAGCTTGGATCTACTTTGCACACATTTGTTGCTTTCGACCATTAGTAGTGAATCAACGTATCCCCATTGTGAGCACATTAAGTTTTTTGTAATCATCTTTGCATGTTCTTCTAATTTGTATTTTGCATTTTCATTTTCAACAGTTTTTCATGAATTCGCACAATCAAAAGTGCAAATTCGACAAATCCACTCGACCAGAGGTGTGGATTTGATCATGTGAATTCAATCGCGTAGATTTCATCGCGCAAATTCGATTTCAAGCACAAATTCATATTGTTACCAGCTTGGGGGAAATTTCTTATCCCCTGATCCATCCTTGCATATTTTTTTTTTTGGTAAGTAAGAGAATATTTATGATTAACACCGGGTTTTAACTGGTTGACCCAAAACCATTTTACAAAATAGGGTCCACTGACCAACTGGACAAAGGCCAAGCCCTAAAAGTTTAAACTGACAACAAAAAGGGCCAAGACCTACTCTTCCAACAGAATACAACCAAACTAAACTATGGAAGCCTAATATTATGGCCATCAGAAAAGAAAGACGCAAAATAGAACTAACAAAGACAAAATCCACTTTGAGCCTTCCAATCTAAAATTTTTCATTATCTATCACCATTGAGACTGCATGAGGAAGATTTTCAGTCCACGTGATCAAATTTGCTGCTACAATGCCTTCATTTGCCAGCCTATCAGCTGCCATGTTTGCTTCCCGAAAGGTATGCAAAATTATGGCCTCAGGTCGATCATGAATTAGAGCCCTTGCTTCGTGGATGTAGTCATCAAATCTCCAAGGAGCTCTCTTAGTGTTCTTTAGAAGATTTATAATAATAAGAGAATCACCTTCCACCAACAGCTTCCCTGGATAATTCTCTGCCACCTTGAGGCTCCTCCAAACTGCCCTCGCTTCACCCACATTGTTAGTTTGAGCTCCAAGATGTTCAGCAAAAGCTACAAGCACCTCACCCTTGTGGTCTCTAAGTAAGCCACCAGCCCCAGCTTCACCTGGGTTGCCCCTAGATGCCCCATCAAAATTTAACTTAATCCACCCTAGGGGGGGTGGGGTCCATGAGATCATGGTTCTAGGACAGACTTGAGGATGATTGAGGCCATCAAGTGAGAGGTAAGTTTAATGACTCGGCCTAATGAAGCTTCAAAAGGATTTGGAGGTCTAGATGCTGCGGGCACTAAACAAGCATTCTCATTAGCATATACTAAAATTTTTGACAGACAGAGGATGACCGAGAAACCTTATCCAAGAAGGCCCGACGATTCCTTTCCAACCATATCTCCCACAAGTAGTGATGAAGGCAGATCTTCCACATATACCTAAGACGCCTATTCAAAAAGGGAGAAGGCCACTGGACAAATAAGTCAAAAATGGACTGAGGATGGACCCAATAAATATGAAACACTTGTAACAGACCTAACAAGATTGAGACAAAAAAATTACAATACAGAAACAAATGATCAATAGACTCCCACTCAGACATACAAAGATAACACCTATTAACAATAGTCACACCTCTTTTTATTAAGTTATCCATGGTGAGGATCTTATTTTGGATGGCCATCCATGCAAAAAACCCAACCTTCGGAACAATGCTTTTGGGCCAAACTTCCAAGTGAGGGAAAGTAGGTTCATCATTATCAATAAGCATCAGATAAGCAGTCTTGACAAAAAATTCCCCATTGTCTGAAGCTTCCCAGATAAGCTGGTCCTCAAGAATGCCAGAAGGGAGTAAAGACTGTCTTAATTCATTCTCCAGAATTATTGATGCCCCTGGTAGATCATTGTTCATTATTGGCTTCCAAACCCTTCTATTGTTTGACAAAGTAATAAAATCTGCAACTTTGGTACCAAAAACTTCAATTGTCCAAGCTCTAAGGGTTGAAAGGATGGGGTCTCGCAGAGAGGGGATAGTCCTTTAACCATTTGTGGTCCCGGAAATCAATGTTTCTTCCATTTCCCGGTTTCCAACGTAGCCCTTTGCTTAGCAAGTTTTTAGTTTGAAGGATTGATTTCCAAAAAATTGATCCCCCGGGAGGAAAGGAATAACTTAAAAATTCAGTTTCTTGCAAATACTTTCTTCGATTATAGTAATCCATTCTCGCATTTGCATTTGTCAGAAGACGCCATGCTTGTTTGGCCAGGAGGGCCATGTTTAAATGTTGTATTCTCCTTAGCCCAATACCTCCAAACTCCCTTGGTTTGCAAACCCTATCCCAGGACACCAAGTGAAAGCGTTGCTTAGATTCGGAACCAGCCCATAGGAACCTCTTCTGGATCTGTTCAATTTTAGTGTAGACACTTGTAGGAGCTTTAAAAATAGAGAGAAAGTAGACAGGGATGCTTTGAATGGAAAACCTGGTGAGAACTGCCTTGCCAGCTTGAGATAACAAATTCCCTTTCCATCCAACCAGCCTTCCTCTCGAATTCTTTCAATTACATTAGTCCACATGGAATCGGTAGCTCTGCCTGTAAATAAAGGAAGGCCTAAGTATGTGGATGGAAGAGTAGACACCGAGCATCCAAGAATCCTAGCAATCTTAATCCGCCTCTGAATGGGAGTGTTAAAGAAATAAATTTTACTCTTTGAAAAATTTACCTTTTGCCCCGCAAAGATCCTCATATAGCTCTAGAATATGTTTTATGACCTTAGCCTCAAAAACCGATGCAAGAGTTAACAACAAAGTATCATCCACAAACCGTTCATGTGTAATCGCTCGTGTTTGTGATGATGCTTTAATTCCCGAAATAAGACCAATATTACAGTGCAACTTTGATTGTCCTCCCAAGGGCTTCACCCACAATGATAAACAACATGGGAGAGATAGGGTCACCTTGCCTTAGGCCCCTTTTACTTTGAAAGTATCCAGCAGGAGCACCATTAACAAGGACTCGAAAACCAAGGTTTCATAAAACATCCTTCCAAAAGCTTGATCCATTCATGATGAAAACCAAATTTCTCGAAGAATGGCAGAGACAAAACTCCAGTTTATGCGGTCATAAGCCTTGTTCATATCCAGCTTGAGAGCAAAAGCAGGTTTTTTAGTCTGGACTACCGAATGGAGGGCTTCATGAACTGTTATGACACCATCAAGGATGGACCTTCCAGGGACTGAATGCCTTGACAAACATCAATAAACATAGGAATGATCTTCCTCATTCTATTTGCAATCGCCTTGGTCAAAATTTTATAAACAACATTACAAAGGCTAATAGGTCTAAAATCCATCATAGATCTAGGAGTAGGAATCTTTGGGATTAAAGCAATAAAAGTGGAGTTAAAACTTCTCGGAATATGCTTTGTGGACTGAAATTCCTTGATAGTAGCACATACATCAAAACCTACAATATCCCAAAAAGCCTGAAAAAAACGAGGTGAAAACCCGTCTGGACCTGGAGCTTTATCGTGGTTCATTGAGAAGAGGGCCTCTTTGATTTCTTCATCCGTGAAAGGCTTAATTAACTCCCCATTCAAGTCATCAAAAATTAAATGAGGAATATGGTAAAGCATTGATTCTGAAGCTAAGGCATAACTGAAATGTTCTTCTCCTAAAAGATTCTGAAAATAGGAAACTGCTTCATTTCTGATCTCATTAGGACTAGAAAGGGATGATCCATCATCTCTAACAAGTTCTTTAATTCTATTGTGGCTTCTGTTCCTTAAGGTAGATGCATGAAAAAATCTTGTGTTGGCATCACCTTCTTTTAGCCAGGTAGCTCTAGACTTTTGCCGCCAAAAAGTCTCCTCGCAGGCTAAAACATTATGGTACTCAAGCAAGGGCTTTCTTTTCATCTCGCTCGTAGGGAAGGGTCTGGCAATCCCTCTTCAAGTTTTTTCTCAATGGTTGATAACCTTTCAGAGATGACTTTCTTGTTTTCAAAAATATTTCCAAAAATTTCTTTATTCCAATCCTTAGATTTTCTTTCACCACTTTAAGTTTCTGTGCTAATCCGAATGAAGGCCTCGCCTCGACAAGAATGCTGCCACCACTGAGAAATTCTGTCTCTGAGATCATGGTGGTGCATCCACATAGATTCAAACCTAAAAGGCCTTTTGAATTTTGGAGTCTCTTCAATTTCAAGTAAAATCGGGTTGTGGTCAGACCCAATGCGAGGCAAGGACAACAGATTTGCATCCCCAAAAGATTGTATTGCTTCCTGTGACAAAAAAAACCTATCAAGCTTTTCCATTATAAGTTGATTTCCGGACCTCCTATTGCTCCAAGTAAATTTAGAATTTTTTAATTTGACATCCAATAAATTGTTGTTGTTGATGAAATCTTGAAAGTCCTCCATACTTCTTGCTGGAATTCCTACTCCCCTTTTTTATCAAAGGGGTAAAGAGGGGTATTAAAGTCCCCCGCCACTATCCATGGGATATCCTGAAAAGCTTCCTTGAAATGACTGAGTAAATTCCATAGATCAGCTCTCCCAGATATAGAATTAGGGGCGTACACATTTGTTAATATCCAAGAAAGGTCACTAACCTTATCCTTAAAAATAATGCTCATTACCCTTTCCCCTAATTGAATAACCTTGCCTTCCACCTTCCCCAGATTCCAGATACAAAGAAGACCACCCGAGGTTCCATTGGCTTTGCAAAAAATTGCTTCTCCCTTTTTCCAGATATTGAGGGCAATTTTTCTAGACAAAACTTCATCGACTTTAGTTTCTTGCAAAATAAGAATAGTGGGATCAAAATCTCTTCTTAAATATTTGACTAACCGCTGTTTAGGAAGGCCATTGAGCCCCCTTACATTCCAGGATATGATCTTCATTTGGAACTTTTAAAGTTTTTTCCTCTTCCCCTGCCTTGGACTTGAGGGGGCTTAAGAATTTTGTTCTCTTCAAAGGGAAGATTTCCAATTGATGGAAACAGAGTAGTCTGAATTCCATTAGCTATCTCATCTTGGACCTCTTCTTTCCATTGCTGGGCATTTGACTTTCTTCCCTTTTTTTTCTCACCTCCACAGTCAATCAAGGGGGACTTCATTGAGCTTCTAGTCCTGTTTTGGGCTAAATTTGGTTTGGGTAACCTGTTGGATAACAAGTCTGGAAACCCCTTCTCTGGATTGGGACAAAGACAAAGGTGAAAAATGTCGCTTGGAAGGGCTGATTAACTCTGAAAGCACTTTTTCTCTTTTTGGGGCGTAAAAAGACTCATCATTAGGGCATTCTTTATGACCAACAGGAGGAGGATTGGAAGGTCCAGATTTGGTTGGGGAGTCAAGGTAAGCAGGGAGACCAAGAATTATATCCTCAACATTAGACCCTTCATTCTGATTTTCCTCTGTAATTATTTGGTTTTCAGCCAAAATGTTAAATTTATTTAGATTTTCGAAAGGAGAGCATACCTTTTGTTGGTCAGCTTGTGATGTAGCAATTTGCTTGTCCTTACCATTGTCCATGTGAAGCTCAGCCTCATTCTCCATTTGCCCCAAACCGGAGGCCTTTGCCTTTTCAACATTTGGATCTTTAACCCCGTACATCCCCGTGTATTTGCCATTATTTCGAAAGACCGCCGCTTGGAATCATTATTCCTAGGAAGGGTTTGTTGGCTTCTCAAAAAAGAGCATTGTCCTTTGAGATGGCCTTGAATATTACAGTCAGAGCAAAATGCCGGTCTATTTTCATATTCGATGACCTGTAATCTTGTTTTATTTCCATATTCTAACTCCACATGAGTAGGAAGCTCAGATTCTAGGTTTGCATTTACACAAATCCTAGCATGCGTCATTCTGGTGCGTGCAAGGGTTGGATTGTCAATGGCCACCAAATCCCCTATGGTCTTGGCAATACCCTGAAGAAAATACTCATGCCACCAATGAAACGGGAGATTTGGGAGACGGACCCAAATGGGGGCAAAGTTTATGCTCTGCTTTTCTGGGTCAAAATCCTCAGCCCATCTCCTAAGAAAAAGACTTCTTCGGCCCAAGAACCAAGGTCCTCCTGTTAGAATACGACTAGCATCTTCACTATTGTTAAGGCGTACCACAAAAAACCCCCTTGATAATGCAATAATCTCCATGTGTCCAGAAGTCTTCCACTTCAAGGATGCCCATCGTCGAATCGTTTCAATATCCGGCCCGCCCCCTATGAATTTGCCTACCAGAGAAAAATTTTCCATCGATATAAAGTCTGCCATTACGCTTTCAGGCACGGATACCTTCTGCCCATTGGGAGTGAGAGGTGGTAAGGAATGTAAGGAAACCCTATTGCCACCTTTAAGGGCCTGTGCAAAAGACTTATTGCCCTTAGAATTCTTGATGTGGGCCTTCTTATCAAAAATAATATCAGGGGGTTCGTGTCCCTCTAATTTTTTAAAACCCTCAATGTCCTTGTCACCGTCCACCCGCTTCTTCCTCGCTTGCTTCGTAACCTTGCTTGTTCCCTCCTTGAGCCTCACAGCTTCCAGGGGTTTGGAAACCCTGTTTCCCACCTCCAGCAGAATGAGAATCATGTTTGCAAAAATTGCACCTGCCTCCGCTCCCGCTTTGCTCCATTCCTGCCTCCAGACTGTCAGCCTATCTCCTCACAACAATAGATTATATTTTTGAGGCCATAATCATTGTTCTAATATGAATCAATCCATCCTTGCATATTAGCATGTCATACAATTAGTCATTGTTTTAATACCTTTTAGTATTCTTATTTTGCATGTTTTTAATCATCTCTTTTAATTTAGATCAGATCTTGAATAAGCTTGCAATTTATACTTTTATCTACGGTTGGTTAAAAGATCGAGGGATTTGACTACCATGCTATTGAGGTTTATCACACAGTAGCCCAAGCAAAGCTCCCAATACTAACTACAATTTTAATGCCCCTATAAGACGAATTATAGGGTTTTCTACAAATCTACTCAACCAGAAGTGTAGACTCGATCATGCGGATTCAATCGTACAAATTTACTCCATGTAAGCTTCTGGTTCAGGTAAGTGCCCAATATGATCAATTTTAAGTTAAGTTACTCTATTTTCTATTTATCTGCATCTGTTTTACATATTTAGATCAATTTAAAAACATTTACAAAAACAAAAAAGAAATGAAGTCCTATTGCATTTATTTTATAAATATCGTATTCATTGTATGTTGATTGCAAGAAAACTGAATTGCATATAGCTTAGGCTTAGTTGCATTTATCCCAAAACATAGGTGCATGTTAACTATAAAACTCATCAAAACTCTTCATATCACATAGACGTGGAAACTGTCGTTAAAAGTTTCCTAGTGAACCCATTGTAATTCGTCGACAACCACCAAATGGGGTACGATGCAAGTACCTCTCATATCGAGGCGTTAACCTATGATTTTACATCCCCTTCGAGGCACGAATCCATTAGCCTGAAGGAAAGAGGTGTGAAAAATCTTGGTCCACAAAGCCAAACCTTAGGTGACTGTATAAATTACACATCAAACCCCAACAAACTTGGAGTGAGTCTTAAAACACTCTTGGTGAACTCTCCAAAATCTATAATCATCAAGCCTAAGGTGAGGACCACAACCTCATGATGATCTCGACCCCCAAGAAATCCACCGAGAATTTATCTACACGGTTTGCCTACTCAAAATAGGTTACTTAAAATACTCCATTTTATTTATGCTTAGATTGAGATACTTTTTAGCCATTTATTGTTAATTCACCATATTATTGTCTTAGTTTAAGTATTTCAGTTTATCTTGTATTAATTTGAATAATTGTATGAGCTATCTCCTTTTTCTCATGAACATTTTGGTGAATCCAACATGAACCATGGTATACAACCCTACTTTTTTTGGATTCAAACGTAGACCTCCTCATTGTTAGGCCCACTTAAATTATACCAAATTACTTTAGTAATATTGCTAATAAGTTGATTATTATTATAGTGCAACTATAACGATGATGTTTAGCCTTAACTCTCATCTATGTGGGAAAGAACTAAAAATAGAACATAATCATAACATATTGAAAAAGCATATATTATATAGGTTGTATGGATTTTGTTTATGAGTTCACATATCAAAATTGAAACTATAAGAATATAGTGATTGTTTTATCCTCATTTTGAAAAAAACTTATGCTTTTTACTAATGAGCATTTAAATTTATTGATAATTGTTATCTATATTTTAATCATTTTCAAAAATTGTTGTAATTTTAAAATATTTTTTATCTTCTTATGAGAGATTTTTGTCAATTAATTTGTATATTTTTTGAAAAATACTTCTTATACACATCCACCATGGGGATTGAACCCGGGTCACATCACCAATAATACAAGTGGCGTCCTTGCCAATAGACCACACTCACGGAAATATTTGTCAGTTAATTTTACTAAACCTATATAATAATTGAATTGACAAGTGTGTTGGTTTTGGTGATGTATTCCTTAATAAGGTGGAAAAGTGTATAAGATTTAATATCTAGATGAATTTTGTCACTGCCCCATATAAAGTATAATTTTTTCCTTTCATGTTTTAGTAAGTGTAAGGAGTCACCTAAAAAATTCAAATTTTAGGTTATTTAACGTATTATATTTTTCTTAGACAAAGATAAAGCCTATGCCAACATCAATTTTTATGAAATATTATTTGTGTTTAGAAAATTATCTTGGATGAACATCGCTGCATAACAACAATGGAGGTGGACACTAGATATTTTATCAATTTTATCAACAATGTTTTACTATAGGAATTTAGTTCCTCTTATATTAATTTTGTAATTCTTTTAAAGATAATTTCGATGTGTAATTCTGAAATTATGGTGGTATATTTTCCTTTAAGAAATTTTGTATATATCCATGTTCAAACATTAATTAGAGTTTTATAACTAATCTATTGTGTTAAAATAGGCTTAAAAAGTTGAATTTAATGTTAAATAGATGGTTAAATATATTTTTTATTGTCATATTTGTTTACAACTTTGTTAGGGTTGTCAGCCCCTTGAAATTTTGAACTCTGTGATAGTTGAATGGTAAACTTTTATATGTTATTTGGGTTTATATAAGTTTTTTTTTTTTTTCTTTTTCTTCCCTAACACATTTGTTTATATGTTTATTATGGTTTTACTTTAATGTCTTAGATATGCATGTTGAGACCCTATATTCAAGCATGCAAAATTGAAATGTTTGGAAATTGAACATTGAAATATTTTTATTTTAAGTTTGCACAGTCACATTTATTTATACTTTATTGAGATTATACTTTAATTTATTGGAATTTTAACTATAATATTCCTTTAATGCCACTTAAAACTAAGAAAATTAACATCAATGATAGTTGATTTGTGTGATTGTTGAACTTACAAATTAACATCAATGATAGTTGATTTGTGTGATTGTTGAACTTACATAACAGTAAAACTTATAAGATTATTTTTCGACAATTAAAATGAAAGGAAAAAAAATATATTTTCTCTAACCTATAGATTTAAGCCAAACCCTATTAATCTTGTTTTTTAATTTTTAATTTTTTTTAACATGGAGAAATTAATAACACCATTGGGTGTTGTCGTTGTAAACCATAGCGAGTTGAATTAGACAAATTCAATGGAACCTCAACCTTTGGAGGCTTTATAAAACTTAACATAGGACCTCCACCTATGGAAGCAGCCAATTAACAAACACTTGACCGCTGTAATCTTGATCCCTTTATATTAAGGTTTAAACTAGAATCTCAAATTTAAATATGTAAAAATAAACTCCAAAATAATAATAAAAAAATTAAATAATGTAAAATAAATGCAATAAAACAAATACACTTTTAACCTCAAAAAGATTTATGTTGATCTTTCAACACATATGAAAGAATCGAGTAACTTGCTTTTTTTTTTAATAGTTATCTATCTAACTTTAAAAACCAAATTAATAATAAAATATTAAATTAAATTTAAATAAATTTATTTTAAATATTTTAAACTAATATTTTAATTACATTCATAATATAAAGCATAAATTCCATCTCATATCCTTATAAGTACAAATTTATAATTCAAATCTTAAAACATAGAAGTATATACCATTTCTTAAATAAGCAGCTCCGATAAAAATCTTTTCCTACATTACTGTCTAAGCTTTCCACACTTTGACAGTCAATACAAAAGGGAAGGAAGTGCAACCACACAATAGAAGACAAACATCATCTGCCACAAGCAAAAAGATGATGTGCCTGCCTTGATTTGAGCCTCCATATCCGCAATGTTTTCCCTCTTCCGATCCTCTGTTGCTTCTTTTTCATATATAAACATCTTTAAACCTTAATTTATTTGGTAAAGGTAAACCTTAAACAATAAAACTAGGACAGTCTTAAATTTTATTTATTAAAATTATTTAATTTTTTATCAATTTTAATTGTTAAATTCATTTAAGTTCAATAAAATGAAATTCTACAATATTAATTATTAAACCTATTTTATTTATTTATTTATTTTAATTTTTAATTATTTAAACTCACTCTATAAAGTTTTAAAAGTTTTTAAAATTAGTTTTAATATTTGTGAGGTTATAAGTTATATGAAAAGTATATAGGAAGATTTTTACAAAGGATGTATGGGAAGATTATTATAAAAGATGTATATCTAAATTTGAGAATATCATAAGCTATCCTAATAAATAAAATAGAATATTCAAAATTAAATTATATTAAAATTATCTATAAAATGCTAATCAGCTAAGGTTAATTTTAATGTAATGAAAATAACTATTTGATACTTAAGGTATCGAGGAACAAATTATTTAGAAAATAAAGAAGCTTATTTCTACACTATCCTGCTTGCAATGTTATCATAGTAATTAGGGAGAGATCACACTTAAGATATTTGCAAAGGATTTGACCTACCTTGGAGTCTAGTCTTCAAATGACAATAACCTTTAGTTGTAAATCTTGGTAGAACATCTCGTTCTCCTCCGTGGAAGGTAGCAAACTAATGGTCAATGGATTTGGTTGTAACTGCAAGGATAAGAGACAGAAAACGAACAAGATAGGGTGTGTGATGTGGAAACAATAGAGGCAAACAACATGAAAGCAATGCTAGCAATCAAATTATCAAGAAGTGAATGCTTGTGTCTAATAGTTGAATGAATGATTTTTTATATCTAAATGAATGGTGAAAAATAAGGAGATGAAAGGGGTAGTAGATAACTCTCCCTTTAAAGTTGACGATTGATTTCTCTCTTTTCTTTTTTTGGTAGATAAGATACTATAGCATTAATACCGGGTTTTACAGGTTGACCCAAAACCTTTTACAAAAATCAGCCCAGGGTTGTTGATGAACATGTCCTTACTAAGGATCCTATGTATGTAAAATCTACATGTCGTCAAAGTCATTACATCCGGTAAGGCACATGGCCTGTTATAAAAAAAAAACTTCTCATACAACATTTTGGTTATACCCTGAGAAAACACACATGTATCATAATTACAAAAAAAGAAACAGACACAGATCCCTTCCTTGAAACAGTGGAGAAACAAATAGTTGCAAACACACAGCAGAGTACTGAAAAAACTCCCACAAGCTTTGTATTGAAAATTACTCTTAATAATTCTTTGGTAATTGCTTTCTTCCATATATGACATGCTTTGGGACCACATCCCGTCTTGGCCAATCAGCCTTGGAGAAGTGAACCTATTGGCTAGATTTATGGTGGTGGCTATTTGGTGGTCCACGTGGCTCTGGTTCAAAGTCTTATATTGTCGTTTCTTTCTTGCCCTATGATTATCAACCAACCTCAAATTAGTAAGATGACTAGGAGCCATGTTATCTGACATGTGACTATCCCCATTAGTCTTTGTGGTATTTCCAAGCAGCATCCACCAAGACTGACAGCTTGGATAATTTTTATTTTGAGTCCATTTCAAAAAAGAGATGGGAATACTCATAGCCTTCGAACTTACAGTGAATTCCCTATTAGTAAATTCGACTATCATTCTTGGCATTCTTATTGAATAAGCTCCTCTACTTCGCTCGGGACACCGTGTTCCCATTTGAAAAGTCCGTCACCATCGACACCCAAATTGACCAGCTTATCAACAAATTTGTTAACTTCCTGAAAGACATGTTGAGCTTTTATGTCCTGTCTTCCTTGGAAAAGGATCCTATCCTCTTCAACAATTGTTTTAATCCTCAAGGAGGTGTTTTCCAATTATTGAGAAGATTTATAACATGCATAGAGTCTCCTTTTACGATCAAATTGCCTTCTGAGTCTTGAGTCATTTTAAGGTCTCTCCACATAGCTCTAGCTTCAGCTTCGTTGTTCGTCCTTGTTCCCAAATATTCAAAAAATACAAGCATCATATTTCCATTATGATATCGCACAATACCGCCAATGCCTGCTCTGCCAGGATTGTCCTTAGCCGCTCCATCAAAATTAAGCTTAAACCAACCTGTAGGAGGTGGGGACCACTTAACATTGGCTCTAGGGTTGACTACCCTAGGCACAGACTCATCTAACAAGGTTAAGCTTAAATATTGAGCAATCGTGGTATCCTATAGATGAGGTTTACAACTATCAAAAGGGATAAGGTTCACATTCTCGTTGGCAAAGGATAGGATCTTGGCAATGATAGTTTGATGATCATGGATAGACTCATTAAAGACTATGGTTCCTTTCTAACCACACCTGCCAAAGATAGTGATTGAGACAAATTTTCCATATGTATCTAAGTCTTTGGATTGAAAAGGGGTAAGGCCACTGGACGAACAAATCAAGTACGATGGCTGGTTTAACCCAGGAAATATTGAAGGCCTGAAAAACCCCACTTAGGACTGTCAAGGAAAAAAGGCACTCAAGAAAAATGTGATAAATGGTCTCCCAATTAGCCCTACATAGATAATAGCGATTAGTGATACAAATAACTTTACACATCATATTATCAATGGTTATAATTCTTCCTTGGATAACCAGCCATGAAAAGACTGCAATTTTTGGAATTAAATTTTTTATCCAAACTAAGTCCTTTTGGAGGACAAAATCCTCATCATCAAGCAGAAGCTTGTAAGTTGATTTAACAGTGAACTACCCATTTTCTGTAGAAGCCCATGTCACTTGATCTTCCTTGGGTCTCATGGGGATAAACTATTGCTCGAGAATGTTACAAAGATCATTTGATTCCGCTTGAAATCCCTGAATGCTTATTTGTTTCCACTTCATTCTACCTCTGTCCTCAACCATATAATCGGAGACTTTTCTTCCAATGAGTTCTTCCGTGATATATCTAATTCGGGCTAAGTTAGGATATTGCGTCAGTGGTTCGTCCTTAGCCCACCTGTCATTCCAGCAATTTATCCTCTCACCATTACCTAAAATCCATCTTAAACCTTTTTCGAGCCCTTACAATTTAGAATTGCTTTCCAAAAAGCAGAACCTCTAATTGGAACTGAGTCACTTAGAAAATCCATATTTTGAAGATACTTTAATTTGATGATAGTTGTCCATTCATTTTCTTCACCAGAAATGAGGTGCCACGCCTGCTTAGCTAGTAAAGCTAAATTCATATGAGCAATTCTCCTCAGACCTAAGCCCCCACTTTCCTTGGGTCTGCACACTTTGGTCCATCCTACAAGGTGTATCCTTTTTTTCTCCTCTTATCCAGTCCATAAAAATTCTTTTTAGAGTTTCTCAATTTTAGAGGTGTACCTTCACAAGGGCTTTGAAAACGGAGAGGAAATAGACTGGAATGCTCTAAAGAGAGGCCTTAGTGAGGGTCAACTTTCCTGCTTGAGATAGAAGATGACCTTTCCATCCAGCAAGTTTTTTTTGAATTCTTTCAATAACCCAGTCCCACAAACCCTGTCCCACATTGACTCTCTCGGAGAACCAATGAAAAGAGGGAGACCAAGATACGAAGTGGGGAGGTTTGCTATATCACACCCTAAAAATTTTGCAATCCTTCCTTGCCTCTGAATGGGGGTGTTCAAGAAATATAACTTGCTTTTACTGAAATTAACTTTCTAACCAGTAGCGTCTTCGTAGAGTTGTAGGATGTATTTAATTATTTTGGCCTCAACCACTGATGCCTTAGTCAATAGAAGGGTATCATTGACAAATTGTTGGTGAGAAACAACCCTAGTGAGAGATGTTGCCTTGATTCCTGATATTAGCCTTGAACTGCAAGCATTTTTTATGGTTCTTTTGAGGGAGATCAAGATACGAAGTGGGGAGGTTTGCTATATCACACCCTAAAATTTTTACAATCCTTCCTTGCCTTTGAATGGGGGTGTTCAAGAAATATAACTTGCTTTTACTGAAATTAACTTTCTGACCAGCAGCATCCTTGTAGAGTTGCAGGATGTATTTAATTCTTTTGACCTCAACCACCGACACCTTAGTCAATAGAAGGGTATCATTGATGAATTGTTGGTGAGAAACAACCCTAGTGAGAGATGTTGCCTTGATTCCTGATATTAGCCTTGAACTGCAAGCATTTTTTATGGTTCTGCCTAAAGCTTCTACCACAATGATGAATAACATGGGGCTGATAGGGTCCCCCTGTCGAATTCCTCTGTGACTTTGAAAGTAACCAGTAGTTGTTCCATTAACCAGAATAGAGAACCATGCTTTAGAAATGCATTCTTTGATCAAATTAACCCATTGGTGGTGAAAACCAAACTTAAGGAGGACATCAATCAAAAAGTCCCAATTTAGCCTGTCAAATGCTTTGTTCATATCAAGCTTGAGGGCAAAAACAGACCTGTTAGTCTTATGAGCAGAGTGTAGAGCTTCATGAACTGTGATAATTGACTTGCCCTGGACAGAGCTTCCCTGGCACGGATCTATGATGCGGGGCAGAACATATCTCATTCTATTTGCAATGGATTTAGTTAGGATCTTGTAAGAAACATTGCACGGACTGATTGGCCTGAAGTAATCCATAGATTCGGGGGTTTGCTTCTTAGGAATTAGAGAAATAAAAGTAGAGTTGAGACCTTTTGGGATATGATTGCTTGCTTGGAATTATCTGACAGCAAAAATTACATCCTCACTTACGATGTCCCAAAAAACTTAATAGAAACAAGGGGGAAAGCCATTGGGTCCCGGAGCTTTGTCTGGCTCCATGCTAAACAAGGCTTCCTTAATTTCCTCATCAGAAAAGAGAGCTAGAAGCTTAAGGTTTATATCCTCATTTATTATGCTAAGAATGGATTGCAAGAGAATATCTTTGGCCTCCTCATTGCACTGTGATTCCTGACCAAGGATAGAATTGAAATAAGTTACTGCCTCCTTTCTGATTTCTATTAAGTCCTGAGTAATAGAACCATATGATTTTTTTTTTAATTTTATCTTGTTATTGCTTCTGTTTCTAAGCGTGGTGATGTAAAAAAAATTGGAATTTGAATCTCCATATTTCAACCAAAGAGCCCTTGATTTTTGCCTCCAATAGATTTCCTCACAGGCCAAAATGTTATGAAACTCTGCTAGTTTTGTCCGTTCTTCCTACCTAGTAGTTTCATCAGCATCACCATGTTGAATCCTCTGATCAATTATCTTCAAACTTTCAACAACCTGTTTTTTATTTTCAAAGAGGTTCCCAAAGACCTTTTTGTTCCAAGTTCAAAGCTTTTCCTTAACAAACTTTAATTTGCTAGCAAGTTTAAAAGCTGCACTATCCCTGATAGGTTGCTGCCACCACTGAATTAAGTTATCTCTGAAATTGGAATGTTTGATCCACATAGATTGAAATCTAAAAGGTTTCTTGAAGGACAGAGAGTTGGGGATCTCCAAAAAAATGGTGTTATGATCAGAGGCAATTTTAGGAAGGGCTTGCAGAGTAGAATCATTGAACAGAGTTGTAGCCTCCTTTGATAGAAAAAACCTATCAAGCCTTTCTTGAATGAGATGACACCCTATTCGCCGATTGCTCCAGGTATAATTGGCTCCTCTAAATTTTACATCCATCAACATGTTGGAGTTCACAAAGTCATTGAACTCATCCATGCTCCTGATAGATGGTCCATTTCCACCCATTTTGTCTGAAGGGTAAAGAGGAGTGTTAAAATCCCCAACCAGAATCCAGGGAACATTATGGAAGATTTCACTCAGATTGCCTAAGTACTCCCACGGTAGAGCTCTCCCTTGAATTGAAGTCGAGGCATAAATATTTGAAAGGATCCATGACCTGTTGTTGTTTATTTCCTTAAATAAAACACTAAGAACCTTGTCATATTTTTGAATAATGGTACCTTCTACTATCTAGGGATCCCACAAAGTCATAAGGCCTCTATACGCTCATCTGGCTAATTTACAAACCATATCCACTTGATTCCATATTTTTTTGCTACTTATTTTGACTGAATCTCATCAGTTTGTATTTCTTGCAACATGATAATAGTTGGATTCACTTGATTTCTTATTGCACTGACTTCCCTCTATTTGGGCAGGCCATTTAGACCTCTCACGTTCTATGAGGAACTTCATTTAGATTGTTTGGGATTTCTTCCTCTCCCCCTCCCTTAAGGGGGTTTTCCTAATTTGTTGTCTTCAGAACCCGGAATAACCTATTGAAACAAGGTTCTCTATTTTCCATTGGCAATATCATTATCAGTTTTAATTTTTTGATGCTTAGCATTTAATATTCTCCCTCTTCTTTTTCACTGCCAAAATCTATAGGAGACTTCATAATGCTCTTGGTTTGTTTAGTACTAAACTGGGGGGAGGCAATTTGTTGCAGAACTGGACTGCCATATTCCTCAGTCTGAAGAGTTTCACATATATCCACCCATACATCCAAATCTTCTCCTTTTTTCCTGTATTCCCCTAGTTTGCGGGACGACCCCTCAGTAGGATTCACCTAGCTCCTACTGATGATGTTAGGGAGATGAGATTTTTTATTTTCCAATGCCTCAACTTTCTTCCTAAGTTCTTCGACATTAGGGTTTGGCTTTGGGATGGCCATTGGGCTTGAAGTATTTTCAGCATTGGGGTTTAAGGATCCCGACTTGGATGGGGATTCTAGAGATCGGGCATTAGGGTTTGGCTTTGTTATGCCCACGTGGCTTACAGTAATTTCAGCATTAGGGTTTGAGGATCCTGACTTGGATGGGGATTCTAGAGAGTTAGAAAGGTTAGCCTGAAGGTTCTGGGCTTCCATGTCTTTCGATAATCCTCCTACTCCCATATTGGATAGAATTGAAAATTTATTTGAAACTAGAGGATTGGAACTTACTTGAGTATTTTGGTTGCCAACAACCTGTTTTTTTCCTTTATCTTGTTGGGACCCTACACCCTCTCTTTTCTTTTTTTGGTAGACATAGTTTTCCTGATTGAAATCGCCTCTGCCAGGGAAAATCCTCAAATTTCCTGTCTAGCATTCCCTGCTTCTGCTTTTCTCTATTCATTACCAGGTTAGGGCACTGATTGCATAGATGTCCTTTATTTTTACATTCTGCACAAAATGCCAGTATGTTCTCGTATTATACCAGTTATTTTTTATAGTATTCTCCATACTCTAGCTCCACAAACCTTAGCAATTCATTATCCAAATTAGTATGTACGTAGATTTGTGCATGAGTCATCCTTGTCCTAGCCAAGGTCGCATGCTCAATGGAGATCAGGTCCCCTATAGTTTTGGCTATGCCCTACAACCAATATTCATTGAAGAACTGGGTAGGTAGACTCGGGAGATGAACCCAAATAGGGGTAATGTTAATATTTTGCTTTTTAGGGTCGAAATATTCACCCCATCGTCTAAGAAAAAGGCTCCTTTTGCCCAAAAACCAAGGACCTCATGTTAAAATATAGTTAACATCCTCCATATTGTTAAAACGGATAATGAAGAACCCTCGAGTTAGAGCTACCAACTCCAAGTACCTATCGGTTGCCATTTACCCATTGCCCAAGCCCTAATAGTCTCCATGTCCGGTCTACCTCCCAAAAACTTGCCTACCATGAAGAATTCTTCCATTGAAATAAAAGGGCTCATGGAACTTGCCGGGGCCAAAATTTTATTATTTACTGGAACTAGGGGTGGAAGAGAGAGAACCTCCTTTCTTTTTCCTCTAAGAGTCTCAGGAAAAGACAGCCAGTTCTTGGGCCCCACATTGTCCTTCATATCTTTTTTGTCGGGGTTTTTCTAAGGAGGGTCGGGCCCCCACGTGATGCCCGCCTCCAAATCTACCGTAGTTTGACCGCCTTCCTCTGGATCCTCGCTTGATCCATGCTCAAGATTCCCACCTGCCCCTTCCGTACCTGCTCTACCTCTACCGCCTTGGCTGAGATTCCTACCCAAAAAATTCAAACCCTCACTCCCGCTGCACCCGCTAAACCTCAATTCACTCGTTCCTCTGGATTTTTGAGTTCCAGGAATAGCAAATCAGATAATTTTTCTCTCTTTTCATCTACCATACTAAAAAAATATATTCATTAAATCACTACAAAACATTCTACGCTCTTGCTAACTCTATTTTTAAGTTCTCTTTGCCTTTGTTGGTACTGCATCACACACCTTTTTCACTCTCTCTATCTCTCTCTTATCCTTGCAAGTACAACCAAAGTCATCAACTAATAGTTTGCTACCTTCCACAGAGGAGCATGGGAGACTCTATCAAGATTCATTGTCAAAGGGATGTTTTGACATGCATCCTCCAAAGCGCATGTCCAAAAAATTGGCAATGCCAAGACTACTACTTTAAGTAGGAAGCTTGGTCATCTAAGTAATTTTTGGATTTTTAATGCACGATAATCATTTGAGCACATTCTTACATCTAGGGTTTAAATTATGTATCATTTGAACCTATTGTTATGACTTTATGACCACAAAAAGAGATAAAATCAATCATTAGTTCCAAAGGGATAGTTATCTACTATAAATACCCCTTTTAGCTCATTTTATGACCAAATCCTCAAATCATTATAAAACATTTTTAATGCTAACATTGCTCTCAAAACTATGCCTCTATGGTTATCACTTCAAACAGTATTTTGCTCTCTCTCTCTGTCTCATCCTTGCAAGCAAAACTAAAGATATCGACTGTTGGTTCATAACCTTCCATGGAAGAATACAAGATGCTTTACCAGGATTTGTAGCCAAAGGTCATTGATTGTCATTTGAGGACTAGATTCTAAGGTAGAATAAACTCTTTGTGAACATCCTAGGTGTGATCTCTCCTTGATTACTGTGGTGATATTGCAAGCAAGTTGGAATAGGAGTGAGAATTTTATCATGCTTATTATGAGGTTATTTGGTCCTTGATGCCCTAGGTGTCAAGTAATTATTTTACTACATTAGGATTAGCCCTAGCATTTGCACTTTATGGATAATCTAAGTGTAGGTTACATTGGAATGCTCCATTTTATTTATGCTTAGATTGAAATAGTTTTTAACTATTGATTATTAATTTATTGTATTATTATCTTAGTTCAAGCATCTTAGTTTATCTTGTATTAATTTAAATAATTGTATGAGATATCCCTTTTTCCTTAAATATTTTGCTTTGGCTATCGCATATTGCTCTTTTTATTTTATTATTTTTTCTAAGGACTCATGATTGCCTATCCCTTGACATGTCACTAATGGTCATTAGGGAGGGACAATATGTATTTATAAAAATAGAACTAATAACTGACTTTGTAGGTAGTGGAGAGTTTCATCCTTCTATTTATGGGACAAGGGTAGACTAAATTTGTTAGTCCTTGGGTAGGATGATAGCAACCTATGTTGGTTGATGGTTTTGGTTCTCTTTCTTCACCCAATTGTTACTAATTGTCATCTTTCATGATGTTTTTACCTCCTAACATTTCCAAAATCTAAAATTAAGGATTCAATCCTGATTAAAGGATGTTCTAACACATGTCACCCAAATCATGCATCCTAAAAATTGATAGTGTCAAGAATACCAGTTTACGTGGGGAGATTGATTGTCTGATTAATTTTAGGATTTTTTGTATGCATGATCATGATTCTAGCATGTTTTTACATCTAGGGTTCAAATGACGTTTTTTTTAATAAGCTATGTGTGGCTTCTATTGGGGATCACTCCCATTACAAAAAAAAACATTACATTTCTAAAAAGTTAATTAAAACATATCCAAATTTACCTTTCTATCAGAGATATTCTTCATTTGCCTCTCTATCAAAGATATTCTCCATCTTTCTCAAACTGCTAAGTTTCCACAATCAATTGTTTTTATATCATATGCCTTCCAAAATTTAAATTTTGTCAAGATGAAATTCAACACCATGAATGGCTAAAGTATTTTTTGTCTAGTTTCTATATCTATAAATATCTTATCTATAACAACCTCACAATTTCTTAATACCTTTTTTTAAGGGTTCTTATTCATTCTCCTAATATTCCAAGATATTAGTTTCACTATTATTTTTTGTTTTTATTTGTGGGTTTAGCCCCACTTTTTGTTAACACTTGTGATATTTGCTTTTGTTTTTCCATATTAATATCCCTTTGGTTTTTTTCCTCTTTGTTTTTGCTCATTGGGTCTTCTTTTCTTTTTTTCATTTCCAAAAATGCTTTCATCTTCATCAATCTTTTCAATCTTCTCACATTGCTTATGGTAAGACTTATCATCTTTAGATTTACCTTGTTCTGAAAGGATATGAAGTGCAAGGAATAACATCAAAAGCACAATCTTTATATTTCCCTAGAAACCCTAAAGTGCCAATTACATTTTTATTTTACTATAAAAACCCTAAATTATTGTAGGTTTCCTCCAACATCATTTCTTTATCTTCTCTTGAACTCTTTTGTTGTCTTTGTTTTAGGATTATCTCCACGTATTTTTTTGCACCTTTAATTCCTTTTGACATTGCCAAATGATATTGTAGATAGGCTTTCATTACCTCTTCTTTTGGAGTGAAATATCCTTGATATGATCTAGATTCTATAACTGTATGATTTCCTTACTTCATATTGAAGTTTATCTCATGGCTAGAATTTTTTGTCTCTTTCTTCATAGTTTTCATTTTGCAAACTCTTGCCATGTGTCCAATCTCATAACAATTGTGGCAACGAAATACAATATTTTCATAATCTACTTGTTGATCTCATTCTCTTGATTTTGATTTAATCTTAATGTATTATAACAAAGGTTTTGAAATATCCATAACAACACATATTCGAGTATATATAGCATGTTTTCGCTCCTTCGTAGTTGGTCCTTCCTTGATGAATTTTCCTAGGTATTTCTAATATTTTTAAAACATCCTTATTTATAAGTTGATATGGGAGTCCAAAAATACGAACCCACGTTGGAAGCTTCTTAATAAGTTTTATCTCAACAAAAAAAAATCATTCCCTGGTCTCAAATAAAATGCATCTCTTTCCCTAAACCATGGGCCACCAACCATTATTTTATGCCTAATTTCTAAATTGGAAAAGATGACGAGGAAAAAACCTTTAGGAAGAAAAGTCACATAATAATTTGAATTCAATCCCCACTTCCATTTGATCTAATTTTCAATCTCCAAAAACTCTGGCCATGATCTATGGAACTTACATATTAACCCTTTACTTTTAAGAACCATTATATCATGCTCAATCATCTCATCCTTGCAAAAAATACCCTTTGCAAACATCTTAGGATATCTCATTGTTTACTATGGCGATGTTACAAGCAATTTGAAATAGGAGTCACAATTTTATTATGCTTATCATGAGCTGATTTGGTCCTTGATGCCCTAAGTGTTAATTAATTATTTTATTGCACTAGGATTAACACTAGCATTTGCATTTTGTGGATAATATTAATGTAGGTGTAGACACCAAAAATTGACCTAGCCAAATGAGTCAATTTTCCCTTAGATGCCTAGTAAGCCTATCAAAGTTTCTAAGTGTAATTTTAAGCTCCCCACCCCTCAATTTTGAGCGTTTTCCTAGCTTTTTCATTGTGATCATTCTAGACTGACAGTAAATTCATGCAACCTGCCTTGTTGATATTATCGATCGAACTAAACCTCCATTGGTTAGATTTTGTGAATTCACGATTGGCCCCGATTGTCCGCAAAATCACAAATTTAGGTTTTTTCCCTCTAAACCCTAAAACTCAAGCCAACCTTATTTTTTTAACCCTAACCTTAGTTTTTAAACCTACAACTTTTATAACTTATCTATAAATAGGGACATTGAGCTCCCTTTTTAACCAATTGGTAACTAGCAAGTAGCGAATTAACATGTGTGAAATGGAAACTAGAGTACTAACGATGGATAAGTGAATTAGCATTCTTCATGATCAATTTGATCTCTAATGGTTTGTATGCTCACATACCTTTTGTTGTTCAAGTTTGCTTCACCAATTCAGAAGACTTGTAGGAGGGATAGTTTGACTTGTCATAGGGGAACCTTCCCCTATTGCTTGTTGCCTTCTCTCTATTTCTTCTTTTTTTTCATCATTCTAGTTCATTCTATTAGTTTAGTCTTTTGGTGCATTTTCTTATTAATTAAATTAATGCATTTTGTTTACATTCCTAGCTTTAGTTTTTATTGCAGTCTGATTTTATCATCTTAGTGCATTTTAGTTTTCCTAGTTTCACCTGTTAAAATTTGCCTATAGTTGTAGATAATTTTTAGGTTCATTTATGATTCTTCCTTGTCTTAATTCTCCTATCGTGAACTCACAATCCATACTTACGGAGCACCAATTTGACAAAAACCCTATTCTCCCTTTGCTTCACTCTTTTTTGCTTTTTTGCCTTTGCTGTGAATTCATAGTCACCCTTTACGAGGTGTGAATTCAACAAAAATGCTCATTGTATCATTTTTGGGCTTTCTTTAGTCCTTTTAGTTATCATAATTTTGCGACCTCTAGTAGTTGTAGTTGTAGTCGTGCATTAGAAAATCGCATGTAGTTGTGCATTAGGATAACTTGTTTGCACATTTTCCTTGTCTTAAACAGAAAGAGTTTATTTTTTCTACCCTAGGATTAGTTGTTCATACAAATAAAGAATAATTTTTAGGATAGTTTTGTCTCTTGCATCTTTGTTTTCTTGTATTTTATAGTAATTTCAATTAGTTATCTTAGTTTTCCTTTTCTTTTAAGCCAAACCTTAGGTGACTGTATAAATTACACATCATACCCCCACAAACTTGGAGTGAGTCTTAAAACATTTCTAGTGAACCCCTCAAAATCCATAATCATCAATTCTGAGGTGAGGACCATAGCCCCACGGTGATCTCGACCCCCAATGGATCCGTTGCGAATTTATCTACGTGGTTTGCCTCCTCATATTTTGTGAACCTAACATGAACACCTCCTTAGTGGCCATTAGGAAACCTTTTCCTCAAATTTTTATTTTAAAACTTAAAACAAGACCACTTAAAATTGTTTGTGAAGATTAGGTCATTAAATTAAAAGATTTAATAAATTTTCATCTTTTTGCATCTCAATTAGATAATTTTGAATCATCTTTCCCTTAACCATGACACCTATCCATAGGAGTAAGAGAAAGATGTTGGAACCAAGTGAAAATATATTATAGAATGTTTATGATCAACTCAATAGGGAGAATCCCAATTTAGAAATGGATGATGATATATTGACCAACAATAATAATGATCCAATGGAAGGGCCTCATGACCAATTCACTTTTAAATCACATGATCATATCATGAATTTATTTAGGCAAAATAAACAAATCATGTCTAAAATTTTAGAGAACATCCACTTCAATGAAGCTGGACCATTCCATCCTCAACACAATTCTTATCATAGTTCGTTACCTTCTTATAAATTAATGTTAATCCTTTGCTTTTACAGTCCTCTCAGAATCATAATATTAACCTATTTCACAATCCCACTTATCCTACTACTATCACAACCAATGTTGGAGGAGTTTCTCAACCACCTCCAATTGGTAGCATTCTTCACAATCATAGTCAATTTACTTCCAATCCTTCTAACAACAATTTTCCTTCTACTAATCCAAATATTTATCTTTCTCATAATATCAATAATTGTTCTTCTATTCCACCAATTCTAATTATATTCCTCCACAATATACTACACAACATTCCCTTTTTCACAACCCTTATCATAACAGTGTAAATACCTCAAACTTAAACCAAGTTCCATACCAACAACCTATGACAAACAAATATAATCCACCTTTAGGGAATTTTAGAGTAAACATACCAATAACAACTATAACCCACCTTTAGTGAATTTTGGAGTAAACATACCAACAACACCACCTTTAGCGTTGCACAAGAACCTTGATATTCAAAACTTGACATCTATAGTAAAGCAACTTGCCCTAATAATGGACACATTACAAGCACCTAGCTTTACTTATTCTTATAGAGAAATGTGCAACCAACCCTTAGACCCTATAGTGGCAGCTAGGCCATATCCCAAGAATTTTCCTACACAAATATTTCCAATTTATAGGGAAACAAAAGACCCAATTGGACATATAAGGATGTTCAAAACAACTTGTCATAACATTATTTATGATGGCATGTTGTTACTAAAAACGTTCTTGCCATTTTTAAGGAATTTTGAGGAAACTACTGAAATGTTTGTCCATCATTTTGGTGCCTATGTGTAAAAGAGAGTAACTCTCCAAGACCTATACCTTCTTAAACAAGCTAAAGATGAGAGTTTTTTAGATTTCTTATCTCGATGGAGAGGACTAGTTGGATGACTACAATATACCCCACCTCCTAGGGATATGTTAGAAATTTTCATCAATAATTTACAAGAACAAATCTCTTATGAGGTAGAGACTACAATCGTAATGTATTTTAACCAAGCAGTAGAATTAGACAGAAGAATAGAAAAGACCCTTATTATAAGGGAATAAATAAAACTTAGGAAAGAAGATGAAAGGATGCCAAAACCATAATATAAGAACAAGCATGTAGTAGGTGATGGCGCCACTGACAATAGATAAATCAATAACATTAACATAACAAGTACCTTGTAAAAACTAGTTCTTAATAAACCTTGGAGATCACCAAGTAATTTCACAAAACTCAACCAACCTTTATTATCCATCCTCAAACAAATTTTAGAATCCAAGATGATCGAGTTACCCAATATAAGACAACCAGATACAACAACAACTTGGTATAAACCATATCAATATTATGACTATCATAGAGTGGATGGACATCTTACTGATCAATGTAAGAGACTTAAACATGTAGTCCAAGATTTAATAGATGAGGGTCACCTTGTTTTAGGTGATTCCCAACCTGCTCCATCCACTAACCAAGATATGGGGATATTTCAAAATCCTCTACCCAACCATGAGCAACAAGCAACTAACCAAGTTTCTTATCATATCGTGCCACCTCCATATAATCATATGGTTGGCATGATAGTAGTAACAACTAAACAACAAGCTCAAACACAACAATCCCAACAACCTCAAACATAAGCAACTCCAAATTCTAGTTAACCCTCTAAACCACCATTATTTTTGAGGAATAATAAAAAGAACACAAGTATTGACAAACCACCATTAGTTTTAAAACCTCAACCAAAAGCCTCCTTTGACCTTAATAACAATTAGATAGTACGCTAGCTAAGATTTTCCTCTTATAGATTCTTTAGACTATCCCTATCCATAGAGAAGCCTTAATCAAAATTTCAAGCAAAAATTTTATCCCACAATAGCTCCCACCTAACAACCTAGATAATGTCATTGGCACTCTTAGGGTCAATCATATATCATTTTGTGAAGAGAATCTTCCTCCCACAACTTTGTAAGGGGACTCCCATTTATATCACTGGCTATATTTGGGATAAGTTTATCAATAAAATCTTGGTAGGCAATGGCTCATCCCTTAATATATGTACCTATTAATTTATTCATAAATTTGGATTAAAGGAGGAATACCTAAAATAATTTGATGTAATAATTAAAACCTTCAATAATTAAGCCCAAGAGTCATGTGACATTATCTCTCTTCCCCTTAGGGTAGGATCCAAAATCTTGGACACTATTTTATGTACTATTTTGTCCAACTTCTTTTAATATTCTTCTTGGATGCCCTTGGATTCATGCCATGAAGGTTACCCCTTTAAATCTTCATTGATGTCTTAAATATGATTTTTAGATTCAATTGACCCTCATCCATTGAAATATTTTTTAATGGTTGAGCAAGCCCAAGCCAAAGTCGATTTTTGTCTTATAATTTCTCTCAACAAATTTCCTCTTTATTCTTCTTCTTCCTCTATATTCTCCCCTAAAATCACTAAGAAGTTCAAAAACTTAAAAATTAGTGAAGAGACTCCAATCATCAATTCTTCCAAAGATTAAATTAATCAGTTGGTTCAAACTCCTCTTATAGACATAGCTGCACTACCACCTTTACCACAAACCATAGGTTTACCCCATAAGAAGGGTGAAGTAGTACACATAGGTATGTGTGCCTTTACTTACACAAGAATTTATTGCAAATAAAAGATCTGTGGTACTAATCCGTTACTTGTAGAAAAACCATTTTACACGTGTTACCTCTCCAATGATTACCCAGTCCCTAAGAAAATCCTAACTAATTTGGGATATCGAGGTAAGGATTTGGGACCACAACAACAAGGTGTTAAGGAACCTTTAGAAGTTGAATGTTGGCCTAGGAGGTGTGGCATAGGCTACATCCCCAACAAGAACCAACCCTTACCCATTGATGATGATCAAGTCATAACTTTCATAGAGTTTTTATATCATCATGGCTTGGAATGGAGTGATCAAGATAAGAAACCCCCTTCCCTATATTTCATTTTGTTTTATAATGTAATTACCCTATTTTATCATGAGTTAATCTCGATACCATGAGAGTACGTTGAAGGAGATACTCTTTGTGATATGGCTCATGAAGATATCCTCCGTAATAGCTTCTTATTTGATGGGCCAGTCCCTTGTGTCGCCCATGTTGAGTCTTTGAATTCTCAAGAGAATAAAAATCCTATCTCTTGAAGACCTTGAGCAATTAGGAGTCATCCCAACCCCTCTTCATTATGAGGATGAATCTCACATCCTCATTGAAGAAACTATAGATATTAACATAGGAACCATAGAAAATTCTAAGCTCCTTAATTTAGGTAAAATCCTCTCTATGGATGAGCAAGAACAATTGACTGATTTACTAAAAGAACTTCAAAATGTTTTTTCTTAGTCATATGTCGACATGCCTAGTATTGACCCTTCTTTAGTTATGCACCACCTAGTGGTCTGATCCAACATTAAACTTGTTAAATAAAAAATTAGGAAAATGCACCCTAAGATTACCTTATTAGTAAAAGAGAAGCTTCAAAAGCTTTTTGATATCAATTTTATTAAAGCAATCAACTATTTTGATTCGATTTCAAATATTGTTCCTATCGCTAAAAAGGAAGATACCATCATAATATGTATTGACCCTCATGATATTAAATTAACTTATCCTAAGGATGACTTTCACTTACCCAACATAGATATGATCATAGATTTCATCGCTGGATGTGGAATGATATATTTAATGGATGGGTTATTACGATATAATTGGATCATAAGTGCTCCCAAGGACCAAGCCAAGACGGTTTTATTACTTCATGGGGAACCCTCTGCTATTGTGTCATGCCTTTAGACTTAAAGAATGCAAGTGCCACATATCAAAGGGTCATGATCTATATCTTCTATGAATTAATGCATGATATTATAGAAGACTATATGGATGATCTTCTTGGTCGTTCCATACATCGAGAAACTCATGCACGTGATTTAAGGTGCATCTTTGAACGATTAAGAGAATACAAAATTTACCTTAAACTCTCTAAATATGTTTTTGGAGTCACATCCGACAAGATTTTAGATTTTATCATGTCTATACGAGGCATTGAAGTAGAATCCAACCAATATTTTGATTATTACTAAAATGCCTCCTTCCGGTAACCTTATCGAGTTGCATATCTTGCAAGGGAAATGTCAACCTCTTCATATCCTAGTTAGCCAATAAGTGTCAACATTTCCTTAATTTCCTCAAAAAGTATGTAGAGTTTAAGTGGGATGATGAGTGTGTTTAAGTGGAATGATGAGTGTCAAAAAGCTTTTGATAAACTCAAAAAGTATCTCACTTCTCCACCTGTGCTTATCCCACCTAACCCAACCAATCATTTATTGCTCTACACAACAACCACAACCAAAGCTTTAAGGGCTATTCTAGCTCAACACAATGATCAGAATAAAGAGTGAGCAATTTATTACATTAGTAGAACCCTTATTAGTTATAAAATTTAGTACACCCCTTTAGAGAAGCTTACCTTGTTGTAATGTTTGCATCTCAAAAGTTATGACATTACATGCTTAGCTATAAGATATTGGTAGTTGCAAGGTTTGATCCCCTTCACTACTTAATGTTGAAGCCTCACCTTTTAGGTCAAGCTACCATATAATTTATTGCCCTTAGTGATTTTGACTTAACTTTTATAAGTCAAAAGGCTATAAAAGATCGAGTGATTGTTGAACATTTAGCAGTTGCTCCTTTAGAGTATACTTATCCCTTAGAATTAGAGTTCCCTAATGAATGCTTTAACATATATGTAGAAGAACCTTATTCTTAGACATTATTTTTTTATGGAACCTGTTGCTTAAAGGGTACTAGAGCTAGAATTATTCTAGTCACCCTACAAAAAAAATTAATATCTCTTTCCTTGAATTTGTGCTTCTCCTACACTAACAACACTACAAAGTATGAAGCCTTGATCCTAGGTATTAGGGCAACCTTAGCATTAAAAGGTAGGAACATTTCCATCTTTGGTGAATCTTAGTTTTTAGTTAATCAATTTAATGATGTTTATCAAACAAAAGATGAAAATTTGAAGCCCTACAAGGAAATTTTCACCAAGCTTATGTCAACCTTCGAAAAAATAAACATAGAGTATGTCCCTAGATCCTCTAACCACCATGTGGATGCTATGACCATAGCTACATCCCTTATACCCTTGGATTTAGAATATGATGAAGCCACCATTATCATCTAATAACTCTAAGATTCCAAAACTCTTAGTTCTAGCCAACTTCCCTTAGATGTCTTGAACATCAAAATTTCTCGTTCTAAGCCTTGGTACATGGATATATTTAATTTCCTTAAATATGGCACCATGCTTGAAGGCTTAGATTACAACAAGCAAAAGCTTTTGTGCAAAAGTGCATGTCAATTAGTAATAATTGGTGATACTTTATATAAATGTTCTTTTGAGGGCATCCTCTTATAATACCTTGCATTCAATGAAGCAAGACAAGCCCTTAGTGAAGCCCATGAAGGATCCTATGGAGGCCATTTTAGTGGCAATGTAATTTCCAAGAAGCTCCTTAGAATAGGATATTATTGGCCCTCCATGGAGAAGGATGCATGTGACTATGTTTGACACTATGATAAGTGTCAACGTCACAATAATATTATTCATGCACCTTCACAAAACCTTCAAGTAATTTATTCCCCTTGGCCATTCTCCATTTGGGGATTGGATATTATTGGAAAGATTAATTCTTCTTCATCTTATGGTCACAATTTTATCATCATGATAACTGAATACTTCACTAAGTGGGTAGAAGCCATACCGTTATCCACAGTCACTGGATTTTAGGTGTCCAAGTTCATATTTAACCAAATCCTTTATCGGTATGAAGTCCCATCTATCATAATTTTTGATAATGACACTCCTTTCAAAAACAAGGATGTCCATAAGCTTTGTGCTAAATACAATATTCAACACAAATGGTCAACCCCCTATTACCCTCAAGTTAATGGTCAAGCAGAAGCCTCTAACATATCTTTAGTCAAGGTCCTTAAAAAGTTGGTTAATAAGATCGATCAATATTGACATATTCAGTTTTATCCTCCTTTTTGGGCTTATTGTACTAGCATACAAACACCTACAAATTCAACCCCTTATATCTTGGTCTATGGCATCGAGGTTTTTTCCCCTTTGAGTTGTCCTTGCGTATCTTTGAGCCTATTAGAATAGGCTCAAGCAAACTTACACTAAGAAAGTTTACAATCATTCTTTTGAAGTAGAGGACCTTGTCCTCAAGGAAAACCAAAAGAACACCAATGCTTGAATCAATCTAAAGGAAAAATTTTACCCTAATTGGATAGGCCAAGTTTATCTCAAGAGCCTATCATCTAACTACCCTATACGAAAAATATCTTAAAGAACTAATGAAAATAATGCATTTAAAAAGATATTATGCATAACTCTCTCTTTTCTTCTTTTCTCTTCTTCTATTTCCATATATCTCTCTATTATTCCGTATTTCTTCTTGATCATATTATCTCACTTCTTTCACTTCTTTTGTTCCAACTTGCATTGGTCTGCTTGCTCATACTGCATGATTGCTTATCATATTTTGCACGAACTACTTAATATACTTATTTTTTTGCACTTATGCTTGACGTATAACTACTTTGCTACTTGATCATACTTGTATTTGATTGCTTGATCATATATTTTTTTGGGGACTTCGCAATGAGGCAATGATGACATCTAGTCAGTTTTAGCTCATATGGATTGCATTGCACTAGGTAACTGATGCTCAGTGAATCCTCACCCTAGGACATATATTTTGCTTTACCCACCAAGATGCTAATGATTACCCCTCTTGTTTATATACATGGATAATTATGTGCTAGTGGGAAGTTTGTTTTTATGTATTTACATATAACTATATTCGTTGGCACAACTCAATTTTCTCTTCTATCTCATATATTACTTGATATTGTAAGTATAATAATTCATAAAAAATTCCCCAAGTCAAGGGATATATTCTTATTCTTCATCTCTTTTATATCCTTTGTCCTTTGAAATTTTAAATCACATTTTCTCTTTTTTCACCAAGTCAAAGGATATGCAACTTTTTCTTCTTTTACACTTTTCATATATCTTTCTTGATCATGCTTCCCTTATTGACCTTTCGATTATCGAGGGACACTTGTAGGATAGGATAGATACCACGTTAATATAATTTATGATGTTCATTTGACCACTAGTTATTCTATGATTGTCTCTTGACCATCAAAATTTCAATAGGGATACTTTCTTCTCTTTTATCTATCTTGTTTGTATCTATCACATGCACGCACACACACTTTTTCTTTGCTTAATCACTTATCTTTTTGTGATCATCACACCCCTATTGGGTATCACTCTGATTTTAACCATATATGAGCACCACACCTCTATAGAATAGCTCCGTTTTCTAACCATTAGCAAGAAGACACCCATAGTGGGTATCGCTTCACCCTTGGTCATTTGTGAGCACAAATCCTTAACGAGTATCACTCTACCTTTGGTCACTATAAAGCACACACCCTTATAGGATATCGCTCCATTTTTTTGACCATTTGCAAGTACACATCCACAACAGGTATCACTCCACCCTTGATCATTCGCAAGCACACATCCTTCTTGAGTATAGCTCCACCTTTTATTTTTTGTTAACCCATATTTTTCTTGGACTTATGTATTTTGGTCACACTCATCTCTCTCAATCTACGTTGATTCAAAAGACATGGTATAAGCACTTCTCTTTCTTTGACCTTTGGTAGCTTTTTCTTCTTCTTTCATCCTTCTTTCATAGTTTATCACTATTCTTCCATCACTTTTTTTTCATCAATTTTCTTATCTAAATATAATCATCTAATTATCATACATAATTTAAATTCTTCATTTTTCATTCATCCATGCATGTAAATTAACAATCATAATTAGTAAACATAAACATAACAAACAACTAGATATTATTGCACAAATATTTGAGAGTACATGACCGATCTGGTGTGTTAGTGTACCATGATAAAATCTTGGCACACTTGACCATCCCCTAGTGTAGGAAGCATACCACACTCAAAATTAGCATGGCATCCTATTCTTCTCCCTAAGTCTATGAACTAGGCTCACCTACTTCACCTATTGGTGGTGGTCTCGATGAAGGCATATTCACAGATCGTGAGACTATCCATATTCGATACTGGGATCTGCTCTAAGATAATCATGAGGATGGTAAAGGCACTCTTTGATTTGTTGGGATGATCTAAAAATATATTTGATAGAAGGTCCCCCTCTAAATCGATGCTTGTAGATCCTCCCTCCCCCTTTTTAGCTCCTCCTACAGTAACCAGATCACCTAGCCCTGTATCCTACCTGCTATGATGACCATCCCCTTTGAGTGGGCCTATTATCTCTCCTACTCTAGCCTACCCATCTTCCCCTTGAGGTGATATACCTAAGCCCTTGTTGTATCCCTCTTTGAGCAGGCTTATTATCGTTCCTACTCTACCTTGGCCAACTCTTCCTTGAGGTACAAAACCTCTATCATCACCACATCCCATATTATTGAATGATCTCACTTTATGATGATGTCACCCATAGCATCCCTCTATCCCTCTAGTCTCTTAGCCCTATCTGCTCATAGTAGGTTCATATCCCTCTATATGCAGGCCATATTAGCCCACATTGTCTTTGTCTTCCCTATCGGGTCATCCTAACCTGTTGCATTGCTTGACCTTACCTCTACAGTAGTGGGGGAACTCCTATTGTCCCCTCCCCTCCCATAGTGCCCGAGATCATGATGGTCATACTAATGGCCATCACCATCTCCACCCTCACCTATAACCATATTTACCTAGTTTTTCCTATTGACCTTTATTACCTCTTCGTGGTTCATCAACTGGCCTCTTGTAGCACCAACTACATGTCTTGATCCATAATTTGACACCTCTAAACAGGCACCAATGGTAATATCCTCGATGGTATAATACTTTGATACCATCATCTATAGATGAAGGCCACCTCGATGTCATCTATCCATAGATCGAAGTATAAAGGATCATTGATGTCCTCCTCTTCGAACCTAGCCATGTCATGGTCTTTGTCTACTCTTGATGGGTCTCTTTGTACCCATCTATACTAGTAGTCTAACTAGTTTGATATCTATTGTAGGATGTCAAAATACCTCTATACCCAATCAAAACGGTACATCTCTAGATCCTCCTAGTCTATGGTCACCCATCTGATCCTCTAGACCCTCACAAACTCAAAGCCATCCTTCACCCACCCTAGGTGATGATGCCATGGCCACCAAATGATCATGTAATTTTAAAGCTCATCTACCACCCTCCATACCACTAGTAGAATACCCCAAAAATCCTCCATACATGCTCAAAGTATCAACTCCACCTATATATTATTATCCTCTCTAGGTTTAGCAATGGCCCTGGTAGCGCTTGTGGTCTATGGACTCCTATGTGCTCCCAACACCATACCTATAGGAGTGTCATGCAAACGATGTCACTCCCTCTATTGCACATGACATTGTATAATTATTGTACAAGTATGTCAACATATATGGACCCCATGTGAACCATAACTATTGGTCCTGCATTTCTGCCACTACCCCCTCCAATACCCATCACAAGTGTCGCTTGCTAGTATGGAACTCCAAGATCCCAACCACCACCTTGTAGAACACATTGGTCAATGCATCTACTCTGTATCGCTTGGGTATCTCATCAACATGAAGTTCACTCTACCTAATCTCATGTGTTGGGTCCCCTAATAACCTCTATAGTGTTGCTTGGGAAATTTGTGCCCTATATACCACCCTCCCCCTGATAGGGATCCTTAAAATTTGCCATACATCCTTTAGTGTGTCAGTCATCATCCTTGTCGGTAGATATAACGTAGAGGACTTTGGATACCATATCTCTATCAAAGCCATCAAGAGTGTTTTGTCGCACTCTACCAAGGGTATCTCTACTAGATATAGTAGCCCCACAATCTACAACACATGTCTATCTCCTACTGTGAGCTCCCTCAAGGAATCCTCTAGTGTCCCTGGTCACCACTCCCTACTCTCTAGCACATCTAGATGCAAAAATAAAATTAAACAACATTTCATTAGTATTCATGTCATCAACATTATAAAAATTTCAAATCCTACAATCATAGAAAATATGTTTCTTCTCTCATTTTCTCTCTCTCCTCCCTCCATTTTCTTTTATTCCCTTCTATAATTTTGTGCCCCATTCTTCCAGGGTGTGAAATCATGAATTTATTGTTGATTTTATCCGGTCATAAATTTATCCCACATAGTCAACCAACGGAATTCATGGGGTGACCCCAAAATTTGAGTTGGCCTTCACGTCACAACTTCTACAAAAAAAATTAAAAAATGCATAAAATATTCAATTCTATCCTAGTTTTCCTAGTCTACCAAGTAGGATTTGAGGCTTACCCATGCTCGGTTCACTACCATGTTGGCCTCACCCCTCAAGATTATCGAACGGTGAGTTAGTTGTGCTATCTCTTTTTTTCCTCCAAAGCCCTCTTTCTTCTTCTTTGCATGGTGAAACTAATTTTCTTTTCATACTCCCCTCCTTTTTACCCCTCCATTTCTCTCTCCTCTTTTCTTTTTTTCTTCTCTTCTTCTTCATCCTTGTCCTTCTACCATTTTGAGTTTCTTCATGAAGTTCATCTTCCTTCTGAAACTTGAGGGGGCACCCCAACCTTGGGGGTATTGATGTCATCATTACCTCATAAAGCATGTAAAATTTCACGTGTTTGGAATTACTCCATTTTTGCATCATTTGTTTGCCTACACTTGTTGTTTCAAACCTGAAGATATCTACTACTTTTTTTGATGTATTTATTAAGCCATAAATGCATCAAAGAGGGAACAAAATGTAGACACCAAAAATTAGCATGTATGAACTAGAAACTAGAGTACTAATAACGAGTAAGTGAATTAGAAGGTTTCACTAGTTTAGAAGGCTTGTAGGAGGGATAGTTCGACTCATCATAGGGGAACCTTCCCTTATTGGTTGTTACCTTATCTCCATTTCTCATTTGCTTTCATCATTCTAGTTCATTTTGTTAGTTTAGTCTTTCGTTGCATTTTATAATTAATTATCTTAATGCATTATGTTTAAATTCCTAGCTTTAGTTTCTACTACATTGTTTAATTTTATCATCTTAGTGCATTTTGGTTTTCCTAGTTTCATCTGTTAAAACCTGCATATAGCTATAGATAGATTTTAAGTTTATTTTTATTTCTTCCTTGTCTTAATTATCCTTTTATCATAAATTTGTTGTCCATCCTTATGGGACACAAATTCTATAAAAGCCCTTTTCTCCCTTAGCTTCACTTTTTATTGCTTTTCTACCTCTATTACAAATTGACATTTACCTTCTATGAGGCATAAATTCGATAGAAATGCTCATTGTGATAATTTCGGGTTTCCTTTAGCCCTTCTTTTAGTTATCATGATTTCGCAACCTTTGAATACAAACCACAAAATTAATTGCAATAAATTAGGGATAAATTTGCTCTTCCTTGCTTCCTCTATGCCTCTTGTTGTCTCTGTTTCCTATTTTCTACAAATACCTCTTCTTGTTCTACTTCCAAAAAAATCAAATACTTTTATGTGTCTTTATAGTCAACTGAAAGGACCAAGGGGGCTTGAATACCACATCTACGAGCCTAGCATCCATAATGACTTAAATAGACCCTCGAACACTAATGACCATTTTTAAGTGTTTCCTTTTGCAAGTTTTTGCTTGGATTTTTTATCATTGTTTATGAGGCATAAAATTTTATTTGTAGTCGTTTGCTACAAGGCATGAAATCGATGTAGGGATAAATGCCGAAAGAGCTAAGTATTTTTTTTTAACTTCTATTTTTTGCTGTGTGTTCTTGTTTTCTTATGTATTTGTTAGTCATAAAATAAAAATAACCTTAGTTCCATTTCAGTTATCAAAGTTAAAATTAACACTAGTTTCATTTTATTCACCAAAAATTTAAAAGAACCTTAGTTTTATTTTACTCATTAGGTGATTAAATTTTTTTTCAAATTTGATTTGTTATGTATCCCCTTATTCATTGAAAGTAAAATTGCATGTAGTTGTGCATTAGGATAACTTGTTTGCGCATTTTCTTTGTCTTAAAGAGAAATAGTTTATTTTTTGCATCCAAGGATTAGTTTTTCATACAAATAAAGAATCATTTTTAGGATAGTTTTATCTGTTGCATATTTTATTTCTTGCATTTTACTATATTTTCAATTAGTTATCCTAGTTTTCCTTTTCTTTTAAGCCAAACCTTAGGTGATTGTATAAATTACACATCAAACCCCCATAGACTTGGAGTGAGTCTTAAAAAATTCTTGGAGAATCCCCCAAAATCCATAATCATCAAGCCTAAGGTGAGGACCACAACATCATGATGATCTTGGTCCCCAATAGATCCGTTTAGAATTTACCTACACGGTTTGCCTCCTCACAATAAGTTACTTAAAATGCTCCACTTTATTTATGCTTAAGATAATTTTTAGCTATTTATTGTTAATTTATTGTATTATTATCTAGATTAGTATTTTGGTTTATCTTGTGTTAATTTGAATAATTGTATGAGATATCTCATTTTCTCATAAAAATTTTGGTGAATCCAACATGAAGCATGGTGTACAACCCTACCTTTTTTACATTCAAACGTAAACCTCCTCATCGTTAGGTCAACTCAAATTATACCAAATTACTTTAATAATATTGTTAATAAGCTTATTATTATTATAGTGCAACTATACCGATGATGTTTGGTCTTAACTCACACCCATGTGGGAAATAATTAAAAATAAAACATAATCATAATATATTGGAAAAGCATATATTATATAGGTTGTATGGATTTTGTCTATGCATTCACATATCAAAATTGAAACTATAAGAATATGGTGATTGTTTTATCCTCATTTTGAAATAAGCTTATGCTTTTTACTAATAAGCATTTATATTTATTAATTATCGTTATCTATGTTTTAATTATTTTCAAAATATTTTGTAATTTAAAAAAAGAATTATCTTCTTATAAGATAGATTTTTGTCAATTAGTTTTATTAAATCTATATAATAATGGAAATGACGAGTTTTGGTTTTGGTGATGTATTCCTTAATAGGGTGGAAAAGTGTATAAGATTTAATATCTAGATAAAAAAAATTATTTATGGTGAAAGACATGGTTTTGAAAGGTCCCAAAACCTTTTACATTAGAGGAGGTAGAGAAAGATAAGACCAATTAAGCACAGGCCAACCTCCAAGGCCAAAAGAAACAAAAATTAAACCAAAACGACCATCCAAAAACAAATACCAACCCACCAACCAACAGGGCATAAAGGAGAATTTTTATTTAACTTTATTTTATAGAAACCATGATCCTGCTTTATTTTTGCATAAGACTGGAAGGGAAGTAAATACATCAAGATATAGATAAAAAAAATTCAAACTCAAAGAGCAAGAGTGAAGGCAAAACGCTAAGCATATTCCTTGAGAATGGTAAGCACCAAGGAGCAAAATGGCCAACCCCCCAAAAAATACCCCCCAAAGAAATGATCACTACAACACAAATGATATCTCATCCAAGAAGAAATACAATAGAAGGTCTACTGGATAGATAGACCCAATGCTTCCAAAGCAACAATTGTCATTAACCGTGAAGGAAAATTATCTTCCCAAATTTTGAATTGGCCACTATCCACCCCCAAATTGGCTATAACATCAACATATTGGTTACCTTCCCTATAAATATGCTCAATTTTAATTTCTAACATACCTTCTAGAATATTTGAGGTGTTCTTAATAATATTCAGGATGAAACAATTGTCAATATTTCCAACCTGTATATCCTGAATGATGTTCAAGGAGTCACCTTGAATGAGAAGTCTTCTGAAGCCCCTCTCAAAAACCTAATAAACACCTAAGAAAAGTGCCTTAGCTTCAGCTAGGTGGTTGGTTTGAATACCATAATCTTCGATGTAAGCCCAAATGACCTCATCATTATCATTTTTGAAAACAACCCCCCACTAGCCCTCCCGAGGTTACCTTTGGAAGCCCCATAAAAATTTAGAATGACCCACCCTTTAGCTAGTTTATGCCATCTAGTAGCCAATATTTTTTGAATAGTGGATATAGAAGAATTCCTTAGATTTAAATTCCAACTAACAATAACCCATTTCTTCATAGCTTCCTCCCTACCATTTCCAACATCAAAGGCAGTTAAGTTATTCTCAATAGCAGCTTTAATCCTTCTAAAGACAAAGGATTCATTCCTCAACAATATCCTTGAAAATTCTTATGTTCCTCTCCCACCATATACCCCATAAAAAATGATGAAGAATCAGATCCCACACCCTACTAAGGTTGTGACTAATGAAGGAGGATTTCCACTAAGTGAAAAGTTCCTCAAAATTTCAAGGTAATGTCCATTTTATAGAAAAAGAATCCAATAAAGCATTGAGCACCTTATTTGATAAATTAATATGGATTAGAAGATGATCCATAGATTCAACATCCTTAGAACATAAGAGACAAATATTGGGAAGATGGAGTCCTTTTTTACATAAAGTATCAACAGTCAAAATTCTATTTTACAAACACAACCACAAAAAAAGCAATCTTGCGGATCAAATGGAGATATCAAACCCTTTCTACTAGAAAATATCCTCCCCTAGGCAAATATTGGGCCTCATATGTAGTCTTGACAGAAAAAATACCTTTCGAAGAATGAGTCCATAGAAGGAAATCCTTGTTATTATGTGAAGAAAGTATTGTTGCAGCAACAAGTTCAAACTTGCCAAACTCTGAAGGATCCAAAGATCAGTTGTATATAAAGTCAAATGCTTCCAAATCCTCTTGCCATTAGTGATGATTATGTAATCAATTACTTTTTCTTCATATTTTCGTGACAAAGTAGCCTTCAACTTATAAAATCCGAGACTAAGAAAAAGGGGTTCAAGAAGAATCCAAGTATCCTCCCAAAAGAACACATCCTTACCATTCTCAATCTGCCACCCACATATCCTCTGTAACCAAACTTTTGACTCCAAGTAAACCATTCCAGATCACAAAGCCCTTAAGAGGAGCAACACTTCTAAAAAAACAAATGTGATTTTCCAAATACTTACCTCTCATAATATCTTTCCACAAATGGTCCTCCTCAACACATAATCTCCAGGTTGTTTTTTCAATCAAATCCTTATTGAACAACAATAAATTTTTTATCCCAAGATCACCTTCTTTCCTAGAAGAGCAAACCCTATCCCAAGAGACAAGGGACACCCTCTGTTTATCCTCCACCCTAGCCCATAAAAATCTCCTAAAGATATGGTCAATCCTCCTCCTAACTTTGAAGGGCATTCTAAAAAGAGACATATAGCTATATCTTACTGCAATACACCAGAAATCAACACTCATCTATGGGAGAGTTTGTTATATAGAGACATTAAAGGCTTGTCTTCCGTGATATCTTTTGATTTTAAAACTTTGTTAGGGTTGTCAGCCCCTTGAAATTTTGAACTCCATAATAGTTGAATGGTAAATGGTAAGCTTTTATATGTTATTTCTGTTTATAATTTTTTATTTATTTCTTCCCTAACATATTTGTTTAAATGTTTGTTATAGTTTTTTTTTTTTGCATAGGTGAATTGGTTACAATCACAATTTGTAGTAACTGCCAAGGCAGGGTTCCAACCATCAGCGATTACATCCAACAAACCTATCCGTCTCGATTTAATGGTAACCCGATGTGAGATGGGGACCACCGACCGTCTCGATTTAATGGTGACCCGACGTGAGATGGGGACCACCGATCCGGATGCATAGTTTTACTTTAATGTCTTGGATATGCACATTGAGACCCTAAGTTCAAGCATGGGAAATTCGAATTTGTGACAATTGAATAGGAAATATTTCTAAGTTTTAGGTTTGCATGACAGCCTAGATTTTGCAATGTTACATTTATTTATACTTTATTGAGGTTTTACTTTAATTTATTATAATTTTAATTATAATATTTCTTTAATGCCAATTAAAACTAGGAAAATTAACATCAATGATAGTTGAGATTTTGCACTACCACATTTATTTATACTTTATTAGGATTTTACTTTATTTTATGGAATTTTAATAATAACATTTCTTTAATGTCAATTGAAACTAGAAAAATTAACATATTGATAGTTGTGATTGTTGAGCTTAAATAATGGTAAATCTTATAGGATTATGTGAAAACATATTCTCCCTAACTTATAGATTTAAGCCAAATCTTCTTGGGTTCGGTGGTGTCGTTATAAACCTTAACTCGTTGGATTAGACAAAGTCAAACATAACGTCTCTGAATCGGCAAACACCTTCAACCTATTCCTGTCTCGTACATTATAGTTTAAACCTTGGACCTCCTAAAAGAAAGACCAAAGCCTTAACCACTACCTTGTCTTTGTCAAATTAAAAATTAAGATTAGGGAAATTTAAAAAAAAAATCTTAATCCTTGAAGTTTAAACTTGGATCTCAAATTTAAATACATGAAAATAAATTTCAAAAAAAAAAATTAAGAAATGTAAAGTACTTTCATAATCATAATAAGATTTATGCTGATCATTCAAAACATCTTAAGGAAATCGAGAAACATGCTTCAACATTCAATATGTGAGATTTTTTTAATAATTATCTATTTAAATTTAAAAACCAATTTAATAATAAAATATCAAACTAAACTTTAACAAAATTTATTTTAAATACTTTAAACTAATACTTTAATTACATTCATAACATAAAACATAAATTCTATCTCATATCTTTATAAATATAAATTAATAATTCAAATCTTAAAAAACTAAAATTATATAGCATTTATTAAATAAAATTTCCTATAAAAATCTTCTCATACATTACTGTCCAAGCTTTCCACACTTTGACAGACAATACAAAAGGAAAGGAAGTGCAACCACACAATAGAAGACAAACATCATCTGCCACAAGCAACAAGATGATGTGGCTGCCTTGATTTGAGCCTCCATATCCGCAATGTTTTCCCTCTTCCGCTCCTCTGATTCTTCTTCTCTAAAGTGAAGGAGAAGACTCATAAACGTGAATATGCAGGACACACCAGAAAAAGACAAGCGCGGAACCCGACAAGGAAAAGATGAAGGGGAAGTCAAGAGAGAGCAGAACACCCAAAGTTGAAAGATCAGGTAAATTGTGGTCAATACAGGAAAGATAAAATCAAGGCTGATCAATGAAGGGACCAGGCGATTCCGTGATAAAGGTGGAGCAGACGCTGAGTTCTTCATTTTGTTTCGCAGGTCCTCTGTATGAAGAACTCGATGTCATCTATTTATAGTTATTTTGTTTGGAAGGATCCAGGCAAGTGAGTGAAAGCATCGCCGCAGTTTCCCCGAAAGCGGATACCGACGCGGAAGAATAACTTTTTCCTCGAAGAAAACGTACTACTAAAGCACCGTAAGATGACATGAAACTGGGATGCAATTTCTTACACCTTGTCTATAAACCCTCCTTCACGCTGCCCAAAACTATGGCCTAATGGAGAAGACCATATTGGGAATTTAGAAATTTTAATTATTAAACCCATTTTTTTTTGGTTACATAGATGATGAATTGATTACAATCACAATTTTTACTAACTGCCAGCGTAGCTGGCAGGGTTTAAATTATCAGTTTCGAAGGCTTCCAACACACCCACAGTCTCGTTAATGGTAACTCAGCGTGAGATGGAGACCGTCGAATGCACAGGCTTCGCACCGTCTTCGTCAGTCTGGTGACTGGTTCAACATGTGGTTGTGGCATGAAGGGGACCACCGGACAAGTAGGAAACAGATCGTCGTCATCAATCAGATGCAACATGTAAAAGAATCAGATCGGGCTACTGGCTATGCATAGTGCATAGCGTGAGATTGGAGCCTAGGTCTACTCTCAGTAAGTGCCTTAACTTACCAATCCACCTAGACCCATAGACCCACGGACTATTATTAAACCCATTTAACCTTTTATTAGTTTTAATTTTTTTATTGGAATTTTAAAATTTTAATTATTAAACTTATTTAATTTTTTATTAGTTTGAATTGTTAGTTTTATTCAAATTTAATAAAATGGAGGTTCACACTATTAATTGTCATATCTACTTTATTTATTTATTTTAATTTTTAACCACTTAGACTCGTTTCATAAAGATTTAATTTTGAATCTTAAAGGTTTTAAGAAATAGTTTTTAATTTTTTTATTGGATAAAGACAGGGTTTTGAAAGGGACCCCAACTTTTTTTTACAAAGTGAAATTGTCAGAGATCAGAGTCCCACCCTGAAGCTCAGACAAAAACAACAGAACAAAAAAGTTGTCAGCCAAACAAACCGACTAAACAATTGTAATAGACTAAAAAACTACATACAAGAGAAGCCTCGAAAACAAAAAACATTCAAACCCACAAAGGAACCAGATTTTACCAAGGAGAAATAGGGACGCATAACCTGCAAAAAACAGATGTAACCCATGAAGGGGGAAGCCTTGATTCACTTAGCACCCGAATCATTCTTCTGCTTTTGAGTCATTCCGCAGATGTCTTGAACATAAAATATCGCCACTTAAAGAGCGCCCAACAGAGCTTGGTGTTTTACCTCAAGGTCGGTGATGAAGGGCGGATTGGTAGGGGGCTCAGATCCTAGCAAGGGGGAGGTCTCATTGGCATCTTCTAAAATCTTTGAAAATTTTGGTTTCTTGCACGTTGGACGATTGTCTTCCGAATCCGTCACCTCGATTGAGATCAGGGACTTATCAGCTTTTTCCATCTTGGAAGGCAACCGTTTAGAACAACGAGCACTATCCCCTTTAATGTCACTGGGGGTCGTCTCATCGCTCCTAGAGCTAACCTTCTCTCTCGTAGATAAAGAGGGATACAATGAGTCCTATGAATTTGACTCAAAAGGATCATTAGAGGTCTCAGTTGTCGTAAAACTCAGATTCAAGGTTGATGGAATTTTTTGAAACTTGATTCTTGCTAAAACCTTCTTCACCGCCACTCCTTTAGACTTCGCAATATGCTCAAAGGTTAACAGGATCAACCCTTGGTGGATTGGATCCAGTCCCTTTTCGCCTCTCACATCCGTTAGGGGTTAGGGATTTCGCCAGAGAGTGGTAAAGAAACAAAGGAATATTCATGAGACGCTTCCTCCTTAACCGGTTCAAAAACATCACATGGAAACTTTGAAGCACCAACGTTTTCATGTCTAGAGTGAAATAATCCATGACAATTGAGATAATTTGATTTCATGGTGCTTTGAGCGCTTTTGCATCAAACCCTTTCTGCTTCTTTGGAAGATACTCCCCCTTTCCCCAAAAAAATCTCAGTTCCCTCTTAAGGGAGTGTTTCTTCTTGTTATTAGTAGCTCCATCAACATGCAAACTGATCACTTCTCCTGTCAATTCCACTGAGAACTGGAATTCAATACCACCAACTTAAACCCGACCCTTTCTCCATGAATGTGCTAGAGTTCTGGATGAACCCCTGTGATGTCCATGAAAGGATAGAATACATTTTAACAAACCCCCTTTACACAATATTTTTTTTGACTTCATCATCAGTAAACAGTTTGCTAGGTTCAATCGGAGCCTTACACACTTTTTGAGCAGAATATTGGCCCATAATGCTTCTCCACCCAACAAGGAAACAGAGCTCTGAACACGCACCCCGACTACAAAACACATTGGAGACAATTAACTCGGACCATATGAGCGAGTTTAACGACCCAAGCAGACCTTGGAAATCAGCTTCAAAGAGATTTTGAAGTATTTGCACCAATATTGTAGATGATATGAAGAAAAATCCCTCAAAAGTAAGCATGTATGATGCTTTATTGATTCCTAAATAGATCAATTTGCTTAAAGTAGCCTTAAAAAATACATCATCAAACGGATCTAGCCTTTCAAATCTAAACTTGGATCAAGATCAACAAACTTTTGGGATGCAAAAAAATAGGCCTCTTGATGACATTAAAAGGCTAGAGGATGAAAGCATCGAATTGGTGGAATATGGCCTAGAATTTCGTGAAAAGTTGATTGAAGAGCTGCAAACAAAAGATGGATTTTCTTTAAGAGATTGTAATGCAATAATTAACATCAGATTGGAAAATTATTGTATATCAGAGTTAGATAGCCACAAGATTCAAGATATCATGAATCAATACTCTAAATAATAGAGATATGGAAGCTAAATTTTGGTGGGGAAAGATGCAAAAATGAAATTGGAGCTAGGATAGTCCTAAAATCCATTCTTGAAGGGATTAGAAGGTTCTCATCTAGACTAACCTAGAGTTGTTCAAACAATGCTACTAAATATGAAGCACTATGTCTAAGCTTACTAAAAGCAAAAAATATGGATATAAGAGTCTCTTGATCTATGGTGACTATGAGTTGGTCATAAACTCGGTTACTAATAAATACAGTAGTAAACATCACTATCTCAAAGCCTACTAGAACAAAGTCTAGGATTTTCTTAAAGTCTTTGATGCCACCAATGTAAAGACCATCCCTAGAAGCAAAAATGCATTGGTAGATATACTAGCCTCATAGGGAGCATACTTTAGCCCTATTTCTAGAAATTAGGAAGCATCAGTCAAGTTGGTCTTCCATCCATTAGTTCTAGACAAGAATAACTTCTGGGAAGTGTTTGGCAGTGATTGAGTAATTAGTGTGTTTTTTAACACAAGAAGTTATATATTCAAATGACCCGTACGATATGAAAATACTTGTTAACAAAGAGGGTATTATATAGTTGAAGAACAATCATATCCCTAAGGTTTTGATAACTTTATAAAGCCTCTTTGATAGCAATGATTGGATGACAAGTCAAAGGATGAAGATTGATGAGAAGGAATTCAAGGAAGTCCAAATGGAGTCTAGAAAGGTGATCAAGGTCAAAAAAAGTTGCACTCAAAAGGAAACATATAACCTCATTACACTCTACAAATAATTAAGAGAAATATTAGCTTAGAGCTATGTCGATCTCAAAGTATATGATAAGCAAGTCATTTAGCATACCATTGAGTTACTATCAAATGTCAAGCCTTTTTGACAAATCAAAGACTAGTGAATACCAAGATTGAATCCATAATGAAACAAGAATTTTTTAAGCTACTAAATACAAAGATCATATACCCCATCAAGAATTTCACATGGGTGGCAAATTTAGTTCTAGTCCAAAAGAAAAATGGTTAGATCCAGTTGTACTTTGACTTCTAGAACTTAAATAAAGCTTAATTGAAGGATCAATATCCTTTGCCATAAATGGATCAAGTATTGCAAGTAGTGGCTAGAGCTAAAATATTTTCCCTTTTGGATGGATTCTCCAATTTTAATCAAATATGGGTAAAGGACAAATACTAGTATAAAATAACATTTACCCTGAAGTTGGGAATGCTTGCTTATTAGAGAATTCATTCAGTCTCTCCAACACTAGGGCTACCTTCCAAAGAGCTATGAAATTTGCTTTTGAATAATTGGTAAACAAGATAATTCTTCTCTACCTAGATGATATAACTATGTTCTCTTATGACAAGAATCAACATCTAGATCATTTAAGGTTGATCTTTGAAAAATGTCAAGAGTTCAAAATTTATCTAAAATTCTAAGAAATCTATTTTTGTAGTCCATGAGGGAAAATTGTTGGGACATATTATTTCAAAGAAAGGGCTATCCATTGATCTGGACTAGGAAAGGCAATATTATCACTTCCCCTACCTATGAACAAGAAGACTTTGCAATCTTTCTTCATATAGATCAACTTTATCAAGAATTTTATCTTTGACTTTGCTCAAGTTGTCAAGCCCATGACTATGTTGGTGAAGAAAGAGGTGCCTTTCATTTAGATAAAAGAAAGGAATGAAGCTTTTAAGAATATTAAGCAAGTAATTGCTAGAGCTTCAATTTTGGCAAATCTAGACTATGATAAGGACTTCATCCAGTATGTGTATGGTGTAGAGGAGAGCATAGTTGCAGTGCTTACACAAAAGAAAGAAGATCAAGAAGAGAAACCAATAACTTTCATTAGTAAAACACTATAAAACTATTACGAGTGCTACAACTTCATTGAGAAACACGTATTTGCTCTTATAAAATCTCTTAAGAAACTAAAGCATTATATATCATAGAGCAAAACCATTGTCTATGTTATCCATTTGGATGTTTGGAACTTTATTTTACAAGGAGAATTGGGGGGAAATAGAGCAGGTTGGTGTTGGACATTTTGAGTACCTAAGCTAAAATGTTGTCATTGATGTCAAAAGGTTATTTGATGTCAAAAGGATCTATGATGGCATGCACTATGTTTTGTGAAATGTGCAAGGAAAGTCTTTTTGTGAAAACCAAGGTAGGAAAAATAAATGGTTTTATTTAAAACCATGGATGGCAGATTTGAAATGGGTTTTTCTTAAAACCCAAGTTGGCTTTCCATTTCATCGATAAAAGGTGCCCCGGTGATGGAGATATTTAATTTTAAATATTTAGTTTAAATTTTAAATTATTTAAAATTAAAATTTAAACTTTAAAATTAAAATAAAAGTAATCCGCCGATGTCGTCGAATATGAGGGAGAAGACTATAAAAGGATGACTAAGGTTTATTATTCCTCATCCTTGATCTTGTGGTTAATGCAATTATTAGAAAGCGAAAAGAGCTCGTGTGAAAAACGTTTAAAGGCAGAGGCAGCGAATAATTTGAGGTGTGATCGATTCCAAGACATCGTGGGCAGTGTGACATGTTGGCAACGCGAGCAGCGCAAAGGCATTGGGATGCAAGTGGTTGAGTGTTCGAATCGTGTGCACTTCGTTTTGCTTGAGAAAGGAGGAATCCGTTTTGCATTGGCTGTTGCGTGGAGGATAAAGGAGAGTGAGGCACTTTTGGTCTTGTGTGGAGCGCTAGATCACGTGGTGTGCAAGTGTCTGTTAGGACGCAGGAGCCGCAGGACTCAGATTCGAATCCTACGAACTCCCTTTTGTTGTGTAAAAGGGAAATAGTGCGCTGGTTGTGGTTTTTCGTGCGCATGCTGCCAAGGTTTATATGTTGTGTTTGATATTCCGAAATTCATGCCAAGGTATGCATTAAAGTTGTAAAAGAAAATTAAAACAAACTTTATTGGGTGCTAAAAGTTAGTTTAAAATTTGTGCATATATTTTATAGTAAAAGTGGTTTTTGGAGAGATAAGTAAGTAGGCATAGATTTTAATTTCTTTTAGGGTATAAGTGGTTTGAGGAGTAATAAGGATTACTACTTATTTGGCACATTGTTGAGATGTTATTTGGAGAGTGTTTTTAATTATTGAAACATTCTTGAGAAAAATATTTTGCTTGAGGGTTATTGAATATATCTTTGGTGGATGTGATTATTGAGTTGGAGTAAAAAGGTGTAAATTGAGTTATGCTTTATTTTATTATTATTATTTTGAAGTCCACTAACCCTCATTGAGATTGGAAAGGAAAGTTGTGTTGAGTGTGGCAGATTTTATGGACAACTTCTTGGCATCAATAAGGTATGGGCACATTCTTCTATTGATTGTTTATGGTGGTTGATTTTTGAAATATCATTGGAGAGAAAATGATTGATTGTGGTTTCCTTTTCAAAAGTGTTGGTTTAAATGCTTCAAGGTTTTCTGGTTTGAGTGTTGTGATTAAACCTTGTTTTATAAGCATTGTTGTTGAAGCCCATTGGTTGAGCAAAGAACTTGCGAGTTAGAAAAGAACATGTGTATCATTGTTATGTGATATTTGTGGTTGAGCATTATTGGAAACATTTTGAGTTGATTGATTCATGTTTGGACTAGGGTTTGTAAGGAAGGATTGTTTCATTGAGTGATTGGTTGAGTAGAGTTGGTTGAGCCTAGTCAAGTGGATGTGTGAAGTGATTTTTCAAGTTCCATAAAACAAACTATTATATATTCTTATTTGAGTTGAGATTGAGTTGAGAAAGAAATTGAGTTTGTGAATAGAACATATTGAGTCTCTAACAATTCTCTTTATGCTTCTATAAGAAAGAGCTGAGTTTATTTGAGTTGAGAAAGAAATTGAGTTTGTGAATAGAACATATTGAGTCTCTAACAATTCTCTTTATGCTTCTATAAGATTGATCTGAGTTGATATATTTGAGTTGAGATTGATTTGAGTTGAGTTGAGGTTGATTTGAGTTGATATTGGGATTTGAGTATAGAACATATTGAGTCTCTAACAATTCTCTTTATGCTTCTATGAAATTGAATTGAGATATTGATTGAGCATTGAGTTTAGAACATATTGAGTCTCTAACAATTCTATTTATGATTCTATGAGATTGGACAAGTTTCGTGTGAGCTTGTTAAGATGATTTGAGGTAAGTCTTTGAGAAGGCTTGTGGACTGATTTTGAGTAAGCTTTTGTGAAAGCTTGCTATGAAGATTTGAGCAAGTCCTAGAGAGGACTTATTGAGCAGATTTGAGCAGGTTTTGAGTGAGTCTATTGAGCAAATTTGAGCATGTTCTGAGTGATTCTATTGAGCAGATTTAAGAAGGTTCTGAGTGAGCCTATTGAGCAGGTTCTGAGTGAGCCTATTGAGCAGATTTGAGCAGGTTTTGAGTGAGTATATTGAGAATATTTGAGTAGGCTCTGAGTGAACCTATTGAGTAGATTGAGGAGGTTCTGAGTGAACCTATTGACAGAGCTTTGGAGGTGACAGAGTACAGAGGACAGAGTCTCAGTGGATAGAGATCCAATAGCCGAGTACAAATCCGAGTGAGGAGTCTTCAAGTGGAGAGAGATCCACAAGTCGGAGCAGAGAGAGAGATAGAGTCTTCTAGAAGATCACTAGCCAGAGCTGAAGGGGAAAGAGTTCTCCTGTGGAAGAAATCCACAAACTTGAGATTTAGGGGATCATCATCTCCTTTGGACAGAGGTCCATAAACATTGTAATTGGGAAGGATTACCAAAGAGATTGATTGAGAAAGTTTTAGTAAAAGATTTTCTCCGTGGAGTAGCCCACATTGGGTAAACCACGTAAATTGTTGTGTCTCTATTGTGGATGGTGTTTTGTGCATTGCTTTGATTACTGCTATTGATATCGCTATCAATAAATTGCATAATATTGAATTGAAAGTTGAATTGAAGGAAAAAGTAAAAAGTGGCCTTATACTGTTCACCCCCCATCTCAGTATAAACTTGTGTTCTTCAGTTGGATAGATAAGATCTAGGAATATGATTTAAAGATAAGACCAACAAAGCTAGTTCAAAAAAGAGCTGTATGTGAACAACTAGCCAATTCAGTGAGAGAAGAGCAATATCTATGGATGGAAGATTACATCAAGCTAAAACCAGAATTAGAACCAGATGAGCAAAGTGATTGGATATCTGACCTGATCTAATATTTTTGAGGGGAAAATATAGGCTTCAAGATCTAAATTATGTCATCATTGACGATAGCCTATACCAAAAGACCTTTGTTGGAGTTCTTAGATGTATCCACCTAAAAGAAGCAAAGATGGTAAAAAATAAATTTCACTCATGCTTCTTAGGAGGACATTATTCTAGGTAGAAAATAGCTACCAAAATATTGAGAGTCATATATTATTGTCCAACACTCTTTGAGGATGCATTCAAAGTGGTAAAGGCTTGTAAGACTTGTCAAAGATTTATGGGAAGAAAAAAGAATGTTGCACTCCCTCTTCGACTAGTAGTAGTGGATGAGCCTTTTCAGCAATGGGGGCTTGATTTCATTGGGGTCATTACCCCAAATTCTTCTATTAGACATAAGTACATCCTTAATACAATAGATTATTTCACAAGGTGGCTAGAAGTAGTAGCTACAAAGAAGGTAAGCCAAGAGGTAGTGATAAAATTCCTAGAGAAAATCATCATCAAATTTGAAATTCTAAAGACTATAATAATGGATAATGGGCCTGCATTTTTGGAGAGATAAGTAAGTAGGCATAGATTTTAATTTCTTTTAGGGTATAAGTGGTTTGAGGAGTAATAAGGATTACTACTTATTTGGCACATTGTTGAGATGTTATTTGGAGAGTGTTTTTAATTATTGAAACATTCTTGAGAAAAATATTTTGCTTGAGGGTTATTGAATATATCTTTGGTGGATGTGATTATTGAGTTGGAGTAAAAAGGTGTAAATTGAGTTATGCTTTATTTTATTATTATTATTTTGAAGTCCACTAACCCTCATTGAGATTGGAAAGGAAAGTTGTGTTGAGTGTGGCAGATTTTATGGACAACTTCTTGGCATCAATAAGGTATGGGCACATTCTTCTATTGATTGTTTATGGTGGTTGATTTTTGAAATATCATTGGAGAGAAAATGATTGATTGTGGTTTCCTTTTCAAAAGTGTTGGTTTAAATGCTTCAAGGTTTTCTGGTTTGAGTGTTGTGATTAAACCTTGTTTTATAAGCATTGTTGTTGAAGCCCATTGGTTGAGCAAAGAACTTGAGAGTTAGAAAAGAACATGTGTATCATTGTTATGTGATATTTGTGGTTGAGCATTATTGGAAACATTTTGAGTTGATTGATTCATGTTTGGACTAGGGTTTGTAAGGAAGGATTGTTTCATTGAGTGATTGGTTGAGTAGAGTTGGTTGAGCCTAGTCAAGTGGATGTGTGAAGTGATTTTTCAAGTTCCATAAAACAAACTATTATATATTCTTATTTGAGTTGAGATTGAGTTGAGAAAGAAATTGAGTTTGTGAATAGAACATATTGAGTCTCTAACAATTCTCTTTATGCTTCTATAAGAAAGAGCTGAGTTTATTTGAGTTGAGAAAGAAATTGAGTTTGTGAATAGAACATATTGAGTCTCTAACAATTCTCTTTATGCTTCTATAAGATTGATCTGAGTTGATATATTTGAGTTGAGATTGATTTGAGTTGAGTTGAGGTTGATTTGAGTTGATATTGGGATTTGAGTATAGAACATATTGAGTCTCTAACAATTCTCTTTATGCTTCTATGAAATTGAATTGAGATATTGATTGAGCATTGAGTTTAGAACATATTGAGTCTCTAACAATTCTATTTATGATTCTATGAGATTGGACAAGTTCTGTGTGAGCTTGTTAAGATGATTTGAGGTAAGTCTTTGAGAAGGCTTGTGGATCGATTTTGAGTAAGCTTTTGTGAAAGCTTGCTATGAAGATTTGAGCAAGTCCTAGAGAGGACTTATTGAGCAGATTTGAGCAGGTTTTGAGTGAGTCTATTGAGCAAATTTGAGCATGTTCTGAGTGATTCTATTGAGCAGATTTAAGAAGGTTCTGAGTGAGCCTATTGAGCAGGTTCTGAGTGAGCCTATTGAGCAGATTTGAGCAGGTTTTGAGTGAGTATATTGAGAATATTTGAGTAGGCTCTGAGTGAACCTATTGAGTAGATTGAGGAGGTTCTGAGTGAACCTATTGACAGAGCTTTGGAGGTGACAGAGTACAGAGGACAGAGTCTCAGTGGATAGAGATCCAATAGCCAGTACAAATCTGAGTGAGGAGTCTTCAAGTGGAGAGAGATCCACAAGTCAGAGCAGCAGAGAGATAGAGTCTTCTAGAAGATCACTAGCCAGAGCGGAAGGGGAAAGAGTTCTCCTGTGGAAGAAATCCACAAACTTGAGATTTAGGGGATCATCATCTCCTTTGGACAGAGGTCCATAAACATTGTAATTGGGAAGGATTACCAAAGAGATTGATTGAGAAAGTTTTAGTAAAAGATTTTCTCCGTGGAGTAGCCCACATTGGGTAAACCACGTAAATTGTTGTGTCTCTATTGTGGATGGTGTTTTGTGCATTGCTTTGATTATCGCTATTGATATCTGCTATCAATAAATTGCATAATATTGAATTGAAAGTTGAATTGAAGGAAAAAGTAAAAAGTGGCCTTATACTTGTTCACCCCCCATCTCAAGTATAAACTTGTGTTCTTCGAGTTGGATAGATAAGATCTAGGAATATGATTTAAAGATAAGACCAACAAAGCTAGTTCAAAAAAGAGCTGTATGTGAACAACTAGCCAATTCAGTGAGAGAAGAGCAATATCTATGGATGGAAGATTACATCAAGCTAAAACCAGAATTAGAACCAGATGAGCAAAGTGATTGGATATCTGACCTGATCTAATATTTTTGAGGGGAAAATATAGGCTTCAAGATCTAAATTATGTCATCATTGACGATAGCCTATACCAAAAGACCTTTGTTGGAGTTCTTAGATGTATCCACCTAAAAGAAGCAAAGATGGTAAAAAATAAATTTCACTCATGCTTCTTAGGAGGACATTATTCTAGGTAGAAAATAGCTACCAAAATATTGAGAGTCATATATTATTGTCCAACACTCTTTGAGGATGCATTCAAAGTGGTAAAGGCTTGTAAGACTTGTCAAAGATTTATGGGAAGAAAAAAGAATGTTGCACTCCCTCTTCGACTAGTAGTAGTGGATGAGCCTTTTCAGCAATGGGGGCTTGATTTCATTGGGGTCATTACCCCAAATTCTTCTATTAGACATAAGTACATCCTTAATACAATAGATTATTTCACAAGGTGGCTAGAAGTAGTAGCTACAAAGAAGGTAAGCCAAGAGGTAGTGATAAAATTCCTAGAGAAAATCATCATCAAATTTGAAATTCTAAAGACTATAATAATGGATAATGGGCCTGCATTTTTGGAGAGATAAGTAAGTAGGCATAGATTTTAATTTCTTTTAGGGTATAAGTGGTTTGAGGAGTAATAAGGATTACTACTTATTTGGCACATTGTTGAGATGTTATTTGGAGAGTGTTTTTAATTATTGAAACATTCTTGAGAAAAATATTTTGCTTGAGGGTTATTGAATATATCTTTGGTGGATGTGATTATTGAGTTGGAGTAAAAAGGTGTAAATTGAGTTATGCTTTATTTTATTATTATTATTTTGAAGTCCACTAACCCTCATTGAGATTGGAAAGGAAAGTTGTGTTGAGTGTGGCAGATTTTATGGACAACTTCTTGGCATCAATAAGGTATGGGCACATTCTTCTATTGATTGTTTATGGTGGTTGATTTTTGAAATATCATTGGAGAGAAAATGATTGATTGTGGTTTCCTTTTCAAAAGTGTTGGTTTAAATGCTTCAAGGTTTTCTGGTTTGAGTGTTGTGATTAAACCTTGTTTTATAAGCATTGTTGTTGAAGCCCATTGGTTGAGCAAAGAACTTGAGAGTTAGAAAAGAACATGTGTATCATTGTTATGTGATATTTGTGGTTGAGCATTATTGGAAACATTTTGAGTTGATTGATTCATGTTTGGACTAGGGTTTGTAAGGAAGGATTGTTTCATTGAGTGATTGGTTGAGTAGAGTTGGTTGAGCCTAGTCAAGTGGATGTGTGAAGTGATTTTTCAAGTTCCATAAAACAAACTATTATATATTCTTATTTGAGTTGAGATTGAGTTGAGAAAGAAATTGAGTTTGTGAATAGAACATATTGAGTCTCTAACAATTCTCTTTATGCTTCTATAAGAAAGAGCTCGAGTTTATTTGAGTTGAGAAAGAAATTGAGTTTGTGAATAGAACATATTGAGTCTCTAACAATTCTCTTTATGCTTCTATAAGATTGATCCGAGTTGATATATTTGAGTTGAGATTGATTTGAGTTGAGTTGAGGTTGATTTGAGTTGATATTGGGATTTGAGTATAGAACATATTGAGTCTCTAACAATTCTCTTTATGCTTCTATGAAATTGAATTGAGATATTGATTGAGCATTGAGTTTAGAACATATTGAGTCTCTAACAATTCTATTTATGATTCTATGAGATTGGACAAGTTCTGTGTGAGCTTGTTAAGATGATTTGAGGTAAGTCTTTGAGAAGGCTTGTGGACTGATTTTGAGTAAGCTTTTGTGAAAGCTTGCTATGAAGATTTGAGCAAGTCCTAGAGAGGACTTATTGAGCAGATTTGAGCAGGTTTTGAGTGAGTCTATTGAGCAAATTTGAGCATGTTCTGAGTGATTCTATTGAGCAGATTTAAGAAGGTTCTGAGTGAGCCTATTGAGCGAGTTCCGAGTGAGCCTATTGAGCAGATTTGAGCAGGTTTTGAGTGAGTATATTGAGAATATTTGAGTAGGCTCCGAGTGAACCTATTGAGTAGATTGAGGAGGTTCCGAGTGAACCTATTGACGGAGCTTTGGAGGTGACAAAGTACGAGAGGACAGAGTCTCGGTGGATAGAGATCCAATAGCCGAGACAAATCCGAGTGAGGAGTCTTCAAGTGGAGAGAGATCCACAAGTCGAGCAACGAGAGAGATAGAGTCTTCTAGAAGATCACTAGCCAGAGCTAAAGGGGAAAGAGTTCTCCTGTGGAAGAAATCCACAAACTTGAGATTTAGGGGATCATCATCTCCTTTGGACAGAGGTCCATAAACATTGTAATTGGGAAGGATTACCAAAGAGATTGATTGAGAAAGTTTTAGTAAAAGATTTTCTCCGTGGAGTAGCCCACATTGGGTAAACCACGTAAATTGTTGTGTCTCTATTGTGGATGGTGTTTTGTGCATTGCTTTGATTACTGCTATTGATACTGCTATCAATAAATTGCATAATATTGAATTGAAAGTTGAATTGAAGGAAAAAGTAAAAAGTGGCCTTATACTGTTCACCCCCCATCTCAGTATAAACTTGTGTTCTTCAGTTGGATAGATAAGATCTAGGAATATGATTTAAAGATAAGACCAACAAAGCTAGTTCAAAAAAGAGCTGTATGTGAACAACTAGCCAATTCAGTGAGAGAAGAGCAATATCTATGGATGGAAGATTACATCAAGCTAAAACCAGAATTAGAACCAGATGAGCAAAGTGATTGGATATCTGACCTGATCTAATATTTTTGAGGGGAAAATATAGGCTTCAAGATCTAAATTATGTCATCATTGACGATAGCCTATACCAAAAGACCTTTGTTGGAGTTCTTAGATGTATCCACCTAAAAGAAGCAAAGATGGTAAAAAATAAATTTCACTCATGCTTCTTAGGAGGACATTATTCTAGGTAGAAAATAGCTACCAAAATATTGAGAGTCATATATTATTGTCCAACACTCTTTGAGGATGCATTCAAAGTGGTAAAGGCTTGTAAGACTTGTCAAAGATTTATGGGAAGAAAAAAGAATGTTGCACTCCCTCTTCGACTAGTAGTAGTGGATGAGCCTTTTCAGCAATGGGGGCTTGATTTCATTGGGGTCATTACCCCAAATTCTTCTATTAGACATAAGTACATCCTTAATACAATAGATTATTTCACAAGGTGGCTAGAAGTAGTAGCTACAAAGAAGGTAAGCCAAGAGGTAGTGATAAAATTCCTAGAGAAAATCATCATCAAATTTGAAATTCTAAAGACTATAATAATGGATAATGGGCCTGCATTTTTGGAGAGATAAGTAAGTAGGCATAGATTTTAATTTCTTTTAGGGTATAAGTGGTTTGAGGAGTAATAAGGATTACTACTTATTTGGCACATTGTTGAGATGTTATTTGGAGAGTGTTTTTAATTATTGAAACATTCTTGAGAAAAATATTTTGCTTGAGGGTTATTGAATATATCTTTGGTGGATGTGATTATTGAGTTGGAGTAAAAAGGTGTAAATTGAGTTATGCTTTATTTTATTATTATTATTTTGAAGTCCACTAACCCTCATTGAGATTGGAAAGGAAAGTTGTGTTGAGTGTGGCAGATTTTATGGACAACTTCTTGGCATCAATAAGGTATGGGCACATTCTTCTATTGATTGTTTATGGTGGTTGATTTTTGAAATATCATTGGAGAGAAAATGATTGATTGTGGTTTCCTTTTCAAAAGTGTTGGTTTAAATGCTTCAAGGTTTTCTGGTTTGAGTGTTGTGATTAAACCTTGTTTTATAAGCATTGTTGTTGAAGCCCATTGGTTGAGCAAAGAACTTGCGAGTTAGAAAAGAACATGTGTATCATTGTTATGTGATATTTGTGGTTGAGCATTATTGGAAACATTTTGAGTTGATTGATTCATGTTTGGACTAGGGTTTGTAAGGAAGGATTGTTTCATTGAGTGATTGGTTGAGTAGAGTTGGTTGAGCCTAGTCAAGTGGATGTGTGAAGTGATTTTTCAAGTTCCATAAAACAAACTATTATATATTCTTATTTGAGTTGAGATTGAGTTGAGAAAGAAATTGAGTTTGTGAATAGAACATATTGAGTCTCTAACAATTCTCTTTATGCTTCTATAAGAAAGAGCCGAGTTTATTTGAGTTGAGAAAGAAATTGAGTTTGTGAATAGAACATATTGAGTCTCTAACAATTCTCTTTATGCTTCTATAAGATTGATCTGAGTTGATATATTTGAGTTGAGATTGATTTGAGTTGAGTTGAGGTTGATTTGAGTTGATATTGGGATTTGAGTATAGAACATATTGAGTCTCTAACAATTCTCTTTATGCTTCTATGAAATTGAATTGAGATATTGATTGAGCATTGAGTTTAGAACATATTGAGTCTCTAACAATTCTATTTATGATTCTATGAGATTGGACAAGTTCTGTGTGAGCTTGTTAAGATGATTTGAGGTAAGTCTTTGAGAAGGCTTGTGGACTGATTTTGAGTAAGCTTTTGTGAAAGCTTGCTATGAAGATTTGAGCAAGTCCTAGAGAGGACTTATTGAGCAGATTTGAGCAGGTTTTGAGTGAGTCTATTGAGCAAATTTGAGCATGTTCTGAGTGATTCTATTGAGCAGATTTAAGAAGGTTCTGAGTGAGCCTATTGAGCAGGTTCTGAGTGAGCCTATTGAGCAGATTTGAGCAGGTTTTGAGTGAGTATATTGAGAATATTTGAGTAGGCTCTGAGTGAACCTATTGAGTAGATTGAGGAGGTTCTGAGTGAACCTATTGACTGAGCTTTGGAGGTGACAGAGTACAGGAGGACCGAGTCTCGGTGGATAGAGATCCAATAGCCAGTACAAATCTGAGTGAGGAGTCTTCAAGTGGAGAGAGATCCACAAGTCAGAGCAGCAGAGAGATAGAGTCTTCTAGAAGATCACTAGCCAGAGCAGAAGGGGAAAGAGTTCTCCTGTGGAAGAAATCCACAAACTTGAGATTTAGGGGATCATCATCTCCTTTGGACAGAGGTCCATAAACATTGTAATTGGGAAGGATTACCAAAGAGATTGATTGAGAAAGTTTTAGTAAAAGATTTTCTCCGTGGAGTAGCCCACATTGGGTAAACCACGTAAATTGTTGTGTCTCTATTGTGGATGGTGTTTTGTGCATTGCTTTGATTACTGCTATTGATACTGCTATCAATAAATTGCATAATATTGAATTGAAAGTTGAATTGAAGGAAAAAGTAAAAAGTGGCCTTATACTGTTCACCCCCCATCTCAGTATAAACTTGTGTTCTTCAGTTGGATAGATAAGATCTAGGAATATGATTTAAAGATAAGACCAACAAAGCTAGTTCAAAAAAGAGCTGTATGTGAACAACTAGCCAATTCAGTGAGAGAAGAGCAATATCTATGGATGGAAGATTACATCAAGCTAAAACCAGAATTAGAACCAGATGAGCAAAGTGATTGGATATCTGACCTGATCTAATATTTTTGAGGGGAAAATATAGGCTTCAAGATCTAAATTATGTCATCATTGACGATAGCCTATACCAAAAGACCTTTGTTGGAGTTCTTAGATGTATCCACCTAAAAGAAGCAAAGATGGTAAAAAATAAATTTCACTCATGCTTCTTAGGAGGACATTATTCTAGGTAGAAAATAGCTACCAAAATATTGAGAGTCATATATTATTGTCCAACACTCTTTGAGGATGCATTCAAAGTGGTAAAGGCTTGTAAGACTTGTCAAAGATTTATGGGAAGAAAAAAGAATGTTGCACTCCCTCTTCGACTAGTAGTAGTGGATGAGCCTTTTCAGCAATGGGGGCTTGATTTCATTGGGGTCATTACCCCAAATTCTTCTATTAGACATAAGTACATCCTTAATACAATAGATTATTTCACAAGGTGGCTAGAAGTAGTAGCTACAAAGAAGGTAAGCCAAGAGGTAGTGATAAAATTCCTAGAGAAAATCATCATCAAATTTGAAATTCTAAAGACTATAATAATGGATAATGGGCCTGCATTTTTGGAGAGATAAGTAAGTAGGCATAGATTTTAATTTCTTTTAGGGTATAAGTGGTTTGAGGAGTAATAAGGATTACTACTTATTTGGCACATTGTTGAGATGTTATTTGGAGAGTGTTTTTAATTATTGAAACATTCTTGAGAAAAATATTTTGCTTGAGGGTTATTGAATATATCTTTGGTGGATGTGATTATTGAGTTGGAGTAAAAAGGTGTAAATTGAGTTATGCTTTATTTTATTATTATTATTTTGAAGTCCACTAACCCTCATTGAGATTGGAAAGGAAAGTTGTGTTGAGTGTGGCAGATTTTATGGACAACTTCTTGGCATCAATAAGGTATGGGCACATTCTTCTATTGATTGTTTATGGTGGTTGATTTTTGAAATATCATTGGAGAGAAAATGATTGATTGTGGTTTCCTTTTCAAAAGTGTTGGTTTAAATGCTTCAAGGTTTTCTAGGTTTGAGTGTTGTGATTAAACCTTGTTTTATAAGCATTGTTGTTGAAGCCCATTGGTTGAGCAAAGAACTTGAGAGTTAGAAAAGAACATGTGTATCATTGTTATGTGATATTTGTGGTTGAGCATTATTGGAAACATTTTGAGTTGATTGATTCATGTTTGGACTAGGGTTTGTAAGGAAGGATTGTTTCATTGAGTGATTGGTTGAGTAGAGTTGGTTGAGCCTAGTCAAGTGGATGTGTGAAGTGATTTTTCAAGTTCCATAAAACAAACTATTATATATTCTTATTTGAGTTGAGATTGAGTTGAGAAAGAAATTGAGTTTGTGAATAGAACATATTGAGTCTCTAACAATTCTCTTTATGCTTCTATAAGAAAGAGCTGAGTTTATTTGAGTTGAGAAAGAAATTGAGTTTGTGAATAGAACATATTGAGTCTCTAACAATTCTCTTTATGCTTCTATAAGATTGATCTCGAGTTGATATATTTGAGTTGAGATTGATTTGAGTTGAGTTGAGGTTGATTTGAGTTGATATTGGGATTTGAGTATAGAACATATTGAGTCTCTAACAATTCTCTTTATGCTTCTATGAAATTGAATTGAGATATTGATTGAGCATTGAGTTTAGAACATATTGAGTCTCTAACAATTCTATTTATGATTCTATGAGATTGGACAAGTTCTGTGTGAGCTTGTTAAGATGATTTGAGGTAAGTCTTTGAGAAGGCTTGTGGACTGATTTTGAGTAAGCTTTTGTGAAAGCTTGCTATGAAGATTTGAGCAAGTCCTAGAGAGGACTTATTGAGCAGATTTGAGCAGGTTTTGAGTGAGTCTATTGAGCAAATTTGAGCATGTTCTGAGTGATTCTATTGAGCAGATTTAAGAAGGTTCTGAGTGAGCCTATTGAGCAGGTTCTGAGTGAGCCTATTGAGCAGATTTGAGCAAGGTTTTGAGTGAGTATATTGAGAATATTTGAGTAGGCTCCGAGTGAACCTATTGAGTAGATTGAGGAGGTTCCGAGTGAACCTATTGACGAGCTTTGGAGGTGACAGAGTACGGAGGACGAGTCTCGGTGGATAGAGATCCAATAGCCGGTACAAATGCGAGTGAGGAGTCTTCAAGTGGAGAGAGATCCACAAGTCAGAGCAGCAGAGAGATAGAGTCTTCTAGAAGATCACTAGCCGAGAGCAGAAGGGGAAAGAGTTCTCCTGTGGAAGAAATCCACAAACTTGAGATTTAGGGGATCATCATCTCCTTTGGACAGAGGTCCATAAACATTGTAATTGGGAAGGATTACCAAAGAGATTGATTGAGAAAGTTTTAGTAAAAGATTTTCTCCGTGGAGTAGCCCACATTGGGTAAACCACGTAAATTGTTGTGTCTCTATTGTGGATGGTGTTTTGTGCATTGCTTTGATTACTGCTATTGATATTGCTATCAATAAATTGCATAATATTGAATTGAAAGTTGAATTGAAGGAAAAAGTAAAAAGTGGCCTTATACTGTTCACCCCCCATCTCAGTATAAACTTGTGTTCTTCAGTTGGATAGATAAGATCTAGGAATATGATTTAAAGATAAGACCAACAAAGCTAGTTCAAAAAAGAGCTGTATGTGAACAACTAGCCAATTCAGTGAGAGAAGAGCAATATCTATGGATGGAAGATTACATCAAGCTAAAACCAGAATTAGAACCAGATGAGCAAAGTGATTGGATATCTGACCTGATCTAATATTTTTGAGGGGAAAATATAGGCTTCAAGATCTAAATTATGTCATCATTGACGATAGCCTATACCAAAAGACCTTTGTTGGAGTTCTTAGATGTATCCACCTAAAAGAAGCAAAGATGGTAAAAAATAAATTTCACTCATGCTTCTTAGGAGGACATTATTCTAGGTAGAAAATAGCTACCAAAATATTGAGAGTCATATATTATTGTCCAACACTCTTTGAGGATGCATTCAAAGTGGTAAAGGCTTGTAAGACTTGTCAAAGATTTATGGGAAGAAAAAAGAATGTTGCACTCCCTCTTCGACTAGTAGTAGTGGATGAGCCTTTTCAGCAATGGGGGCTTGATTTCATTGGGGTCATTACCCCAAATTCTTCTATTAGACATAAGTACATCCTTAATACAATAGATTATTTCACAAGGTGGCTAGAAGTAGTAGCTACAAAGAAGGTAAGCCAAGAGGTAGTGATAAAATTCCTAGAGAAAATCATCATCAAATTTGAAATTCTAAAGACTATAATAATGGATAATGGGCCTGCATTTTTGGAGAGATAAGTAAGTAGGCATAGATTTTAATTTCTTTTAGGGTATAAGTGGTTTGAGGAGTAATAAGGATTACTACTTATTTGGCACATTGTTGAGATGTTATTTGGAGAGTGTTTTTAATTATTGAAACATTCTTGAGAAAAATATTTTGCTTGAGGGTTATTGAATATATCTTTGGTGGATGTGATTATTGAGTTGGAGTAAAAAGGTGTAAATTGAGTTATGCTTTATTTTATTATTATTATTTTGAAGTCCACTAACCCTCATTGAGATTGGAAAGGAAAGTTGTGTTGAGTGTGGCAGATTTTATGGACAACTTCTTGGCATCAATAAGGTATGGGCACATTCTTCTATTGATTGTTTATGGTGGTTGATTTTTGAAATATCATTGGAGAGAAAATGATTGATTGTGGTTTCCTTTTCAAAAGTGTTGGTTTAAATGCTTCAAGGTTTTCTGGTTTGAGTGTTGTGATTAAACCTTGTTTTATAAGCATTGTTGTTGAAGCCCATTGGTTGAGCAAAGAACTTGAGAGTTAGAAAAGAACATGTGTATCATTGTTATGTGATATTTGTGGTTGAGCATTATTGGAAACATTTTGAGTTGATTGATTCATGTTTGGACTAGGGTTTGTAAGGAAGGATTGTTTCATTGAGTGATTGGTTGAGTAGAGTTGGTTGAGCCTAGTCAAGTGGATGTGTGAAGTGATTTTTCAAGTTCCATAAAACAAACTATTATATATTCTTATTTGAGTTGAGATTGAGTTGAGAAAGAAATTGAGTTTGTGAATAGAACATATTGAGTCTCTAACAATTCTCTTTATGCTTCTATAAGAAAGAGCTGAGTTTATTTGAGTTGAGAAAGAAATTGAGTTTGTGAATAGAACATATTGAGTCTCTAACAATTCTCTTTATGCTTCTATAAGATTGAGTTGAGTTAATTTGAGTTGAGATTGATTTGAGTTGAGTTGAGGTTGATTTGAGTTGATATTGGGATTTGTGTATAGAACATATTGAGTCTCTAACAATTCTCTTTATGCTTCTATGAAATTGAATTGAGATATTGATTGAGCATTGAGTTTAGAACATATTGAGTCTCTAACAATTCTATTTATGATTCTATGAGATTGGACAAGTTCCGTGTGAGCTTGTTAAGATGATTTGAGGTAAGTCTTTGAGAAGGCTTGTGGACTGATTTTGAGTAAGCTTTTGTGAAAGCTTGCTATGAAGAATTGAGCAAGTCCTAGAGAGGACTTATTGAGCAGATTTGAGCAGGTTTTGAGTGAGTCTATTGAGCAAATTTGAGCATGTTCTGAGTGAGTCTATTGAGCAGATTTAAGAAGGTTCTGAGTGAGCCTATTGAGCAGATTTGAGCAGGTTCTGAGTGAGCCTATTGAGCAGATTTGAGCAGGTTTTGAGTGAGTATATTGAGAATATTTGAGTAGGCTCTGAGTGAACCTATTGAGTAGATTGAGGAGGTTCTGAGTGAACCTATTGACAGAGCTTTGGAGGTGACAGAGTACAGAGGACAGAGTCTCAGTGGATAGAGATCCAATAGCCAGTACAAATCTGAGTGAGGAGTCTTCAAGTGGAGAGAGATCCACAAGTCAGAGCAGCAGAGAGATAGAGTCTTCTAGAAGATCACTAGCCAGAGCAGAAGGGGAAAGAGTTCTCCTGTGGAAGAAATCCACAAACTTGAGATTTAGGGGATCATCATCTCCTTTGGACAGAGGTCCATAAACATTGTAATTGGGAAGGATTACCAAAGAGATTGATTGAGAAAGTTTTAGTAAAAGATTTTCTCCGTGGAGTAGCCCACATTGGGTAAACCACGTAAATTGTTGTGTCTCTATTGTGGATGGTGTTTTGTGCATTGCTTTGATTACTGCTATTGATACTGCTATCAATAAATTGCATAATATTGAATTGAAAGTTGAATTGAAGGAAAAAGTAAAAAGTGGTCTTATACTGTTCACCCCCCCTCTCAGTATAAACTTGTGTTCTTCAGTTGGATAGATAAGATCTAGGAATATGATTTAAAGATAAGACCAACAAAGCTAGTTCAAAAAAGAGCTGTATGTGAACAACTAGCCAATTCAGTGAGAGAAGAGCAATATCTATGGATGGAAGATTACATCAAGCTAAAACCAGAATTAGAACCAGATGAGCAAAGTGATTGAATATCTGACCTGATCTAATATTTTTGAGGGGAAAATATAGGCTTCAAGATCTAAATTATGTCATCATTGACGATAGCCTATACCAAAAGACCTTTGTTGGAGTTCTTAGATGTATCCACCTAAAAGAAGCAAAGATGGTAAAAAATAAATTTCACTCATGCTTCTTAGGAGGACATTATTCTAGGTAGAAAATAGCTACCAAAATATTGAGAGTCATATATTATTGTCCAACACTCTTTGAGGATGCATTCAAAGTGGTAAAGGCTTGTAAGACTTGTCAAAGATTTATGGGAAGAAAAAAGAATGTTGCACTCCCTCTTCGACTAGTAGTAGTGGATGAGCCTTTTCAGCAATGGGGGCTTGATTTCATTGGGGTCATTACCCCAAATTCTTCTATTAGACATAAGTACATTCTTAATACAATAGATTATTTCACAAGGTGGCTAGAAGTAGTAGCTACAAAGAAGGTAAGCCAAGAGGTAGTGATAAAATTCCTAGAGAAAATCATCATCAAATTTGAAATTCTAAAGACTATAATAATGGATAATGGGCCTGCATTTTTGGGTACTAAAGTCCTTGAATTTATCTCTAAGTATGTCATATAATTAAATGCTTCATCCAATTATTATATGTAAGGCAATGACGTAGCTGAATCGACAAACAAAAACTACTTGTATATTATTAAAAGGATTATTGGAGAAAATAAGAGGAACTATCATCAGATGTTGGACCAAGTGCTATGGGTAGACAAGATTACATCAAAAGAAGCCTTGAATGTATCTCCATACTCTCTAGTTTATGGCAAAACAATTGTACTGCCATTACATTTAGAGCTTCCTATAATGAAGCTAATAAACACATGGGATTGCTCAAACATGGAGCATATGGAAATAAGAATGTTTGAGTTGTTGATTTTAAAAAATAAATATAGAAAGCATATAACTTCCAACAACATTAGAAGATAGTTAATAGGTGGTTTGACAAAAAGACCTATTTGTAAGATTTTAGATTTGGAGATTTAGTGCTGAAATAGGATGTAGATAGGGCCAAACCTACCAAGCATAAAAATTATGACTTGCTTTGGTCTATAGCCCATATCAAATCATTGAAACGCAAGGATTTAATTATTTTAAATTTAACAACAACTGAAGGCCAAAAATTGTCAGTTCTAGTAAATGGCCAACATTGAAAGCATCTAACATGATAAAACATGCTAAACTCTATATTATAGTGTAAAATATATTATATAATATAATATAAATTTAGCATTCAAATAAAATCTAGGCTATCAAAAGGCTATTGGCTGAAGAAGGCCATAAAAATAAATCAAAAATTAGATCAAGGTGCTCATAGGAACCAAAGCTTTGGGAGAAGCAATCGAGTTACGATAAAAAGTGTTTGAATTATGACACAAAGCACACATGCACTAATATTCTTGTGGTTTTAATGGTTAGTAAATACTTAAAAAATGAACCCATTAGCTTTGCTCAAAGCATTCAAGCACTTAGTCATTTGGTGAGCAGAATCCAAGAATGATTACCTACTTCCCTTGTTTTAAAGCTTTGTGACAACGATCGTGGAATTTGAGAAGCTAGTTGACCTCCTATAAAATGTTGTTGAACCTATCCTGATTGGTGAGGCAAAGCATTTGAGGAGCACAATAGAGCAAAAATCCACAAAACTTTAAGTCGGTCATCACGCTAGATGTTCCTAGGACTCCTTCTTAGGACAATTCATGCCTAGAAGAGTGCATGCCTACCTGGAGCTGGTTGAAGTAGTAGCCAAATATTACAATGCAAAATTATGAAGTATAAACGATGTCAATGGCCAACTACTCATCTATTTTTATATAAGCTTTATAGATGACTTTGCTAGAACCATTCCCCCTTTCACACCTAGATCATTTGACCGAGAAATCCAAGTTAATTTTTACACCAATAAAGTAGAATCATGGCTAAGGAAGTAGTTAGCCATAAATGTAAAGTCTTTCTCAAATTCAAGTTTGCATAACTAATGTTTACCCCTATCTCCAAGAATGTTTTACTATGATAGCTATTATTTTTGGTCTAGAAACAAATATAAAATGGTAAATGAATATCAAATAGACATGGACTATGCCATCAACAACTCTCAAAATCTTATTTATTTTGACTGAGCCAAATTCCTTAGTGACCGAATGCATGAACAACTTCTAGAATCTGGTTAGGAAGGAGTTTTCTAATATCCATCCTATTTGGCCTAGTTTTTTATTTATTTTAAATTAGACATCTTCTTGGACCTTCAAATTCAAAATAGATATGATGATGGAAGAGTTTTGTCTATAGTAGACTAGACACTAACTCTCTAGATGTCCAATTCTTTCTATGATTTCAATAGGTTTTTCCTTGGTCCCATGTTGTCATGCATAAAGGGGTAGATTCCCCAATTGACAAGGCAAGCAAAAGATCACATGTAGAACTAGTGTGAAAACTAGTGTATGGCTTTGTCGTGGAGCCAATTTGGCTTCCTCATTTTGTAATAGAGTTTTGTCGTTAGATGGACTATGTTGATGCAAACCTTGGTGGTAGAGTGAACAAAGGCTCTTTATATCACTTATCTTTTTATTATGGGTTAAATTAGTCTCAAATCCCAAAAAATAGTTGAGGTATTGAAGCATAGTATCCTAAACATTAAGATTAAAGTAGTTCAAAACAGGTGGAATTATGACCTAGAAGTTATCCTAAAGATCTGCCTCATTAACTTGAACAAAAACCCCCCTACATTTGAGCATACTTTGAGGTTGGATATAGAAAAGACTAGAAATTTGGTAGAAGAAGAGAGTTATGGAAGAAATAGAGCCAAAAAAAGAAGATAATCATCCTCCATGGAGGAAAGTTTGTAAAAATATATGCCACTATGACCTTGAGCACAAAACAAATCATGTGCTTAAAGAAAATAGAAATACAATGGTAGATAAGAAATGAATTGACAAAAAAATCCTAAAGTAGTAGATGTTCTACTATGAATCAGGAACGTAAAGTGTTGGATTTGGTACAAAAAATAATAAAAAAATGATAAGTAAAATTTGAATGAAGTAAGAACTAATTCTAAGGACTTGAATATTTTGGAAGAATACTATAAAGAAGATTCTAGCATCCCGGAATAGATAGAGCAAGCTCCAAAGCCAAAACTTCTAGCAAGCAACAAGATCTAGATGTGTCTATTTCATATTGGTAGTAAGCTTTTCCATCACCTACATCTGAAGAGCAATTATAGCAAACAAATATTGTGGGAATTAGAATGTTGAAGAAAATGGGCTAGATAGGAGATGACCTAGGTCCAACAACATCTAGACCAATATATCACCCTCGTGCACCACTCGATAGAGGTAAACCTATACTAGGTATAGATGTTCTCAAACCTTTACACATGAAAATCCTAGTCTTGGAGGTGCCAAAATCCTATGAAAAGTGGCTAGAAGGAGGTATCAAGGCAAAAAGACCAAGTTCCCCCTTGAAGCAAAAGAGTCTAGAGGTAAAAAAACCAAGGTGATGATACCTCCATGAGATAGACAACATTTAGGGTCTTCCATGCAAGAATCAGGAATGTTGTCTCTGCCTCATTTGCCTTTGTCACCAAAGGCATATTTTGGATCACCTCCTAAAACCACTATCGCTTCTCCACCTCCACCTACTTCCCAAAATATGGATGCCCCTCAAACTCCCTCATTCTCTAGAGCTATTAAAACTATCGCTCTCACATCCTAAATATCTTCTAGATCCTCCCACCCTCTATTGCATTCTTCCTTCACCAATATTCTAGTATCTATAATTCAAAATAAGTTCCAACAAGTACAAGCCAGTGCACAAGCTTGGCTTACTAAAAGGAAGCAGAAGATAGAGGAGCTAGAGACAACACCAACAAGAGTATTGAATATGTTGGACCCTAAGTAGAGGCAATATATTTTGACAACCATAACCCCTACTATATCTAAATCAACTTCTCAATTGATTGAATTTGACTATCAAATTGCCACATATATCATAGACATAGATAAATTCATAATAGCAGATAAGGCTCAATTGGCATACATGTCAGTCGACGTGTTATACATTGATGGAATCTGAACAATGGCCAAATATCACAAAGAAAAGGAAAATATGGTGTGGTTTGCAAGGGATTTTGAAATGGATATGACAAAGGTAAAAATATTAAGAAATCAAGCTCAATAGCTATAATAGAGTCTCAATGCGATGCTAATGTTAACACAATTACAAGTGAAAAAGGTTGAGAATATGACTCTATAGAAGAAAGTACATGACCTACAACAAGAATTTGCTATTGCAAAACAATAAGTCTAGGCCTCCTAGATGTTCATAAATGTATGTCAAAGAATAAAAAACACTAGAGTTAAATTTTTGAAGCTAATAAGACCTTATCTTTGGTTTTTAAATTTATTGATTATTGTTGGACAACTACCAAAGAAGCAGGAGATGACTTCACTACCACACATAATAGTATAACTAAGAAGGGCCAAGAAGCCCAAGCCATCATTAATGAATTGGATAAGGTCCTTGGAAAACAAATTTCTTCAATTAAGAGTAGTGTAGTAATATACAAGATGGCAATATAAATTATTGAATAGGAGCAAACAATCAAACAAGGATATAAGTTCCTTAATTAATTCACTTGTCGCCACTGAGAAAATTATCTGAGTAGAATGAATGAAATCATTAGAAATGGACTCCCATACTTTTGATGATTTAATGGTCATACATATTCTTTTGATGAGTTGAAGAGCATTTATGATAAGATAGTTGAAGATTACACTGAGTTTTTAAATTAGTTAGAGAATTTTTATGAAGAAAAAATCTTTAAAAGCTAGTTTCACTACACACTAGGGTAGTAGAATTATAAAGGTATTATAAAACCTCTTCATACAAAAAAGCCTATGACTTAGCATCATTTTTTGAAAAGACTAAAAGGATTTAGGTCCCAACACTGCAGGAATGAGATGCAATCTGGTAACTTTTAGACCTGCAAGATCAAGATCCTACAACTAGCACTGAGAAAGAAAAGGACCCTATAGTAGAAGGAGAAGATACCAGATTGGTAAAATACTTCGTAACCTAAGGATAATACTATCTAGGTTCAAATTTTGACAAGAAAAATTCACCCTAGAGGCACCAATAATATAGTCAAATTCTTGAGGTGATAAATTTTTTTAAACTTTCATACTTTCTAGGGTTTAGTACAGTAATGGCAAGAGTATGGGCTGATTGAGATGGACTGGAGGAATGTTGCGATGGCGTCGAGCCCGTCATAGAGCATACATGCTAGTGACATTTTTTCATCTAAAAATGATTGGAATGAACAAGATTTCTCAATGCATACTAGGAATCATTTGTTAAAAAACAATGGATGTTTGGAACGATGTGAAGCCAGGACGGTTCTAGTGGTTCAACCAGACTCAATGGTGGAAGATGTGGAGTATTTAACCAAGCATGCACTTATTGGAAAATTTATGGGCATTCGAATTTCTCTTCCCTTTGTGGAGGCTTGGGTTAGGAAGACTTGGAACCCTGACGGTGATGTGGAGGTGATGTTGAGTGCGAATAGCTATTTTATGGTGGTTTTCTCTTGTCTTGCGGATCATAACAAAGCATTTGAAGGGATACCTATTTCTATAACCAAGCGAGACTCTTTATTAAACCTTGGCATGTGGGTTTCAACTCGTCAGAGGAGCGGTCATCACGGGTTCCAGTGTGGGTTCGACTCTCGTGGCTCCCGTTGGAATTCTGGAGAAATAATATCTTGCATATGATTGCCCTTCTTCTTGGGAAGCCGATTGGACCATCACAACATACGATGGAGAAAAAGGTAATTTCTATTGCCCATATCTATGTGGAAATTGATTTAAACAATCCTATTTCAGATTCTGTTGAAATACAGTTTGGATCGTCTACATGGGTTCAAAAACTTGACTATTAAGCTCTTTTGTTTCGTTACCAAATCTATCATGAATACGACCATTTGCAAAGAAAATGTCCTAAGTTTATCCTGCCCATGGCTTCGAATATTGGGCCCTCTCGATCTGCACAAAATTTGGATAAAGAAAAAGCCCCTATAAAGGAAGGGGATCGGGATAAGGAAGGCTTTGTTCCTGTAAAACCCCGAAACAGAGGAAGAAGGGTAAAAGAAGCCCTTAAGGATAACCAACCATATGCTCTGCTCAACCATTTTGAGATATTGGATGATCTTGATCAGTGCATGGAGTTACCTGAAACGTCACTACCTAATGCAGATATAAAAAGGCCAAATCAGATATCTCTTCTTGAGGTGGAACCTAAGGAATCATATCTAGTGGGTTTAAATGAAGAACAGATGGCTTTGGCTCCAAGTACAGGTGATATGGTTGGATCTAACCCTGGAAGGAAAACTATTTTGGAAAGTGGCACAGATATAGTTGTGCTCTCTCCTACTCAAACATTGATGTAGTCATCCTTGGATTGCAAAACTCCTACGATGTTGGGATTGCAGCAAAAAACAATTAAAAAAGATGCTTCAGATAAGAATATTAAGGTGGGTCGAAAGAAAGACCAGGATAAAATTAAGTTAGTGGAGAAGAATTTGGTGGAGTCAGGATTGGTGAGAAAATTGGACTCTCATTTTTCTAACCCCCAGAAATGATTATCCTCTCATGGAATGTAAGGGGGTTGAACAACATCCATAGATAAAAAGTTATTCGTGATTTGATTCGTGTACATTCTGTGAATGTGGTGTTTATTCAGGAGACTAAATTGGCTATTGATAGTATGTTCAATATTGCTCCCAAGTTGTGGAGAAGGGGTCAATGCCAGTGTATTGGTGCATGTGGATATGCTAGTGGCATTGCTTGTTTATGGGATCTAGTTAAGATCTCTCCTCTTACTTGGATTTCCAATAGATGTTCTATTTTGATGATCGAGTATGATAATGAATCTGGTGAAACCATCATACTTACAAATGTGTATGCTCCTATTGATTATAATGGTAAAGTAAATTTGTGGGAGCACATTGGCTTTGTGAGAAGTTTGGCTCCCCTGTACCCATGGATTTTAGCTGGAGACTTCAATTCTATCTCTTGTCTGAAGGAGAAACATAGTGGAGTTGGTCATCTCGAGCCTTTTTCTTCTGTCTTTTGTGCGCATATACGAGCCCTAAACTTGGTTGACATCAAGCCGGATAATGGGATATTTACCTAACACAATAGAAGATGTGGGTAAGAGTACATCTCAGAGAGACTCAATAGGTTTTTGATCTCTAGTTTTTGGATTGATAATAATAGAAGCTCTAGTTCTGTGATTCTATAGGGTAGGGGATCTGATCATTGGTTTATCAAACTCTCTGCTCTTGAGTTTGAGCTAAATAAGAATCCTTCCTTTAAGTTTCAACTTATGTGGCTTTGGGATCCTAAGATTCATGATTTCATGCGAGGCTGGTGGACCAATGACAAACCTTCTCATGGCACCGCTATGTATTCCTTTATGAAGCGACTATAATATTTTAAGCATAAATTGAAAAGGTGGAATAGTCTAAATTTTGGGAACCTTTCCTTGGCTAAATTGGTGGCTCTTAAGAAGGTGGAAGAAGCTTCAAGGAAGATTAGAGATCATGGACTCATGGAGGAGCTTCTATTTGAGAAATCTGAGGCTGCGAAAGAACTTGTTGAATGGGAGCTAAGGGAAAAAAATTTGGAAATAAAAAGCTCGAGTGGATTGGCTTCAGGAAGGGGATAGGAACACGACCTTTTTTTTAACTCATTTAAGGCTCACCGTAATGGTAACCTGATTTCCTCTCTTGTGAATTCTCAGGGTGTCCTTCTCTCTTCTTTTAGGGAGATTTCAGAAGATACTAGGAGGTATTTTTCCTCTCTCTTCAAGGAGGACTCTCTCTCAGGTGATGAGGATGAAAAGCTTATTCTAAACTGTATTCCTTCGATTATTTCTAAAGAGACGAATGTGCATTTGATGGGCTCAATTTCCCTTGAGGAGTTGGAAAATGTTGTATAAAAGAAGAAAATATGGAACTCCCCAGGTCCGGATGGATTCTCGATTGAGTTTTATCAGGCTTTTCAGGAGTTAATCAAATTTGATCTTTTGGATGTGGTCCAAGAGTCCCAAAAGAACAAACAAATGCTAAGGGCTCTAAATGCTATCTTTGTGGTGCTTATACCCAAAAAAGAGGGAGTGAATTCTATGGGGTGCTTATACCCAAAAAAGAGGGAGTGAATTCTATGGATATCTTCAAGCCTATTGCTCTATGCAATGTTGTGTATAAGATCATTACAAAAATTATTGTTGAGAGGCTGAAGATATGGTTGAGCAAAGTCATATCTGAGGAGCAAGATGGGTTTGTTGTTGGTCAGAAAATCCTGGATGGGGTTGTTATTGCTACGGAAGTTATTCACTCAATGGAAACTTCTAAGGAGAAATCTATGTTCATTAAGTTGGATATGGCCAAAGCCTATGATCGGGTCAAATGGTCCTTTCTTCAAAAAGTTCTTGTTGCTTTTGGATTTGAGGAAGAATGGATTAGATGTGTGATGAGTTGTTTTTCTTCTTCCTCATTCTTTTTTCTTGTTAATAATGAGCCATCGAAGCTGTTTGAGGCCTCGAGGGGATTGAGGTAAGGATATCCTCTATCTCCTTATTTGTTTATCATTATGGCGGAAGGGTTGGGAACACTGCTCAAGTCTCAGGTTAGGCATGGTCTCATTCAGGGTTGGAAGTGGGATAGTAGTTCACCGCATCTTTCACATTTTCAATTTGTTGATGATACAACTTTGTTGGGAGTTACCACTACCAGGGAAGCTGGCAACATTAGACAATCTCTTGACACATATCTTGGTTCTTCTGGGCAGTTGATTAATGAGGACAAGTCTTCTATTTTCTTCTTCAATACCCCTCCTCTTATTCAAGCCAAGATTGCTAGAATTCTAAGATTCTAGGTCGGGACTCCCCCTTCATTTATCTTGGTATTTCGATTTCGTCTCATCCTTTGCCTAGATCTTCTTGGAAGTCTATGCTTGATAAGTTTATAGGTAAGGTGAATCACTGGACCATCATATGGTTCTCCTTTGCGGGTAGAGTGTTGCTTTTATAATATATTGTTCAAGATTTACCCATTTATAGGTGTTTTGTGCAAACAACTCCCTCTCGTTTTATCAAGGACATGGATACTTTGTTAAGACAATTTTTGTGGTTTGGAAAACTTGCTCAATATAAATAAAGTTTGGTTAGGTGGGATCTTGTTTGTAGGCTGATTCAAGAGGGAGGCCTTGGGTTGCAATAAGCGGCTCTTTCTAGGCAGACTTTGGCTACGAAACTCTACTGGAGATGGTGTACTTCTCAAGATCATATTTAGGCTAAAATCTTATCTTGTAAGTACTTGAGAGGTATTTCTGAGTTCGATATCCCTAGAGTTAGCTTGGTTGGGAAAGGTTCAGTTATCTGGGACACTCTGAAAAGAGGGGCTAATTTAATTAATTAGGGTTTGTTCTGGATTTACAATCGGAGACCCTCCTATCTTGACTCAATATCCCAGGTTACATTCCCTAAGTATTTTTTTCTGGGAAGCGAGATGGTCTCATGTGGAGGATTTTAAAAGAATCCATCCTTTTGGTAATCTGGAGATGTACAAGTGGAAATATCAGTAGGAATGACCCTAGGGAGGATTGGCCGAGGACAAAGATGTGCTTGCTCTTATTCTTGACCCATGTCGTGCTTTGAACCTTTGGATCTTCGCCGAGAAGAGCCAAAGCCCCAACTGTTGTGTTGTCCTCTTGAACAAACTTTTTATTTGGGTAGTGTGATAAATCCCTACTACTACTTCAACCATGACCAACACCCTCGTAACGCCGAGAGCTACACTTCAAAATTTTATATGATATATTATTGATTAGTAAATTTTTTAATATTATTATTTTTAATTAGTTATATAGGATATTTTATATGATATATTATTTTTTTGTTGAATAATAAGGTGTTGTACTTGGATCCTCACCCTTACAAATTACATCTCTCTTCTTTAGAGCTTGAGAGTTTACAAATATATACACTTCTCATCTCAATTGAGATGCTATAGCTAGAAACCTACATCATTTTTCATAAAATATTTGAATTCTTGATTTTCATTTTTTAGATCTTTTCAAATTTTTTTGTATGAATACAATCAATCCAGAATTTAGCATCTTTCTTAACATTTTCCTATAGCAACCTTCACAATGCCAAAACTTCACCTCTATCATTTAAGCTTTGCATCTTAGTAGAGTAATATTTCCAAAACATTACACTATCATAGTTCGCTTTATCAAATCTGGATTGCTAGTTTCCTTCTTGAAAAACAAGTGCAGCCACACAAATTATAATAAAGTCTTAAATGATAACACATTATTGTTACAAAATAAAGTAGATATTACCAATGGAAAACATTAAAGTAAATCTTAATCATTAATTGATTCAGACAATCAACATTTTCTTGTTAGCTTCAACTAAACTTTCTACTTCCTCTAACCATGGAAAGGAGAAATTAACTTCACGACCCTCAATCAAAATCCTTCTATTGGCTAGCTTAGCTGCACATTTTTTTCCTTCCCTTAATATATGTGTAAACCTGATTTCTTCAAACTCTTTAGCAAGATCTTGAATTTCCACAATTACCTCTCATATGTTTCATGGAGCCTTTGCTTTCTTCAAAATTGCATTTATTACTGAGAGAATCCCCTTCCATCCATACTCTCTTCCATTTTATTTGTTTACATATTTTTAACCCTTCTAAAGCCACCCAAGCTTTAGCTTCATTATTTGTCTTAAATCCACTATTAAAAGCATAATGAGACAAAATCTCCTTTAGATGCTCTATCAAAATTTAATTTAACCCACTCCACATTTGGTGGTTTCCACTTTATATTCTTTCCCTTCTTTTTGCTTCTCTTGTACCCAACGTCATAATTCCATTTAATGACTTGACCTCATCTATCAAGGCTCTCTGCTTCCAAATTAAGGACTAGGTGAGTTGATAGGGTTGGTTTAGACTCCTCTGGCTAAACATATCTTCTTTTTCATTACCTTTAAACTGCTTTCCTTTCCTTTAAATATTCTTCTATTCTTTCTAGCCATATAGTCCAAAGTATTGTATCTTTTGATATATCCCATATTGTTTGTAAAACCTCACTTTTATAAGTGCTCTGCCATTGCTTTAACCAATATTCAATTTTTTTATTCATCACCATGCATTTACCAAACATATTAAGAATCCATTGCCATAGATTCCAGACTATTGAGCAATGTCTCAAGAGATGGTCTATACTCTCCTCCTTATTATAAAAAACACATTGAGAGGGGCCATGAAAACCCCTTTTCATAAGGTTATCCTAAGATAAAATTCTTCTATGACCTACTTGCCAAAAAAACATTTTGACTTTAGGAATACTTGCTATCCCATATATCTCTCCATATTCTAGTGATATTATTATTTTGTTGATGTTGTACATTATGTCCACTTCTTGTTGTGTATTCTCTTGAGCTATTCAACTCCCAAATCAATTTATCCATAGCTCCCCTTAGAATAATCACAGTTGTTATCTTTCTACTCATTTGCCTCCTAGCATCAATGTCTTGTATACTTGTAAAAAAAAATTCTTTCCATTTGTATCTTCCTTCTCGATCCTTGTACAAAATGTTTGAAACCCTATCACCATATTTGTCTTGAAGCAATCTAATCCAAGGTTTCAAAATTGAATCTAAATTGAGTAGTTTTTTTATCACACTAAGTATCCATCCAAACACCCAGGTGTTGTAGCTGAGTTGGAGAGGAGAGGGCAATCCTCCAAGGGAGGTCCCAGGTTCGAATCTCCACCCTACCAAAAAGTTGAATTGGGTACCCAAAATCCAATTGATAATGTTGGGACAGGCAGAGCTGGGTGCGACCCCCGGGTGACTTTGACGGTGTCGAACCCCTTGTTCGTGGTCTCTTAGACCAAGGTGGTCCCGCAAGGGGTTTTTCGCTTAAAAAAAACAAAACAAAAAAAAGCATCCATCCAAATAGAATTTTTTTCTCTAATTCCAACCACCTATCTTATACCTTTAATCATAAGATCAATAGATTTTTTTAAACCATTCCAAAAAGCAGAACCATTTGGTAGAGAGAATGCAATAAATATTAAACTTGGGTTATTGGGATCAACATACTTAGAAGAATTCTTGTCCATTGTCTTTAACTCTCTTTGTACAATATCCAAATTATTTTTCCCCTAAGAGCTAAGTTTGCATCTATAAAAACTCTTAAAACAAGACCTCCCCTAGTTTTATCATCACATAACTTGCTCCATTTCACCAAAGAAATTTTCCTTTTATCATGTAAACCTAACCATAAAAAAGACCACATAATATAGATTAAACTTTTTTCAACCGATTTTGGCATAGAATACAATGACATATAATATGTTGGAATGACTTGTAAGACTTACTTAATTAATTACACTCTTCCCGCTGAGGATAACCATATATCTTTTTATAAATATGTCCTCATTCTCCCCTCAAATTAAGGCACTCAGGCATCCGATATTATCAGGCATCAAGATCATATTTAGGCTAAAATATTATCTTGTAAGTACTTGAGAGATATTTCTGAGGTTGATATCCCTAGAGTTAGCTTGGTTGGGAAAGGTTCGGTTATCTGGGACACTCTGAAAAGAGGGGCTAATTTAATTAATTAGGGTTTGTTCTGGATTTACAATCGGGGACCAGATGCTCTTTTTTGGGAGGATTTTTGGGATGGCCACCCTCCTATCTTGACTCAATATCCCAGGTTACATTCCCTAAGTATTTTTTTTTTCTGGGAAGCGAGATGGTCTCATGTGGAGGACTTTAAAAGAATCCATCCTTTTGGTAATCTGGAGATGTACAAGTGGAAATATCAGTAGGAATGGCCCTAGGGAGGATTGGCCGAGGACAAAGATGTGCTTGCTCTTATTCTTGCGGGGAGGCCCTGCTCTTCGTTGAGGGGTAAAGATATTTTATCTTGGAAAACTAATCCCAAGGGAACCTACTCTGTAGCTTATGGTTATCAGGTTCTTGATATGCAAAAGTTTGGGAGCCTCCTTGTCACATGGTGGAAAAATGTGTGGAACATATTTGGTTGACCTAAATGTAACTTATTTCTCTAGTTGGTCGCTCGTAATAAATGCCTCACTTGGGATAACGCGAGGAAGAGGGGATTTCAGGATCCCTCTTTTTTTGTCCTTTGTGGTAATAATGAGGATGACTCTTCTCATTTATTTTTTCAATGCTCCATTGCCAAAGACATTTGGTACCGTTGGTGGAGTGCCTGGAACCATCATTGTTTTCATGTGCTCTCCTTAGTGAAGTTGGGAAGACCTCCAGCCAATGACCCTTCCTCTAGGTGGCTTGGAATTTGGTCCCTTCTTGCATCATCTGGAAGATTTGGCTCGAATGAAACTGTCACATCTTTCAAGGTAGACATTTTATTGTTCAACAGATCTGGCAAAGGATCTTGTGTATGGTTCAAAAAACTATCCATAGCAAATGTGATGCGGATCCTCTTTTAGACTCTAGGGAGGAGAAGGTACAACAGGCCCTTGGTCTCTTTGGGATTTGTACAGACTCTTCTCGCCCTAGCAAGGTTCCCCAGATTAACAAGAAATTTTGGAAATATGGTAGATGGAGGTCGTCCCTTGGAGAAGTTTTAAAAATTAATACTGGTGGGTCGTCCAAGGGCAATCCTGGACATGTTGGAATTGGCGGTGTTGGGAGAGACTCTGTTGGCATGGTCAGATTTTTCTTTTCCATTTATAAATGTGTCCACTCCAACAATTTTATGGAATCTCTTGCGATTATTGAGGCCTTGCAAAGGGGGTTTTCTCTTGGCTGGCGCAGGAGCATCTGCGAGTACGACTCTCAAATTTTGGTTAATATTTTAAATAACAAAAGGTTGGAGGATGTTAATTCGTAGTTGGCCTCTGTGGCCATTCAGATTCTCATAATTAGTGAAGAGCTTGAATTTATCTCCTTTGTGCACATACCAAGGGAATGGAATGGGGTTGCTAATTATTTGGTCAAAAGGGCTTCTGAGCTTTCGGGTCCTTGGATTATGGATAACTGGGACAGTCTCCCATTTGGGGACTCTCAGCACCTTTGGGAGTTGATCCACAAGGGTTTCCATACTTAATGTGGTTTGTTCTTGTTGTTTTCTTCGGGTTTCAACCCTTTCAGGTGGTTTTAGCCTGTTTTGTTGTTTATTTAAGTCCTAGTTGGGGGTTTCGTTGTACTTTGTAATCTTGTCTTCTTATCAATAAATTTTTACCCCTTTATTTAAAAAAAATATAGTCAAATTCTTTGAATTATTTTCTTTGTTTGCATTCACAAGTCCTGGCATATAGTGTCAAACTTATAAATTATTTACTTCTAAAAAATCTTGAAGAGCCATTCCAGATTTATCATTCTTTTAGGCCCCTTTTTCAAAGCACAAAGGAGAATGTCCAAACTATTAAATTTCTTGAGACTCCTAACCTGAAAGCTTTTGCCTTCAATAAGCTTCGATGGACTTACAAAGTCTAAGTGATAATTTTTTTCACACTAACATCAATAGCATGCTCCAAAATTCTAGCAAGGTAAAGCGATCACAAAGCGAAGAGTGTTTGAGCCCGAAAGGTAGCAAACCAAAGTTTTTTTGTAATAATGTCAACATACGCTTCCAAAAGTTTTGAACTAGCATAAAGTCAAAGCCTTGGATTTTGGTCAAAATCCCTTTACCTTTACAAGTCTAGAAACCATGAGAAAGCTAAAAAAGAAGAATGCCTGAACTTCCTGGTCAATATGAACACATAATGTGATACACATATTCTTGTTTACCATCTAATTATAGGTCATTAAACTTATAAACAAACAATGATATCCATTGAATCATAGTGTTGTATGATTGATAAATAAGCACTAACAAAGCATATAAGCAATTGTTAAAATTTTATGAACTATTTATTCATATTCTAAATCTCATATATACATATCAAATGGCATTAGCTCAACTGGTTATGTTCCTCAAATATCAAGAAGGAAACCTAGGTTTAAATGTTGTCAAATGATACAAGTATAATTGCCAAGCTATTGTAATACCACTATGTGGTCATGTTCTCTTTATTATCACATAATATGACAAATTTGAATATGATGCACCTCAAAAAATAAGTAAATATTATTAATAAATTCAAAATCATATATATATATATAAGTATGTCAATTGATATTAATTCAATAAATTATATTCCTCAAACTAAATTTAAATTTTGAAAAAAAAATACATATATAATTATTACAAAATTGATTTATTTCAATTTTTTAATGAATAATATTCCTTCCTTAGGAATTCAAGTAAAAAACTTATTTACAAGTTAAATATTCAGCATTACTTTACCTAAACCTTAAAATTAAATAATTTATATTATAACACGTCAAAATAGAGGATGTCATATGCAAATAATAGAACATCCATTGAAAAAGAATGTAACGTGAAAAATAATGTATTGTAAAAACATGTGCGAAAAAGAATGTATTGTAAAAACATGTACATTTGAAAAAACAAAACAAAAACATGTGCATACTATTTATAACACACATTTAATTTGTTTTAAATAACAATTTCCCATTGTTTAATGTCCATGTAATTTGTTATTGTAAAAGAATGACATACATTATAGGAATGTCCACATGATTTACATTGGTTTATTTTTGTTTTCTATAAAATAAATTTGGAAATAAGGTTGAGAATTTAAAGCTTGTTTAAATAAATGAATATATTATATAATATATTATTTTTAATCGAGGTTAGTATAAGAAATAATGACATTTAAATTTGGGTATCTCCATATCAACCATAACCTATGATAAAGATAAGAGTTACACTTAACAATAGGACCAAACACACAGTCATACATACACCCACCTACTCACCCATGTCGTGCTTTGAACCTTTGGATCTTCGCGGAGAAGAACCAAAGCCCCAACTGTTGTGTTGTCCCCTTGAACAAACTTTTTATTTGGGTAGTGTGATAAATCCCTACTACTACTTCAACCATGACCAACCCCCTCGTAACGCCGAGAGCTACACTTTAAAATTTTATATGATATATTATTGATTAGTAAATTTTTTAATATTATTATTTTTAATTAGTTATATAGGATATTTTATATGATATATTATTTTTTTGTTGAATAATAAGGGGTTGTACTTGGATCCTCACCCTTACAAATTACATCTCTCTTCTTTAGAGCTTGAGAGTTTACAAATATATACACTTCTCATCTCAATTGAGATGCTATAGCTAGAAACCTACATCATTTTTCATAAAATATTTGATTTCTTGATTTTCATTTTTTAGATCTTTTCAAATTTTTTTGTATGAATACAATCAATCCAGAATTTAGCATCTGTCTTAACATTTTCTTATAGCAACCTTCACAATGCCAAAACTTCACCTCTATTATTTAAGCTTTGCATCTTAGTAGAGTAATATTTCCAAAACATTACACTATCATAGTTCGCTTTATCAAATCTGGATTGCTAGTTTCCTTCTTGAAACACAAGTGTAGCCACACAAATTATAATAAAGTCTTAAATGAAAACACATTATTGTTACAAAATAAAGTAGATATTACCAATGGAAAACATTAAAGTAAATCTTAATCATTAATTGATTCAGGCAATCAACATTTTCTTGTTAGCTTCAACTAAACTTTCTACTTCCTCTAACCATGGAAAGGAGAAATTAACTTCACGATCCTCAATCAAAATCCTTCTATTGGCTAGCTTATCTGCACATTTGTTTCCTTCCCTTAATATATGTGTAAACCTGATTTCTTCAAACTCTTTAGCAAGATCTTGAATTTCCACAATTACCTCTTGTATGTTCCATGGAGCCTTTGCTTTCCTCAAAATTGCATTTATTACTATGAGAGAATCCCCTTCCATCCATACTCTCTTCCATTTTATTTGTTTACATATTTTTAACCCTTCTAAAGTCACCCAAGCTTCAACTTCATTATTTGTCTTAAATCCACTATTGAAAGCATAATGAGACAAAATCGCCTTTAGATGCTCTATCAAAATTTAATTTAACCCACTCCACATTTGGTGGTTTCCACTTTATATTCTTTGCCTTCTTTTTGCTTCTCTTGTACCCAACATCATAATTCCATTTAATGACTTGACTCCATCTATCAAGGCTCTCTGCTTCCAAATAAGGACTGGGTGAGTTGATAGGGTTGGTTTAGACTCCTCTATGGCTAAACATATCTTCTTTTTCATTACCTCTAAACTGCTTTCCTTTCCTTTAAATATTCTTCTATTCTTTCTAGCCATATAGTCCAAAGTATTGTATCTTTTGTTATATCCCATATTGTCTGTAAAACCTCACTTTTATAAGTGCTCTGCCATTGCTTTAACCAATATTCAATTTTGTTATTCATCACCATGCATTTACCAAACATATTAAGAATCCATTGCCATAGATTCCAGACTATTGAGCAATGTCTCAAGAGATGGTCTATACTCTCCTCCTTATTACAAAAAACACATTGAGAGGGGCCATGAAAACCCCTTTTCATAAGGTTATCCTAAGATAAAATTCTTCTATGACCTACTTGCCAAAAAAACATTTTGACTTTAGGAATACTTGCTATCCCAAATATCTCTCCATATTCTAGTGATATTATTATTTTGTTGATGTTGTACATTATAACCACTTCTTGTTGTGTATTCTCTTGAGCTATTCAACTCCCAAATCAATTTATCCTTAGCTCCCCTTAGAATAATCACAGTTGTTATATTTCTACTCAATTGCCTCCTAGCATCAATGTCTTGTATACTAGTAAAAAAATCTTCTTTCCATTTGTCTCTTCCTTCTCGATCCTTGTACAAAATGTTTGAAACCCTATCACCATATTTGTCTTGAAGCAAACTAATCCAAGGTTTCAAAATTGAATCTAAATTGAGTAGTCTTTTAATCACACTAAGTATCCATACAAACACCCAGGTGTTGTCGTTGAGTTGGAGAGGAGAGGGCAATCCTCCAAGGGAGGTCCCAGGTTCGAATATCCACCCTACCAAAAAGCTGAATTGGGTACCCAAAATCCAATTGATAATGTTGGTACAGGCAAAGCTAGGTGCGACCCCCGGGTGACTTTGACGGTGTAGAACCCCTTGTTCGTGGTCTCTTAGACCAAGGCAACCCCATAAGGGGTTTTTCGCTTTAAAAAAAAGTATCCATCCAAATAGAATTTTTTTCTCTAATTCCAACCACCTATCTTATACCTTTAATCATAAGATCAATAGATTTTTTTAAACCATTCCAAAAAGCAGAACCATTTGGTAGAGAGAATGCAGTAAATATTAAACTTGGGTCATTGAGATCAACATAATTAGAAGAATTCTTGTCCATTATCTTTGACTCTCTTTGTACATTATCCAAATTATTTTTCCCCTAAGAGCTAAATTTGCATCTGTAAAAACTCATAAAACAAGACCTCCCCTAGTTTTATCATCACATAACTTGCTCCATTTCACCAAAGAAATTTTACTTTTATCATGTAAACCTAACCATAACAATGACCACATAATATAGATTAAACTTTTTTCAACTGATATTGGCATAGAATACAATGACATATAATAGGTTGGAATGACTTGTAAGACTTAATTAATTACATTCTTCCCGCTAAGGATAACCATATATCTTTTTATAAATCTGTCCTCATTCTCCCCTCAAATTAAGGCATCCGATATTATTGGTCAGCAAATTTTTTAATATTATTATTTTTAATTAATTATATGGAATTGAAGTGATTTTCATTTTCGTCACGCTTACTTAATAAAAATTATAACAATATTTTGGACAACTATATATATATATATATATATATATATATATATTCTTTGAAAGTTGAGGCATTTAATAAATTAAGTTCATATACTACTATCACAAAGAATTTTGAGACCTTAAAAAAGATTCTTATAATTAAACATTTCCATTAAAAAAATATAATACAATTTTTAATAGTTATCCATCTAAATTTAAAAACCATTTTAATAATAAAAATAAAGCATTGAAATTAAACAAATTCATATTGAATTCCTTAAACTTATACCTTAATTACATAAGTTTAAGGTTTAAATTCTGAAGATAAGATTATACATTATGTTAGTTGGACCATTCAACTACTTATATATTATATTATTTTTTTTTAGTACATAAGGAAATTCTTAACACCATTCCTGTTTCTATAAATCTTAAGATTATACATCATTCCTGTTTCTATAAATCTTAAGATTATAAGTATGCTGTCTCTATAAACCTTAAACTTAGATAAAGCCAAGTTCCAACCTATCCCTTCCTTCCTGTATATTGGGGGTTTGAAAATTAAACCTACACACCAAAACCCTCCTTTCCACACTTTGACAGACAGTAGAAACCAGAAGGAAGTGCAACCAAACAGTAAAAGATAAAATTTACCTGCCACCAGTCAAAAGAAGACGTGGCTGCCTTGATTGGAGCCGGAGCCTCCATGTCCGCAATATTTTCCCTCTTCCGCTCCTCTGTTTCTTCTTCTCTAAAGTGAAGGAGAAGAATCATAAGCAAGAATATGCTGGTCGCAGCAGAAAAACACAAGCGCGGAACTCGACAAGGAGAAGATGAAGGGGAAGCCAAGATAGAGTAGAACACCCAAAGTTGGAGGATCAGGGCAATTGTGGCCAATACAAGAAAGATAAATTCAAGCCTGGTGAATGAAGGGGCCAGGCGATTCCGTGATAAAGCTGAAGCAGACGCCGAGATCTCCATATTGTTTTGCAGTTCCTCTGTATGAAGTCGATGTTATGGCTACCGCAAGGGTGAAGGCTGAAATCTAGAGCGTATACCGCCGAGGAAGAAATTTCTCGAAGAAAATGTCGTAGGAAAGAAGATGCCCTGAAATTGGGATGCAATGGACCTCTTTTTAAAAAACCCTAACCGTCATTACCGGGGTTCATTTTTCACTACCGTTGTGTTTAGGAAGTATTATTCTAAAAAAAAAATTAATCACTTTTTTTACAGCTTTAACTTTCATTAAAATATAATTAAATTTTTAATATTATAATTTAATATATTTTATTAAAAATTATTATTATTATTATTTGAATAATATAATTTATACATATCTATTATGGAAATTGAATACAGATCACATCATCCATAATAATTATTATTTATTATATCATATATAAAATATATAACTGAGAGTTTTTTATTCTTTAAAAACGCCAATGATTATCAATATGACAAAATTAATTTTAAAATATAATTAAAATCATTAAAAAAAATTAAATAAATATAAAATTCTAACATTTAAAATAATTTGATAAAAAATGTAGTAGTTGTATGTTTTTGTCTTAAAGTTCAAACCAATATAAATAATTTGATAATATTTTCTAATTTTATATAATAAAATTTCACTTATATATTCAATCTATGGCTAGTTTGAAAACAATTTAATAGTATTTTATAAATTTATAAAATAAACTTTAATAAGACAATGCAGTTGGTTAGGATTTTAGTGTCTTTTAACCTTTAATCCAACAAATACAATTTATAATAATAATACCCAAATTAAATAAATTCCTCTTAAAAATAATAATTATAAATTAAAAAAATACAATAGTATTATTATTTTTTTCCAAAAAGAATGACTCATTTATCTATCTTAGATGTGAAACAGGGAGATGGACAACATCCAAAGAACAATGGGAAGGAATGATATGTACTTTATGCAGCACAGGAGCAGTAAAGACAGAGGAACACTTCATAAGTGCCCGAGTTTTTCAGACATCTGTGGCAAATACAAGGGCAGTAAAGACAGATGAACACTTCATAAGTGCCCGAGTTTCTCAGACATCCGTGGCAAATACAAAGAAACGCTTGAAAACGGGTCTATTACAGAGTTATTTGAAGACAGTAAAATAAAAAAAATTGAAGAATTGCTAACCCAAATCAGCAGAAGAAAGAACAGCGTTCTCAAAGATATTAAAAATCATATAATATGATTTTAACAGTTTTACTTCCATTTTTAAGGTCCCATAAACCATATTTGGATACGCAATCAAAATCTTTCATTTCATTAACGAGATCTTAAACTACATTGAAGTAAAAACAAAATAAGGTAAAAGCCAATCGTTTATTGTGACGACAACAGAACGTAAAAGCCAATCGTTTATTGCGAAGTTTGTCCATAAGTCGACGGCTGTCAATGGAACGTTAGCTTCATCATAAATTAGGAGGAAAGAAAAATAGTTTGAAACCTGAGTGGATACCATTACACTGTAAAATGAGTTCGACTATATTAACCATTACACCTACTTTATTTTTTAATTTATTTTTATTTTTAACCCTTTAAATTCACTCCATAAAATTATATGAATTTTAAAAGAATATTTGAGAGGTTATAAGTTTTATGAAAATAAATAGAAGTTTTTTTTTGTTGAGTAATATTTCTTATACATATCTACCACGGGGATTGAACTCGGGTCACATCATAGATAATGCAAGTGGCGTCTTTGTCGGTATAGAAAGATTATTAGAAAATATGTTTTATACTTAAATTAGTTGTAAATATTATAAGTTATCTTTTTTTTTTATTTGTGGAAAACATCCCAAAAGGGATGCCACTTTCGGGTAAGACCCAAGGAGGCAGGGGTATCCATTCCGCCAAAAACGCCCAGGACTCGGACCTGGCCTACCACCTTTGACACACTCAAGGAGCAAACAAACACACAAACCCAATTAAAAATAAGCAGATAACAACAAAAATAATAAAATAAAATAAAAACATGCTCCTTGAGTGTGTCAAAAACAAAAGCACAACCAAACACACACAATAAGATAAAAGAAACCACAACACAAACCACATAGAAAAACACAAGAAACACATAACAAAACACAAACAAGACAAAAACAACATAACACTACAAAGACATAACCCAAAAAAAAAACAAGAAAAATAAACACAACCAAAACCTAAAAAATTAAAAAATAAAACAAAAATAAAAATAAAAAACAACCAACAACAGACAATAAAAAAAAACAAAAAATATAGAAAACACTCACCCATAAAAACACGAAATAACACAAACAAAGAGAAACCCAAGAACAAGAACGAAAAAAACACAAGAACAATAACAAAAAACATAAAAAAACAAAACAACAAAAACACAAGAACAACAAAAAACAACACAAAGAACACAAAAACAAAACAAAATAAAAAAACCCACCCACCTTAAAAAACTAAACAAAAAAAACAAAAAGGAAAAAAGAAATAAAAAATGAACAAAACAAAGACCTATCTAGACCGAAGACTATTAAGGCAAGAATCAACAGAGGAAACAAAATAAAGAATAGAATGAGCTAGGGAACTAAAAAAAACTGAATGAACCAAAGAGAAGCAAAAAAAAAACAAGAAGAAACTAGGTACCTTCAGAACCAGAGCCATCCAAAGAAATGATAGAAAGAAGAGCTTCCCTAATTTGAGAAGCCCACCATATAGGAGGGTGGCCATAACAAGTAAGATCACCTTTGTCCAAAGCCCAATTAGCTAAAGCATCAACACTCTTGTTTTGATCTCTCGACCACATGATTGTAATCAACTTTCAAAAATCCCATCCGGATTAACCGAATCTTCTCAATAATTCTTTTTATTCTCCAATCCACCTTATGATTCTTAGAAGGATTCTTCAAGAGATTAATCATAAGTTGAGAGTCGACTCAACTAACACCTTTTCCCATCCAACCTTAGTAGCCTCCTGAAGACCTCTCGAGGATACCATACCCCTCAAGAAGGTTATTGGAAAGAATACCCAAATTCTCAAGCAAAAGTAAAAACCAGGGAGCCATCTCGAAAGTCTACCAATTCCTCCCACACTCGGCTTTTCCAGGGTTCCCTCTAGAGGCTCCATCAGGATTGACTTTTCCAAAATCCTTAGGAGGAGGTTGCCAATTTCTATTCCTATCCAATTTACTAATACTCACATTCCCTTTAAGATGGTTGCCCTTAGAAGGTTTAATATTCAATCTTTGCATCACTTGATCCCATATTTGGTGGGAGTTTTGGGGGTGATTAAGGAGATGATGGACTGATTCAACTAAGTTGGCTATGGTCTTTTGCCAAATATAGTGAATATCCTTACTATCTTGATTAAAAATTCGGTTGTTCCTTTCATTCCAAATATTCCAAAGAAGAATGGTAGAACCCATCCAAACTAACTGCCTAATAAAATGATCAACACCCTCTTGATTAGGTCAATCCCTCCAAAGCTGTTCAAAAGTAAAAAAATTGGACCACCTGTAAGCCAAGTAAAGTGGCCATTCTCCTCCACAGCTCGGAGGCTAAAGTACACTCAATAAAAATATGGTTGATATTTTCTACATTCTCTTCACACATTTCACATCTAAAAGGGCCATGAAAACCACGCTTCATAAGCTCCTCACCAAGTAAGCACCCTACGATGCAATAAAAGCCAATTAAAGAACCTCACCTTAGGCCGGAGCTTTTGAGCCCACAATTGAGAAAATATGTCGAAGAATGGTTGGGATTATTATGGCATAAGGTCAAATAACCTTGAGCAACCGAATACTCACCCTTAGTAGTGTTGTTCCATCCAAAACAATCTTTTTCATGGGACCAAGAGAGGGATCTCATATGAAGGATGCCTTGGATATCTTGTCTTTGCCTTTCTGGGATTTGAATAGGCCAGTCCTCAATAGGGATCCAATATCTACCAACCTTTGAATTACCAATATGGTACCGACAATAATTAGCCACCTTTATCCAATTAGCTCGGTGAAGCTCCTCCATCCAAGGCCTCCAATCGGGAAATTGAGTTATCAAAGGCTTGTGACCATCCCAAGAATCTATCCAAAAATTTGCATGTTGACCATTATGAATGATCCAAAATAATTTTTTCTTTATCAAATCCTCACCAGTCTTAAGAACTGCTAAAATGGGAGAACCTTTGGTAGGAAGTTGATAGCGAACAAGGTCTTCAGGACTTTTGTTCTCAAGATATTTAGCACGGAGATTATTGGCCCAAAGAGCATTGGGGTTATGCAACATCCTCCAATATAATTTAGCAGATAAAGCTTTGTTGTTATTAATTGAAGACCGTAAACCTAACCCCCCTTCACTCTTAGGAAGACATAAAGTATCCCATTTCACCAAGGCCCATTTTCTTTTCTCCTTAGTACCACTCCAAAAGAAACGATGACTGATTTGATCCAATTCTCGAAGAACAACCTTTGGAATATTCAAAACGGAAGAAACATAAATAGGAATAGCTTGAAGGACTGATTTTACCAAGGTGATTCTACCCCCATAAGAAAGCCACTTGTTGGTCCACTTTCCAATTTTCTTCTTGACTTTGTCCAACAACCAATTCCAATATTTATTTTTCTGCCTTTGAATATTTATGGGAATACCTAAATAAGTGATTGGAAGAGAGGTCTTCTTATATCTTAGCTTATCCAAGACCATGGATTCCTCGTCTAGCAAGAGCAGTGAAAGAAAATAACTTTAGATTTGTCTTCATTGATCAACCGCCCAAGTAGCCTTAGAAAAACAGCTAATGATTTGCTTAATATTAGAAGCTTCCTTAACTCGTAGCTTTACCTAAAATAGTAGAGTCATCCACAAATTGAAGATGAGAGATAGGTCTAGCTCCATGAGCAATGGTAACTCCCTCAAGGGTTTTGTTTTCCCTCTTTTTGGTTATAGTCCTACCCAAGCATTCAACAAGAATGATGAATAAATAAGGGGATAGCGGGTCACCTTGCCTAATACCTCTAGAAGCCGGGAAAGACCGAGAAGGCCTCGCCATTGATAAGAACTAAGTAGGAAACTGAAGAGATACATCCCATAATCCAATCCATCCAATCCTTAGAGAAACCAAATTGCCTCAAAACTTTGATAAGGAAGTGCCAATCCACTCGTCATAAGCTTTGGATAAGTCTAACCGAATGAACATGGAAGGAGAATTTTGCATATCCATGGAATGGATGGCTTCCCGAGCAAGAACTATCTCATCTACTATTTGACGTCCTTCCACATAACCCCCTTGCTCGGGGAAATAATCTTATGCAAAAGAGGCTTCAACCTTTCTCGCCATGATTTTAGTAATGATTTTGAGAAGAACATTACATAAAGCAATAGGTCTAAAAGCCGAGATATGATCAACCTCTTGAGCTTTTGGAACAAGAGTAATATAAGTTTTATTGATAACCTTCAAAATTTCTTTGGCTTTCCTGGCTTCTTCCACCACCTCTAATAAATCAACATGAAGGATATCCCATAACTCTTGGTAGAACTCAATAGGAAAACCATCAGACCTGGGGTTTTCCCTTTTTGCATTTTAAAAACTACTTGTTGAAGCTCATTGATAGTAACAGGAGCAGTTAAAATAGAGTTCTCCTCAGAAGTGATAAGAGAAGGGATTGCTTGAAGAACATTATATTGTGAAGCTGAGTCAAGGGGAGTAGCAAGAAAAATATTGGAAAAGTAATCAACAACAATAGAGTTCATGCCATCCCAAGTATAAACAACATCTCCATAATCTGATTTTAAGGAAGAAATAAAGTTGTGAGATCTTCGAGCTAGAAGAGATTTGTGGAAAAAATTTGTGTTTCGATCTCCTTCTTTGAGCCATTGAATTCTAGATTTTTGCTTCCATAAGATTTCTTCTCTTTTTTCCCATTCCTCTAACCGAGTTGTGAGTTTAATTTCATCTCGCACTTCTCTTCTCTCGTGAGGCCATCTAAACGGATTTTCTTATTCAAATTTTCAAGATGAGCAATAACTTCATGTTTTTTTTTATGAACATCCCCAAACTCTTTCCAGGTCCAAGTCTTGATTTTGGATTTAATGTATTGCAGTCTTTTGACAAAACAGAACATCTTAGTCCCATGCCTAGGTTTACCTTCCTTCCACCATTGTTGCACATGAGGTCTCGAAGGAAATGTCTCTAAGCCACATTAATTGAAAACGAAAAGGAGAGAAACTCACATTGGTTTTCCACATTTCCACCATGACCGGCCAATGATCCGAACCAACATTATTAAGAGTCTTCACTTTAGGAATGTGACCATGGATTAAGAAATTTTCAGAGAGCAAAAACCTATCCAATCTCTCCATTATACAAGCTAAGCCTTGCCTTCTGTTAGACCAAGTCATAAGGCCATTATCTCGGTTGGATATCCACAATATGGAGGTTAGCAATATATTCGCTCATGAGGTCGGTGCTTTTGTCCAAATTTCTATTTCCCCCATTTTCTCATCCAGAGAGAGGATGGTATTGAAATCTCCTCCGATCAAGATCCAAGCTTTAGGAAAATGAGAGATAATATGAGTAATATCCTTCCACTGTCTTCTTTTTTCCTCCAAAGAAGTCGGAGCATAAACAAGTAATGCAGAGCATAATCTGGTTGGAATGTCTACTTTGAATAGCTATAGCCAACAAACCCCAACTGCCAACCATATGGTGAATAACTACCTCTTTTGGATCCCAAAGACAAGCAATGCCACCCGAAGTCCCTTGGGAACTGAGGGAAACCACTTTTCCAACTGGCCAAATTTTACTGGCAATTAAGTCCATATCCTCCATTGACATCTTAGTTTCTTGAAGGAAAACAAGATGTGGATGATTTACCTGAATCATTCTTCTAATTTCATTTTGTTTTGAAAGACTCCCTTTGAGTCCTCTAATATTCCAAGTGATGATCTTCATTAATACTAGGGCTAAAAAAGTTGGGAAGGGCATTAATCTTACCTTCCTCTACAAGCTTTTCACCTTCTTTTACCATATGATATTGATTGGTCTTGCGACCTACTTTTTGATTAGAATCCATCTTCAATTTTTTTTCCCTGTTTCTTGACTTATTCCAATTGAATCTGAGATGGCTTCTAACCTTGAAGAATGCTCGTACACAACCAAAATTTTACTAGATGGTTCAATAGAGTCTATATTGGGACCTGCATTATTTGAAGTTTTGACATTTGAAATATTGTTTTTCTTGTGTAAATTTTCTCCTTTTTTTTTTGTTGAAAACCTTTGATTTGTTGGTTTGTCTCTCGAGTTCTTCCCTTCATATTTAAATTGTGTTTCTAAGATTTTAGTTTCCATTATTTCCTCTTCCTCACTTGGGACATCATTTGTGGAAAGGATTTCAAACATATTAGCAGATGACTTTGATTGATCCTTCATAACTGGTTTTTTCTAGAGTGTTCTTCTTCTTAGGTATTTGGAAACCTGCTAAGTTTATATCTTCTTTCTTTTGATCAAGAATTTTATTTGGGCAAGCACCGGCCAAATGACCATATTCATGGCAAATTCTACAACGAAAAGGAATGTTCTCATAGTCCACTACTTGCTCCCAAGTGTCTTCCCCAAATTGTAATGTGATATTTTTAGGTAGGGGTTTGTCAAAATCCATTAAAACACAAATCCGAGCATAAATAATATGTTCAAAATTTTGAGTACAATCAACGAATCATCATAAAAGTTCCTAAAGAGTTTCCAATTGAAGAAAAAATAGTAGGATTCCAAAATTCAATAGGGAGGCCAAAGAGTCTAACCCACACGGGAGCAATAGAAGGCATCTCTTCTTCGGCTTTAAATTTAGTATGCCAGGGCTTCATGAAAAGCCCCGCCCTTCCAAAAAACCAAGGACCCCCTTGAAAAGTTTTCTCTCTATCTTCATTATTAGCAAATAAAACAAGAAAATAACCATTTGGATAAATAGAGATTTGTAACTCACCTTTAGTTTTCCAGCTTTTTGCAGCCCATACTTTGAAAGCAGATAGACTCGGACGAAAACCCACGAACCGACAAATTAGTCCTCTTTTTTCCAAATCTTCAATGCCATCCGAATGTTATCCATATTAAGCTTAACAATAGGAGTTCCATCACCGCTTTAAGACATCCCGACTCTGTTTTCCCGGGATCAATCTTAGGCATTCTTAGAGGTTTATGGGAAGCCCTAATATTGATATTAGCATTGGGCCGAGGCTGTCCACCATGAAGGGCATCCCTAAAATTCATTTTTGGGACCGAGTCTTCAAAATTCTTACCCTTGATAGGGGTTTTCATAGTAGAATTATTTTGTGGGTGCACCTTAGCACCAGATTCACTTGAGATATGAGCCATTTTTTGATCAACTCGCTTGAAACTTGTTTCGTGATCTCTTTAATCCTTGCCCTAGACGCCGTGGAAAGGTATGGTTTTCACTTTTCTTTTGTGCAGCAAATTGGAAGCCGTTGTCACTCAAGTTCACAGTATGATCTGTTGAAAGACAAATTTCTAACCCATCTTGTATCCCCCACAACATTTCTTGATAAAATATTGAGAATAAACCACAAAAATACTGGCCGCTAGGGCCCGAAGGCCCTAAAAACCAACCTCCGGAGCCGCTTGCACTCAACCCAGATGAAACCCTCGCATAGCCGCTTGCCAAATATGTCGTTCACACATAGGGATGCGCTAGGATCTGTGTTGCTCCAAATGATATGAAAATTGGTGGAGACGTTCTAGGGTTTTTCAGGCATCTACCCTCAAAATTTCAGCTCAATCCGAGTCCGGATGAGTGAGATATGACCGAAACGAGTTCGGCAGTTTGGGCAGTCCTGCGAAAAACTTATAAGTTAACTTAATTTAAGCATAAATGAAATAAAATTTTCAAAATTAAATTACATTAAAATTATCCATGAGTTAAGGCTAATCTTAATGTAGTAAAAATAATTACTTGACACTTAACCCCCAAGGGCTAGGTAGATTGGTAAGTGTAGGTGTGGCTGGGCACTTACCAAGAAGAGTTGTAGGTTTAAACTTTGGGGGGAAGCCAACCCTTTGTAAAGGTAGTATTATGCTCTGAATCCTTTGAGTGCACATTAGACCGACGATGACAGTACAAATCTCGAGCGATCGATGGTCCCCATCTCAGGTTAGGTCAACAAGAATGAGACAAATAGGTTTGTTGGGAGCAGTCCCTATGGTTTGAAACCTGCGCTGGCCAGTTACTAAAAATAGTGGTTGTTACCAACTCTCCTGTGTAATAAAAAACTACTTGGCATTAGGGCATCAAGGATAGTATGATTTCAAAAATAAACTTATTTCTACATTATCTTGCTTGCAATGCAGCCATAGTAAATAGGAAGAGATCACACTTAGATGTTTGCAAAGGGTTTGAGCTACCTTGAAATCTAGTCTTCAAATGACAATCGATGACCTTTAGTTGTAAATTCAAGTAGAGCATCTTATCCTCCTTCGTGGAAGACAAAAAATAAATGGTCAATGTCTTTGGTTGTAACTACAAGGACAAGAGAGAGAAAGCAAACAAAATAGGATGTGTGATGTAGAAGCAATAGAGGCAAACAACATGAAAGTAATGTTAGCAATCAAATTGTCAAGAAGTGAATGTTTGTTTATGAAAGTTGAGGGAATTATTTTTTTCCCACAAAAAGACTAAATTTTATTAAATGAAAACCAAATTATATAGTTATGGGGTCTTCCATACATGGGTTGTAGCCTGAAAGTACCTCTAGATATACATACCTATAATCTCATAGGGCTACATGCCCAATTAGAGAATAGATAAAAATTGCACAAGAAAGCATTGCTACACCTAATCACTGAATGACATATCAGAGGAGGAGGACTCCTTAGAATTACAATAAGATAAAACCATAAATTTATTTTTCTTGTATACAACATATCCTCCTGAAACTACATTTGAGAGGTCTTCATTTCAAATGGTGATTGCAAAATCCTGCAACTCCACTAGCTCATCCTACTAATCTCCACTATTATTTGTCTGCCCTATGTCCACCTTCCCATGTACATAACGATTTGAACAACTCTTAATCATGAAACATCAAGGACTTCAAAATCCTTGTGGGTAATTCCTCCCTCCTTTGAGGAGTTGCCATGTTGGTACTTATTCCTTCCCCATCATTGGAGTAAGTTGAAAGAATGGATTTTTATAGCTAAATAAATGGTGCAAAAATAAGGAGATGAAAGGATTATTTATAGTAGATAACTATCCCTTTAAATTCGATGATTGATTTCTCATTTTTCATCTACCATACTAAGAACATACATTCATCAAATCACTATGAAACATTTTATACTCTTGCTAACTCTATTTTTAAGTTCTCTTTGCCTCTGTTGCTACCGTATCACACATCTTTTTCACTCTCTCTATTTCTCTCTCTTATCCTTGCAAGTACAACCAAAGCCATCGACTATTAGTTTGATACCTTCCACATAGGAGCATGGGACACTATCAAGATTCATATTCAAAGGGATGTTTTGACATGCATCCCCCAAAGTGCATGTCCTACAAATTGGTGATGCCAAGACCACCACTTTAGTAGGAAGCTTGGTCATTTAATTAGTTTTAGGGTTTTTAATGCATGGTCATAATTCTAGTATATTCTTACATCTAGGGTTTAAATGATGCATCATTTGGACCGATTGTTATAACTTTATGATCATAAAAAGGGAAAAAATCAATCATCAGTTCCAAAGGAGGGTTATCTTCTATAAATACAAAGTGAAAATGATGGAGGAAGAGATGAAGTTTTTTGGGCATGAAGGTAGCTTCAATTTGAAATAAGAAGATCATATCACGAGAGAAGTTGGATCAAATCAAGGAATTTCCACTCCTAAGAAAGTGGTTAGAAAAATCCCTCTACATCATTAAATGGCAAAGGCCATTACAGTTCACTCGAATCAACCATTAGAAAAGTATGATATGAGAGATGAGGAAGTATAATGCGTAAGTTCAAATATAGGACCTAAAGCCGCAAAGGAAGAGGGAAGGTAAATTTTAATGCAAAGGAAGATGGGAAGGTAAATTTAAAGCAAATGAGGTGAAGTAGGTCAAGCTTAATCTAGGTAAATTACCTTCATTATCCTCAAGTAGCATAAAATCTTCTCCTTACAATAAAAATGAAAGTAGTATGAAGTGTATTCCCTACACTTTAGAATTTCAAGAGCAATATAGTAAAGAAAATATTATGGAGCATATCCAAGGAAATTTAGGGTTTCCAGACCAAAATTAAGAAAGTAATGACTATGGAGGATCATCTATGCGGTTTAGAGTTTTTAGGGCAACATAAAAAAGAAAATACTAATGAGGCTATTCCTTGCACTTTCAAATATTTAAGGCAACATAAATCCTTAGAAGATAAGTCTCATTATGAACAATATGAAAAAATATAAGAGATTGATTAATATGAGAGTGTTGATGGGAATGGAAGAAGGAGAGGAAGGCCATCAAAGCAAGAACAAAGAGAAAAAGAAACTCAAAAGGATATTGATATGGGAAGCCAAATAAAAATATCACAGGTGTTAAAAAGAAGTGGGGCTAATCCCACCAATAAATATAAAAAGTGTTGATAATGAAAATGATATCATGGAATATTAGGGGTATGAATAAAACCCCTAAAAAATGAGTTATTAAGGAATTAATAGGTTGTTATATTCCTAAGTTTACTTTAATACAAGAAATAAAATTAAGTAGTGAGAAATGTAAGGATGCTTTTAAGAAGATATGGAATATGGGTGATTTTTTAGCAGTTTCTTCTACAGGAGCTTCAGGCGTTATTACGATAATATGGGATAAATGGAAATGGGATGGACAACTATTAGAAGCAAAAAGTAATTGGGTTGCTAGATTATTCTGCAGGAAAGAGGAAAACATCAAAGTTGTGGTTATAAATGTATATGCTCCAACTATAGTTTCTCGTGAAAGATGTTGGAAGGACCTTAGCATATTTTTATCAAATACAATGATGATTCATTGTGATCTATGGATTCTTTGGGGTGATTTTAATACTATTCTATCTCCTTTAGAAAATAAGGATGGCATTCTAGGATGGTCTAAATCAATGCAAGGTTTTACTTCAATTGTCAATTCAAATGACCTTTGGGATGTTAGTCCCTCCAGGTTTTAATATACATGGGATAATAGATGCATTGGAAAAAATCATATAACAAAAATACTGGATAGATTCTTATTATCCAATAAATAGTTGCAAACAAAATTGCAGTAGAAAAAGGATGGAAATATATTTCAATTGAGAGGGACTCACAAATTATCATCAATGCTATTAACAAAAATGGATGCAAATACTGGATAAAAAATAATACTGTTGTTGATTTTCATCATCTATTACTAGAGGTAATCTCTTGAAAGTGTGAGAAAAATTTAAAGGAAATCAGGTAGCAAATAAATTAGTGAATTGCGGTGTTGATCTTCATCTTGGTGAAATTCAAAATTTAGAAGGCAATTGACCAAGTGAGATTTTATCTCTTAATCAAAATGATGTCAAAGAGTTGATTGTGGAAACATAGCACTTCGAGGAAGTTGAAGAATATATTTAAGAGAAAAAATAAATGAAAAAATTTGATACCAAAGCATGTTGCAACAAATGTAATATTTTGGTATTTTTATGGGAGTGGCCCCCAATAGAAGTCACATATAACTTATTTAAAATAAACATAAAAAATAAAACATTAATTAGAGTTATGTAGCTAATTTATTGTGTTAAATTAGGCTTGAAAAGTTGGATTTCATATCAAATAGATGGCTAAATATATTTTTTATTATCATATTTGTTTACAACTTTGTTAGGGTTGTCAACCCCTTGAAATTTTGAACTTTATGAAAGTTGGATGGTAAAATTTTATATGTTATTTAGGTTCATAAATTTTTTAAATTTACGATAGACTAAGCAAAGGTTTCAACTTGCTGGAGAATGGATATTTTGAATAGGGTTTTGAAGAGCCCTTCCGTAGCAGTGTTTGCTTTCAAGAGCGCTCACGGTTTCAGCTTCAACATACCGAGGGCATTTTCCTTCCATCGATGAATATTTCAAAGATTTGTGAAAAAAATAGGGCACTCTTGTGCTAATTTTAGGGTTTTTACCCATATTTCAATCTGGGAGTTGAGATTTTTGGAACAACAATGCATATTTTGAATAGGGTTTCGAAGAGCCCTTCTGCGATCGCTTTTGCTTTATGAATAGGGTTTTGAAGAGCCCTTCCATGGTCGCTTTTGCTTTCAAGAGCACTCACGGTTTCAGCTTTCAACATTTCGAGGGCATTTTCCTTCCACCGATGAACATCCAAACATTTCAAAGATTTGTGGAAAAAAATAGGGCACTCTTGTGCTATTTTTAGGGTTTTTACCCATCTTTGGAGTTTGCCAAAAGTTGTGCATCTTTTAGGGCTTAGAGTGAAGAATTGGGACAATCATCGCCATCCGACGACAAGCCCAACTTTGTAGTGGAGAAGCATTTGGGTACAAAAAATTTACATGGGATGTGAGGTTTCTATGATGGATGAAACTCCATCCCTCAATGTTCTTGAATCTCAGGTTCCCTTGACTCCCCTTGGGAACCTTGCAAACAATTCCATGGAGAAGCCTACAAATTCGGAGAGCGAGAGGAGCTTACCAGAGGGCTACACTATTGACCCATCAAACCCTAATCCAGCAACACCTCAACCACATGCAGAGCAAGGTAAGCCCCTTTCAGTTGTTCTTCCTGATTCCTTTGTTGAAGTAGCTAATGACTTGTCTGAACGTACTATCATTTTATTTTTTTATGAGGGATACCACCTGAGGCTGAATTTCTCAAATGGGTTAGGGGGGTTTGGGAAAATACTAGAGGTTGGATAGTTGAGGCTATTCGAGGGTTGGGAAGGGGGTACATAGCAGTCTCCTTTGCAAATCTTGAACATGCCAAAAAAGCCCTCCAATACGAAACTTGGGTTATCTACAAGGTTGGTCTTTGGATTTTCATCCAGAGGGTCCCTCTAGGGAAAAATACCCTCTTTGGATAGAGTTGCCATTTTTATCTCTTTCATGTCACCCCTTTCTCAATAAAATTGTTGCTCTTCTTGGTAAGGTTTTGTGGTCTCACCCTATGTCAGAAAAACTATCTAATTATAGAGTGCACCCTCGTATTTGTGTAGAAATGGACATATCCAAGTCATTGCCCCCTCCCTTGACCTCAATGGGCTAGGTTTCCATGTTAGTCAACCTCTTATCTACCTAAAATTACCTAATGCATGTTTTTACTATAGAGAAGTTGGACACTTGATAAAAAATTATCCAAAAAATTAGCTAAAAAGGAACAAATGGAAGCGACCGCTAAAAAAATTGTAGAAAAAAATCCCAACTAATGGCCCTCATATGGAAGCTGCAACTAAAAATTTAGCCAAGAAATTCCCTACCGATGGCCCTCAACACCCTCCTATTCTAAAAAACCTTCTCCTTCTTAGGTCATTCCTCCCAAGAACCCTCTTGCCTCTTCCATAGCTCAGACTAAATCCTCAGATACTCCTATTAATCCACAAGCCCCACCAAATTCAACCATGAGTCTTGAGTTAGCTCTCATTCCTTCACCGCAACTCTTGAAAGATAATCTTATGATAGATGGGTGGAGAATGGTAGGCAAGCGACAACGTTCATCGACCCCCCAAAATCACTCCATCCATACAGAGGAAAAAAAACCCTCTATCAAAGATCTTGCTAGATCCTTCTCTCAAGTTGCTCAAAATAAGGTTCTTGCTCAACAAACCCATTTGGACAACACACAATTGTTGCCAATCAGTGAAAATATATTCTAATCTCTAATTCATGAGGTCAAGAAACCTCTAAATCACCCCTCATGAATTTAAATCTTCTATCTTGGAATGTTAGGGGGCTCTCCCTCCCTTACCATAAGTTTCAAGTTTGAAAAGTAGTTGAAAATCATATTTTTATTCTTTTCCTTCAAGAACTGAAAGTCACTGGTCACACTCTCACCCATTGTATGGACATCATTGGTGGTGGATATGCATCCACCTTTACTACTTCTCATATTAATGGTAAAGGAGGTGCTACCCTTTCCATAGCCAAGTCTCTTTGTTATGCTATTCTAGACCATGGTGAAGACCCTGCTCACCATTGTGTGTGGGTTAGATTGGCTCTCAACTCTCAGGTTATTGGATTTTGTTCTATCTATGCTCCCAATGACCCTCCTAGTCATATAGCCCTCTGGGAATGGTTAGTTGTTTCTCTCCCTCCTACAGAATGGATCCTTGGAGGTGACTTTAATATGATTGAGAATCCTAGTGATAAAAGTTGGACTAGTAGTAGACCCCTTTCTAATGTTGAATTTGGTAGTTGGTTGTTTTATCATAATCATTTAGGTGTGCATGACCCTCTCTTTGGTAAAGCCTCCTCTCATAGAGATAATTGGTTTACATGGTCCAACTATCATCAAGGTTCTTCTAGGAAGCTTGTTCATTTGGACAGATTTTATTTCAGTAATTATTTCCTAGATAAATTCTCCATCCATGAGCAAGTTCATGTCCTTTCTCACACAACTTTGTCTGATCACCTTCCTATCTTATCTTCTATCCAAAATTCCTCTATCTCCCTTAATTCCATGCCGCTTCCTTTCAAATTAAATGTGTCCCACCTTGATAGTCCTACCTACTACCACCTCGTAGAGCATGTCTAGAATAGATTTCCTAGACCAACTAGTAATATTGGCTAGATCAAATGGTTTGAAATAACTATTTCCAATACGGTTTCATCCCTTAGATGGTATGGGTGCTCTATTTCTAGGAGGAAGAAGATTCAAGAGAGTCACCTTCATAAGGAGATCTCTCATCTCCATTCCATGCTTATGAAAGACCCTACTAACATTATTGTTCAATGTGATCTAGCTAATGTTGAAAATCAGGCTAGAGTTTATGAGTCTTACCATGCTAGAGGGGCACATGTTAGATCTCACCTCAATTGGATCTCCCAAGGAGACAAGGGAACTAATTTTTTTTAACTACCTCAGACATAAGAATATTTTGAAAAGGATCACTGAGTTGGAGGACCCTTCAGGTCATTCTCTTTTTGACTCTAAAGAGATCATGAATCTTTTTGTAGCTCATTTCTCTCAACTTTTTACAGTGGAGCCAAGGGATGACATCCAATGTATCTTAATGGAATATGTGCAGGAACATATTCCCTCCCTAGTAGACCCCATTATTTGAGATCAACTTGAATATCCTCTTTCTATGAATGATCTACAAACTACTCTTTTTTCTATGAAGAATGACAAAGCTCCTGGCTTGGATGGTCTTCCAGTGGAGTTTTATAAAAAAATTGGCATATTCTTTCCTCTGATCTTCATCATGTTTACCTAGAAGCTCTCCATAATAGTTCCCTCAGAGCTTATATCAATGTAGGGCTTATCAAGTTGATTCCTAAAGGTACGACTCATAACCAAATCTCCAATTGGAGACCTATTACCCTCCTCAATATTTTGTACAAGATCATAGCTAAAGCTATAGCTTTAAAAATCAAAATTGTTGCTCAAGTGATTGTTCGCCCAGAACAATCTACTTTTCTTAAAGGTCATTATATTTTAGATAATCTTATGATGGCCTGGGAAACTTCGCAATGGGCTATCGACTCCAATCAAGATGCCCTCTTGGTTAAGTTAGATTTTGAAAAAGCTTATGATAGAATCAGATGGGATTTTATTCTTAGTATGCTTTCTTGGCTTGGTTTTGATCCAAAATTTTGTAATCAAATTGGTATGCTCTTTGGTGATGCTTCAACTTGTGTTCAAGTTAATGGAGCTCTTTCCCCCTCCTTCCCTCTTCAACGGTCTATCAGAAAAGGTTGCCCCCTTGCTCCTTTTTTGTATGTTTTGGTTGTCGATGCTCTTGGTTATCTTCTTCATAAGGCTCATTTTGATGGCCTCATTCAAGGTATTAAGCTTCCTAGGGATAAGCATGCTCTTAACTCACATTTTGTTGATGATTCCCTTATTTTTCTTCAAAATACCCAACAAGAGGTGGAAATGGCTAAAGAGATTGTTCAATTATTTTGTGATGTCTCTAGCTCTCGTATCAATGACTCTAAAACTGAAGTCTTCTATACCTCTTCCTCTCCTCATGGATGCAACTCCTTGATTGAGTGGAAGATCATCCCTCATGGTATGATTGTGCATTATTTGGGAATTCCCTTTGGGATTAATATCTCTCCTAAGGATATGTGGAACTGGGTTATGGAAAGACTTCAAAAAATTTAATGCTTGGCCAACTCGGTTTCTTTCCTTAGTAGGAAGAATTCAAGTTGTAAATAAAATTATGGTAACCTCTCATGTTTATTACTCCTCTTGTTGGATGGCCCCCAAGGTAGCCTATAACAAATTAACTCAGGCCATTCATAAATTTTTATGGACCAAATGGGATGGGGAGGTGGGAATGACAACCATCTCATGGAAACTTTGTACTCAACCTAAGGCTTTAGGAGGTCTAGGCATCATTGATCCTCTTACCCAGAGCAAAATTTTAGTTACAAAATGGGTTGCTAGAGCCATCATTGGTGATGAAAATTGGAAACACCTATTTCATTACAGAATATCTCTAGCTACTCACAAAGGTAAATGGAAAGAAACCCCATGGGAGGATAAGGTCCTTAATGCACCTTACTTTATGGTTAAAGGATCTATTCTAGTTACCCAAAATTGGAAAGCTTGGCAATCAATTTCTCATTTATTGGCTTGGAAGTCTGACTCCTTGAGACATGGTCTGAGCATCAGTCTAAATAGTCTTTGGTGGAATAAACTTATCCTCCATAATGATAAACCTTTAGCTTTATGCAGTGCTATTCAAGGTCTAGCTTTTTTGAAGAAAGGTATTAATAGAATTAGAGATATCTGGGATCCGGGTAGCTGCTCAATTCTTACCTGGAACCAGATCTGCAATTATTGCTCCCTTCCCTCTAGGTTCAAAGAGTCTTATGGCTTAGTTGTGGCTTCCATCCCTTGTGAGGTCCTTATAAAGTTGGGAACAACTACCCATAATATATGGAATGACTGGAGATGGCTTAATGGTCATAGAATCTCTTCCATTACTTCTAGTTGGATATACAAAAATCTTTTGTGTCCTCCTTCTTTAGACTCTAAGCTCAATGTCAAGTGGCAAGTGAATTTTACCAATGCCCAATGGCAGTCTCTTGCTACTCAAATTTGGAAAGTTCCTGTTGAATCCAAAACTCAACTTCTTGGATGGTGGATTTTGCATCAAAAACTTCCAACTTCTGAAAGTCTGGCTTTGATTTTACACATTTCCCCTCAATGCAATTTTTGTAATGCTTTAGAAACTCTTATTCACTTGTTTTGGTTTTGTGACATGGCTAAATAGTTTTGGGATGTCTTCTACACTTTTATTTTTCCCTCTTTCACTAGATCTTGGAAGCTTTCTCTGCTTGGTTTTTCTCAGCTGGATCAGTGCCCCAAACTCTGGGATGTTTGTAGACTCATCCTTCTCAAGCACATTTGGAAGTGCAGATGCAAAAAGGTGTTTACTGGATCTGCTCCTCCATGGGATATAGTTTTAGCAGACTTGACCTTTGATATTTTGTTACATGTGGGACGCATTCATTCCCAAGTCTATGGAACTTCCAACACACCATGAGATGTTATTGATAGACTTCATCAACTTTCTCATATGGTTCAGGATCTTCAGAAGGTCCAACAAGAAACTAAAAAGAAGGCAGTTAACAATGATGAGCAAGTTCAGGTTTTGATTACTTCTATTTCTTCTTTGAAGACTTTAGAAGATATCATGGAAGACATGCCCATAATTTCTCCATATAACAGGCTCTCCCACAGATGAGTGTTGATATCTGGTGTATTGCAACAAGATATAGCTATAGTATTTTTGTTGCTATTAGCTTCTATTCTTATGTATATTCAGTTATGGATGCTTTACTCCTTATCCACCTCATTTTATTTTTTAGTTGGTGGATAGTGTTAGCACCATAATATTGTAATGTTTCGGTTAATGAATTAATATAATCTTAGATTTTTCTCAAAAAAAAACTTTTTAAATTTTCTTCCTTAACACATTTGTTTATAGGTTTGTTATGGTTTTACTTTTATGTCTCAAATACGCATGTTGAGACCCTATGTTCAAGCATGGAAATTTGGAATTTGTGGCAATTGAATAATGAAATATTTCTATGTTTTGGGTTTGGAGGACATCTTAGATTTTTTTTGAAAAATGAAAAATATGTTATATTTATAGAAGTTGTATTACAAGGTAGAATGATTTGGCAAACATAAAGGGAGAAATAAAATCCTCCTCCAGTCCCTCTTGACTTAAAAATTACCCATAAAACATTACCATACATAATACAAATATACATACACCTCAGGACTACCATAGTTGAATTCCAATTTATCTAATTTATCTAAATTTCGTAAACCATCCATTTATCTTCATGTTTTTTTGCTCTATGGCCTAACTATGATAGATTCATTAGAATCATTATCTGCTCTTCCTATTCTGCTATCTGCTTGTATTACCTCTCACATCCCTTGGATTCTTTGGCATCAACTTATCTGATTTTCCATCTGAGAGTCCATATATTATCCTTCCTCTAGATCTTTTCCCCGTTTTGCTAAATAGTCTACCACCATATTTCCCTCTCACTTGATATGTATAGTAAAAACATATTTAAAAACCTTCTAGATCTTCTGAATTGCTTCCACCTTCCTTCTCTCTCCAATTCCTAGCACTTGAAAGGGCCTTATCGGATCCAAGATTCTAGCCCATACCTAAGAGTCTATCTCTATCCACAGCTTATGTAACTATAGATTTGTAGATATCATTGATGTTGACAAGATCACCTGTCATTTCGCTTCATTATTTGTTGCCTCCTCCATGACTTCTTCTCTCCAGTACACCCGATCTCCTTTCCAATTTCGCATCATAATACCAAAATCAACTTTTCCAAGGATTTTAGTAGAAACCTCATCTATGTTTACCTTCACCCACTCTCTGGGAGGCGGCCTCCACTCTATGTTATTCAAGGGCATCTCACCTATGTATTTGTACCTAAGTTATTTCTTTATTACAATTATTCCAAGGCTCCGTATAATAATCACTTCCTCCATTTTATGTTTGTTTCATCCTGTAATATGATAGATAGTGTTTCTATTACCTTGCTCATTATCATATCCCATACTTGCTCTCTTGTTCTTTGCTTTGATCTAAATATGTGTGCATTTTGTTCTAGCCATAATTGCCACCATATGAAGCTAGGTCCTAGTTTCCATGGCATTTTCATTATTTTAGTCTTAAAGTTGCACTATTTCGATTTTTCATAAAAGCCTTCTTGGCTCTCAAAAACTTCCCAATGTTGTCTCATCTGCCTCCACCAATTTATCCATATGTCTTTAGCAAAAGAACACCTAAAAAAAGATGTGATTCAAGGTCTCCTTTAACTTTCTACACAAAACACATTTGGAAGGCCCAAAGAAACCTCTTTTTCTCAAATTATCAAAAGTCAAGCACTTTATGTGGTTAATCAACCATGAGAAAATATTAATTTTTGTCCATTATTCCTTTTTCCAAAAAAATATCCATGGAAGTGGTGTTGGGGTAATCTCATATCCACAAACTACCTTGTATCCCTCCTTTGCCTTATAAATTCCCCACTTACTTCCTGAAGAACACAAGCTTATACTAAGATGAGGGTGAACAATATAAGATAAAACTTTTACTTTTCTTTTCAAAGCAATAACTTCAAATATTATCAATTGCAATAATGAAACAATGCACAAATCACCACACACATAAGAGACATAAATTTAACATGGTTCACCCAATATGGGCTACATCCATGGAGAAATATTGATTATAAATTTCTCAACAAATTTTGTGGACACCAACCATAGGAGACATCAATCCCCTATTACAATGTTTATTGACACCAATCCCCTCTCAAGTTCATGGACACTAATCCATAGGAGACACCAATCCCCTTTGTTGGTTTGTGGGCACCAACCCATAAGATACACCAATCCCATCTACTCTGGTTTATGGACACCAATCCACAAGAGATACCAATCCCCTCTGTTGATTTGTGGGTACCAATCCATAGGATACACCAATCCCCTCTGCTCTGGTTCATGGACACTAATCCACAAGAGATACCAATCCCCTCTCAAGTTTATGGACACTAATCCATAGGAGACACCAATCCCTCTCAATTTCATGGACACCAATCCACAGGAGACACCAACACCCTCTACTATAAATACTACTCAGATCTACTCCCAAACCTAATCATAATACTACTCATAACTCTTGCTCAACTCAAATCTAAAATTTGATCATAATACTGCTCATAACTCTGCTCAAATCAACTCCATAACCTACTCACAAATCCTACACACAACTCTACTCAAATCAACTCCATAACCTACTCAAATATTCTCTCAAATCTACTCACAACATCTACTTAAATCACCTCCATAACCTACTCTCAAATATTGCTCACAACTCAGCACTTGGAAAGGCAAATTGCTATCTCAAGCTGGGAAGGCAACCCTCACCAAAGCCTGTCTTCAAGGAATTCCCACCTATTTCATGTCTATTTTCATGCTTCCTGTGTTTATCCATTCCAAAATCGAGCAGATTCAAAGGAATTTTCTCTGGTCCGGCAGCGAAGAAAAATCTAGAATTCCTCTGGTGGCGTGGGATAAGGTTTGCCTTCGAAAGGACCAAGGGGGCATGGGATTGAGAAGATCCAGGCTCATGAACCATTAATTGCCAAACATGCTTGGAGAATTCTTATTAATGCACCGGCGAAATGGGTCAATATAGTTAAAAGAAAGTATCTTGGGGAAAATTCTCTCCTGGAAGCTGAGTCTCCTCATGAAGCTTCGGCTTTCTGGAAGACGGTGCTTTAGGGCCATTCGGTGATTAATAGGGGTGCTCGTTGGATCTTGGGGGATGGATCCATGATCCTTTTTTGGAGATACAGGTGGGCTACAGATGAAGCTCTCGCTGTAAATCAGAACTTGGCTGGCTTGAGGGCCCAGATTGATCCAAACAGTCATCTCAAGGTTTCGGATTGCATTGATCGGAGTTCCCTTCCCCCTCGGTGGAAAATTTCTATGGTGGATGGGTTTGATAATGAGGTGAATTTCTTGTACAGTGTCCTCCAATCAATGTTAATTCCTTTGGTCATAAGAGACGACATAATTATTTGGAGCAACATGCAGGATGGGCGGTTTTCTGTTAAGTCCGCTTATGATCTTCTATCGTGTGAGGCTGTTGTGGACCCCCAGTGGAAAGCAATTTGGAGGAAAGGGATTATTCCTAAGATAAATTACTTTGCTTGGATTGCATTTTATAACAAAGCCCTTACCATAGACAATCTCCACAAGAGAGGCCTTGCAATTCCCAACAGGTGCTATCTTTGCTTAGCTGACTGTGAAAAATTTGATCACTTATTTTTGCATTGCCCCTTTTTGCATTCAGTCCTAAGCTGTGTGTTGTCTTCCTTTCAAGTACTCTGGTGCTCCCCTCACTCCCTTAAATACGCCTTCCTCCAATGGCCCAAGCCCTTTAAGAATTCTAAGCTTCGATTCCTTTGTGAGGCTGCCTTTCACCATTCCATCTGGAAAATTTGGCTGGAGCGTAATGCTAGAGTCTTCGACAAGATCCCTAGAATGGATCCCTCTGTTGCCCAGCGGACCTTATCCTTTGCTGTCGAGAATTCAAAAACTATTCCCAGCTCCCGCCCTCACAATCCTTGGGAGGCAATTATTTTCAAAAGACTGGACCTTGGCTCCTCTTCTAGATTTGACTTAGTGAATGGCCATAGGGAGGTCACTTGGACCAAACCTCCTTTGGGGTGGATCAAACTTAATTTTTATGGGGCTGCTAAAGGCAACCCAGGGCCCGCTGGTTTCGGGGGGCTTGTTAGGGACCATAATGGGAAGCTGATCTTGGCCTACTATGAAAACCTGGGCCCTCAGACCAATCATTTTACCAAAGCTTGTGGTGTGTTGAAAGGGTTGCAAGTCATATCGAATGATCCTAGGCCTTTAATTATTGAAGGCGATTCTCTAAACATTATCAACTACCTTCGTGGCTCCAAAGACCCATCGTGGCGGGTCCTGAATATCATCCTTGAGGCTAGGATGCTCCTCTCTCGGCGTGCCAGGTGGGAGGTGGGGCACATCTACAGAGAAGGTAACCGGGTGGCGGATCACTTGGCCAACAAAGGACTGATGACCACGTGCTCGGTTATTTTGCATTCTCGTTTCCCAACCAAGGTGGACAGTTTGGCCAAGGCAAATATTCCCTCATGATGAAGAATTTGTATCATAGGTCTTCTCCCAAAGTTTGTTGATATATTGTCTTTGGCTATTATTTTGTTTTAATGTATTTCAAGATCAAGATTTCCAGGACTGTCCACGTCTTCTAGGGCCCTTGGGCATTTTGTATTTCCCTATATTTTTTATGAACTGCTCTATTTACCCAGCCATCCGACATGAAACATATTTTAGCAAGGCTGATTTTGTACATAAGGTTTTGGGATCCTCTATAAAAACCCACAATTAATCTATTATTATAATTACCAAAAAAAAAATATTGCTCACAACTCTACTCAAATTATCTCCATAACCTGCTCAAATATTCGCTCAAGTATGCTCACAACATCTGCTCAAATCTACTCATAAAACCTACTCAAATATTCTCAAATCTACTCACAAAACCTGCTCAAATCTGCTCACAAAAACTTGCTCAAATTTACTCATAAAACCTGCTCACAAAAGTGCTCAACACTGCTCCAAAACCTGCTCACAAATGTGCTCAAAAATATGATCCAAAACCTACTTACAAACACTGCTCATCTACTCCTAAATCTTGCATGCATACAATGCTCATCTATTCCCAAATATTGCATACAAAACAATGCTCATATAACAAGTCATCTATTCCCAAATCTTGCATACAAAATAATGCTCATCTATTCCCAAATATTGCATACAAAACAATGCTCATCTATTCCCAAATCTTGCATAATGATATCATCAAGTTCTTCACCTATTCTTCAATGTGCTTTCCTCAACTAAAGCAATTTAGACATATTCTACCCAGAATTATTTTATCTTCATGAACATATAGAGAATGATATGCACTAACAAATGCCTAATATATTCTTCACATTCATTAAGTCTGTCACTTTCACATGTCTCACATTTATTACATCAAAAGGTAGCTTTAGTCTAGCACTTGATAACTGACCTGGTAATTGTTGATTTGCACCTTCACTTCAAAACCAATCATAGTGCACAAATCTATCATTTTCATCTACTCCCAAAATCAATCATGAACAATGCATAAATTTTTTCTCAAATCTGATCTATAACCCTTGCACATTTACTCACAATTTCAATCAAAGATAATGCACAAATTTACTCACAAATCTGATCTATAATCCTTGCACATTTATTTCCAATTTCAAGCAAAAATAATGCACATCCAATAATTCCTTATACCTCCCACTATATGAAAAAATATTTTCCTCAAATTTATTAAGCCACTTTGAGAAAGGAATTAAATCACCATACCTCTAAATATGCCTCAATGATGATGATGAGCTTTTTGCATGAGCTTTCCAAACCTGCCTTAACAAAATAATTTTCCTTTTGTTTGTGCCTTCAAAAACTGGTTAGCAATTCTCTTTTTCCTTTCTTGATTAAATATCAAATCATCCACTCAAAAACCCTTATAAAAAATATACACAATAAAGCTTAAAAATAACTCCTTATATCTCCCTTTTGAAACTCACAATATAAAGCTTTATTTAACAACAAGAACCCTTATTTCTCCTTTTGCAAAAAATTAAATCACATTTATCATTTGCAAAAATTAAATCCCATTTATTATTTGCAAAAATTAATCACCACACTATACCTTATAACTCCCTATTCCAAAAATTAAATCACACTCCTATACCTTATAACTCCCTTTTATCATTTCCAAGATTAAATTGCAAAACTATACCTTATAGCTCCTCATATATCAAATTTAATAAAATATAAATATAAATACCTCTCACTACCACCAACGGGATTCGATCCCCTAACCTTGAGAAGCCCAACACCCTAACATGGGCCCTTTAACCGGTTGTGCTATCGCAATGCATGGAACCTCAAGGCACAAAAATGATTTTATTACCTTCATAGCTTTATCTTCAGCAAAACGACATTGAAGGGTTTCGACCCCTCAACCTCCTACCCAACAATGCTCCACGCGAGCTAGGTAACCGGCTAGGCTACCCCAGTGGTTGAAACCAATGGGGCATGATATTGGATTTAAACTTGTTTTTCACTACCACCGAAAATTCTCCACTCTCCTCCTTATCTTTTGCTCGCCACCACTTCGCTCGATTGATGTGCTTTGAATACATGATCTTTGAAAAGTTATATTTTAAAACTTATATTTATATGCTTGTCCTTTGGCTCCCAACGAAGTCAGCTCAACCATTTTATGTGCTTTGTCCTTTGGCGCCCAAACATTTGAATTTTTGAATTGTCAAATTTTTAATCTTTTGCAAGGAGGTCGCCCAAGGTTTTAAATATTTAACCTTTAAATATTTAAAATTTTAAACTATTAAACTATATTTAAATCCTCTGATTTAAATATGAACCTCCTTCTTTAATATTTAAATATTAAAGCATCCTTGAAGATATCTGCCTTGCACTTAGTGATAACTCAATATTTCATCCTTGGAGATATTTTTGCCTTTGACATCAACATTTCATCCTTGAAGATATTTTTGCCTTTGACATCAATGACAACTCAATATTTCCAACAATATCTCCCTTTGTCATTGATGGTAACCCTATTATGAAACTATCTTATATTGCAATATGATCACAAACTGCTCCCCCTGACTAGTTGCTCCCCCTTACTAAAAACTCTCCCCCTTTGACATCAATGGCAAAGGCTCCTTGGGGCTTGTAAGATAAGTCACTAAACACAACCCCCTTACCACCTCCTTTTCTTGAGGCTTTAATTATGGGATGGGAGTGAAACTCCCAAATTACTATGCTCCTCTTCTTGCTTTATTTTCTTTCTCCAAACTTTGGAGGTCATACCCTTTTGAACATTTTGACCATTCTTGTTTTTGCTTGACTTTGGAAGTTTAAGGAACATTGTTCTACACCATCTAGTTGTATGCCCAAAATTGTTACATTTGTAACATATGATGTTGTAGTCCATAGGAGGTGCAAATGAATTGAAGTTCCTCTTGGTGAAGCCATAATCATTCTTATTATGAACCTTGCAATGTATAGATTTATGACCAAAATGGTTACATGAGAAATAATAACCATGGAAGGAATAGTGAAACCTATTTGATTACCTTGGAGGATATTACCACATGGTTCTCTCATTGCTTTTTCTATGATGGTCCCTGTTCCTTGATGGTGCATTGTTTTCATCCTCCTTGATGCTTCCACTTCTACACACATCAACATAGGTCTTAGGTTCCTCTTCAATCATTTTCTTTGATGCCTCTTTTCCTTTTGAGCTTGACTCTCCCTTTTGTTTCTCTTGACCTTCTTCAAAACCAAGTCCAGTATTCATAAATGGAGATCTTTGTGCTTTGATAATATCATCCAATATTTTTGTGCTTTTCTCAAACCTCATATTTTGTTGTAACTTATCCTTAGATTTTTCCACTTCCATCCTTAGAGAGATAACTTTATGTTGTAGTTTTTCACATTCCAGCTCCTTCACCTTTAACTACTCAGCCATCCCTTCTTCAATTTGCTTTACCTCTTCAACTTTAACTTTCAATTCAATGAGTTCTTGAGACAACTTTACCTTTATCTTCTCATCCTCTTGTACTTGAGCCTTCAATCTTGAGTTCTTCTTTCTAACCCTTTTCAACTCTTCAAGAGAAACAATAAGTTCCTCTTCTATGTCAACTGTGGCTTCCTCTTCACTTTCTAAATCTTCTACAATAGGAGTATTTTATTTTACCTTCTTAGCCATGTGTGTTCTTGTAAGATCTTCCTTCAAGCTGTTAGGCTTTCATGAAGGAACTCGCTTTGATACCAATTGAAGAACACAAGATTATACTAAGAGGGGGTGAATAGTATAAGATAAAACTTTTACTTTTCTTTCCAAAGCAATAAATTCAAATATCATCAATTTATAGTAATGAAATAATGCACAAATCACCACACATATAAGAGACACAAATTTAATATGGTTTACCTAATATGGGCTACATCCACGAAGAAATATTGCTTATAAATTTATCAACAAATTTCATGGGCTCCAACCCATAGGAGACACCAATCCCCTATTACAATATTCATGGACACCAATTCATAGGAGACACCAATTCCCTCTCAAGTTCGTGGACACCAATCCATAGGAGACACCAATCCCCTCTGCTGGTTTGTAGGTACCAACCCATAGGAGACACCAATCCATAGGAGACACCAATCCCCTCTGATGTTTTATGGATACAAATCCATAGGAGACACCAATCCCCTCTGCTTTGGTTCATGGACACCAATCCACAAGAGACACCAATCCCCTCTCAAGTTTGTGGATACTAATCCATAGGAGACACCAATCCCCTCTCAAGTTCATGGACACTAATCCATAGGAGACACCAATCCCCTCTACTCTAAATACTACTCAGATCTACTCCCAAACCTGATCATAATACTACTCACAACTCTTGCTCAACTCAGATCCAAAATCTTCTCATAATACTACTCACAACTCTGCTCAAATCAGCTCCATAACCTGCTCACAAATACTGCTCATAACTCTACTCAAATTAGCTCCATAACCTACTCAAATCTTCTCTCAAATATGCTCACAATGTCTGCTCAAATCTGCTTATAAAACTTGCCCAAATATGCTCATAGAAACCTACTCAAATCTACTCACAAAACCTGCTCAAATATGCTCACAAAAACCTACTCAAATATACTCATAAAACCTGCTCACAAAAGTGCTCAACACTGCTCCAAAACATGCTCACAAATATGCTCAACAATCTGATCCAAAACCTGCTTACAAACACTGCTCATCTACTCCCAAATCTTGCATGCATACAATGCTCATCTATTCCCAAATATTGCATACAAAACAATGCTCATCTATTGCATATAAAATAATGCTCATCTATTCCCAAATATTTCTTACAAAACAATGGTCATCTATTCCCAAATCTTGCACAATGATGTCATCAAGTTCTTCACCTATTCTTCAATGTGCTTTCCTCAACTAAAGCAATTCATACATATTCTACCCATAATTATTTTATCTTCATGAACATATAGAGAATGATATGCACTAACAAATTCCCAATATGTTCTTCACATTCATTAAGTCTATCGCTTTCACATGTCTCACATTTATTACATCAAAAGGTAGATTTAGTATAGCACTTGATAATTGACCTAGTAATTATTGATTTGCACCTTCACTTCAAAACCAATCATAGTGCACAGATCTATCCTTTTCATCTACTCCCAAAATCAATCATGAACAATGCACAAATTTGTTCTCAAATCTGATCTATAACCCTTGCACATTTACTCACAATTTCAATCAAAGATAATGCACAAATTTACTCTAAAATATGATCTATAACCCTTGCATATTTTCTTCCAATTTCAATCAAAATAATGCACATCCAATAATTCCTTATACCTCCCACCACATGATAGTAAAAATATTTTCCTCAAATTGATTAAGCCATTTTGATAAAGGAATTAAATCACCATACCTCTAAATCTGCCTCAATGATGATGATGAGCTTTTTGCATGAGCTTTCCAAACCTGCCTTAACAAAATAATTTTCCTTTTGTTTGTGCCTTCAAAAACTGGTTAGCAATTCTCTTTTTCCTTTCTTGATTAAATATCAAATCATCCACTCAAAAACCCTTATAAAAAACATACACAATAAAGCTTAAAAATAACTCCTTATATCTCCCTTTTTGAAACTCACAATATAAAGCTTTATTTAACAACAAGAACCCTTATTTCTCCTTTTGCAAAAATTAAATCACATTTATCATTTGCAAAAATTTATTCCCATTTATCATTTGCAAAAATTAAATCCCATTTATTATTTGCAAAAATTAATCACCACACTATACCTTATAACTCCCTATTCCAAAAATTAAATCACACTCCTATACCTTATAACTCCCTTTTATCATTTTTGAGATTAAATTGTAAAACTATACCTTATAGCTCCTCATATATCAAATTTAATAAAATATAAATATAAATACCTCTCACTACCATCGATGGGATTCGATCCCTTAATATTGAGAGGCCCAGTGCCCTAACACGGGCCCTTTAACCGGTTGTGCTATCGCAATGCATGGAACCTCAAGGCGTAAAAATAATTTTATTACCTTCGTAGCTTTATCTTCAACAAAATGACATCAAAGGGTTTCAACCCCTCAACCTCCTGCCCAACAACGCTCCATATGAGCTAGGTAATCGACTGGGCTACCCTAATGGTTGAAACTAACAAGGCATGATATCGGATTTAAACTTGTTTTTCATTGCTATCAAAAATTCTCCACTCTCCTCCTTCATCTTCTACTTGCCACCACTCTGCTCGATTGATATGTCTTTTGAAAACATTTAGCCTTATCAAAATGTTAATTTAAAACTTATATTTATATGCTTGTCCTTTGGCTCCCAACGAATTTGGCTCAACCATTTTATGTGCTTTGTCCTTTGGCACCCAAACATTTGAATTTTTGAATTGTCAAAATTTTTAATATTTTGCAAGGAGGTCGCCCAAGGTTTTAAATATTTAACCTTTAAATATTTAAACTTTTAAACTATTAAACTATATTTAAATCCTTTGATTTAAATATGAACAGCATCCTTGAAGATATCTGCCTTGCACTTAGTGATAACTCAATATTTCATCCTTGGAGATATTTTTGCCTTTGACATCAACATTTCATCCTTGAAGATATTTATGACTTTGAAATCAATGACAACTCAATATTTCCAACACTTCCTCTAAATAACATGAGTTTATACTGAGAGGGGGGTGAACAATATAAGACCATTTTTTCTTTTTTTTTTCCAAACAATATAATCCAATATTATCAATGGAAATATCAGTAGCAGTAATCAAAGCAATGCATAAATCATCACACATAATAGAGACACCAATTTAACGTGGTTCACCCAATGTGGGCTACTCCACGGAGAAAATATTTTCACTATAAATTTTCTCAATAAATTCTCTTGGGAATCAATTCCCTATTACAATGTTTATGGACCTCTATCCAAAGGAGACACCAATCCCCTTGCTCTGATTTATGGAACTCTATCCACAGGAGAACTCTTTCCCCTTTGCTCTGGCTGGTGATCTTCTAGAAGACTCTTCTCCTCCACTACTCTGGCTTGTGGATCTCTCTCCATAGAAGACCTCTATCCTCATTGCCCTGGCTAATGGATCTCTATCCATTGGAGATTGTTGTCCTCTGCTCTGTCACCTCCAAATCCTGCTCTCAACTCTGCTCAATATCTATCTCAAATCTACACTAAACTCTATCCTCTGTCTAGCACAAATCAGCTCCAACTCTATCTTAGGTCTAGCACAAATCTGCTCACAAATTTGCACCAACCTCTATCTCAAATCTGCCTCAAGATTTAACACAAAGCTTGAACAAATCAGTAATCAAACCTGCTCCCAATGTTGTACCAAGTCTTCACAAGACTTGCTCAAATATACCTTTAAGATTTCACAAAAGCTTGCTTAACTTTGTCCTCCAGTATTCTCAAATACTTGCTCAAATCGATCCTTAAGTTTTCACAAAAGCTTGCTCAACTCTGTCCTCAAGTCCCCTCAAAGACTTTCTCAATCATAAACACACTCAAACCAATACTCAAAATTTCAACACTATTATTCAATCAATAAAGCACACAAAACTTGCTCATACATTTCCAACAATGCTTATCAAACAAACCTTTTCACTCCACCTTATGTTTCACATACTCATTCCAACAATCACTTTAAAACAAAATATGATGTGCCCATACCTCTTATTTGCTTGATGAAGAATTGTCCTCACAAAACCTGTCTTATAACCAACCACCTTTCTATGTGCCACTTTTCAAGGTTAGTTATCAAAATGCTTTCTCAATGAACTCTCTTCTCAAAAGATATTTTACCATACAGAATAATGAAATATCAAATCACTTTTACACCTTATTTCTCCTAACTTTGCAAACCCAATTCCATCAACAAAGTTGACCAATTACATAAGCAAAATAAATCACATACACCTTATATCTCCTAACTTTGTATTAATGCATTTCCAAAATAAAACCTCCACTTTTAATTTTTGTCTCAAAACATTAACAAAGCAATCAACCTTAATTTCTATCTCAAAAAGAAATCACCTTATACCTCCTTTTAATGCAAAAATAAAATTAATTTGAAACACCTTATAACTCCCTAGCACATACCTTAGCCACCATAGAACCTTAGGGCAAAATTAAATTTTAATAAAAAATTAATCCCCTTTTCGCCTGTCGCCTATCGTTGGGAGTCAAACCCGGGATGCCTGCTGGCCCCGCGCCTTAGCCTTGGCAAGGCTACCACGTGGGCTAGCCAAGCCACATGATTTAGAATGTGCACGTCCTCCTCCTTAAGGTCTGCCATTGATGATAAAACAAAAACACGCGCTACTTCCAAAAACTCTCCTCCACGTGAATCGAACGCAGGACCTCTCCCTTGCTATGCATTGTGCAAGCCTTGCTTGCCAACTCGGCTACCATTGTAGATGAGTGGGGACACTTCCCCTCTTCCATTTGACCACAAACTTCCACGCGCAAAGAACCATGTGTTGTCTTCTCCCTTCTCCGTCGCACGAGCTATTCTATTATTTGGAGGCTCTTCGAATTTCTTTCACACATTAGGCTAAACTTTAGCCTATATATATATATATATATTTTTTTTTTCCTTCCTTGATTTTTGACGTCGGTGCATATGCATTTAACCTTTGGCACTTTGAAATTAATATTAACTTTAGGTTAAATATTAATTATTTATTTATTTAACCTTATGGTTAAATTTAATTAATTAAATAATATACTTAATACTTTGATAAACCCTTTTGCCAATGCATTATCCAATCTCCTTTGAGAGGCCCTAATGGCCAATATATTATAATATTATCCTTTTTCACTTGCCTTCTTGCACATAGCCTAAATAAAGTAAAACGAAAGGCAAGGCGAAAAACGCCAAGCACAATATAGGATATCAAAACCTTTTGATATTAATTCCATCAACAAACCTCTTAACATCAATGACAACAAAACATGCTCAAATTTCCAACAATCTCCCCCTTTGTCATTGATGGCAACACCCCTTTTTTTAACCAATCCTTTTTCCTTTTTCCAAATCTGCTCCCCTGAGAAACTACTCCCCCTAACTAAATGCTCTCCCCCTAACTCAAATCTCTCCCCCTTTGACATCAATGGCAAAGGGACTCCTTTGGGGCTAAATATAAGACTCTTAGCTTAGCCCCCTCCCCACCTCCTCTCCTTGAGGTGGTTAATTTTGGGTTGGGAGTAAAACTACTCCCAATATTCTTTTGAGATACTCAAAATTCTCTTTTGGAAGTGGCTTAGTGAAAATATCTGCAATCTACTCCTTTGTAGTAACATATTCCAACCTGACTTGCTTATCTGTCACATGTTCTCTTAGAAAATGATATTTGATCGGAATGTGCTTGGTCCTGGAGTGCATCAATGGATTCTTTGAAATGTTTATAGCACTTGTATTATCACACAATATGGGGATAGGATGATCATGCTCTATCTTGAAGTCCTTTAAAGTTTGCTTCATCCATAATACCTATGTACAACAAGCCATTGCTGCAATATATTCTTCCTCTGCTATGGATAAAGATATTGATGCCTGTTTCTTGCTTAGCCAAGAGACTAAACAATCTCCAAGAAAGAATGCTCCTCCACTTGTGCTTTTTCTGTCATCAATGTTGCCAACCCAATCTGCATTTGTATATGCTATGAGAGTGAAATTTTCGCTTTTGGGATACTAGAGCCCAAAATCCATAGTTCCTTTTAAATACCTGAGAATCCTTTTTACTGTCGTTACATGTGTTTCCTTTGGTGCTGCTTGAAATCTTGCCACTAGTCCCACTGCTTGCATTATATCTGGTCTTGTAGTTGTGACATATAGTAAGCTACCAATCATAGATCTATACAATTTCTGATTTGCCTCAGGAGATTCATCATCTTTACTCAACTTGCATCCCGAAACCATGGGGGTACTTACTGGTTTGCAATCTTCTAACTTGAATTTCTTCAACATCTCTTTTATATACTTGGTTTGTGAGAGAAATACACCTTTCTTTGATTGTGAAATTTGTAGTCCAAGAAATAAGGACAACTCACCAAGCATTGACATTTCAAATTCACTCAGCATACTCTTTGCAAATTTTTGACACATCTTATCATTGTTGCCTCCAAAAATGATATCATCCACATAAACAACCACAATTAGTAAGTTATTTCCTTCATTTTTGATGTATAAGTTGTTGTCCACTATTCCTTTCCTGAAACCCTGTTCCTTAAGGTACTTATCCAATCTTGAATACCAAGCTCTAGGAGCTTGCTTTAGTCCATAAAGTGCCTTCTTTAATCTGCAAACATAATTTGGCTTATCAGTTAGGCTGAATCCCTCAGGTTGCTCAATGTATACCTCTTCTTCCAGGACACCATTAAGAAAGGTTGATTTAACATCCATTTGATATACTTTGAAGTTTTTGAAACTTGAGAAAGCTAAAAACATTCTTATGGCTTCAAGTCATGCAACCCGAGCAAATGCCTCATCAAAATCAATTCCTTCAACCTGTGCATAACCTTTGCACACTAATCTTGCTTTATTTTTGACTACTTGACCATCTTCATTTAACTTGTTTCTAAAAACCCATTTAGTGCCAATCACATTCTTACCTTTTGGTCATGGGACGAGTTCCCAAGTCTCACTTTTTTCTATTTGATCTAGTTCCTCATCCATTGCCTTGATCCAAAACTTATCTTCTCTTGCCTCATTGAAATCTTTGGGCTCAATTTTAGATAACAAGGAAAAATTTGCATGCTCACTTGTTCCTATTATCTTTCTCCTTGTCTGTCTCTCATTTGGATTTCCAATGATTAGATCTCTTGGATGATTTTTTTGCACATACTTGGATGGAGTTTTAGGTAGTGGTCTTTGTGTTTCTTCTTCTTTTGATTCTTCACCTAACTCTTCTTGGCAACTTTCTTCTTCCTGATACACAATTTCTTGAGTTGGTTCTCTTGATCCTGTTTTCTCATCAACTATCACATTTATACTTTCTATAATAGTATGTGTCCTCTTGTTATAGCATCTATAGGCTTTTCTCTTAGTGGAATAGCCAAGGAAAATACCCTCATCACATCTTGAGTCAAACTTACCCAAAATTTTCTCTTCCCGTCTTATGTAACATTTGCTTCCAAAATTTTTGAAATATTTTATAGTGGTTGGTCTTCCTTTCCAAAGCTCATATGGAGTTTTGTGATGATTTACTCTTACTTGAGCCCTATTGATGATATACACTGTTGTATGAACTGCATCTCTCCAAAAACCATCTGAAACCTTGGACTCATTTAACATAGCTCTGGCCATATTTTCAACAGTCTTATTTTTCCTTTCAACTACTCCATTTTGTTGAGGAGTTCTTGCAACTGAATATTCTCTTTTGATCCCATGTTGTTCACAAAAGTCTATGAATTCATTTGAGGTAAATTCTCCTCCTCTATCTGATCTTAAACACTTAATCCTTCTACCTGTTTCATTTTCTACTAATTCTTTAAACACCTTGAACTTCTCAAGTGCTTTTGACTTTTCTTTCAAAAAGGCTACCCAAATCATTTTGGAGTAATCATCTATAAACAATATGAAGTAACTTTCACCTAGTAGACTCTTTGTCCTTGTAGGACCACATAGGTCAGTGTGAACTAGTTTCAATGGCTCATATGACATAAATTCTTTTGACTTGAAACTTGTTCTAGTTTGCTTCCCATGTTGACATTGTGCACAAATTGTGTTTTGTGGCCTTTTTATATTGGGTATATCTCTGATAGCCTGCTTGTTGCTTATTTTCACTATGTTGTCAAAGTTCAAATGACCCATTCTTCTATGCCACAACCAACTCTCATCTTCTTGTGATAGAAAACACTTTTCTCCTTTAATCTCACTTAGCATGTAGAGGTTTTTTGTAGTTCTATTTGCATCTGCAATAAGCTTTCCATTTTTAGACTTTCTAATCTCACATCTATTTGGGTGAAATGTAACCATGTGACCCTTGATCACAAAGTTGGCTTACACTTAGTAAATTGTGCCTCAACCCCTTGACATACAATACATTCTCCATATTTGTTTTTCCATTATCTAAACTCAAGGTTCCTTTCCCACAGATTTTTGTTGAACCATTGTCACCAAATTTTACTGATCCTCCATCGATTTCTTTAAAAGAAAGAAATTTACTTTTGTCTCCTATCATATGACTAGAACATCCACTATCAAGAAACCACTATTTTCCCTTATTCTGTACATGAAGAGTTGTTTGTACTAACATTGACTTAACTTTCTCTTGCTCTTTTCTCTCTCTCTCCTAATTGTTGAAGTTGTATTCTTTTTGATTAATTCAGGAAATACCATTTTACACCATTTGGCCTTGTGCCCAAAATTATTGCATTTGTAACATATGATATCATCATTCATAAGAGGTGCAAAAGAATTGAAATTCCTATTAACATTATCTCTCACATAACCAGTGCAATGTGCAGCTCTATGACCATATTTGTTACATGAAAAACAATAGCCATGGAAGAGATTTTGTAACCTGTTGGGGTGCTTTGAATGATATGATCGTGTGCTTCTTTTGATGTTCCTATAATTTACTTTTGTCCATGGATCTTCTTTGCCCTCTTCTTTCCTGATCTCTTTTCCTTTTAGTGTATTAGCAAAAGTCACGAGTTCTTCCTTGTTTGATGTGTATATATATATATATATATATATATATATATATATATGTATGTATGTATGTATGTATATGTATGAGGAAAAAAATACATCATAATCCTTGAACTGTCCATAGGCTACAATAAAGTGAGTCCTCAGACCTTACACTCTCAAAATCTAAAAACACAAAAAGAGCCATAAAAGTATCACAACCATGGTCACGCAGGACCGGTACTATGACTCTCACCCCTACCCTCAGTCGGAGTCCATTGAGAACTCTCAGATCTACTATCCTATGTCATGTCTGACCTGCATGTAGAGCCAGACACCTCTAAACTTACAGAAGACTACCCTGTATCACTTCTTTGAATCTAGTGTGACCTACTTGCAGATGGATGGGCTGGTAAGCACCCCCTAAGATGCACTATCTCATCCTCCAACTCCTCTTTATAGGTTCTCTCCTCTCGAAAACAAGCCTAGAAGACTCCCACTAAGGCCTAGAGCTGTGCCACATCCTACCATAGCCTGGTCATCTCCCTACTGCTAGATCCCTCATGACTAAAGCTCCATGATCTAACATGTACCTGAAGAGCCACTATCTCTATCACCTACCTATAAAGATTATCCTATGTGCTCTATACTTGTACCTATAAGAGATCTCTCTCCTGCTTAATCCTGGCCAGCTCATCTTGTAGCTCAATATTCATACCATATCGTACTGCCCATTGTGTCGACATCCCCTAATCCTCAAAGTCATCCTCATCAAGGTCATCCCCTAGATATCCTACGTGAACGAGGTCTACCCGCTCATCTTCTACTTGATGAACACATGTTTCTCACCTACATTTGTCTAACCCTCATTAGGAGCATCCCTATGAATCTCCTCTGCTATCGTTGCCACAATCACATCACCCCCTACCTCTCCTCACCATTGGTGAATCAACCACTATAAGTCATACTCCTCTGTTGTCTTGACATCATCTAAATTTGAAATGTCCACTACAGGATCTACCTCCTCCTCCACTACCTTCAATGTAGTCCAACTCAACATCCTCTCATCCTCGTAGCATCGATAGACCACTGGTTCATTGAGAAACCCTTGACGTAGCCCAAACTATCGCAAGACTCGATCATAAGAAAAGTACTCTCTCAGTACCATGTGACCCAACTAATCATCTCTCTCACATCACCCTATGGAGCTGTACCTCAACATCGGCCCATGCTAGGCAATCCTTGTAAGATCTCCAAATCACCTCTACTACCCTAAGTTGTGAAAAAGACTACATAATGGTCCACATCACCTGCAAGATGATGACTCTGTCCTACCTCCTAAGCTTGCTACCATAAGATCTCATAGCGTATCTTCATGTCCATCAACTATGCCTATGTTGTCCATGGAAATCCCTACAGCCGATCCATATCTATGTGCTACCATCCCTAAACTTGTAGTAGAAAATTACATCCTGAGCCCTTTTACCCTCAGGAGCAGATCTCGTACAACTTATCATACAACTATGCCAGCAATGTCATCCCCCAAGCCATAACTAGTGGTTGCTCCATGATGAACTCTACCAAAGTAAACACTAACTCCAAAAGGTTCTAGGGAAACCTAGCTCCTGATAAGTCTAGTAGTAGCATGTTTGAGATCAGTGTTATCAAAAAATATGCCTAGTGGTCAGTACATTGGCCGCATACCACAACCCCACCAGTATCCCTCCAGTTAGTGAGTCACGTACTGCCTCCTCCTAGTACCTGCCAAAGTACCTCTCCATGATTATATCTCTCAAGTTGTGCATAGATACGATCGACAATCCCTCTATCAAAATATGTAAAATATAATAGACGTCCTCAAGCATCACCATCATCACGATCATCCACCACAGGCTCTAACCGTGTCGTGTGCTTAAGGCCAATGGAATCAAGCCATTTCTAGTATAATTATGGTTATTCAGTAACCTAACCAACTTTAGATGACCCAATCATGGAAAGAGCATTGATTCAAGTACAACCTTTTGATTAAGGCTTACTTGATCTTGGATATTTTAGTTATCTATCCCACAGAGGAATTGGTGGTAGAAAATTAGTAGAACTGGTGGCCATCCCACCTCAGGACGGTCCCTAGTCTGTGACAGTCACCACTGTACTTTCAAGGGATGGTTACAAATTGAAGTATAATTTTTCTATTGTTTTTAAATAGGCTTCTTCTAGGATAGTCTAGGAACCTACTGTTTAAATTTCATGTAATTTGGAGTTATATTGAATGAGATATCATGTTTTTAGTATTTTGCAGGTCTACGGGGCTCATCGGAAGGTGCACCTAAATTTGTGATCAATTTTGCTAATATTTTCATATGGATCCTCTTAAAATCTTATTTTATATATGCTTTTTAAATTTGGTGTGATTTGGAGGTGTTTAGGACCAGAAATAACTCATTTTGTGTTTTGTAGGCTTAATAGGCACACTACATAATCGACATGAATCCAGCTGCAATTTCTTTGTTGTTTTCAATTAGATCAGTCCAAAATCACTTTTTATGCATATTTATAATATTTGGAGTCATTTGGAATTTTTTTGGATGGTCGCATTGCATATTTCCACTTTCTAGTCTATTATTGCATGTATTGCTTTTGCATGCTTCAAAATCTACAATTGCTATTAACGAAATATAGTTTCCTTGTGTGTAGGTGCAGGTCTTATAGTTCATGAGGAAGGAACATTGGATCAGAACATCAAATAACAAAGCAATGACATCGTAGGCCCGCCCACTTCAATTGTGGGTATGAGGAAGAACATTGGAAGTGCACCCGAGTTATTGAAAGGATTTAATCCTTGGGCACCATTTTGTAATGAGTGTATCAATCTAGAGCCCTCAAGGGGACATCTATGTAACCATGATTTAATCTATCAAATAATAAAGAAAAACTTCCTTTCTTGCACTTATTTGGCTTATCATGCTTACTTTGATGTCTTTTTGTAATGCTTAATCAATACTAGCGATAGATGCATCTCGTTTAACATTGTTAGGTGCACTATTTTTCCCATACTTCAAGTATCCCCTTATGCATTGAAATTAAAATTGCATGTAGTTGTGCATTAGGATAAATTTTTTGCGCATTTTATTTGTCTTAAAAAGAAATATTTTATTTTTTGCACCCTAATATTAGTTGTTCATACAAATAAAAAATCATTTTTAGGATAGTTTTATCTCGTGCATCTTTGATTTCTTGCATTATACTACATTTTCAATTAGTTATCCTAGTTTTCCTTTTCTTTTAAGCCAAATCTTAGGTGACTGTATAAATTACACATCAAACCCCCACAGAATTGGAGTGAGTCTTAAAACATTCTTGGAGAATCCCCCAAAACCCATAATCATCAAGCCTAAGGTGAGGACCACAACATCATGATGATCTCAGTCCCCAAAAAAATTGTTCAGAATTTACCTACACGGTTTGCATCCTCACAATATGTTACTTAAAATGCTCCATTTTATTTATGCTTAAGATAATTTTTAGCTATTTATTGTTAATTTACTGTATTATTGTCTTAGTTTAAGTATTTTGGTTTATCTTGTATTAATTTGAATAATTGTATGAGATATCTCATTTTTCTCATAAATATTTTGGTGAATCCAAAAATGAAGCATGGTGTACAACCCTAATTTTTTTGCATTCAAACATAGACCTCCTCATCGTTAGGCCCACTCAAATTATACCAAATTACTTTAATAATATTGCTAATAAGCTGATTATTATTATAGTGCAACTATACCGATGATGTTTGGCCTTAACTCACATCTATTAGGGAAATAATTAAAATAAAACATAATAATAATATATTGGAAAAGCATATATTATATAGGTTGTATGGATTTTGTTTATGAATTCACATATCAAAACTGAAACTATATTAATATAGTGATTGTTTTATCCTCATTTTGAAAAAAGCTTATGCTTTTTAGTAATGATCATTTATATTTATTGATTATCGTTATCTATGTTTTAATGATTTTCAAAATATTTTGTAATTTTAAAATATTTTTTATCTTCTTATAAGATAGATTTTTGTCAATTACTTTTATTAAATCTATATAATAATGGAATGGACAAGTGTGTTGGTTTTTGTGATGTATTCCTTAATAGGGTGGAAAAGTGTATAGTATTTAATATCTAGATTGTTTTTTATTAATGGTGAAAAATAGGGTTTTGAAAGGTCCCAAAACATTTTACATTAGAGGAGGTAGAGAAAGATAAGGTCAATTAAGCATAGGCCAACCTCCAAGGCCAAAAGAAACATAAATTAAACTAAAACAACCATCCAAAAGCAAAGACCAACCCACCACCCAACAGGGCATAAAGAAAAATTTTTATTCAACTTTCTTTTAGAGACACCAACTATCTTGCTCTATATTTGCATAATACTGGAAGGGTGATAAATACATCAAGATGTAGATAAAAAAACTTCAAACTCAAAGAGCAAGAGTGAAGGCAAAACACCAAGCATATTCCCTGAGAATGGTAATCACCAAGGCGCAAAAGGGCCAACCCCCCAAAAAAGACCCCCCAAAGAGAGGATCGCTACAACACAAATGATATATCATCCAAGTAGAAAGACAATAAAAATATCTACTAGATAGGTAGACCTAATGCTTCTAAAGCAACAATTATCATTAACCGTGAAGGGAAATTGTCTTCCCAAATTTTGAATTGGCCACTATCCACCCCTAAATTGGCTATAACATCAACAACATCGTTACCTTCCCTATAAATATGCTCAATTTTAATTTCTAATATATATTCTAGAATCTTTGAGGTGCCCTTAATAATATTCAAAATGAAATAATTGTCAGTATTTCCAACCTGTAGATCCTGAATGATGTTCAAGGAGTCACCTTGAATGAGAAGTCTTTTGAAGCCCCTCTCAAAAACTTGATGAACACCTAAGAAAAGTACCTTAGCTTCAGCTAGGTGGTTGGTTTGAATACCATAATCTTCATTGTAAGCCCAAATAACCTCACCATTATCATTTTTGACAACACCCCCTCCACTAGCCCTCCCAAGGTTACCTTTGGAAGCCCCATAAAAATTTAGAATGACCCACCCTTTAGCTGGTTTATGCCATCTAGTAGTCGTTGGTCATCAAATCTGCCTAGGAAAGGATTTTGAGTAACTATATGCGCCCTAGACCTGGACCAACATTGAAAGGCCGAAGGGAAGAGATGCCCCTCATTCCAATCTCTAGAGAAAGGCCGAATTCTATGCTAAACTACTTAAGTGTTTTGAGATAAGGGTGTAGGAAAGAGATAAAAGGAGTAGGGTTAGAGAAATCGACAGTTTAAAGTGGGAAAGAACAGGAAGCATGATCACTAACTAGCAACTTGAATAGAAGCAAAGAACACCAAGAATAAATGAAAAAACCCGATATCAACCTTCCTATGTATCCTTCAGGAAAATTTTAGGGTACATTCCTCGATCGCACATCGGACGCAGGGTTCAACATCCAGTATACAAATGAAGAAAGACAAAAGAATCAAGAACAGAAGGTAGCATAAAAGAAAGCCAATACGACGTTTTCAACTCCTATGTATCCTTCAGAATGAGTTTTAGGGTACAGTCCCCGATCACACATCGGACACAGGATTCAGCATCTCGGTATACAAACGAAGAAAGAAAAAAGAATTAGGCACAAAAGGTAGCATAAAAAAGAAGAGTTGAGCCCAAACCTCTTTAGTATTAATCGCAGGACATCAAGTTATAGCAACTTTCTAGCAGATAGTTCCCCCCATTTTAAAACATTACAATGCCTAGGTTTTTATAGAGGACCCGACCCTCTAGGTCATAATTACACAGCAAGGAGAAGTACACCCTCGAGCCCTAAGAATTTGGCTCCCCGAGGCTCTCGTGATCGAGCTCTCAAATTCGTTATCGAAACTGGTAACTGCGACCGGGTCAACCATGGAAAGATGCATTGATGAGTCGTCTAGACATCCTTGGTCTCCGGATACGATGCTCAAGTGGCCGCCATGCTCGTCGGGTTCTCTATCATGTCCTGATACTTCATTTTTGATTGCCAAAAATGAGCAGCGACCTTATTGGGCACAAAAAAATACATTTATGAGGCACTTCGCTAAGTCTTCGTTCACAACTTCGCTTCACAATGGTTCTGAGCCAAAGCAATAACTCCTCCTTGGTTTGTATTTCACAAAATTGAGCTTCTCAAAACTGCTTCGGGGGTGGGGAGAGCCGAAGCATATTCACTTCGCAAAATGGGCCTCTTCGTCTTTGCCGCTTCGCTAACTAAATTGCTTCGCTAACGCCTTAGAGAAATGCTTCGCTGCGATCCTCTTTCGAAACTGTGGTTCGGGAAGATTTCGGCCGAAGCAATTGTCTTCAAAAGATGTTGCATTCTTTTACTTCGGGTAGAAGTACTTCGCACAAAATTAGCCAAAGCAAATGCTTCGCAATGAATTTTGGCGAAGTAAAAATGATTCGCTGATGGAGGGGCCCGAAGTGAGTGCTTCGACAACTTTCTGGTGAAGTACTTTCAATGCTCTTTCGAGTCCCGCTTCGCTAGTTTTCTACCTGGAGTGACTGATGGAAATGCTTCGGGCCCGAAGTAGTTTTATTGTTCTTTCTTTGTATTTTACTTCGGCAACACCGCTTCGCAGAAATCTCGCCCAAAGTGGCTGTTGGAAATGCTTCGGGCCCGAAGTAGTTTTCTTGCCTTAGCCAATTTGAACCATGGTCTGGACCTTCCTTCTTTGGCGAAGTTGTTCTTTTGAATGTCACTTTGCTCAACTTTCACCCGAAGTAGTGGTTTGAAGTGCTTCGGGCCCAAAGTTCTTCACTACCCTTGTATTCTTCTTCGGCAATACTATTTCACAAAATTTTCACCCGAAGTAGTGCTGAAAACGCTTTGGGTGCGAAGCTCTTCTCATTTTCCTTCGGCAAAGTTCTTTTCTCTAGCCCTTCTGACAGCGAAGCTCTTTCTTTTCTCTTTTATATACAAAGGGGTGGCATTGAAGCCAAAATTGCCTAAATAAAAATAACAAAGAAAAACTTCACAAAACACTGTACAAAATTTGATTTCCTTTTCTAGCCCTTGAGAAATGTGACAAAATTGTCAACATTCTTGGTGGCTCATGGAGTAACGAGCTCGTCTCGATGGGAGAACCCCTATCTTTGATCCATTGGGCCAGAGTCCTCTCCAGATCCTTCTCCTCATTTTCCTTCCGGGAGTGTCTCTGTAGCTGGTTCTCCTTCTTCTGCTGCTTCTTCTTCCTCCTCTGCTCCTTCTTCCTCATCTGCTCCTTCTTCCTCCTCTGCTCCTTTTGTTGGTGTGGCCTCCTGCTGTGGTGATGGGACGAGACGATCATGGATTCTCTTCATGGTTCGACGAACGTGAGCCTAGACCCCTTTCTGAAATGGTTCTTGGTCTTCGAGTGCCTTGACCAAAACATGGAACCGATCAATCTACCCTATGTCAACGTGTTTGATTCTTGCACCTAGGTCATTCAAACAAGCCATGATTCTACAGTTTCTCAGGATGAAGTCGATGACTTGTCCCTTTGTGACTGGCTCTTCCCACTCATCAATTTTTGAGACGTCACTTTCAAAATGGAGCCACACCGGCTTAAGTTCTTCCCAGGTGAGAAGGTTCCCATCATCGTCTGTGAAAATCAAGAAACCTAAGGAAGAAAGGTCTTCAAAGTAACTCATTGATGTGCGCTGCTCCTACTCAAATATATCTAGGAGGTCCTTCACCTTTTGCACTTTCTTCACCTTGGAGAAGAAGGCACGAACAGTGGCTTGGGTAGTAGACCAATCCCTAGCCATTTGACTCATAGCAGCAACCTGTAGGTCTTGATATCTAATACTTTGGACCTCAAAAGCAAGCTTGAGTCACCTTTTGATTTTCTGGATCACCTCATCTACTATTGGTCCCTTCTTAGCAATGGCATGTTGGGCTTCGGTGACATAGATTAAAATAAATAGGGCACTAGAGGCCCGAGATCTGAAACCTTTGAGCAGGTGAGAGCGGATCTCCTTGATTCTACCTTTGTCGAACAACTCCAGGTTTGCTTTTTTGAACAATTGCTATTGGGCCTGCAAGATCTTGTTCTTGAGATCTTTGGATTTTAGCTCATTTTTGGCCTATTTATGTGCTTGTTGCTCAGCCGAAGACTGCAATTGTAGGATTTGCTATTTGAGGGTATGTGTTTCTTTTTTCAACAACTTGCACTATTTCTGTGAATCCTCCAGCTCGGAGCAGATCCTAGCCAGCTCTTCTTCCAACTTGATGTTGGCATTTTTTGCTTCAAACCTACGCTGATTGGCAATATTTGCATGTGCTCAAAAAGTTTCAATCCTGACATGCATGGATGCGGATTCGTCATCCATATCTAAATGCTCCAGGTCCTTGGTCTTCTCCTGGTAATCGTAGTCAACTGGAGTCATTTCATCCAGAGGCTTCTGGACCTTAGGGACCTTCCTAACCTTATGTAACTTTTTGCCCTTCAAATCGAAGACCGCACATTTTTCAACTTGGGCCAGAGATCGCCCTCTTTTATTTCTTGCCTCCTTCAGCATTTTCTTTGTATTTTGTCGAGCTAGGAGTAGCTTCTCGGCTAGGGGGCACTCCTTTATTAAAGATAAATCTATTTCAAAAAATTTTGAGTCTCCAGCTAAAGGTGTGAACAAATATAAAGAACTAACAAGGAATGATTCCCCTGACGGCTTGAAGACGCGTGTAGCAGGGGCTTTGGCAAGTAGCACTATGCTTTGAGCTATGGGAGAGTGGGTTACGAGGCTTGGTGTTGGGAAAATACCTTTGACTTGACTTAGGATTGAAGGAACGACAACATAGGTAGGCAAAGTGGTTTCAATGGGCCTGTCCTGGTCAGACGACTCAGGTGGAGTGGAGCTATGCAGGATTGGACTAGCAATGGGTAGTATCTGAGTGGGTGATTTACCTTGTAGGGGATGGAGAGATTGATGAGGACTTTCAATCGGGACTACCGTGGATGTGTCGGAGACCAAGGCAAAGGGAAGAGAGTGCATACCTGCATGCCCTCTTGGCAAAGCGATCATGGTGACATCTTGGGTGGTTGGCTCTTGTTCCTTTCGGGCTTCAACACTCTCGACCTCCACAACTTCTACTCCGAGGTCTCTTTCTTGTTGGAGGAGTTCCTCCACATCAATGATATCTATCTCAGGGACTGTCTCAGCACTTGGTGGCCCTGCATCCTTGATATTTGCTTCAATCGGGCCTAATGCAGGTGATTCAGTAGGAGTACTTGTAGGCTTCGTGCGGGGTTGCTTTGGGTGGCTCGGAGGCACTTGAATTTTCTCCTGCCCCTTTCTTTTCTTTCTCTCCAATGGTTGCTCTGCCTCTTTGGCACTTGTGTCATGGATCTCCGATGATTTCTGTGGTAGTGTTGCAGGTGTAGCTTTGGTACCTAATTATTTTTCTTCCTCCGAGGCATCTTTAGCTCCTCCTGGGCTTTCGTTTGACCCTAGAGTAGACGGGGGAAAAAAATCCACAAAGGATATAGACTTCCAGGTTTCGACATTGGTGTCATAAAGAATCGCAAAGTATTTATCTGATGCTAAGAGTCCATAAGAGTTCACCTTTTGGTGATGGACTCTCATTATCCACCATTCTCGAAGTTTTTCCTCGCTCCAATTCTTTACTTCCTCCTTCAAATCGTCCCTTGCCTTTTTCCAAAATGTGGAGCTTGGAGTTGGGAGGGGGTACTGATCAGGGTCGAACTCGACCTCCATAGGATAGAACTCATGCCATGGAGGCAATGTCCTCATTATTTCCAAATGCCACTCCAAATATTTGCCATTGGGGTTATTCCTTTGTTCCACAACTTTGGGGTGGGGGCAGATGTGGAAATTCTTGAATTTTAAATGATCCCTCATCACACCCAAAGGATCATAGAGCCATTGTTGAGGAATCTGGAGTAGGCCAAAATCGATAAGCTTTTCCTCCAAGAAAATGTTCTATTTTAGGGCAAAGACTTCGATTACGCCCATCCTGAAGGGGAAGTCATAGGTATGTGCCCACTTCTGACCGTGACCGTATAATGCATTTGTAGAGTTGCTCTGTCGAGCGACTTCCAATATGAACTAATATTCAGAGGGGTATACTGGTAACAGGAAGGGCTTCCCTATGAAACCGAACAGGCGAATCACCAGTCCCTGTGTCAATTGGAAAACGTCCCCCCTTTTTCCTTGCACCACTCTATCTCTTAAACTGAGTGGTACTCGAGGATAAGAACCTTTTAACAGATGCATGGCGGGTCCCAAAAATTGTTGATTAAAAGGTGTAGACACCAAAATCCAGCCACTTGTAAGTCATCTATACCTTCCTGCCAGCCACGTGTCAGTCATCCATCCTTCCCGCCATTATTTGGCCCAAATCCACACTTTCCCACCATTATTTGGCCCAATTTCACTTTTCCCGCCATTTTTCATCCCCAAATTTATTTAAATTAATATTTATATATATATTTTAATATTTTAATATATATATAAATAAAGTTTAAGTGATTTAATCTGAGCCGTCCATCCTTCATTTAATCTCATCCGTCCATCCATCTTAATCCGTTTCACAACCTAGATTTATTCTCTACCCTTGGATCCACTTTAATCTTAGCCACACGTTCAAAGTGTGGTTAAAACCCTAAAGTGTGCCCTAAGAGTAGATTATAAATTGAGTCACCTTGATGGCTCAAACCCTATCTATCTCTTCGGCTAAACCTACTTATCTTCCCTATCTAAGTCTGGAGTTGGCTATTGCTGTTAATCCTGAGTCTTCTGAGTCTTCTACGGCCCTAAGTATGAACTAAACCCTTTCGTCGCATCCATCGCCACCGCCTGGTCTCGCCGCGTTAACAGGAAAAGGTATAGATTCGTCTAAAGCAAGTAATCTTTCTTTATGTATTAATCTACTGTTGAATTCTGCATTCTGTTTATTTTTATTTCATAAATCTAGGGTTTTAGATCTGCTTTCGAGGGCTCACACAAAGTGGAGCCCTCTTATTAGTTTCTAACTCTTTGATAATTTTAATGTGTGCGGGATTCTAGTGGTAGATCCGATTTGTTGATAGCAATGCTTAAGTCTGGAGTGGTCCGAGCCAAAGGATACAACGAAGCCCACTCATTCCGTTGAGGTTAAGGATACATTCTTCGGAGACGCCACCACATTGTGCCGCCTAGGGTTCCGGAGAACCCTAGCACAAATTGTAACTTTGTATCACGAAAAGGGTTACGAGCCCCGTTGTACTTAAAAGGAGTTTTTAAACTCCATTGATTAATAAAAATCATTCATTTTGTACAACTGTTTCGCATTCCTTTATTGTGATTTCTTTATTTTTGTTTGGTGTTGTATCTTTAATCTACAAATGGCGATCACGGTGGGACCCCCTAGGGTTTCATGTTTTTAATACTTGCTTTACTGATCTATTCCTATTTTTTGTTTTATTTTGCAAGTTCCAAAAATCGCGAAATTCGTTGTTCCAGACGAACTAGGGTTTCGAGGAGTTTGCAAAAACGTAGCAGACGCAGAGCGGCGTCTGGAAGTCCGATCCGAAACGCAGAGGTGCGTTTCAGCCTACGCAGACTCCCTTGGGAGTTTGAAGGCAGTTTTACAGAAAAAGCGTAGGCTTTCGAGTAAGTGCATTTTTTTTTTCGCTGTTAAACTGTACTTTTTACGTTTTTGGTTTTTCTATCGTATTCGTTTCTTTTTCGGATCATTGCTTTAAAATGAACAAAAACTAAGTAATCTGAAAAGAACAGTTAAGCTGTATATACATTTTTTTTGTTACATTTTTAGTTACATTTTTTTGCATTGCATTATTGGTTGTTGCTTGCATAAAAAAAAAAAATTGCATACCTAGCTGCATATTAGAATAGCTACGAATTATCTGTTTTAGTTATCTAAGTAGGACTATTGATTGGATGTCAATAGTACTCCTGCCATTAGGTGATTCCAGGCAGAGAAGTGGACGAACCTTCCGGTTGCTCCTTTGATATCTGATATCATTGGTAGGCAGGGGGTTTTAAACGGTGTACTCCACTTCTTTAGAGGAAATGGCATATTTTCAGTGGCCTCTTGCTTAGATCATTAGAACTTTTGATTTATAGCTTTGTATGTATACATTAGACAACTAAAACACTTAAAATAAAATTCACTGCATTTCATATTGCATTTAAAACAGTAATATCTCGGATTTCATCACCTGTGTATTGCTTGAAGTTTAGTGACGGTGGAATTCATCTCCATCCATTAAACTTCTGCCTCGTACACCATAGGTCACCCCCGAGCAAACTTGCTTGGATTTCATCACCAAGTAAGAATCTCGTTGTCCTTTCCTAGCCATAGTTTTTACCTTTTTTTGTGAATAATTCAAGATTAGATCACATGCAAAACTCATAAACCTGGACACTTAAAATTTACTAAGATTAAGATCAGAAAATAAGTAATTAACCGCAGGTAAGACACATTGGTTGAAACCTAGGTTGTGACTGTTTTTTGATAATTTCTTTAGTGTAAATTTATCATTCAAGTTTTGCATTCTTCTTTTCTGAATTTGTTTAGATTTATTGCGTTATGGTCTTAACAAGGAATCAATCTAAAGTGTTAAATCTAAATAATCAAATGAATAATTCACAAAACATCCCCACCACCAACATGACCACTTATCCTAGTGAATTTTAGGCAGGTTCGCCTGCAGGTCTTTCACGTCCTTCTACCGTCTATCGCATGGCCATGCCCATGGAGGAAGACAATTCCTGTCATATTACCCACATTGATATGGCCCAAGTGCAAACTCACTTAAGAGATGGCACTGGTTATATCCTTGAGCCAATCCAAGATTCCCCTATGCAAGATTTTGTTTTTCAGCAGGATATTGCATCAACCATACCCGCTGGTTTCACTCAGGTCTACACTAACCCTTTTTTTGAGGCTAATGTTGTATCTTCTCAACCGGCTTCATCTCCAACATCTTCCCAGATGCTCAATTGTCCTCCTTTGGAGACAAATGTAGTGTCTTCCCGACCACTTTCTCCTCCATTTACCCAGGTGTACACCAATTCTCTCTATGAGGCTGGTGGAACCTCCTCTAGCCATGACCAATTTCAACCCTCTTCTTCCCAAATCATTTATGGTTTCACCCTACCTGGGGCATAGTCTACTATTTCTTCCCAGGTACCGCCTACTTCAACCACATTCATTGCCCCTACTACGCAGTCTCCTGTGACTACCATGGCAGCCTGCCCTCCATATTCATCCAATCATCCCACCTCCCTTGGGTTAGAGATTAATAAGGTTAGGGAGTACCTCGACAAGTTGCTTCAGCAAAAACAGCAAAAAAATGCCCAACCACCTGTCGTAGTAAATCCTACACCCCAACCAATTTCTACCCAGCCAGCTTTTCTTAGCTCAGGCCCCACCTGGGTACCCCAATATTCGGTGGTGTCCATTCCTACCCCACCTTTCTCCCAACCCAGTCCAGTTCATCATTCACCCCAATCACCTTCTTTCCGGTATCATCCATACCAACAACCTGTCCATTCCACACCGCCTAATCCAGGCAATTTCATCCCATCTCATCATTTTTCCACTCCTCCATTGCATCATCATAATCATCAAACGAATCAAAATTTTCATGAAGATTCTCGACTCCATGCTATGCAACAACAGATTGACAACCTTATGCTCAACATGCCTGGCTCATCTAGTCAGAAACCTACGCTAAGGTCATTGATCAATCAACCAATTCATCCTTCGGTACCTTCACCGCCATATCCTACTGATTTCACATTACCGAAGTTTGACAAATTTCGAGGAACTAAGGATCCTCACGAACATGTGAGCTCATTCATGCATGCCTGCTTCAAAATCCAAAATAATGACGCTCTTATGCTCAGAACTTTTCGTCAGACATTAGGAGGAGATGTTGTACAATGGTACAATCATTTACCTCACCATAGCATTTATGCTTACGAGCAATTGATTAATCTGTTTTTAGAACGATTCTCCCTAAATGTACAAAGGAAAGTCTCATTGTCCGACTTATACAAGCTCAAGCAACATGACGATGAGACTGTTTATGACTTTGGAAACCGTTGGAGGGCTATCATTAATAAATTGCCATTCTCCCTACCAATGGAGGAGTTAACCAAAATGTTCACCCGAGTTGTCTAAAACCTATCTCTTGGTTACTCCAATTACAACAATACGGGACTTTTGAAGAGGCTTTGGCCCAAGCAAGTATCATAGAAGACATTAAAGTCCAAGAGGGTGTTTTAAAACCCTGTAGAAAAGAATGGCAACAAAAGGGCCAACAACGAAATAATAATTATGGCCAAAACAAACAAGCACAGGCTAGTACAGCCTCAAATGTTAACCAAGTTAATCAAGTGGTGGCGATCCAGCCCGTAATGGCTCAACAACAACAAGTAATGCAAAGTCAACCGCAACCAATTGCTTATCATGCGGTACCCACCCCTCCTCAACCAGCTCACAATACTGGGCCAACCATGGAAACTCGACCTTGGCAAACAAATCATCCCAAGCGACAGTTCACACCTTTAGATGAACCATATGCGGTCATATTCAACAAGTTATATAGCACAAATCAGTTAACTTTACCTGAGTTTAAACCTTTAGAACCATCTAGAAGGGGGAAGTATTACAAGGAGTACCTATTTTGTCCTTATCATAGGCAAAATGGACACGATATTAATAATTGTACAACTTTCAAACATGTGATCCAAGATCTTATTGAGATTAGAGCCATTAAATTGGATAGCCCCTTAGCCCAACAAAATCAAAACTTGGTGTATTTCAAACACCCCTTCCACATCGGGAGGAAGCTCCAACAACTTCAGGGGGAGTAACTTAGGTAACTCCTCCTAATCAAGTCAACCATGTACAACAATACCAAGGTTTTGTGGGTACTATTAACGTAGTAACCCGGGGTCAAAGGGCAAACCAACCAAATCAGGCTGAACCACGACCACACCGTACAAACTCCCGATCCACCTCGGGTAACGGTGACCCAACGACGTGTTAGTACTTCTCAACAACCGCTAAATCATTCTACTCAATGCCAACGACCCATCATGTCATTGAGTAGCCGATTAACTACCAGTTTAAAAATGGATTCTCCCAAGTTATCGATCTATGACCTCATTCAACAATATCCCCCGCATAGAGAGGCATTAATGGAAATATTAAAGTCAATCGAGCTTCAAACTCAAGATACTAATGCCTTCAACAACTTTGTGGGGAGTATTCAAACATGCATGGAGCCCTCCATCACTTTCTATGATTTTGAAATCAAACCTTTGTCAACGGAAAGTATAGATCCTCCACTGCATATCATGGCCAAGATCGATCACAAGCCATTCAAGAGAGTCTTAATTGAAACCGGTTCCTCAATCAATATCATTACAACATCGACGTTGAGTCATCTAGAGTTGTCGCCATCCCTTATCACCAAGTCGACTTTTACTCTTAAAGCATTCAATGATGCTTTATCTTCCACGGTTGGCACGATTATCTTGCCCATTGAGGTAGGGGCCCGAACTTTGCATACCTTGTTTCACATCTTGGAAGGGTCCATGGCATACAATGTATTGCTTGGACGACCTTGGCTTAGGGAGATGAGATGTGTCCCTTCTATACTGCATCAATGTCTGAAGTATGTATATGAGGGACAGGTTCATTGTGTACCTGCTAACATTGAACCCTTCAAACATTGCAACTATGTCTCAAATCCTTATGAGATTGTGTTGCCATCCACTCATCTTTTCTTGACCCCATCTACTTCTTCTATACCATCTTCTTTTAAAGCTCCCATTCCTGAGGAGCTACCCATCATATCGCAACCATCTTCCTCTTCTACTATTCCATCTCATTCACCACTTTATTCATCTCCTAATCTTCCTTCTTCTTCATCAGTGACCACATGCACATGTGGCCATGACCGATCATCTCTTTCCACGTCATTACCCCCTTCTTCTACACCTTCTTCAACATCACCTATTATTCCTCCATCTTCCCAACCATCACCAGTGATGTTTCACAAGTCGATGAAGCATCAACCCAACCAAATCCTTCCAATTCTTCTATCCCACATTCTTCTATTCCATCATCTAGTCCATCTCCCTCCCAAGTCAAGGTCCATCTAACCGATGCAGGTATTGGTGAGTATGCCATTCAAGATGTCCACATCACACCGTTCAATGTGCAAACGAGTTAAAGATTTTGGTCGTCCACATGACCAACATTTATCCATTGGATCGGTTTATAACATGGGTTCTATGCCAAATTCCATTAATTTTGTATATGGGGGAATAGAGTCATCTTCTAGTCCTACCACCATACTAGAACCCAAGCATCCAGTCCTTGCCAATATCAAAAGGATGGAGGGTTTTCCCTCTCGCTATTTCCACAGACATAATTGGCGGCAATTTGGCCTAGGTCGATACGAGCAAGGGGTAATCGAACGCATCGATATGCCATACCAGAGACCCACTGAGCGTTTTGGTCTGGGCTACCAACCACTTCCATCCCTTTCGTCTTTTGAACAAGCTTTTCAAAGCATTAATCTTAATTAAGAAGAAGAAATCCTCCACCCCGACGAATCCGAAGATGAAGCCTATGAAGAATTTGACGTCATGTCAAATGGTGATGAATCTGAAGAAGAGTCGGTGCCCATTTTTACTAAACAAGACGAGTTTTATCTCCAATTGTTCCCTCTCCAAGAAGCCATCTTTCGCTTGTTTCTTCCACAAGGACGAGGTGAACCACCCCCTCCGCCACATCCATAAGCCATAATCCAAACCTGTATTATATGTATATACTAAAATAGTGGTTTTCACCACTACCAAAAAAAAAAAAAATCAAAAAATTCCCAAAAAAAAAAAAAAAAAAAAAAAGAAATATCAAAATATATAAAAATACTTTATTGCTTTATGTATGTGTGTAATAGTGGTTTTCACCACTACAAAAAAAAAAAAAAAAAAAACTCAAACTACAAAAAAAAGAAAAAGAAAAAACAACTGAAAAACTATGTTGTTTTGCATTTCAGGTCTTCCGAGGTCTTCACCGGTATTCCCTTCCATTCTGCCCATCCTTTCTTTCATAAGTCGACAATGAATTTTGAAGACTTATTCACCCCGCTCCATAATCCATATGATTCGAATAAGCCAATCCCGATCAACCCAAACTTGATTGACATGGATCGGATTTCATCTCCTCCATCTATTTCAGAGTTCATCCTTTTCGAGGAATTGTTAAGGGCTTCCGCCAACTACATTCCTCCTTCACCTCCACATTCACCTTCATCTTCTAAGCTAGAGGTCTTCCGGCAGGACATAGACGAGAGCAAGGCGCAGGAGCCTGATGACATTTTAGATGACATAAATCTGATCCCTACTCCCCATCAGCTTGAGGAAGGTTCCCACATGTCTATTGAAGAAACTATCGATGTAGACCTTAGTCCAGACCAATATGGCACCCAAATTATGAAACTGGCTAAAAGTCTATCATCAGAGGAACAAGAGCAAATGATTGCTCTACTCAAGCGGAATAAGGAGATATTTGCATGGTCTTACAAAGACATGCCAGGCCTAGACCCTAATTTGGTTGTCCATAACCTCACCTTACAAAAATATGCTAAACTCGTCAAATAGAAACTTAGGAAAATGCATCCTACCGTGGCCCTCATAGTTAAATCGGAGATTCAGAAACTTCCGGATGTTAAATTTGTCGTCCCGATTGATTATCCTGAGTGGCTTTCTAACATGGTACCCGTTCGCAAGCCTAACGGGGGAATACGTGTTTGCATCGATTTTTGAGATCTAAATAAAGCGTGTCCTAAGGATGACTTTCCTCTTCCAAACATTGATACTCTTGTCGACACCTGTGCTGGTCATGAAATGCTTTCGTTCATGGATGGATTTTTAGGATACAACCAGATTCGAATAAACCCTGAAGATCAACACAAAACAGCATTTACCACACCTTGGGGAAATTTTTGTTACAGGGTGATGCCCTTTGGCCTTAAGAACGTAGGTGCAACCTATCAACGAGCCATGACTTATATTTTCCATGATTATATGCATAAGATTATTGAAGATTATGTGGATGATTTATTGGCAAAATCTAAAACTCGACAAGAGCATTTTGATGTATTGGAAAAAGTTTTTGATAGACTTCTAGAGCATAAAGTAAGGTTGAACCCTAAGAAATGTGTCTTTGGTGTTACCTCAGGCAAACTCCTAGGTTTTATTATCTCTAAACGAGGTATTGAGGTGGACCCAAACAAGGTCAAATCCATTATGGAAATGTGTCCCCCAACTAATTTGAAGGAGTTGCGTAGTTTGCAAGGAAAGATTAATTCAATCCGTCGCTTTATTGCACAACTTTCTGATAAATGTAGGCCATTTTGCCACCTACTACAAAAGGGGGTACAATTTTCATGGACAGATGAGTGTCGGAAAGCCTTTGATGACATCAAGCGGTACTTAGCGTCTTCGCCAGCCTTAGCTCCGCCTCGTCCGGGGGTCCCTTTCAATATTTATATCTCAAACAACGAGACTTTGTCTTAGGGACAATGCTTGCACAAAAGAATGAACAAAATCGTGAGCAAGTCGTCTATTATATTAGTCGAACATTGGTAAGCTATGAAACCCGATATGCTTATGTGGAAAAGTTGTGCTTAGCAGTGGTTTTTTCCACTAAGAAACTTCATCATTATATGCTTAGCCATACAACATATGTCATAGCTAGAGAAAACCCTCTGCGTTATATGATGTCTCGCACTTATAATAACACTCGTACCGCTAAATGGATAATGTTGCTTACCGAATTCGATCTTGAATTCATTAGCCAAAAATTTGTTAAAGGTCAAGTTATAGCCGATCAACTTGCGGAAGCTCCACTACCTAGTGATCATCCTTTGATTATTGAGCTCCCAGATGATTCGGTATTTGCTATCACTGAACAAGAAGAGGACATCATTTCGGAGGAAGATGTTGACATCACGCTATTTTTTGATGGCTCTAAGTGCGCGAAAGGTCAAGGCACTGGAGTTGTGTTTCATACACCTCAAGGGATTCCCATCCCTTTATCATTCAAACTAGACTTCCAATGCACCAATAATACAGCAGAGTATGAAGCCTTAATTTTAGGTCTTCAATCAGCCATAGCTATGAGCATTAAGCGTATTCGGATATTTGGGGATTCTCAACTCGTGGTTAAACAAATTACGGGAGAATACCAAGCCAAAGAACCTACCATTAAGCTTTATCATGATGTAGCAATGAAGTTGCTCTCTAAGTTTGATTGGTATGAGATCACTAGTTTGCCTCGTTCGACTAATAGATTTGCGGATGCCATGGCCTCTCTTGGATCATTGATTCCAAAGGACTCTCTTGGAGAAGTACAACCCCTAATCATTTCCACAATCTCTAAGTCTGCAATTGTCCATGCTGAGTCTAAGGATGAAAAAGATGTTTGCTTTATCCATTCGGATCCATATGAGCCTTGGTCTAGTGAGATAGTAGCCTTCCTCAAGTTTGGAACACTCCCATCCGATTTGTCTCGAACTGCCCGTCGCTGTTTTAAGCAAAATGCAACTCGTTTTGTTCTTTTGGGGGATGTGTTGTATAAACGTGGATATGATGGAGTACTCCTCCGCTGTCTAGAAGCAGGTGAAACACATAGAGCTATTGCTGAAGCCCATTATGGTACTTGTGGTGGTCATTTTAGTGGAATGGCCATTGCGAAGCGTATTTTACGTATGGGGTATTATTGGCCCACTATGGAACAAGATTGTTGCAAATATGTTAAACAATGTAAAAAGTGTCAAGAACACGCTAATTTAACCCATATACCATCACAAGTTTTACAGCCCATCCAAAGCCTTTGGCCCTTCTCACAATGGGGTCTCGATTTAATTGGCAAGATTTCACTGCCTCTTCGAGACAGACATACTTTCATCATTACAGACTATCGAATACTTCACAAAGTGGGTTGAAGTCGTTCCTCTAGCGATACGACGAGGTCCTAGAATTGTGGAGTTTATACTTCACCATATCATTTGTCATTTTGGTATTCCCTCTAAAATTATTTCGATAACGGCAAGTCTTTTAAGAATAAGGATGTTCGAGCTCTTTGCGAAAAGTATAATATCCAACATAGTTTCTCAACTCCTTATTACCCACAAGCCAATGGACAAGTTGAAGCTTCCAATAAGACCATAATTGCTATTCTTAAGAAACTTGTTAAAGAAAATCATAAAGATTGGCATACACAAATCCCCTTGGAATTATGAGCTTACGGAACAAGCATCGGAACTCCCATTGGGGCAACGCCATTTTCATTGGTCTATGGAGTCGAAGCAATCATGCCTCTTGAGATCGAGATCCCTTCCTTGCGAATTTCTTTGCAAGAATTTATCGATGATGATACTGCTCGACAAGCACGTCTTGATCAACTCACACTCATAGATGAAAAACGAATCAATGCTTTAGAGCATTTGCGAGTTTATCAAGACCGATTGAAACGTGCTTACAATGCCAAAGTTCATCTAAGAGAATTTCAAGTAGGGGATCTTGTCCTTAAAGAGAATCAACAAAACACCAATGCATTGTCGCATCTTCGAGATAAATTCGCGGCTAATTGGTCAGGTCCATATATGGTCACTGAAAGAGTGGGTAATGGAACTTATAGACTTGCTAGTTTAGAGGGAGAGGAAGAACCCGAACCACTTAATGTTATACACTTGAGGGCATTCTATGCATAGTTTGAATTTTATATGTACATATATACATGGCTTGTACAACAAAAAAAACAAATAAAAAAAAACAAATAAAAAAAAAAGAATTTGCATTTCATTGTTAGTTGCATACATCTCATTCAAAAAAATTGCATTTCATGTGCATACATCTCATTGAAAACCATAACATTTCATTTTCAGCCATAGTTGCATATCATGTTAGAGACCATTCTATCTTTTGGATATAAAATTTGGTCAAGCAAAAGTCATGTTGCCTTAATCTGGGGCACCTTCATAAAATCCATCAAACTGAATTGTCATTTGTACACCCATTTTCCATTTGCACATATTTACATTGCCAAAATGTTTTCAGTCACTCAACCATTCCTAGTGTTTTAAGCAAACTTCGAAATGCATTTCAAAGTTCTCTAGGGCCATATCACAAATTACACTAAATAAAATCTTGAGTATTGGGAAATGATTTCAAAAGCGGTCTTGAACCTATCACATTTTCACATCTTAAAAACATCTTGTGTCAAAGAGAGATAACACCATCCTTGGGTTGTGCCTTGAAGTGAAAAGGGTAATCCTCGTTTGTCCTATCATGCAAACATAGTCCATAAAACAAGTGGTTCTTACCACTATCACAAGCAATCACAAAATATAAATATAAACAGAGTAGTAAGGATAGGGTAAAATTCTCATCATACTTCGGTTGAGAATCCGATTCCCCAAAGCTCTAAGGAAATGAACATTTTTCACACACCACTGATCCCAAATAATTTGTAAGGATCATACTACTTGTCTAGTTAGACGGATAGGTAGTCATCCCAAAGGCTTACAAAGGTCTAAAACAACATGGACTATGGAGTTAACCTTCACCGGGGCTATAGACGCTTGACTGGCAGTGGAGTATACTCATTGCGTGGCGACATGTCTCTCCTAAAAAAGAGACCTTTGAATGCTCATACGGACAAACTAGCTTCGGGGTCTTCTCCATAACAGGGTTACCTAATTTATGCAAGATGAGGTTAATGAACACACTTGCACACACACAGGTTTTTGATTGCCTAGAGTCACTACCATGCTTCGATTTGGTTAATAAACTCGCATGCACACACATTTGGTCCTAGTTGAATTAGGTAGTGTTAGTAAGTTTGTTTGATACCACTAGCATGTTTGAGTCTTTGTAAAACAATCTTCCATATCAACCTCCATATCACCCTCCATATCTTTTTCCATATTCATGTCATTCCATACGTCATCCATTCACAAGCCACCAAGTTCGGTGCCCCTGATTAAACAATTATGATAACAGTTCGCTAAATCTAACTATCTAAAAGTATGAGTGCTTCTTAGTGCATATTTCATTTACTTAGTCTCGCATTAATCATCTATAAGTTTGCATTCCATTCCATCACATATGCATCAAAAACATTAAAACATATAAAAACATGCATCACAAAAACATAGGCATTCACACAAAAGAGAGTAAAACACCAAATAAATAAAAGCCATGTATATATATATGTATAAAGGTCAAACTATACAATGAATGCCAAAATGCTACAATATACAATAGAGCACCAAGGCTCATAAAGAGTGCATCTAAGCACTAAACTAACCATCAAAAGAGGACCCCTGAGACCTAGTAGGAGCCCTAGACCTGGTGGTGTGCCTAGACTCACTACGCCTAGAGACAGAGGAGGATGGAGGATCAGGCAACACAATGTGATGCCTAAACAATGTGTCCTCCAGAGCCTCAATGTAACGAGTCCTAGACCTAAGCCTAGCTATGTCTATCCCATGCCGTCGCTCCCGCTCCGCTAGCTCTGCCTGGAGTCTCGTCACCCTGTCATCCTGGGGCACCCTGGTCGCTCCATCCAAGTCCGCCTGCAGCTGGGCCATCCTCTCCTCCTGAGAAACTAACAGGGCATCCTACTGCTCCAGCTGAGCTATCCTCTCGTCCCGGGCAGCTAGCATAGCATCGCGCTCCGCTATCTGCTGCTGCAGCTGTGCCAGCTCATTCTCGTGCCCGCTAGGGGGTACCTCCCTAGCCTCTCCTGTGGCCTCTCCTAGGCCCTCTCCGCCATCCTCCCCATCATCTCCGCTCCTCGAAGCCTGCCGTGCCATCTTCCCATTTTGCCTTCGACTGTCAGATCGAAGGCGGGGACCCTCCCTGCGCTTGGGAACCTCCGCGGTTCCCTCGCCCTCTCCAGCCCCAGTGTTGGGCTCTCCGGCTCTACCAGCCACCATTGGTGGCTCCCACCTCGGCTCTACGGCCATCCATGTTGCATACTCAGCTTTCACCCCGACGTCGTCCACATCGGGGATCTCCATGTCCTCATCGTCCTCTGTCGCCTCCCTCCATGGCTCGGCACACGACAAATCCCCCTCTGATCTGTGCCTTCGATAGCGCACTGGCTCACCGGGGACATCCTGCCTCAATCCGACCTAGCGGAGTACTCGAGACATCTGTATGTACTCCGCCTCACCGTGGCTCCGCCCTACTACCCATCTAGCCTGTCACACCCATCTCAGGTGCTCTCCATCCCCGATCCACCTCGCCTCCCGCCAAGGCCTCCAAATGACTCGAGCATCTGTCAAGTCTGCCCATAGTCTCCTATACCATTGCCCCGATCTCACGGGGCGGCTCGGCTGTCTCTCCTCTGCCACTGGCCATATCCTACCATAAGCCTGGCTCACGTCCCAGTGAGCCCATGGCAACCCCTCCGGTCGGGCCACTTTGAAGTGCTCCCAGCCCCAGCACTAGAGCACCACACTGCAACCCAGGCCCTTCCGGCCCTGTCTCCGAACCTCATACAACTCCCGGTACACCTGTGCCAATAAAGCGGGTGCCCAGGCATACACTACCCTCTTAGTGAGCATCTCGCTCACTAAACCCATCGAGTTCCATGGGAACCCGCACCCGATGTTGTTCGGGGCCACAATGTTGGCCAACACGAACATCGTCAGAGCCTCCACCGCTCCCAACTCCTTGGCCGTATACATGGCCAAGTATGGGATCCCCCCGCTCTCCGTCCGGATCTCCCTCCAGTCATCCCCAAACACCTTGGCCATCTTTGTGGCCCTATCTCGTCCAACCTCCACCCGCGCCCCCTCCATAGGCACCTTGAGGATGCGGTATACATCCTCAAGCGTCACCGTCATCTCTCCAGTCGGGAGTTGGAACGTCCCCCGATTTGGATCCCACCTCTCGGCCAAAGCCGAGAGGTACCCCTCATCCGCCCAAACTACCTCCAACCGGGCTACCTCCGCTAGCCCCACTACATCCAATATCTCCCAGTCTTCCTGGGACAATGACCTCCTCATCCCCGGAATGATTGGGGAGAATCGGTGTCGTGCCTCTAACACCCTAAGCTGCAAAACAACAAAACAAAAATTTGTTACAAATTTTTCCGAAAAAAAAAAAAAAAACACATAATAAGTACTTGCTTAAATGAACAAATACCTCAGCTGGCTGCACTGGCGCGTCCGCTCCCATCTTCGCCATAGCTCCCGCGTGCTTCACTTTCCCACACAACCTTTCACTCCACTTCACTCCACTCCCTCAGACGCACTTCTCTTAAGCTCGAACGCACAAATGAGCGAAATTCTCACTGAAACTGTTTAAATAGCTGATTTTGGCACCCTGAAACGCAGTAGGGCGTTTCATGGCGGATTCAGACGCAGTCCTGCATCTGCAGAGTGCCTAAACACCGGCGGGCGTCTCTGCCAACCACAAACGCAGACCGGTGTTTGGTGTCAGTATTGAATAAAGGAACAAAACTTACAAAATTGAAGCTTACCTCCTCCAAATTTCATCAAATTGCATTCATCCATTCTTCTTATCATAATAAAACATTTTGTGAAGGTTACAACAGTTTTGGACACAAATTTTGTCATTTCTCTCAAAAAGCGCATCATTCATCATTGTTTTACAAATTGAGTTAAAAATATTCAAAACCTTCACAAAATTAACCACATTCATCAATTCTTCTGATCTATCGTCAATTTCATTCATTCTTCTTTCATCATGCATATTTTTGCCAAATCAAATTAAAGTAAACCTCGTATCTAGTGGTATATTCTATCACCTTGGCGATTGCAGCGATTTGCATCCATGCAATTCGGTAAGAGGATTAAACCACCATAAGGACACTTACCATTTATCATCATCAATTATTTCATTGTTTGAAAATTGGAAATCAATTTTGGGTATTCTACTTTTCAAGTGACCTCATACCAAGATTAATTTTCTCAACAGTTGTCATTGATGGCCTAGTTCATGGGGCCTTAAACATGGACAATCTTTCATATCGTCATTATTTTAAGTCTTGCTAGAGATTGTGGCTACCTAGGTTGATTGGTTCCGACCCGAGGAATTATCCATACAGTCACTAGGAGCATCTCTGGGTTCTGGACTCTTTCATGCATCTTTCATCTCTGCATATCAATGGCGCCAACAAGGCAATTTCATCAACAGTATGGATTCACACACAAGAGTTGGGGCATCCGTTATCAATTTCTAATTTTCCTATAGTGGAATTCATCTTACATGATCATGGAATTTACAGTTTGGCAAAAATCCCTTTATAATCATTGGGGCAGAAAACGGTCCATATTTCACATCACTCATATCGTCTTCAATCATATTCTTTTTTGGTTTGTACACCAACCCCTTTTCTGTTGGGACATAAACAGATGGTGCATGCACCAACCCTTTTTTTCACCGTTGGGGCAAAAACGGTTCATTATATTTCGAATTTCTTCCAATTGGCTTGTGAGAACCATTCTCGCTCGCCAATTGAGGGGGTAAGCTGAAAAATTTTAAATATTATTTTATTCTTTGGTCTTCAAAGTTGTGCTTTAGTCTTGAGAGAGAGTTGCGTCTGATCCAGCTTTTCAGGTGTCTTAAGTTTTTGTGCTACATTGTGTCTTCACACAAAGTAGTTCAAAAAGGGGCATCTGTAGACACCAAAATCCGACCACTTGTAAGTCATCTATACCTTCCCGCCGACCACGTGTCAGTCATCCATCCTTCCCGCCATTATTTGGCCCAAATCCACACTTTCCCACCATTATTTGGCCCAATTTCACTTTTCTCGCCATTTTTCATCCCCAAATTTATTTAAATTAATATTTATATATATTTTTTAATATATATATAAATAAAGTTTAAGTGATTTAATCTGAGCCGTCCATCCTTCATTTAATCTCATCCGTCCATCCATCTTAATCCGTTTCACAACCTAGATTTATTCTCTACCCTTGGATCCACTTTAATCTTAGCCACACGTTCAAAGTGTCGTTAAAACCCTAAAGTGTGCCCTAAGAGTAGATTATAAATTGAGTCACCTTGATGGCTCAAACCCTATCTATCTCTTCGGCTAAACCTACTTATCTTCCCTATCTAAGTCCGGAGTTGGTTATTGCTCGTTAATCCTGAGTCTTCTGAGTCTTCTACGGCCCTAAGTCTGAACTAAACCCTTTCGCCGCATCCATCGCCACCGCCTGGTCTCGCCGCGTTAACAGGAAAAGGTATAGATTCGTCTAAAGCAAGTAATCTTTCTTTATGTATTAATCTGCTGTTGAATTCTGCATTCTGTTTATTTTTATTTCATAAATCTAGGGTTTTATACTATTTTTGAGGGCTCACACAATGGAGCCCTCTTATTAGTTTCTAACTCTTTGATAATTTTAATGTGTGTAGGATTCTAGTGGTAGATCTGATTTGTTGATAGCAGCTGCTTAAGTTGGAGTGGTCCGAGCCAAAGGATACAACGAAGCCCACTCATTCTGTTGAGGTTAAGGATACATTCTTCGGAGACGCCACCACATTGTGCCAGCTAGGGTTTCGGAGAACCCTAGCACAAATTGTAACTTTGTATCACGAAAAGGGTTACAGGCCCTGTTGTACTTAAAAGGAGTTTCTAAACTCCATTGATTAATAAAAATCATTCATTTTGTACAAGTGTTATGCATTCATTTATTGTGATTTCTTTATTTCTGTTTGGCGTTGTATCTTTAATCTACAAAAGGATAATAGGACTCTTCCCTCAATAAGAGAGGAGTCCATTGATACACTGGCAGAAGATTTCCATCCTTGCCGCTTGGAGAGATGGCGATATGGGGAAACCACTTATGAACCTGGTAGAAGTACAACCAGACAAGAAAAGAATAGGGTGCGAAGTACTGGCTCGTTGCTGAATTCTTCATGCTAGTGAGCCTTGTATGTAGGGTTCGGGCCACCCATTCTACCCCAGTCAAAGAAAATTGGGTTGGTGTTCAGCCTTGAAGCGTCAAGGGCATAAAACTCCCCTCTAGAAATGCATTCGACCAAAGACACCTGCTAGGGCTGTACTGAAGCATTTATTGACAAGCCCACCACTCATGCAATGATGGAGAAAATATCGGTGTTTTTAAAGGCCTCCAAGGGTAAGGGCATCTGGGGCAGCTTGTTTGAAGGTAGCCCGCTCTTGAGATTCTCACACAGGAATTTCAATATGTAGCTGTTAGAGGTGAATCTCTCCATTTGTTTTCTTAAGATGACATTGCAAATAGAATAACCCTTGGGCAGACCCTGCTGTGGTGTGAAGGCTGCTTGTACATCTTCCTTCAGGATAGAAAATAGTTTGTGACCCGAAGCGTCTAACACTTGCCTGGACGCAGGTTGGTAATTCTGTGCGATAGCATAGATCAGCTCGAGACAATGGTGAGCAGGCAGGGTTAAAAACCAATAAATATGGGAGTAATATGCAGTAGCTCTCTTATTTTCTAGGGTGAGTCTACTTGTCATGAACTCTATGGTGTGTCGGAGATCGGATACACCCTTAGAGAGCTGTGTGTCTCTAATCTTCTCCCACCCATCAATTGGTGGTTCCACAAGCTGTTCTTCCTCTGAGTCGTCCCCTTCTTCATAATTTTGAACGACACATCCCAAAAGGTGTCCATCTTGTCGTGATTCCTAGGCTTGGCTTTCTAGGAGTCCCAATTCCATACCAGATCTCCCACTTTGAATGTGCGATCGGATGATTTCTTCTTGAACCAATCCTGGGTGGCCTGAGCATGCTTAGCGAAGTTCTGGTAGGCTTCTTCACAATCTTCCTCTAGCTGCAGCATCTAAGCTAATCTATTTTCCATTAGGCTAACTCCATCTTCTACCTCTAACAGCTGCAGTGCAGGGATTTCTACATGGATGGGTAAGATGGCCTCCTTGTCATAGACCAAGGCATAAGGTGAAGTCTTGATTGACTTCTTGACAGAAATTCGATCAAACCACAAAGCTTGATCTAGAAAGAGATGCCAAGTCTTTTTGTTTGTCTCTACGAGCTTTCTTAGCACCCTCAACAGAGTCTTATTGGTGGATTCTGCCAAACCGTTGCCCTGTGGATAGTAATTGGAGGATACTTTATGATATATCCCATATTTGTAGAGGAATTCATTGATTCTGATGCCTGTGAAGCCAGGGCCATTTTCTGTGATGATCACTTTAGGGATGCCAAACCGGGTGATCAATCCTTCAAGGAAGGCTATGACAGTCTCTTGATCTGCATGCTTTGTAGGAATCGCTTTGGCCCACATGGTGAAGTAGTCAGTCGCAGTCAATAAGAATTTATGCCCAGCAGAGGAGTTCGATGATATGACCCCCATGAAATCTAGCCCCCATTATTGAAAATGCATTTCCACTTGTATCGATTGAAGGGGCATTGCAACATTTTTATTTTGACCGACAAAATTCTGACACTGCTCGCATTTGCGACAAACTACGAAGGCATCAAAAAAGAGTGTGGGCCAATAATAACCTGCCTTGATGATCTTCAGCGTCGTTGTTCTCCCTGCGAAGTGACCTCTAGATAGTCCTGAATGGAATTCTCCCAAGACTCTCCTTTTATCATCATCTTTGATGCACTTGAGAAGGACACCATCAATGTTCCTGAAAAATAGGCCTTCGGGGTGTAGAGTGTATCGGGAGGACCGCATCCTGAAATGTCTTTGCTGCAATGCATTTAGATGCAAAGGACATTCACCAGTGTTGAAGTATCCTATTATCTTACTAACCCAATCCTTCTCGTCCTCTTCCTGGTTTGCGAAGCATCCTTCGAACAGTGCATCATCCCCCTGAGGTTTTGTAGCTTTGGCTGCTACGCTCTTCACCAATTCTTGACACAATGCGCAACCGCAAACCAGTGTGGTAGGCTTGATTTTAATGTCAAATTCTTGTATCTTGTTTACCCAGCTGGCTCTCTTGCTTCCCAATTCTCCTTGGATGATAAAATTACACACATTGGGGTGAATGACAAAAACTATGACTCAACTTTGGGAGATGAACTGCTTGAACTTCCTCAGTGATTTCATTACTGCATGCACCTAACGTTCTATGAAATTATATCTTTCTTCATGGGGATTGATCACCTGGCTCAAAAACATGATGGGGCGCTCCTCGCCATCTTCCCCCTTTTGTGTTAGGACAACAACATAGCTCTCGCGCTCCCCTATAGCATACAGGATAAAATCTCGAATGTAATCAGGATTGATCAGGATCGACGCCTGAGCGATTAGGGCCTTAATCTCTTCAAATGCTTCCTTTCTTTCTTTTGTCAAGCTAAATTCGATGCCTTTCTTCAGGAGTTGGGACATTGGCTTGATAACTTGGGCGAAGTCAGGGACAAACTTCCTCATGAAGTTGATTTGACCGAAGAAATATTGAAGTCCTTTCTTGTCTGCTGGGAGTGGGAGCTTCATTAGAGCCTCGACTCTGTCAGGATCTACAGTGAGGCCATTTTCTAATATCGCATGTCCCAACAACTTTCCTTCGTTGACTGTGAATATGGACTTCTTTGGATTGATTGAGATGTCGAACTCTCAGCATTTTTCAAAAATTTGTTGTAAGTGTATACAATGATCCTCCCTTCTTCGGGAGAAAACGGTCATGTCACCCAGATAGATGATGATAACCTTATTTAGAAGCTCACCAAAAGCAAGATCTATCGCCCTCTGGAAAGTGGCACCAGCATTCGAAAGACCAAATGGCATTCGCTGGTAAGCAAATGTTCCCCACTTGGTAGTAAATGTTGTTTTATGCTGGTCTTCGTCCCTGACCCAGATTTGATTGTATCCGGAGAACCCGTCGAGCAGAGAAAAATGTTGAGCTCCAGCCATCGAGTGTAAAATCTGATTGATCTGCAGAAGAGGGTAGTGGTCCTTGAGAGAAGCTTGATTCAGGTTGCGAAAGTCCACGCATAACTGTATATCTCCATTTTTTTTGTCTGACTGGGACCAAGTTCGCTACCCATGAAGAGTGCTTGATGGGATAAATGATCTTCACCTCAAGCATCTTCAGGAGTTCAACCTTCATTAGGACCACGATCTTAGGATTAATCGGTCTTTGCTTTTGTCGAAAGGGTTTGACCCCCTCCTACAATTCGATTGTGTGTTGAACCAGTTGTCGATTGTACCCCATGAGATCTTGATAAGACCAAGCAATTATGTCAAAAAAAAAATTGCACAAATTCTGTATCTGTTCTATCTCTTCTGAAGTGCAGTCGGTTCCAACTTTTATTGCTTTTCTAGGTTCAAGCTCTAAATCCCGATCATCGCTTTTCATTGACTTTGATCATGTGAGAGAGTGCTCGATCATTCTGATCAAAGAGGATTTCAAGGGTGATTAGTCTCTTGGGAATGTGGTTATTCTTCAATTGAACCAGCCCTTCACATTCTTCTTCATCAGAGCTTCTGTCTTCGACTATGGCGGCTTCTTGGATCATGAAGTTTACAATCTGCTCATCGTTGTCAAAGACTTGCCAATGTAGGTCTTTGTCTGGGATAAAGGATCTGTAGATCATCCTCACAGCTTTGGGCTTGTGCACCATGTCTTCTGCTGGAGAGTACTTTGCTGTGATGGATGCCAGCACATCGACATGTCGATTCTTTTCTCTTGGGATAGACTGCAGATTGAGAGATTCAAACTGGTCGAACAAGTCCCATACCCTATTGCGGTATGATTTTAGATAATGCTTCTTTGAAGTACACTTATTTGTGACTTGGTTGCAAACCAGTTCGGAATCCTCGAAGATTTGGAGTTGCTTTATGCCTAACTTATTAGCCTTCTTGAGTCCTAGGCATAATGCTTCATATTCTATTGCATTATTGGTGCAGCTCCATAGCAACCGGTAGCAATACTCCTTTTGCTCTCCAGATGGTGAGACTAGAAGGATTCCTGCTCCAATACCATTTTTACATCGGGCGTCGTCGAAGAACAACTTCCATAGTCCTTCTTGAGCACTTGTTCTATTCTCTGGTTGGGAGTGTTTTTTAGGCTTGGCGATCGCATGACATCCTATCCCGGTCTCCACCATGGCGTTAAAGTCTGCCAACGAGAAATCATCTTTGTAACTTAGTTGTGCAAGAGATTCCTCGACTAGGTCTACCTGCTCTACTTGTTCCACTATTGCATTCACTGGATCATTGCTCTCTTCTTCAGACATCTTATGCACAAGGAAGGAAGAAGGCTTCTCATTGTAGATCTTCACCTTCTTTCCTTTGAATGGAATCTCCAGATGAGAGTAATCCATGGACAGATATCCACCTTGCTTTGCCATGAATTCCCTTGACAAACACATACTGAAGTATGGCTCCAGGTCGACGACCACTACCTCTTGTATGACCGTGATCTGAGGCATCTTATGTAGTCGAATAGGAATGTTCTTGATCACTCCTACAGTCTTTACTAGGGTACCATATAGCTGGAGCACACATTGACTGCTTTGTGTATATTCCATCCCTATTTCTTCACAAACTGCTCTTGGCATGACTATTGTAGCGACCCCAGAGTCGATCATGCAGTTATGTACAATATACCCTTCCATTTGTAGGGACAGGTAGAACGAAGGTGGTCTATTATTTCCCATGATGGATGTAGATAGGGTCTGCATAAGAGCAAGCGATGCTGCCCCTTTTGCCTTAATTGTCTTCAATGATTCTTGTAGTAGGTCTACTTGTCCAGGTAGATGCAGTGCATCATACAAGCTAATTTTGGTTGGAATCTTCTTTAAATCTTCTACAATGTTGTACGCCAAGGATTTGAGCACTTCGGGTTCCTTTCTAGGTTCGTATCTGGTGCGATACTGATTCGTAGCTTCAACTCTTTGCCGCTTAGTAAGTGAAGGAAATTTGAGCTTTTCCTTAGCCTGCTCATTGGTTTCTACCTGAGGTGGTTCGACAGGGACCTTTTGAATTTTTCTTTGATTGGTGTAGGCGGAGGGTCTTCGTTCGGGGTCGAAGTAGATGATTGTCCCTTCTCGGGTTGAACTTGTGCTTTTAAAGGAGCCATTTGAGTAGCATCTACTTCTATTGCCTTCTTTCCTCCTCTGGTAAGTATTGCAACCGGCTCCTCCTCACCAATTATCAGGTTCTGACTCATTTGCCTAATGACATTGACTTGATCGCTACGACTACTGTTTGCCAGAGTTTGTACATAGTGTTGGTGCAGCGTGCATGTATTCTTCTCATGCGGATCATTGCACGTAGAGCACCAATATACATAATTGAAAGTGCTCGGGGCTTCATCAATTGTAGCATTCCTCGTCGAAGCCTTCCCTTGCTGGACTGCTTCATCTTTGGTAAGCGCAGGCGTAGGATAAGATCTTCTCAGTAGGAATTCCTGTTGCGCTTGCTTCTTCTTCATAATGGTCATGTCATTGGACAACATCTAAACTATAGAGTTTAGAGACTGCATCTCTTGCAAAATTTTAGTTTGTATATCATCGACTTTCGTAACGAGTGGTAATGAAGCCAACGTTAGTATTGGAGGCAGGGTGGGGTGTTGAGGTACTGCTGGTAGTACAGGGAATGCCGAAGTGACAGTGGGCTGTGGAGTTGAAAATGTAAGGAAATGAACTTGTGGAGCGATTATTTGAGACACGATAGGATTCATATTCCAAGATGAGATTAGGAGTGCAGGGGTTGCAGAGATTTGCAAAACAGCTTCGTTCGCATACTGGAATTGAAGGAATTCGAGAAGTATAGGCATTGGCATTCTTTGGGGGAGTTTTCCCACGCTATCAAGTCCATTTTTTCCCTCTTAGATAACTCATACAACTCAAGAAAAGTATTGACGTTAGAATATCTTACCATGAGACTGATATCAGGATTGAAAGCCCGAAGGAAATAGAGTGCTGCAGCTTCGTCGATTGGCCGAAGTCCAACTGGCACTCTTTGCCAGGTTTGAGCGAACCTAACATTGAAATCTATGCTTTCTTCTGGATGCCTCTTTATCGAAGTGAACTGATGCAGGATAGAGGTAGGATCACAATATTCATTGAAGTTTCCCATCAGTTGCCCAACTAACTGGTCCCATCCCGTAATACTATCGGGTGGTAGAGATCTATACCAATAGATGAGTTTTCCTCTAAGGGAGAGAACCAGAAGCTTTACCATAATTTGCTCTTCTGTAATGTCATGGATCACCGCTAGAGATATTATGTCTTGGATATGCTCCAAAGCAATTTTCCTAGTTCCATTGAACGTTGGGATCTTCTTTATGGCAGTAGGAGGCACTTGCCCTTATCCCACTAGATTTAGTGGTAACAAAGAATCCCATGTTGGGCACAACCTGGGTGGCGGTGGCTGCTGCATTTGCTATTGTTGCTGTTGCTATGCCATACTTGCTCCTGGATTTTGAGAAACAGGTATTCCTGAAGCTTTCCCTTGATTGCTAATAGCACAACTAATAGGAATGGAAACACTAGGATGCTTCGATGAGTTGGGAGGATTGGGAGGAAAGTTAAATGCTATGCTATCAGAAGTTAGGCCTTGTTCGTCGATAGCAGCCTCTTGCGAGGACGTTCCTCGTAATAGTGACTCGGGGATGACCAACCTTGATCGCTCCCCAAAGGCATCGATATCTAGCTCGAAGAACTCAGTTTCCTCCCCTCTATTCTTAACTCTCCATCTTGTTTGCATGAAGGCACATAATTTCAGTACTGGTCTTTACGACTTAAATATTCTCAGGTAAACAGAGTCGCCAGATGCTAAGAGTCTTTTGGTAATGAGAGCATCGGTTCTCACTACTACTAGTCAGGTGAGACTGACCGGGTCACACCGAGAACTGGTAAGAACTATTGGCCCTGGTGAAGACAAGGTTTGTGTTTAAAATATGGGACCTTGACTGGTTATGGATCTTATTGAGACAGACACAGTCGGTCCCACCGAGCGTGCCAGAAACTGTTGGTCATCAAATCTGCCTAGGAAAGGATTTTGAGTAAGTGTATGTGCCCTAGACCTGGACCAACATTGAAAGGTCGAAGGGAAGAGATGCCCCTCATACCAATCTCTAGAGAAATGCCGGCTCCTATGCTAAACTACTTGAGTGTTTTGAGATAAGAGTGCAGGAAAGAGATAAAAGGAGTAAGGTTAGAGAAATCGGCAGTTTAAAGTGGGAAAGAATAGGAAGCACGATCACTAACTAGCAACTTGAATAGAAGCAAAGAACACCAAGAATAAATGGAAGAAATGCGATATCAACCTTCCTATGTATCCTTCAAGCGAATTTCAGGGTACATTCCTCGATCGCACACTGGACGCAGGGTTCAGCATCCAGTATACAAATGAAGAAAGACAAAAGAATCAAGCACAGAAGGTAGCATAAAAGAAAGCCAATATGACGTTTTCAACTCCTATGTATCTTTCAAAATGAGTTTCAGGGTACAGTCATCAATCACACATCGAACGCAGGGTTCAGCATCTCGGTATACAAACGAAGAAAGATAAAAGAATCAAGCACAAAAGGCAGCATAAAAGAGAAGAGTTGAGCCCAAAGCTCTTTAGTATTGATCGTAGGACATCAAGTTATAGTAGCTTTCTAGCAGATAGTTTCCCACCTTTTAAAACATTACAATGCCTGGGATTTTATAGAGGACCCGACCCTTTGGGTCATAATTACACAGCAAGGATAAGTACACCCTCGAGCCCTGAGAATTTGGCTCCTCGAGGCTCTCGTGATCGAGCTCTCAAATTCATTATCAAAACTGGTAACTGCGACCAGGTCAACCAAGGAAAGATGCATTGATGAGCTGTCTAGACGTCCTTGGTCTCCGAATACGGTGCTTGAGTGGCCGCCATGCTCGTCAGGTTCTCCATCATGGCCTGATACTTCATTTTTTATTGCCAAAAATGAGCAATGAGCTTATCGTGCACAAAAAAATGTATTTATGAGGCACTTGATCACCTTGGGAAAACACCCAACTTGGAACACGTGCCCTTGAAGCACTTCACTAAGTCTTTGTTCACAACTTCACTTTGCAATGGTTTTGAGTCGAAGCAATAACTCCTCCTTGGTTTGTATTTCGCAAAATTGAGCTTCGCAAAACTACTTCGGGGGTGGGGAGTGTCGAAGCATATTCACTTCGCAAAATGGGCCTCTTCGTCTTTGCCACTTTTCTAACTAAATTATTTCACTGACGCCTTAGAGAAATGCTTCGCTGCGATCCTCTTTCAAAACTATGGTTCAAGAAGATTTTGGCTGAAGCAATTGTCTTCAAAATATGTTGCATTCTTTTACTTCGGGTAGAAGTACTTCGCACAAAATTAGCCGAAGCAAATGCTTCGCAATGACTTTTGGTGAAGTAAAAATGATTCGTTGATGGAGGGGCCCGAAGTGAGTGCTTCGATAACTTTTTGGCGAAGTACTTTCAATGCTCTTTCGAGTCTCGCTTCGCTAGTTTTCTGGTCGAAGTGACTGATGGAAACGCTTCGGGCCCGAAGTAGTTTTATTGTTCTTTCTTTGTATTTTACTTCGGCAACACCGCTTCACAAAAATCTCACCCGAAGTGGCTGCTGGAAATGCTTCGGGCCCGAAGTAGTTTTCTTGCCTTAGCCAATTTGAACCGTGGTCTGGACCTTCCTTCTTTGGCAAATTTGTTCTTTTGAATGTTGCTTCGCTCAACTTTCGCTTGAAGTAGTGGTTTGAAGTGCTTTGGGCCCGAAGTTCTTCACTACCCTTGTATTATTCTTCGGCAATACTATTTCGTAAAATTTTCACCCGAAGTAGTGCTGAAAACACTTCGGGTGTGAAGCTCTTCTCATTTTCCTTCGGCAAAGTTCTTTTCTCTAGCCCTTCTGACAGCGAAGCTCTTTCTTTTCTCTTTTATATACAAAGGGGTGGAAAATTACTGCAAATAAAAATAACAAAGAAAAACTTCACAAAACACTGTACAAAATTTGATTTCCTTTTCTACCCCTTGAGAAATGTGACAAAATTGTCAACAGTAGCCAATATTTTTTTAATAGTGGATAAAAAATCATAGTTCCTTAGATTTAAATTCCAATTAACAATAGCCCATTTATCCACAGCTTCCTCCCTACCATTTCGAACATCAAAGGCAATTAATTTATTCTCAATAGCAGCTTTAATCCTTTTAAAGACAAAGGATTCATCCCTAGCAATATCCTTGAAACTTCTTTTATTCCTCTTCCACCAGATACCCCATAAAAAACGAGGAAGAACCATATCCCACACCCTAGTGAGGTTGTGACTAATGAAGGAGGATTTCCACTGAGTGAAAAGTTCCTCGAAAGTTCAAGGTAGCATCCATTTGATAGAAAAATAATCCAATAAAGCATTGAATATTTTATTTGAGAAATCATAATGGATGAAAAGATGATCCATAGATTCAACATCCTTAGAACATAAGAGACAAATATTGGGAATATGGAATCCTTTCTTACATAAATTATCAATAGTCAAAATTCTATTTTACAAACACAGCCATAAAAAAAGTAATATTGGAGATCAAATGGAGATACCAAACCCTTTTTGCTGGAAACGATCCTCCCCTGGACAATGATTGGGACTCATATGTAGTCTTGACAGAAAAAAGACCTTTAGGAGAATGAGTCCATAGAAGGAAATCCTTGTCATTCTATTGAGAAATAAAGTACTATTGCAGCAACACATTCAAACTTTCTAAACTCTAAAGGATCCAAAGGTCAATTGTATGTAAATTCATATGCTTCCAAATCCTCTTGCCATTAGTGATAATTATGTAATCAATTACATTTTCTCCATATTTCAGTGACAAAGGAGTCATAAACTCATAAAATTTGGGACTAAGAAAGAAAGATTCAAGAAGAATCCAAATATCCTCCCAAAAGAACACATCCTTACCATTCCTAATATGCCAACACATACCCTCTGTAACCAAAATTTTGACCCCAAGCAAACCATTCTAGATCACAGAGCTCTTAGGAGGAGCAACACTTCTAAAAAAACGAATGTGATTTTCTATATAATTACCTCTCATAATATCTTTCCACAGATGGTCCTCCTCAATACATAATCTCTTAGGTTGTTTTTGCAATCAATTCCTTATTGAACAACAAATTTTTGAACCCAAGATCACCTTCTTTCTTAGAAGAGCAAACCCTATCCCAAGAGACAAGGGACACCCTCTATTTATCCTCCACCCCAGCCCATAAAAATATCCTAAAGATATGGTCAATACTCTTCCTCACTTTGAAGGACATTCTAAAAAGAGACATGTAATAGACAAGAATGCTTTGGAGGATAGCTTGAAGTAATTGCAACTTACCTGCTTGGCTCAAGAGATTACCTTTCCACCCATATAACTTACTTTGAATCCTATCCAACACAGGAGACCACAACTCCTCCTTCATCCTCACAATAAATAATGGCATGCCTAAATATAAAGAAGAAAGGTTAGCAATGCCACAACCAAAAATCCCTGCAATTCTATGTTGAATCTGCCCCCTAGTATTCACAAAAAAAATTGACTTTAATGGAAGTTAATTTGTTGGCTAGAATATTTCTCATACAACTACAAAATATTCAGGAATTCCTTAGCCTCTCTCACAATAGCCTCTCCAAGAAGTACAATGTCATATACAAACTGCTGACAAGAAATTGCCTTTGCAATACCAATAGGTCTAATACCCTTAATCTTAGAGAACAAGGTAGCAACAAGAATTGATCTTCCTAAAGCTTCAATGATCAAAGTGAAAAGATATTGAGACAAGGGATCACCTTGACTAATACCTCTTTGACCCCCCAAAAAACCACTCGAAATCCCATTGATGATGATAGAAAATTTTGCATAGGACATACAAACTCTAATCCACTTCCTCCATAGATCCCCAAAGCCAAATTTCTACAACACCTTGTCAAGGAACTCCTAGGAGATCCTGTCATAAGCCTTTTGCATATCAATTTTAAGAAGTATTCCAACCAACCTACTTTTGGACATAAAATGTAAAGCCTCATGAACTGTAATAATACCATCCACAATCTGCCTACCATGAACAAAACCACCTTGAAGAAGAGAAATCAGGATGGGGAGAAGCCTTTTCAACCTATTAACAAGTGTCTTAGTAAGCAACTTATATAGGGTATTGCATAAGCTGATAGGTCTAAAATTCCTTAGAGAAGAGACACCATGTTTCTTCAAAACCAAAATAATAAAGGTAGTATTCCATGCTTGCAACAAAGAGGAAGAAGATTGAAATTCTCTTAAGGCTTTCAAAATATCCGAACCAAGAAGGTGCCAAAACCTTTGAAAAAAACCAGTAGGGAACCCATCAACCCCAGGTGCTTTGTCCTTATTCATACTAAAATATCTAGATGAATTTTGTAATCTTATATTGCTAAGGATTTTATTATTGCCTCATAAGTAAGGATAATCTCGAATAATTTTTTCCTTTCATGTTTTACTAAGTGTAAGGAGTCACCTAAAAAGTTCAAATTTTAGACCATCTAAGATATTAGATTTTTCTTAGATAAAGATAAAGCCCACACCAACATCAATTGTAATGAAACATTATTTGTTTTTAGGAAATTATCTTGGATGAGCATGTCTTTATAGCAACAATGAAGGTGGACAATGGATATTCTGTTAATTTTATCAACAATGTTTTATTATCGAAATTTATTCCCTCTTATGTTAATTTTTAAAATTCTTTTGAAGATAATTTCAATGTGTGTAATGTTGAAACTATGGTGATATATTTTCCTTTAAGAAATTTTGTATATATCCATGTTGAAACATTAATTAGTGTTTTATAACTAATTTATTATGTTAAAATAGGCTTGAAAAGTTGAATTTCATGTTAAATAGATGGCTAAATATATTTTTTATTGTCATATTTGTTTAAAACTTTGTTTTAAAAAAAAAAGCTAGATTATATTAATTCAGAACATTACAATAGTATGGAGCTAACACTCTCCACCAGCTGAAAAATAAAATAAAGTGGATAAGAAGTAAAGCATCCATAATTGAATATATATATATATATATATATATATATATAGATAGATAGATAGAATAGAAGCTAATAGCAACAAAAAGACTATAGTTATATCTTACTGCAATACACCATATATCAACACATCTATGGGAGAGTTTGTTATATAAAGAAATTATAGGTGTGTCTTCCTTGATACCTTCTGATTTTAAAACTTTGTTAGGGTTGTCAGCTCCTTGAAATTTTGAACTCCATGATAGTTGAATGGTAAGCTTTTATATGTTATTTCTGTTCATAATTTGTTTTTTATTTTTTCCTTAACATATTTGTTTATATGTTTGTTATGGTTTTATTTAATGTCATGTTCATAATTTTTTTTTTTTCCTTAACATATTTGTTTATATGTTTTTTTATGGTTTTACTTTAATGTCATGTTGAGATTCTATGTTCAAGTATGGGAAATTAGAATTTGTAGTAATTGAACACTGAAATATTTCTAAGTTTTAGGTTTGCATGACATCCTAGATTATGTAGTGCTACATTTATTTATATTTTATTAGGGTTTTACTTTAATTTATTAGAATTTTAATTATAACATTTCTTTAATGCCAATTAAAACTAGGAAAATTAACATCAATGATAGTTGAGATTTTGCACTACCACGTTTATTTATACTTTACTAGGGTTTTACTTTAATTTATTGGAATTCTAATAATAACATTTCTTTAATGCCAATTAAAACTAGAAAAATTAACATATTGATAGTGGATTTTTTGATTGTTGAACTTATATAATAGTAAATCTTATAAGATTATGTTTCAACAATTAAAATGAAATGAAAGAAAACATATTCTCCCTAACCTATAGTTTTAAGCCAAACCCTACTAATCTTATTTTTATTTTAATTTTTTAAAATAGGAAAATTGGTAACACCGTTAGGTGTTGTCATTATAAACCATGACAAGGTCAATGAGATCCCAACTTTCTTGGGCTTGGTGGTGCCATTATAAACCTTAACTCGTTGGATTAGACAAAATCAACATGACCCTGACCTATGGGAACAAACAATGGGTAAGATTGAACCTTTGGTATGGGGGACAACCAATGGGTAAGATTGAACCTTTGGTATGGGGGACAACCAATGGGTAAGATTGAACCTTTGGTATGGGGACAACCAATGGGTAAGATTGAACCTTGGACCTTACCAAAAGAAAAAAAAGAAAAGTAAAACCTTAACCACTACCTTATCTTTGTTAAATTAAAAATTAAATTTACAGAATTTTTTTAAAAAGTCTTGATTCCTTAAAATTTAAACTTAAATCTCAAATTTAAATACTTGAAAATTTAAATTAAGAAATGTAAAGTACATTCATAACCATAATAAGATTTATGATGATCATTCAAAACATCTCAAAGGGAATCGAGAAACATGCTTCAACTCAACATGTAAGAATTTTTTAACAATTATTTATCTAAATTTAAAAACTAATTTAATAATAAAACATTAAATTTTGCTTAATCAAATTTATTTTAAATATCTTAAATTAATATTTTAATTACATTTATAATATAAAACATAAATTCCATCTCACATCTTTATAAATACAAATGAATAATTCAAATCTTAAAAAATAAAATTATATACCATTTATAAAATTATATACCATTTATTAAATAAACAACTCCCATAAAAATCTTCTTATACATTACTGTCTAAGCTTTCCACACTTTGACAGACAATACAAAAGGGAAGGAAGTGCAACCACACAATAGAAGACAAACATCATCTGCCATAAGCAAAAAGATGATGTGGCTGCCTTGATTTGAGCCTCCATATCCGCAATGTTTTCTCTCTTCCGACCCTCTGTTTCTTCTTCTGTAAAGTAAACGAGAAGACTCATAAATGTGAATATGCGGGAGACGGCAGAAAAACACAAGCGCGAAACTCGACAAGGAGAAGATGAAGGGGAAGCCAAGAGAGAGTAGAACACCCAAAGTTGGAAGACGAGGGAAATTGTGGTCAATACAGAAAGGATATGTTCAAGCCTGATCAAAGAAGGGGCAAGGCGATTCCGTGATGCCGAGGTCTTCATTTTGTTTCGCAGGTCCTCTGTATGAAGAACTGGATGTTATGTATTTAGATTTATAATGTTTGGAAGGCTCCTCCTCAAGGGTCAAGGGTCAAGGCAAGTGAATGAAAGTATCGCCATAGTTTCCCCGAAAGCGGATACCGACATGGAAGAATAACTTTTTCCTCGAAGAAAACGTAGTACTAAAGCACCGGAAGATGACATGAAATTGGGATGCAATTTCTTACACCCTGTCTATAAAACCCTCCTTCAAGCTGCCCAAAACTATGGGTTGGGGAATACCATATTCGGAGTATTGAAATTTTAATTATTAAATTCATTTAATTTTTTTTTTTTTAATTTCTATGACCAACTTACAACCATGATCCCTCGTAAAGCCCAAAGCTATACTTATCAATAGAGAATTTAACATAAAGCCACCACACACTCGCCCCCTCACACACTCGCCCACGCCATGGTTTGAACCTTGGACCGTCCGAAGAAAAGTCAAAACCCAAAACGTTGCGCTCACCCTAGGTGCATTTTTTTTTATTAGTTTTATTCAAATTTTATAAAATGGAGGTTCACAATATTAATCATGAGACCTACTTTATTTATTTATTTTAATTTTTTTTTTTTGATGAAAAAGCCATTATATTAATAAAATAATGTTTAATCAAACAAAAAAGGGTGGGTGGGATTAGCACACCCTCATAAACGAATACATTAACCATTGTGGTTAAGAGTATACAAGAGTGTCAGAAACAACCCACAAACTGTCAATAACAACTGCCAAAACAGTATTAAATATGCATTCGGAAAGAAAGAAGCCGAGAAATTACTGCCACTTGGAAGGGGAAGGAAGATGCACATGACTCATAATGCAGGGTGCATTCCCCCAATGATCCATGAGGGTACGCAAGTATTACAGCTCCACTTGTACTTTTTTAACCTGTACTTGAATCTGTAACCAACAATCAAAGAATATATCATATTTATCAACAACAGAGAAGACATGTCCAACATCTTACTGAGAAAAAACATCTCTATTCCGGGACTTCCATAGATAAAACAAGGTACCAATTCTAAAAATATTCCAAACAACATCCAAGTTGAAGGAAAAAGCAATAGGGTCACCCAAAATAGCATGCACCCAAGTAAAATCCTCCTGCATAAAAGGTCCGAAAAATTCAAGAAGCCACTCCCAAGTCGACTGAGCCCGATCACAAGACCAAAAAACATGCGATAAATCTTCCGCTTGTCCACAAACCGGGCAAATGAGATTATGAACACCCAGATGCTTGAGCCTATCGCCAACAAGTAACCCTTGATATAAGAGACTCCAAGCAAAAAAACTCTGTTTAGGTTCAATATAAGTAGCCCAAGCAATCTGAAACCTCTTATTCCATTGGGAGGGAAGAGAGACTAAATTCCATCTCAGAGTGAGCTTATCAACCATTGGAACTTGTGGGGTGAGCCATTTGTAACCAAGATGAGCTTTATATTGCAAAACAAGAAGCTCCCCAGGCCAACACCAATCTGACCACCAGACTCATTCCATATAAAATGGAGGTTCACAATATTAATCATGAGACCTACTTTATTTATTTATTTTAATTTTTAACCACTTAACTCATTCCATAAGGACTTAATTTTGAGTCTTAAAGGTTTTAAGAAATAGTTTTTAATCTTTTTTATTGGATAAGACAGTGTTTTGAAAGGGATCCCAACTTTTTTTTACAAAGTGAGACTGCCAGAGATCAGAGTCCCACCCTAAAGCTCAGGCAAAAACAACAGAACATAAAAGTTTCCAGCCAAACAAACCAATTAAACACTTGTAACAGACTAAAAAACTACATACAAGATAAGCCTCGAAAACAAAAAACATTCAAACCCATAAAGGAACCAAATTTTTCCAGCGAGAAATAGGGACGCATAACCCGCAAAAAATAGATGCAACCCACGAAGGAGGAAGCCTTGATTCACGTAGTACCCAAATCATTCTTTTGCTTTTGAGTCATTCCGCAGATGTCTTGAACATAAGAGATCACCACTTAAAGAGTGCCCAAAAGAGCTTGGTGTTTTACCTCAAGGTCGGTGATGAAGGGCGGATTGGTAGGGGGTTCATATCCTATCAAGGGGGAGGCCTCATTTGCATCTTCTAAAATCTTTGAAAATTTTGATTTCTTGCACGTTGGACGATTGTCTTTCGAATCCATCACCTCGATCGAGATCGAGGACTTATCAGCCTTTTCCATATTGGAAGGCAACCATTTAGAACAACAAGCACTAACCCCTTTAAAATCACTAGGGGTCATTGCATTGCTCCTAGAGCTAGCCTTCTCTCTCATAGATAAAGAGGGATCCAATGAGTCCTCTGAATTTGACTCAGAAGGATCACTAGAGGTCTCAATTGTCGTAAGACTCATATTCAAGGTTGACGAAATTTTTTGAAACTTGATTCTTGCTAAAGCCTCCTCCACCTCCACTCCTTTAGACTTCGTAACATGCTCAAAGGTTAACAGGATCAACCCTTGGTGGATTGGATCCAGTCCCTTTTCGCCTCTCACATCCGTTAGGGATTTCACCAGAGTGGTAAAGGAACAAAGGAATATTCATGAGACGCTTCCTCATTAACTAGTTCAAAAACATCATATGGAAACTTTGAAGCACCAACCTTTTTGTGTCTAGGGTGAAATAATCCATGACAATCGAGATAATTTGATTCCATGGTGCTTTGAGCGCTTTTGCATCAAACCCATTCTGCTTCTTTGGGAGATACTCCTCCTTTCCCCAAAAAATCTCAATTCCCTCTTAAGGGAGTGTTTCTTCTTGTTATGAGCAACTCCATAAACATGCAAACTAATCACTTCTCCTATCAATTCCACTGAGAACTAGAATTCAATACCACCGAATTAAACTTGACCCTTTCTCCACGAATGTGCTAGCATTCTAGATGAACCCCTGTGATGTCCATGAAAGGATATAATACATTTTAACAAACCCCCTTTACAAAATATATTTTTGACTTCATCATCAGTAAACAAAATGCTAGGTTCAATTGGAACCTTACACACTTTTTGAGCAGAATGTTGGCCCATAATGCTTCTCCACCCAACAAGGAAACAAAGGTCTGAACACACACCCTGACTACAAAACACAGTGGAGACAATTAACTCGGACCAGATGAGCAAGTTTAAAGACCCAAGCAAACACTGGAAATCACCTTCAAAGAGATTTTGAAGTATTTGCACCAATATTGTAGATGATACGAAGAAAAATCCCTTAAAAGCAAGCATGTATGATGCTTTATTGATTCCTAAAAATATTGATTTGCTTAAAGTAGCCTTAAAAAATATGTCATCAAATGGATCTAGCCTTTCAGATCTAAACTTGGATCAATACCAACAAACTTATGGGATGTAAAAAAATAGGCCTTATGATGACATTAAAAGGCTAGAGGATGAAAGCATCGATTTGGTGGAATATAGCCTAGAATTTCTTGAAAAGTTGATTGAAGAGCTGCAAACAAAAGATGGATTTTCTTTAAGATATTTTAATGCAATAATTAGCATCGAATTGGAAAATTATTGTATATTAGAGTTAGATAGCCACAAGCTTCAAGATATCATGAACCAAATACTCTAAATAATAGAGATATGGAAGCTATATTTTTATGGAGAAAGATGCAAAAATGAAATTGAAACCAGGATAGTCCTAAAATCCATTCCTGATAGGATTAGAAGGTTCTCATCTCGACTAACCTAGAGTTGTTCAAACAATGCTACTAAATATGAAGCACTATGTCTAGGCTTACTAAAAGCAAAAAATATGGATATAAAGAGTCTCTTGATCTATGGTGACTATGAGTTGGTCATAAAATCAGTTTCTAATTAATACAGTAGTAAATATCACTATCTCAGAGCCTACTAGAACAAAGTCTAGGATTTTCTCAGTCTTTGATGCCACCAATGTAAAGGCCATGCCAAGAAGCAAAAATGCATTGGTAGATATACTAGCCTCATAGGGAGCATACTTTAGCCCTACTTCTAGAAATTAGAAAGATTAGTCATATTGGTCTTCCATCCATCAGTTCTAGACAAGGATAACTTCTAGGAAGTGTTTGATAGTGATGAGTAAATAGTGATTTTTTAACACAAGAAGTTATATATTCAAATGACCCGTATGATATGAAAATACTTGTTAACAATGAGGATATTATATAGTTGAAGAACATTCATATCCCTAAGGTTTTGATTACTTTAGAAAGCCTCTTTGATAACAATGATTGGATGACAAGTCGAAGGATGAATATTGATGATAATGAATTCAAGGAAGTCCAAATGGAGTCTAGAAAGGCGATCAAGGTCAAAAAAGGTTGCACTCAAAAGGAAACATATAACCTCATTACACTTTACAAAGAATTAAGATATGTATTAGCTTAGAGCTATTCCAATCTCAAAGTATATGATAAGCAAGTCATTTAGCATACCTTTGAGTTACTCTCGAATGTCAAGCCTTTTTGATAAAATCAAAGACCAGTGAATACCAAGATTGAATTTTAATGAAACAAGAAAATTTTAAGCTACTAAATACAAAAATCATATACCCCATCAAGCATTTCACATGGGTGGAAATTTAGTTCTAGTCTAAAAGAAATGTAATTAGATCCAGTTGTGCTTTGACTTCTAGAACTTAAATAAAGCTTCATTGAAGGATCATTATCCTTTGCCAAAAATAGATCAAGTATTGCAAGTAGTGGCTAGAGCTAAAATATTTTTCCTTTTGGATGGATTCTCCAATTTTAATCAAATCTAGGTAAAGGACAAAGACTAGTATAAAATAACATTTACCCTGAAGTTGGGAATGCCCTGCTTATTAGAGAATTCCATTCAGTCTCTCCAACACCAGGGATATCTTCCAAAGAGCTATGAAATTTGCTTTTGGATAATTGGTAAACAAGATAATTCTTATCTACCTAGATGATATAACTATGTTCTCTTATGACAAGAATCAACATCTAGATTATTTTAGGTTAATATTTGAAAAATGTCAAGAGTTCAAAATCTATCTAAAATCCTAAGAAATTTATTTTTGTATTCCATGAGGGAAAATTGTTGGGACATTGTTTCAAAGAAAGGGCTATCCATTGATCTGGACTAGGAAAGGCAATATTATCACTTCCCCTACCTATGAACAAGAAGACTTTGCAATATTTCTTCACATAGATCAACTTTATAAAGAATTTTATCTTAGACTTTGCTCAAGTTGTCAAGCCCATGACTATGTTGGTGAAGAAAGAGGTGTCTTTCATTTAGATAAAAGAAAGGAATGAAGCTTTTAAGAATATTAAGTAGGTAATAGCTAAAGCTTCAGTTTTGGTAAATCCAGACTATGATAAGGACTTCATCCAGTATGTGTATGGTGTAGAGGAGAGCATAGTTGCAGTGCTTACACCAAAGAAAGAAGATCAAGAAGAGAATCCAATAACTTTCATTAGTAAAACACTATAAAAATATGAGGAGTGCTACAACTTCATTGAGAAACAAGTATTTGCTCTTATAAAATCTCTTAAGAAACTAAAGCATTATATATCATAGAGCAAAACCATTGTCTATGTTATACATTTGGATGTTTGGAACTTCATTTTACAAGGAGAATTGAGGGAAAACAGAGCAGGTTGGATAGATAAGATCTAGGAATATTATTTAGATATAAGACCAACAAAGCTAGTTTAGGAAAGAGCTTTATGTTAACAACTAGCTAATTTAGTGAGAGAAGAGCAAAATATATGGTTGGAAGATTATATCAAGCTAAAACCAGAAGTAGAACTAGATGAGCAAAGTGATTTGGTATCTGACTTGATCTAATATTTTTGGTGGAAAAATATAGGCTTCAAGCTCTAAATTATGCCATCATTGACAATAGCCTATACCAAAAGGACTTTGTTGGAGTTCTTATATTTATCCACCTGAAAGAAGCAAAGATGGTAATAAATAAATTCCACTCATGCTTCTTAGGAGGACATTATTCTAGGTAGAAAATAGCAACTAAAATCTTGAGATTCATATATGATTGTCCAAACTCTTTGAGGATGCATTCAAAGTGGTAAAGGCTTGTAAGACTTGTCAAAGATTTATGGGAAGGAAAAAGAATGTTGCACTCCCTGTTTGACTAGTAGCAATGGATGAGCATTTTTAGCAACGGGGGCTTGATTTCATTGGGGTCATTACCCCAAATTATTCTATCAAACATAAGTACATCCTTAATACAATAGATTATTTCACAAGGTGGCTAGAAGCAGTAGCTATAAAGAAGGCAAGCCAAAAGGTAGTGATAAAATTCCTAGAGAAAATCATCATCAAAATTGGAATTCTAGAGACTATATTAATGGATAATGGGTCTGCATTTTTGGGTACTAAATTCCTTGAATTTATCTCTAAGTATGTCATATAATTAAAAGCTTCATCCAATTATTATCTGTAAGGCAATGACATAGTTGAATCGACAAACATAAACTACTTGTAGATTATTAAAAGGATTATTGGAGAAAATTAGAGGAACTATCATCAGATGTTGGACCAAGTGCTACGGGTAGACATGATTACATCAAAAGAAGCCTTGAAGGTATCTCCATAATCTCTAGTTTATAGCAAAACCATTGTACTGCCATTACATTTAGAGCTTCCTATAATGAAGCTAATAAACACATGGGATTGCTCAAACATGAAGCCTATGGAAATAATAATGGTTGAGTTGTTGCTTTAAAAAAAATAAATATAGAAAGCATATAATAACTTCCAACAACATCAGAAGATACTTAATAGGTGGTTTGATAAAAATACCTCTTTGTAATATTTTAGATTTGGATATTTAGTGCTAAAATGGGATGTAGATAGGGTCAAACCTACCAAGCATCAAAATTGTGTTTTGCTTTGGTCTATAGCCCATATCAGATCATTGAAAGCCAAGGATTTAATTATTTTAAATTAACCACAACTAAAGGCCAAAAATTGCCAATTCTAGTAAATGGCCAACATTGAAAGCATCTAACATAATAAAGCATGCTAAACTCTATATTATAGTGTAAAATATATTATATAATATAATATAAATTTAGCATTCAAATAAAATCTAGGCTATCAAAAGGCTATTGGCTGAAGAAGGCAATGAAAATAAATCAAAAATTAGATCAAGGTGTTCATAGGAACCAAAGCTTTGGGAGAAGCAATCAAGTTACGATAAAAAGTGTTTGAATTATGACACAAAGAACACATGCACTAATATTATTGTGATATTAATGGTTATAAAACACTTATAAAAGTAACCCATTAGATTTGTTCAAAGCATTCAAGCACTTCGTAATTTGTTGAGCAAAATCCAAGAATAATAACCTACTTCCCTTGTTTTAAATTGTGACAATGGTCATGGATTTGAGAAGCTAGTCGACCTCCTATGAAATGTTGTTGAACCTGTATTGATTGGTGAGGCAAAGCATTTGAGGAGCACAATCGAGCAAACATCCACAAAAATTTTAGTGGGTCATCATGCTAGATGTTCCTAGGACTCCTTGGGATAATTCATGCCTAGAAGAGTGCATGCCTACCTGGAATTGGTTGAAGTAGTAGCCAAATATTACAATGCAAAATTATGAAGTATAAACGATATCAATGGCCAAGTAATATTCTATTTTTATATAATATTTATAGATGACTTTTCTAGAACCATTCCCCCTTTCATACCTAGATTATTTGACCAAGAAATCCAAGTTATTTTTTACACCAATAAAGTAGAATCATGGCTAAGGAAATAGTTAGCCATAAATGTAAAGTCTTACTCAAATTCTAGATTGCATAATAATTTTTAACCCTATCTCCAAGAATGTTTTACTATGATAGATATTATTTTTGGTCTAGAAAAAAATAAAATGGTAAATGAATATGAAATAACCATGGACTATGCCATCAAAAACTCCCAAAATCCCATTTATTTTTACTGAGCCAAATTCCTTAGTGATTGAATGCATGAACAACTTATAGAATCTAGTTAGGGATGATTTTTCTAATATCCATCCTATTTGGCCTAGATTTTTATTTATTTCAAATTAGACATATTCTTGTACCTTCAAATTCAAAAGAGAGATGATGATGGAAGAGTTTTATCTATAGTAGACTAGACACTAACTCTCTAGATGTCCAATTATTTCTATGATTTCAATAGGTTTTTCCTTGGTCCCACGTTGTCATGCATAAAGCGGTAGATTCCCTAGTTTACAAGGCAAGCAAAGGATCACATGTAGAACTAGTGTGAAAACTAATGTATAGATTTGTCGTGGAGCCAATTTGGCTTCCTCATTTTGTAATAGAATAGATTTTTGGTCAAGATTTTTATCGTTATATGGGCTATGTTGATGCAAAACTTGGTGGTAGAGTGAACAAAGGCTCTTTATATCACTTGCCTTTTGATTATGGGTTAAATTAGTCTCAAATCCTAAAAATTCATTGAGGTATTGAAGCATAGGATCCTGAACATGAAGATTAAAGTAGTTCCAGACAGGTGGAATTATGACCTAGAAGTTATTCTAAATAACTACCTCATTAACTTGAATAAAAATCCCCCTACATTTGAGAATAATCTGAGGTTGGATATAGAAAATACTAGATATTTGGTAGAAGAAGAGAGTTATGGAAGAAATAGAGCCAAAAAAAGAAGATAATCATACTCCATGGAGGAAAGTTTTTAAAAAGATATGCCACTATGACCTTGAGTACAAAAAAAATCATGTGCTTAAAGAAAAGAGAAATACAATGGTAGATAAGAAATGAATTGACAAAAAAATCCTAAAGTGGTAGATGTTCTACTATGAATCAGGAACTTAGAGTGTTGGATTTGGTACAAAAAATAATAAAAAATGATAAGTAAAATTCGAATGAAGTAAGAACTAATTATAAGGACTTGAATATTTTGGAAGAATACTATAAAGAAGATTCTAGCATCCCATAATAGATAGAGTAAGCTCGAAAGCCATAACTTCAAGCAAGCAACAATATCTCGATGTGGCTTTTTCATATTGCTAGTAAGCTTTTCCATCACCTACATATGAAGAGCAATTATAGCAAACAAATATTGTGGGGATTGGAATCTTGAATAAAATGGGCTATATAGGAGATGAACTAGGTCCAACAGCATCTAGCCCAATATATCCCCCTCATCCACCACTCGATAGAGGTAAAACTATACTAGGTATAGATGTTCTCAAACCTTTACACATGAAAATCCTAGTCTTGGAGGTACCAAAATCCTATGAAAAGTGGTTATAATGAGGTATCAAGGCAAAAAGGCCAAGGTCCCCTTCGAAGCAGAAGAGTCTAGAGGTCATGCTCAATCATCTCATCCTTGATACTTACTTTTGGTGTACCATCTACTACTTGGATCAAACTTGTCATATATTCGCTCTTCCTCTTATCTCCAGCTTGGGCCTTCATACTTATAACTAGGATATTTTTATTTTTAGCTAGGTAATATTGACTTCCCATTAGGGATTTCAAAAATGACTTTTCTTCCAAAATATCTAATGGGGCTTGTTCTTGGCTTGCACTCCCTCTTGGTTTGCACTCCCTCTCTACTTGCACTTGTTCTTACTCCCAACTTGTACTCTCTCTTGCCTCACACTTTCTCTCGGCTTGCACTCCCTCCTATCTCATAATAAATCACTTCAATATTTATTTGGAAACAATGTTCCATGCATTTGTGGTAAGGTTTGAAGCATTGAAGTACTCTAAATGAACATATCACTCTTTTGTCATGATTGAATCTTGGTTTGCACTCCCTCTTAGTTTACACTCCCTTTTGGTTCACACACTCTCATATCTCACACTCTCTTTTGCCTTGCACTCACTCCTAGCACTTCCTCTTGGCTCACAATTGCCCTTATCTCTTCTATTTTCTAGCGTTCCTTGGTTTCAACCATTTTTTGGAAATAATTTTCCACACATTCATGGTAAGGGTTTGAAGTATTGATGCACTCTGAATGAAATTGTTGCTCTTTTGCCATGGATGAATCTTGGCTTGCACTCCCTCTTGGTTCAAACTCCCTCTAGGATCTTATTTGCTCTTGGCTTACACACTCACTCCTAGATTTCTCTTGCAATCATTGTTGCACTTACTCCTAGCTTATGCTTGCACTCACTCACACTAACTTTTGGTTGCACTTACTGGTAGATCATGCTCACACTTGTTGTTGCACTTACTATTGGCTCATGTTCACACTCACTGTTGCACTTACTCTCTACTTGTGCTCGCACTCGCTGTTGCGCTTACTCCTAGTCAACCATATAAAATTTTAAGTTTTACAACTACATACAATTTTACTTTCAATGCCTAAGGGGATACAAAACAGATCAAATTTGAAAAATTATTTAATCACTTAATGAGTAAAATCAAACTAAGGTTCTTTTAAAATTTTTATGACTAAAATTAAACTAAGGTTAATTCTAACTTTGATAACCGAAATGGAACTAAGATTATTTTTCTTTTATGACTAACAAAAATATAAGAAAACAAGAATACAAATATAATAAAATAAAATTCAAACAAAACTATTAGTTCTTTCGACATTTGTCCTTACGTCAATTTCATGCCCTGTAGAAGAGAAACACATATCCAAATTTTATACATCGTAAACAATGACAACAAATCCAAGAAAAAACTTGCAAAATAAAACACTTAAAAATGGTTGTTAGTGTTCGGGGGCCTACTTAAGTCATTATGGATGCTAGGCTCACAGATGTGGCAGTAAAGCCCTCTTGGTCTTTTTAGCTGATCGTAAATACACATAAAAGTAGTTTATATTTTTGGAAGTAGAACAAATAAGAGATGCAGAGCAGAGAACAAAAAAAGATGGTTTTGTAGAAAATATGAAATAAATACAAGAGGCAGAGACGAAGCAAGGAAGAGCATAACTATCCCCTAAGTTATTACAGTGGATTTTGCGGTCTGTATTCAAAGGCTATGAAATCATGATAACTAAAATAAGGGCTAAAGGAAGTCCAAAAACTTCACAACAAGCATTTATTCTAAATTTGTGCCTCATAAAAGGCAACTGTGAATTCATAATAGAGGTAGAAAAGTGACAAAGAGTGAAGCAAAAGGAGAAAAGGTTTTTGTGGAATTTATGTCCCATAAGGATGGATTGTGAATTCATGATAAAAGGAGAATTAAGACAAGGAAGAAGTAGAAACGAACTTAAAATGTATCTACAACTATATGCAGGTTTTAACATACAAAACTAGGAAAAATAAAATGCACTAAGATGTTAAAAGAAAATAATGTAGTAGAAACTAAAGCTAGGAACTTAAATAGAATGCATTAAGATAATTAATAAGAAAATACAGTAGAAGACTAAAATAACACAATGAACGAGAATTATGAAAGCAAAGGAGAAATGGAGATAAGGCAACAACCAATAAGGGAAGGTTCCCCTATGATAAGCCAAAATATCCCTCCTATAAGCCTTTTGAACTGGTGAAGCAAAATTTAACAAAAGATCACATGAGAATAAAAATTGTCAAAGAGCAACTTGATCATAAAGAATGCTAATTTACTTATCCATTGTTAGTACTCTAGTTGCTAGTTCATACATGATAATTCGCTAGTTGCTAGTTACCAATTGGTCAAAAGGGATCTCAATGCCCCTATTTATAGGCAAGCCAAAAAATGTTCGGGTTTAAAAATTAGGATTAAGGTTTAAAAAAGGTAAGGCAAACTCAAGGGTTAGAGTTTAGAGGAAAAAACCCTAAGCTCACGATTTTGAGGTTGATAAGGAATGATCATGAATTCACAAAATATGATCATTGGAGGTCAAATTGGTTGACAATGATGGTAATATAGGCTGTGTGAATTTACAGTTGGTTTGGGATGATCAAAAATTTAATAAAGCTATGAAAAGGCTCAAAACCAAGGAGTGGGGAGATCAAAAATTGCACTTAGTAACTTTGAGAGGCTTCTTAGGCATCTAAGAAAAAATATCTCATTTGACTGGGTCAATTTTTGGTGTCTACATTTTACCCCCTCTTTGACACATTTATGGCATAATAAATATGTCAAGAAAAATTACAAACACCTTCAGGATTGAAATGATGGACACTAAAAATGATAGCAAGTTTAGGTAGAGGGACGATGCAAAAATTGTGTAATTCCAAACACTTTAAAATTTTGCATGCTTTACAAGGCAATGATGACATCAATGCCCCCAAGGTTAGGGTGTCCTCTCAAGTTTTAGAAGGAAGGCGAACTTCTTGAAGAAACACAAAATGGCAGAAGAAGGACAAAAAGAGAACAAAAAAAGAAAAATAGGAGAGAGAAAGGGAGGGATAAAAAGGAGGGGAGGGTGAAAAGAAAATAATTTTCACTGTGTAAAGAAGAAGAAAGAGGGTTTTAGATTTTGAAGCTAAATGCTTAATATAAAATAAACCAAAAGATCAAAATAAAGTTGCAACGCAATATATAAAATAATGGTAATATTATGAAAGTATAAAACTCAGAAATAATTTTAACTTTAACTTATAAAATTGCCATTAATAAATTCTCATGAAAATGTATCTCTATTGAATTAAGGATCTCAAGATTAATAATTCCATCTTATAATACATGTCATATCCTATACATATAGGATGTAAAATGAATCTTCATATGGAGCACTCTTGGCCTTCACTCTTCTAGAGCCTCTTCAACTTCCTATTCTATGGACTCATGTGCAGATGGACAACTATGCACATTTACAATACCAAAAATACTTTGCACACTTTTATAATACTTGTGCATTTATTACATTACATAAAGTAAATACTCAACCTATAAAATAGGACACTCTTTCCTAATCTAAATGTGTTCCCAAGATGGTACATTAACATGTACCAAATAATGTAATATATTCCAACACTCTCTATATTACATTATTTGGTTATTGAGGGCTTTAGTCGTCAATATAGTCTTTGTCCTTTTGTTGTAGCTTGTGCTCTTGTTTTCTTCTTCCTTCTTTCTACTCCTTGTTTGTATTCTGATCAAGCAAATGATTATTATCTTCATAAAATATTGCTTCTACTGAAAGTGCTTTAGCTTCATGTTCTTCTGTATTTTCTTCTAGTTCTTGCATTTCTTGTTTCTCTTGAACCAAATGTCCCTTTTGATTTCCTTCTCTATATCGTAGCTGAAGTGGATTGTATTAACGCTAAAATTGTTGTTGATGTGGTCTAATTGGTTTCGATATTATCTTGGTTGAAATAACCTATTTTATTGATTTCCCATATTTGTTTGATTCCTTTGATACTAATTCCTTGGATTGAATCTACAGTAACTTGTACTATGACCTCGTTTCTTCCAAACTTGACAATATCTATCACTTCGTTTTTTTTGTTCCTTGAGAATGAAGCAACATTTCCTTGTGAACTATCTTTTGAGACTAAAACATTGTTAGTCATTTCATATTTGATTGAATTCTCCACTTCATACTCTTGTAGTATATTGACCAACTCCTCAAATGATGTATCTTTACTCAAAATTTATAAATGTAAATAGGTGTTTGTAACTTTCAAGAAGTGCTCTTAAAATTACTTGAACTAGAAATTTATCTTCTACCTTATCTCCTATTGAGAAGCAACACACCCCCACTGAAAAATGCATTCCAATCCTCTTGAAAGCCCTGAACTTCCATTTTTGCAGCAGGGACCCTCTTGATAATTTTCAGGTTTTAAATCCAAATCTGCTTGCCTCCTTTTTAAAGTTGTGCTTTTTCTTGCATTCTAGCTGTGTTATCCAAGAATTAACTTTCTAGATGCTAGGATCATTCATGCACAAAGAAAATCTTGCACCGGTACCAAGAAAAATCCAGAAAACAGATTGCATAATTCACTGAAAAATCAAACTTTCCATTTTTGGTAGTGTCGCGATATCGCGACACTTCCATTTTCGAAAATGTCGCGATATCGCGACGGGTAAATCAAAAAGCAGCTAAGTCATTTTTGTGTAGCGAAATCGTGACACTTTCCATTTTTGGAAGTGTCGCGATATCGCGACATTTCCATTTTTGGAAGTGTCGCGATATCGCGACATTTCCATTTTTGGAAGTGTCGCGATATCGCGACATTTCCATTTTTGGAAGTGTCGCGATATCGCGACATTTCCATTTTTGGAAAGCGTCGCGAAATCGCTGCAGGATGAGGAGAGAGAAATTCGGGGAGAAAAATGTCGCGAAATCGTGACATGTCGCATTTTCGTGGCAGGAGAGAGAAAGTGGGCTGAAGAATCAAAATCGCCAAGTCATTTTTGTGTAGCGAAATCGCGACACTTTTCATTTTTGGAAGTGTCGCGATATCGCGACATTTCCATTTTTGGAAAGTGTCGCAAAATCGCTGTCTGCCGGAGGAGAGAGAAGAAATCAGTACGGACCAGCACGATTTCGCGACATGTCGCGAAATCGTGACATGTCGCGTTTTCGTGACTGGAAAGGAGAAAAAGTGGCTAAGTCCAAAAGTTGCAGCGATGCGCTGCATGTCTCAAAATCGTGGGCTGGAGCTTGCAGCGATGCGCTGCATGTTTCGAAGATCAAGGGTGAGAATGGCAGCGATGCGCTGCATGTTTCGAAGATCAAGGGTGAAAATGGTAGCGACGCGCTGCACCTTTTGAGGAAGTCTTGCAAGACAAGCATGTCGCGAAATCGCGACATGGCTGGATCAAGAAGTTGTACGGAGGCCACGGAGGCGCGATTTCGCGACATGTCGTGTTTTTGCGGCCGACAGGGGAAGAAGCAGCGCAGCGCTGGGAACGTCGCGATTTCGCGACATGTCACGAAATCATGACATGTCGCATTTTCGTGATAGGAGAGAGAAAGTCCTCAGTTGACCAGAAGTGCATTCCAGCGGGAAACAGAAGGCATCCTGAGTTAGCAACACGTGTCAAAGCGCGAATCAGATAGAGCAAGGCCGACATGAAAGCTTATTTTGCTGATTTTAATCTGTTTTAATGTTTAAATGCTTTAATTTAATGTTTATTAAAGTACTAATATAATCTTTTTGTCTTTCATGCAGGATTCCATCTAGCACTTGCGGGACAACCGGGAAAGGCCATAAAGTCAAAGTTAAAGTGCAGATTTGATCGAGGACTGCCATGCTAGAGGAAAAGAAGCTGGTAAAAGCATTCAATGACAAATTTATGACAGAATTGATAGCATGAAGACCATTTCAACTCATAGATGGATTTGCGGAGATCAAATTGATGGAGAAGTGGTGACTCATCCGGCTCACCAGCAGAATTAATGGAGGCATTTATTTGCAGTTGTGGATGAATGCAAGTGGCTTTAGATTTTATCTTCTCCATTTATGGCAGCTGACTCCCCTGATTTGCCGAAGGGTTAAGTTCTATCTGGACTTTGATTTTAAATGGATTTTTATTGTAAAACCCGGTCCTAGGGTTTAGATGTGATAATATTTGCAGTTATGAGAAGAAGATATTTTTGAAAAGATCAGGGTCTGTCCTGAGTCTATAAATACTTCTTCTCAATGTAATTGCGAGAGGCGGAGACTTAGAAATAAAAGGCTTATAAGCAATTTCTTGCAAATTTTGTGAAATCCTTTGTTTCTGGACTTGGAGTTGATGTGCTTTAGCTTTTCTGTGATAGCATGGCCAGGAGCCTAATCTCTTGCAAAGTGTGATAAGTGTATCTTATTTTGTTATCCGTTCCATTAAAGTTTGTTAGATATATGTTGTGAATCTGTATTATCAAGTTTAAATATGTTGTTAGGCTTCAGTTGTTCTATTGTCTGCTAGGGGAAATTACAGATTTGAAGGTTAAGTTTGTTCTAATTGCTCTATCTTCACTGTGTGAGCTAGGTTGCCGGTGAAAGATACCAGTTTTAACCAACTGCCCTTGGATTTATAATTTTTTGCTAGATCTGTTCCACTCTGCCTTGTGCTCTTAGTTGAAAGTGATCTTAGACTGACTGGACACTTTCTTCTTGGATTTGTTCTGTTGTGAAGCTGATAGCATAGATAAGATTAATAGTTTAGGGTTTTACAGTTGATGTCTAATAAACTTCTCTTTCTGCCCTACCCTAACCTCTCTTTGTTTTTGGTGAATGATCCATTTTTATTTTCTTTGTTTGCCTTTTATTTAAATCTGCTGACCCATGAGAGCTAGATCAAGAATCATTTTCAAATCTGATGATCAAGAACTGAGCAACTACTGAACAAGTTCAGGAACCCCCTGTAAGGTAACAGAGCAGTCCATATTGAAATCTATTTCAGAAGCGAAAAAGAGTGAATAGCCATTCGACCCAACTCTGTAACTCGCACCTTGGATAACCAGCTAGATCCTAAAGTGAGTGGGATCCGTCCCGTGGATGTCTCCGGAGCTTCCTTGCTTCATCCTTTCCCGGGGTGTGCATGAAAGCCGGACCAGCATCTCCTAAGGTTAATAAATTTCCTTTTATATCTGCCATTTTCTTTAGAAATAATTCTATACTCTCACCATTGTTAACCTTTAGAGAATGTAATTGAGTCTGGAGATTTAAGATGGTGGCTTTATTCTTTCCTTCAAATATTTTGGATAAAGTATTCTATGATTATGTAGAAGTCAATGTTGAACTAATATAGGGTTGTATATCATCTGTAATTGCAAAAGTTATGATCATGAGAGCTTTGCTTCTTTTTCATATTTTTGAATTTCCCTATCATCTTTAGTCGATTTAGTATTTACCCATTTAACTATGTCCCAAAGCTTTTATACTATCAATATTGATCTCACTTTATTTTTCCATGAGGTGTAATTAGGACCTTTAAGTAGTTGAGATTCTAAAAGAAAGAATTTATGTGTAGTCATGACTAACCCTTGTAGACTTCCTTATTTCTCCCTAATGTTTTGGATAATAGGTTAAAGATAATTTTTAATGCAATTCTAAACATTTAAGTTTGACTTCCTTATGACTTCCTAAATGCAATTTCTTTTAAATTCTAAGTTTCTCAATCCTATGTTGATGTTGAATTCCTTATAACTCCAAACTTAGAAATTTAGAAATTCCATAAAAATATATTTGTAAATTTATAAATCTAATTTGATGTAGAAAAACTTATTACTCCAATCTAATCAAATTACAAATATTTCAAATTGTTTTGTAAATTAAAATAATTAAATTACAAAACTTCAAAACTTATTTCTTCAATTCTCCAAACTAAATTTTAAATCTTCATAAAATTCTTTACTAGCAATAATCTGATTTCTAAGGTATTAATTCTTATCTCTCCAAAATAAATACTTTCACTTTAACCTTAGAAAGTAATAATTCCTATGTACCCTTATGTCTCCTATCTTTGACCATATAAATAAAGTTAAATTGAATGAATTACCTTTAAACTGGAATGTGGTAATTCTCTTGGTCAATAGCTTCACTTGATACTCCTATTCTACACATGGATTTTCCCACCTTGGATAGATTATTCTCTCCTCCTTGATTGGACAAAAAAGATCTTCAATCTTGTAAAGCACTTTAATATGTATCCCTACTACTATAATGGAAGCAATGCGGTCTTATCTTTAGTTTGATTGTTCAATTCCTTGTACTTGACTTGGATGGTTTACTTGCATGTGCCAAATGGAGTATTCTTCCTTACTTGCACTTACACTTCTTACACAACTCTATTTTTAGTGTTCTCTAGAATATCTATTGCACTATGCTATATTTGGTGCCTTGAAATAAACTATCTTGATTGTTGTGAATGTTTGAAATCCTTCAAACCCTTTGACCTTCCACTTCACATGTGCCACATGGCACTCAACCTTTTTCTAGTGCTTCAAATTCACTCCCTTATTCTCCTCAAGCACTTGTAATATAAATTTCTAAAGTATAACAAAGTTATAATGCTTCTGAGTGTTACTTAACAAGTGTCCTCACCTCCAATTAAAAGCTTAACATCTCCTTTGGCCTGGGCATAATTTTCATATCTAAAATTCTTTTTGACTTATGTTCTAGTGCCTTGTCTTATTTACACTTGTCCTTTTTGCATGTAACATTCCCTCCAATGTTAAGGCTTGGAGTTTTGCCCTAATTTTAATCTTTCTATCTCCTCTATGTAGCTCTTATACTTTCTTTTGTTGAAACATATCCTTTAAATTTTTTTGAGATTCTTGGGTAAAGATTGGACCTCCAACTAGACTGTTGAGCTTTACATTTTTGATGGTGGCTCTTCCTTAGACGGTGGTGGCTCTCCCTTGAGCAATAGTAGCTCTTCTTTCAGCAATGGTGGCTCTTCCTTGAACAAAAATAATGTTGCTTTGAATTGTGGTGAATGATCCTTGAATGGTGGCACTTCTCTCTTGAGATATGATGGTGCTTCACTACTCCGTACTAATACCTTCACTTCACCTTTGCATGGTGGCTTCTTAGTATCTTTAGACACTTAAAAATTTGCTCTACTTTTTAAACCTTACTTGGTCTTCAATATTCTTAGAAAAATATTCTTGCACTATTTCTTTTAACTCTAATAAATCTGCATTTTCTATGGGCTAAAAAACATCTAATATTAATGTTATTTCCTTCTTATTCCTCCTTTTTCAAGTAAACTTTAACTTAGATCTTTGTTATTTTGATCTTGTAGATTTTATGATGCAAGTGCTATCAACTCGTTTTGCTTGAAGACTCTTTTTTTCAACTTCCTTCTTTAGATTTAATAGAAGTAATATGGTGCTCTTAAATACTTAATGTAGACTGGTTTTGATACTCCAATAATAAACTTATGTAGCACCAAAAATGCATACCTTTTCGATCTCCCTTTTCAACTGATTTCTTTGGTGATTTGATTCACCCTTTTTGCTATTTTGATCTTGTAAGTTTTGCACCTTTACTTTCCTTCACTTTACTGCTCCAATCCTTACCAAATTTGTAGCAATGAGTGCTGCTCAAATACTGCTTTCTTGCTGCCCAAATTTGCAGTAATTATGCTACTAAATCTTCCTAGGCTTTGCTGCCCCAAAGCTCTTCCAAATATATCCCCGAGTTCTCCAAAATTGTAGCTCTTATCCTACTTCCAATTTTTTCCACAAAAATTATTTTATGGCTTCAAATATCCTCCAAATATGTTCTCTCAAACTCTAAAACTTGCAGCTATTAATGCTGCCCAAATGTTTCCAAATAATTCTGCAACTTTCCAATCAATTCCTCTATTTCGTAGTTCAAAAATGCAATGAAAACCTCCAAAATACTACCTTCTTTCGCTATCACGACCTACTTCAATATTATATTCAAGGGAACTTCAAAATTTACCCAAATATTCTCCAAATCATAGCTCTATACCTCCTTCAATTTACTATCCTACATCTCTTTAACTCTTACCTCAAAAATCAATAACCTTCTCCTTTTCAATTCAACCTTCTAACCTTCTATGGCTGTCCTTAAACTTCTCAAAACTATGGCCTCTTCAATCTACTTTTCTCCTTCAATATTCTTGTCTATTTCTAAATTTTAATCTAATATCCTTTGTTGTCTTATTCCTCAAGAATATGAATGTCTTGAAATCTCCAAAACGCTTCTCCAAAATTTTGCAAACTTCTTTCCAAAACTTTCTCCCTCTTGGGCTTGTTATCGGATGGCAACAATTATACCAAATCCTTCTTTATCAAAAATTTCTCCTTGCTTAGCTTCCTTGTCCCTTTAGGTTTCTTCTCAAATTCTCCAATGGCCACTTCTCCCATTCTACAATAAGGCTCTCTCTAGCCTTCTTCTCCTTCTCCTTGCTTAGTTTTCTTCTTCCACTAGCTTTCTCTAATGGTTGCTTCTCCAATTCTACTATAAGGCTCTCTCTAGTATTCTTCTCCTTCTGCTTGATTAGTTTTATTCTTCCTCTAGATTTCTCTAGTGGCTGCTTCTCCAATTCTACAATAGGACATTTTATTAGTCCTTCTCTCACTTTAATCTCCAATCTTCTATCTTTCAAATCTAGAATTTATTCAATATGACCACTTTTGGGTCTCTTCAACTTCTCCAATATACAACCTTCAATCTCCAATCTTCAATGAGGACTTCCTTCTTGGTTCTCCTCAATATTCTTCCTTCAATCTCCAATGAGGTCTTCTTTCTTGGACCTCCTCAATCTTCAATGTCTACACTTCTACTGCAACAAAGAACTAATCTATGCACGATGAAAGCACATAGATTTTCAGGAAACGAAGGTGACATTCTTCTTTATCTATTATAGGAAGCTTCTCAACTTCTGAGAATTATTTTTTTTCTACAAAAAACTTAAACAATAGCAACCAAATGCATTCAAATTTCCAGAATTCTAAAATTAATAAACATCACTAGCTATTCTCAAAACTAGTGGAAATAAATCTATGTTGAGTCCTAGTCTTCATGAGTTCTCCTCCAAACCTATTGTAACGACCCTAAAAATAAGAAACAAGAAAACCCACACAGAAAGGGAAATTTTTTTTTGGACTAAGGAGAGGGATTCATAAACCCCTAACCAACCTTAGATTAACTTAATGTTTAAAAAATACCCTAAGTTTCTCAAGAACTACACCTCACAAGATTTCCCTTATGCAAGTCCATCTACGTAGGAATATCTCATGTTATACACATAAGTCCATCCATCTCATCAATCCTTAATGAGCTAGACTTATCACCTTTAATCATTAGAATGTGTACATGCATCTCCATACTCTACGTAAGCCATTATGCGTAGGTATGCTACGTGTACTGTGATTTAAGCTATCAATATCATCTTTCAACAATTTATCGTAACTCAGGTACGATCTTCCATAAACCTACTTACCATTCTCCCTAAGGGGTCATAATCCCTTAGGTCCACTATGTTTACCCTAAGGGGATCTCAAGCCCTTAGGTTATCCTCTAAGTTCACCCTAGAACTTACTACTAAATTCTGTAAAAGGTTATTCAATCAAGAAAATAAAAGATAGATCTAGATACTAAATCTAACAAAACATAACTCATCAAACATGCAAAAGATAACTAGAAACATAGAGCAATATTTAAAGAATAGACATGAACTAGAAAATATTTAGATACATTCATAATGAATCAAATAGAATATAAAGGTGCATTTGTCATATTGATCATTTATTACATAAGCATGTATGGTAAAACCTCCATACCCTTAAATAATACATTACATCAATTTCATCAGGGAAATATCCCCATAAATCTAGTCTATTTGTGCATAAGTAAACAAGATGTAAGTAGAGAGCAAACTTGTGCATTGGTCCATCTATAACTTTGGTCCTCCCACTCTTCCATCGATCATTTGAGGATAGCAAGGTATTAGGGCACTCATAGTTCAGGATGGGCTTGCCTCTAAATGGATTTACTCATTTCATTTCCAAATTGCAACTATACAATCAAATCAAGCAATCTAACTATCTAATGCATAGTTGATATCATAGAAACTACTCTTTCTATTTCCCCTCTCATCATCCTATGAGAGTCTTTCAACAATGCATCTAGATTATAGGCTTTACTTGTAATAAATTACTCAACCCTTATTCAACAATTAAAGTCCCATACCCTTAATTGCCAAACAATCTAGGTTCCTTCAATCAAGAAATAACCATTTCTCTTTGTTCTATAAATTAAGTCTCATACCCTTAATTCACAAACAACCTAGTCTCATATTTATTTATTGAATCAAAGACAACTACTTTAATCCATAAATAAACCTTTTCTGATCATTTCATAAATTAAAGACCCATACCCTTAATTTACAAAACAACTAATTTCATATTTATTTATTAAATTAAAGTCAACTACTTTAATCCATAAATAAATATTTTCCTTTCATTTCATAAATTAAAGACCCATACCCTTAATTTACAAAATAAACTAATTTCATATTTATTTATTAAATTAAAGTCAACTACTTTAATCCATAAATAAACCTTTTCCTTTTCAATTCATAAATCATTCCTTCATAAATAAAGTTCTCTAACTCTACTTAATAAATAATTCATAAATCATTTCTTCATAAATAAAGTTCTCTAACTCTACTTAATAAATAATTCATAAATCATTTCTTCATAAATAAAGTTCTCTAACTCTACTTAATAAATAATTCATAAATCATTTCATTAATAAAACAAGCTTTAAAACATTAGAGGAGACTCTATCTTAATTAAAGTTTCTAAAAGACTCAGGGATACATTAATAGGCTCGACATCAAACACGACACACTCTTAGTCATGCAGTTCATCATAGAGATGAATGACATCACTAGTCTAAGGGTAACCATACCTTCATGGCCCAAGCTATGGCAGGAGAAGGGAGGAGTTACCTATTGTTACAAACGTCGTACCCTTGAAAAAGAGTAATGATGACTTTTGGTTCATAGGTTTGAGGGGATGGAGGACAGTGGGGAAGGAAGATGCCCCTCAACACTTAAAAGCTCTCCCTAATGGATATCCAACCACAAAAAGGTAAATAACTATGTGGTAAAACTCCTAGGTGGCCTAGGTGATAGACCTGACTTTCAACAACAAATAAGGCTAGCATGGCATGACTTACTAACTAGGAAATAATTGAATCCCATCCTACATTGGGAGTCCTCCATAGTCAACAAATAAAGATAACCTCCAACGAATGAAAGACAACTACCATGATAGTTGAAGCTAAGCCATGGAGATGATGTTGCAGGAGAAGCACAAGCAACCACAAAGGAGGGTTTTAAAGGAATAGAAACTCGTCTTACCACAACCAAATAACGGATGATGATAGCCCAATGGAAACCATATAGAATGAAGAACCAAGCTATTAATACAAAGGTGATAGTGTTTAAAACCCAGCCTGATTTACTGTTGCTTCCTTTGAGGTGGATTGAGAAATGTTGTCCTAGTGTACGCTTTTCAGAGCTCTCATCTCCTCTATCACTTTTCTCTGCATTCGCCTAGTTTTTTATTCTCAAACCATCATCTCTTCTCCCTTGTGTAGCTCTCCTTTTCCTTCTTTCGAACACACCCCTCTCTTATGTTCTTCTCCCCTTTACCATGATGCTCCTCTCTCAATGTCACGACATCTATCTTATCCACCTTGACTGTCATGCTCACCATTCACCATCACTTCCCATCCATTCTCGTCAGTAGTAGGTCGTCTGTCCCATCCTCTACTCAGGATGTCATAAATGGAACTCCCCTTTGTCAAAGTTGGGAGGTGATCCCATACCTGAATGCATATTCTCAAAGCATATGAACTTGTGGCATATCCTTTAAATATTATTATTTTAAAGATTTAATTACTTTAGGGGGGTTCGAGATAGGAGTTCATTGATATCACTTTTTCTTTCTAAAATGGTAAAGTCATTTATAATTGAATTTCATTAATATAATTCAAATATTATCTTGGAATGAAATCTCCTTTATTATTTAAAATAAAACATTTACTAACTTTCAAATGAAACCTATTATCATTTAAAATAAAGCATTTATGAATTTTAAATGAAACCTACTATCATTTAAAATAAAATATTTATGAATTTTAAATGAAACCTACTATCATTTAAAATAAAGCATTTATGAATTTTAAATGAAACCTACTATCATTTAAAATAAAGCATTTATGAATTTTAAATGAAACCTACTATCATTTAAAATAAATCATTTTTTTAATTTTAAATGAAACCTACTATATTTAAAATAAAATATTTATGAATTTTAAATGAAACCTACTATCATTTAAAATAAAGCATTTATGAATTTTAAATGAAACCTACTATCATTTAAAATAAAGCATTTACTTAATCATTCTATTTTCCCGAACACACAAGGAGTTATGAAGACAAACAATCCATCTATACTTCCCAAATCATTGAGGTAAATAGTGCTGAAGTAAAAGACAATCAAACATGTGCAACAGACAAAGAGGGGAATCTTTCCATCAACCTAGTCACCTGTCTCAACCTCTAGAATTTACGATAACTACTAGGCTATCAATCTGCGGATCAAGGGCGCTAGCTATTGACAATTATCCCTAACCGAATGCATACCTATATGAAGGTATCCATAAATGTTACCTTCGAGTTGCCTTATCATCACTTCCCAACCTCAAGTACCCTCACCTTTGGTGGATGACTCAACTTCTTCCACCTATGAGAATACTTGATCCTACGCATTAGTAATTTGTTGCATTAGTAATTTGTTAGCAATATCATGCTCTTCAATATAAACTAATATTGCATAGCTACTTAATTGCACAAAATCGAGTATTAAGGCACCATCAATTAATACATTGTTTTCCATGTCACAAAGTCCATCAAGGAGGGTCATAACACCTATGGAAAGACTTTAGCCAACTTACAATTTGGAATCTCCTCCAATCTCTCAAACTCTCCAATAGGACTTCCTTCTAGGTCTCTCAATATCCTCAACATCAAGGTCTATCTTCAAGACCTGTTATCTCCTATTTTGAATTTGCTCCTGGAATAAATAAATCTCCAAACTTCTCTAGTTTTATTTTCTAGAGGTAATTCCTTTAACTTCAATGGTTTCTCCTTTGCAACTTTAAAATGTGTATAATTCAAAACCTTGTTGTGGCTCTAATACCACTGTTAGCTTTTGAAGCTAAATATTGGATATAAAAACAACCAAAAGATCAAAATATAGTTACAATACAATATATAATAATGATAATATTCTAAAAGTATAAAACTCATAAATAACTTCAACTATAACTCATAAAATACCATTAATAAATGCTCATGAAAATGTAGCTATATTGAATCAAGGATCTTAAGTATCCATACTTCCATATTACAATACATGTTATATCCTATACATATAGGATGTAAAGTGACTCTTCATATGTAGCACTCTTGGCCTTCACTCTTCTAGATACTCTCCAACTTCCTACATGTGCACATGGACAACTATGCACATTTACAATACCAAAAATACTTTGCACACTTTAATAATACTTGTGCATTTATTACATTACATAAAGTAAATACTCAACCTCTAAACTAGGACACTCTTTCCTAATCTAAAGATGTACCCAAGATGATACATTAGCATGTACCAAATAATGTAATATATTCCAATAGAAGGTTCTAGAGAAAAAAAAGGAGATGGTATGATGAACTCACTGTTCGACAATCACCAGGGATGAGGCTAACACAATAGTGAACTAGGTATGGGTAAGCCTCAAAACCTACCTAGTAGACTATGAAAACTAGGATAGAATTAAAATTTTTATGCATTTATTGTTATTATTTTTAATTTTTGGTAGAAGTCATCACATGAAGGTCAACTCGAATTTTGGGGTCACCCCATGAAATTGATTGGTTGACTATGCGAGACAAATTCGTGATAGGTAAAATGACCATGAATTCATGATTTTGCACCTTAAAATAAAAGGGCACAAAATTGTAGAAGGGAAGAATACAAAAGGGAGGGAGGAGATAAAGAGAAAAGGAGAGAAGAAATATTATATGGAAAATAGAAAGTGAATGAATATAGGATTTGAAATTTTTATTATGTTGATGACATGAATACTAGTGAAATATTGTTTAATTTTGTTTTTCATCAAGATGTGCTAGAGAGTAGGGAGTTGCAACTAGGGACACTGGAGGATTCTCTAAGGGATCTCACAATAGGAGATAAGTAGGTGTTGTAGACTGTGGAGCTACTATATCTAGTAGAGATGCCTTCGATAGAGTGCGATACAACACTCTTGATGGTATTGATTGATATATGGTATCCAGAGTCCTCTACATTTTGGCTACCAATAGGAAATATGACTATCACACTAGAGGGTGTGTGGAATTTTTTTTAGATCCCTATCATAGGGAGGGTTGTATACAGGGCACAGACTCCCTAACCAACACTATAGATGTTATCAAGGGACCTGACACATGATATAAAGCAGAGTGAGCTTCATGTTGATAAGATGCTCAAGCAATACAAAGTAGATGCACTAACCAGTGTGCTCTACGAGATGGTGGTTGTGCTCTTGGTGTGTCATACTAGAAAACAATACTTGTCATGAGTATTGATGAGGTTAGTGGTAGAAATGCAAGACAAAAAATTATGACTCACATGGTTTCCATATGTGTTGACCCACTTATAAATGAATTATAAAACATCATGTACAAGAGAGGGAGTGTCATCATTTGCATGACACTCCTCTAGGTATGGTGTTGGGAGAACATAGAAGTCCATATAACACAAGCACTACTAGGGCCATTTCCAAAACTAGAGAGGCCAACAACATATAGGTGGGTCCAACACTTTGAGCATATACAAAGGACGTTTGTGGGTATCCTACCAGTGATATGGAGGGTGGCAGATGAGCTTCAAAATTGTATGATCATTTAATGGCCATGGTGTCAGCACCTAGGATGGGCGAAGGATGGCTTTGAGTTGGTGAGGGTCTGAAGGATAAAATGGGTGACCATAGAACAAGAGGAGCTAGAGATGCATCATTTTGATTGGATGCAGAGGTTGTTTGGCATCCTACAATAGGAATCAGACTAGCTAGATGATTGGTATATAGGGGTATAAAGAGATCCATCAAGAGTGGGTAAAGATCCTAACATGGCTAGGTTCATAGAGGAGGAAATCAATGATCCTCTATACATAAATCTAGGGGTAGATGATGTCAAGGTGGCCTTCAACTATAGACAATGGTATCAGAGTATCATTCTATCAAGGATATCACCACTAGTGTTTGTTCAAATATGTTAAATTATGGATTAGGGTATGTAACTGGTACTACAAGAGGCCACTCGATGAACCACAAAGAGGTGATAAAGGTTGGTAGGACAACCTAGGCAAAGGTAGGTAGATGTAAGGTTGGGAATGGTGACAACAATTAGGATGACCATCATGAGCTAGGGAACTACAGGAGGGAAGAGTATAGTAGTAGTTTCCCCTACTACTACAAAGGTAGATTCGAGGGGGGCAACAGGATAATGAGTCAGGATAACCCAACGAGGGAGATAGAGGCGATGTGGGCTAATATGACCCACATGTAGAGGGATATGAACCTGCTATGAGTAGACAATGTCAAGAGGCTAGAGGGATAGAGGGGTTTTATGGGTTACATCATCATAAAATAAGATCAAGATATAGTAATATAGGATGTGGTGATGACAGAGGCAGTGCACCTTAAGGGAGATTTGGCCAAGGTAGAGCAAGAGCTACATTAGTCCTACTCAAATAGGGATGCAATGAGGGTTGAGGTAGAGCACTTCAAGGGGATATAAGTAGGTCAGATAAAGAGAGACAATATGCCCACTCAAAGGGATGGCCATCATAGCAAGTGGGCAATAGGACCAAGAGATCTAGTTGCTATAGGAGGAGCTAAAAAGGGTGAGGGAGGATCTACAAGCATCTATGTGAAGGGGTATCTTCTATCAGATGATACTTTTAGATTATCCCAATAGATCATACAATACCTTTGCCATCCCCATGATTATATCATAGTTGATTTCAATCTTGAATACAAATAATCTCATGGTCCATGAAAATACCTCCATTGGGACCACCACCAATAGGTAAAGCAGGTGAGTCTAGTTGACAAACTTAGGGAGGTGAGTAGTATGACATGCCAATTTTGAGTATGGCATGCTCCGTAGACTAGGGGATGGTCAAGTGTACCAAGCTTTTATTGTAGAATACCGACACACCAAATCAGTCATGTACTCTCTACCATTTCTACAATAATATCTAGTTGTTTGTTATGTTTATGTTTATTAGTTATGATTGTTAATTTACATGCATGGATGAATGAAAAATGATGAATTTAAATTATGTATGATAATTAGATGATTAGATTTAGATAGTAAAATTGATGAAAGAAAAGTGATGGAAGAAAAGTGAGAAAAATATGAAAGAATTATGGAATAAGAAGAAGCTACCAAAGGTTAAATAAATAGAAGTGCTTACACCATATATTTTGAATAAACATATATTGAGAGAGATCAATGTGACCAAAAAGACATAAGTTCAAGGAAAATATTGGTTAAGAAAAAATAAAGGGTGGATCTATACGTAGGAAGGATGTGTGCTTGTAGATGACCAAGGGTGGAGTGATGCCCACTATGGATGTGTTCTTGTAAATGGTAAAAAATGGAGTGATATCCTATAAGGGTGTGTGCTTGCTAGTGACCAAATATAGAGTGATGATTGGTAAGGATGTGTGCTCATAAATGACCAAGGGTGGAGTGATACCCACTATGGGTGTGTACTTGCTAATGGTTAGAAAATGAAACTATCTTATAGAACTGTGGTGCTCATAGATGATTAAAATCAGAGCAATGTCTAGTAGGGGTGTGAAGCACACAAAAAGATAAGTGATTGAGCAAATCAAAAGTGTGTGTGTGCATGTGATAGATAAAAGAGAAGACAATATCCTTGTTGATATTTCAATGGCCAAGAGATGATCGTAGAATAACTAGTGGTCGAATGAACATCATAAATGATATTCATGCGATATGTATCATATCCTATAAGAGCCCTCGACAATCAAAAGGTTATAAGGGAAGAATGATCAAGAAATATATATGAAAAGTGTGAAAGAATAAAAAGGTGTATATCCTTTGACATGGTGAACAAGGAGAAAAAATGATTTAAACTTTCAAATGACAAAGGATATACAAGAGATGAAAAATAAGAATAAATCCCTTAATTTGGGGAAATTTTGATGATTATTATACTTACAAGGTCAAGGAATTTTTTTTTGGTAAGGTACAAATTCATTACAACCGGGTTTTACAGGTTGACCCAAAACCTATTACAACAACAACACAAAGCTGAATCAGAACAAGGCCTCAATAGGGACAATATGACCTTAGCCCCCTACTGAGGTTACACCGCCAACAAAGAGAAACACCCTTACAAAAGATGACCCACACCTCAGAACACAGGCGGACGACACTTTCACCTCCTAACACTTTCTCTTCTCTTTTGGTCGCGAAACTGCAACATGTCGCGATATCGCGACACTTTTCCTTCCTCCTCTTTCTTTTCTCTTTTGGTCATGAAAAAGCGACATGTCGCGATATCGCGACACTTTTCCATCTTGCTCTTTCTCTTCTCTTTTGGTCGTGAAAATCTGACATGTCGCGATATCGCGACATATTTTCCTCTTGCTTATTCTCTTCACTTTTGGTCACGAAACAACGACATATCACGATATCGCTACACCCTTCCACATGTCGCGAAATCGTGACACTTTTTCTTTCCTCCTCTTTCTCTTCTCTTTTGGTCGCTACAATGCGACATGTAGCAATATCGCGGCACTTTTCCTTCTTGCTCTTTCTCTTCTCTTTTGGTCGCAATAGGATGACATGTCGCGAAATCGCGACCCTTTTTCCATCTTGCTCTTTCTCTTCTCTTTTGGTTGCGATAAACCGACATGTCGCAAAATCGCGACACTTTTTCCTTCTTGCTATTTTCTTCTCTTTTGGCCGCGAAAATTCGACATGTCACGAAATCGCGACACTTTTCCATTCAAGCTCAACACATCGCCAAAAAATGACACTATTTCCTTCTTGCTCACCATGTCACGAAATCGCGACACTCAGGTCAAGGAATTTATGAGATAGAAGAGAAGCTTGAGTTGTACCAATGGATGCAGCTATATGTAAATACATAAAAACAAACTTTCCACTAGCAAATAGTTACACATGTATATAAACAAGAGGGGTAATCATTAGCATCCTAGTGGGTAAAGCAAAAGATATGTCCTAGGGTGGGTATTTGCTAAGCATTAGTGACATTGTGTAAGTGCAACGCATTGTTAAAATATTAAAGTGCACTTTACCTAATTTAATATTCATTATTGCTTTTTAGGGTTAGGGTTTTTATTTTTAGGGTTAGAGTTAGGGTTTTCTTTCTAAAACCCTAATCTCTTCCAAACCCTAATCTCTCTCTATATGTACTCATTCATGTATTATAATGAATAATCACTTTTGGTTCTAACAATTGGTATCAGAGCGGTAAGATCCGCCTATGTGAGAGAGCGGTAAGATTCGCTTGTGATTCACATGTAAGGGGGGATTTCTCTCAAGGAAATCTCCCCCCTTGCCCTTTCAAAAATTCTTGATTTTTGTCTTAGGTTGTTTTTTTTGAAGGAGGCCTTTATAATTTTGGTTGCAGTAATGGTGGTCATTCATTCCCAAAAAGTATTGACAGAGTTCATACACGACAATGGACTCGACGATGGAATACGAATAATAACAGGTGCTCGTCTACGAATATGAAGTACAAGAGATGAAAACCTAAAAATCCACAACATGAAAGGTGCTCTTCGTGGGGTTCAACCAAGACCATGGTTGTGTGGGTTTTTGGACAACATTGTGTGTTAATTTGCATGTCAATTCGAGTTTTTGTTTTGTGAATTACTAAAAATGGAAATTTTTAATGAAAAAACAATTTGCCGAAAATGTATTTTGAGGAAATAAATTTTTACCGAAAATGGTAATTATTAAAAATGGTAATTTTTTTACGAAAAAACAATTTGCCAAAAATGGTAATTACTAAAAATGACATTTTTTGATGAAAAATAATTTGCCAAAAATAGTAATTTTTGTTTTTATCTTTAGGGCTTTAAGCTTTAGGGTTATTTCCATTTATTGAAGTTTTTTATGTGAGAATATTTTAGGAATATTCTATTTCTCAAATTGTAAAGGCTATGAGCCTCTTTTGTTTTGCTACCGGTGAGCCTAATTATTTTTCTTAGTTTTGAGGCTCCATTCAGATCCGAAGATATTCATGTTTGTAGTTATTGGAAAGATTTTTTTGAGCAGGACATAATGGAGGTGTCCATTTTCAGTTTTGAGGCTATTACATATGATTTTTTGGACCTCAAAGTTTGTTGTATAGGAAGTGCATTATCGGTTGAACCCGACACTTCTTCAATCCACTTTTGTCATCAGAGACTATTTTTGGAAGTAGAATTTCTTCACGACCATGGCCCTCTTGAGATTTCATTATGATTTTGGGTGCTCCTATAGTAGGAGGTATTGTTTTTCGATCATGGGAATCTATCGGGTACTCTAGTTTGGGAGTTGTCGTTGTCTCTTCATAAGACCATGGCCCTTTTTTTATGTGATCATGAATATCACATGGGTACTCTTACAGTTGGAGTTGTATTTGCCTTTAGTGGCTTGTATCTTAGTGGATTAGTGATTTTTAGCTTGGATCATCAACAAGATTTCCAACATCACGATGCAAGTGAACCTTGTACCTAGTCATCTTCATTATAGGACCTGGTGGATGTAGCGACTGGTTATCCATGCATTTCGGTAGGATAAGAAGGTTACCATAAGGACATTTTTTATTCTTCGAGTAGCACCACATCAAGCTTTCAACATCAGATTCTTGGCTATTTTAGCATAATTTTTGGATGGCTCACATTATTGTATAAAGGTGCATTTTCGGCATAGACCGACACCTTCTAGATGAGCTTCATCATTCAGGGGGTATTAGAATATGAATGAGTATTTTATACTTAGGAAAGTGCACATTAAAGGGGGATGTTAAAATATTAAAGTGCACTTTACCTAATTTAATATTCATTATTACTTTTTAGGGTTAGGGTTTTGTTTTTTAGGGTTAGAGTTAGGGTTTTCTTTCTAAAACCCTAATCTCTTCCAAACCCTAATCTCTCTCTATATGTACTCATTCATGTATTATAATGAATAATCACTTTTGGTTCTAACAATATGTAACTAGATGCCATCATTACCTCATTTTGAAGTCTCTAAAAATCTATATGATCAAGTAGTTAGATGCAAGTATGATCAAGCAACAAAGTAGCTATATGCCAAGCATAAGTGCAAAGTGTGACAAGCAATCATGCAGTACAATCAAGCAGACAAATGCAAGTATGTGCAAAATAAGTGATAGAAGTGAGATAAGTTGATCAAGAAGAAAGATGGAAGAATATAGAGAGATAGATGGAAATAGAATAAGAGAAAAGAAGAAAATAGAGTTATATATAATATCTTCATAAATACATTATGTTCATTGGTTCTTTAAGATATTTGCCTTCTAGGGTTGCTAGACAACAGGCTCCTAATCCAAACTTGGTTGTTATGACAAAGGTGCCTATCTAATAAGGCTAAAATTGGCCCTTCAAATCAAATTGGGCATAGGTGTTCTTTTGGTTTTCCTTGAAGATAAGACCCCCTACTTTGAAAAAACAATTGCAAACTCTCTTAGTATAAGTTTGCTTAAGCCTATTCTGATAGGCTCAAATATAAGCAAGGATGGGACTTCTAACTCAAATGGGAAAAGAACCTTGGTGCCATAGACCAAGACATAAGGGGTTGCATTTGTAGGTGTTCGTACACTAGTACGATAAGCCCACAAAGTAGGATAAATTTGAATATGCCATTCTTGATTGGTCTTATTAACTACCTTTTAAGGATATTGACTAAGGATTTATTAGAGGCTTCAACTTGACCATTACCTTGAGGGTAATAGGGGTTAACCATTTATATTGATTTTGTATTTAGCACAAGGTTTATGGACATACTTATTCTTGAAAGGAGTTCTATTGTTAGAAATGATGACATATGGGACTCCATACTCACAAAGGATTTGGTTAGGGATGAATATGGACACCTGAACTCCAATGACCATGGATAGCGGTATGGATTCTACCCATTTAGTGAAGTATTTGGTTGTCGTGATGATAAAATTGTGATCATCAGACGAAGGAAAATTAATTTTCTCAATAATATTCATTCCCCACATGGAGAATGGTCAAGGGGAAGAAATGACTTGAAGGTTTTGTGAAGGTTCATGAATAATATTATCATGATATTGAAACTTGTCATAGTGTCAAACATAATCACATGAATCCTTCTCCATGGAGGGCCTATTATAACCTAAAATGATCCAACATGAGTATACCCCTAATTTCAAAAAATTGAAGGTTATTAGAGGTTCATAGATTTTTTGATAATTAATAAAAAAAGTCAATCTTGAGGTTTGAAGTAATTTTTAGAAATAAAGTTTATTCCATCATTTGGGTTATGTAAATGTATCTTCCAAGGTAAATACTTAGAACATTAGATTACTTTAGGAGGAAGTTATCTAGTTACTTCATGCAATGTAATAAATGCACAAGTGTCAATATGCAAGTTGTATATGTGCAAGTTGTCCCTTACATAGCTAGGTAGAGTGTTGGCCAAGGAACCTATCTTCCTATATAAGAAAGACCTCATTGTTAGATAGATATGAGAAGGGAGACATAGATAGATAGAGCTACTTATAGCATAGTCATAGGTAGTAGTGCAGTGTTGTGTAGATCACCATATATTGGTGATGGGTGCAATGTAGTTTAGTAGCTTCATTAATGGAGTTTTCATTTCCTCCATAGCTATGTTGTATTCATTTATGTTATTTCTATTCATAATATACTTCAGTCATCTTGCATATTTACTTTCTTTTATATTATTCTGTATCTTGTGATTGTTATCTCCCATTTATCATTACATCAAAAGCTAATAGTGGTATCAGAGCCATGGTAGATCTAGCCTATGTAGATCAATAGGAAAACCACCATTATCATTTGGTTTGAATTTTTTGACAACCTGATGTGTTTCTGGACCAGCCACTATAAAAAAATCTTAGAAGATTCTAGGTGGTAGAATTAGTGAGAGTCACAAAGTTAGTACTAAAAGAAATCTCAGCTTCAAAAATACTGATATTACATTTGATTGGATTATTTCCATAGAGTTGCAAAAAAACTTGTGAAGACTAGGACTCAACATTCAATCCACTAGATTGATAAATCATCTAGTGAAGATCATTCAAGATATTTGAATTCTATTAACTATTGCCTAAAGTTTATTTTGTTGCAGAAAATTAATTCTCAAAGGATTGGGATTCCTCCTACAACCAGAAAGCTAGGAGAATCCAACTTCGTTGCTCGGAGGTCGACATGACTTCATAGTGAAGAGATTAGTTCCTTGTGCAAGAGAAGAATACTACGAAAGAAGACTTCTGGTGAAGAGTCATGGTGAATTCAGGAGACTGAAGATCTCCATTGCTGGAGTAAAGCAATTCACAGTTGAAGAACAAGCCATAGAAGCCTTGAATAAAAGACCATAGAAGCCTAGAAGAAGAAGCCACAAAAGTATTAATACTAAAAAGACCACATAAGCCTTGATACTAAAAAAGGCCATAAAAGCCTTGATACTGAAAAAGACCATAGAAGCCTTGGCGCTAAAAAATGCCACAAAAGCCTTGATAATAGAAAAAAGAGGGTCACAAAAGCCTTGATCCTAAAGAAGAATTTGAAGAGAATATCTGATTTAGAAGCAGGCTAAAGATATCAGTACTAATACTTTGTTGTAGGGAAAGAAGATTTAGTAAGTTGGAAAACTTCCTACAAGAAAATTATGAAGGGTATCTTCTTTAGAATCAATTCAACACCTAAAGAAAAATCAAAGATATCAAGAGAAGATCTCATTGAAGAATCTCCAGTATTAGAAGAAAGAAGAAGAAGGGTTAGGTGAATCCTGCTTGAATCTAGAAGCAGTAGAATCAAATATATAAGAGAAGATCTCACCACCAACACTTCTAAGAGCAAAAGGTTGAAGAGAAGGTCTCAAGGAAGACCATCATAAGCTACAAGATCAAATACCTTGGGAAGGTCTCATCAAGCATTCATAAAAAGGACTGAAGAAATTCTCAAAGGATAACTCATTGGAGAAATACACTACCAAGGAGAAGCCCCTGATAGTGAAAGACTTGGGATAATTATCGTCATCCAACAACAATCCCAAGAAAATAATAATTTGGCAAGAAGTTCCAAATATGAGAAGAAGAATTTGGCAAGGAGTGCCAAATCTATGAAGAAGAACTTGACAAGGATTGCCAAATTCCAGAAGAAGATCCTGCTTAAAGTCATAATTCGACAAGAATACTTGAATATAAAATAAGATCACCAAATCCTAGATATTTTAAGATTACCTCTCATAGCAATAAGGCCTCACTTAAGAGATAAAGACTTATCCAAATATATAGCAGAAGGAGGAAAACACAAGAGGATAACAAGCCACCAAATCCTAGGCTCTTGAAAGAAAGTTTGAGACTATCATTTGGTGAAGAAGTTGTTTTGAAAGAGCTGTAAGATCCTACTCGAAGCAACAACTTGGTGATCCTAGACACCAAGATCTACATCCTCTACAAAAGCGGAAAAAGAGCTACAAAAACTTTCAAAAAGTTAAGCAACTTTTGGTGCAAGTAGATTCATTAATTGGATTACTTATCAAATTTGTTAAAGCACCTAAATTTGGATTAAATTTATAAGAAGAAAATTGGATTGCAGTCTTCAAAAGTGCAAAAAAAAATTCTTTTAAGGTTTATTTACACATTAATTAGGATTTGATTAGATTTTAGAATTGCTTCTTTCAACTACCTATCATCTACTTTGGAAAAAGAAAAAGAAGATTAAGTTCTACAATATTGATTGTAGTGAAATTGTAGAATAATTAATGAAGTTTCATTTCATATTATTCTTGATTAGTTACAATAAATTTGATTAAGTGTATTTTCTTGAGATTTTATTGGAGTGATAAGGTGAAATTGTTAGTGCATTAAAAGTGAAGATTATTATATTCATTTACACTATTCTATTGTTCTCAAAAGGATTAGCTTTTGTGTACTTGAGAAGGGCACAAAATCAGAAATTGTCAAAGTGTCTAAAGATACTATTAGTGCACAAAAGTATGCAATACATAGTGGCCAAGTGAAGACACCAAATATGTTAGAATCCTCAAAAATTGGGAGAAGAATACGACTAACCAAAAATAGAAATAGAAGCTTCAAATATTGAGACTTGGTGAGTCTCAAATCCAAAGCATTATAGGGTTAATTACATGGTACAAAGGGCAAAAAATACAGCTACAAAGAAGATTCTATCTACACCATTAAGGGCTTGGATTTATCATCAAAGTATCCAAGCAAAAAGGGTAAGGAGTCTAGCCATAGAGACATCCTTAAAACCCTCATATTTGCATTCAATTTTTTTTTACAAAGCCATAATTTCAGACCTGTAAAAGAGTGCAATAAAATGTGCAATAAATAAGGTTTTATATACATGTAAGGTTACACGGTATTACACTTATACAATACGTTACACGCAGGAAGAGAGCAGATTTGAAGGTGCCTCAAAAGGTATAATATCTATAGGGTAAGCCAACCAAGGAAGGACGGATGTTAGAAATCTTATTCCATAGAAAAAGGAGCCACTCAAAGGTCTCACTCTCCACATATCTTGGATGGACGAACCTACAATATCAAAGCACACATAAGATTGTTATCAAGCTACATTTACGTAGACAAAAAGGGATCTCATATACGAAGAGAAGACATCAAAATATACTTTACCAACATGGGATGGACAACATAATAAGAGGTTATCTACACTGCAAAGAAGTATAGAAATCAACATGTTGAAGGCATAGAAGACAAGGATAAAAGGTACTACATTCAAGGTATTAAAATTGGAGAAGATTTTCCAACAAAGGAAGCACCAATATCACTTTCAAAATCACCATTCGAAGCTCCATAGTGCCTCATCAAATCACCTGCAAAAGAAAAGGTTTCTTGTTGTCCAAGAAATAAAGAAATCTAAGGGAAGGCATATGAAAGGAGTTATAATATTCTTTTTGGAAGCATTATAACACAGGTCTTCATACACATCATTTGAATTACACTTGGTATAAACAATATAAAGCACTATTCTATCTCTCAATGCTCAAGAAACCTCATGTAGGAGTTACATGGAATATTAAGGAGGTGGTACCACTTGTTATCTTTCATAAGCCTCACAAAAGTGCCCACACGAGTGCTCATACTTTACCAAAGTGACCAAGAAGTGTTAGAAAAGTAAGTTGATATATTAAAAAAAAGAAAAACTCATACATAATAGGTGTGACACTTGTCACAAAATTCAAGACTCATCTTTCATAAAAAGGTGGTTAAGAAATTGAAAGCGCAGTCTAACCAAGTAGCAATGGCAGCAAGAAAATCTAAAGCAACTCAAAAGTAATGTGGTAACATCTCGGTTGTATCGCAATAGTAGCTCGGTATCTACATGGCAGCAGATCAAAAACAACTTGAAGAAAAATTTGAAAGTAGTTCAGAGTATCCAAAAATGGTGAAGCACATTACTCCTAGTCAAAAAGGTCAAAGAAGCATTAAAGTGAGTGTTTAAGAAAATAGTCTACCGTTAGTTTCATAAAGGTACAATTTCCCATCTAATTTGCTTTCCATAAAGAGGGATTTATAAGATTATATTATAAGGTTGAATTATTGAAGAGAATCAATCTTCATTTGAAAGCAAAACTTAAGGAAATTAAATATCAAAGTTGACTAATATTTGTAAAGCATGACCTAGGAGAAATATACTACTTGGAATTAATCGATTTCAAGTTTACAAATATTAATGTGTTATAATTTTCCAAATTTCGGAGTCATAAGGGCTACAACTCCAAACTAGGTTACTAGAAATTATAAATAATCCAAGGGATATAAAAAGAAGTTGTTACACTTTTTACTAAGATTGGAAAATTATAATATTGTTATCTCAAAAACTTCTCAAAAGGGATAAAATAAATCCAACATGAAAACCTCTTCAAAATTGAAAAGTGCTTAGTTCAATAGGAGTAATAAGGTGTTAAGAAGTTGATTTTTTATCTTTACAAAATTTGTACAAAATCAACCAAAATTGAACTATATTTTTACAAAAGCACTATATTATATTCCAAAAATCTCTAGGGAGTCATAAGGCATTCTACAAAACTTGATAATTATCAAGTTGGGAAGATATAAGCTTTCTACAAAAACCTAAAAATTAGGTATTCATACTCTCATTACTAGGGAGACATAAGGAAGTCTACAAACCTAAGGATTAGTAAAGGTTTTATCAAATCAAGCTTATATACTTCAATAAGGGATCATATATCCTAATATTGGGAGCCATAAGGTAGACTACAATTCTATATTTTTTCTTCATTTCTACTTATTCAAATGGGAAAAGGAATATCATACAATGAATGTAAAACTTGCTCCAATAAGAACCAGTCTATAAAACATGAAAACATGTGGTACATTGACTCAGGAGCCAATCATAATATGATAGGAAATATACAATGGTTTGATTGTCTTGAAGTTGCTAGAGGATACAGACTAAGAATTGCAGATAGCCAAACGTATCCTATACATGGATATGTATGTGTAACACCTAGCAAATCATTTCCAGATCTTCTACTACAAAAAAGTATTGTATATTCCTAGATTAACATTCAATCTCATTTCAGTAAGCAATCTAGTAGAAAACAACTATATGATCAACTTTAGATATATGTATGGGATAAATACTTGCCTCATTATGAATCAATATGGAATAAAAGAAATAGGATCAATCCATGAAAATACATACGTCCTAGACTCAATAGAAATATTTCAAGATATTGTGGTGTTTCAAAATGATGCTAACACATTTACAGAGGAACATGTTGAAGAAAATGAAGAACTAGTACACCAAAAAGGTAAGCATAGAAGGATAAAAATAAAAAATAAAGCATTTCAAAAGTTTACAATGGACTCTATGTTTCAGTATTAATGAAACCCTTAAAATGCCTAAGTCACTCATTCCCAGGGATTCTTTCTATCATGATTAACCATATTTCATGTAACTATCTAAACTACAAAATATCTCTAAACTCAGCCCACACCTTTTCATAAGCCAACATTTAGTCTCTTAAGCCATCAAAGTCATTTGTCGAATTTTATCAAGGCTATAAGATTAAAAATCACCCCCAAGAAAAATAAGTCCTTTTATAAAGAGCTTAGCCTAAATCCTAGAAGGTCCATTGCTCACATTTATCTAAGTATACAAGCATGAATTGATCGATTGAAATTTGAAAGTGCAACAAAAGCAATCGGTTCGATCGACTAAAAATAAAAAAAAATACAACGAAATCCATCGACCAAAATAGAATAGTCCAACCTAAAATAAATTGATCAATCGGCTAAGAGGCGAAGTTGCAATAAAATACCATTAGCCAAAAGAAGATCATTTGTTAAGAGCCATCTGACCTGATATCCATGATAAAAAATAATCAACCAATACAAATCTATAAAACTTTGGTCAAAGCTGATAGTCAAACATGGTAGTTTTTGGTTGAAGAAAAGAAATTATTCGACTGAACGTGAATCAACATCTCAGAATGATCGATCGAAATTAAATCAATGGCCAATGAAGTGTCATTTTTGAAGCCAGTTGGTAAAAACCCCATTTCAATTGTATTGGTCAAAGCATGAAACCCTAAAGTCAAAAAGTGAAGCAAAGAATTTTTTAGTTGAGAGGAATAAGTAGTCGATCAACCAATTTGGTGCGAAAGAAACTGTTTAGCTAAAAATACATCAAAGTCCCTAGTCGATCGGTCAAGACTTGATAAAGATCAACGATCATCAAGCATTGGCCCGAAGCCTATCGATCAAAACCCAATCAAAGATCTCGGTCAAAGCTGAGGTGTCACTCAAGATATTACAATTTGTAGTTATGGTCCTAGGCCTTATTAAATCTAAACTTAAAACCTTAGGACCCCCATTTTTTATCTTTGAGTTTTTTGATCAAAGGGTAACAAGAGGGTACATGCACATGAACACTTAAAGCCTCTTGTACCTAAGACAAATACAAATGATTTACCTAGTGGAGATCAAATAAGGGTCACAGTTACATTACCCCCCCTTACCTTTTATGAAATACCCTAAGTACAATGTTTTAATTCATGGGTTTTTAAAGGTGAGGCCATTCGATCGAAAAGCACAAGTGGCCCAAAATGATCGACTGACTAACTCGATGACGTGAAGGCTATTTGGTCAAAAAAAGAGATTCACGTGGCAACATAAAAGTAGTTCATGCCCTTTTCAATCGACGGATATCAACAGTTAATATTTATCGACCTAAGAGGAGTAAAGGAAAATTTTAAACTCATTATAAACCTCGATGTAATACCTAAGTATTTAACTCGTTATAATGAAAAATAATGAGGGTCATTACAATGTCCACCTCCTTTCCTAAGACAAAAGTTTTCTAAGACTAATCAAATATTTCATGTTATATGTGTAAAGGATGACCAATAGGTTTTGGTCAAATAAGTCTTATGACCTAAGGCCCATGCAAAAGGAATGCCAATCGGATGAATGGGGATAAAGGTGTAGGTTAATCAATCGACCAGGACCGTCAAAATACTTTGGTCGAACAAGATGAACAATCAAGATTCATCGGATGAGGTAAAGTCAACCACGTGAAATTCAAAGGTATGCATAAAGTTGAATTTTATATGTAAGTTGTGATTTAGCTAATGCCTATGTACAAGAGTACCCTAAGAGTCATCGATCAAAAACTAATGAATGAAGGATATCATCGATCAGATCACGATCAATAGGTGAAAAGGTTCTGGCCGATTCACATCTAATCATAAGGAGTAATCAACCAAAAAGGCTTCATGGTGAAGACAAACTAAAGCCATGTTGGCCAACCAAATATCAAAGGTCATAGATGTACGCATGACACAAAATCAATGATAGACATTAATCGACCAATAACACACTTGGAGTGGTATCGCATTAAAGTAATATCTTGTGGACCCCCATCTGAGAAAACCAATAGGACACTTGAAATTACGAAGATCACGTTGAATTGAATAAGAACAAATCAGGAGGTTGCAGGCACACATGTCAACTATAAATATTTTCTTGAATCCATCCAGGTGCATGCTTTAAGACAACGTGAGATAATTGGATGACTCAAAATTGAACATGTGTTTAATCCAACGATTGATCATGATAGGAAAATATTTATGGAGAGTGAGGTGGCAAATTGAGTGTAGCAGTAATACATCAATAGTTGGTGTAACATTAATGGAAATTTGTGCAAGAATAGTTTTAAAAACTAGTAAAGAGTAGAGAGCTACTTACAAAGCTAAGAGCATCCTTAGAACACAAAGAGCCAAGAGAACCAGTTACAAAGATTTATAATCGGTCTAATAAAAATGGCATATTCTCGTATATTTTCTCATAAAACTAAAATCGAGAAGTTGGAAGAGATGATACCATTTACGAAGATGTCATCCAGGAAAGCCAATGAGCAATGATGGGGTGAAGAGAACCTTACAAAATTCAGTTTTGAATCTAGTACGAAAGAATGGCAACACCTCCAGCATCTACTGAAGGGGGTTTTCTAGAGGGCATATGCACATAAGGATAAGAAGAGCCCTCTCTACAATAAATGGAGGACTAATTTGGCAAAATTGTTGTGTCCAAAGGTGCACTTTTCCCCTAACTTATTATAATGGCTAGCCATAATTTACGATACAAATACTAGAGCTATAATGAATAGCAGAAATAATACCATTTACAAAATTACACTAGATAGGATCAGGTAGGTGTTTAGGTTGGAGAAGGCTACTCTTGTTTATGATGTTGAAGTGGTCTCTGTACAAGCCAGACACATGATTGGCACCTCCTCCTATGCAAAGTTGTTTGACTATGAAAAATTGGTGTCCATAGAGTTCCCCATTCATAAATTTTCACTACACAGATGGGTAAAGAACAAGGCTGACATGATCCACATAGTGATGGGATTTGAGGACCTAAATTATGTCAGGATGGATGACATGTTCTGATAGTACAGTGCAACAAGACCTGGAAATTACCAATGTACCATTGGGAGGATTTTATGATACAATAGACAAAGAATTCCAAGAATTACATAAAGCAATAAATGAAGATCAAGAATTCATGCCTCGCTTCTCCCACTACTCCTTGCTCATCCACTTGATTGTGGGATAGTTCAGTGAGAGGGAAATTACCCAATTGGGAGGATTACCGAGGGAAATCATTCAGGATAGGTTACCTTGTATTCAAGAGGGTGCCTCCAGTTTTTCAAAATTTTATGGTAGGTTTCTAACTGCAATGTACCATGTAATTACTGATAAAGAGCCCCCCAAGATGAGCCTGGAAATTGTAAAGTATTTGGAAGATAAAAAGGTAGGATATTACTTCCTAATGAAAAACTTCACATTTATCAGGATGTATGGGATCAAATTACCCCCCAAAGACTTACCATCCTTTTATCCTAAATCAATAACTACCTTAGATATTGTTAGGCAATCTGCAAAGGAGGCCAGGCTAAGGTTCAAAAGGAAAAAAATAAGAATCTCTGGGGTAACTGCACCCATTAAGATAGGACAATATGTTTATAGGAGATATCCCAGTCTGATGGAGGCCCTACCAAAAATGGACTCATTCTATTTTGTCAAGATTACATGGAGGTCATATGACCCCAAAAAATGCTATAAGGATATAGTCATGGAGCAAAAACCACCCATGCATAGAGAATATGAATTTGAAGATAGTATTTTGTGGGCTCAGAAGCAGGGGGTGAACTTAGAAGATATATGGAATAATAAGAACTTAACAAGGGCACATACTCATATAGAGATGGTGGGATATTACTCCATAAAATTGAAATTAATAAGAGAGGATACAGTGGAGAGGATAACCCTGCTAGTACCTATTATACCTCTAGAGGACATCATAGATCCTCTCACAGAAATTTCCATCCAAGAACTTGAGAAAATTGAGATATTAGCAAAGGTGGTGAGTACAACGACCAAAGATGCGCTTGGTGCTTCTACCACTCATCTCCCCAAAAAATTGGAAAAGGGAAGGAGATTGTCCATGCCTTCTCTATTCCAAATCATCCTATAGTAGAAGGTATAATAAAATCTTTGATGATCCCACAACACCTGTAACAGATGATTATAGGTTCACCTCAGGCAGTGCCTCTAGCCTTGAGAATAAATGATAAGGAAATAAATATTTTTGTTGTATCTTGGAATAAAATATAGAAAATTTGAGGGTTTTCCAACGTCTTTAGAGGTTATCAAGTTGAAGCTCAGAGTTCTTCTAGCTCTCCAACACATAAGAGAGAAATAATTGGAATGAAAACTAGTGAACCCATGATCATAACCCTGACTAGAAAGAGAGAGATCATAGAGTTCACCTTGAAAGAGGAAGAACATATTCAAGTGATCATGGAGGGAAGAGTGACAGAAACCCCATCAGAGAGTAGAAAATAAAGCACAATTACCTCATCAAGCTCCTTCCCTACCAACAAGACCCCAATTCCCATTCCTACAAAGGGAGTAGAATCACTCCAAATAAATCCTAAAAAGGGGATGTAGAGGCAGGAGGAGAAACAATAACTTTGTTAAAACATGGAGTACAAGTACATGCACGAACTGCTCTAGCCATAGATAAGGAAATAATAGGTTGGAAGGCTAAAGTAGTTACAGTCAGAGAACAAGGGTCTAAAAAATGAGAACACAAGGCTACAAGCTAAGGTCAAGAGGCTTCAGGGACAAATGCACCCAAAAAATGAGCAACTTCAAGGTGATTACTTAGTATTCATTAATAAATAAAATGATAAAATGACCACCATAATAAGATAGCATGCAAACATGATCGACGAATATTTTAAAGACCTTGAGGAAGTAATAGAGATGAATAAAAAGAATAAATCTCTAGTAGAGGAAGCAAACAAGAAAATTACAACCATCGCCCTAATTTATGACAGATGCAAGACAAAGTATGATTGAATATGATCTAAGAACATGATCATGTCTGATGGCTAAAAGCATAGTTGTTATGAAGAACATGAGAATATCACCAATTATGTGAATGATAGACCTAAGTGGAAAGTCATGATCAAATAACTTGAAGATGTTGAATGAGACATGATAGCTAGAGTACCACAATTCAAGCTCAACATGGTCCAAATACTGATTATAGAAGGGTTCAACAATCTAGTCATTCAAAGCATTCAAAATATACAATACGAAGAAATAAATGGAAAAAAATTGGTAGATCATCTCCTCAAAATGTCAAAAGATATATTTGATCTGATGAAGTTCTTCCAAAGTAGGGTAATGGTTCATAGAGAAAACAAAATCAAGGCACTAAGGTTGATAGATAGGATCACCAATTTGAACACATTCTGTGAAGAAGTTTGGATGTATATTGTAGACTTAGTGGGAGCCAAGCAGGAGGAAAAATAAAAAATTAGAGAATTCATTCAAAGGTTGTTAAATACAATGGCTAGCAGCATGAGATCCACAAAGGGATAAAAAGGAAAATAAAAGGTCACAGAGTAGAGTTGAGTTGTAAAACTAGGTGGATGACAACTAGACCAATTTTGACATATTAACAGTTAATTTCATTTTTGACACAGCTAATAACAAGTTGTAATACACCTAGCTAATAATAGGGCAGGATATGGCAACAAGTGGAGGGTCCAAATTAGAAAAATTTTAATAGTTATAGAGCCGCCAAAGCTATAAAAGGACAACCACTGCCAAAAATCAATATAAAGATTTTTGCATAGCATATTTTTGCTAAGAGGTGTACTTGAGAGCCCTGTTCTTTGCTATTGTATTTCCCTTTGTGTCTTTTTTCTTTTCCATCCCTTATTATTCCCATTATTGTGCAAGTTTTTATAGGAAAGTGTTCAAGAAGCTAATATTATTTTCATAATATTGAGCTAGAGGTCTAAAGGCTCAAATGTTACCAGATTAGAATAGGAGGGTGAAAATTCTGTGTTACATAGGCCAATTTTTCTAAGGGCTTGCTCTAGTTGGTCAGCAAGATTAGGCCAATTGATCTTTGTATTAATATGAAGCATAAGCCTACTTTGTATTGTTACCATCAATTGAGGCGGTGTTCTTTGGACAAGAGTTTGGGATGGTGAAGATCGCGATGTAGAAGGAACGTGGATTTCCCTACTAGGCCCCTTGATGGGTCGGATATTTCTGGTAGTGATCCGGTATCAACTTCGACCAAAAGGTTCATCTCCTTGATCGTCTAGGGGGTCGAAGGGTACCTCATGACTTGGGACATATCAAAGGTAGGACTCTCTATAGGTAGTGTAAGTATTTTGATGAATACCTAGATGTCACTTTGTAAGCCAAAAAAGAGACACCATACACTAAAAATGAAATCCTTTTATTATATTGAAAACAAATCCTTGGTTACAATAAACCCCTTTGAAAAGGGTGTTTTTACAATCCAACTACTTAAGGAAATGATTCCCCTTTTACAACAAACAATGGTGTCGTGATATTCTTCTTGCTACACTCAATGTTGGATGTGGGTTTATCATGACCACCATAATGTATCTGGATCTTCCAATATGGAACCTTCGAAACGATGTGATCTTATTGAACCTAAAATCCTCAAAACTGAAAATCTACACACATGCAAATAGATAAATATTTAGTAGCATCTGTTAAGATAGATAAAAAAAAAATGAGATATACAACTAGAAAATAACTGATGTAAATGACAAATGGATAACAAGGATTGCATACCATGAACCAATATTTGAGCAAAATAACAATAGCCTTTCCTTCTTCTAGCCCTCTCAATCTCCTCTCTTCTCTTTTTCTTCTCATTATATCCTCCTTTCAAATGAGAGGGGTGTTTATAGCCTTTGAGGTAAGGTGAGAGGGGGTGATGAGGTGTACTTAGGTTAGGTTAAACCAAGGTTAGGTCATGCACCTAAGGTCAACCTATGGAGGGGTGGTCATATGGTGACCAAAGGCTAAGTGCAGGAAAGGGTTTGAGTGGCCAAGGGGGCTACAAAGGGAAATATCCCTATTTAAGTGGTAAAAATCACTATTTTAGGCCTAACACTGCCTAGAGTGGGTTATATGGTCCCAAAGAGATCGATTTAGGTAGTCTTTCCAATATAACAAGATTTAGGTGTCTATAAATTTAAATGAATATTTTTATTATATTAATATTTAAAAGAGTTCAATGGTAAATTTATGCCAACTCTTCATGTAATCATTTTGATATTAATACAATTTTGGGATTCTTTCCTATCATATCTTTGAATTATTTTTGTGTGTCTTCATTATGGGTTACATTTTTTGAATGTATAATGAATATTTCCTTCATTGATCACCAATTATATTTGTTATGATATTCGAATGAACTTAATTGAATAAATTCTTTCTTTTTCCCGTTATTTCTATTTCACTGAGTTGTTATTAAATCTTGTTATAATAGCCCAAAGGATTAAGGAATCGGTCATACATAAGGTATAATTAAACTGTTATTGTTTAAGCTTGGTCAATTTTATAAAAATTTAACTTACCATCATAAATATGGAAGAGCATGAACATAAAATGTTAAAACTTTAAGTTCACCTCAAGGGTTTCCTTACCATACCTGGTATGTCTAGAAAATATATAGAACTATATTCCTAGGTTAAAGAGGTAGGTCGACCAAATCTTGTAATTGCTCATTAGCAATTGTTTTTTCTTGTAGTGTGATAGCTTATCCCAAGGATGCAAGAAATTTTTTCAATAGGGCCAATAATATCCTATCCTAAGGAGCTTTTTGGCAATTGCATTGTTGTTAAAATGGCCTCTATAGGATCCTTCAAGGATTTCATTAAGGGTTTGTGTTGGTTCATCGAATGCAAGGTATTGTAAGAGGATACCCTCAAAAGAACATCGATATAAAATATCATCAATTATTACAAATTAACATCCTCTTTTGCACAAAATATTTTGCTTGTTGTGATCTAAGCCTTTAGGCATGATGACATATTTAAGGAAATTAAATATATCTATGTACCAAGGCTCAAAAGGAAAAATTTTTATGTTCAATATATCTAAGGGAAGTTGGCTAGAACTAAGCATTGTGGACTCTTAGAGTTATCAGATGATAATTGTGGCTTGATCATCTTCTAAATCCAAGGGGATAAGGTATGTAGTTGCAGCCATGGCACCCACATGGTGGTTAGAGGATCTAGGTACAAACTCTATGGTTACCTTTGTGAAGGTTGACATAAGCTTGGTGGCAATTTCCTTACAGGGCTTCAATTTGTCATATTTTGTTTGATAAACATCATTAACTTGATTAACTACAAATTGAGAGTCACCAAAGATGGAAATATTTCTACCTTTTAAGTCTAAGGATGCCCTAAGACCTAGGACCAAGGCTTCATACTTTGTAGTGTTGTTAGTGCAAGAGAAGCACAACTTTAAGGAAAGAGGGATTAATTAATTTTGTAGAGTGACTAGAATGATTCTAGCCCCAACATCCTTTAAGCAACAGGTTCTATAAAAAAATAATATCCAAGAATCAGGTTCTTCTACATCTAGGTTAAAGCATTAGTTAATGAAGTCTACTTCTAAGGGATAATTATACTCTAAAGGAGTAGTTGCTAACTGGTCAACAATTTCTTAACATTTTATAGCCTTTTGACTTATGAAGGTTAAGTCAAACTCACTAAGGGCAAGGACCTACTTGGTAGCTCAACTTAAAAGGTGAGGCTTTGACATTAAGTAGCGAAGGGGATCAAACCTTGCAACTACCAATATCTTATGACTAAGCATGTAATGTCATAACTTTTGAGATGCAAACACTACAACGAGGTAAATATTCTCTAAAGGGGTGTACCAGGTTTTATAACTAATAAGGGTTCTGATAATGTAATAAATTGCTTACCCTTTATTCTAGTCATTGTATTGAGCTAACATAGCCCCTAAATATTGGGTTGTGGCTGTTGTGTAGAGCAATAAATGCTTGGTTGGGTTAGGTGGGATAAGGATAGGTGAAGAAGTGAGATGCTTTTTGAGTTTGTCAAAAGCTTTTTAACACTCATCATCCCACTTAAACTCTACATAATTTTTTAGAAGTTTAAGGAAAGGTTGACACTTATTGGCTAACTAGGATATGAAGTGCCTAATAGCTTGAAGTTTTCCTTGCAAGATATGTAACTCGATAAGGTTACGGGGAGGAGGAATATTAGTAATAGCCAAAATCCTGGTTAGGTCTACTTCAATGCTTTGTCTAGACATGATAAAACCTAAAAGCTTGTTGGATATGACTCCAAAAATACATTTAGAAGGCTTAAGAAAAAATTTGTATCCTCTTAATAGTTCAAATATGCACTTTAAATTTTGTGCATGAATTTCTCAATGTATGGAACAACCAAGAAGATCGTCCACATAGTCTTCTATAATATCATGCATTAAGTCGTGAAAGATATAGGTCATGGCCCTTTGATATGTGGCACCTACATCCTTTAAGCCATAAGGTATGACTCGATAGTAGAAGGTGCCCCATGAAATAATGAAAGTAATCTTGGATTGGTCCTTGGGAGTAATTCTGATATGATTATATCCCAAAAAATCATTCATTAAAGATATCAATCCACATCCATCGATGAAATATATGATCATATCTATTTTGGGTAAGGTAAATTCATCCTTAGGACAAGTTAAGTTAATATCATAAAATTTAATACATATTTTGATGGTGTCTTCCTTTTTAGAAATAGGAATGATATTTGAAATACAATCAAAATAGTTGATTACTTTAATAAAATCAACATCAAGAAGCTTTTCAAGCTCCTATTTTACTAATAAGGTAATCTTAGGGTGCATTTTACTAAGTTTTTATTTAATAGGTTTAACATTGGATCGGACCACTAGATGGTGCATAACTAAAGAAAGGTCAAACCTAGGCATGTTTGCATATGACCAAGCAAAAATATCTTGAAATTATTTTAATAAATTGGTCAATTGTTCTTGCTCATCCATAGAGAGGGTTTTTCCTAATTTAAGGAGCTTAGGATTTTTTACGGTTCCTATGTTAATATCTATAGTTTCTTCAATGAGGATGTGATATTCATCCTCATAATGAAGAGGGATTGGGGTGACTTATAATTGCTCAAGGTATTTGGGAGACATAGGAATTTTATCCTTTTGAGAATTAGAAGACTCAACATGGACAACACAAGGGACTAACCCATCAAAGAAGAAGCTATTATGGAGGATATATTCATGAGCCATATCACAAAGAGTATCTCCTTCAACGTAATATCCAAGGATCGAGATTAACTTAGTATGGACTAGGATAATTATGTTAAGATAGGGAATGGGGTTCCGCATCTTGATCACTCCATTCCAATCCATGATGATCTATAAACTTTGTGAAAGTTATGACTTGATCATCATTAATGGGTAAGAGTTTGTTCTTGTTGGGGATGTAGCCTATGCCACACCTCCCAAATCAAATATCAACTTATAAAGGTTCCTTAATACCTTGTTGTTGAGGCCCCAAATCCTTACCTCTATATCCATAATTAGTTCAAATTTTCTTGGGGACTGGGTAATCATTAGAGAGGTAACAAGTGGAAAATGATTTTTCTACGGGTTAGGGATTACTACTACAATTTTTTTCTTTGTGAGGAATTTTTGCGTAACTAAAGGTCCACATACCTATGTGTACTACTTCACCCTTCTTATGGGTAAAACCATGGTTTGTGGTGAAGGTGGTAATGCAACTATGTCTATAAGAGAAGTTTGAACCAATTGATTAATTTAATCTTTGGAAGAATTGATGATTGGTGCTTCTTCACTAATTTTTAATTTTTTGAACTTCTTAGTGATTTTAGAAGGAGAGAAGATAGAGGAAGAAGAATAAGAAAGAGAAAATTCATTGAGAGAAATTATGGGATAAAAATCGACTTTGGCTTGGGCTTGCTCAACCATTGAACAATATTGAAATAGATGAGGGTCACTAGGGATGGTTATGGGTTGATTCTGAAATTTATTTTTAAGATATCAATGAAGCATTGAGGGGTAACCTTCATGGCATGAATTCAAGGGCATCCAAGAAGAAGCTTAAAAGGTGGAAAATATAGTACATAAAATAGAGTGTCTAGGATTTTGGGCCCTATATTAAGGGGAAGAGAGATAATGTTGCAGGACTCTTGGGATTCATTATTGAAGATGTAAATGTTTACATCAGATAGTTTTAGGTCTTTCTCCTTTAATCCAAATTTTAGAATGAATTAACAGGTACATATATTAAAGGATGAGCCATTATCTACCAATATTTTCTTGATAAAATTATCCCAAATATAGCCAGCGATATAAAGGGAAGAGTCCCCTTGCAAAGTTGTAGGAGGAAGATCATATTCACAATATGATATATGATTGACCCTAAGAGTGCCAATGAAATTAGCTAGGTTGTTAGGTGGAAGATCTTGTGTGATATAATGTTGGTTTAAAAGCTTCATTAAGGCACCTAGGTGTTGTAGGTGAGTTGGAGAGGAGAGGGCAATCCTCCAAGGGAGGTCCTGTGTTCGAATCTCCACCCTACCAAAAAGCTGAATTGGGTACCCAAAATCCAATTGATAATGTTGGTGCGAGTAGGGCTGGGTGCGACTCCTGAGTGACTTTGACGGTGTAGAACCCCCCGTTCGTGGTCTCTCAGACCAAGGCGACCCCACAAGGGGTTTTTTGCTTTTTAAAAAAAAAAAAAAGCTTCATTAAGGCTTCTACCAATATTTTCTTGATAAAATTATCCCAAATATAGCCAGTGATATAAAGGGGAGAGTCCCCTTGCAAAGTTGTAGGAGGAAGATCATATTCACAAAATGGTATATGATTGACCCCAAGAGTGCCAATGAAATTAGCTAGGTTGTTAGGTGGAATATCTTGTGTGATAAAATTTTGGTTTAAAAGCTTCATTAAGGCTTCTCTATGGATAGGGGAAGTCTAAAGAATATCTAAGAGGGAAATATTAGCTAGTGTACTAGCTAATTATTATTTAATTTCAAAGGAGGATTCTTATTGAGGTTTTAAAACAAATGGTGGTTTGTAGGTACTTTTGTTCTTTTGATTGTTCCTTAAAACTAATGGAGGTCTAGAGGATTAATTAGAAGTTGGAGGTGTTTATGTTCGAGGTTGTTGATATTGTTGCATTTGAGCTTGTTGTTTAGTTTTTACTACTATCATGTCAACCATGTGATCATATGCAGGTGGAATGATATGATAGGAAACTTGGTTGGTTGCTTGTTGCTCATGGTTGGGTAGATATTTTGAAATATCTCCATATCTTGGTTGGTGGATGGAACAAGTTGGGAATCACCTAAAACAAGACGACCCTCATCTATTAAATATTAGATTATATGCTTAAGTCTCTTACATTGATAAGTAAGATGTCCATCCACTCTATGATAGTCACAATGTTGATTTGGTTTATACTAAGTTGTTATTATATTTGGTTGTCTTATATTGTGTAACTCAATAATCTTGGCTTCTAAAAGTTGTTTTAGGATGAACATTAAAGGTTGGTTGAGTTTTTTGAAATTTCTTGGTGGTCTCTAAGGTTTGTTAAGAACCAAATTTTGTAAGGTACTTTTTGTGTTAACGTTATTGGTTTTTCTATTGTTTTTTTTGTTACATAGGAGAGTTGGTTACAACTACTAGTTTTAGTAACTAGTTAGCGTAGGGTTCAAACCACAAGGACTGCTCCCAATAAACCTATACATCTTATTCTTGTTGACCCGACGTGATATGGGGACCATCGATCTCTTAGGGTTTGTACCATCATCGTCGATCTGGTGTACATTCAGAGGATTTAAAGCAGACTAATACCTTTGCAAAGGATTGGCTTCTCCCCAAGGTTTGAATCTAGGTCTCTTCTTGGTAAGTGCCCAACCACACTGCACTTACCGATCCACCTAGCCCTTGGGGGTTGGTTTGTCTGTTGTTAGTGACCTCATCACCTACCACATGCTTGTTCTTATATTGTGGTTTCATTGTCCTTTCATCTTCTTTATTAAGTTTTATTTATCTCCTTCTAATAAGGGCCTTTTCGATTCTTCTGGCTAAGTATACTGCTTGGTCAAAAGACATTATGACTACAATCTCAAACTCATAAGAGATTTATTCTTGTAAAATTTTGATAAAAATTTCTAACATATACTTAGGAGGTGGGGTATATTGTAGTCATCCAACTAGTCCTCTCCATCGAGATAAGAAATCTAAAAAACTCTCATATTTAGCTTGTTTAAGAAGGTATAGGTCTTGGAAAGTTACTCTCTTTTCAACATAGGCACCAAAATTATGGACAAACATTTTAGCAGTTTCCTCAAAATGCCTTAAAGAGTGATGAGGTAGTTGATAGTACCACACTAAAGCTTCTCCTCCAAGACTCTTAGGGAACGTTTTCAATAACAACAAGGCATCATAAGTAATGTTGTGACAAGTTGTTTTGAACATCCTTATATGTTCAATTGGGTATTTTGTTCCCCTATAAATTGACAATATTGGTGTAGGAAAGTTCTTGGGATATGACCTAGCTATCACTATAGGGTCTAAGGTATGGTTGCACAATTATCTATAAGAATAAGTAGAGTTAGGTGCTTGCAATGTGTTCATTCTTAGGGTAAGTTATTTTACTACAAATTTCAAGTTTTGAATATAAGGATTGTGTAACGCTAAAGGTGGTGTTGTTGGTATGCTTACTCCAAAATTCGCTAAAGGAGGGTTATAGTTGTTATTGGTATGTTTACTCCAAAATTTCCTAAATATGGGTTATAGTTGTTTGTCATAGTTTGTTGGTATATAACTTGGTTTAAGTTTGAGATATTTACACTATTATGATAAAGGTTGTGAAAAGGTGAATGTTATGTAGTATCTTGTGGAGGAATACAATTAGAACTTGGTGGAATAGAAGAACAATTATTGATATTAGGAGGAAGAGAAAAATTTGGATTAATAGAAGAAAATTTGTTGTTAGAAGGATTGGAAGGAAATTGACTATGATTGTGAAGAATACTACTAGTTGGATGTGGTTGAGAAACTCCTTCAACATTGGTTTTGATGGTAGTAGCATAAGTGGGATTATGAAATGGATTAATGTCATGATTTTGAGAGGACTATCAAAACAAAGGATTAACATAAATATTATGATAAGGTAACAAATTAGGATGAGAATTGTGTTGAGTATGGGATGGTCCAGTTTTGTTGAAGTGGATGTCCTTCTCAAATATTTGAGACATGATTTGTTTATTCTACCTAAATAAATTCATGATATGATCATGTGATTTAAAAGCGAGTTGGCCATGAGGCCCTTCCATTGGATCATCATTATCGTTGGTCAATATATCATCATCTGCTTCTATATTGGGGTTATCCCTATCGAGTTGATCATCAACATTCCATAAGGGATTTTCACTTGGTTCCAACATATTTCTCTTACTCCTAAGAGTAGATTTCATGGTTAAAGGAAATATGATTTAAAACTATCTATTTGATATGTAAAAAGATGTAAAATTATTAAATATTTTAATTTAATGACCTAATCTACACAAACAATTTTAAGTGGTTCTGATTTAAGTTTTAAAACAAAAATTTGAGGAAAGTGTCTCTTAATTGCCACTAAGGAGGTGTTCACATTAGTTTCACAAAAATATGAGGAGGCAAACCACGTAGATAAATTTTCGATGAATCCATTGGGATCGAGATCATTATGGGGCTATGGTCCTCACCTCAAGCTTGATGATTATAGATATTTAGGGGTTCACCAAGAGCGTTTTAAGACTCATTCCAAGTCTGTGGGGGTTTGATGTGTAATTTATAGTCACCTAAGGTTTGTCTTAAAATAAAAGAAAAACTAGGATAACTAATTGAAATTACTATAAAATGCGAAAAAATAAAGATGTAACAGACAAAACTATCATAAGAATTATTTTTTATTTGTATTAACAATTAATCCTAGGGTACAAAAAATAAACTCTTTCTCTTTAAGACAAGGAAAATACACAAATAAGTTATCCTAATGCACAACTACATGCAATTTTCTAATGCACAACCACAACTACCAGAGGCCATGAAATTGTGATAACTAAAATGACTAAAGGAAGCCCAAAATGCCACAACGATCATTTTTGTCAAATTCACTCCTCATAAAATGTAGTTGTAAATTTGCAACAAAAGAAAAAAAGGGATAAAGAGTGAAGCAAAGGGAGAACAAGGTTTTTGTCAAATTAATGCCCCATAAGGATGGCTTATGAATTTGTGATAGAAGGAAAATTAAGACATAGAAGAAGTAGAAACGAATCTAAAAGCTATCTACAACTATATGCAAATTTTAACAAGTGAAAATAGGAAAAATAAAATGCACTAAGATGATAAAAGAAGATAATGTAGCGAAAACTAAAGCTAGGAATTTAAATAAAATGTATTAAGATAATTAATAAGAAAATGTAGCAGAAGACTAAACTAATAGAACAAACTAGAATGATGAAAGCAAAGGAGAAATGGAGAGAAGTCAACAACCAATAGGGGTAGGTTCCCCTATGACAATCTAGAATATCCCTCCTATAAGCCTTATGAATTGGTGAAGTAGACTTGAACAACAAAAGGTCAGATGAGCATAAAAAGTATCAAAGAGCAATTTGATCACAAAGAATGCTAATTCACTTATCCATCGTTAGTACCCTAGTTGCCATTTCACACATGCTAATTACCAGTTGGTCAAAAAGGGATCTCAGTGTCCCTATTTATAGGTAAGTTGGTAAAGGTTTGGGGTTCAAAAAATGTAAGGTCAGCTCGAGAGTCAGGGTTTAGAGGGAAAAACCCTAATTTGTGATTTCACAATCGATTAGAGCTGATTGTGAATTCATAAAATCTAGTCGTTAGAGGTCATTTCAATCGATGACAACAACAAGATAGGCTACATGAATTTATGTTCAGTCTAGGATGATCGTGAATTAAAAATGCTAGGAAAAGGCTCAAAATTGAGGGGTGGAGAGCTCAAAAATTGCACTTAGCAACTTTGAGAGGCTTACTAGGCATCTAAGGGAAAAGTAACTCATTTGGTTGGGTCAATTTTTTGTGTTTACACCTACATTAATATTATCCACAAAATATAAAAGCTAGTGTTAATCCTAGTGCAATAAAATAATTAATTAATACTTAGATTATCAGGTGCCAAATCAGCTCATGATAAGCATAATAAAATTTTGACTCCTATTTCAACTTGCTTGTAACATCACCATAGTAAACAAGGAGATATCACACCTAATATGTTTGCAAAGGGTTTGTTTTACCTTGGAATCTAATATTTAAATGACAATCAATGGCCTTTAGCTATAAATATTGGTAGAGCATCTCATCCTTCTCTATAAAATCTAGTGAACTAGTGATCAATGACATTGATTTCACTTACAAGGATGTGAGAAAGAGGGAAAAAATATTACATGAAGAAGAAATAAAAATAGAGTTTTGAGAGCAATGTTGGCATAAAAATGTTTTGTAGATGTTGGTAATGATTTGATGAGTGATTTAACAATTTGGTGAGAAATCAAGGAGGTGAAAGGAGTATTTGTAGCAAATAACTCTCTTTGGAGTCAATAATTTATTTCCTTCCTTATCAAGGCCATAAAATCATAACTATCAATATAAACATGTCGTTTGAATCCAAAATTAAAAGTTTGAATAAAATTTATTATTTATTGCAGTCAAAAGTTAGTGTGGGTGAGTGTAGTTAGAAGTGAGTGCGAGCATGCACTGGAAGTGAGTGTAGTCAAAAGTGAGTGGGAGCATGAGCTAGGAGTGAGTGCAATAAAAATCAAGTGTGACTACAAGCTGGGAGTGAGTGCAACTGGAAGCGAGTGTGAGCACGATTCAGGAGTGATTTGGGAGTGAGGAGAAACTATGAGCAAGAAGTAAGAAGTAGAAAGCAAAGTGTGATCAAGGAACAAGTGCCACTTCTTGTTCCATATCTTAGGAGAATTAAAAGTATTTATTGAAGAAAATCTAGGGGAGAGTGCAATCCAAGAGAGAATGCAAGCTGAGAGGGAGTGTGAACCAAGAGGAAGCATGAACCAAGATTCAGTCATGGCAGAAGAGTTATGGATTCATCCAGAGTGTATCAATGCTTCAAAACCTTACCACAAATTCATGGAACATTATTTCCAAAAAAATACTGAAGCGAAGGAGTGCTAGGAAAAATAAGAGATAGGGAAAATTGTGAGCTAATAGGAAGTGCAAGCTATAAGTGAGTGTAAGGAAAGAGAGAGTGCAAGTCGAGAGGGAAGGAAAACTAAGAAGGAGTGTGAACGAGTTCATCCAAAGTGCAACAATACTTCAAACCATTATCACAAATGCGTAGAACATTATTTTCAAAAAATTGTTGAAGCAAAAGGAACATCAAGAAAAAGAATATATAGGGGTAATTGTGAGCCAAGAGGGAGTGCATGTCAGGAGCGAGTGTGAGGCAAGAGAGAGTGTAAGCTAAGATTAAATGTGATTTGAGAGGGAGTACGAACCAAGAGGGCGTGCAAGCCAAGAGTGAGCTTCATTATCTATTATGGAAGGAAAGTCATATTTGAAAGCCCTAATGGGAAGTTAGGATGCCCTAGCTAGAAATCAGGATGCCCTAGTTGGAAGTATGGATACCGAAGTTGGAGATAAACATACGAACAAATACATGACAACTTTTATCCATGTAGCAGATGTTACACCAAAAGTGCATATCAAGTATGAGATGATTGAGCATGATATAATGGTTCTTCAAAATAGAAGGTTAATATGTAAGTTCCATAGATCATGGTCAAGGTTTTTGGAGATTCAAAATTGGATCAAGTGGAAGTGGGGATTAAATTCAAACTATTTTGTGACTTTTCTTCCTAAAGGTATTTTCCTCATCATTTTTTCCAATTTATAAATTAGGGATAAAATAAAGATTGGTGGCCCATGGTTTAGGGGAAGAGATACACTTTATTTGAGACCATGGAATGCTTTTTTTTGTTGAGACAAAAACTATTAAGAAGCTTCCAGTGTGGGTTAGGCTTTTTGGACTTCCATATCAACTTCTAAATAAGGATGTTTTGAATAATATTAGAAATACCCTAGGAAAATGCATCAAGTAAGGACCAACTACTAATAAGTGAAAGCATGCTATATATACTAGAATATGTGTTGCTATGGATGTTTTAAAACCTTTGCCACAATCCATTAAGAATTAAAAATTAAGTCAAGAGAATGGAATCAACAAGTAGATTATGAAAATATTGCATTTTTTTGCCACAATTGTTATGAGATTGGACACATGGGAAGAGTTTGCAAAGTGAAAACTACGATGAAAGAGACAAAAAATTCTAGCCATGAGATAAAATTCAAGATAAATCAAGGAAATAATACATTAATAGAAGCTAGATCAAATCAAGGATATCCCACTCCAAACTAATAGGTAACAAAAACCTATCTACAATATCGTTTGGAAAGTTTAGAAGGAATTAAAGGTGCAAAAAAATATGTGGAGATAAATACTAAAACAAAGACAAAAAAAAAGGTCAAGTTTATTCTAGGTAAATCATCTTCATTTTCCTCAAGTAGTATAGAATCATCTCTAGGTGATAAAAGTGAAAGTGGTGAAGATGTTATCCCTTGCACTCTAAGGTTTTAAGAGAAGAATAATAAAGAAACGAGGTTGGAGAAAACCCACAAAAATTTAGGGTTTTTAGGGTAAAATAAGAATATAATTGCTACAAACTAGGGAAACATAAAGAAGTTGATGCTTTTGAGGTTATTACTCACACTTGAGATCCTTGAGAACAAGGTAAACTTAAAGATGATAAGTCTTACTATGAGTAGTGTGAGAATATTGAAGAGATTTATGAAGATGAAAGTATTGCTCGTAATTGAAAAAGAGAGGAAGAACCAAGAAGCAAAAACAAAGAGAAAAAAAGCCCAAATGGTATTGATATGAAAAAATACATGCAAATATCACAAGTGGTAACAAGAAGTGGGCCTAAACCCAAAAAAAAAAAAAAAATAACAATGAAAATAATATCTTAGAATATTAGGGGAATGAATAAGAACCTTAAAAAAATGTATTAATAAATTGTGAGGTTGTTATAGACAAGATATTTATAGATATAGAAGTTGGGCAGCAAATATTTTAGCCATTCGCGGTGTTGAATTTCATCTTGACAAAATTTAAATTTGGGAAGACATCTTATATAAAAGGATTTGATTATGGAAACATAGAAATTTGATAAAGATAGAGAATATATTTGATAGAGAGGCAAATGAAGAATATCTCTAATAGAAAGGTAAAGTTGGATATGCTTTAATTAACTTGTTAATACTTTATTTTTGTAACGGGAGTAGCCCCCAATAGAAGCGACATGTAGCTTATTAAAAAAATATGTCATTTGAACCCTAAACGTAAAAACATGTTAGAATCATGACCATGCATAAAAAACCCTAAAATTAATTAGACGACCAAGCTTCCCACTTAAAGTGGTAGTCTTGACACTATCAATTTTTAGGATGCATGATTTGGGTGACGTGTGTCAGAACATCCGTTAATCATGATTGAATCCTTAATTTTAGATTTTGGAAATATTAGAAGGCAAAAACAACATGAAATATGACAAAAAAGTAACAATTGAGTGAAGAAAGAGAACCAAAACCATCAATCAACATGGTTTGCTATCATCCTACCCAAGGACTAACAAATTTCATCTACCATTATCCCATAAATAGAAGTATGTAACTCTCCACTACCTACAAAGTTAGTTATTAGTGCTCTTTTTATAAATACAAAGTCCCTCCCTAATGACCATTAGTGACATGGCAAGGGATAGGCAATCATGAGTCCTTAGGGAAAAGATGAAAACAAAAATAGCAATATGTGATAGCCAAAGCAAAATATTTAAGAAAAAAAGAAATATTGCTAGAGTAGGTTGTTTACCTTAAATCATGTTCACTTAGGCAATTTATTTCATTTTTATTTAGTTATATCATGTATTTTCCCCATCCACTTATGTGTAGATATTTTATTCATCTTATTTAAATATTATGAGATGTTACATGTTTATTTCTTAAATATTATGGGGATATTTTTAGATTTGACTATTCCTAGGTGTTATGGAAATATTTTTAGGTATATTTAGAGGTTTGAGATTCTTTCTCCTCATAGCGATTACAGATCTATGGACCATATCACATATTCTTTTTGTATGGTGGATATTTGTCCTTAGCTTGATCCTACGACTATGGTTTATCATCCTTGCATTTATAATCAAGGCACTTCCATTGTACTTGGAGTTCATTTTTTCAGGATATAATATTTGATAGTGTTGCTATTTGTTTTGCATATCTATTTGTAAGCTTATGCTAAAACAAAGACAACAAAAGAGGTCAAGTTTATTCTAGGTAAATCATCTTCATTTTCCTCAAGTAGTATAGAATCATTTCTAGGTGATAAAAGTGAAAGTGGTGAAGATGTTATCCCTTGCACTCTAAGGTTTCAAGAGAAGAATAATAAAGAAATGAGGTTGGATGAAACCCACAACAATTTAGGGTTTTTAGGGTAAAATAAGAATATAATTGCTACAAACTAGGGAAACATAAAGAAGTTTATGATTTTGAGATTATTCCTCACACTTGAGATCCTTGAGAACAAGGTAAACTTAAAGATGATAAGTCTTACTATGAGCAGCGTGAGAAGATTGAAGAGATTGATGAAGATGAAAGCATTGCTGGTAATGAAAAAAGAAAGGAAGAATCAAGAAGAAAAAAAATCCCAAAGGGGTATTGATATGAAAAAGTACATGCAAATATCACAAGTGGTAACAAAAACTGGGGCTAAAACCAAAAATAAAAACAAAATATAACAATGAAAATACTATCTTAGAATATTAGGGGAATGAATAAGAACCTTAAAAAAATGTATTAATAAATTGTGAGGTTGTTATAGAAAATATATTTATAGATATAGAAGTTGGGCAACAAATATTTTAGCCATTCACGGTGTTGAATTTCATCTTGACAAAATTTAAATTTGGGAAGACATCTTATATAAAAGGATTTGATTGTGGAAACTTAGAAATTTGATAAAGATAGAGAATATATTTGATAGAGAGGCAAATGAAGAATATCTCTAATAGAAAGGTAAAGTTGGATATGCTTTAATTAACTTGTTCATACTTTATTTTTGTAACGGGAGTAGCCCTCAATAGAAACCACATGCAACTTATTAAAAAAACATGTCATTTGAATCCTAAACATAAAAACATGCTAGAATCATGACCATGCATAAAAAACCCTAAAATCAATTAGACGACCAAGCTTCCCACTTAAAGTGGTAGTCTTGACACTGTCAATTTTTAGGATGCACAATTTGGGTTACGTGTGTCAGAACATCCCTTAATCATGATTTAATCCTTAATTTTAGATTTTGGAAATATTAGAATGTAAAAACAACATGAAATATGACAAAAAAGTAACAATTGAGTGAAGAAAGAGAACCAAAACCATCAATCAACATGGTTTGCTATCATCCTACCCAAGGACTAACAAATTTCATCTACCATTATCCCATAAATAGAAGTATGTAACTCTCCACTACCTACAAAGTTAGTTATTAGTGCTCTTTTTATAAATACAAAGTCCCTCCCTAATGACCATTAGTGATATGGCAAGGGATAGGCAATCATGAGTCCTTAGGGAAAATATGAAAACAAAAATAGCAATATGTGATAGCCAAAGCAAAATATTTAAGAAAAAAAGAAATATTGCTAGAGTAGGTTGTTTACCTTAAATCATGTTCACCCACGTAATTTATTTCCTTTTTATTTAGTTATTCCATGTATTTTTCCCATCCACTTATGTGTCGATATTTTATTCATCCTATTTAAATATTATGAGATGTTACATATTTATTTCTTAGATATTATGGGGATATTTTTAGGTTTGATTATTCCTAGGTGTTATGGAAATATTTTTAAGTATATTTAGAGGGTTGAGATTCTTTCTCCCATAGCGATTACAGATCTATGGACCTTATCACATATTCTTTTTTGTATGGTGGATATTTGTCCTTAGCTTGATCCTACGACTATGGTTTATCATCCTTGCATTTATAATCAAGGCACCTTCATTGTACTTGAGTTCATTTTTTTATGATATAATATATGATATTGTTGCTCTTTGTTTTGCATATTTATTTGCAAGCTAATGCTATCAATTTGCTTTCAGATTCTTGTTTTGGTTGAATGTGGTGTTATGTTAACACTTGAGATCCTTGCAGCTTAGAATGATATGTTTATTATTACTTTCATGATATCAGAGCAATAGGTGTTGCAGTCATCCATTTATGAGTGTTGTGCAGCTATTTCTTTTATAGGTTCGAAGATTGGTGTGGAAGCTTCGATTTTTGTGATCGAGTCCTTGGTGGAATTTTTGACCAATTTTATGTCTCTCATTCCATTGTCAGATCATCATAAACCTTCTAAACTCTCTTCTACCCATACAACAACAACGTCATCCCTTGGATCTATCTTAAGCAATTTTTTTTTGCATTTCCTTTTTAAACAAGTTCACCAATACAACCTGTTTTTGTATTTTGCATATATCTTCTACGAAGAGAAGTTATTTAAGGAAATCGTAATTGTGAAGCAAAAAGAAAAAATAAAAAAATCGCAATAACATACAACACGGAGGAAGGAACGCCGCAATGGCCATTCTGTTATACGCGGTCCCCTTCGTTGGCGTGTAAAGAAAGAAACGTGTCCATATCATCTCTTCAAATGTCACCCCGCCTGCAATTAAGTAAATTTAAGTATGTTTCTAATCTTAAGCACGTACATTTGACATTTAAAAAAAATTAAATCACTAATTTATGAGTTCGGTCCGATTCAGATTATACCTATTGCATACAATTCATCAGAAATTATTGTGATTTATGATTGTCTTTTAGATGGAAAATAAGGAATTATAAGCGGTAGACGGAACCATAGGAGTACAAGCTATGAAGTGTAACTTGTCATAATTACAAGCCTGAACATGTTTATAAGGAGGAAACAAAGCTCCATAAAATAGTGGGTATAAAATTTTAAGGTTTGGTTATGAGCATAAAATATTTATTAAAATCATGTTATAAGGATTTGAGCACACTAAATTATATTATTGTTAGCAGTTTCTTTTTTTATCAGTTAATAAAGCATTGAACAGAAGAATAACGGAAAGAATATTATTTCAATTTCTCCATCAACAATGGCTCAAGTTAATTTGTTTTATTAATATAAAACTATATTCTTTTCTCCAAACTTTAGGTAAAAGGTAGAGACCCTTCACCTTTTTTTACCATATCAAAATTAATTACAAGCATGTTTGTATTCACAACAAATAGCAGAGTAACACAAATAACAAGTATTACAATAAATATCAAAGTGGCAAAACAAAAACAGTGCATAATCAAAGATCATAATGTTTTGATTTATATATCTTTCAAAGATTATTGTATAGATTAAATCATTCATATGTGTGATATATAAAACTAACAAATAATTACATAATAAAATTGAGTTATCTAAGGTAACGCAGCCTTTTTAGAATGTCCTTTGCAGCAGTGATGGTCTGGAAAATGGCCTTCGCAGCTGGGCCCCGAAACGCACGGCGCCGGAACACTAGCCGTGAAGGGATATTTAGCTCTGTTGTTATCCTCATCTGCATTTATAATAAGGTTGCGAGCTGAGACGTGGACGATAGATATTGCGTTGAGCACAAGAAGCAACATGGTGATGCTAATAAGTATCGATCTTGCCATATTCGCAGATCAAAGACAAGACAAGCGACTTAATGAGGGGCAAACTATAAAATCCTACGTAGTCTTCAACCAAATTTATAGAAACAGCAAGAGCTACAAAGCGTCGCAAGGAGATCACTTTCTGCGCAAGCGTCGCAATGCTCTTGCCACGACGGACGAAACTACAGCTTAAATCACTGCAATTGGGCAGTCTTCAACAACTACAGCAGCTACATTTTTCGACAATTTCTTAACGGCTTCTTCGATGACTTCTCGTACGTGACAATTTCACGTACGAGAATAAAGTCTCAGGAAAGAAAAATCTCTTTGACCCTTAAGAAACAGGAAGAGGGAAAACATTGCAGACCATCCACGTCATCTTTTGATTTGTGGCAGATAATGTTTGTGTTTTACTTTGTTGCTGCACTTCCTTCCCTTTGGTACTCTCTGTCTATGTGTGGAAAGCCTCGACAGTAGTATGAGAATACAAGTATAATCTTTATCTTTAGAATATATAAGTTTAAAGTATTTAATATAAATTTTGTTTAACTTCCTTTTGATATTTTTATTATTAAATTGATTTTTAAATTTAGATGGATAGTTATTAAGATTTGTATTTTAGTTGTGGTTTCCATTTCTTGTGAGTCCTTAAAAAGTTAGGTATAACTGACCATAATATATGGAATGATTGGAGATGGTTTAATGGTCATAGAATCTTTTCCATTACTTTTAGTTGGATTTGAAAAAAAAAAAAAAACTTTTGTGTTCTCCTCTAGACTCTAACCTCAATCTAATATCCTTGGGTTATGGAGTCTTTTTCCAATCTACTATCTTCTTCTGTTGTAGGGTCATTTTCTTTCTCAGTGCTAGTTGCATGATCTTGCAGGTTTAAAATTTGCTTGATTGCATTTCATTTCTGCTATGTTCGGACCTAAAACCTTTTAGCCTTTTCACGAACTAATGCTAAGTCATAGGCTTTTTTGTATGAAGGGGTTTGATAATGTTTTCCTAATTCTACTACCATGGTGTGTAGTTTAACTAGATTATTTGAAAAATCAAAGAATTTTTCTTCATCAAAATTTTCTAAGTCTAACCAATCCTAAAAAAAATCGGTATGATTTTCAACTATCTTATCATAAATGCTCTTTAGCTCATCAATAAGTATAACCATCATATCGCCAGAAGGATGGGAGTCTAGTTCTAATGATTTTATTAATTCTAGTAAGATATTTGTTCCTAGTGGTGATAAGTGAATTGATGATCTTATATCTTTGTTTGAGTATTTGCTCTCATTCAGTAATTTCTATCACCATCCTATATATTACTATCTTATTCCTAAATGAAAAAATATGTTGGCCAAGGACCTTATTCAATTCATTAATGATCATAGTGAAGTCATCTCTAGCTTATTTGGTAGTTATCCAACAATGATCAATAAATTTCATAACCAGAGACAAGGTCTTAGCAGTTTCAAAAATTTAACCTTAGTATTTTTTATTCTTCAACATACATTTATGGAGATCTAGAAGGTCTGGACTTATTGTTTTGTAATGGCAAGTTCTTGTTGTAGGTCCTATAATTTCTTCTATAGAGTCCTATTCTCAGTCTCTTTTGTCTGTAGTTGTGTTAATGTTGGTACCTCATTGAGACTCTATTGTGGTTATTGAGCTTGATTTCTTAATATTTTTGACCTTGTCTTCTCTATTTCAAGAGCCCTTGCCAACCACTCCATATTTCATTTTTCTTTAGGATATTTGGCCATTGTTTGGATTCCATCAATGTATATCATGTCGAGTAACATGTATGCCAACTAAGCCTTATCCCCTATTGTCACTTTATCAATATCTATGATATGTGTGACAATTTGATAGTTGGCTTCAATCAATTGAAAAGTTGGCTTAGACACAGTAGGGGTCATGGTTGTCAAAATATATTACCTGTACTTAGGGTCTAGCATATTCAATACTCTTGTTAGTGTTGTCTCTGGCTCCTCCATATTTTGCTTCCTTTTAGCAAGTCAAGCTTATGCACTAGCTTGTACTTGCTGGAACTAACTTTGAATTGTAGATACTAGAATATTGATGAAGGAAGAATGTAATACAGGGTGGGGGGATCTAGAAGGTATTGAGGATGTGAGAGGGATAGTTTGAATAGCTCCAAAGGATGAGGGAGTTTGAGAGGCATCTCGATTTTGGGAAGTAGATGGAGGTGGAGAAGCGGTCGTGGTTTTAGGAGATGATCCAAAAGGTGCCTCTAGTGATAGAGATAAATGAAGCAGAGACAACATTCTTGATTCTTGCATGGCAACTCTTGACTATTATCTATCTCATGGAGGTGTCATCGCCTTGGTTTTCTTTACCTCTAGACTCTTCTACTTCATAGGGGACCTTGACCTTTTTTCCTTAATACCTCCTTTTGACCGCTTTTCATAAGGGTTTGGTACCTCCATCTAGGACATTCATGGGTAAAGGTTAGAGAACATCTATACCTAGTCTGGATTTACCTCTATTGAATGGTGTCTGAGGGAGATTTATGGATCTGGATGTTGTTGGACCTAAGTCACCGCCTATATAGCCCATTTTCTTCACGATTCTAATTTCTATAATATATATTTATTATAATTGTTCTTCAATTGCAGGTGATGATGAAGCTTGCTGTCAGTCTGAAATAACCACATCTAGACATTGTTGCTCACTTGAAGTTTTGGCCTCTGGAGCTTACTCTATCTATTTTAGGAAGCTATAATCTTCGTCGTAGTATTCTTCCAAAATATTTAAGTCCTTAAAATCAGTTCTTACAAATTTTCCTTATCAAATTTTGTATTATTTTTTTTAACCAAATCCAACACTTTACGTTCCTAATACACAACAAAATATCTACCACTTTAGAATTTTTTTTCATTCCATTTCTTATCTACCATTGTCTTTCTCTTTTCTTTACACATGACTTTTGTTATGCTCAAGGTCATATTGGCATATGTTTTTAAAAACTTTCCTCCATGGAGGATGATTATCTTATTTAATTTATTTATTTATTTTTATTTTTAGTTTTATTTTTTATTTTTGTCTCTATTGCTTCCATAACTATCTGTTCTTCTACCAAATTTCTAGTCCTTTCTATACTCGGCCTCACAGTATGCTCAAATGTAGGTTTTTTTTTTTGTTCAAGTCAACGAGGCAGTTCTTTAGAATATCTTCTAGATCATAATTACCTGTCTAGAACTACTTTAAGCTTCATGTTTAGGATACTCTACTTCAATACCTCAACCGATTTTTGGGATTATAATCGAAAGACAAGTGATATAAAGAGCCTTTGTTCACTCGACCACCGAGGTTTGAATCAACATAATCCATCTGATGATAAAAATCTTGACAAAGAGTCCATTGTGTTACAAAATGAGGAAGCAAAATTGGCTCCATGACAAAGCTATACACTAATACCAACATCTAGTTTCCACACTGGTTGTCTATAGGTTATCTTTTGCTCCCCTTGTCAACCGGGAAATCTGCCCCTTTATGCATGATAACGCGGGACTACAGAAAAATCTATTGAAATCATAGAAAGAATTGGACATCTGGAGAGCCAGTGTCCAGTCTACAATAGACAAAAATCTTCCGTCATAATCTCTCTTTTGGAACTCTGCTGCGACCTGCATATTCACGCTTATGACTCTTCTCACTGACTTTACAGAAGAAACAGAGGATCGGAAGAGGGAAAACATTGCGGATATGGAGGCTCAAATCAAGGCAGGCACATGCGATTGTTAATGCCAGGATTCGCGTTCGGTCTACGCCTAAAGATCGATCATTCGACCTACAAGATCAAATGGGAATTGAACCCATCACCTAAAAAGGAGTAGGCGCTCCAGCTAACACCCCAAGCAAGCCACGCAACTCAAGAAAACGAGGCGATGCAAAAGGTTTAGTGAAGATGTCCGCAATCTATCTTTTTGGTTGTGGCAGATGATGTTTGTATTCTACTGTGTGGTTGCATTTCCTTACCTTTTGTATTGTCTTTCCAAGTGTGGAAAGCTTAGACAGTAATGTAGGAGAAAATTTGAAAATTTTTATTGGAGATGTTTATTTAATAAATGGTATATAATTTATAAATTTGTACTTAAAAGGATATGAGATGGAATTTATGTTTTATATTATAAATGTAATTAAGGTATTAGTTTAAAGTATTTAAAATAAATTTATTTAAGCTGAGTTAGATATTTTATTATAAATTTTGTTTTTTACATTTTTTTGGTAAGTAGTGTTTGTATTTACAGTGGGTTTTAACAAGGATCCCAAAACCTGATTACATAAGCAATGGGCCTAGGGCATCAATCCCTTGAAACTGAACACCAAAACAGAAATCCCGCCCAGCGGTAACGGTAAGCATGAAACAATCCCTCTCGGTGGGAAACAAACAAATAAGAAAGAAAGTAGTTTTGGAGATCCCGCCCGGCGGGGAGTAGCCAAAAACCACCATCGAGAAGACCCCGCCCAACAGGAAGCAAAGAAAAACCGTTACAATAAAATCCCGCCTCGCGGGAAGAAGTAAAAACCACCACAAACAGTCCCGCCTAGCGGGAAGTAGCAGGGAAATCCCGCCATCCAGGAAACCAGCAGAAAAGAAAGGATCCCGCCTCGCGGGAAAACCGACGGATTTGGCGGATCCCGCCCTGTGGAGAAACCATCCCGCCCACCGGGAAAACATATCGTTTAGCGAGAGCCATCCTGTAGGAAGTCGACAGCCAGCACAGAGAGAATCCAGCCCATCGGGAAGCGACCAGAGATTTGCACCACGATGAACCCGCCCCGGGAAAAAAGAAGAGGATCCCGTCCCGACAAAACAAAAAGAAATAGCAGGTTAAGGGACCAGGGATCTAGGGACTAGGAATCTCGAGCGGGAAGAGGAACCAGTCACAGGGATGGGATCCTTAGGAACCAAAATAGTGGGAAGTTGTCCAAACCCTAAATCATCACCTCCACCGCACTAAGAAACACATGGGACCAGATCCACGCGAATAACCTGCAAAAAACCCCAGGGGGAAGCCTGAGGGAAAAAGGGAAGGGATCCCCAACCAAACAGGGATCCCTGGGAAGCACCAGTCCAAAAAAACAACCAAGGAAACCCTAGCCGGCTGGGAGGGGCGCAGATAGTGGAGAAGGATCTCCCTCCAGGAGATCATCTGCAAACAACCACTCCCCGGGAGGGATGACCTGGGTTGAGCCAGGGACTGGGCAGGAACCAGGAGCCATGGGAGGGGGAGCAGGGGAGGGACCAGAGCCCTCCCCTCTCTACTTTCTTCCCTCCCCACTCAACCATCATTGTTTTTTACATTTTGAATGTTGGAGCATGTAAATCTTATTATGGTTATGAATGTATTTATTTTATTACATTTATTTACTTTTTTTAATTTTTTTTTTTTTAAGTTTATTTTTATGTATTTAAATTTGATATTCAAGTTTAAACCAAGACTTTTTAAAAAATCTTGTGTAAATTTAATTTTTATTTCAACCAAGATAACACATTGGTTAAGGCTTTGGCCTCTCTTTAGAGAGGTTTAAGGTTCAAACTATAATGTACAAGACGGGAATAGGTTGGAGGTGTTTGCTAATTGGTTGTCCCCATAAGTCAGGGTACTGTTGACTTTGTCTAATTCAACAGGTTATGGTTTATAATGGCACCACGAGCTTAGGAAGGTTGGGATCCTATTGACTTTGTCTAGTTCAACCAATGGGTTAAGGTTTTTAATGGTACCACGAGCTTAGGAAGGTTGGGATGTATTGATTTTGTCTAATTTAACAAGTTAGGGTTTATAATGGCAGCACCCAATGGTGTTACCAATTCCCCTTTGTTAAAAAAATAAAATAAAAATAAGATTAATAAGGTTTGGCTTAAATCTATAGGTTAGCAGAATAAGTTTTCTTTCCTTTCATTTTTAGTTGTTGAAACATAATCTTATAAGATTTACCACTATGTAAGTTCAACAATCACACAAATCAACTATCATTCAACTATATGTTAATTTTTTTGGTTTTAATTGGTATTAAAGAAATGCTATAATTAGAATTTCAATAAAGTAAAGTAAAACCTCAATAAAGTATAAATAAATGCAGTAGTGCAAAATCTACCTTGTATTGTATAAATAAATGCTACCTTGTCCTCTAAGATTAAGGGCATTAGACCTATTGGTATTGTAGAGGCAGTTTCTTTTCAATAATTTGTAGATAACATTGTACTTCTTGGAGAGGCTACTATGAGAGAGGCTAAGGAATTCCTAAATATTTTGCAGTTGTATGAGAAAGCTTCCAGCCAACAAATTAACTTCCATAAAAGTCAAATATTTTTTGTGAATACTAGGGGGAAGCTTCAACATAGAATTGCAAGGATTTTTGGTTGTGGCATTGCTAACCTTCCTTCTTTATATTTAGGTATACCATTATTTATTGGAAATATGGAGTTGTGGTCTCATGTGTTGGATAGGATTCAATGTAAATTAGTTGGGTGGAAAGGTAATCTCCTGAACCAAGCAAGTAAGTTAAAATTGCTTCAAGCTACCCTCCAAAGCATTCTTGTCTATTTCATGTTTATTTTTATAATATCCTTCAAAGTTAGGAGAAGGATTGACCAAATATTTAGGAGATTTTTATGGGTTGGGGTAGAGGATAAACAGAGGGTGTCCCTTGTCTCTTGGGATAGAGTTTGCTCTTCTAGGAAAGAAAGTGGTATTGGGATCAAAATTTTGTTGTTGTTCAATAGGGTATTGATTACAAAAATAACCTGGAGATTATGTGTTAAGGAGGACCATCTGTGGAAAGATATTATGATAGGTAAGTATCTGGAAAATCACATTTCTTTTTTTAGAAGTGTTGCTCCTCCTAAGGGTTTTGTGATTTGGAATAGTCTTTTGGGGGTCAAAAGTTTGGTTATAGAGGGTATGTGGTGGCAGATTGGAAATGGTAAGGATGTGTTATTTTGGGAGGATACTTGGATTCTTCCTAAACCCCTCTTTCTTAGTCTCGAGTTTTATGAGTTGAAGGCTCCTTTGTCACTAAAATATGGAGAAAAAGTAATTTATTACATAATAAAAACTAGTTGTAAGAGGATTTGGAAGCATCTAACTTTACATACCACTGATATTTGGATCCTTCAGAGTTTGGCAAGTTTGAACATGTTGTTTCAACAATACTTTCTTCTTCAACGGAAGGACAAGGACTTCCTTTTATGAACTCATTCTCCTAAAGGTGGTTTTTTTGTCAAGACTACATATGAGGCCCAATCATTTTTCAGAGGAGGATATTTTCCAGCAGAAAGGGTTTGGTATCTCCATTTGATCCCCAAGATTGCTTTTTTTTGTGGTTGTGTTTGTAAAATATAATTTTAACTATTGATAATTTATGTAAGAAAGGATTCTATTTTTGCAATATTTGTCTCTTGTGTTCTAAGGATTTTGAATCTATGGATCATATTTTCATCCATTATGATTTCTCAAATAAGGTGTGCAGTGCTTTATTGGATTCTTTTTCTATCAAATGGATGTTGCCTTGAAATTTCGAGGAACTTTTCACTCAATGGAAATACCCATTCATCAATCACAACCTCAGTAAAGTGTGGGATCTTGTTCTTCCTTATTTTTTATGGGGTATCTGGTGGGAGAAGAATAAAATAATTTTCAAGTATATTGTTAGGGATGAATCCTTTGTCTTTAGAAGGATTAAAGCTGCTATTGAGAATAACTTGGTTGCCTTTGATATTGGAAATAGTACGGAGGAAGCTGTAGAGAAAAGGGTTGTTGATAGTTGGAATTTGAATCTAAGGAATTATGCTTTTGTATCCACTATTCAAAAAAGTTTGGCTACTATATGACATAAACTAGCTAAACTAAATTTTTATGGGGTTGCCAAAGGTAACCTTGGGAGGGCTAGTGGAGGGGGTGTTGTCAAAAATGATAATAATGAGGTCATTTGGGCTTACACTGAAGATTATGGTATTCAAACCAACCACCTAGAAGAAGTTAAGGCACTTTTCTTGGGTGTGATAGGGGCTTAAGAAGACTTCTCATTCAAGGCGACTCCTTGAACATCATTCAGGATCTACAGGTTGGAAAGACTGACAATTGTTTTATCCTGAATATTATTAAGGACACCTAAAAGATTCAAGATGGTATGTTAGAAGTTAAAATTGAACATATTTATAGGGAAGGTAACCAGGATGCTAATGATATAATCAATTTGAGGGTGGATAGTGGCCAATTAAGAATTTGAGAAGACAATTTTCCTTCACGGTTAATAACAATTGTTGCTTTGAAAGCATTGGGTCTACCTATCTAGTAGATATTTTTATTGTCTTTCGGCTTGGATGAGATCTCATTTGTGTTGTAGTGATCCTCTCTTTGGGGGGTTGAACCTTTTGCTCCCTAGTGATTACCATTCTCAAGGAATATGCTTGGTGTTTTTCCTTCACTCTTGCTCTTTGAGTTTGAAGTTTTTTTATCTACATCTTGATGTATTTACTACCCTTTCAGTCTTATGCAAAAATAGAGCAGGATCATTGGTGTCTCTAAAAGAAAGTTGAATAAAAATTCTCCTTTATGTCCTGTTGGGTGGTGGGTTGGTCTTTGCTTTTGGATGGTTGTTTTGGTTTAATTTTTGTTTCTTTTGGCCTTGGAGGCTGGTCTGTGCTTAATTGGCCTTATCTTTCTCTGTCTCCTCTAATGTAAAAGGTTTTGGGACCTTTCAAAACCCTATTTTTTCACCATTAATAAAAAAAAAAAAATCTAGATATTAAATCTTATACACTTTTCCACCCTATTAAGGAATACATCACAAAAACCAACATACTTGTCCATACCATTATTATATAGATTTAATAAAATTAATTGACAATAATCTATCTTATAAGAAGATAAAAATATTTTAAAAATATAAAATATTTCGAAAATCATTAAAACATAGATAACAATAATCAATAAATGTGGCAGCAGAAGCAGCAGCCGCCATCAGTCGGAGAGGGGAGTAGCAGTCTCCCATCAAATTCGCCACTGTAGAAGCCGACACTGTAGAAGCCTGCATACTGTAGCAGCCGCCACTTTAGCAGTCCGTGCACGGTAGCGGTCACAAAAAAATTGGCCCTAAAAAAAAAAAAAAATGGCAAATTTTGGAGGCAACAAGTTGTGACAGATGGAGCGACAAGGAGGAGGAGCGAGAGGTCTAGGGGCATCAAACCCTAGGTGTGGGACTTCAGAGGGCAGATCAGCGAGACGCGGCGGTGGGGGCTCGGCGAGATAGCGAGGCCCCCGAGGCGGAGGATGTGGACAAGGAAGTTCTATTGGAACCGGTCCAAGGGCGTTGGGCGGATGCGGTTGAACATTTCTCTGAGGGGGACCAAGACTCTATGCGTCAGGATCAAAGGAAGACCCAAGAAGGAGACAAAGAGAAACCTGGAAACTGGAGACCTTCATATCTTAATGCTCTTCGCGGTAAGCAAAAATTATCCGACTCTTGTTTTAATCTAAAATCTGTCAATGGTAGGTTGCACGTCCCGGATTCCTTAGCTCAGCATGTGGCTATGGAGGGCAGAACATCTCTGGTGGCTAAATTTATGGGGGTGAGGCCAGACATGGAAGTCATAAGGAGATGGGCCATCCAAAAATGGCAGCCAAGGGCCGGTATGATGATTAAGGCTTTACCCAAGAGTTTTCTTTTGGTGACATTTCAATGTGAACAGGACATGGAAAGGACTCTCCAAGGAGGTCCTTGGTTTTTTGGGAAAAGGGGCTTGTATCTGAAGCGTTGGTCCCCCGATTTCAACCCCCAGACTCAGGTGCTGGATTTGGCTCCTATTTGGGTTAAGATGCCAGGATTACCTCTGCTTTTCTGGAACGAACAAATCTTGGCTGGGATAGCTACAAAGATTGGAGAACTAATAGCTATTGATCCTGCAACCTTGAGCAAAACAAGACTCTTGTCTGCTCGCATGTGTGTGTTGGCGGACCTGAGTAAAGAGCTCCCTAAATCCATTATTTTGTCGTCTATGTTTGGCCTTCATACTCAGGTCTTTGAATATGAAAATATGTCTTTTAAGTGTAGTGTTTGTGGGAAGGTAGGGCACCAGGGTATCCACTTGCATTTCCAAGAACCAACCCCCACTCCAAAATATTGATCCTCAAACCCAGAATAATATCCCTCCCCCACAGATCTCCATTCCTACCCAACCTGGGCCTCAAGGACGTGGAGCTCGAAATTCGAATATCAGAGACCCTGTTCGCTCTATTGTAAGCAAGAGGCAATGTTTTAACCCTCCTCCCAAAAATTCCTATGCCCCGAAACCCTCTCATAGGGGAGCTGGTCCCTTTGATGGGAACCCTCAAGCTCAACCTGCTCCTAAGATGATACAGCAAGCCTCAGAGCCAAATCACAAAGGAAAGAACCCCATAGATCAACGCCCTGGGGCAAGTAAGTTTGATTGGGTGATACGGGAGGCATATGGAGGCTCGGTGGAAGTGGTACCATGTACTTGCAGAGGAATTTATGGGAAGAAATTCCAAGGAGATCAACATCCCTGTGGAGAACAGTTTTGATGCATTAAATCATTTGAAGGGAGATCAGATGGACAGCCAAGAAGTGGAATCTGAGGTAGAGGAGACTCAAGAGAAGGATTTAGAGGAGAAAAATCGGAGGAAGGAGCAGGAAACTAATAATACGAGGCAAGGATACTCGGGAGGAAGAGGTGAACCACCAAGATCGGTGTAACCCCAAAGCGGGGAAAAAAGAATCTACTAATCAAGAAGCTAAGAGCACGAAATCATCTCCACTTGTCAAAAGACCGGTTAACCCGGAAAGCCGATTGTTACCCCAAAGACCAAGACCGACCTACCCAAGATGGTTACTAGAATCCAAGTGAATCCCAAGGAACTTCAACCTAGAGCGGATGTATGGGGATATGGTTCGATAGGAAGAGGGAAACCTAGCAATGCTGCCTTAAGGCAGAAAGAAGCAGAGCGAGGAGTGGCTGATGGCACTCAAGCAGTATTGCTCTTTGGGGCGAAGGCTCGAGGATCCAAAGCCCATAAATGAATATTCTTTCATGGAATATTCGTGGGAGTAATCCTGCAAAAATAAGAGCTTTGTATGCTCTTAGACAAGAACACAAACCGGATATGATTTTACTGCAAGAAACTAAAATGGAGGAGAGTAGAGTTATTCCTTTTAAGAATAGGACTTGGCGAGAAGCTGAAGTAGTAGGCCAAGAGGCCACTGGAACAGCAGGAGGGTTACTGGTTATGTGGAACAAAAATGTGATTGATAGTAGAGTGATTCTGATGTCTAGTTGGTTTATTTGTCTCTTATGTGTGGATAAAACCACGCAGGAAGAGTGGATCTTAACGAATGTATATGCTCCAGTTAGACAGGGACTGAGAAGGGTTCTTTGGAGTCAGCTATCTGAATTGAGGGAGACGGTCCCCAACTACCCTTGGATTGTGGTGGGGGATTTCAATTGCTACCTTAATCCTGTAGATAAATTGGGGGGCTCTCAAAGAATAATTGTTGATATCTACGAGTTTAGATATTTTGTTGAGCAACATGAGCTGATGGATGTGGACCTGCGTAGATTCTCCTATACATGGTCTAACAAAATATTGAAGGAAAACCAAATTCGGATCAGATTAGATAGGTTTCTTCTTTCTCAAGAATGCCTGGAGAGGTTTGGGGACTCTTCATTAACGACACTCCCAAGAATCGGGTCTGATCACAACCCAATTTCGTGGGAAACAGGGGAGGACTCTAAGAAAAGATACATCAGACCCTTTCGATTCGAACTTATGTGGTTCCAACATCAGGATCTCAAGGATCTGGTTGCCCAATGGTGGGACAAAAAGTATAATGGTTCGAACCTGGCCCAAGTGGCATGTAAACTAAAGAATGTGAAGGCTAACATTAGACAGTGGAACAAAACTTCCTTTGGAAATATTTTTGTTAAAAAGGCAGAACTAAAAGACAAGATCAATGAACTACAGGAGAAGTCGAAGTCGGAGCGACTTACGGAGGATCCGAGAAACCAGGAGAGGGAGCTGTTAGCCGAATACCACACGATGCTAGGATTTGAAGAAACCTTTTGGAGGCATAAATCCAGATTGCGTTGGTTAAAGGAGGGTGACATAAATACAAAGTTCTTCCATGTCTCTACTCTTCGCCACAGGAGTACTAACAAAATTAAGGAGATCAATATGGCCGATGGGTCTAACACCAAAGATATGGAAGACATAAGGAGGGAAGCGGTTGAGTACTTTAAATCGTTGCTAGAAGATGTAAATTCGACTATTGAAGAAGAGGACTCTCTGTTGGCAGCCATTCCACCCCTCGTAACTAATAATCTTAATGGATTCTTACTTAGTCCTTTCACAAAGGAGGAAATCAAGAAGGTCATTTTTGACATGGATGGTAATAGCTCCCAAGGACCGGATGGCTTCCCTGCAGCTTTCTTTCAGAATTTTTGGGATATCCTAGGCAATGATGTAGTGGAAGCTATAATTGAGGCTCAAAAGGACATGGAAATCCCAGAAGGAGTTAATGCTACTTTTTTAGTCCTCATCCCTAAACTAGTGGGAGCAATGGAATTTTCCAATTTTCGCCCTATCAGTTTATGTAACACTCTGATGAAGATTCTCACAAAAACAATCGCCAATAGGCTGAAGGTTATCCTTCCTTTCATCATTGATATGAACCAAGGTGGCTTTGTGAAAGGGCGACAAATATTGGATGGTATCATCACAATTCATGAGGTTATTCATTCAATGGTGACTAGTAAGGAAGCAGGTATGTTACTAAAGCTTGATATGAATAAAGCCTACGATCGGGTCTCATGGCGGTTCCTCACCAAGATTTTGGGTAAGTTTGGTTTTTGTCCCCGGTGGATTAAGTTGATTTTTAGTTGTATCTCTACTACAAGATTTTTTGTCATGGTGAATGGGTCACCCTCCGGTTACTTTAAGAGTGAAAGGGGGTTGCGACAAGGAGATCCTTTGTCTCCATACTTGTTTATTATTTTAGCGGAAGCATTGGGTAGGAACATTTCAGCAGCGGTGGCAGATGGTCAATTGGAAGGTTTTAAACCAGCCTCAACAGTAGAGCCAGTGTCTCACCAACAGTTTGTGGATGATACAATCATTGTGTCCAAAGCCTCGGTGCCTCAAGCTAGGAAGTTGAAGAGAATTCTAACCAAGTATGAGACAGAAGCAGGACAGTACATAAACTATAATAAGAGTAGCATCTATTTCTTTAACACGCCTGGTGGGAGGGAGGAAAGAATAGCTAACCTCTTTGGTTGTGGAAAGGAGCTTCTACCAGCAAATTATCTAGGCATGCCTATGTTCGAAGGAAGAATGAAGGCTACTTTGTGGAACTCGATCATTGACAGGATCTCCAAAAAGTTAGCAGGTGGAAGGGCGAGCCTTCTCGGCTCCGTGAGAAAAGCCTTATTAGTTCAAACTACTTTACAGAGCATTCCAATTTATCGCATGTCTCTATTTAGAATGCCTGCAAAGGTCCGAGCTACATTGGAGCTAATTCAACGCAACTTCTTGTGGTCGGAGTTCGGAGGAGAGAAAGAGAATTTCGTTGGTAGCATGGAATCAGGTGTGTGCAAGCAAGTATCAGGGGGGCCTGGGGTTAAAGAGAATGAAAGAAATGAATCAAGCTCTGATTGGAAAACAGGTATGGATATTTATCAATAATGATCAATTGGGATGGGTAAAACTTCTTAAGGCAAAATATATCAGAAATAATCGGGACTTCACGAAAGTCGATAATCTTCCTAGAGGATCCTATTTTTGGAATTGTTTGCTCGAATGTCGGGAGGTAGTCAGGAAAGGCATCATATGGAGAATTGGTAATGGAAGAAAAGTGGACTTTTGGAAAGACCCGTGGTTGGAAGAGGCCCCTCTGAAAGATAACTTAGACCTTCAGGTCCTCCAACATAAACTTTCGAAGGAAATGGGAGGAAAAGTAGGGGATTTTATTGCTGTAGCACAGGAAAATTCTTCTTGGAAGAAAATCACAGTTCATAATCTGTCAAAGCAAGAGAAGGTGGCCCTAACCAAACTCAATTATGCTTTAAGGGTGTTCCTGATCATTCCTGGGGGAGGAAGAGACAAGGCGATTTGGGGCAAAACTACAAGTGGGATCTATTCAGTAAAAGCTGCCTATAAGTTAATCCACTCGGGATTCAATGGCTGGACTCCGACTTCGGTTATTTGGTTAAATAATTTAACCCCAAAAATAGCTTTCTTCTTTTGGTTGGCGGTTCAAAATAAGATCCGACAACGGATAATCTGCAAAGGAGAGGTTTCCAATTCATCAATCGATGTATCTTGTGTGAGAAAGCAATAGAATCCGTAAGTCATATATTTCTAACATGTGATTTTTCTTGTACGGTCTTCCAAATGATCCTGTCCAAATTTCATATAGATTGGGTCCGTCCAAATAGCATGTCCGACTTACGCATACAGTGGGCTTCCCCCTTTCGGGCAAAGCTTTTGACTTGGCTCTGGAAGCTCAGCTTACCCCATTTTTTATGGGGGATATGGAATGAGAGAAATAAGAGAGTATTTAAAGGACGTAAGAAAGATCCCAAGTTATGTGGTAATAAAATAATCAGAGCTTTGAAAGAAAACTGGAAAACTTTCTTCTTCAAAAATGAGACCATGTCTCTAAGGGAAAGGAGGATTTTGCGAAACTGGGGAGAGGAACTTCCAGACCTAGACATTACAACCAACCCACGGGATGGTGTCAAGTGGATACCCCCCACACAAAAGTGGGTTAAGTTTAATTTTGACGGGGCAGCTAAAGGAAATCCGGAGGCTGCGGGGAGCGGGAGGAGTTTTGAAAAATGAGGAAGGAAAAGTGGTCCTTGCCTTTGCAGAGCCTTTGGGAACTCAAACAAATTATTTTGCAGAAGCCCGAGCCTGCATGCGGGCAATGAGAATTGCCAGACTTGAGGGTTATAAGGAAGTTATCTTTGAAGGGGATTCGCTTAATATAATCAAGGCAGGATAAAGACCCCAGCTGGACCATATTAGAGCTTATCCTAGAAGCAAAGATTCATAAATCTCATTTGGTTAATGCCCGAATCCAACACACCTTCAGAGAAGGGAACCAGGCGACGGATCTAATGGCAAATATTGCAGTTTATGTTGGGGAGATGCAAATTTGGAAGGATAACTTCCCTCAAGAACTATTGGTGTTGGCTGCTAGAGAAGAGCTAAGATCAAACCTGTTAGAGCATCAGGAGATCAGAGGTGCTGATGATGAGTAATCCGACAGATGGAATTAGGCGAGAAAAGGCATCCCATTTCTTGGGGCCCGGGAGGTGACAAGTGTACAGTACAACAACCTAGTGTTAGTAAGTGCTAGGTGTTGTTTGGTTTTTGTTTTATCCTGAATAGTCAAGCGACAAGTATAGGACTTTGGACTCTAAGTATGGCTTAATGTGAGTCTTAGAAAGATCCATTTTGTATTTTGATTATACGGGCTTGATGCTAAAACCAGCCCATTTTGACTTTGTAAAAGGTTTGTGGACCTTATAACCACCTCTACCTTATACCAAAAAATAATAATCAATAAATGTAAATGCTCATTAGTAAAAAGCATAAGATTTTTTCAAAATGAGGATAAAATAATCACTATATTCTTATAGTTTTAATTTTGATATGTGAATTCATAAACAAAATCCATACAACCTATATAATATATGTTTTTCCTATATATTATGATCATGTTTTATTTTTAATTATTTCCCACATGGGTGTGAGTTAAGGCCAAACATCATCGGTATAGTTGCACTATAATAATATTCAACTTATTAGCAATATTATTAAAGTAATTTGGTATAATTTGAGTGGGCCTAACAATAAGGAGGTCTACGTTTGAATGCAAAAAAGGTAGGGTTTTACACCATGCTTCATGTTGGATTCACCAAAATGTTTATGAAAAATTATATATCTCATACAATTATTCAAATTAATACAAGATAAACCAAAATATTTAAACTAAGACAATAATATGGTAAATTAACAATAAATAGCTAAAAAGTATCTCAATCTAAGCATAAATAAAATGGAGCATTTTAAGTAACCTATTGTGAGGAGACAAACCGTGTAGGTAAATTCTCAGCGGATCTATTGGGGCCGAAATCATCGTGATGTTGTAGTCCTTACCTTAGGCTTGATGATTATGGATTTTGAGGTATTCTCCAAGAAAAAATTAAGACTCACTCCAAGTCTGTGGGGGTTTCATGTGTAATTTATACAGTCACCTAAGGTTTGGCTTAAAATAAAAGGAAAAATAGGATAGCTAATTGAAAATGTAGTAAAATTCAAGAAATCAAAGATGCAACAGATAAAACTATCCTAAAAATGATTCTTTATTTGTATGAACAACAAATCCTAGGGTGCAAAAAATAAACTATTTCTCTTTAAGATAATGAAAATGCGCAAACAATTTATCCTAATGGACAACTACATGCAATTTTCATTTCAATGCCTAAGGGGATACATAACAAATCAGATTTACAAAATAATTTAATCGTCTAATGAGTAAAATAAAACTAAGGTTCTGGAGGGGGAGGGACCTGCTCCCTCTCCCTGATCCCCTTTCTTTGGTTCTTGCCGAGTACTTGATTCATCCCAGGTCATCCCACTCTGGGAATGGTTTGTAGCATATGATCTCCTTGGGAGGAGATCCTTTCCCATTTTCTACTCCTTTCCCAGTAGTTTTTGGGGCTTCCTCATTTGAATCTCGGGCCTGGTGCTTCCCAGGGATCCTCTGGGGTTTCCTGCATGTTCCTGGGATCCTATCCCTGATCTCCCTTAGGATTTTCCCTGGGGATTTTTTTGTAGGTTGTTACTGGGATCCGGTTCCCAGGGCTTTCTCGGTCTGTGGTGGTTGTAGGTTGGGTTCTCGTTCGCTTCCTGGTGCATCTCGTGAGGTTCTCTCTTCATCGAGGTTGGTCTGGGGGGCCAGTTTTCTCTTTGCTCGTGTTTCCTCTTTAGGATGCCATTGGTTGTTGGTGGTCTCATCCCTTTGGGTGGGACCATGTTCGTTTTCCTGTTCGAAGGCTTATTTTTGTTGATTCTGCTGCTTGATGGACACTTTGAGCATTTGCATGGCCTTAGAGGGGCCTCTTCCTGTACTTGAGTTGTTCCCAGCCCCAGTCCCAGTTCTATGAAGTTGTTCATGTGCAAGGATGGGGATTCTTGGTCCTTTTTGCAAGGGTGCTTTGGGTTTTCTGTTGCATGTCTTGATCTTGGAGGGGATCGATGATCTATGCATGTAGACCCCTGGATCCCTCAGTTTAGGTTTTCATGGATCCCATATTTGTGTCTACTATTGCTTTCTGCCTGGGCTTTGTAGGTTTTCATTTCAATTTTTGTTTGAGGATTCTATTTTCTGGTCCTGCTTCTTGGTGGACTCTCAGAGCTTGTTCTTGGTCTTGAGGGGCCCTTTCTTGTTCCTGAGTTGTTTCGAGTCCTAGTTCCTCTTCCCTGGAACTATTTGTGAGCAAGGATGGTGGGTCCCTGGTCCTTTGTGGCTTTCGAGATCCTTTCTTTGTGTCTGCATTTTTTTTCCCTGGATCCTTTCGGCTTCCTCGTACTCCTATTGGTGGGATTCCAATGTTACAGTTTCTCAAACCTGTTCTTCTGCTAGTTCTTCGATGGGCGGGATTTTCCATTCCTGCTAGTTTTCCCACTGGGCAGGATTTTTCAATCCTATTTTTTGTTGGTTTTCCTGCTGGGCAGGATGGGATTTCTTGTTGGGCAGGATTTTCAAATATTCTAGTTTTCTTGCTGGGCGGGATTTTTCAATCCCATTTTTTTACTGGTTTTCCTGCTGGGCGGGACGAGATTTCTCACTGGGTGATATTTTCAAATCTTTTAGTTTTCCCATTGGGTGGGATTTCCAATCTGGTTTTTTTCAGCTGCTTTCCACTTGGCAGGATTTTCAAATTCATCATCTTGCATGTTTTCCCATTAGGCGAGATTTTTCAAAATTGGTGGTTTCTTGCTAGGTGGGATTTTTCAAAATTGGTGGTTTCCCACTGGGCGGGATTTTCCAATCTACTGGTTTTCCCGCTGGGTGGGATTTCCAACCTAGTGGTTTTCGGTTGCTTCCCATTGGGCGAGATTTTTTAGAACTGGTGGTTTCTTGCTAGGTGGGATTTTTCAAAATTGGTGGTTTCCCACTAGGTGGGATTTGTGGTTTCTTGCTAGGCAAGATTTTTCAAAATTGTCTTTTCCCATTGGGTGGGTTTTTCCAAATTGTCTATTTTCTGTTGGGCGGGATTCTTCAAATTGATTGTTCTTGACATTTGGTTTGGTCGGTTGACCTGTTGTAAAAATGTTTTGGGGTCATTTCAAAACCCAATTTTAATATAATTTTTACCTACCAAAAAAATAAAAATTAAAAAAAATAAAACTAAGGTTCTTTTAAATTTTTGATGACTAAAATGAAAATAAGGTTAATTTTAACTTTGATAATTGAAATGGAACTAAGATTATTTTTCTTTTATGACTAACAAATACATAAGAAAACAAGAACACAAATAGAAAAAAATAGAAGCTACACAAAATACTTAGCTCTTTCGGTATTTTTCCCTACGTCGATTTCATGCCTTGTAGCAAACTACTACATATCACATTTTATACCTCATAAATAATAGCAACAAATCCAAGCAAAAACTTGCAAAAGGAAACATTTAAAAATGGTCATTAGTGTTCGGGGGTCTATTTAAGTCGTTATGGATACTAGGCTCGCAGATGTGGTAGTCAAGACCCCTTGGTCCTTTTAGTTGACTATAAAGACACATAAAAGTATTTGATATTTTTGGAAGTAGAACAAGAAGAGGGATTCATAGAAAATAGGAAACTGAAACAACAAGAGGCAGAGAGGAAACAAGGAAGAGCAAAATTGTCCCTAAGTTCTTGCAATCAATTTTACAATCTGTATTTAGAGGTTGTGAACTCATGATAACTAAAATAAGGGCTAAAGGAAACCCAAAAATATCACAACGAGCATTTCTATCGAATTTGGACCTCATAAAAGGCAACTATCAATTCGCAATAAAGGTAGAAAAATGACAAAGAGTGAAGCAAAGGGAGAAAAGGGCTTTTACAAAATTTGTGTTCCATAAGGATGGACCACAAATTCATGATAAAAGGATAATTAATACAAGGAAGAAATAGAAACAAACTTAAAATCTACCTATAGCTATATGCAGGTTTTAATAGATGAAACTAGGAAAACTAAAATACACTAAGATGATAAAAGCAAACAATGTGATAGAAACTAAAGCTAGGAATTTAAACAGAATGCATTAAGATAATTAATAACAAAATGCAGTGAAAGACTAAACTAACATAATGAACTAGAATGATGAAAGCAAATGAGAAATGGAGAGAAGGTAACAACTAATAAGGAAAGTTTCCCCTATGATGAGCCAGACTATCCCTCCTAAAAGCCTTATAAACTGGTGAAGCAAACTTGAACAACAAAAGGCCATGTGAGCATAAAAACTATCAAAGAGCAATTTGATCACAAAGAATTCTAATTCACTTATTCATCATTAGTACTCTAGTTTCTAGTTATCAATTGGTAAAAAAGGAAGCTCAATGCCCCTATTTATAGGTGAGGCAAAAAATATTTAGGTTTAAAAATCAGGGGTAGGGTTCAAAAAAGGTAAGGTCAGCTCAAGGGTTGGGGTTTAGAGGTACAAATCCTAAACTCATGATTGTGTGGTTGATCAGGACCGATCATGAATTCACAAAATTTGATCATTGGAGGTCAAATTGGTCGACAACAATGACAAGGCAGGCTGCACAAATTCATGGTTGGTCTGGGCTGATCACAAATTCAACAAAGTTAGGAAAAGACTCAAAACTAAGGGGTGGGAAGCTCAAAAATTACACTTAGCAACTTTGAGAGGTTTCCTAGGCATCTAAGGAAATATAGACACATTTGTTTGGTTCAATTTTTGGTGTCTACATTTTACCCCCTCTTTGATGCATTTATGGCTTAATAAATACATCAAAAAAAGTTGTAGACACCTTCAGGAATCTAGAGTCCTCTATGGCTTTGATAGAGAGATGGTATCCGGAGTCCTCTACATTCTAACTACTGACAAGGGATATGACTATCAAACTAAATGATGTGTGGCAAATTTTAAGGATCCCTATCAAGGGGAGGGTGGTATACAGGGCATAGATTCCCTAAGCAACATTATAGAGGTTATTAGGGGACCCAAAACATGATATTAGGTAGAGTGGGCTTCATGTTGATAATATACCCGAGAGATATAGAGTATATGCACTGACTAGTGTGCTCTACGAGGTGATGGTTGGGCTCTTGGTGTGCTATAATAGCAAGTGACACTTGTCATGGGTATTGGAGGGAGTAGCGGCAAAAATGAAGGACCAACAATTATGGTTCACATGGGGTCCATGTATTTTGACCCGTTTGTACAAGAATTATACAATGTCATGTACATGAGAGGGAGTGACATATTTTACATGACACTCCTTTAGGTATGGTGTTGGGAGTACATAGCAGTCTGTAGACCACAAGCACTACCAGGGTCATTGCTAAACCTAGAGAGGCTAACAATATATAGGTGGAGCTGATACTTTGAGTACATCTAGAGGATGTTTATAGGTATCCTACCAATGGTATGGAGGGTGGTAGATGAGATTTAAAATTACATTATCATTTGGTGGCCATGGTATCATCACCTAGGGTGGGCAAAGGATGGGTTTGAGCTAATGAGGGTCTAGAGGATCAGATGGGTGACCACAGACTAGAAGGAGCTAGAGATGCACCATTTTGATTGGTTATAGAGGTAGTTTGGCATCCTACAATAGGTATCAAACTAGTTAGACTACTAGTATAGAGGGGTACAAAGAGACCCAACAAGAGTAGGCAAAGACCCTAACATGGCTAGGTTTAAAGAGGAGGACATCAACGATCCTCTATACATCAATATATGGGTAGATGACATCGAGGTGGCCTTCATCTATAGACGATGGTAATAGAGTATCATACCCTTGAGGATCTCACCACTGGTATCTATTTAAAGGTGTCAAATTATGGATTGGGGTATGTAGTTAGTGTTACAAGAGGCCACTTGATGAACCATGAAGAGGCAATAAAGGTCAATAGGACAACTTAGGAAAAGTTGGGTATAGGTGAGGGTGGAGATGGTGATGGCCATTAGGATGACCACCATGAGCTCAGGCACTATGGAAGGGGAGAGAAAAATAGGAGTTTCCCCCACTACTGTAGAGGTAAGGTCAAGCAAGGCAACAGGTCAAGATGACCTAATAGGGGAGACAGACAATGTGGGCTAATATGACCCACATGTAGAGGGAGATGAAACTAATCTAAGAAGATAGAGCCAAGATACTAGAGGGACAAAGGGATGCTATGGGTGACATCATCATAAAGTAAGATCATTCAGTAAGATGGGATATGGCGATGATAGAGACAGTGTACTCAATAAAAAGTTGGTCAAGGTAGAGTAGGAGTGATAGTAAGCCTAATCAAATAGGGATGCAACAAGGGCTTAGGTAGAGCACCTCAAGGGGGAGATGAGTAGGCCATAGTAGGAGATAAAATAGATCCACTCAAAGGGATGGTCATCATAGTAGGTAGGTAACAAGTCAGGTGATCTGGTTGTTGCAAGAGGAGCTACAAAGAGCGAGGGAGCATCTACAAAGATCGAATTATAGGAGGACATTCTATAAAATTATGTACTTTTATATCATTCCAACAAATCAAAGAGTGTCTTTACCATCCTCATGATGATCTTAGAGCAGATCCCAATCTCGATAGTCTCATGATCTATGAACATACCTTCATCGAGACTACCACCAGTAGGTGAAGCAGGTTAGTCTAGTTCATAAACTTAAGGAGGAGAGTATGATGACATGCAAATTTTGAGCGTGGTATGATTCCTAGGCTAGGGGATGGTCAAGTGTACCAAGATTTTATCATGGCACACTAACACACCAGATTGATCATGTACTCTCTACCATTTATGCAATAATATCTAGTTGTTTGTTATGTTTATGTTTATTAATTATTATTGTTAATTTACATGCATGGATGAATTAAAAACGATGAATTTAAATTATGTATGATAATTATATGACTAGATTTAGATAATAAAATTGATGAACGAGAAGTGCTTATACCATGTCTTTTAAATCAGCGTAGAGTGAGAGAGATCAGTGTGACCAAAAACACATAAGTCCAAGCAAAATATTGATTAACAAAAATAAAAGGTGGAGCTATACTCGAGAAGGATGCGTGCTTGCAAATTATCAAGGGTGGAGTGATTCCCATTGTGGATGTGTGCTTGCAAATGGTCATAAAAATGGAGTGATATCCTATAAGAGTGTGTGCTTGCTAGTGACCAAATATAGAGTGATACTCGTTAAGGATGTGTGCTCGCAAATGACCAAGGGTGAAGCGATACCTGCTATGGGTGTGTTCTCGCTAATGGTTATAAAATGGAGCTATTCTATAGAGGTGTGGTTCTCATAGATGGTTAAAATCAGAGTGATACCCAATAGGTGTGTGATTATCACAAAAATATAAGTGGTTGAGCAAAGCAAAAGTGTGTGTGCATACAAGCAAGATTTATAAAAGAGAATAAAATATCCCTATTGAAAATTTGATGGCCAAGAGACATTCATAGAATAACTAGTGGTCAAATGAACATCATAAATTATATCCATGTGGTATCTATCCTATCCTACAAGTTTCCCTCAATAATCGAAAACTAAATAAGGGAAGCATGATCAAGAAAGATATATGAAAAGTGTGAAAGAAGAAAAAGGTGTATATCCTTTGACTTGGTGAAAAAAGAAAAAATGTGATTTAAAATTTTAAAGGACAAAGGATATACGCGAGATGAAGAATAAGAATATATCCCTTGACTTGGGAAAATTTTGAAATCCGTGACTGTGGATAGTGGTATGGCTTCTACCCACTTAGTGAAGTATTCAGTTATCGTTATGATAAACTTGTGACCATTAGATGAAGGAGGATTAATCTTTCCAATAATATACAATCTCTGCATGGAGAATGTCCAAGGGGAAGAAATTACATGAAGGTCTTGTGAAGGTGTATGAATATGATTATTGTGATGTTGACACTTATCATAGTGTCGAACATAGTCACATGCATCCTTCTCCATGGAGGACCAATAACATCCTATACTAAGGATATTCTTGGTAATTACATTGCTGCTAAAATGGCCTTTATAAGATCCTTCATGGGCTTCACTAATGGCTTGTATTGCTTCATTGAATGCAAGGTATTATAAGAGTATGCCCCCAAAAGAACATTGAACCACTAGGTGGTGCATAACTAAATAAAGGTCAAACCTAGGAATGTCTGCATATGACCAAACAAAAATATCTTGAAATTATTTTAATAAATTGGTCAATTGTTCTTGCTCATCCATAGAGAGGGCTTTCCCTAATTTAAGGAGCTTAGGATTTTCTACAGTTCCTATGTAAATATCTATAGTTTCTTCAATGAGTATGTGAGATTAATCCTCATAATTAAGAGGGATTGGGATGACTTCTAATTGCTCAAGGTCTTTGGGAGACATAGGACTTTGATCCTTTTGATAATTTGAAGACTCAACATGGACGACACAAGGGACTAACCCATCAAAGAAGAAGATATTGTGGAGGATATCTTCATGAGCCATATCACAAAGAGTATCTCCTTCAACATAATCTCCAGGAATCGAGATTAACTTAGGATGGACTAGGATAATTATGTTAAGATAGGGAAGGGGGTTCCTCATCTTGATCACTCCATTCCAATCCATGATGATCTATAAACTTTACGAAAGTTATGACTTGATCATCATTAATGGGTAAGAGTTTGTTCTTGTTGGGGATGTAGCCTATGCCACACCTCCCAAGCCAAATATCAACTTCTAAAGGTTCCTTAATACCTTGTTGTTGAGGCCCCAAACCCTTACCTCTATATCCATAATTAGTTCGGATTTGCTTGGGGACTGGGTAATCATTGGAGAGGTAACAAGTGGAAAATGATTTTTCTATGGGTAAGGGATTACTACCACAAATTTTTTCTTTGTGAAATTTTTTTGCGTAATTAAAGGTAAATGTCACCCTTCTTATGGGGTAAACCCATGATTCATGGTGAAGGTGGTACTGCAACTATGTCTATAAGAGAAGTTTGAACCAACTAATTAATTTAATCTTTGGAAGAATTGATGATTGGAGCTTCTTCACTAATTTTTAAGTTTTTGAACCTCTTAGTTATTTTAGAAGGATAGAAGATAGATGAAGAAGAATAATAAAGATAAAATTCATTGAGAGAAACTATGGAATAAAAATCGACTTTGGCTTGGGCTTCCTCAACCATTAAAAAATATTTAAATGGATGAGGGTCACTAGGGATGGTTATGAGTTGATTCTGAAATTCATTTTTAAGATATAAATGAAGCGTTGAGGGGTAACCTTCATGGTAAGAATCCAAGGGCATCCAAGAAGAAGCTTAAAAGGTGGAAAATATAGTACATAAAATAGAGTGTCTAGGATTTTAGGCCCTATCTTAAGGGGAAGAGTGATAATGTTATAGGACTCTTGGGATTCATTATTGAAGACTTAAATGTTTACATAAGATAGTTTTAGGTCTTTCTCATTTAATCCATATTTTAGAATGAATTAACAGGTACATATATTAAGGGATGAGCCATTATCTACCAATATTTTCTTGATAAAATTATCCCAAATATAGCCAATGATATAAATGGGAGAGTCCCCTTGCAAAGTTGTAGGAGGAAAATCATATTCACAAAATGATATATGATTGACCCCAAGAGTGCCAATGAAATTAGCTAGGTTATTAGGTGGAAGATCTTGTGTGATAAAATTTTTGTTTAAAAGCTTCATTAAGTCTTCTATATGGATAGGGGAAGTCTAAAGAATCTCTAAGAGGGAAATATTAGCTAGTGTACTAGCTAATTATTATTAAATGTCAAAGGAGGATTCTTATTGAGGTTTTAAAACAAATGGTGGTTTGTAGGTACTTGGGTTTTTTTTATTGTTCCTTAAAACTAATGGAGGTCTAGAGGATTGATTAGAAGTTGGAGGTGTTTATGTTTGAGGTTGTTGATATTGTTGTGTTTGAGCTTGTTGTCTAGTTTTTACTACTATCATTTCAACCATGTGATCATATGGATGTGGAATGATATGATAGGAAACTTGGTTGGTTGCTTGTTGCTCATGGTTGGGTAGATATTTTGAAATATCTCCATATCTTGGTTTGTGGATGGAACAAGTTGGGAATCACCTAAAACAAGACGACCCTCATCTATTAAATCTTAGACTATATGCTTAAGTCTCTTACATTGATAAGTAAGATGTCCATCCACTCTATGATAGTCACAATGTTGATTTGGTTTATACTAAGTTGTTATTATATTTGGTTGTCTTGTATTGTGTAAATCAATCATCTTGGCTTCTAAAAGTTGTTTTAGGATGAACATTAAAGGTTGGTTGAGTTCTTTGAAATTCCTTGGTGGTCTCTAAGGTTTGTTAAAAACCAAATTTTGTAAGGTACTTTTTGTGTTAAAGTTATTGGTTTAATGTTGTTTTTTTTGTTACATAGGAGAGTTGGTTACAACTACTATTTTTAGAAACTGGTCAGTGTAGGGTTCAAACCACAATGACTGCTCCCAATAAACCTATACATCTTATTCTTGTTGACCCAACATGATATGGGGACCACTGATCTCTTAGGGTTCGTACCATCATCGTCGATATGGTGTACACTTAGACGATTCAAAGGAGACCAATACCTTTGCAAAGGATTGGCTTCCCCCCAAGGTTTGAATCTAGGTCTCTTCTTGGTAAGTTCCCAACCACACCTGCACTTACCAGTCCACCTAGCCCTTGGGGGTTGGTTTATCTGTTGTTAGTGACCTCATAACCTACCACATGCTTGTTCTTATATTATGGTTTCATTGTCCTTTCATCTTCTTTATTAAGATTTATTTATCTCCTTCTAATAAGGGCCTTTTCTATTCTTCTGGCTAAGTATACTGCTTGGTCAAAAGACATTATGACTACAATCTCTAACTCATAAGAGATTTGTTCTTGTAAAATTTTAATAAAAATTTCTAACATATACCTCGGAGGTGGGGTATATTGTAGTCATCCAACTAGTTCTCTCCATTGAGATAAGAAATCTGAAAAACTCTCATCTTTAGCTTGTTTAAGAAGGTATAGGTCTTGGAGAGTTACTCTCTTTTCAACCTAGGCACCAAAATTATGGACAAAAATTTTAGTAGTTTCCTCAAAATACCTTAAAGAGTGATGACGTAGTTGATAGTACCACTCTAAAGCTTCTCCTCCAAGACTCTTAGGGAACATTTTCAGTAACAACAAGGCATCATAAGTAATGTTGTGACAAGTTGTTTTGAACATCCTTATATGTTCAATTGGGTATTTTTTTCCCCTATAAATTGACAATATTGGTGTAGGAAAGTTCTTGGGATATGACCTAGCTATCACTATAGGGTCTAAGGGATGGTTGCATAATTATCTATAAGAATAAGTAGAGTTAGGTGCTTGCAATGTGTTAATTCTTAGGGTAAATTATTTTACTACAAATGTCAAGTTTTGAATATCAGGGTTGTGTAATGCTAGAGGTGGTGTTGATGGTATGCTTACTCCAAAATTCGCTAAAGGAGGGTTATAGTTGTTATTGGTATGTTTACTCCAAAATTTTCTAAAGGTGGGTTATAGTTGTTTGTCATAGTTTGTTGGTATAGAACTTGGTTTAAGTTTGAGATATTTACACTATTATGATAAAGGTTGTGAAAAGGTGAATTTTGTATAGTATCTTGTGGAGGAATACAATTATTGATATTAGGAGGAAGAGAAAATTTTGGATTAATAGAAGAAAATTTGTTGTTATAAGGATGGAAGGAAATGTACTATGATTGTGAAGAATACTACTAGTTGGATGTGGTTGAGAAACTCCTTCAACATTGGTTTTGATAGTAGTAGCATAAGTGGGATTGTGAAATGGATTAATGTTATGATTTTGATAGGACTATCAAAACAAAGGATTAACATAAATATTATGAGAAGGTAACAAACTAGGATGAGAATTGTGTTGAGGATGGGATGGTCCAACTTCATTGAAGTGGATGTCCTCAAAATTGGAGACATGATTTGTTTATTATGCCTAAATAAATTCATGATATGATCATGTGATTTAAAAGTGAGTTGGCCATGAGGCCCTTCCATTGGATCATCATTATTGTTGGTCAATATATCATCATCTGCTTCTATATTAGGGTTATCCCTATCAAGTTGATCTTCAACATTCCATAAGGGATTTTCACTTGGTTCCAATATCTTTCTCTTACTCCTAAGGGTAGGTTCCATGGTTAAAGAAAATATTATTTAAAACTATCTATTTGATATGTAAAAAGATGTAAAATTATTAAATATTTTAATTTAATGACGTAATCTACACAAACAATTTTAAGTGGTTCTGATTTAAGTTTTAAAACAAAAATTTGAGGAGAGTGTTTCTTAATGGCCACTAAGAAGGTGTTCACATTAGTTTCACCAAAATATGAGGAGGCAAACCACGTAGATAAATTTTTTATGAATCCATTGGGGTCGAGATCATTGTGGGGCTATGGTCCTCACCTCAAGCTTGATGATTATGGGTTTTTAGGGGTTCACCAAGAGTGTTTTAAGACTCACTCCAAGTTTTTAGGGGTTTTATGTGTAATTTATAGTCACCTAAGGTTTGCCTTAAAAGAAAAGAAAAACTAGGAAAACTAATTGAAATTACTATAAAATGCAAGAAAATAAAGATGTAACAGATAAAACTATCATAAGAATTATTTTTTATTTGTATGAACAATTAATCCTAGGGTACAGAAAATAAACTCTTTCTCTTTAAGACAAGGAAAATACATAAATAAGTTATCCTAATGCACAACTACATGCAATTTTCTAATGCACAACCACAACTACCAGAGGCCATGAAATTGTGATAACTAAAATGACTAAAGGAAGCCCAAAAATGCCACAACGATCATTTTTGTCAAATTCAATCCTCATAAAAGGCGGTTGTGAATTTGCAACAAAGTAAAAAAAGGGATAAAGAGTGAAGTAAAGGGAGAACAATGTTTTTGTCAAATTAATGCCCCATAAGGATGGATTGTGAATTCGTGATAGAAGGAAAATTAAGACATAGAAGAAGTAGAAACGAATCTAAAAGCTATCTACAACTATATGCAAATTTTAACAAGTGAAACTAGGAAAACTAAAATGCACTAAGATGATAAAAGCAGATAATGTAGCAAAAACTAAAGCTAGGAATTTAAATAAAATGTATTAAGATAATTAATAATAAAATGCAGCAGAATACTAAACCAACAGAACAAACTAGAATGATGAAAGCAAAGGATAAATGGAGAGAAGTCAACAACCAATAGGGGTAGGTTCCCCTATGACAATCTAGAATATCCCTCCTATAAGCCTTCTGAATTGGTGAAGCAGTCTTGAACAACAAAAGGCCACATGAGCATAAAAAGTATCAAAGACCAATTTGATCGCAAAGAATGCTAATTCACTTATCCATCGTTAGTACTCTAGTTGCCAGTTCACACATGCTAATTATGTAGTTGCTAATTACCAGTTGGTCAAAAAGGGATCTCAATGTCCCTATTTATAGGTAAGTTGGTAAAGGTTTGGGTTTAAAAACTAGGGTTAGGGTTTAAAAAATGTAATGCCAGCTCGAGAGTTAGGGTTTAGAGGAAAAAACCCTAATTTGTGATTTCACAATCGATTAGAGCTGATTGTGAATTCATAAAATCTAGTTGTTAGAGGTTAGTTCGATCGATGACAACAACAAGACAAGCTGCATGAATTTACAGTCAGTCTAGGATGATCGTGAATTAAAAAATGCTAGGAAAAGGCTCAAAATTGAGGGATGGAGAGCTCAAAAATTGCACTTAGCAACTTTGAGAGGCTTACTAGGAATCTAAGGGAAAAGTAACTCATTTGGTTGGGTCAATTTTTTGTGTTTACACCTACATTAATATTATCCACAAAATATAAATGCTAGTGTTAATCCTGGTGCAATAAAATAATTAATTAATACTTAGGTTATCAAGGACCAAATCAGCTCATGATAAGCATAATAAAATTTTGACTCCTATTTCAACTTTCTTGTAACATCACCATAGTAAACAAGGAGATATCACACCTAATATGTTTGCAAAGGGTTTGTTTTACCTTGGAATCTAATCTTTAAATGACAATCAATGGTCTTTAGCTATAAATCTTGGTAGAGCATCTCATCCTTCTCTATAAAATCTAGTGAACTAGTGATCAATGACGTTGATTTCACTTACAAGAATGTGAGAAAGAGAGAAAAAAATATTACGTGAAGAAAAGAAACAAAAATAGATTTTTGAGAGCAATGTTGGCATAAAAATGTTTTGTAGATGTTGGTAATTATTTGATGAGTGATTTAACAATTTGGTGAGAAATCAAGGAGGTGAAAGTAGTATTTGTAGCAAATAACTCTCTTTGGAGTCAATAATTTATTTCCTTCCTTATCAAGGCCATAAAATCATAACTATCAATATAAACATGTCGTTTGAATCCCAAATTAAAAGTTTGAATAAAATTTATTATTTATTGCAGTCAAAAGTTAGTGTGAGTGAGTGTAGTTAGAAGTGAGTGCGAGCATGAGCTGGAAGTGAGTGTAGTCAAATGTGAGTGGGAGCATGAGCTAGGAGTGAGTGCAATAAAAATCAAGTGTGACTACAAGCTGTGAGTGAGTGCAACTAGAAGCGAGTGTGAGCACGATTCAGGAGGGATTTGGGAGTGAGGAGAAATTATGAGCAAGAAGCAAGAAGTAGAAAGCAAATTGTGATCAAGGAAAAAGTGCCACTTCTTGTTCCATATCTTAGGATAATTAAAAGGATTTATTGAATAAAATCTAGGGGAGAGTGCAATCCAAAAGAGAATGCAAGCTGAGAGGGAGTGTGAACCAATAGAGAGCATGACCCAAGATTCAGTCATGGTAGAAGAGTGATGGATTCATCCAAAGTGCATCAATGCTTCAAACCCTTACCACAAATTCATGGAACATTATTTCCAAAAAATTGTTGAAGCGAAGGAGTGCTAGGAAAAATAAGAGATAGGGGAAATTGTGAGCTAAGAGGAAGTGCAAGATAGAAGTGAGTGCAAGGAAATAGAGAGTGCAAGTCGAGAGGGAGGTAAAACTAAGAGGGAGTGTGAACGAGTTCATCCAAAGTGCAACAATGCTTCAAACCATTACCACAAATGCGTAGAACATTATTTTCAAAAAATTGTTGAAGAAAAAGGAACACCAAGAAAAATAAGAGATAGAGGTAATTGTGAGCCAAGAGGGAGTGCATGTCAGGAGCGAGTGTGAGGCAAGAGAGAGTGTAAGCTAAGAGTAAATGTGATCTGAGAGGGAGTATGAACCAAGAGGGAGTGCAAGCCAAGAGCGAGCTTCATTATCTATTATGGAAGGAAATTCATATTTGAAAGCCCTAATGGGAAGTTAGGATGCCCTAGCTAGAAATTAGGATGCCCTAGTTGGAAGTATGGATACCCAAGTTGGAGATAAACATACGAACAAATACATGACAACTTTGATCCAGGTAGCAAATGTTACACCAAAAGTGCATATCAAGTATGAGATGATTGAGCATGATATAATGGTTCTTAAAAATATAAGGTTAATATGTAAGTTCCATAGATCATGGTAAGGGTTTTTGGAGATTCAAAATTGGATCAAGTGGAAGTGGGAATTAAATTCAAATTATTTTGTGACTTTTCTTCCTAAAGGTATTTTCCTCATCATTTTTTCCAATTTATAAATTAGGGATAAAATAAAGTTTGGTGGCCCATGGTTTAGGGGAAGAGATGCACTTTATTTGAGACCATGGAATGATTTTTTTTGTTGATACAAAAACTATTAAGAAGCTTCCAGTGTGGGTTAGGCTTTTTGGACTTCCATATCAACTTATAAATAAGGATTTTTTGAATAATATTAGAAATACCCTAGGAAAATTCATCAAGGAAGGACCAACTACTAAGAAGTGAAAGCATGCTATATATACTCAAATATGTGTTGCTATGGATATTTTAAAACCTTTGCCACAATCCATTAAGAATTAAAAACTAAGTCAAGAGAATGGAATCAACAAGTAGATTATGAAAATATTGTGTTTGTTGCCATAATTGTTATGAGATTGGACACATGGGAAGAGTTTGCAAAGTGAAAACTATGATGAAAGAGACAAAAAATTCTAGCCATGAGATAAAATTCAAGACGAAACAAGGAAATCATACAATAATAGAAGCTAGATCAAATCAAGGAAATCATACAATAATAGAATCTAGATCAAATCAAGGATATCCCACTCCAAAATAATAGGTAACGAAAACCTATCTACAATATCATTTGGAAAGTTTAGAAGGAATTAAAGGTGCAAAAAAAGATGTGGAGATAAATACTAAAACAAAGACAACAAAAGAGGTCAAGTTTATTCTATGTAAATCATCTTCGTTTTCCTCAAGGAGTATAGAATCATCTCTAGGTGATAAAAGTGAAAGTGGTGAAGATGTTATCCCTTGCACTCTAAGGTTTCAAGAGAAGAATAATAAAGAAATGAGGTTGGAGGAAACCCATAACAATTTAGGGTTTTTAGGGTAAAATAAGAATATAATTGCTACAAACTAGGGAAACATAAAGAAGTTTATGTTTTTGAGATTATTCCTCACACTTGAGATCCTTGAGAACAAGGTAAACTTAAAGATGATAAGTCTTACTATGAGCAACGTGCGAAGATTGAAGATATTTATGAAGATGAAAGTATTGCTGGTAATGAAAAAAGAGAGGAAGAACCAAGAAGCAAAAACAAAGAGAAAAAAATCCCAAAGGGGTATTGATATGAAAAAATACATGGAAATATCACAAGTGGTAACAAGAAGTGGGGCTAAACCCAAAAATAAAAACAAAAAATAACAATGAAAATAATATCTTAGAATATTAGGGGAATGAATAAGAACCCTAAAAATATGTATTAATAAATTGTGAGGTTGTTATAGAAAAGATATTTATAGATATAGAATTTGGGCAGCAAATATTTTAGCCATTCGCGATGTTGAATTTCATCTTGACAAAATTTAATTTTGGAAGACATATGATATAAAAGGATTTGATTGTGGAAACTTAGAAATTTGATAAAGATAGAGAATATATTTGATAGAGAGGCAAATGAAGAATATCTCTTATAGAAAGGTAAAGTTGGATATGCTTTCAAGGTAAAGAGCATTTGGAGCCGTATTTAGACTGTTACAATGATTTTACTATTTTTAGTAAACTCATTCTTTTGGGTGAAATATTTGGAGTTGCTCAATGAATTTTTTTCCAAAATTGTAAAATCATGTTTATAAAATATCTCTAAAATTTCAGATTGTTTGGATCTATATTTAGACATTTGTGCTGATTTTATGATACACTCTCATTATATTGCATTGTAAAAATAAAAGATTTTGCACTTGACACTTGTATATGGACTATTGTTATAAAGTCTCATCTTCCTTCATTTGTTGTTTGTCCACTTAGTTTGAAATTTTTTTTTTGAAGCTTTTTCAAAATTTACAGGCTTCATTTACAAAAGGCCATAATCTTTTAATTAAAACCCTAATAAAAATCACACATAATTTATTAAAAAAAACTTTTTATTTAAAAACAAGCTAAAATCAAATCATATAAATATTTGTCTAAAACAAAGTTCGTTCAAATATGATTTATGTAAATATTTTGATATTTCATAAGTGGGCCCAAAATTTTGTTTTTTATAAAACAAAACGTTGAAAACAATCCACAACGAGAAGTTATTTAAGGAAATCGTAATTGTGAACCAAAAAGAAAAAAAGAAAAAAATCGCAATAACATACAAGAAGGAGGAAGGAACGCCGCAATGGCCATTTTGTTATACGCGGTCCCCTTCGTTGGCGTGTAAAGAAAGAAACGTGTCCAATCATCTCTTCAAATGTCACCGCGCCTGCAATTAGGTAAATGAGGTCTATGTCTTCCCTCCAAGAAATTGACATACAAGAGACGGAGGGCTGAGTGGAGTGACAAAGGAATTAAGATTTCAATCTTTTTGATATTTGATAAAAAAAAATGAAGTATGTTTCTAATCTTAAGCACGTACATTTAACATTAAAAAAATTTAAATCACTAATTTATGAGTTCGGTCCGATTCAGATTATACCTATTGCATACAATTCATCAGAAATTATTGTGATTTATGATTGTCTTTTAGATGGAAAATAAGGAATTATAAGCGGTAGACGGAACCATAGGAGTACAAGCTATGAAGTATAACTTGTCATAATTACATTAACATATTTATAAAGAGGAAACAAATCTGCGGATAAGATAAAATGGTAAATATAGTAGTTAAATTTGAGAATTTCATGTTATATATTTGACAATGAAGTCAGCAGATGAAAACAGAGCAGAGTAAAGCAAAATATTTATTGGATCATGCCATGCAATGAAAAATTTGAGCGCACTAAATTACATTATTGTCAGCAGTTTCTTTATCAGTTATGTAAAGCATTGAGCACGTACGGGATATTAGCACCGGTCCCCACCTTGATGGATATCAGCACAGAGAAACCAATAAAAGAATAGCAGAAGGAATATATATATATATATATATATATGCTTGTGTTGGTAGTAGAGGTTTCTCACATTAATCAAATTTATATATATATATATATATATATATATATATATATATATATATAAATGTTTGATTTTGTACTTTCAAATAAGATTTACTTATTTGGTGGGGTTTATACATGTATGTATTGTTTAGTAACATTTAAACCTAGGTTTATTTTTTGGGGTGTATCATACCCAAATGGCCACGTAGTGGTATTACAATAGCTTGGCAATTATACATGTATTGTTTGGCAAGATTTAAACTTAGGTCTTCTCTTTGAAATTTGAGGAATATAACCGGTTGAGCTAATGTCATTTGATATATATATATATATATATATATATATATATATATATATATATATATATATATATATATGTTTGATATTAAATTTATTAATAATATTTACTTATTTGTTGGGGGTACATCATAATCAAATTTGTTACATTATGTGATAATGGAGAGAATAAGATGTTACATTATGTTATAATGAAGAGAATAAGATTGTTTTATGACCACTTCTAGTATATGTTGTAGTAATCATTTGATGTTTGTAATTATTGGGGGATTGATAATTATTTCTTCCATGTAAAATTTGAATAGCAACGTCTCATGTGAGATTATGAGGAGATGAAAATATATGTTAAAGGTGAAACACTATGGGTTTCTTGAAGCAAAGAGACACCATATTGTATTAAATATATATGTTGCATGTTGGGGAAGGTTGATGGATAGTGAAGAAAAAATGTGCTTCAAATACTGGATGCAATATATCTTTGTGTTTAATATTGTTCTTCCATAATGATTTTGTAAATTTTATTGTTTGTCTTCACCCATTGCGAACATGAACTTATATAAACAAAATCCATACAACCTATATAATATATGTTTTTCCAATATATCACAATTAAGTTTTATTTTTAATTCTTTTCCACATGGGTGTGGGTTAAGGCCAAAATTCATTGGTATAGTTACACTATAATAATAATCAACTTATCAGCAATATAATTAGAGTAATTTGGTATAATTTGAGTGGGCCTAATGATGATGAGGTTTAATATTTGAATCCAAAAAGGGTAGGGCTGTACACCATGCTTCATGTTGGATTCACCAAAATGTTTATTCAAATTAATACAATATAAACAAAAATACTTAAACTAAGATAATAATAAAATAAATTAATAATAAATATCTCAAAACTATCTCTATCTAAGCATCAATAAAATGGAGCATTCTAGAATAACCTACACTAAGATTATCCACAAAATGCAAATGCTAGGGCTAATCATAATGCAATAAAATAATTAATTGACACCTAGGCCATCAAGGACCAAATCATCTCATAATAAGCACAATAAAATCCCCACTTCTATTCCAACTTGCTTGTAACATCACCACAATAGACAAGAAGATATCACACTTAAGATGTTTGTTCTAACTTGGAATTTGATCCTCAAATGACAATCCATGACATTTGGCTATAAATCTTGGTAAAGCATTTCGTCCTCGTCCATGGAATACAATGAACTAGTGGTCGATGGCTTTGGTTTTACTTACAAGGATATGAGAGATAAAGCAATAGCAACAAAGGTTGAGTTTTGAGTGTAATGTTAGCATACAAATTGCTTTATAAGTAGTTATTAGTGATTTGATGATTTGGTGAGGAAATGAGGAGATGAAAGACGTATTTATAGCAAATAACTCTCCCTTTATTCGCTCCTTTTGTACTGCCCAATCTCATAATTTCTCAAATAAGAAAATTATTAAAAAATAACTTAAGCAATGTTGCGAGAGTCTTGAGCCATTAACCCACATTTATCCCACGATGGACCTCATGGTGGTATATAAAGCACAACACCCACATAGAGCTTTGCAAATCGAGAAGCAAGCTTTTGGGTGAAATGCCCAAGTGGAAGCACGTGAACCATGATCCATCTCCTCAAAGGAGTGAATCATGGCCCAACAATATGCTCCATCCTCTCTCGTGGGAGCATCGCTCAATGGTGGTGGGTGTGGAATTTTCCCCGTGTGTGGTTTCCATTGGGTGTTTTTCCTCATGGGCCCCATGTTAATTCTAGGAGCCATTATTCGATCCTCCCGTACTGCCCACTCTCATAATTTCTCAAATAAAAAAATTATTAAGAAATAATTGAGCAACGTTGCGAGAGTCTTGATCCATTATCCCACATTTATCCCACAATGGCCTTCATGGTGGTATATAAATAACAACACCTACATAGAGCTTTACAAATCTGGAAGCAAGCTTTTGGGTGAAACACCCAAATGGAAGCACGTGAACCATGATCCAGCCCCTCAAACGAGCGAATCATGGCACAACAATATGCTCCATCCTCTCCCGTGGGAGCCTCACTCAATGGTGATGAGTTTGGAATTTTCTCCATGTGTGGTTTCCATTGGTTGTTTTCACTCATGAACCCCATGTTAATTCTATGGTCCATTATTCACTCCTCCCATACTGACCAGTCTCATAATTTCTCAAATAAAAAAAATATTAAAAAATAACCTGAGCAACATTACAAGAGTCTGTTAGAATTTCACAATAATAGATTTACACAAAAGATGAAGAGAAGAGTGAAACTGATTGATTTATCTCTAGGATCAACTCTGTATAAATAGCAGAGTTGATCTTTGAGAGCCGTTGGATTACAACAACTCATCAAACCTGATAAAGACACCACTGAGAGTTCTCCTAACACATGGAGGAGTGGAAACTCAAGTGTGTATCCTAGTAAAACTTAAGAGAATATTCACTTATTCTAACACCCCCCTTAAGTTATACTAGGGGAGATTCTACAAATGAGTCTCAGTAACGAGGCCTGATTAGGTACTCATGTACAACATAGATAGTTGGTGGAAAAAACCCCTATGGGGAAAAACTAGCTATCATCCCTTTGTTTTGAAATGATGGTAAAAACCCAGGGGGAAAAGCCATCAATCAAAAGCAAAGAAGTATGAAAGAGGCTTGTCTTCGGATGACGAATATTGTCCTCTTTAACAAATAAAATATGAGTCTCGGTAAGAAGGCATGATGAGGTACCCATGTACAACATAGTGAGAGGTGGAAGACCTCTTTGTCAATGCAGTTGTAACACTCCAAGTTTTTCTCACAACTGAAGGTAACGTGGAGAAGGAAATAACTTGGTGAAAATGTCTGCAAGTTGATTCTCTGTCGAAATATATTCCAAGTGTATATCCTCATTTTTAATATGTTGCTTGATGAAGTGCATGTGGATCTCAATGTGTTTGGTGCACTGATGGTCAATTGGATTACGTGCAATATGAATTATGTTTTTATTGTCACACCAAAGATTTATAGGCCCCTTATGGAAGAAACCAAATTCTTTGAGAATTTGATGAAGCCAAAGGGCTTCCTAACTGGCTAAAACTGTTGCTTTGTATTATGTCTTTGTAGAAGATAATGCTACTATTTGTTGTTTCTTGCATAACCAGGTTATTGATGAAGAACTAAGGTAGAAAATATATCCAGAGGTAGAACACTTATCATCTACTGATCCTGCCCAATTTGAATTTGTATAGCCAATGATATCCATGGAGTCTCCCTTATAGATGAGCCCAAAGTATGTAGTACCCTACAAATAACAAAGAATTCTTTTAGCTGCTTGCCAATGACTGAGATGAGGGTTATGAGAGAACCTGGATATGATCCCAACAACATAGGATATATCAGGGCGAGTATGAGTAAGGTATAACAGACTACCTACAAGTTGACGATATAGAGTAGCATCACAAGGAGGGTATGAGCAGGAAGTACTAAGATAAATGTCAGATTGAAAGGGGATAGGAGAAGGTTTACAATCTGTCATTTTAAACTTTTGAAGGAGATCTTGAGTGTACTTTTGTTGACATAAGGTGATTCCTGCTTTATTTTGTTTTATTTGAATTCCAAGGAAAAAATGTGCTAGACCTAGATCGGTCATTTCAATTTTTTTAGAGAGGGAGTCTTTTATATTCTAAATGTGAGTGAGGTTACTACCAGTGAGAAGAAGATCATCAACATAAAGAACAAGAATGGTTATATTTCCTTTACTTCTCCAAATGTAAATTGTATTGTCAGACTCACAATGATAAAAACATGTTGAAAGAAGGAAGGAGTCCATCTTTTCATACCAAGCTCTAGGGCCTGGTTTGAGGCCATATAGAGATTTTTTAGGCCGAAAAACAAGAGAGGAGTCTTGAGTAAAACTAGCGGGTTGTTCCATGAATATTTCTTATTTTAAATTTCCATGTAAAAAGGCACTTTTTACATCCATTTGATAGACTGGCCATTTATAGGAAGTGGCCAGAGCAAGAACCAATCTAACAGAATCCATGTGTGGTTTGCATTGGTTTTTTTCCCTCATGATCCCCATGTTAATTCTAGGGTCCATTATTCACTCCTCTCATACTGCCCAGTCTCATAATTTCTCAAATAAAAAATTATTAAAAATAACTTGAGCAATGCTACGAGAGTCTTGAGCCATTATCCCACATTTATCCCATGATGGCCCTCATGGTGGTATATAAAGCACAACACCCACATAGAGCTTTGCAAATTGGGAAGCAGGCTTTTGGGTGAAATGCCCAAGTGGAAGCACGCGAACCATGACCCAACCCCTCAAACGAGCGAATCATGGCCCAACAATATGCTCCATCCTCTCTCGTGGGAGCATCGCTCAATGGTGGTGAGTGTGGAATTTTCCCCATGTGTGGTTTCCATTGGTTGTTTTCCCTCATGGGCCCCATGTTAATTCTAGGGTCCATTATTCGCTCCTCCCGTACTGCCTAGTCTCATAATTTCTCAAATAAAAAAATTATTAAAAAATAACTTGAGCAACGTTGCGAGAGTCTTGAGCCATTATCCCACATTTATCCCATGATGGCCCTCATGGTGGTATATAAAGCACAACATCCACATAGAGCTTTGCAAATTAGGAAGTAGGCTTTTGGGTGAAATGCCCAAGTGGAAGCACGTGAACCATGACCCAACCCCTCAAACGAGCGAATCATGGCCCAACAATATGCTCCATCCTCTCCCGTGGGAGCATCGCTCAATGGTGGTGAGTGTGGAATTTTCCCCATGTGTGGTTTCCATTGGCTATTTTCCCTCATGGGCCCCATGTTAATTCTAGGGTCCATTATTCGCTCCTCTCGTACTACCCAGTCTCATAATTTCTCAAATAAAAAAATTATTAAAAAATAACTTGAGCAACGTTGCGAGAGTCTTGAGCCATTATCCCACATTTATCCCATGATGGCCCTCATGGTGGTATATAAAGCACAACACCCACATAGAGCTTTGCAAATTGGGAAGCAATATTTTGGGTGAAATGCCCAAGTGGAAGCACGCGAACCATGACCCAGCCCCTCAAACGAGCGAATCATGGCCCAACAATATGCTCCATCCTCTCCCATGGGAGCATCGCTCAATGGTGGTGAGTGTGGAATTTTCCCCATGTGTGGTTTCCATTGGCTGTTTTCCCTCATGGGCCCCATGTTAATTCTAGGGTCCATTATTCGCTCCTCCCGTACTGCCCAGTCTCATAATTTCTCAAATAAAAAATTATTAAAAAATAACTTGAGCAACGCTGCGAGAGTCTTGAGCCATTATCCCACATTTATCCCATGATGGCCCTCATGGTGGTATATAAAGCACAACACCCACATAGAGCTTTGCAAATTGGGAAGCAAGATTTTGGGTGAAATGCCCAAGTGGAAGCACGCGAACCATGACCCAACCCCTCAAACGAGTGAATCATGGCCCAACAATATGCTCCATCCTCTCCCGTGGGAGCATCGCTCAATGGTGGTGAGTGTGGAATTTTCCCCATGTGTGGTTTCCATTGGTTGTTTTCCCTCATGGGCCCCATGTTAATTCTAGGGTCCATTATTCTCTCCTCCCATACTGCCTAGTCTCATAATTTCTCAAATTAAAAAATTATTAAAAAATAACTTGAGCAACGCTGTGAGAGTCTTGAGCCATTATCCCACATTTATCCCATGATGGCCCTCATGGTGGTATATAAAGCACAACACCCACATAGAGCTTTGCAAATCGGGAAGCAGGATTTTGGGTGAAATGCCCAAGTGGAAGCACATGAACCATGACCCAACCCCTCAAACGAGCGAATCATGGCCCAACAATATGCTCCATCCTCTCCCGTGGGAGCATCGCTCAATGGTGGTGAGTGTGGAATTTTCCCCATGTGTGGTTTCCATTGGTTGTTTTCCCTCATGGGCCCCATGTTAATTCTAGGGTCCATTATTCGCTCCTCCCATACTGCCCAGTCTCATAATTTCTCAAATAAAAAATTATTAAAAAATAACTTGAGCAACGTTGCGAGAGTCTTGAGCCATTATCCCACATTTATCCCACGATGGCCCTCATGGTGGTATATAAAGCACAACACCCACATAGAGCTTTGCAAATTGGGAAGCAGACTTTTGGGTGAAATGCCCAAGTGGAAGCACGTGAACCATGACCCAACCCCTCAAACGAGCGAATCATGGCCCAACAATATGCTCCATCCTCTCCCATGGGAGCATCGCTCAATGGTGGTGAGTGTGGAATTTTCCCCATGTGTGGTTTCCATTGGCTATTTTCCCTCATGGGCCCCATGTTAATTCTAGGGTCCATTATTCGCTCCTCTCGTACTTCCTAGTCTCATAATTTCTCAAATAAAAAAATTATTAAAAAATAACTTGAGCAACGTTACGAGAGTCTTGAGCCATTATCCCACATTTATCCCATGATGGCCCTCATGGTGGTATATAAAGCACAACACCCACATAGAGCTTTGCAAATTGGGAAGCAAGATTTTGGGTGAAATGCCCAAGTGGAAGCATGCAAACCATGACCCATCCCCTCAAACGAGCGAATCATGGCCCAACAATATGCTCCATCCTCTCCCGTGGGAGCATCGCTCAATGGTGGTGAGTGTGGAATTTTCCCCATGTGTGGTTTCCATTGGTTGTTTTCCCTCATGGGCCCCATGTTAATTCTAGGGTCCATTATTCGCTCCTCCCATACTGCCCAGTCTCATAATTTCTCAAATAAAAAATTATTAAAAAATAACTTGAGCAACGCTGCGAGAGTCTTGAGCCATTATCCCACATTTATCCCACGATGGCCCTCATGGTGGTATATAAAGCACAACACCCACATAGAGCTTTGCAAATTGGGAAGCAGGCTTTTGGGTGAAATGCCCAAGTGGAAGCACGTGAACCATGACCCAACCCCTCAAACGAGTGAATCATGGCCCAACAATATGCTCCATCCTCTCCCGTGGGAGCATCGCTCAATGGTGGTGAGTGTGGAATTTTCCCCATGTGTGGTTTCCATTGGTTGTTTTCCCTCATGGGCCCCATGTTAATTCTAGGGTCCATTATTCGCTCCTCCCGTACTACCTAGTCTCATAATTTCTCAAATAAAAAAATTATTAAAAAATAACTTGAGCAACGCTGCGAGAGTCTTGAGCCATTATCCCACATTTATCCCACGATGGCCCTCATGGTGGTATATAAAGCACAACACCCACATAGAGCTTTGCAAATCGAGAAGTAGGCTTTTGGGTGAAATGCCCAAGTGGAAGCACGTGAACCATGACCCAACCCCTCAAACGAGCGAATCATGGCCCAACAATATGCTCCATCCTCTCCCGTGGGAGCATCGCTCAATGGTGGTGAGTGTGGAATTTTCCCCATGTGTGGTTTCCATTGGTTGTTTTCCCTCATGGGCCCCATGTTAATTCTAGGGTCCATTATTCGCTCCTCTCGTACTACCCAGTCTCATAATTTCTCAAATAAAAAATTATTAAAAAATAACTTGAGCAACGTTATGAGAGTCTTGAGCCATTATCCCACATTTATCCCATGATGGCCCTCATGGTGGTATATAAAGCACAACACCCACATAGAGCTTTGCAAATTGGGAAGCAAGATTTTGGGTGAAATGCCCAAGTGGAAGCACGCGAACCATGACCCAACCCCTCAAATGAGCGAATCATGGCCCAACAATATGCTCCATCCTCTCCCGTGGGAGCATCGCTCAATGGTGGTGAGTGTGGAATTTTCCCCATGTGTGGTTTCCATTGGTTGTTTTCCCTCATGGGCCCCATGTTAATTCTAGGGTCCATTATTCGCTCCTCCCATACTGCCCAATCTCATAATTTCTCAAATAAAAAAATTATTAAAAAATAACTTGAGCAACGTTGTGAGAGTCTTGAGCCATTATCCCACATTTATCCCACGATGGCCCTCATGGTGGTATATAAAGCACAACACCCACATAGAGCTTTGCAAATCGGGAAGCAGGATTTTGGGTGAAATTCCCAAGTGGAAGCACGTGAACCATGACCCAACCCCTCAAACGAGCGAATCATGGCCCAACAATATGCTCCATCCTCTCCCGTGGGAGCATCACTCAATGGTGGTGAGTGTGGAATTTTCCCCATGTGTGGTTTCCATTGGTTGTTTTCCCTCATGGGCCCCATGTTAATTCTAGGGTCCATTATTCGCTCCTCCCATATTGCCTAGTCTCATAATTTCTCAAATAAAAAATTATTAAAAAATAACTTGAGCAACGTTGCGAGAGTCTTGAGCCATTATCCCACATTTATCCCATGATGGCCCTCATGGTGGTATATAAAGCACAACACCCACATAGAGCTTTGCAAATCGGGAAGCAAGATTTTGGGTGAAATGCCCAAGTGGAAGCACGTGAACCATGACCCAGCCCCTCAAACGAGAGAATCATGGCCCAACAATATGCTCCATCCTCTCCCATGGGAGCATCGCTCAATGGTGGTGAGTGTGGAATTTTCCCCATGTGTGGTTTCCATTGGTTGTTTTCCCTCATGGGCCCCATGTTAATTCTAGGGTCCATTATTCGCTCCTCCCATACTGCCCAATCTCATAATTTCTCAAATAAAAAATTATTAAAAAATAACTTGAGCAACGTTGCGAGAGTCTTGAGCCATTATCCCACATTTATCCCATGATGGCCCTCATGGTGGTATATAAAGCACAACACCCACATAGAGCTTTGCAAATCGGGAAGTAAGCTTTTGGGTGAAATGCCCAAGTGGAAGCACGCGAACCATGACCCAACCCCTCAAACGAGCGAATCATGGCCCAACAATATGCTCCATCCTCTCCCGTGGGAGCATCGCTCAATGGTGGTGAGTGTGGAATTTTCCCCATGTGTGGTTTCCATTGGTTGTTTTCCCTCATGGGCCCCATGTTAATTCTAGGGTCCATTATTCGCTCCTCCCGTATTGCCTAGTCTCATAATTTCTCAAATAAAAAATTATTAAAAAATAACTTGAGCAACGCTGCGAGAGTCTTGAGCCATTATCCCACATTTATCCCATGATGGCCCTCATGGTGGTATATAAAGCACAACACCCACATAGAGCTTTGCAAATCGGGAAGTAAGACTTTGGGTGAAATGCCCAAGTGGAAGCACGCGAACCATGACCCAACCCCTCAAACGAGCGAATCATGGCCCAACAATATGCTCCATCCTCTCCCGTGGGAGCATCACTCAATGGTGGTGAGTGTGGAAATTTCCCCATGTGTGGTTTCCATTGGCTATTTTCCCTCATGGGCCCCATGTTAATTCTAGGGTCCATTATTCGCTCCTCCCGTACTTCCCAGTCTCATAATTTCTCAAATAAAAAAATTATTAAAAAATAACTTGAGCAACACTGTGAGAGTCTTGAGCCATTATCCCACATTTATCCCACGATGGCCCTCATGGTGGTATATAAAGCACAACACCCACATAGAGCTTTGCAAATCGAGAAGCAGGCTTTTGGGTGAAATGCCCAAGTGGAAGCACGTGAACCATGACCCAACCCCTCAAACGAGCGAATCATGGCCCAGCAATATGCTCCATCCTCTCCCATGGGAGCATCGCTCAATGGTGGTGAGTGTGGAATTTTCCCCATGTGTGGTTTCCATTGGTTGTTTTCCCTCATGGGCCCCATGTTAATTCTAGGGTCCATTATTCGCTCCTCCCATACTACCCAGTCTCATAATTTCTCAAAAAAAAAATTATTAAAAAATAACTTGAGCAACGCTATGAGAGTCTTGAGCCATTATCCCACATTTATCCCATGATGGCCCTCATGGTGGTATATAAAGCACAACACCCACATAGAGCTTTGCAAATCGGGAAGCAGGCTTTTGGGTGAAATGCCCAAGTGGAAGCATGCGAACCATGACCCAACCCCTCAAATGAGAGAATCATGGCCTAGCAATATGCTCCATCCTCTCCCGTGGGAGCATCACTCAATGGTGGTGAGTGTGGAATTTTCCCCATGTGTGGTTTCCATTGGCTATTTTTCCTCATGGGTCCTGATGGAAATTTGAGGTATTTTAAGTTGTCATTGATGTCACATGGATCATTGATGTTACATGGATCACATTGAGTTTTGGTGGCCAAAGTATTTCATAAATAATAATTTATGATATTTTGGAAAGCATGGATATATACAGGGTTTATGTGAAAACCAAGGCAGGCAAAATAAAATGTTTAATCTAAAACCATGGATGGCAAATTTGAAATGGGTTTTTCTTAAAACCCAGGTTGGCTTTTCATTTCTTCGAAAAAGGTGCCCCGGTGATGGAGATATTTAATTTTAAATATTTAAGTCTAAATTTTAATTATTTAAAATTTAAATTTAAATTTAAAATTAAAAGTTAATTTATAGCGCCGAAGTCAAAAGAAAGGAGGAGGCACATAATATTAAATTTTAATTTATAGCGCCGACGTCAAAATAAAGGAGAAAGGCATATATAAATATACCACCAAATATTTTGATTGATTTTCCCCTATTTCCTCGGTGATGGTGATGTGTTCGAATTGCTAAGGAAGTGAAATGTGCCAACGTGTTAAAGAGTGTGCAAAGGGTGTTCGTTCGAAGAGGGAGCAAAGGTGTCGCAGCTCATTCGAATCTAGTGGAGAAAGGAGGCAATAAAAGTAAGGGAGGTCCCTTACCAAGCACCGTAGGTGCTTGTGGCCTAACGAAAAGAGGAAGGCATGTAAGATGTTGAATCGCCAGCAGATCCGAATTTTGAATCCCGTTGGTGCTGGTTTTGCAAAGTGAAAGGGAGGACTCTTTTGGCACACGTGGTGTTTGAGGACACGCTCGGAGCAAACAAATAGAAGGTTTGTGCTCAATGTTCTATGTGAGCGGTTGGCTCACATGGTTATTGGTTTTGTGGTTAGAGTGGTGCAGGGGCAACGACCGAGGATCAAATCCTATTGAGGACAAAGGTAAGTTAATAATTTTTCTTAACATTTTATTTTTCTAAGGTTACCCTAGGAGAGAAGGGTTGTGATGCATGTTGATAAAAAGAGAGTTTTTTGGTGATTTTCTTTTTAGAAGTATATCATATTATATATCGTTGGAAAGCTTATTTCGAGGGATATTTGATTACCTTGCTTAGAGGGAGAAATAAGGTGTATGTAAAGAGATATTTCTATTTTTTTAAAGGGGTTCAAAAGTGAAAGTTGTTTTGTTCTTTTTCAAAAGTGATTAATTCTTTCATAAGGGGACATGATGCATTTTGTTGAATAGGAGTGATAAGGTGTTATTTGGATATTGTTGTTATGATATTAATCGTGATCTCTAATCCTTGTTGAAATTTGAAAAAGAAGTTTGTTGAGTGTGGCAGATTTCCAAAGAGGTTTCTTCATCTTCATAAAAGGTATGGGCACATTCTCCTATTGATTGATTATGGTGGTTGATTTCTGAAATATCATTGGAGATAAAAGGATTGATTGTGGTTTCCTTTTCAAAAGTGGTTGGTTGACTGCTTCAAGGGTTTCTGGTTTGAGAGTTGTGTTTAAACCTTTTTTATAAACATAGTTGTTGAAGCCCATTGGTTATGCAAAGAACTTGAAAAGAACATGAGTATCATTGTTATGTGAGATTTATGGTTGAGCATTGTTGGAAACATTTGAGTTGGTTGATACATGCTTGGACTAGGGTTTGTGAGAAAGAGTTATACCTTGTGATGAATGGTTGAGTTGAGTTGATTGTGCCTAGTCAAGTGATTGTGAGAAGTGATTGTTCAAATTCCATAAAAGAAACTATTTTATATTATGATTTGAGTTGAGTTTAAGTTGAGAAATAAATTGAGATTAGAACATATTGAGTCTCTAACAATTCTCCTTATGCTTCTATGATATTGCTTTGGGTTGATAAAGATATTGGATTTGAGTATAGAACATATTGAGTCTCTAACAATTCTCTTTATGCTTCTATGAGATTGATTTGAGTTGAGATCATTGTGGACCATAGTTGCCATCCTTTGAAGAGTGTATTACCATTCATTGTTGAGTTCATATTTGAGCCTTGCCTTCATAGATTTGTGGATGAGATTTGAGTACTACTTGAGTATGATTGATTGAGCCTTTGAGAAGGCTTTTGGGATAGATTTTTGGACAACTTTGTGGACAGTTTTTGGGATAAATTTGGACAAGTTCTGTGTGAAATTATTGAGCATATTTGGACAAGTTCTGTGTGAGCTTGTTGAGAATATTTGAACAACTTCTATGTGATATTGTTGAGCAGATTTGGACAAAAATTGTGTGAGATTTTTGAGAAGATTTGGACAAGTTCTATGTGAGCTTGTTGAGCAGATTTGGACAAGTTCTATGTGAGCTTGTTGAGCAAATTTGGACAAGTTCTGTGTGAGCTTGTTGAGCATATCAGTGGAGTGCCTAGTTGAGCAGATCAGTGTGTTGCCTAGCTGAGCAGATTAGTGGATTATCTACCTGAGCATATCAGTGTGTTGTTTAGCTGAGTAGATCCATGGATTGTCTACCTGAGCAGATCAGAGTGTTACCTAGATGAGCAGATCTTATTCATATTTTATGGATAATTTTAATGTAATTTATCCTTGAATATTCTATTTTATTTATGCTTGAATTAGGATAGTTGTAACAACCCAATTTGACATTGATTGTAACAACCCAGTCAGAATCATAGGTTCAATAAACACCTACTGGTGAGGGGAGAAGTTTGACCAAGGTAAAAAATATATTTTTGTTTTTAATTTACACTCATTAAGTAATTAGTACAAAGCATTGATAACCACTTTTGGGTTATGCCCAGTGTAGATAGCCCCTCACGTGGACGAGACTAGCAAAATCTTGTAAGAGGTGTCTTTGGTGGTTCCTCCTTTCTCACCCTCTATCCTGGTGTGAGACCCTAGAACCACGACTTGGGGTTGTCCTCTAAGGCCCATTGCACTTCGAGGGAGGATGCTTTCTTCTCCTTAACATGTTATCTCAAAATATGGAACCTTGAGTCTAATTTAACTCATTTGTTACCAATATAACAAGTAAGATTATTTAATATGTATGCTTTAGTGTTTAATCGATGACCACATACCTAGATTAATATCTAGCACCATGGAAACAATTAATGTCATACCAATTACTTGGCACTTGGCATGGTTTCTCTTGACAAGTCATGAATACTATGATGAGTTATCTCATTCTAACCATTATGGATTCATCTAGCCCTATTTCTTGTTAGATTCCTCCTTATTGATTAATTGCTCAATGAGCCATCACTTGTACTACTTGTTCAATGGCCTAGATGGACGTCCCATACCACACATATGTATCTCTCATCCTAACCTACTTTACCAAGAGCGACCATTCTCAAAACATCGTTGAATGTCTGCATGCATTTCAACGGTACTTACTTGGTGACTTGGTTTCTTTGTTTGTTCATCCTTCCAATGAATCAACCAATAATTAGGTAAGTTTAGGGTAAGAATAATAAGATATCCTTTTAAGTATAGTTTCTATTCTATTCTAATCCAATTTATATTTTCATAAAGAAATCCTTTTTAAATTTAGTTTACTACTAGGAAATGAGTTTTCCTTACTCATTTGGTCTGTTTTAGATCTGTTATTTTACTAGTAAAAAAAATTAAGCTAAAAGAAAAGTATAATTATCGGTTCATTTAAGAAATCTACATAATAATACTTAAAACACTTTTTAAAGAAAAACTAATTTATTAAAAAAACCAACTTTTAAGGAAAAGTTCAACATATTTGAGCCATTGGCTCAACTAATAAATCGCTTCTCTTTCTATTCTCAAAGAACCAACTCTTAAGAAAAGATTCAACATTTCTAAGTCACTGACTTCAACTATTAAACTATTTCTCTTTCTATTCTTAAAGAACCACTTTAAAAAAAATCAACATTTCTAAGTCATTGACTTCAATTAATAAAGAAGAGAAAATTGTATATATAAATGAAATTTTAATATAAAAGATTTATATCACGAAATGTTTTCCTTATAACAAATCATCCCTTTTAAGATATCATTTATATTCATATGAAAATAAATATATATTTAGATCTTTTCTCTAAAGGTGGCAAATCTAAAACATCTCTACGACATAGGGCTTTTACAAAAGATTTACGGCATAGGGCTTTTACAAAAGATTTACGACATAGGGATATTAAGCAAGGAAACTCTATTCAAGCACATATTGCTTTCAGTCTACAAGAGAATTTAATATCTTTACATGGATAATTTTTGATAAAATATACAATCTTGTAACATATATCTTTAACTGTTCTTTTTCATATTGTATAAGTACATAGAGAATAGAGATGCATCATTATTTTTATTAAAAGTTGTGTTGATATCCCGCCACCTAGCGTCGGATCCCATTTGCTTTACCTAGTGCATCATAGTCTCTAAAAGATTCTTTGTTTGGGATCAGCATGGCTCTTATTTAAGAATGATAAGTGCATCTATAATTTAAATGCAGTAGCTACAATCTTACTTCATTACAACACATTCCTTTAGAACAATTGAATGTACTAAAAAAAAAAAAAAGAATTCTCACTGGCATGAATATGTTATTCACTCAGAAAATAAAATTATTAGACTTTATTTAATTCAGTCAACCCAAATTATTTAAATAAAATAATCATAAAGAAGCTTGATCAAGAACCATCATACTCACATAAGGTAACTAAAACAATTTAACAGGTATACACTTACGAGGATAAGAAAACTATTAGGCTCCTTTTAGCATTTTCGGGCAGCATGTCAAGTAGGAAGATTGGTTGAAACCGATGACTTTTCTATGCTGCTCAAGCAATCATACAACATAAAAGGATATGGGTGCCAATGTTTGTATAAATTAAACTGGCACATTCTTTTTTCCAAATCATTTGTAAGGAAATACAACACAAAAAATGACTATAAAAAATAACACGAACTTAGGTGTTGTTGGAGAAGAGAGGAAATCCTTTTTAGGTTTGAATCTTCACCCTACCAAAAAGTTGAATTGGGTATCCAAAATCCAATTGATAATGTTGGTACGACGCGACTCTCAGGTAACTTTGACTGTGTAAAACCTCTTGATCATGGTCTCTCAGACCAAAGTAGCCCCGCAAAGAGTTTTTCACATATGAACACAATCACATTCATATCAACGATAATCAATAAGACAACATTAAAGAACATGGTAATACCACAATTCTACCCAACCCTAGCCCAGGTGAACTTTTTTTTTAAATAATAAAACTACCCATTAAAATATTGACCTAAGAAGATATAATGACACTTGACCAGGAAACGATTTACCACAACACTTCCTGTTCCATTCAACCATTAATCAAGTAGAAATATCTTTCTAATAAGATGATTAAGCAAAAGATAAAAACATAAACTGGCACATTCTTTTTTCCAAATCATTTGTAAGGAAATACAACAAAAAAAGACTATAAGAAATAATACGAAGAGAGGAAATCTTTTTTAGGTTTGAATCTCCATCCTATCAAAAAGTTGAATTGGGTATCCAAAATCCAATTGATAATGTTGGTACGACTAGGGTTGGACGCGACTCTCAAGTAACTTTGACTGTAACTTTGACTGTGTAGAACCTCTTGGTCATGGTCTCTCAGACCAAAGTAGCCCCGCAAGGAGTTTTTCACACATGAACACAATTACATTCATATCAGCGATAATCAATAAGGCAACATTTGTAGAACCTCTTGGTCATGGTCTCTCAGACCAAAGTAGCCCCGCAAGGAGTTTTTCACACATGAACACAATTACATTCAGCGATAATCAATAAGGCAACATTAAAGAACATGGTAATACCACAATTCTACCCAAACCTAGCCCAGGTGAACTTTTTTTTTAAATAATAAAACTACCCATTAAAATATTGACCTAAGAAGATATAATGACACTTGACCAGGAAACGATTTACCACAACACTTCCTGTTCCATTCAACCATTAATCAAGTAAAAATATCTTTCTAATAAGATGTTTAAGCAAAATATAAAAACATATTTGACAAAAAATATCGTAAAACAAATGAGGGGATGTAGTATCCTTCCCTGACTGGTGTTAAGTAAAACAAACAACTTTAATATGAGCACATACAACATGGACAATTCTTACAGCTTATGTTATGGGTAACGATTCATAGTTGCTTAGAGGAAAACTAGCTTCCACCACTCCAAAGATAATTGAACGTACTAGTTGTATTATATACTAAAATAATGTTTAACTTGCTCATTATATAAAAATAACAACATTTTATGAAAACACGAGGACTCCACCCATTCATTCCGCTATAACACAACTATACTGACGATAAAGCAGATAAATAAAACACATAGGGATCCATTTTTCCTCACAATTTCAATAAAATAAGAGCTTAATTACAGTTCAGATTAAGCATTTGGTAAACACAAATAAATGCAAGCGATCAAACAAAGTAGACAACTCAATTTGTGATTACCACCATGTCGGTTTTCTGTTATCTCATGTAACTCTTCCTTGATTAAATTTGACTGACTTCCTTATATGCCCTCCTTCTTCGCCCCCCATCCTCCCTTGCTTCCAGTATTACCTTATTTTAAAAAGGAGATTAGGGAGGGGTTATTAAGTAAGTATATAATCATGCAATCAGCCAGTTCAACTCTTATTCTCTAGTCAAGTGGTGTTTAATTATATTATATAATATTATATAATATATATATATAAAGATTTAATTTAATATTCAATGAAATATCCATATGCATAGTTCTTTTGAATTAAATTGAAATCCATTTTGTTCATTTTATTAATTTATAAATAATTTTTACTAATAAATTTGAAACTAAAATAATAAATAAAATCATTTTATTTATTTTAAACAATTATATATATATATATATATATATATATATATATATATATATATATCCAACAATTCTTCTTATAAGCAACCTGATGACAACAAAATATCATCTGTGTGACAAGAATAACTCCTATGTTTTGTAGCACTTTCTTTATTGTTAGGAGGATTTTCAAATGCAAACGCTCATTCACTTCAATGATATGAAATATACATTCATAATGCATCTACATAAATGCATCTACATGAGATTCAATGCACCTTGGGTTATTGGTAATAGATTCTACTGTAGGTGAGAATTTTCACCACCATCATATATATATATTATGATTCTACTGTAGGTGAGATTCAATGTATATGTTTTTCCAATATATTATGATTATGCTTTATTTTTAATTATTTCCCACATGGGTGTGAGTTAAGGTCAAACATCATTGGTATAGTTGCACTATAATAATAATCAACTTATTAGCAATATTATTAAAGTAATTTGGTATAATTTGAGTGGGCCTAACAATGAGGAAGTCTATGTTTGAATGCAAAAAAAGTAGGGTTGTACACCATGCTTCATGTTGGACTCACCAAAATATTTATGAGAAAAAGGAGATATCTCATACAATTATTCAAATTATTACAAGATAAACCCAAATACTTAAACTAAGACAATAATACATTAAATTAACAATAAATAGCTAAAAGGTATTTCAATCTAAGCATAAATAAAATGGAGCATTTAAAGTAACCTATTGTGAGGAGGCAAACCGTGTAGGTAAATTCTCAACAGATCTGTTATAGGCCTAGATCATCCCAAGGCTATGGTCCTCACCTTAGGCTTGATGATTATGGATTTTGGGGGGTTCTCCAAGAATGTTTTAAGACTCACTCCAAGTCTGTGGGGGTTTTATGTATAATTTATATAGTCACCTAAGATTTGTCTTAAAATAAAAGGAAAACTAGGATAACTAATTGAAAATACAGTAGAATACAATAAATCAAAGATGTAACAGATAAAATTATCCTAAAAATAATTCTTTATTTGTATGAACAATTGATCCTAGGGTGCAAAAAATAAACTTTTTCTTTTTAAGACAAGGAAAATGCGCAAAACAAGTTATCCTAATGCACAACTACATGCAATTTTACTTTCAATGCTTAAGGGGATATGTAACAGATTACATTTGCAAAATTATTTAATCGCCTAATGAGTAAAATAAAACTAAGGTTCTTTTAAATTTTCAATGACTACAATGAAACTAAGGTTAATTTTAACTTTGATAACTGAAATGGAACTAAGATTGTTTTTATTTTATGACTAACAAATACAAAAGAAAACAAGAACACAAATAGCAAAAAATAGAAGTTAAACAAAACACTTAGCTCTTTTGGCATTTGTCCCTACATCGATTTCATGCCTTGTAGCAAATGCCTACAGATCAAATTTTACATATCGTAAACAATGATAATGAATTCGAGCAAAAACTTGCAAAAGGAAACACTTAAAAATGGTCATTAGTGTTTGGGGTATGTTTAAACCATTATGGATTCTAGGCTTGCAGATGTGGCAGTCAAGCCCCCTTGGTCCTTTTAGTTGACTATAAAGATACATAAAAGTATTTGACCTTTTTGGAAGTAGAACAGAGAACAGATGTAGAGTAGAGAACAAAAGAAGAGGGTTTTGTAGAAAATAGGAAACAAAGACAACAAGAGGCAGAAAGGAAGCAAGGAAGAGCAAAATTGTCCCTTAAGTTATTACAGTCGATTTTTTGATCCATATTCAGAGGTTGCAAAATCACAATAACTAAAGAAGGGCTAAAGGAAACCCAAAAATATCGTAGCAAGCATTTCTGTTGAATTTGGACCTTGTAAAAGAGAATTTTTAATTCGCAACAGAGGTAGAAAAACGACAAAGAGTGAAGCAAAGGGAGAAAATATTTTTAACATAATTTATATCCCATAAGGATGGACCGCAAATTCGTGATAAGACAAGGAAGAAATAGAAACAAACTTAAAAGCTATCCATAGTTATATGCAGGTTTTAATAGACGAAACTAGAAAAACTAAAATACACTAAGATGATAAAAGCAAACAATGTAGTAGAAACTAAAGCTAAGAATTTAAAAAAAAAATTAATAAGAAAATGCAGTGGAAGACTAAACTAACATAACGAAGTAGAATGATGAAAGCAAATGAGAAATGGAGAGAAGGTAACAACTAATAAGGGAAGGTTCCCCTATGATGAGCCACACTATCCCTCCTACAAGCCTTTTGAACTGGTGAAGCAAACTTGAACAACAAAAGGCCATGTGAGCATAAAAATTATCAAAGAGCAACTTGATCACAAAGAATTCTAATTCACTTATCCTTCATTAGTACTCTAGTTGCTAGTTCATACATACTAATTTGCTAGTTGCTAGTTATCGATTGGTAAAAAAAGGAGCTCAATGGCCCTATTTATAGGTGAGGAAAATAAGGTTTAAGTTTAAAAACTAGGGTTAGGGTTCAAAAAAGGTAAGGTCGACTCAAGGGTTAGGGTTTAAAGAGAAAAACCCTAAACTCATGATTTTACGATGATTTCATGGTTGATCAGCATTGATCATGAATTTCCAAAATTTGATCGTTGGAGGTCAAATTGGTTGACAACAATGACAAGGCAAGTTGCATAAATTCATGATGGGTCTAGGATGATCACGAATTCAACAAAACTAGGAAAAAGATCAAAACTAAGGGGTGGGGAGCTCAAAAATTACTCTTAGCAACTTTGAGAGGCTTCCTAAGCATCTAAGAAAAAATTGACTCATTTGGATGGGTCAATTTTTGGTGTCTACATTTTACCCCCTCTTTGATGCATTTATGACATAATAAATACATCACAAAAATTTGTAAACACCTTCAAGATTGAAATGCGACACTAAAAGGGATAGCAAGTTTAGGCAGAGGGGTAATGCAAAAATTGTGTAATTCTAAACACTTTGAAATTTTGCATGCTTTATGAGGTAATGATTACATCAATACCCCCAAGGTTGGGGTGCCCCCTTAAGTTTTAGAAAGAATATGAACTTCCTAAAGAAACTCAAAATGGAAAAATAAGGATGAAGAAAAAGAGAAGAAAAAAATAAAAAGAGGAGAGAGAAAGGTAGGAGTAAAAAGGAGGGGAGGGTGAAAAGAAAATCAGTTTCACCGTGCAAAGAAAAAGAAAGAGGGCTCTGAAGAAAAAAGGAGATAGCACGACCAACTCAACATTCAAAAATCATGAGGGGTGAGGCCAAAACGGTAGTTAACCGAGCATGGGTAAGCCTCAAATCCTACCTGCTAGAATAGGAAAACTAGGATAGAATTGAATATTTTATACATTTTTTTTTTTTTTGTAGGATTCATCACATGAATGCCAACTCGAATTTGGGGGGCATTCCATGAATTCAATCGGCTAACTATGTGGGACAAATTCATGATCAACTAAAATCAACCATGAATTTATGATTTCGCATCTTGGAAGAATGGGATGTGAAATTGCAAAAGAAGGAAAGAAAAGAAAAGGGAGGGAGGAGAGAAAGAGAAAAAAATTGAGAGAAGAAATATTAGATAGAAAAGAGAAATTGAATGATTATACGATTTGAAATTTTTATAATGTTTATGACATGAATAGTAATTAAATGTTGTTTAATTTTATTTTTGCATCTATATGTGCTAGAGAGTAGGGAGTGGCAACCAAGGACACTAGAGGATTACTTGAGGGAACTCACAACAAGATATAGGCAAGTGTTACAGACTATGGGGCTACAATATCTAGTAGATATGCCCTTGGTAGAGTGCAACAAAGTATTTTTGATGGCTTTGATAAAGAGATGTTATCTAGAGTTCTCTACGTTCTAGCTACCGACAAGGGAGATGACTGACACACTAAAGGATTTATGGAAAATTTTGAGGATACCTATCAGAGGTAGGATGGTATATAGGGCACAGATGCCCCAAGAAACACTATAGAGGTTATTAGGGGATCCAACATATGAGATTAGGTAGAGTGGGTTTTATGTTGATGAGATACCCAAGCAATATAGAGTAGATGCACTAACTAGTGTGCTCTACATCATGGTGGTTGGGCTCTTGGTGTGCCATACTAGCAGGTGATACTTATCATGGGCATTTGAAGCAATAGTGACAAAAATGTAGGATCGACAATTATGATTCACATGGAATCCATATATGTTGACCTGCTTGTACAAGAATTATACAATATCATTTACAAGAGAGGGAGTGGCATCGTTTACATGACACTCCTCTAGGTATGGTTTTGGGAGCATATAGTAATTCATAGACCATAAGTGCTACCAAGGCCATTTCTCAACCTAGAGAGGCTAACAACATATAGGTGGTTCCAACACTTTAAGCACGTCTAGATGATGTTTATAGGTATTCTAACAGTAGGATGTAGGGTGGTATATGAGCTTCAAAATTACATGAACATTTGGTGGCTAGGGCATCATCACCTAGGGTGGGTAGAAGATAGATTTGAGTTGATGAGGATCTAGAGGATCAGATGGGTGATCATAGACTAGGAGGAGCTAGAGATGCACCATTTTTATTAGGTGTAAAGACAATTTTGCATCCTACAATAGGTATTGGACTAGCTATACTACTGGTATAGAGGGGTACAAAGAGACCCATCAAGAGTGGGCAAAGACCCTGACATGGCTAGGTTTCAAAGAGGACATCACCGATCCTCTATATGTCCATTTATGGGTAGATGACATCGAGGTGGCCTTCATCTATAGATGATGGTATCAAAGTATCATACCCTTGAGGATATCACCACTGGTGCATGTTTAGAGGTGTTAAACTATGGATCAAGGCATGCAATTGGTGCTACAATAGGCCACCCAATGAACCACGAAGAGGCAATAAAGATCAATATGAAAACTTAGGCAGAGGCAGCTAGAGGTGAGGGTGGAGATGGTGATGGCCATTAGGATGACCATCATGAACTTAAGTACTATGGGAGGGGAGGGGACAACAAGAGTTTCCCCCAATACTCTAGAGGTAATTTCGAGTAAGGCAACAGGTCAGGATGACCTGATAGGGGAGACAAAGGTAATGTGGGATTATATAGCCTACATGTAGAGGGAGATGAATCTACTATTAGAAGATAGGGCTAAGAGGCTAGAGGGATATAGGGATTCTATGGGTGACATCATCATAAAGTGAGATCAATTAGTAATATGGGATGCGGTGATGATGGAGGTAGTGCATCTCAAGTGAGAGTTGGCCAAGGTAGCGTAGGAGAGACAGTAAGCCTTCTCAAAGAGGGATGCAACAAGGGCTTAGGTAGAACACCTCAAGGGGGAGATGGGTAGACGAGAGTAGGAGAGAAAATAGGTTTTCTCGAAGGGTATGGTCATCATAGCAGATGGGCAATAAGACCAGGTGATCTAGTTGATGCAGAAGGAGCTAGGGAGGGTGAGGGAGGATCTACAAGCATTGATTTAGAGGTAAACCTTCTATAAAATGATGTACCTTTAGATCATCCCAACAGATCAAAGAGTACCTTTCCCATCCTCATGATGATCTTAGAGAAAATACCAATCTCAAATATGGATAGTATCATGATCCATGAACATGCCTTCATCGATACCACCACCAATAGGTGAAGTACGTGAGTCTAGTTCACAGACGTAGGAAGAGAAGTAGGATGACATGCTAATTTTGAGTGTGGCATGCTTTCTATGCTAGGGTATGGTCAAGTTTAGAAAGATTTTATCGTGGCACATTGACACACCAGATCATATGTACTCTCTACCATTTTTGCAATAATATCTAGTTGTTTGTTATATTTATGCTTATTAATTATAATTGTTAATTTACATGCATGGATGAATTAAAAATGATGAATTTAAATTATGTATGATAATTATATGATTAGATTTATATAAGAAAATTGATGAAAGAAAAGTGATGGAAGAATAGTGAGAAATTTTGAAAGAAGGATGGAAGAAGAAAAAGAAGCTACCAAAGGTCAAAGAAAGAGAAGTTCTTATAGCATGTCTTTTGAATCAACGTAGACTGAGAGAGAACAGTGTGACCAAAAATACATAAGCCCAATAAAAATATTGGTTAACAAAAAATAAAAGGTGGAGCTATACCTAGGAAGGATGTGTGCTTGTGAATGACTAAGGGTGGAGTGATGCCCGTTATGGATGTGTGCTTGCAAATGGTCTAAAAATGCGTTGATATCCTATAAGGGTGTGTGCTTTTTAGTGACCAAAGGTGGTGCAATACTCGGTAAGGATGTATGCTCGCAAATGACCAAGGGTTAAGTGATACCCTCTATGGGTGTGTTCTCGCTAATGGTTAGAAAATAGATCTATCATATAGAGTTGTGGTCCTCATATATTTTTAAAAGTAGAGTGATACCCAATAGGGGTGTAATACTCATAAAAAAATAAGTGATTGAGAAAAGCATAAGTGTGTGTGTGCATGTGATAGATACAAGCAAGATAGATAAAAGAGAAGAAATTATCCCTGTTGACATTTTGATAACCAAGAGACGTTCATAGAATAACTAGTGGTCGAATGAACATTATAAATGACATTCATGCAACATCTATCCTATCTTACAAGTGTTCATCGATAATCGAAAGGTCAATAAGGGAAGCATGATCAAGAAAGATATATGAAAAGTGTGAAAGAAGAAAAAGGTGTATATCCTTTGACTTGGTGAAAAAGAGAAAATGTGATTTAAACTTTCAAAGGACAAAGGATATATAAGAGATGAAGAATAATAATATATCCCTTGACTTGGGGAAATTTAGATGAATTATTATACTTACAAGGTCAAGGAATATATGAGATAGAAGAGAAGCTTGAGTTGTGTCAACGGATATAGTTATATGTAAATACATGAAAATAAAATTCCCACTAGCACATAATTACCCATGTATATAAACAAGAGGGGTAATCATTAGCATCTTGGTGGGTAAAGTAAAATATATGTCCTTGAGCATCAGTGACCTAGTGCAAGTTTAATGCATATGAGCTAAACCTGACTAGATGTCATCATTGCCTCATTGCGAAGTCCTTGAAAATCTACATGATCAAGCAGTCAAATACAAGTATGATCAAGTAGCAAAGTAGTTATATGTCAAGCATAATTGTAAAAGGTGAAGTATATCAAGTAGTTCATGCAAATTATGACAAGCATTCATGCAGTATGAGCAAGAAGACAAATGCAAGTTGGCACAAAAGAAGTGAAAGAACTAAGATACGATGATCAAGAAGAAATATGGAAGAATAGAGAGACAGATGGAAATAGAAGAAGAGAAAAGAAGAAAAGAGAGAGTTATGCATAATATATTTTTAAATGCATTATATTCATTGGTTCTTTAAGATATTTGCTCTAGGGTTGCTAGACGATAGTCTTCTACGCCAAACTTGGTTGTTATGACAAAGAGGCCTATCCAATTAGGTTGAATATTTTTCTTTAGATCATTTCGAGCATTGGTGTTATTTTGGTTTTCCTTGAGGACAAGATCCCCTACTTCAAAAGAATGATTGTAAAATTTATTAGTGTAAGTTTGCTTGATCCTATTCTTATAGGCTCAAAGATACATAAGGATGGGACTTCTAACTCAAATGGGAAATAGCCTTGGTGCCATAGACCAAGACATAAGGGGTTTCATTTTTAGGTGTTTGTACGCTAGTATGATAAGCCCACAAAGCAGGATAAAGTTGAATATGCTAATCTCAACTAGTCTTATTAACCAAATTTTTAAGGACCTTGACTAAGGATTTGTTAGAGGCTTTGGCTTGACCATTACCTTGGGGGTTGATCATTTGTATTGAATATTGTATTTAACTCAAGGCTTATGGACATCCTTGTTCTTGAAATGAGTTCCATTATCAAAAATAGTGATAGATGGGACTCCATACTGATAAAGGATTCAGTTAAGTATGAACTTGGATACTTGAACTCCAGTTATCGTGGATAGTGATATGGCTTCTACCCACTTAGTGAAGTATTCAATTGTTGTGATGATAAACTTTTGACCATCAGATGAAGGGGTATTAATATTTCCAATAATGTCTAATCCCCACATGGATAATGGCCAAGGGAAATAAATTACTTGAAGGTCTTGCGAAGGTGTATGAATAAGGTTATTATAATGTTGAAACTTGTCATAATGTCAAACATAGTCACATGAACCCTTTCCCATGGAGGGCCAACAATATCCTATCCTAAGACTTCTTGGCAATTGCATTGTTTCTAAAATGGCATCTACATGATCCTTCATGGGCTTCACTAAGGGCTTGTCTTGCATCATTGAATGCAAGGCATTGTAATAGGATGCCCTCAAAAGAACATTGATATAAAGTATCACCAATTATTATAAATCAACATGCTCTTTTGCATAAAATATTTTGTTTATTGTGATCTAAGCCTTCAAGCATGGTGTTATCTTTAAGGAAATTAAAGATATTTGTATACCAAGGCTCAGAAGGATAAATTTTGATGTTCAAGACATCTAAGGGAAGTTGGCTAGAACTAAGGGTTGTGGACTCTTAGAGTTATCAAATGATAATGGTGGCTTGATCATCTTCTAACTCCAAGGAGATAAGGGATGTAGTGCAACCATGGCATCCACATGGTGGTTAGAAGATCTTGGGACAAACTCTATGGTTACCTTTTCGAAGGTTGACATAAGCTCAGTGATAATTTTATTATAGGGCTTCAAATTTTTATATTTTGTTTGATAAACATATTTAACTTGATTAACTACAAATTGGAGTCACCAAAGATGGAAAGGTTCGTACCTTTTAAGGCTAAGGTTACCCTAATATCTAGGATCAAAGTTTTGTAATTTATAGTGTTGTTAGTGTAGGAGAAGCACAACTTGAAGGAAAGAGGGATTATTTATTTTTGTAGGGGACTAGAATGATTCTAGCCCCAACAGACTTTAAACGAGTTCCATCAAAAAACAATGTCCAAGAATCAGGTTTTTTTACACCTAGGTTAAAGCATTCGTTAGGGAAATTTACTTCTAAGAGATAAGTAGACTCTAAAGGAGTAGCTGCTAACTAGTCAACAATCACCTGACCTTTTATAGCCTTTTGACTTATGAAAGTTAAGTCAAACTCACTAAGGGTAAGGACCCACATGGTGGCTCGACCTAAAAGGTGAGGCTTTGACATTAAGTAGTGAAGGGAATAAAATCGTACAACTACCAATATCTTATGCCTAAGCATGTAATGTCATCAATTTTGAGATGTGAACACTACAATGAGGTAAAGCTTCTCTAAAGGGGTGTATCGGGTTTCTTTACTAATAAGGGTTATGCTAATGTAATAAATTGATCACTCTTTATTATGATCATCGTGTTGAGATAGCATAGCCCCTAAATCTTGGGTTGTGGTTATTGTGTAGAGAAATAAATGTTTGATTGGGTTAGGTGGGATAAGGATAGGTAGAGAAGTAAGATACTTTTTGAGTTTATCAAAATGTTTTTGACACTTATCGTCCCACTTAAACTCTACATCCTTTTTGAGGAGTTTAAGGAAAGGTTGACACTTATAAGCTAACTGAGATATGAAGTATCTAATAGCTTGAAGTTTCCCTTGTGAGATATACAACTCAATAAGATTGTGGGGAGGAGGTATGTCAGTAATAGCCAAAATCTTGGTTGGGTCTACTTCAATACCTCGTCTATACATGATAAAACTTAAAAGCTTATCGGATGTGACTCCAAAAATACATTTAGAGGACTTAAGGTAAACTTTGTATTCTCTTAATCATTCAAATATGTGCCTTAAATCTTGTGCATGAGTTTCTCAATGTATGGAACGACCAAGAATATCATCCACATATTCTGCTATAATATCATGCATTAAGTCATGGAAGATATAGTTCATGGCATTTTTATATGTGGAACTTGCATTCTTTAAGCCAAAAGGTATGAATCTATAGCAGAGGGTGCTCCATTAAGTAATGAAAGTTGTCTTGGCTTGGTCTTTGGGAGAAATTCTGATCTGATTATATCCAAATAACCCATCTATTAAATATATCATTCCACATCCAACGATGAAATATAAGATCATATCTATGTTGGGTAAGGGAAAGTCATCCTTAGGATAAGTTAATTTAATATCGGGAAAGTCGATACATATTATGATGGTACCTTCCTTTTTAGCAATAGGAACAATATTTGAAATCCAATCAGAATAGTTGCTTGCTTTAATAAAATAAATATCAAAAAGCTTTTAAACCTCCTCTTTTACTAATAAGGTAATATTAGGGTGCATTTTCCTAAAAAAAAAATTAACAAGTTTAATGTTGGAATCGGACCACTAGGTGGTACAAAACTAAAGAAGGGTCAATCTCAAGTATGTCGGTATATGACCAAGCAAAAATATCTTGAAATTATTTTAGTAAATTGGTCAATTGTTCATGCTCATCTATAGAGAGGAATTTTCCTAATTTAAGGAGCTAAGGATTTTCTATGGTTTCTATGTTAATATCTATAGTTTCTTCAATGAGGATGTGAGATTCATCCTCATAATGAATAGGTTTGGAATGACTCCTAATTTCTCAAGTTCTTCGAGAGACATAGGAATTTGATCCTCTTGATAATTCAAAGACTCAACATAGGTGACACAATTGGGATATTAGTCACTATATCTAGGTAGATCGAACTATGTAGAGTCTTTAAATTATCATGTTGATGAATTTGATCCTCTTGATAATTCAAATACTCAACATAGTTCGATTTAGGTAGCATATGTTACACCAAAAGTGTGTATCATGGATGAGATGATTGAGCATGATATAATTGTTCTTAAAAGTAGAGGGTTAACATGTAAGTTCCATAGATAATGGCCATGGTTTTTGGAGATTTCAAACTGTATCAAGTGGAAGTGAGGATTGAATTCAAATTATTTTGTGACTTTTATTCCTAAAGGTTTTTTCCTCATTATATTTTCCAGTTTAGAAATTAGGGATAAAATAATGGTTGGTGACCCATGGTTTAGGGGAAGAGATACACTTTATTTTAGACCATGGAATAATTTTTTTTTTGTTGAGACAAAAACTATTAAGAAGATTCCAGCATAGGTTAGGCTTTTTGGACTCCCATATCAGCTTATAGATAAGGATGTTTTAAAAAATAATGGAAATACCTAAGTAAATTTTTCAAGGAAGTACCAACTACTAAAGAGCAAAAAACATGCTATATATACTCAAATATATGTTGCTTTGGATATTTCAAAATCTTTGCCACAATCCATTAAGATTAAATCAGAATCAAGAGAATGGGATCAACAAGTAGATTATGAAAATATTGCATTTCGTTGCCACAATTGTTATGATATTGAACACATGGCAAGAGTTTACAAAGTGAAAACTATGAAGAAAGAGAAAAAAATCTAGCCATGAGATAAACTTCAATATAAAGTAAGGAAATCATACAATAATAGAAGCTAAATCATATCAAGGATATTCCACTACAAAAGCAGAGGAAATGAAAGCCTGTCTACAATATCATTTGGCAAGTTCGAAAGGAATTAAAGGTGCAAAAAATATGTGGAGATAATCCTAAAACAAAGACAACAAAAGAGGTCAATTTTATTCCAGATAAATCATCTTCATTTTCCTCAAGTATTATAAAATCCTCTCCAGGTAATAAAAGTGAAAGTGATGAAGATGTTATCACTTGCACTTTAAGGTTTCAAGAGAAGAATAATAAATAAATGAGGTTGGAGGAAACCCATAACAATTTAGGGTTTTTAGGGTAAAATAAGAATGTAATTGCTACAAAAGAGCATCCTTGCACTTTAGGGTCTCTAGGGAAGCACAAAGAAGATTATGCTTTTGAGGTTATTCTTTGCACTTCATATCCTTCAGAACAAGACAAACCTAAAGATGATAAGTCTTACTATTAGCAGTGTGAGCATATTGAAGAGATTGATGAAGATGAAAGTATTGTTGGGAATTAAAAAAAGAGAGGAAGGCCCAAGAAGCAAAAACAAAGAGAAAAAGAAACCCAAAGGGATATTGACATGGAAAAGCAAAAGTAAATATCACAAGTGTTAAAAATAAGTGGGGCTAAACCCACAAATAAAAATAAAAAATAACAATAAAAATAATATCTTGGAATATTAGAGGGATGAATAAGAACCCTAAAAAAGTATTAAGAAATTGTGTAGTTGTTATAGACAAGATATTTATAGATATAGAAGTTGGGCAGTAAATATTTTAGCCATTCATGGTGTTGAATTTCATCTTGATAAAATTTAAATTTTAAAAGGCATATGATATAAAAGGAGTTGATTGTGGAAATTTAGCAATTTAAGAAACATGGAGAATATCTTTGATAAAGAGGTTATTGAAGAATATTTTTGATAGAAAGGTAAAGTTGGATATGTTTTAATTAACTTGTCAGAAATGTAATGAGAGTAATGTAATTTTTTTCTTTTATAATGGGAGTGGCCCCCAATAGAAGCCATACATAGCTTATTAAAAAAACATGTCATTTGAACTCTAGATGTAAAAACATGCTCGAATCATTATCATGCATAAAAAACCCTAAAATTAATTGAACGACCAAGCTCCCCACTTAAAGTGGTAGTCTTGACACTGTCAATTTTTAAGATGCATGATTTGGGTGACATGTGTTAGAACATCCCCTTAATCAGGATTGAATCCTTAATTTTAGATTTTGGGAAAGTTAGGAGGCAAAAACATCATAAAAGATGAAAAAATAGTAACATTTGGGTGAAGAAAGAGAACCAAAAGGACTAACAAAGTTAGTCTACCCTTGTCCCATAAATAGAAGGGTGGAACTCTCCACAACCTATAAAGTCAATTATTAGTGTTTTTTTTATAAATACATATTGTCCCTCCCTAATGACCATTGGTGACATGGCAAGGGATAGGCAATCATGAGTCCTTAGGGAAAAGAAGAAAATAAAAGAGCAATATGCGATAGCCAAAGCAAAATATTTAAGAAAAAATGGATATCTCATATAATTATTCAAATTAATACAATATAAACTAAGATGCTTGAACTAAGACAGTAATACAATAAATTAATAAGCAATAGTTAAAAACTATTTAAATCTAAGCACAAATAGAATGGAGCATTCCAAAGAAACCTACACTAAGATTATCTATAAAGTGCAAATGCTAGGGCTAATCCTAATGTAGTAAAATAATTACTTAACGCCTAGGGCATGAAGGACCAAATCACCTCATATAAGCATGATAAAATTCTCACTCCTATTCCAACTTGCTTGCAATATCACCATAGTAAACAAGGAGAGCACCTAGGATGTTCACAAAGGGTTTATTCTACCTTAGAATCTAGTCCTCAAATGACAATCAATGACCTTTTGCTACAAATCCTAGTAAAGCATCTTGTCCTCCTCCATGGAAGGTTATGAACCAGCAGTCGATGGCTTTAGTTTTGCTTTCAAGGATGAGAGAGAGAGAGAGAGAGAGAGAGAGACTATGTGAAGTGATAACCATAGAGGCATAGTTTTGAGAGCAATGTTAGCATTAAAAATATTTTATAATGATTTGAGAATTTGGTCATAAAATGAGCTAAAAGGAGTATTTATAGCAGAAAACTCTCCCTTTGGAACTAATGATTGATTTTCTCTCTTTTTGTGGTCATAAAGTCATAACAATCCATCCAAATGATGCATCATTTAAACCCTAGATGTAATAAAGTGCTAAAATGATGATCGTGCATTAAAAACCCAAAAATTACTTAGATGACCAAGCTTCCTACTTAAAGTAGTGGTCTTGGCATTGCTAAATTTATGGACATGCGCTTTGGAGGATGCATGTCAAAACATCCCTTTGACTATGAATCTTGATAGAGTCTCCCATGCTCCTCTATGAAAGGTAGCAAACAAGTAGTCGATGGCTTTGGTTGTACTTGCAAGGATAAGAGAGAGATAGAGAGAGAGAAAAATGTGTGTGATGTGGTAGCAACAGAGGTAAAGAGAACTTAAAAATAAAGTTAGCAAGAGCATAAAATATTTTGTAGTGATTTGATGAATATATATTCTTATGGTAGATGAAAATGGAGAAATCAATCGTCAACTTTAAAGGGGGAGTTATCTACTATAAATACCCCTTTCATCTTCTTATTTTTCACCATTTATTTAGCTATCAAAAACCATTCATTCAACTATTGGACACAAACATTCACTTCTTGACAATTTGATTGCTAACATTGCTTTCATGTTGTTTGCCTCTATTGTTTCCGCATCATACACCATATTTTATTTGTTTTCTCTCTCTTGTCCTTGCAGTTACAACCAAATCCATTGACCATTAGTTTACTACCTTCCACGCAGGAAAACCAGGATTTACAACTAAAGGTCATTGATTGTCATTTCAATACTAGATTCCAAGGTAGGTCAAATCCTTTGCAAGCATCTTAAGTATGATCTCTCCCTATTTACTATGGTGATATTGCAAAGGATGGTGTAGAAATAAGCTTCTTTATTTTCTGAATAATATGGTCCTTCATGCCTCAATTATCAAGTAGTTAATTTCACTACATTAAGGTTGACATTAACTCATTGGTATTTTGTAAATAATTTCAATGTAACTTAGTTTTGAATATTCTATTTCATTTGTGCTTGAATTAGAATAGCTTATGACATTCTCAATTAATTTAAATATAACATCTTGTATAATAATTTTCCCTACACCTTTTGTAATAATCTTCTTATATACTTTCCATATAATTTATAACCTCCCAAACATTAAAACTATTTTTTAAAACTTTTAAGACTCAACATTAAGACTTTATGGAGTGAGTTTAAAGGATTAAGAATTAAGATAAATAAATAAATAAAGTAGATCTAATGGTTAATATTGTAGAACTCCATTTTATTAAAATTGAATAAGTTTCTTCTTGGGGAGGTTCAAGGTTCAACCGCGGGCGTGGGAGTGTGTGAGGGGTCGGTGTGTGGTGGCTTTGTGTTAAATTCCCTGTTGATAAGTATAGCTCTTGGCTTTGCAAGAGATCATAGTTCGGAGGAAACTGCTCAACCCTATACATCGATCATGAAAGTTTTTTACAATAACCAAATAAATTTTTTTTAAATAAGTTTAACAATTAATATTAATTAAAAATTAAATAAATTTAATAATTAAAATTTTAAGCTCTCTTGATTTAGTTTACCTTTACTAAATAAACTAAGGTTTTCTGTAGAAGAAAAAAAAAACACAAAGAAATAAAAATAAAGAAGAGGTCCATTTCATCCTAATTTCATGGCATCTTCCTGGTGCTCTCCTAGTGCATTTTCTTCGGGAAATTTTCCTCGGCGGTATACGCTTTCGCTTTCGGGGAAACTATGGCGATGCTTTCACACTTGCCTTCACCCTTCACCCTTGCCCCTTCCAGAATCCAAACACTATAAATATATTACATAACATCGAGTTCATATAGAGGACCTGCAAAACAAAATGAAGACCTCGGCGTCTGCTCTAGCTTTCTCACGGAATCGCCTGGTCTTTCAAGCTTGGGTGTTTAGGCTTTATTTTGGTTTTTATTGATTTCGTTTAATCAAGCAGGTTATGGGTTTATAGTGACAGCATCCAATGGTGCCAGGGTTTATAGTGACAACATCTAATAGTGTTATTGATTCGATTTTCAGTGACAACATCCAATAGTGTTATTGATTCCTTTACCTTAAAAACTAAAAAATAAAATAAAAATAAGATTAATGAGGTCTGGCTTATAATACCACTTAATTCAAAATATTACATTTGTTGCAACATATCTTTTTATCATAGTTTTTTTCATTTCTTTTTTCTCTTAAATATATTCTTGAACTTCCTCGAAGTGCTATGTTTCCATAATCAGCTTCTTGACATCATTTTGATTAAAAGATAAAATCTCGTTTGGGCAGTTGTTTTCTAAAATTTGAATTCAGCAAGATGAAGATCAACATCGCAATTCGCTAATTTATCTGCTACCCGATTTCCTTCTCTATAAATATGCTTACACTTCCAAGAGATTACCTTTAGTAATAGATGATGAATATCAGCAATAATATTATTTTTATTCAATCTCCACATCCAATTTTGTTAATAACATTGAAGATAATTTGTGAGTCCCTCTCAATTGAAATATATTTCTATCATTTTTATGCTACAATTTTAATCCTTGTAAGAAATGCCCTAGGCTTTACATAGTTGTTACTTGAAGTTCCATATTATTCTGAGTAAGTTCTTTTAGAAGCATCATCAAAATTAATTTTGATAAACACAATTTCTAGACATTTATATTTTACCATAGATTGAAGTAGATCCTTTGTTTTAATTTTGTTGTCGCAGATGACTCTTCCATGTATGTTCAAATCCTGTAGCCAAGTTATTAGCACCTTTTTTTCTGCAATTGAGACTTCCCATGATGAGCACCATATTTTTAGATATTTTGCAAGAGGTAATAATATAGTTCCAAACCTAGACATGATTTTGACATTTATTTTTTAAAATTCTATTATTCCTTTCAAGCGATAAATTCCAACAAATAATGGCAAGGTCAATCCTACAAAGAATACATAATGCTTTAGCTTTGAAATAATTAATGCAACATTTTATCAACTCTTTCATTGTTGATGAGCTACCCAATATAATTTAATATTTAAAAAAAACAAAATGGTGTGAGCAAACAAATAATGAAGAAGTAAATGGTTTGATGTTTCTAAATCCTTCTCACACAAGGCACATATGAAGGATTCACAATATCCTCTTCTTTTTAGACTCTCTTGTAAGAATATTATGTTAAATTGCTAACCAAAGAAATGTTGAGGTCTTAGGGAGAGTCTTTAGTGACTAAACATTCTTCCAAGGAAAATATTTGGGAGAAGCAAATTTTGATTTTTCTAAATCCGCATATTCCAACTTGACTGAATATCCACCATCCTTTGATAAGTTCCAAACCAAGTTATCATTTTATGTAAAAATCAACAAATAGAACTCTTAAAGCATATTTTGGATTTCATCTGCAGTTTGTTTGAATTCCTCTCCTTCAACCAGGTTACTAAAAGAAATCCATGATCTAGAGTTTTTGCTCATAATAATAGTCTTTGACCTTTGGACCTTTACATGTTAGACATGCTTGAGCCAATAGTTGCCATTTTGAGTTAGAGATAAGAGGATAAGGCTTCAACCAAGCATCAGACCAAAAATTTGCATAACTCTCCTCATTAACTTGTTAGCTTTTGAAGCTAAATACTAAAGATAAAATAACCACAAGATCCAAAATAAAGTTGCACTATGAAATATAAGATAATGATAATATTCTAAATATATAAAACTCATAAATAACTTCAACAATAACTCATAGAATTACCATTAACAAATGCTCACAAAAATTGTATCTCCATTGAATCAAGATCTCAAGTACCCATACTGACATACACTCTCATACTACAATACATGTATCTTGCACACTCACACATAGATACATATATAATGGAATGTGACTCTTCATATGGAGCACCCTTGGCCTTCACTCTTCTAGAGACTCTTCATCTTACTATTCTATGGACTCATGTGCACATGGACTATTATGTACATTTACATTACCAGAATACTTTGCACACTTGTGCATTTATTACATTGCATAAAGTAAATAATCACACTCTAATCTAGGATACTCTCCTAATCTAAATATCCACCCAAGGTAGTACATTAGCATTTTCTAAATAATGTAATATATTTCAACACCCCCCTGTATTGCATTATTTGGTTATTAAAGACTTTAGTCTTCAATATGGATCTTCATCTCTAATCTGAATCTTGTGCTCTTCTTCTCTACTTTCTTTATTCTACTCTTTGTTTATATCCTAGTCAAGTAAATGATTAGTATCTTCATAAAATACTATAAAGTGCTTTAACTTCACGTTCTTCTGTAGATTCTTCTAGTTCTTGAATTTCTTGAGTCTCTTGAGCTAAGTGTCCCTTTTGTTTCCTTTTCTATATTGTAATTGAGGTTGACTATATTGAATCTGATGCTAAGATAGTTGCTGATGTGGAATATATTTATTTTGATATTATCTTGGTTGAAATGACCTATTTGTTTGACCCCCAAAATTTGTTTGATTCCTTTGATACTAATTATTTGGATTGAATCTACAATAATTTGTACTATGTCCTCTCTTTCTACATACTTGACAATATCTATTATTCCATTTTGATCTACCTCTTGAGAATGAAACAATATTTCCTTGTGGATTATCTTTTGAGACTAAGGCATTGTTAGTCATTTCATCTTTGATTAAATTCTCTACTTCATATTTTTGTAGTATATTGACTAACTCATAAAATGATGTATCTTTACTCAAAATTTGTGAAGATGTAACTAGATGCTTGTATTTTTCAGGAAGTGCTCTTTGAATTACTTGAACAAGAAACTTGTATTCTACCTTCTCTCCTAAGGTTAATAACTTTTCTTTTATATCTACCACTTTTCTTAGAAATAATTTTATACTTTCACCACTATTAACTTTTAGAGAATGCAATTGAATCTAAAGATTCAAGATGGTGGCTTTATTCTTTTCTTCAGATATCTTGGATAAAGTATTCCAAGCTTCTGTAGAAGTTAATTTTGAACTAATATATGGTTGTATATCATGTGTAATTGCAAATATTATTATCATGAGTGCTTTTACTTCATCTTCTTTAAACTATTTATTTTCCCTAGCATCTTCAGTAGGTTTAGTTTTTGCTCCTTTAACTTTATCCCAAACTTCTCTACTATCAATATTAATCTCACTTTGTTTTTCCATGAAGTGTAATTAGGACCTTTGAGTAGTTGAGATTCTGAAAGAAAGAATTTATGTGTTGTCATGATTAACCCTTGTAGACTACCTTATATCTCCCTAATGTTTGGGTGATAGACTAAAAATATTTTTTCAATTGTTAAACATAAAATTTACAACCTTTTATCTCCCTATATAGACTTGTCAAATAATACCTTTTTGGTCGAAGAGTGTGGGGCATAAAATTAGGTGTCTCCCAACCTTGGACGCATCCCAAAAATCCCACCTCGACAACAATGCAAAGGCCATGCTTCGGGTGAAAGTTTTGATCCCAGGTATTTCTTCGTTGCTATCAAATTTCCACTTAAGCAAAGGAGTAGAAAAGGGTAGAGATTTGGGTGGTAAAAAAATTGGAGTGATTACAAATCCTCACCCTAAGTTGAGTGAAAGTTTAGAAAGGTTGTAAGGGCAAAGTGATTCCAAAATGCCACCCAAACAACGCAGACGAGGCGAAGAAATAGGCAACCGACGGTGAAGGAAGGTACTCCAAAGTTTCACCCTGGGTAAATCAGATGCTACAATGGGCGAAGAATTAGGGAAAGTTGTGGGCTTCCTCGGATCCCAAACCACCACCCATGGTGAATACTTAGAAAAATGGGGTGGAAAGCTAGAGCAAGTCCAATCCTAAAGGTTCACCCTGCACAGAAGTGAACACCTAGCAAAATCAAGAATTAATGAAGATTTATGGAGAGTCCAAGAGCCCACCATAGAGTCCAATTTGAAATCTCAAGGATTCAATTTCTTACCAGAGCATTGCATTCAAAGTGGAAGTAGGTTGCAGATGGAGTTAATGCCCTAGCTACCCTGGTCCTAGGCATGAATGTGTAAAGTATAGCAACATCATCGGATGTAGAAGTAGACTGAGGAGTTAGATGAATATATTTAATGCAAGTAAATTTGGATGATGCAAAGATGTTCCATCAAGGGTAGAGGATTCATAAAATATTTGTAGAGGCCAACTACTCACTGCTATGATGGTGCCTTATTAATTAAATTTGATTGTCCTGTAAAAGGAGGAGGGCCTCATGTCTATAAATAGTAGAATGCAATGTATTCTTAGGGTCGGCTCTTGGCTATTACAATTTGTATGTAATATTTGAAGCATACTGAATACAAATGAACTATTTTCTAGCCTTCAAGCACTTTCATGTATGTATGAATATTATGGTTGTTTATTTTTGCTAAAATTGGTGAATGAATTAGTTTTAATTCTGCATTCTAGATTCTTATTGTTTGTTCATTAATTCTGGAATTCGCAACCAAATATTGTGCATTGAATGATATTGAAATGTGTTGGCTAGTCTGTTAGATGGTTCAAGAGTATTTTGTTTATGTTTTAGTCTTGATCTTACATGTATCTTGATGTGGCTAACCCGTCCCTTTATATTTTACAGTTTTAGATTAGATTTCTCTCTTTCTCCTTTTCCTTAACCCAAGCAAAGTGGTTAGAACCTATTAAGGAACCGGCCTACTCCAGAGATTGGTCACAAAACCTCACTATCTTGTGACCATTCAATGTTGGTTGAGTCTGTGGGCGCACAACTCCTTCCATTAGGTGCAGATCTCCAACCAATAGTTTTTGGCATGCCCGATGGGACCCGAAAGTCTCACATCTTGAGTAGTTTAGAGTTAGGTGATTCTCTATTATACTCAATTATCCATTAATCACCTGAAAACTCTATTGATGCAATAACCCAGAAAGCCTTTGAATGCAAATATTTCATGTTTACAAGGCATAGAGCTAGTTTGTCTAAAGAGCCTATTGAGTTCTTTGAGTTATCTTTTGCAAGAAGGTAATCACCTACCTCTTTTGAATCTGTTTCACTCCTAGCTCTCTCAAAAAATCAAGACCTTAGTGATTCAGATTCTGAGGAGCCTCTTACCCCTTCAAAAGTGATGGCTCAAAATCAAAATCAGAACCTAGGATACCCCACCTGGGACAATACTGGTCCCCTCAACCTCACCAACCAAAATACTATTCCCCAATAGCATTGAAAGCTTTACCTACATATGATGGCACCGGAAAGACTGCATATGAACACTACCAAGATGTGGTAGCACTAGCTATTGTTCACAATATTCGAGAAGAGGATGTCATGATCAGATTACTGGTCATATATTTAAAGGAAAAATGTTGTATTGGTATAGGACCCTCCCTAATGGAAGTATTACTTCATGGGTGGACCTGGAGGGAATATTGGTGGTAGAGTTTAATGAGAAAACTGATCCTTTTTCCATGCTCACTCAGTTTACTACTATACAAAAGCATCCTCAAGAGGAAATAGTTGATTTTAATATTAGATTCAATCACACCTAGCAAAGGGTGCCTGAGGGTCTTTGACCAACTAATGAGAAAGTTGTATATTACTATCTGAGAGCCTTTAGTTCAGATTTAAGTTTAATGATAAGGTAGTCGAATATTTTAAATTTTCCTCAAATATTCTAGGAAGCCATTAAAGCTGAGAAGCTCCTCATAGCCATTGGTCGACTACCACCTAAACCCATAATGCCTATTTTCTTAGAGCTCTTCCAAAACCAACGACAACCTATATCCTCAACACCAACTTACCCTATGATTCCTTCCCCAATGAATGTACCACATTATCCTACTACTTCAATGGAACCAACCTTTCTAGCAATACCCATATCGCTAGCACTCCTGCTCCTCCTAAAGTCCTAACACTTTCGACACCAGATCCACAAACTACCCTCCTACTAGATATGCAAAATACTATGAAGAATCTCACCAATGAGATTACCCTTATGAAGAGAAGGGAGGCAGAAAGGAACTTCCAACCTAGAATATTCCCTTATGTGGCCAAATATCAAGCTACATCTACTAGTAAACCCCTTGAAAGAACAAGCACTATCCTTGCAAATGAAGAAGTAAAACCCTCCTCTTCCACATCCTAGTCTGATTATTGGTGCTCTACATGTAATGATCCCCATGCAAAATATATTTGCATGATGCATAAACATTATATGTAAAATGTGGTGGTGGAAAGGATGTAGAAGGCTCAAAAAGGACATATTAACATGATCAAGGAAAATGAACACAAATTTATGATTTCGTCTATTGAACAAATCTCTGTCTTGACCAAAAATTTAGAAAGAAACCCTTGCATGTAAACCCAGAGGAACTAAACCCTCTAAAGTTCCCCAATGACACCAGTGATAAAATGGAAGTCAAAAAGGAGGCTCCTCAGAAAATCTCTATCTAGAGGCTAATCATTCAGCAGAATAAAGAGATTGCATTGAGTGCAGCATCACAGAAGACAACAGAGACACAAGAGGAGGCCAGGGATAAATTGAAGTATCCATCCTTGATGAAGTAATAGTGTATAGAAGTGACTCAAGAGTACCAAAGCAAATATAAGCCACTTCGAAGATATAAATAAAGGCAAATTGCAACCTCCACCTTCAATATAGTTGAATAATTGAAAAGAACACCTTCAAAGGTTAGCATGTATGATGCCTTGCTAATCCCCAGATAGATCAATATATTGCATGCAACACTCAAGCTAATAAAGAACCATAACAAGATATTGCTTGAGAAGAATCTTGTACAAGGGAATTCAGTTATGGGGGTAGATAAGAATAAGCCATCTCCATTTTATCTATCTCTAGAAATGGAAGGATGGGTAGTACACAATTGTATGATTGACTCAGGAGCTACCACTACAGTCATGCCTAAAGTTGTGTGTGATATTATGGGTATGGAATATACAAGAAGTTACCCTAGAGTATTGTAGTTAGATGGTACTCTGATCAAGACTATAGGGGTCATCAAGGATATCCCCATGGTGTTACATAGACTACCCCAAGTCATAGTCATACAGGAAATCGTGGTGGTGGACCTCGAGCCCTACTTTAGAATGTGTCTATCAAGGGAATTTACTACCAAGTTAGGAGGTTACCTTTCCCTAGACTATTCTCACATGGAGATACCCTTCAAAGGTAGAAGAGTGAAGATTTTCTCTGAGAAACCCTCTTCATTTCATATAGAAAAACTAGAAGAAGCAGGTCAATAGGCTAGTACAGTGGGCATAATTACTGAAGAAGAAGATCTGATGGAGGAAGTTCTAGAGGAACTTCAATCTGAAGACCAATTTTCTTTGAAGGACTTCAATGCTATGATAGAAACTGGGATGGGCACTTACTCCATTCAAAAGTCAAAGATAAAAAAGTTGGAGAAGTTGACACCCACATCAGATCAACTCTGGAAGTTGTATTTTGATGGGGTAAGGTGTAAAAATGAGTGCCAAAGCAGGAGTTCAAAAAACCTTCTCCTATAGACTCACATGGAGCTGCACTAACAATGTAATAGAGTATGAAGCCTTATGCCTAGGATTAAAGAAAGTTGAGAAACTTGGAATCAAGCAACTGCAAATATTTGGAGATTTTGAGTTGGTGATTAATCAAATCACGAAGAAGTGTGTAAGCAAGCAACACTATCTCAAGGTATATAGAAATAGAGTCTAGGACTTACTGGAGGTCTTTGAGGCCCTGAATATCAAAGCCATCCCCAGAGACCAAAATACCCATGCTGACACCCTAGAAGCCATGGGAGCCAGTTATTACCCTATGTCAAATATCATACATAGGCCCAAGATAGTAAGGTTGATATACCAACCTTTTGTACCAGATAAAGACATATTTTGGTAGGTATTTGAAAGTGATGAATAGATAATAGACTTCTTAATCCAAGAAATGAATTGTTCTACTAGACCTGTGGGAGATGAAGATCAAGAAGAAGAAGAGGAGGAATTCCTCTAGCTAAAAAATAACCACATACCAAAAGGTCTAATTACCTTGGAGAGTTTGTTTGACAACAACGACCGCATAGCGGGTCACATGATTAAAATTGATGCTAAGGGATCCAAGGAGATTTTAGTGGCCCCAGGGAAAAGTCTAAAGGTGAGTGTAGATTGCTCAAAGGAAGAGCTAAATCAAATTTAGGAATTATGTAAAAGGTATGATAATATTATCACCTGGACATATGATGACCACAAGGTTTATAACAAGAACACCACTCAACACACTATTGAGTTAGAACCAGATGCAAAATTGGTCCAGTAGAAGCAAAGACCATTCAATCCAAATATTGAGGCCCTGATGAAACAAGAACTCTTGAAGTTGCTTAATGCCAAGATAATATACCCCATTAAGCATTCAACCTGGGTGGCAAACCTAGTTCCAATCAGAAAAAGAATGGAGACATTAGGCTCTATGTAGACTTTCGAAGCCTGAACAGAGTCTCTCTAAAAGACCATTATCCCTTGCCACAAATTGATCAGATACTGCACATAGTAGCAGGAGCGGAGAGATTTTCTCTACTAGATGGATTTTTTAGATTCAATCAAATTTGGGTCCGAGATGAAGATCAATATAAGACAACCTTCACCACCAAATGGGGAACCTTCGCCTATCAATGGATGCCATTTGGGTTGTCTAATGTGGGAGCCACTTTTCAGAGGGTAATGGATATGGTATTTGGTGAACTGGTCAATAGAGTGATCATCATCTATCTAGATGATATGACTATATTTTCTCATAGAAAAGAAGATCATATAGAGCACCTTACACAAGTCTTTGAGAAATACAAGGAATTTGGGATATCACTCAATCCAAAGAAATCGGTATTCATCATCCAAGAAGGAAAATTGTTGGGACATGTTGTGTCCAAAATAAGGCTTGCTATTGACCTGGATAGGGTAAAAGCTATCTTAGATTTACCCCTTCCCATGAATAAGAAAGGACTTCAATATTTCTTTGGATAAATCAACTTTGTATGAAATTTTATTTCTGATTTTTCTCAGATAGTTAAACCCATGATAGAGATGCTCAAGAAAAATGTAGAGTTCAAGTGGACTGAAGCATGATAGGATGCTTTCAAAAGTATCAAAGAAGCGATTTCATGAGCCTCAATCCTTACCAACCCAGATTACTCCAAGGATTTCATTTTATATGCATTTGGAGTAGAGGAGAGCTATGTTGTAGTTCTCACTCAAAAGGGAGAAGATGATAATGAAAGGCCAATCGCTTTCCTTAGTCAAACCTTGCAGGAGCATGAAGAGAAGTACAATTTTATTGAGAGGTAAGTTTATGCCATTATGAAGTCCCTGAAGAAGTTTAGGCACTTTCTTTCTCAAAGTAAGGTCCTCGTGTATGTGGTGCATCCAGACGTTAGAAGTTTCATTATACAAGGGGAGCTAGGTGAAAGAAGAGTGGGTTGGACTACAAAAATTCAAGGAGTTTGATGTAGAAATCAAACCAACAAAGCTAGTAAGAGGAAGGGTGCTCTATCAGCAATTGGCCCAATATGTGGTTGTGGAATCTAATATGTATATAGAGGAAGGCAATCCCATAAGGTAAGAAGAAATGCAAGTGTCACCAATGACCTGGATCGCTCAATTAGTGCATTATTTTAATTCTAAGAAATATCTAGAAGGATTGATAACATCTCAGAGGAGAAGATATAGATTGCAAGCAAGAAATTATGCACTAATCAATAATATCCTATACCGAAGGAACTTTGATGGAGTACTCTTGAGGTGTGTACCACCAGAAAGGGCTAAGAGGATTCTCGAAGAATTTCATGTGGGATTCTCAGGAGGGAACTATTCTAGCCAGACCACAACAGCCAAGATTCTGAGAGCTGGATTTTATTGGCCATCTATTTTCTCTGATGCATTCAAGTTTGTGCGGGCATGTGACAAGTGTCAAAGATTCATTGGGAAAGCCAAACATGTTGCCATGCCTTTACAACCAATAGTAGTAGAGGAGTCATTTCAATAGTGGGGATTGGATTTCATTGGTGTCATCAATCCAAATTCATCAATCGATCATAAATATATCCTCACGACAACTGACTACTTCACAAAATGGACCAAAGCAGAAGCCACCAAGCATGTTGACCAACAAATGATGATTGATTTCTTAGAAAGGTTAATAACCAGGTTTGGAGTCCCTACCACCATTGTATCTGATAATGGTACACATTTCATAGGTACCAAAACCATGGACTTTGCTAGAAAATATGGCATCTACTAGAATGCATCTTCAAACTATTACCCATAGGGAAATGGTTTGGCGGAGGCTACTAACAAAAATTTACTAAGAATAATCAAGTGGAGCATAGAGCACAATCCCAGAATATGGCACCTCCTCCTTGATCAAGCACTATGGGTGGATAGAATCACGCCTAAGAAATTGCTAAAAACATCACCCTATGCCCTGGTCTATGGAAAGGAGGTAATTCTCCCTATCAATCTAGAGCTCCCGACTCTCAAATTCATGAGTGAGATAGAGGTGGAAGACTTCCCAGCCATGGAGAAAATATTGGTACAGTTGATGCAACTAGAAGAAGAATGTGAGAAGGCATACAATAACCTATGTCATCATCAAAATATTGTCAAATATTGGTTTGATAAGAAAGCCACACCAAAGACATTCTTCGAAGGTGATCTTGTCCTAAAATGGGATGTTGACCGGGAAAAACCAGGTGTTCATGACAAGTTTGACTCTTTTTGGTCAGGCCCGTATCTCATCCAAAGTTGCAAACATTCAAATGCATACCAGCTACAGGATCTGGAAGGAAGACTGCTCCCAATTCCTATAAATGGTCAGTATCTTAAGCATTATGCTTAGTCTAGATCATGATCTGGATTGTATATATGTATATATTCCTTTCCCTTGTTGCTTTTTATTTCTTTTTAGTGTTATTGTATAAATTTTTTAGAGCATGTCAATTTCTCATCCTCCATCATAGTGTATTTTTGACCTAAGCATGCACCTAGTCTAGATGATAAGATGTCAGTCCAATAGAAGACACACAGATGAGAAATCCTCTGTAGATCCAGAAAGCTAAAGTAAAGAGCTAAAAAAGTTGGGTGGGGTGGAGAAATGGTAGGAAACCTCATAATCAACTTAGCCCAAAACCCCTCCCACCATGGGTAGAGAAATGGAAAACTAAGATCCCCGATGGAGTAGCATTAAAAGGATAGGGTAGAAAAATTAGATGCAACACGCTTCCCAAAAACCCTAAAGTTCTACCATGAAGATTTATACCTAAGCCCATCAGAAAGCTAGTTGTCCAATTACCTCCAAAAGTAGACATGTGTGGGGATTACACTTCACCAATCATGTTGTTAGAAGCACCTTTACTCAACCCAATCAGTAAAGGATACCATTAATATGGGGTATGGAGAATATCAATCACCATTTCAATAGTAGTGGCATGTTTTAATTACCACCAAATGGATAGGATGGTTTGCATACCAAGAGTGCCAAAAAGGTAATGACCTAAGAAATAAGAATTTTCTAGGTGGGCACACCTCGGATGAACACATCAACACTATTATTAAGGCCAATGCAAGTAAGGGGTACATCATCCAAAGCAAAGGATAGGCTATTATAAACAATGGATCTTGAACTTGATCTGCTTGCATCCAATGGGACTCTAGCAAAATCATGATGGCACGATAATAAAAAATTCTAATTTGAAAAATATCCAAATATCACCACATTGGGTTGACGATAGCAGTATATGCAACCACCTCATTGGCTAGTGGTTCACCTCCCAAGGGAAATCTGTAAAGATTGACTATCATAAGAAAACTATTTTTAAAAATATTTGCCTTGGTTTGAGCAAATTCCCTTTAACGGTCTTGATGAATGCCCCATTTGCATCTCCAACTAGGCGCTATAAAATGGGGAGTGGGTAGGTTAATTTACTCCTTTTCTCTTTATCTGGTTTTCTGATACAACGCTTGGAGTAACAGTAAAATCTTGTGAAAATTCAAGATTGAGGAGGATTTTCAATTTCTTGTGGCCACCCATCTCTAGAGAAAAAATTCTATGAAAATAATTTCAGGTCTAAAAATGATGAGGGCAAGAGTAGAAAAGAAGTTAGAGGATTCATATAAGGGGCTCAATGACACAAAGATAACCATTAGGGGTAAAATAAGAATTACTCATGAAGCTACAGCAATCTTGGTGGTAAAATCCTCCAACAATAGTCTAGTGACCCTCTCTTGGAGAAGTCAGCTAAGTGCATATATGTCATTCCTTATTCACCCTTGCCCCAAGTTGGTTCATACCATTATAAAATTTTATGATGCAACCACTGGTGTAATTCAAAATATAGAAGGGCAAGTGTTGTTCTACATAAATGCTAGCACCATTTGAGAGGTATTCTTTTCCAAAGCCTCCTTTGCACATGAGCCTCAAGATAATGTGAAGTTACGAGTTACTACCATAGATACAGATGAATAATGAAACCTACTACTCAAGGATGGCCCTAAACAGTGGGTGATTCAAGCCCTTGGTAAATTACCAGATGACTACATGGACAACACCCAATCAATAAAGGAGTTCAAAGAAGGAGTTCAACCCATCTTGTCCTTATTGGTCATCCTATTGGATCTCCCATCAGATGAAACTATGCATCCACATCAGATGGTGATGGTATACATTATTTCATGGGCCTTCAAATCCATAAGGTTCGATTGGGAAGATTTCTTGTCCAAGAACATACAAAAGCAATTGGTAGACTATCAAAGCAAAGAAAGCAAAGAATTTTGGTATGTGTCACATTTGGCCTAGTTATTTTTCTATAGCATACCTCATGATAGACACACTATGCAAATCCAAGATAGATATGAGAAGGGACAGATACATCCAATGGTAGATTGGACACATACACTCAGGAGGAGTAGCTCCTATCTGGAGTTCAACAAGAAATTTTTGGGTCCCACCCTTACATGCATTTACCAGGTCTATCCATGGTTGTCGAGCAAGGTGATGGATTTCTTAAGAACCAGTACATAGGAGATCAAAGACTAGTACTTCCTAGAGGAGGGAACGTGCATCCAACTATATGGGTTCTCAGAATTCCTATATTTTCTCCCATTCTATGTGATAGACTAGATATTCGATATGGAAGTATGTCGATAGATCTATTTCATTGAAGAAAAATGAGGACTTGGAACCAAAAAGAAAGTAATTTTTCCATAGATAGTATTGTTTAAGCCTATCCTTCTACCCAAAAAGGAGGATGTTTAATTTCAACAGCTTGATGATAAATTTTCCACCCTGGATCTCCCTATGGTGCCACCCAGATGGCATTATGATCCTGATCATACTCTACAAGCTAGGCTTCAAGACAATATGAGGCCATGATAGTTCAAACGTCAAAAGAACGAGGCTAATGAAGAAGTTTTGAACTATAGGAACCTATTGAAGGATGAAATAATACCTCTAACCAAGATTAAAATGCATAAGAAACTATTGTGGAGGACATTTTATCCATATGAGAATGTATTTAATCCCAATAAATATCCCACTCAGCAAATAAAATCATCTTTGATCCAAGAAATAATCCAGTAGAGGAAATGGGTGGAGAATAAGATTGAGTAATGGTGGATTATGCGATGTGAGTGGGATGATATCAAGAAAGCATTCCTTAAAAGAATAGATGGGGAATTCTCCACCAAGTTTGATGCCAACTACAAGGTCGAAGAAGAAGGAAGGAGAAGATCTCACTCCTGAAGTCTTGAAGAAGTCAGACATGACTAGCCCTGAGCAAAGTGAGGAATATGAAGAGGAAGATGATGAGGAGTAGGAGGTCCAGAGCAACCTCTAGGTACCAACAAGCCCACCCAAGAAAAGAACAAGTGAGAAAAAGGTCCCACTTGTAGAACCTCCATCGAAAGTTAGAATCACCAGATCGACCAAATATTTCAAGGTGGAAGTTTAAGAACTCCTTGGTACCTCCACCTCAGAAGGTTGAATCAAGTAGAAAGAGGAAAGGCTACCCTAGCCCTAATGTATCTCAATCTCAACAAGTAGTAAGTGAAGGGTGGAAGCTACCTCTCAAGGTCCCAAAGATAGAAGGAATGGTGGCCTCAGGAAAGATCTAGAAGTAAGAGTTGGTAGTAAAGGAATCTCCCAAGGTGATGCAAGAGCAAGTCATGGTTGAAATAGTGGACTCACATTCACCATCTCCTCAATGAACCCCATCATTAGAAGCCATAGAGGATTCCCCTACCCTATCCCAAATGCAAATCACTAGGGTAATACCAACCATAGCCCACATGGTGCCTCCGCTTCCCCCTCACCACCAACATGTATCCCCCAAGAAATCACTTGAGTTCATGTCACCTCTGCCCACCCTCAATCCTCTAGCCATGGTGTTTATTTTTCTTCAATTCTCATACACGATGATTCCTTTTCCCAGTACACCATTTCAACATTTTTCTCAATCCTAGCTATCTCAATCATCTACAACATTGCCAAATCTAGAGCACTTGAGTGAGACAATTAGTTCACTCCAGACCCACACCTTGGCATCTTGTCTAGTGACCCCTCTCCCAACCTTCCTAACTACACCACTCCTCCCATAAGTTACAGAAGAAGACTTGCCAGAGGTCTACGTCATAATGAAGAACATACAAGATAATAAAAGAAAGTGGGATGACCAACAGTGGTAGGAGTTAGCAGAAGAGCATGCACCGATGGTTCCCACGATGTATCTCGAGCTTGATCCAATAGAAGGGAAGATGCATGAGATAACCGTTGTGCCAAAGGTCAATAAAGCCCTTGTAGAAATGGGGTGGAAAGAATGGGATTTCTAGATAAGCACCAAAGATGTTTCAAATATCCCTAAGGTGTAGACCCTTCAAAATTTGCATGTGCAGGCTGACACACTATTCTAGTAAAATAGTAATGAAGAAAAGGAGTTGAAGCTTGCAAAGAAAATATTAGAAATTTTGAGTATATTGTGTTGTCATTGATGTCAAAGGTTTTATGTCATAGGTTGATGTCATTGGTTGTCATTGATGTCAAAGGTAGATTGGTATGGCAAAAAGATAAGGTTTATAAGTTGGTTAATTATGCAAGGCAATGAAAGGAAATTGATAAAAAGAAAAGGTTATATTATTTACTTTAAATATTATAAGCCAAAGAGGTTTGGGATAAAGTTCTAAGTGTTTGGTTAAAATTTTTAAGGCCCAAGTTTAATACCATGGTTCAAAAATAAAAAAAAGTGACTAAGGCTTAAAAGAGATAATATTATAATATTATAATATTTGGGACAAAAGTTTGAAGACAAAGGTTTAAGTGTTGCAAGGGAAGTTAAAAAGTTTATTATAATATTTTTATATTATAATTTAAACCCAATATGGGTTTGGCGCCAACATGTTCGAAGGTTTCAAATGAAAAATTTAATATAAGCACCGACGTCAAGAAAGGAGGTGAAATCCATATAAATATGGATTAAAATGATTTGCTTGGGGTGTGGTTTTTCATTTAATAAAAATCAATCTCCCTAGTGCACCAGTGTGAGAAAGAAAGGAAGGAGAAGACAAAATTTAAAAAGGAGATAGGACGTGTGAATAAGGACAATATCGTGGGCATTTCTTCTCAAGCGGGCGGCTAGCCTAGCGGTAGTCTAGGCAATGCTAAGGCGCAGGGCAGGTAGTAGGTCTTAGGTTCAAAACTTGGTGGTGATGAATTTTATGTTTTTTGTTGACAAAAATATTCATCAAAAGGTTTAAAAAATCATTCATGCATATTTATTTCTATGTGGGCAGTTGGCCTAGCGACAACCCAAGCAGCACTAGTGCATGGGTAGGCAGGAGGTGTCATGGTCGATTCTCACCCACGACGGTTTTGGTAAGTGCAAAATTATTATTTTTTATTGTCTAAGGTTGAATTATTAGGAGGCATAAGTTGTGTTTGGTTATTGTGTGCACTATTTGACTTAGGGAGTTATAAGGAAAATAAGTTTTTATTTTGGCAAATGTTTTAAAAGAAAATAAAAGGGAAATTGCAATATTTTAAGGTGTTATTTTGAGGAGTAATAAGGTGTAATTAGTGGTTAATTAATTTGTATTTTGTGTTGTTGAAATATTGTTTTGGCTCTTTAGAAAGGAGAAATAAGGTGTAATTAAGTCGATTTGATATTTGTATTTTGGCATACCTTAGAAAATAGAAGGTTGAGGTTTTAGTCTTAAAATTCAAAGCTTTATCTTTGCAAAACTAAAGAGAAATTATAGAGTATATTTGATCACATCCTTGAGGAAAGATTTTTTTGTGATTGTTTTGAAAAGAATATTGGCTAACTTCTTGAAGTGGCAAAAAGGAAATTATTTTGGAACAGGTTTTGAGGGCACATCTTCATCAAGAATTTTGAGGTATGGTGGTTCAACTTTATATCTAGGTGGTTGTATTTTGAGAAAACAATTTTGAGGTGGAGTTAAAAGGATTGATTGGTGTGCATTGGTGGAAATATTTGAGCTAGGGTTTGTGAAACAAATTGTGCTTCATTGTTGAATGAAATCTGAAATACTTGTGCTAGGGTTGAGACCAATTTTGTACATCATTGTGAGATATTTTGGTTTGAAATACATTGAAAGTAATTGTGAAGTGTTTGAGATAAATCTTGTGAAGGAAATTTGTGCAATATTGTGTTTGATCCTTGATAGCAAATTTGTAAGAAAGATAGACCAATTTTGTGAAGCAAAGTTATGTACTAGTTTGACCTGATTTGAAATGGATTTTGCAAGAGGTAGCATTGGATTAGATGAATGCAAGTTTTGTGAATGTGAAGAACATATTGGGTATTTGATAGTACATATCATTCTCTATATATTCCAAAGGTTAAACAAATTCTAAATAGAATATGTTTGAATTGATTAGTTGAAGAAAGCATTTATGAAAGAGATATAAGCATTGTTTGTATGCAATATTTGGAAATATTTGAGCAGGTTCAGTAAGAAACACTGAGACAAATTTGAACAAGTCTTGTGAGAAGACTTGAAGTAGCATTGAGGTAGATTTGAGCAAGTCTTGTGAGAAGACTTGGGATATAGTTGAACAGATTTGAGGGAAGACTTGAAGCAGATTTGGGTAGTAACAAAGAGTAGTTTTGAGACAAATTTGAGCCAACCTTATAATGAGGTTTGATGTAAATTTGGATAGAGATAGAGAGCAGGTTTTAGGTAAATTTGTACATGTAATGTGTGCATATTTTGATAGCTTTGTGAGTAGAGTTGGAGCAGATATGTGTATGTAATGTGTGCAGATTTGGATATATTTGTGATTATATTTAGAGTATATTGGTGCTAACTTGTGATGAGGTTTGGTGTAGATTTGAGGTAAATATTTATGAGCAGAGTTGGAGAAGATTTGTGCTAGCCTTGTGATGAGGTTTCGTGCAGATTTGAGGTAGATATTTATGAGCAAAGTTGGAGCATATTTGTGCTAGCCTTGTAATGGGGTTTTGTGCAAATTTGAGAGAAATCTTTGGAGTAAACCATAGTAGAGGGGATAGAGTTATCCTATGGAGAGAGATCCACCAAATAGATCAAAGAGGATAGATTTTTCTTATGGAGAGATCCACAAACCAGAGCAAATGGAATAGAGTTATCCTGTGGAGAGAGATCCACAAACTAGAGTAAAGTGGATAGAGTTCTCCTGTGGAGAGAGATCCACAAACTAGAGCAAAGGGGATAGAGTTCTCATATGGAGAGATCCACAAACTAGAGCAAAGGGAATAGAGTTATCCCATGGAGATATATCCACAAACCATAACAAAGGGAATAGAGTTCTCCTATGGAGAGAGATCCACAAACCAGAACAAAGGGGATAGAGTTCTCTTGTGGAGAGATATCTACAAACTAGAGCAAAGGGGATAGAGTTCTCCTGTGAAGAGAGATCCATAAACTAGAGCAAAGGGGATAGAGTATCATGTGGAGAGAGACCCATAAAATAGAGTATTGGGGATTGATATATCCTTTGGATAGAGGTCTACAAACATTGTAATAGGGAACTGATTCCCAAGAGATTTGTTGAGAAAATTTAGAAGAAACATTTTCTCCATGGACGTAACCTACATTGGGTGAACCACGTTAAATTTGTGTCTCTCATGTGTGTGATTATTTATGTATTGATTTGATACTGCTATTGATATTGCAATTGATAATATTGGATAATTTTGTTTGGGAAAGAAAAGTAAAAGTTAATATTATATTGTTCACCCCCTCTCAGTATAAGCTTGTGTTCTTCAAAAAAATATTGACAACCAAGAATATTAGCTTAAGCAAGCAAAATCAGAGCAGCAAGCTCTAGAGAAAATGTGAAGCAACTCCAAGATGGTCTGAACAAAGCTCCCTCCCAAAAGACATTGTAGAAAAAGGATGAGGAGATCAATGCATTGAAAACTAAGTTGCAAGCCACCCAGGAATCATTGGATAAGCAGAATGTTGAAGCCCAAACTAAACTTCAGTAGTTGGAGAAGTCCCTCAATGATGCTTTGAATGATCTCTAGAGAGAAAGAGATACACCTCACAAAACAATAATTTCAAAGGTCTGGATAAGTAAATTAGACATTTCTATCTAGGAAAAATAAGAGAGGTAACATGAAAGGTATTGCCCACCTTTGCACGGAAGATAGCAAAGACTCTATCAATTTTCAAAGAAGTGGAGACAAAATTAGCCAACAAGGGAAAGGTGGTGCACAACATGGTCCCTCAAGTGCTGGTGATGAAGGTAATTTTTAGGAGTGTGGATCCTATCTTACTATAATGTTCAAAACAAGAAATGGATCAAACCAGGGCTCACTTGCAGCAAGTACTTTTGGTTATGGATCTATACTACAAAGGTAAATAAATCCATGCTACATTGAAGAAGGAAGTTGAGAAGATGAACATGATAAATGCTAGACTTAGAACACTTGGTTCTTCAAGGTTCTAGGATAGTAATAGGCAGTTTTATAAAGAGTATGACCTCATTAATCAGTTTGAGGCCCTGAAGTAGAATGAAAGTAAGATTGCCGCACTTGAAGAGCTAGTGGTAGTAGATAAAATAATGAATGTTTTCTTAAGGTTACCAGATCTTCGTGCCAAAACAAAATAGGTAGCTAAGAATTATCGTGATCCATCCTACAAGGATATTTATTTATTAGAGGTCATTAATAATCGGATCAGAAATGCTTCCCTCCCTGCTTCTAAAGTTTGGGAGCACAAGTTCCAAAACCTCAAGATTTACCCCATATCAAGTCTTCTATAGGATGGGAGTAGCAACGGGCCTACCTGAGAGGAGCGGTAGGAATTTAAAAGGAGCAACAAGGCATCTTCAAGCCTGGTACAATTTTTTTTGTTTATTTTTGTTGACTCTATAGCCCAATGGATAACGGTCAGGGTTCAGTTTTGTTATGTATTTGTTGTTTTAATTTTTGTTTCAAAATTTTGATCAAGTCAAAGAATTGCTTTTGTCCCCATTTGTCTAGGTTCTCATTTTTTTAACAAGTAATAAACCTCAAAAGTCACCAAGAATGTGGGGAAAAATTTGGGCGTCTCCCAACCTTGGGTGCATCCCAAAAATCTGACCCCAACAACAATGCAAAGGCCATGCTTCGGGTGGAAGTTTTGATCCCAAGTATTTCTCTGCCACTATCAAAGTTCTGCCCAAGTGAAGGAGTAGACGAGGATAGATATTCGAGCAATCAAAAAATTAGAATGATTCCAAAACCCCACCCTAAGCTGGGCAAAATTTTAGAAAGGTTTCAAGGGCAAAGTGATTCCAAAATGTTGCCTGAACAAAGCAGGCATGACGAAGAAATAAGTAGTCGACGATGAAGGAAGGTGCTCCAAATTTTTAGCTTGGACAAATTAGATGCTATAGCAGGTAGAGAATTAGGGAAATTTGTGGGCTTCCTCGGAGCCTGAACCCCCGCCCAAGGTAAATACTTAACAAAATGAGGTAAAAATCTAGATCGATTCCAATATTAAATGTTCATACGATACATAAGTGAATGTCTGGCACAATCAAGAATTAATACAAATTTATAGAGAATCCAAAATCTTGCCATAGAGTCCAATTTTAAATCTTAGGGATTCAATTTCTTGCCAAAGCATTATTTTTGAAGTAGAAGTAGGTTGTAGACAGTGTTAAGGCCCATCTACCCTAGTCCTAGGCATGAATATATACAGTACATCAACACCGTCAGATGTAGAAGTAGATTGAGGAGTTAGATGAATATATTTAATGCAGCTAGTCTGGGTGACATAGAGATGTTCCATCAAGGGCAAAGGATTCACAGAAGATTTGCAAATGCCAACTACTCACTGCTACGGTGGCAACTTATTAGTTAAATTTTATTGTCCTATAAAAAGAGGAGGGCCACACCTCTATAAATAGTAGAATACAATATATTCTTAGGACCGGCTCTTGGCTATTACAATTTTTATGTAATATTTGAAGCTTATCGAATACAAATGAACTGTTGTTTGGCCTTCAAACACTTTCATGTATGTATGAACATTATGATTGCTTATTTTTGCTAAGATTAGTGAAAAAATTAGTTCTAATTTTGCATTCTAGATTTTATTGTTTGTTCATCAATTTTAGAATTTACAATCAACTATTGTACGATGAATGATATTGAAATGTGTTGGCTGGTCTGTTAGATGGTGCAAGAGTATTTTTTTTATGTTTTAGTGTTGATTTTACATGTATCTTAATGTGGCTAACCCGTCCCTCTATATTTTACAGTTTTAGATTAGATTTCTCTCTTTCCTCTTTTCCATAATCCAAGCAAAGTGATTAGAACTTATTAAGGAACCGACCTACTCCAGATATTGGTCATAAAACCTTGTTGTCTTGTGACCATTCAATTTTGGTTGAGTTTGTAGGTGCACAACTCCTTCCATTAGATACAGAACTCTGACCAATAGTTGTAAAGTAATTTTAGTTTTTCAAAAACCTATGTTGAATTCATTTTATCTCCCAAATCTCAAAAAATATAATTTATTTAATTCTAAATTTCTCAATCCTATATTGATGTTGAATTCCTTATAACTCCAAATTTAGAAATTTAGAAATTCTATAAAAAGATATTTGCAAGTTTTATATTCCTAATTTGATGTAGAAATCCTTATTTCTCCAAACTTATAAAATTACAAATATTTCAAATTGTTTTGTCAACTCAAATAATCAAATTACAAAACTTCAAATTCAGTCCTTCAATTTTTCAAACCAATTTTCAAATCTTCATAAAAAATTTCAAATAGCAATAATCAGGTTTCTAAGGTTTCAAAAATTAATTCAATATCTTATCTCTCTAAAATAAAATAGTTTCACTTTAACCTTAGAAAATAATAATTTCATGCAACCTTATACCTCCTATCTTGAGCATATAATTAATTTTAAATAGAATGAATTACCTCCAATCTTGAAGCACAAATTCTCTTGGTCAATAGTGTTTGACCATCTCTTAATTGACACTCCTCTTTATCTATTATATGTATGGATTTCTTGTTGTACTTTATATTACCTTGGAAATACTGCTCTCTCTCTCTTCTTTGACTAGTCAATTGACTTCCAACCTTCTAAAGGTACTCTAATTAATACGTTATCCCTGTTGTTGTAATTAAAATGGAAGTAATGCAAACCTATTTTTAATCTTTAGTTTAACTCTTCGACTTATTTGCTAGCACTTCTTAGATAGCTCTCTTGCATGAATCAAATGGAATATCTCCTTACTTGCACTCAGACTTCAATTAATGAGCTTCCTTGCACTCACTCCTATTTTCAATGTTCTCTAAAATCAAACTCCAACTTAACTATATTTGGTACCTAAAATCATGCATCAACATATTTGTTGTGAATATTTGAATTGCTCCAAGCTTGTTGATGTTTCACTTATCATGTGCCACATGGCACTCAACCTCTTCTACTTCTCCAATTTCACTCACCTTGTTCTCCTCAGGTGCTTACAATGTAACTCTGCCCAGTTAGGTGAGATTATGATGATTTGGATGTTATACTTTACAAGTGTCTTACCTCCAATAGATATTCAAATGTCTCATTTAACCTTGGCATAATATTGGCGCTTGGATTTTTCCCTAGCTCATCCTTTCCAATGCTTTATCTTCTCTATGCACATCCCTTCAATACATTTTGCATGAAATATTCCTTCAATCTTTGATGCTTGGATTTTGCCCTAGTTCTTCAATGCTTTGTCTTATTTACGTACATCCCTTCACTATATTTTGTAGAAACGTCTTGTTTACACTTCTTTTGAGCTCCTTGAGTGGAGCTATGGCATTGGACCTTCAGCTTGGTGGCTTTCTTCACTTTTTTGGTGGTGGCTCTTCCTTGAGCAATGGTGTCTCTTCCTAATCAATGGTGATTTCACTTCTCCAAACTGGTGCCTCCTTTTCTTGCACAATGGTTCCCTTAGTGTCTTTAAATAATCTAAAATTTTCTCTATTTTGAGCCTTTATTTGGTCTTCTATTTGCTTGGAAAAAATGCCCTTATTCAATTTTTTTTACTTCAATAAATCTGCACTTTTATGAGCTTGCAAAAATAATATTGTTTCCTCCTTATTTCTCCTTTTCAAGTAAGATTTAACTTAGATATTTGTTATTTTATTTTTGCAAATTTTAAGACACAAATTTTACCACTTTATTTTGCTTGAATACTCTCTATTTCAACTTCTTTTTTAAAATTTAATAAAGCTAATATGGTGCTCTCAAATACTTAATGTAGACTAGTTTTAATGCTCAAATAATAAACTTTTGTAGCACCAATATTGCATACATTTTTGACCTCCTTTTGTAGCTAATATCCTTGGTGATTTGATTCACCCTTTTACTATCTCAAACTTGTAAATTTTGTAGCTTCACTTCCTTTCACTTTGTTGCTCTAAACTTATCAATTTTGTAGCTCTAATTGCTGCCCAAATACCAACTTGCTCGCTACCAAAAACTCTCTCAAATTTACCTCAAAGTTCTCCAAAATGCAACTCTTTCTTCTCCTTCTAATGCTGTCCACAAATATAATTTTTGTGGCTTCAATTCTCCTCCAAATTCATTCTCTCAAACTCTAAAATTTGCACCTATTAGGGTTGTCCAAATGCTTCTCAAATTTGCAGCTCAAATCTCTTCAAATTGCTGCTTTCAAAATCTGATTTCTTCTTCTCATCTTGTTGTCCAAGAATCTCCCCTATATCCTTCAAATTGTTGTCTCCTTCAAAGTTCTGAAATGAGATATATTTCTTGAATCTCCAAATTTTTTTACCTCTCAAATATGCAATAGGACCTTTCCTTTTCTTAGTCCTCCTCTAAATTCAATCTTCAATCTTCTATGGGGACCTCCTACATGGGTCTCCTCAATATTCAATATCAAAAGTCTTCAATCTCTAATGAGACCTCTTTCTTGGACCTTCTTAATCTACAATGTCTATTCTTTTATTGCAACTCAAAACTAATCCTTGCACAAGGAAAGCACATAAAATTTCAAGCAACCAAAGATGAAATTCTTCTCTATTTGTTGTAGGAAGCTTCTCAACTTTTGAGAACTAATTTTTTGCAACAAAAAACATAGACAGTAAAAACCAAGTACATTCAATTTTTTAGAATTCTAAAATCAATAAACTTCACTAGTTATTCTCAAAACTAGTGGAAAGAAATCTATGTTGAATCCTAGTCTTCACGAGTTTTCCTTCAACCCCATGAAAAGAATCTAACCAAATAGAAATATGGAATCTTCCTCAATCTATCAAATTTTTCAATAGGACCTCCTTCTTGGGTCTCTTAATCTCATCAATATCAAGGTCTATCTTCAAGACCTATAATTTCCTTCTATTCCAAATTTGCTCTTGGAATAGGTAAATCTTCAAACTTCACTAGTTTTCCTTCAACACAAATGAAAAAATACTATCTTTCCTAGTTTTCTTTTCTAGATGTAATTTCCTCAACTTAACTAGTTTCTCCTTAACTAGTGGAAATCTCCTTTGCAACTTTAAAACCTATGCAAGACAAAATCTTGTTGTAGCTTTGATACCACTGTTAGCTTTTGAAGCTAAATACTAAAGATAAAATAACCACAAGATCTAAAATAAAGTTACAATATGAAATATAAGATAATGACAATATTCTAAATATATATAACTTATAAATAACTTCAAAAATAACTCATATAATCACCATTAACAAATGTTGATGAAAATTGTATCTCCACTGAATCAAGATCTCAAATACCCGTACTAACATACACTCTCATACTACAATACATGTACCTTTAACACTCACACATAGATACATATATAATGGAATGTGACTCTTATATGGAACACCCTTGGACTTAACTCTTCTAGAGACTCCTCATCTTACTGTTCTATGGACTCATGTGCACATGGACTATTATGCACATTTACATCACAAAAATACTTTGCACACTTGTGTGTTTATTACTTTGCATAAAGTAAATACTCACCCTCTAATCTAGGACACTCTCCTAATCTAAATATGTACCCAATGTGGTACATTAGCATGTACCAAATAATTTAATATATTCCAACATTACTAAACCATCTAATATGTTTCTTTATCGATTGAAAAATCTCTAATATGAAGTTCCATGTTGACGATCCTTTGGGTAGAGTTATTTTCCTAAATAATTTTATTGCATCAAGAGAACCTATATATTTTTGAAGTAATATTTTTGCCTAATTATTTCCTTGATATATGAATAATCTCCACCCAAGCTTTGCTCCTAATGCCAAATTTATAAATCTACAAATCTGCAAGCCTGCTCCTTTAATATTCTTTCCTTTGCAAACCCTATCCCACTTACAAAGAGAAAACCTAAATTTTTCCTCTCAACCTTTCATAGAAAATCTCTTTGAATTTTATCAATTTCCAATGCAATACCTATTGGCAGTCTTGAAAGTAAAATTATATAAATAGGAATGAATTGCAATGTAGTCTTTATGAGTTGTAGCCTTCCTACCATGGTTAATAACTTATCTTTCCAACCTACCAAACAAGCTTTCATTCTATCCAAAAAAAAGATCCAAAGCTTATTTTTATTTCCTTTATCAGAAAAAGGAATAACTAAGTAGGTTGATGGAAATTTTTTAATTTTAAACCCTTAAATATTCATAATTATTTGTTGTAAATCGAGGGCAATATCGATGAAAAATCTTGGATTTTTTAGTTTTTACCAATTGTCTAGTAGCCTTCTCATAGAATGATAATATTGATTTAAACTTTGTGGTCTCATTGACTAAGGGATGGCCCAAAAGAAAAGTATCATCAACAAATTAGAGATGAGATTCAAAGGGACCATTTTTTGCAACTTGAATACCCTTGATTTTTCCTTCCATTTTTTCCTTTGAAAATGATCTCCCTAATGCTTCTGCCAAAATAATGAATAGATAAGGAGAAAGTGGATCACCTTGACGAAGTCCACAAGATGAGCTGAAGTAACTAGCATGAGAACCATTGATCAAAAAGAAAATTTTGCAGTGCTATAACAACATTTAATCCACTTAAACCAACTATAATCAAAGCCACACTTTCTAAGAATAACATGTTGAAAATTTTATGAAACCCTATCATATGCTTTGTTCATATCTAATTTCAAAAGCATAAATGGTTTTTTCATGGAATGAAGAGAATGTATGGCCTCTTATGCAATAATTATACCATCAAGAATTTGTTTACCATGAACAAAGTGACCATGTTTGTATGAGATAAGACACCCTAGAATATCCTCAACCTATTTGCCTTAATTTTTTAAATGATCTTATAAATCATATAACAAAGGCTTATTGGACAAATATTATTAAAATATTTTGTGTTGTCTTTCTTGGGAATCAAGATAATAAAAGTAGCATTGATCTCACTTATTATAACCTTCCTTTTCTAGGCCTCTTCAACTACAACTAACATGTCACTCTTCAATAAATTCCAATTATTTTGAAAGAAAAATGTAGGAAATACATCGAGGTCAGGTGCCTTGTTATGATGGAAAGAGAAAACTACTTCATGGAGCTTCTCCATAGATATCTTCTTCATCAAGCTTTCATTTTTTCCCTGAGTGATAATTGATGGAATATTTTGTATAAGTTTTTTTTGTCTCCTTATCTTACCTAGAATTTATCAAGTTATTTTTGAAATAATTAATTGCTTCCTTCCTTATATCTTCTTCATCCTCAATATTTCTTCCATCTAGAGTTATAATACTTTTGATATAATGAACAAAAAAAATTGTTTTTGTTGTAACTTAATTTTATTTTTAAATTTCTATATCCTTCCTTGAGCCATTTCTCTCTAGATTTTTGGAACTAATATGACTCCTCTTTTTTCAATGCATTATGATAATCCGAAGGTAATTATTCTTCTTTCACATAAGAACCCTGATCCATTCCGTTGATTTCTACTATCTCTTGTAAATTTTTTATCTTGGATTCAATTTCTTTCTTTTCTTTAAAAATGTTACCAAAAGATTTGGCATTCCATATCTTCTTTTGCTCTTTTAAAAATTTCAAATTTTGGACAAACCTGTGCATACATGATCCTTAGAATTTTGATTCATCCCACCATAACATAACCATATGGAAAAAATTAGGGTCTTGGAGCCACATAGACTGGAAGCGAAATGGCTTTGGATGACCATTATTAGGTAACTCACAAGTCAAAAGAATGGGTTTGTGATATGATCCTGCTCATAATAAAATATTTAAAGAGATCGTATACTTTGTTTGCAACCATTTATTGGATAGAAAAAATCTATCTAGTCTTTTTGTTATATGATTTTGCCAAATGCATCTATTATCCCATGTATATTGAAACCTTGAGGGACTAACATCCCAAAGATCATTTGAATTGACAAATGAAGCAAAATATTACATGCATTTAGACCATCCTCGAATGCCACCCTTCTTTTACAAATGAGATAGAACAATATTAAAATCACCCCTATGAATCCATAGATCATAATGAGTCATCTTTGTATTTGACAAAAATATCCTAAGGTCCTTCCAACATCTTTCATGAGGAGTAACTATAGTTGGAGCATATACATTTATAACCCTAAATTTTATGTTTTCCTCTTTCCTATAAAATAATCCAGCAACCCAATTACTTTTTTCTTCTAATAGTTGTCCATCCCATTTGCATTTATCCCATATTATTGCAATATCGCTTGAAGCTTCTATAGAAGAAATTGTTAAACAATCACCTATATTCCAAATCTTCTTAAAAGCATACTTACACATCTCACTGCTTAATTTTATTTCTTGTATTAAAATAAACATAGGACTATAACAACCTATTGATTCCTTAATAAATATTTTTTTAGGGGTTTTATTCATACCCATAATATTCCATGATATCATTTTCATCATCAATACTTTTTATTTTTATTAGTGGGTTTAAGCCCACTTCTTGTTAACACTTATTATATTTTTACTTGGCTTTCCAAATCAATATCCTTTCGAGTTTCTCTTTATCTTTGTTCCTACTTTGATGGCCTTCCTCTCCTTCTTCCATTCCCACCAACAATCTTATCTTAATCAATCTCTTCTATTTTCTAATGGCTTATTCAAGTGAATTGTAATGGCCTTTACCATCTGATGATGTAGAAGGATTTTTCTAGCCACTTTCTTAGGAGTGGAAAATTCTTTTTTTGGGTTAGCTTCATCTATGATATGATCTCCCTGTTTCAAATTGAAGCTACCCTCATGTCCAAAAAAAATCATCTCTTCCTCCATTATTTCACTTTGAAGTCTCTTGCCATGTACCCGGTTTCATGATATTTACAACATCGAAATGCAACATTTTCATAACCACTTGTTGATCCCATTCTCTTGATTCATATTTAATCCTAATTGACTGAGGTAAAGATTTAGAAATATCCATGGCAACACATACTCAAGTGTATACAACATGCCTTCTCTCCTTAGTAGTTGGTCCCTTTTTGATGAATTCACTTAGAGTATTACCAATATTTTTCAAAAACTCCTTATGGATGAGTTGATAAGGAAGTCCAAAAATTTTAATCCATACCGAAAGCCTTTTCATAGTTTTTGTGTCCACAAAAAATTTCTCACTCCAAGGTCTTAAATATAATTCATATTTTTCTCTAAACCATGTGCCTCTATTCATTATATTATCCCTTATTTCTGAATTGAAGAAAATAATAAGTAAAAATCCTTTTGGAAGAGAAGTCATGGAGTAAATTGAATTCAATCCCCACTTCCACTTGATCCAATTTTGAATATCAAAAAAACCTCACTAGTATCAATTAAACTTATATATTAACCCTTTTGTTTAAGAACCATTATATCATGCTCAATCATCTCATCCTTGATAATCACTTCTAGTAAGGACCTTTACAAATGACTTTCTTTCCATGTTACCTAGATTTTCTTCAAATGAATCCTTTAAATTATCCTAAGATCTAGAACAATAAGTAGCACTTGTTCCTTGATCACACTTTTATTTCTACTTCTTGCTTCTCTGCTCACACTTCCTTCTCACTCCCAACTTGTGCTCACATTTGCACTTGCACTTGCTTTTGGATGCACTCACTTCTAGATTTCGCTTGCACTTGCTTCCAACTGTAGTCACTCCTGACTTGTGCTCACACTCAAAAATATAATTAATGTTTCAACATGGATATATATAAAATTTCTTAAAGGAAAATATACCAAAATAATTTTAGCATCACACACATCAAAATTATCTTTAAAGGAATTAAAGAAATTAACATAAGAGGGGTTTAAAGTCCAACAATTAAACATTGTTGATATGATTGGTAGAATCTCCATTTCCCACTTCCATTGTTGCTATAGAGGCATGCTCATCTAAGATAATTTTCTAAACACAATTGATGTTTCATAATACAATTGATGTTGGCATGGGATTTATCTTTATCTAAGAAAATCTAACGTCTAAAATGGCCTAAAATTTGAATTTTTTAGGTGACTTCTTACACTTACTAAAACATGAAAGGAAAAAACTATTCGAAATATCCCTACTTTATGAGGCAATAATAAAATCATTAGCAATATAAGACTACAAAATTTATCTAGATATTAAATCACATACACTTTTCCACCCTATTAAGGCATACATCACCAAAACCAACACACTTGTCCATTCTATTATTATATGTAATTAATGAAATTCATTCACAAAATTCTATTTTAACAGAAGATAAAAAATATTTTAAAATTACAAAATATTTCAAAAATCATTAAAACATAGATAACAATAATCAATAAATTTATCACAAAAATTTTGGCCCTAAAAAAAAAAAAAAAAAAATGGCAGATTTTGGAGGCAACAAGTTGTGACGGATGGAGCAGCAAGGAGGAGGAGCGAGAGGTCTAGGGGCATCAAACCCTAGGTGTGGGACTTCGGAGGGCGGATCAACGAGACGCGGAGGTGGGGGCTCTGGCGAGATAGCAGGCCCCCAGGCGGAGGATGTGGACAAGGAAGTTCTATTGGAACCGGTCCAAGGGCGTTGGGCGGATGCGGTTGAAGATTTCTCTGAGGGGGACCAGGACTCTATGCGTCAGGATCAAAGGAAGACCCAAGAAGGAGACAAAGAGAAACCTGGCAACTGGAGACCTTCATATCTTAATGCTCTTCGCGGTAAGCAAAAATTATCCGACTCTTGTTTTAATCTAAAATCTGTCAATGGTAGGTTGCACGTCCCGGATTCCTTAGCTCAACATGTGGCTATGGAGGGCAGAACATCTTTGGTGGCTAAATTTATGGGGGTGAGGCCGGACATGGAAGTCATAAGGAGATGGGCCATCCAAAAATGGCAGCCAAGGGTCGGTATGATGATTAAGGCTTTACCCAAGAGTTTTCTTTTGGTGACATTTCAATGTGAACAGGACATGGAAAGGACTCTCCAAGGAGGTCCTTGGTTTTTTGGGAAAATGGGCTTGTATCTGAAGCGTTGGTCCCCCGATTTCAACCCCAGACTCGAGTCGTTGGATTTGGCTCCTATTTGGGTTAAGATGCCAGGATTACCTCTCGCTTTCCGGAACGAACAAATATTGGGTCGGGATAGCTACGGAGATTGGAGAACTAATAGCTATTGATCCCGCAACCTTGAGCAAAACAAGACTCCTATCTCGCTCGCATGTGTGTGTTGGCGGACCCGAGTAAAGAGCTCCCTAAATCCATTATTTTGTCGTCTATGTTTGGCCTTCATACTCAGGTATTTGAATATGAAAATATGTCTTTTAAGTGTAGTGTTTGTGGGAAGGTAGGGCACCGGGGTATCCATCTGCATTTCCAAGAACCAGCCCCCACTCCAAAATACTGATCCTCAAACCCGGAATAATATCCCTCCCCTGCAGATCTCCATTCCTACCCAACCCGGGCCTCAAGGACGTGGAGCTCGAAATCCGAATATCGAGACCCCGTTCGCCCTATTTTAAGCAAGAGGCAACGTTTTAACCCTCCTCCCAAAAATTCCTATGCCCCAAAACCCTCTCACAGGGGAGCTCGTCCCTTTGATGGGAACCCTCAAGCTCAACCTCGCTCCTAAGATGATACAAGCAAGCCTAGAGCCAAATCACAAAGGAAAGAACCCCATAGATCAACGCCCTGGGGCAAGTAAGTTTGATTGGGTGATACGGGAGGCCTATGGAGGCTCGGTGGAAGTGGTCCCATGTACTGCAGAGGAATTTATGGGAAGAAATTCCAAGGAGATCAACATCCCAGTGGAGAACAGTTTTGATGCATTAAATCATTTGAAGGGAGATCAGATGGATAGCCAAGAAGTGGAATCTGAGGTAGAGGAGACTCAAGAGAAGGATTTAGAGGAGAAAAATCAGAGGAAGGATCAGGAAACTAATAATACGAGCAAGGATACTCGGGAGGAAGAGGTGAACCACCAAGATCGGTGTAACCCCAAAGCGAGGGAAAAAAGAAGCTACTAATCAAGAAGCTAAGAGCACGAAATCATCTCCACTCGTCAAAAAGACCGGTTAACCTGGAAAGCCGATTGTTACCCCAAATACCAAGACCGACCTACCCAAGATGGTTACTAGAAGCCAAGTGAATCCCAAGGAACTTCAACCTAGAGCGGATGTATGGGGATATGGTTCGGTAGGGAAGAGGGAAACCTAGCAATGCCGCCTTAAGGCGTAAAGAAGCGAGAGCGAGGAGTGGCTGATGGCACTCAAGCAGTATTGCTCTTTGGGGCGAAGGCTCGAGGATCCAAAGCCCATAAATGAAGATTCTTTCATGGAATATTCGTGGGAGTAATCCTGCAAAAATAAGAGCTTTGTATGCTCTTAGACAAGAACACAAACCGGATATGATTTTACCGTAAGAAACTAAAATGGAGGAGAGTAGAGTTATTCCTTTTAAGAATAGGACTTGGCGAGAAGCTGAAGTAGTAGGCCAAGAGGCCACTAGAACAAGCAGGAGGGTTACTGATTATGTGGAACAAAAATGTGATTGATAGTAGAGTGATTCGAATGTCTAGTTGGTTTATTTGTCTCTTATGTGTGGATAAAACCATGCGGGAAGAGTGGATCTTAACGAATGTATATGCTCCGATTAGACGAGGGACTGAGAAGGGTTCTTTGGAGTCAACTAGCTGAATTGAGGGAGACGGTCCCCAACTACCCTTGGATTGTGGCGGGGGATTTCAATTGCTACCTTAATCCTGTAGATAAATTGGGGGGCTCTCAAAGAATAACTGCTGATATCTATGAGTTTAGAGATTTTGTTGAGCAACATGAGCTGATGGATGTGGACCTGCGTAGATTCTCCTATACATGGTCTAACAAAATATTGAAGGAAAACCAAATTCAGATAAGATTAGATAGGTTTCTTCTTTCTCAAGAATGCCTGGAGAGGTTTGGGGACTCTTCATTAACGGCACTCCCAAGAATCGGGTCTGATCACAACCCATTTTTGTGGGAAACAGGGGAGGACTCTAAGAAAAGATACATCAGACCCTTTCGATTCGAACTTATGTGGTTCCAACATCAGGATCTCAAGGATCTGGTTGCCCAATGGTGGGATAAAAAGTATAATGGTTCGAAACTGGCCCAAGTGGCATGTAAACTAAGGAATGTGAAGGCTAACATTAGAGAGTGGAACAAAACTTCCTTTGGCAATATTTTTCTTAAAAAGGCAGAACTAAAAGACAAGATCAATGAACTACAGGAGAAGTTGAAGTCAGAGCAGCTTACAGAGGATCCGAGAAACCGGGAGAGGGAGTCGTTAGCCGAATACCACACGATGCTAGGATTTGAAGAAACCTTTTGGAGGCAGAAATCCAGATTGCGTTGGTTAAAGGAGGGTGACAGAAATACAAAGTTCTTCCATGTCTCTACTCTTCGCCACAGGAGTACTAACAAAATTAAGGAGATCAAGATGGCCGATGGGTCTAACACCAAATATATGGAAGACATAAGGAGGGAAGCGGTTGAGTACTTTAAATCGTTGCTAGAAGATGTAAATCCGACTATTGAAGAAGAGGACTCTCTGTTGGCAGCCATTCCACCCCTCGTAACTGATAATCTTAATGGATTCTTACTTAGTCCTTTCACAAAGGAGGAAATCAAGAAGGTCATTTTTGACATGGATGGTAACAGCTCCCCAGGACCGGATGGCTTCCCTGCAGCTTTCTTCCAGAAGTTTTGGGATATCCTAGGCAATGATGTAGTGGAAGCTATAATTGAGGCTCAAAAGGACATGGAAATCCCAGAAGGAGTTAATGCTACTTTTTAGTCCTCATCCCTAAACTAGTGGGAGCAATGGAATTTTCTAGTTTTCGCCCTATCAGTTTATGTAACACTCTGATGAAGATTCTCACAAAAACAATCGCCAATAGGCTGAAGGTTATCCTTCCTTTCATCATTGATATGAACCAAGGTGGCTTTGTGAAATGGCGACAAATATTGGATGGTATCATCACAATTCATGAGGTTATTCATTCAATGGTGACTAGTAAGGAAGCAGGTATGTTACTAAAGCTTGATATGAATAAAGCCTACGACCGGGTCACATGGCGGTTCCTCACCAAGATTTTGGGTAAGTTTGGTTTCGTCCCCGATGGATTAAGTTGATTTTTAGTTGTATCTCTACTACAAGATTTTCTATCATGGTGAATGGGTCACCCTCCGGTTACTTTAAGAGTGAAAGGGGGTTACGACAAGGAGATCCTTTGTCTCCATACTTGTTTATTATTTTAGCGGAAGCATTGGGTAGGAACATTTCAGCGGCGGTGGCAGATGGTCAATTGGAAGGTTTTAAACCGAGCCTCAACAACGAGGGCCAGTGTCTCACCAACAGTTTGTGGATGATACAATCATTGTGTCCAAAGCCTCGGTGCCTCAAGCTAGGAAGTTGAAGAGAATTCTAACCAAGTATGAGACAGAAGCAAGACAGTACATAAACTATAAGAAGAGTAGCATCTATTTCTTTAACACGCCTGGTGGGAGGGAGGAAAGAATAGCTAACCTCTTCGGTTGTGGAAAGGAGCTTCTACCAGCAACTTATCTAGGCATGCCTATGTTCGAAGGAAGAATGAAGGCTACTTTGTGGAACTCAGTCATTGACGGGATCTCCAAAAAGTTAGCGAGGTGGAAGGGCGACCTTCTCAGCTTCGCAGGAAAAGCCTTATTAGTTCAAACTACTTTATAGAGCATTCCAATTTATTGCATGTCTCTATTTAGAATGCCTACAAAGGTCCGAGCTACATTGGAGCTAATTCAACGCAACTTCTTGTGGTCAGGTTCAGAGAAGAGAAAGAGAATTTCGTTGGTAGCATGGAATCAGGTGTGTGCAAGCAAGGATCGGGGGGGCCTGGGGTTAAAGAGAATGAAAGAATTGAATCAAGCTCCGATTGGCAAACAGGTATGGAGATTTATCAATAATGATCAATTGGGATGGGTAAAACTTCTTAAGGCAAAATATATCGAAATAATCGGGACTTCCTGAAAGTCGATAATCTCCCTAGAGGATCCTATTTTTGGAATTGTTTGCTCGAATGTCGGGAGGTAGTCGGGAAAGGCATCGGATGGAGAATTGGTAATGGAAGACAAGTGGACTTTTGGAAAGACCCGTGGTTGGAAGAGGCCCCTCCGAAAGATAACTTAGACCTTCAGGTCCTCCAACATAAACTTTCGAAGGAAATGGGAGGAAAAGTAGGGGATTTTATTGCTGTAGCACAGAAAACTTCTTCTTGGAAGAAAATCACAGTTCATAATCTGTCAGAGCAAGAGAAGGTGGCCCTAACCAAACTCAATGATGCTTTAAGGGTGTTCCCGATCATTCCTGGGGGAGGAAGAGACAAGGCGATTTGGGGCAAAACTACAAGTGGGATCTATTCAAGTAAAAACGCCTATAAGTTAATCCACTCGGGATTCAATGGTCGGACTCCGACTTCGTTATTTGGTTAAATAATTTAACCCCAAAAATAGCTTTCTTCTTTTGGTTGGCGGTTCAAAATAAGATCCCGACAATGAGATAATCTGCAAAGGAGAGGTTTCCAATTCATCAATCGATGTATCTTGTGTGAGAAAGCAATAGAATCGTAAGTCATATATTTCTAACTTGTGATTTTTCTTGTACGGTCTTCCAAATGATCCTGTCCAAATTTCATATAGATTGGGTCTGTCCAAATAGCATGTCTGACTTCTGCATACAGTGGGCTTCCCCCTTCCGGGCAAAGCTTTTGACTTGGCTCTGGAAGCTCATCTTACCCCATTTTTTATGGGGGATATGGAATGAGAGAAATAAGAGAGTATTTAAAGGACGTAAGAAAGATCCTAGGTTATGTGGTAATAAAATAATCAGAGCTTTGAAAGAAAACTGGAAAACTTTCTTCTTCAAAAATGAGACCATGTCTCTAAGGGAAAGGAGGATTTTGTGGAACTGGGGAGAGGAACTTCCAGACCTAGACATTACAACCAACCCACAGGATGGTGTCAAGTGGATACCCCCCACACAAAAGTGGGTTAAGTTTAATTTTGACGGGGCAGCTAAAGGAAATCCGGGGGCTGCAGGAGCGAGGAGGAGTTTTGAGAAATGAGGAAGGAAAAGTGGTCCTTGCCTTTGCAGAGCCTTTGGGAACTCAAACAAATCATTTTGCGAAGCCCGAGCTCGCATGCGAGCAATGAGAATTGCCGAATTGAGGGTTATAAGGAAGTTATCTTTGAAGGGGATTCAGCTTAATATAATCAAGGCAATTAAGGAGGATAAAGACCCCACTGGACCATATTGGAGCTTATCCTAGAAGCAAAGATTCATAAATCTCATTTGGTTAATGCCCGAATCCAACACACCTTCGAGAGAAGGGAACCGAGCGGCGGATCTAATGGCAAATATTGCGGTTTCGTTGGGGAGATACAAATTTGGAAGGATAACTTCCCTCAAGAACTATTGGTGTTGGTTGCTAGAGAAGAGCTAAGATCAAACCTGTTAGAGCATTAGGAGATCGGAGGGGCTGATGATGAGTAATCCGACGGATGGAATTAGGCGAGAAAAGGCATCCCATTTGCTTGGGCCTGGGAGGTGACAAGTGTACGATCTGACAACCTAGTGTTAGTAAGTGCTAGGTGTTGTTTGGTTTTTGTTTTATCCTGAATAGTCAAGCGACAAGTATAGGACTCTGGACTCTAAGTATGGCTTAATGTGAGTCTTAGAAAGATCCATTTTGTATTTTGATTATACGGGCTTGATGCTAGAACCAGCCCATTTTGACTTTGTAAAAGGTTTGTGGACCTTATAACCACCTCTACCTTATACCAAAAAAAATAATCAATAAATTTAAGACTACAAAATTTATCTATGAATCCTGGATTTTCTTCAAATGAATCCTTTAAATTATCCTAAGATCTAGAACAAGAAGTAGCACTTGTTCCTTGATCACACTTTTTTCTACTTCTTGCTTTCCTGCTCGCACTTCCTTCTCACTCCCAACTTGCGCTCACACTTGCACTCGCACTTGCTTTTGGATGCACTCACTTCTGGCTTGTGCTCACACTTGCTTCCAACTGTAGTCACTCCCGACTCGTGCTCACACTCAAAAATCTAATTAATGTTTCAACATGGATATATATATATATATATATATATATATATATATATATATATATATATATAAAATATATATAATATATATATAATTTCTTAAAGGAAAATATACCACCATAATTTTAGCATCACACACATAAAAATTATCTTTAAAGGAATTGAAGAAATTAACATAAGAGAGGTTTAAAGTCCAACAATAGAACATTGTTGATAAGATTGATAGAATCTCCATTTCCCACTTCCATTGTTGCTATAGAGGCATGCTCATCTAAGATAATTTTCTAAACACAATTGATGTTTCATAATACAATTGATGTTGGAATGGGATTTATTTTTATCTAAGAAAAATATAACGTCTAAAATGGCCAAAAATTTGAATTTTTAGGTGACTTCTTACACTTACTCAAACATGAAAAGAAAAAACTATTCGACATATCCCTACTTTATGAGGCAATAATAAAATCGTTAGCAGTATTAGACTACAAAATTTATCTAGATATTAAATCACATACACTTTTCCACCCTATTAAGGCATACATCACCAAAACCAACACACTTGTCCATTCTATTATTATATGTATTTAATGAAATTCATTCACAAAATTCTATTTTAACAATAGATAAAAAATATTTTAAAATTACAAAATCTTTCGAAAATCATTAAAACATAGATAACAATAATCAATAAATTTAAGACTACAAAATTTATCTATGAATCCTGGATTTTCTTCAAATGAATCCTTTAAATTATCCTAAGATCTAGAACAAGAAGTAGCACTTGTTCTTTGATCACACTTTTTTTCTACTTCTTGCTTTCCTGCTCACACTTCCTTCTCACTCCCAACTTGCGCTCACACTTGCACTCGCACTTGCTTTTGGATGCACTCACTTCTAGCTTTCGCTCGCACTTGCTTTTGGATGCACTCACTTCTAGATTTCGCTTGCACTTGCTTCCAACTGTAGTCACTCCTGACTCGTGCTCACACTCAAATATCTAATTAATGTTTCAACATGGATATATATAAAATTTCTTAAAGGAAAATATACCACCATAATTTTAGCATCACACACATCAAAATTATCTTTAAAGGAATTGAAGAAATTAACATAAGAGGGGTTTAAAGTCCAACAATTAAACATTGTTGATATGATTGGTAGAATCTCCATTTCCCACTTCCATTGTTGCTATAGAGGCATGCTCATCTAAGATAATTTTCTAAACACAGTTGATGTTTCATAATACAATTGATGTTGGCATGGTATTTATCTTTATCTAAGAAAATCTAACGTCTAAAATGGCCTAAAATTTGAATTTTTTAGGTGACTTCTTACACTTACTAAAACATGAAAGGAAAAAACTATTCGACATATCCCTACTTTATGAGGCAATAATAAAATCGTTAGCGGTATAAAACAACAAAATTTATCTAGATATTAAATCATATACACTTTTCCACCCTATTAAGGCATACATCACCAAAACCAACACACTTGTCCATTCTATTATTATATGTATTTAATGAAATTCATTCACAAAATTCTATTTTAACAGAATATAAAAAAATATTTTAAAATTACAAAATATTTCGAAAATCATTAAAACATAGATAACAATACTCAATAAATTTAAATGCTCGCATATCCCTAATTTATGAGGCAATAATAAAATCGTTAGCAGTATAAAACTACAAAATTTATTTAGATATTAAATCACATACACTTTTCCACCCTGTTAAGGCGTGCATCACCAAAACCAACATACTTGTCCATTCTATTATTATATGTATTTAATGAAATTCATTCACAAAATTCTATTTTAACATAAGATAAAAAAATATTTTAAAATTACAAAATATTTCGAAAACCATTAAAACATAGATAACAATAATCAATAAATTTAAATGCTCATTAGTATTTTTTTATTATTATTTTTTAATTGGTTATAAGGGATTGAAACGGACCCCACCAGTATTATATCATCACCACATGGTAATACAACAAAGCTTGGATATCCCATGTATTGCTTGGCAATATTTGAACCTTGGTCTCCTCCTTTAATTTTGAGGAATCTAACCAGTTGAGCTAATGCCACTTGATATTTTTTTAATTATTATTAGTAAAAAACATAAGCTTTTTTTCCTATTCATAAAAAAGGCATAAGCTTTTTTCAAAATTTGTATAAAATAATCACTGTATTCTTGTAGTGTCAATTTTAATATGCGAACTCATAAACAAAATCCATACAAACTATATAATATATATTTTTCCAATATATTTTATTCAATGAGTTTATACAGATTTTTTTGAGGGGTCTCGATCCACTCATACTGAGTGGGGTTTGAACCTTGGACCTCTCAAAGAGAGGCCAAATCCCTTACCACTACACTAAGCTTGAACTTATTGCTTTTCCAATATATTATGATTATGTTTTATTTTTAATTATTTTCCACATGGATGCAAGTTAAGGCCAAACATAATCGAGTATAGTTGCATTATAATAATAATAATCAACTTATTAACAATATTATTAAAGTAATTTGGTATAAATTGAGTGGGCCTAACGATGAGGTCTATTTTCTAATCCAAAAAAGTAGGGTTGTACACCAAGCTTCATGTTAGATTCACCAAATTGTTTATGAGAAAAAGGAGATATCTCAAACAATTATTCAAATTAATACAAGATAAACCAAAATACTTAAACTAAGACAATAATACAATAAATTAACAATAAATAGCTAAAAGGTATCTCAATCTAAGCTTAAATAAAATGGAGCATCTTAAGTAACCTACATTAATATTTTCCACAAAATACAAATGTTAGTGTTAATCCTAGTGCAATAATTAACACCTAGGGCATCAAGGACCAAATCAACTTATGATATGCATAATAAATTTTGACTTCTATTTCAACTTGCTTGTAACATCACCATGGTAAACAAAGAGATATCGCACCTAAGATGTTTGCAAAGGGTTTGTTTTGCCTTGGAATTTTATCCTCAAACGACAATCAATGACCTTTGGCTACAAATCTTGGTAAAGCATCTTATCCTTCTCTATGGAATCTAGTGAACTAGCGATCAATGGCTTTGATTTTACTTACAAGGATGAGAGAGAGAGAGAGAGCAAAATATTACATGAAGCAAAAGCAACAAAAATAGAGTTTTGAGAGTAATGTTGGCATAACAAATGCTTTGATGATTGATTTGATAATTTGGTGATAAAATGAGAAGGTGAAAGGAGTATTTATTGCAGATAACTCTCCCTTTAGAGTGGACAACTAATTTTCTTCCTTATCAAAGCCATAAAGTCATAAACTATTAATCTAAACAACATGTCGTTTGAACCCTGGATGTAAAACATGCTAGAATAATGACCATGCATAAAAAACCCTAAAATTAATTGGATAACCAAGCCCCCACTAAAAGTGGTAGTATTGACACTGTCGATTTTTAGGATGCATGCTTTGGACGACGTGTGTCAAAACATCCTTTAATCATAATTGTATCCATAATTTTGGATATTGAAAAATTTAGGAGGCAAAAACATTATGAAAGATGACGCAAAGGTAACAATTGTGTAAAGAAAGGGAACCAAAATGGAACCAAAACCATCAACCAACATGGGCTGCTATCATCCTACCCAAGGACTAACAAAGTTAGTCTACCCTTGTCCCATAAATAGGATGATGGAACTCTCCACTACCTACAAAGTTAGATATTAGTACTCTTTTTATAAATACATATTGTACCTCCCAAATGACCATTGACAACATGGTAAGGGATAGACAATCATGAGTCCTCAGGAAAAATAAAATAAGAAGAGCAATATGTGATACCCAAAGCAAAATATTTAAGGAAAAAAGGATATCTCATACAATTATTCAAATTAATGAAAGAAACTAAGATGCTTGAACTAATACAATAAATTAATAATAAATAGTTTAAAATTATTTTAATCCAAGCACAAATAGAATGGAGCATTCCAAAGTATCCTACACTAATATTATCCATAAAGTGCAGATGCTAGGGCTAATTATAGTGTTGTAAAATAATTACTTAACACCTAGGGCATCAAGAACCAAATCACCTCATAATAAGCATAATCAAATTCTCACTCCTATTCCAACTTGCTTGCAATATCACCACAATAAACAAGGAGAGATCACACCTAGGATGTTCACAAGGGATTTATTCTACCTTGGAATCTAGTCCTCAGATGACAATCAATGACTTTTGGCTACAAATCATGGTAAAGCATCATGTCCTACTCTATGGAAGGTTATAAACCAATAGTCAATGACTTTAGTTTTGCTTGCAAGGATGAGAGAGAGAGAGAGAGAGCAAAAGACTGTGTGAAGTGAAAACAATAGAGGCATAATTTTGAGAGCAATGTTAGCATTAAAAATGTTTTATAATGATTTGAGAATTTGGTGAGAAAATGAGGAGCTAAAAGGGGTATTTATAGCAAATAACTCTCCCTTTGGAATGGATGATTGATTTTCTCCCTTTTGTGGTCATAGAGTCATAAAAATTGGTCCAAATGATGCATTATTTAAACCCTAGATGTAAGAATGTGTTAAAATTATGACCATGCATTAAAAAACCTTAAATTAATTAGATAACCAAGCTTCCTACTATAAATTGGTGGTCTTGGCATCATTAATTTTAGGACATGCGCTTTAGGGGATTCATGTCAAAACATCCCTTTGACTATGAATCTTGATAGAGTGTTCCATACTCCTCTGTGGAAGGTAGCAAATTAGTAGTCAATGGTTTTTGTTTTACTTGCAGGAATAGAGAGAGTGAAAAAGTTGCATGATACGATATCAACAAAGGCAAAGAGAACTTAAAAATAGAGTTAGCAAGAGCATAAAATATTTTGCAGTGATTTGATGAATGTATGTTCTTAGTATGGTAGATGAAAAGGGAGAAATCATTCATTGAATTTAAAGGGAGAGTTATCTACTATAAATACCCCTTTCATCTCCTCACTTTTCACCATTCATTTATCTATCAAAAACCATTCTTTCAATTTTCAAAAACAAACATTCATTTCTTGAAAATTTCATTGCCAACATTGCTTTCATATTGTTTGCCTCTATTGCTTTTGCATCACACACTTTATTTTGTTCGCTTTCTCTCTCTCGTCGTTATAGTTACAACCAAAGTCATTGACCATTAGTTTATTGCCTTCCACAGAGAAGGACGAGATGCTTTACCAAGATTTACAACTAAAGGTCATTGATTATCATTTGAAAACTAGATTCCAAGGTAGGTCAAACCCTTTGTAAACATCCTAAGCATGATCTCTTCCTATTTACTATGATGACATTGCAAGTAACATAGTATAGAAATAATTTTTTTTTTTTTTGAATAATATGACCCTTGGTACCCTAAGTATCAAGTAGTTATTTTCACTACATTAAGTTTAACCTTAACTCATTGGCATTTTGTAGATAATTTTAATATAATTTAACTTTGAATATTCTATTTTATTTATGCTTGAATTAAGATAGCTTATGACATTCGCAATTAAATTAGGTATACAACATCTTTTAAAAATAATCTTCCCATGTAAGAATCTTGCTATATACTTTCCATATAACTTATAACCTCACAAATATTAAAATTATTTTTTAAAACCTTTAAGACTCGATATTAAGACTTTATATACCCATGAGTGTGGTCTACCGAAAAGGATGCCACTTGCATTTTTGGTGAGGTGATCCGGGTTCAATGCCTGTGGTGAATGTGTATCAGAAGTATTACTTAAAAATATAAATATTAAAACTTTATAAAGGGAATTTAAAGAGTTAAAAATTAAAATAAATAAATAAATAAAGTAAGTGTAATGGAGTGAGTTTAAAGGGTTAAAAATTAAAATAAATAAAGAAATAAAGTAGATGTAATGGTTAATAGTGCAGAACTTTTTATAAAACTTTAATGAGTCTAATAATTAAAACTAATAAAAGTTTAAATAGATTTAATAATTAAAATTTTAAGTTGGCCGTGGGTTTAGGTGGATTGGTAAGTTGGGCCCTTTACGGAGAGGAGACCGAGGAGACTTAGGTTTCAATCCCACGGGCGAGCGTGCTCGCATAGCCAGTGGCTCGATCCAACTCCTTTGCATGGTGTAGCTTTAGCTTGATCCGACTCGGATCGACTCCTCTGCGTGGTGTAACTTTAGCCCGATCCGACTCCTCTGAGTGTTACATCTTTAGCCAGATCCGACTCCTCTATGTATTTTGTAACTGTTAACCAAAAAAATTAAAATTTTAAGTTCTTTCCATAATCCCTTGGCAAGAAAAGAGGGAAATAAAAGCAGATATATTTTAAAAGAAAAGAAAAGCCGAAAAGAAAGCCGAAAGATTTTTATTTTGGCCCTCAAAGAAAAGGTGTTGTTTTGATTCTTTAGGTTCGCTTGGGGTTTAAAGAAATTTCTATATAAAAATCAAAAGAGGTCCGACATCTTCTTTCGTTGCACTTTTTCTTTGAGAAATTTCTTCCTCGGTGGTATACGCTCTGGATTTCAGCCTTCACCCTTGCGGGAGCCATAACATCGACTTCATACAGAGGACCTGCAAAACAATATGAAGACCTCGGCGTTTGCTCCAGCTTTGTCACGGAATCGCCGCCTGGCCCCTTCATTCATCAGCCTTGATTTTATCTTTCCTGTATTGACCACAATTTGCCTGATCTTCCAGCTTTGGGTGTTCTACTCTCTCTTGGCTTCCCCTTCATCTTTTCCTTGTCGGGTTCCGCGCTTGTGTTTTTCTGGTTCGTCGTGCATATTCACGCTTATGAGTCTTCTCCTTCACTTTACAGAAGAAGAAACAGAGGAGCGGAAGAGGGGAATAATTTTGATGTGTTACTGTGTGGTTGCAGTTCCTTCCGGCTGGTACTGTCTGTCAATGTGTGGAAAGCCATAAAGATGATGTAGTATTAGGGTTTTGATTCAGTTTGTTCATAAAGATGATGTAGAATTAGGGTTTCGGTTCAGTTTGAAAATGATGTAATATTAGGGTTTTGGTTCAGTTTGTTCATAGAAAGATGATGTAGTATTAGGGTTTTAGTAATTTGGTTGGAACTTGGTTTCAATTATACACCTGAATTTTAGCATATTGTATAATCTTATCTTCAGAATTTAAATTCATAGTGTATAGATTGAACTTTTATAAGATGTGAGATGGAGTTTAAGGTATTTAATATAAATCTGTTTAATTGTTTTTCAATGAGTTTAAATGAGTTTTCAATCTCCTTATACTGAGTGGGGTTTGAACTTCTAATTTCTTGAAAGAGAAGCCAAGCCAAAAAACTTGTCATTGTGAACCTCTCAAAAAGAAGCCTGAACCTCTCAAAAAGAAGCCAACACCTTTATCATTGCAATAACTCAAAAAGAAGTCAAAACCTTTATCATTGCACTAACTCAAAAATAAGCCAAAACCCTTATCATTGCAATAAGCTTACAGCCATAAATTTGTTTAATTTGAGTGTGATATTTTTACTCTTAAAAATTGTATTATATTTTTTGAACATCTCAACATTTTTTTTTACTTAGTTATGAATTTAATTTATTAAATGCCTCAACCTTACAGCTATAAATTTGTTTAATTTGAGTGTGATATTTTTACTCTTAAAAATTGTATTATATTTTTACTCTTAAAAATTGTATTATATTTTTTGAACATCTCAACATTTTTTTTGTACTTAGTTTATGAATTTAATTTATTAAATGCCTCAACCTTATAGCTATAAATTTGTTTAATTTGAGTGTGATATTTTTACTCTTAAAAATGGTATAATATTTTTTGAACTTCTCAACATTCTTTTTGGTACTTAGTTTATGAATTTAAATTATTAAGTGCCTCAACCTTCAAAGAAGAAATATGAGTTTATGATATTAATTTGAGTGTGATATTTTTACTCTTAAAAATTGTATTATATTTTTACTCTTAAAAATTGTATTATATTTTTTGAACATCTGAACATTTTTTTTGTACTTAGTTTATGAATTTAATTTATTAAATGCCTCAACCTTACAGCTATAAATTTGTTTAATTTGAGTGTGATATTTTTACTCTTAAAAATGGTATTATATTTTTTGAACTTCTCAACATTCTTTTTGTACTTAGTTTATGAATTTAAATTATTAAGTGCCTCAACCTTCAAAGAAGAAATATGAGTTTGAATCTTTTTTTTAGGAGAATGTTTACAAATTACATCAACAACCACCCTCAAGGGGTTTGAACACAAGACCACTTAAAAAACAACCATCATCTTAGCCACTAGGGCAACTACCTTTGGTTATATGAATTTGAATCTTGTAAAAAGATACATAAATAGTGTCTAAAATATTGTTATAATTTACAATTATGTGATTGTGATCAAATATAAATAAAAATTACTTTAATTTCATTAAAAATAATAATATTAAAAAATTTACTAAATCATATAAAATATTCATTTAAAATTTAGCAAACAAAAACATATTATATTAAATTTTATAGCAAAAAAAATATGATTTTAAATTTTATAGGAAACAAAAACATATTATATTTCAGCCCTATTTCTCAGGCTTCAATCGAACACGCTTAAGATTCGACCTATTTCCAAATTTATTTTATAGGAAACAAAACATATTATATTAAATCTAAAGAAGCCGGCAAGTGTAAATCATGTGGGCCTTCCTATAATAAATGTCATTCTTTTACAATAACAAATTACATGGATATTAAACAATGGGAATTTGTTATTTACATGTGTGCTATAAATAGTTAGTTATTTAAAACAAAGTACATGTGTGCTATAAATAGTATAGCATATGTTCTTACAACACATACACATACATAGAATGGATATTAAACATTATTCAGCATATGTTCTTACAACACATATACATACATAGAATGGATATTAAACATTATTCGCATATGACATCCTTTATTTTGACGTGTTATACTATAATTTTTTTTTTATTATTATTATTTGATTAGTATGAGAAACTTTTAATGAGATGTAGAGCAACGTTTCGGGTTTTGGCTTTTCTTTGGGAGGTCTAAGGTTCAAACCATGGTGTGGGCGAGTGTGTGAGGGGGTGGGTGTGTGGTGGCTTTGTGTTAAATTCCCTATTGATAAGTATAGCTTACCCTGGGCGAGTGTGTGAGGGGGTTGGTGTGTGGTGGCTTTGTGTTAAATTCCCTATTGATAAGTATAGTTGTATTGTGCGTCGGTCACAAGGGTTTCTTACAATAACCAAACCAAAAAATAAAAAAATAAACCCTTACTATCAACGTATAGGGTTGAGCAGTCTCCTCCCAACCATGACCCCTATAAAGTTGAGAGTAACACACAGCTACCACACGCCCACCCCCTCACACACTCACCCACATCCACCCCTCATACACTCGCCCACATCGCATTTTGAACCTTGGTCCTCTTTGAACCTTGGCCCTCTCAAAGAAGTAAAGTAATGGTGAATTATTAACTGGTAAATAAGTTTTATACTTGAACATTGGACCTCTCGAAGAAGTAAATTATTTAATTCTTAAGGTTTGTTAGGAGTGAAACTGATGAGATGTTTATTGTTACAAACTGTGTTACATATATAGGCAGAAGGCCTATATGATAAACTGACAAGTGTCAATATAAACTGACAAGTGTCAAGGAAGGCATAGTGCACATTACATTAATTCTAACATTCCCCCTTAATGTGCACTATCCTAACTAAAGAAAGAAACAAGTCAACATTAGGTAACATTCCCCCTTAATGTTGACTTCTCTAAAAAGCAACCTATCATCCTCTTTTATTGTTGATTTGGTCTAGGCTCGTGCTTTTTGCGCTTGGCTCTCCAACTGTGAATAATGCTAGATTTACTGTGTATACATCTCGGTCTGTTGCCTCAAGGTCAACCACTTCCACGGGTCTATTGCCACTGGGTCAGTCGTCTAAGTGCCTCAAGGTCATCATGGGTGCCTTAGGGTCAGCCACTTCTGGGTATGTTGCCTCTGCAGGTCATCCTCAGAGGATGTTGCCTCTCGTAGGTCATTGACTAGCCTCACCATAAATATCAAATCCCTCCTTATGGTGAACTCAATCTAGAAGGTGTCGGTCTCTGTCGAAAATGCACTCAATACAATAAAATGAGCCATAGATCCAAATATGGAGAAGAAGAAAGAGTAATAGAAGAGAATCTTCTGAAGTGTCTTCGTCTGTAGTCTTCAGAAGTAGATCCAAAAAAAACCTTGGATAGAGTCTAGGATGTCTATGTCTGTAGTCCCTAGAATAAGTGTCTTTATGGTAGTCACCTCATCTTATCGGAATGCATGGGTAACCAGCCACTGCATCCGCCAAGTAGAAAGAGGAGAATACTAGATACTAGGTTCACTTACAAGTGCCTTGGGAGTGTCGGGTTCAACCGAGAGTGCACTCCAAGGTAGAAAACTTTGAGGCTTAAAAAGTCAAATTAAACAGCCTCATAATTACAAATGGACACCACCAATGTGTCCGTCTCGAAAAAATCTTTCCAACGACTATAAACATGGCTATAGTCGGATCTCAATAAGTCCTTCATCCATAGGAAAAAACAACAGTTTCCTCACTAAGCAACAAAAAAACAGCATCAATTTTCCCTCGTAAGGGAATTACATGGGCCATTTAGGCCTTCCACTCTCCATGTTTGTCTTACCCTTCCCACCATGTGCGTGGGACATAAATGCATGGCCCCCCCTCCCATTGTTTCATTAAAAATGAATACAATAATGTTTTTAAAGGCTATTCAAGCCTTCCCTCTCCTCGTGTGGGAGAAACGTATTTAAAATGCAATAGTGGAGGGCAAAGTGTTGGCCATTAACATGTAAAGACAAAATACTTGCGGCCAATAAAGAAATAAAATCCATGTGGGATGGCATGGATTGTTAGCATATTAAAAAAAACTTAAAAATAATCACCTTGTGGCATCTTACGGGGTCCACCTCTAGTGGGCTGGTGTGCAACGTGGTGGCGCAGTGAGGGGACATCGTGGTGGCGCAGTTAGTGGTCACAAAAACAAAACATAGACTGCGACTCCAGTTGACATCCAGTGATCATGTTGTATTAGGTGCAAAAAATCAGTGCTCGGTCTCCACTCAACAACTACATTACCTGTACTATATGGATATTTTGGCAATGAAATCACTTTTCAACCGAATCTTACACCAAATTCACTGTCATCACGTCTCTTTCATCCAACAGTCGCTGCTTTGGCACGCCGAGATACACTTCATCCTTTGCAAAAAGGATCCATCTCTTCTAAAAAATTTACGCCTTTCTCAGCATTTTCGCCAGTGCCGTCATCGCGGCCATTAAATTAGCATTCGAGCTAAGAAATGAAACAACCATTATAGTTGCTCCCATGATCTGTTTAGCACAACATCTTCATTAACATCTTATGTTTCTTCATACTACTGCAGCACATGCACTTGGCCAATATTTTGGAACATCTGCCTTTAGCCAATACAAACACTCCTCTTTCTCCTTGTCGTTGCGCAGTCTTCGGAGACAGAGGGGCTGTGACGAGCAACGGAGCAGGCCAAGGAGTGATGGGGGCAGTTGACTTGTCCACTCAAACATGCTACATAATAATGCATTTTTACATTCTATGGTGGAATAAGTAGAGCACCAAATTTCTGGTCGTTCTTCTCCTTCGCTCTACGAGGACTTTTATGGCCGCTGAACTCTCACAGATCTAAAATCTCAAGCAAAATGTATAAATTTAAAAGAGATATTTTGCGTAAATTGCAAGTCATGCTATGGCCCTTGACCAATGGATCATCGTTGGCCGCCCATGCATCAGAAATGTTGACACTTTGAAGTGTACCTACTCTGCAACTGCCTTGATTTCCACTAACAGCCCGTGCCCTCATTAAAGGGCTATGCAGAATTGCTTGATAGGTGTCATAGATATTTTCAGACCTGGAGACAGTCGTGTTGTCGAAGCTTTAGAGGTTGAAAACTATTCACCGAATTCCTAGTAGTGGGTGGCATGGGCGTGGCCACCATCTCCTTTCTCTCGTGGAAGAGCACGACCTCGTCGATTGCCGCGAAGAAGACGCTGGCGAAAAACAAACACTTATGGCCCTCCGCAAACAAAACCATCTGTAACACGTGGCGGGGAGCGGCGAAGAGTCCGACATTTCATTGGCCGTGAAATTTTCGCAGTTACAGTCTTCAATCACATTGATTTCGAATCCCTTGGACAACTGCATTCATGACTCCTTTGATTTTCAGGGAGGTCTCGTCGACTGGGTTTTTAGGATACAAAAATTCTCCATCTCACGTACTCCATAAAACAATAGCAAATGCGTCTGGCTGGTGCTTTAGAGATCTGCCAAACCATAATGGTTTTAGGAGTATTACCATAAAAAATAACCAAAAAAAAAACCTCCCAAATTTTAATATTTTTGACCATCTGGTTTCTGATCCATCAATTGATGGAGAGCATACTCCCTCGGTAAAAAATTTAAAAAAATAGGAAAAAAATTAGGGGGAGGGAGAAAATGAGGGGGGATTTCCATGAGACCATAAGACCAAAAAAAGCCTGATGCTCTGATACCAAATGTTAGAAGTGAAACTGATGAGATGTTTATTGTTACAAAATGTGTTACATATATAGGCAGGAGGCCTATATGATAAATGACAAGTGTCAATATAAACTGACAAGTGTCAAGGAAGGCATAGTGCACATTACATTAACTCTAACAAGGTTTAGGTAAAGGTAATGGTGAATATTTAACTCATAAATAAGTTTTCTACTTGAATCCTTCTTGTTTAAGGAAGGAATATTTCTCTGGTATTTTTATTTCTATTTTTTAATAAATTATATAGAATTAAATAGAATTTACTTATAAGTCTCTAAAATTTATATATATATATATATATATATATTTATTTATTTATTTATTTTAATATTTGAACTTAGATTTTCTTTTTAAAATTTGAGGAAAATAATCCATTGAAATTGAAATTGATATATATATATATATAATGTTTGATTTTTGAACTTATTAATAAGATTTATTTATTACCCACGTGTTGTGGGTGAGTTGGAGAGGGCAAGGCAATCCTTCGAAGAAGGTCCCTGGTTCGAATTTCCACCCTACCAAATGCACATCGAGTACCCAAAATCCATTTGATAATGTTGGTGCGATCGAGCCAAGCACGACTCGCTAAATTAAAAAAATTAATTATTTATTTGTTGGGGTACATCATACCCAAATTTGTCACAATATGTGATAATAAAGAGAACATGGCCACATAGCGGTATCACAATAGCTTGACAACATTTAAACCTAGGTCTTTTTCTTAAAAATGTGAGGAATATAACCTCTATATATATGTTTGATATTGGATTTATTAATAATATTTACTTATTTATTAGGGGTACATCATAATCAAATATGTCATATTATGTGATAACGAAGATAATAAGATTGTTTTTATGACCACTTGTAGTATATGTTGTAGTAAAATTATATTAAAAATTGCCTGAGATAGTAGACCGATCGATCGATTTTTACTGAGTGATTGCCAACTTGAGGTTGACGGTTTCAGTCCTGAGCCCCTTTGAGGTCCTCATCACTTGGAATAAAATTTTACCGAGGTTGGGTGAGGCTATAGTGGTAGTTTTCTAGATTTGAAACCATGTCCACGGGAATAAAATGATGGAGACATTGCCAATTCCCATGTATAACAATTACAAAATATTATTAAGATAGGGTCCCCATGTTAGGAAGTGGGTGGTTACATAATAAGGTTAGGATGGGTTTCTAACATCTAGTTTCAATTTGAATTTGAATTTGTATTAATGTCCATCGGTGACCAAAAGAGGTCAAGAGGTCAATAGGAGAGTAAAGTAAGACATATACAAAGCAACGGGAGTGCCTAATGCAGCGCTAGGGAAAATAAAGTAAAAAAAAATAGTAAACATGATGACATATGATATACAAGATATGTGGATCAAGGATTACTCCCAACATTCAAGGTTGAAGAGAAGTGAGTGATGTAAGAGTTGGATGTTGTCGTAGATGTTCTTTGTTGGAGTCGACGACGAGTTGATCTTGTTGTATCTCTGTGATCACCCCGACGCTTCTTGGTCGTGGCCTTTGGAGGCTAGAAGAATGAAGTGATAAGTTGAGATCCTGTTATCTTTTGCAAATTGTTACTAAGTAGTTATTTCCTGAGATTGAATAATTCTAGGATGAAAAGGATAATGCATCTTTTATCTTCATAAATAATCCAATATTTTAGTGTATGGGTGTCTCTGAATAAGCAATAATATCTACCTCGTATCTCATAGTAGACAAGACAAGTGAAAATTAAATGCTCCTCAGATTCCACATCAAGACTGCACAATCTGCAAATACACTGATCTCTAGGGAGGAGATGATCTGCCTCAATACACAGCTGGTGGGAGCAAACTCGTAGCTGAGCTAGAGGAAACCTGAGGCTGTGTGACATCTGTATCAAGTTATATTTTGGAGTAGTTATCAACCCATTCTCTAGTTGGAGATAAAAGTGATAGTAATGGAGCAATTTTGGTGAAAAAGGTTCCTTTGGATCAGTCCAAGTAATTTTTATATATGCTGAGTAAATATCATCTCAAATATCCTTATTGGAGTATGGTGCATTGATTGATGCTTTAGTAGGATGAGATCTCATGATGTCTAGGCCAAGAGATTGAAGTAGAGTAGTAGTCTGAGCATACCAACAATTCCTAACCCCTTGATTTGCCAATTGTATTGAATATTGTAGTGCTAAATATGGATATCTTCTCCTGTCTGGCATACAATGAAATCTATGCAATAAAGAGACAATAAGAAATATTGTTGTTGTACGCAATGGACGAGCAACAAACTCAGCTAGAATGATGGGATGTGGAATAGTTCTTTGGGAATGAATGAACTTGGACAACATTGAGATGAGGATCCTTTCAATATGAGACCAACCCAACTGTTTGAGGCTAGGGCCTCGAACTTCATAGCCATAGAGCAGTGTAGGGGTAACAAGAGTGTGGAAGAGTCTGATCTTCGTACTGATGTCCTGAAACTGGACTTGAAAGCATTGCTTATCCAAAGAGGCTAGGGAAGCATAACCTTTGTTTAACCTTGCTTGAGATGTAGGGATCAAGTTGAAGGTAGGTCCAAGGATCTAGTGTACGACCCTTGGAACCATGGGGTAATGATATTTATGCCAAATAATGTAATAAAGGGGATACTAGGATTTATAACATTATTTGTTGGTATGTAATCATTTGATATTTGTAATTATTGGGAGATAGATAATTATTTCTCCCATGTGAAATTTGAATAGTAACATCTCATGTGAGATTATGAGGAGATGAAAATATATGTTAAAGAAGAAATTATGTGCTTCAAATAGTGAATGAGATATATCTTTGTATTTAATAATGTTCTTCCATAATGGTTTTGTAAATTTTATTGTTTTCCTTCACCCATTGCCAACATGAACTCATATAAACAAAATTCATACAACATATGTAATATACGCTTTTTCAATATATTAAAATAAAGTTTTATTTTTAATTCTTTCCCACATGGGTGTGGGTTAAGGCCAAAATTCATTGGTATAGTTGCACTAGAATAATAATCAACTTATTAGCAATATAATTAGAGTAATTTGGTATAATTTGAGTGGGCCTAACGATGATGGGGTTTAATATTTGAATCTAAAAAGGGTAGGGTTATACACCATGCTTCATGTTGGATTCACCAATATGTTTACGATAAAAAAGAATATCTCACATAACTATTCAAATTAATACAATATAAACAAAAATACTTAAACTAATACAATAATACAATAAATTAACAATAAATATCTCAAAACCATATCTAAGCATCAATAAAATGGAGCATTCTAGAATAACCTACACTAAGATTATCCACAAAATGCAAATTCTAGGGCTAATCATAATGCAATAAAATAATTAATTGACACCTAGGGCATCAAGGACCAAATCATCTCATAATAAACACAATAAAATTCCCACTCCTATTCCAACTTGCTTGTAACATTACCATAATAAAAAAGAAGATATCACACTTAAGATGTTTGTAGAGGGTTTGTTTTACCTTGTAATTCGATCCTAAAATGACAATCCATGACCTTTGGCTATAAATCTTGGTAAAGCATCTCGTCCTCCTCCATGGAATGCAATGAACTAGTGGTTGATGAATTTGGTTTTACTTACAAGAATAGGAGAGATAAAGAGAAAGCAAAAAATTACATTAAGCAATAGCAACAAAGATTGAGTTTTGAGTGCAATGTTAGCATAAAAATTGCTTTATAGATGTTTAGTAGTGATTTGATGATTTGGTGAGAAAATGAGGAGATGAAAGGTGCATTTATAGCAAATAACTCTCCCTTTGGAACCAACAACTAATTTTCTCCCTTATCAGGGTCATAAAATCATAACCACTAGTCTAAACATGTTGTTTGAATCCTAGGTGTAAAAACATGCTAGAATCATGACCATGAATTAAAAACCCTAAAATTAATCAGATGATCAAGCTCCCCACTTAAAGTGGTAGTCATGATATTATCAATTTTTAGGATGCATGCTTTGGGAAATACGTGTCAAAACATCCTTTAATCATGATTGTATCCTTAATTTTGGATTTTGAAAAAGTTAGGAGGAAACAATATCATGAAAGATGAAAAAATGTGACAATTGGATGAAGAAAGGGAACAAAAACCATTAGCCAACATTGGTCATTGTCATCTTAGCCAAAGACTACCAAATATAGTCTACTTGTGTTCCATAAATAAGAGGATGGGACTCTCCACTACTTGTAAATTCAGTTATTAGTACTTTTTTTGTAAATACATGTTACCCCTCACTAATGACCATAGATGACACCTTAATGGACAACTAATTATGAGTCCTTAGGGGAAATAAGAAAAAAAAAAAAAAAGCAATATGCGATAGCCAAAGCAAAATATTTAAAGATAAAAAGGGGATATCTCATATAATTATTCAAACTAATACAAGATAAACTAATATGCCTAAACTATACAATAATAGAGTAAAGTAACAATAAATAGCTGAAAACTATTTCAATCCAAGTACAAATAAAGAGAAACATTCCAGAGTAACCTACACTAAGATTATCCACAAAGTGCAAATGCTAGGGCTAATCCTAATGTAGTAGAATAATTACTTAACACCTAGGGCATCAAGGCCCAAATCACCTAATAATAAGCTTAATAAAATTCTCACTCCTATTCCAACTTGCTTACAATATCACCATAGTAAACAAGGAGAGATCACACCTAGAATGATCATAGAGAGTTTGTTCTACTTTGGAATTCGGTCCTCAAATGACAATCAATGAACTTTAGCTACAAATCTTAGTAGAGCATTATGTCCTTCCCCATGGAAGGCAATGGATTGACAATCAATGAATTTAGTTTTACTTGTAAGGATAAGAAAGAGAGAGAAAGCAAAAGATAACAATAGAGGTAGAGTTATGAGAGTAATGCTAGCATTAAAAATATTTTAGAAATGTTAAGTAATGATTTGATGATTTGGTAAGAAAATGAGTTGAAAGGGGTATTTATAACAAATAATTCTCCCTTTAGAATCAATGATTTATTTTCTCCCTTTTTGAGGTCATAAAATCATAATTATAAGTCAAAACGATGCATTGTTCGAACACTAGGAGTAAAAGCATGCTAAAATTGTGATTGTGCATCAAAAACCCTAAAATTAATTAGATGATCAAACTCCCTATATTAATTAGATGGCATCATTGTTTTTAGGACGCATGCTTTGGGGGACGCATGTCAAAATATCATTTTGATTACAAATCCTGATAGAGTGTCCCACCCTCCTCTATAGAAGGTAGCAAACTAGCTGGCTTTGGGTTGTACTTGCAAGGATGAGAGAGATATAAATGTGCATGATGTGATAGCAATAAAGCAAAGAGAGCTTAAAAGTAGAGTTAGCAAGAACATTAAATATTTTGAAATGATTTGGTGAGTGTATGCTTATAGTATGGTAGATGAAAAGGGAGAAAATCAACCCTTGACTTCAAAGAGTTGGGCATCCCATCCCACCATTACCTCTCATAAGGAGGAGAGGTGAGCTTATCAATGACGAATTTAACACAACCATACACACACCCACCCCTCACACACTCTTCCATGCTACGGTTTGAACCTTGGACCTCTCGAAGAAGAACCAAAGTCCGAACCATTGCACTATCCCTCGAGACTTTATATATATATATATATATATATATATATATATATATATATATATATATATATATATATATATATATATATATATATATATAAATATTTGGTTAGTATGAGAAACCTCTATGACCAATGCTCATGGTTGGGCATCCCCATCTTCATCCCACCATCCCCATCCCACCATGACCTCTCATAAGGGAGAGAGCTAAGCTTATCAATAGGGAATTTAACACAACCACACACGTTATGGTTTGAACTTTGGACCTCCCAAAAAAGAGCCAAATGCCCAAACAGTTATGCTATCCCACCAAGACTAAATAGATCTAATGGCTAATATTGTAGAACTCCCTTCATTGTATAAAATTTAAATGAATCTAACATTTAAAAATAATAAAAGATTAAATAAGTCCAATAATTAATATTGTAAAATTGGACTGTATGTAAAAAAACATTGTATAAATATATTTTTGAGTTTCCATTTAAAAAATCCAAATTCAAATTATGATAAATATATAAATTTATTTAATAATAAATATTAAACTTAAATAAATCTAATAATTAATAATTAATAATTAATAAAAATAAAATATAAAATAAGTTTAATAATTAAAATTTTTAAATTTCAAATAATTGAAAGATTAAATGGGTTTAATAATTAAAATTTTAAAACTCCAAATATGGAGTATAGAAGATCCATTGCATCCAATTTCATGGCATCTTCCCGTGCTTAGGTCATACATTTTCTTCTAGGAAAAAAATTATTCTTCCGCGTCGGTAGACGCTTGAGGCAAACTGCGGCGATGCTTTCACTCACTTGCCTTGATTCTTCACGAGGAGCCTTCCAAACGTTATAAATCTAAATACATAACATCGAGTTCATACAGAGAATCTGCAAAACAATATGAAGACCTCGGCGTCTGCTCTACCTTTATCACCGAATCACCTTGCCCCTTTATTGAGTAGGCTTGATTATATCTTTTTTTTATTGAGCACATCTTTAGAATTGTTTTTATAATTCTTACTTTATCTCGTTATTAGTTATTAGATGCAGGGGAGACTACTAGGGTTGTTTAGATTGAAATCAATGGCTCAGGACTGGAACTGCCGTCCTCAGGATGGGACACACTGAGGACAGTCTACTACCATTACCCCCAAGGAAGGCTTGCCTCCAAAATTTCTAGGTCTGATGATAAAAAATAAAAAGAAGTTACTGATTTTTCTATGTATTAAAAAAATAAAAATAAAAACTTCATCCTACTCACACCCAACATATAAATTTAAAAAAAAAATTAATTTAATAATAAAAATATTAAATTACACAAATTTATATTAAATACTCTAAATGTATACCTTAATTACATTTATAAAACATAAATTCAATGTTTTGTCCTCAAATTCTAAGTACATGGTCATAGTTCAAATCATATATTTTCCATGAACCATTTATTGAATAAACATCTTCTAAGGAGTATGATAATATTATTTGATTCTTTTTGGATATTTTGATTGATAAATATAAATATTATTAAAATATTATTATGATTATGAATGTATATATTTATTGCATTTATTTTATATTTTTTCAAGTTTGTTACCATGTACTTAAATTTTTAAGGAATTCATAAAAAAAATATTGTAGTGGTAAATCTTTGGATTTTTTAGGAAATCCATGTTCAAGTAATTTTAACTCTATAGTGTATTAGGAGATCCAAATTCAAATCCAGGTCAGATAAAATCACATATTTTTTATGAACCATTTATTAAATAAACAACATCTTCCAAGGGGCAAAAAAACATATGGTATATTTTATTGCATTTAATTTACATTTTTTATACTATTTTCAAGTTTTTATCATGTATTTAGATTAGAGGCACAAAGAAAAAACTGAAATCGATCATTAAAACTTATGTAAACTCATTTTTTTTTTAATTTATAAGAGATATTATAGTGGTAAATCTTTGGATTTTTTAAGAGATCCTTGAACTTTTAGGAGATCCAAGTTCAAATCCAGGTAAGAGGGGGTTGGGACCCCTCATAAAAATCTGAATCCGTGTAAACTCAATTTTTAGTTTGACAAGGACAACACAGTGGTTACGACTTTAATCTCTCTTTGGGGATGTACAAGTATTAAACCATGACATACCAAAACAAGGATAAGTTGGATGGTAGGGGTTGTTTTTTGTCTTGTTTACCCCAATCGATACTTTAAAAAAATAAGACCTTATTAAATTCATCTAATTCGATTCCTATATTAATAAATAAAAAATAATAAAATAATAAAATATCGGTTAAGGAAAACATGTTTTATTTCCTTTCATTTTAATTTTAATTGTTGAAACATAACCTTCTCTACATATAGATTATGCAAGTTCTTAGTTTTAATTGACATTAAAGAATTGTTATAATTAAAATTCTAATAAACTAAAATAAAACCTCGATAAAATATAAATCAATGTGGCAATACAAATTCATCCTCGTTTTAATTAATATTAAAAAAATTAATAAATTAAAATGAAATCATAATAAAATATAAATCAATGTGGTAATATAGGAAGCTCTACCAACCCAAAATTTAGAAATACATTTGTTTGTGTGGCGAGTTGGAGAGTAAGTGGGTAGTAAAAACTTTCAAGTTGAAAAAGAAAAACCCTAAGTTTAAATCTCTTTCCCTCACATGTTGCGGATATGCAAAGTTTGATGGTTCATTAGGCCAGCTGGCCTGAATAAGATCAAGTACGACTCCCGGGTAACTTTGAGGAAAGAGAACCCAAACACAAAATCTAATTTCAAAGTTTCACTCTACAAAAAGTATGCTCCTAGAAAAGAAAAAAAAAAAAATTAAAAATACTTCATGTTATAATTCTAATTTCCCATGCTTGAACATACGGTTTCAACATGCGTATACGAGACATTAAAGTAAAAACATAACAAAGCTATAACCAAATGTCTTAGGAGGAAATTTAAAAAAGTTAGGAACCCAAAATAACACATAAAAGTTTACCGTTCAATTATAAAGTTTTTAAAATTTTAAGGGGCTGACAATCTTAACACAGTTGTAAACAAATATCACAATAAAGAAATATATTTAGTTATTTTTTGAATGGAAAAACCTTATATTAATTAAGATTAATTATACAAAAAAGGGCGGTCGAATTAGTACACCTCACAAATCATAAAAGCTTTTAGGTAGAGGAAATCACACATCTCCAATAAAAACAGAGGTCAAAAAAATATTACTACACGCTGTTGCCGTGAGTAATTGTTACATAGACATCCCAAAACATAATCATTAAACAAATATCAAGGAACATGATGAAAGTTATCTTTCTCACTAACACACTGCCAGTCGCCATCCGAAGAGATTGGGGCAATTTATCTTTCTTCTACATTACTGTCAACCAGAGTCCGTTGAGGAGGACCCTGGCTGCGACTGTGCCAACTCCTCCTTTTCCAGGCAAATGCTTGGTAGAATACATGTTGCACGTAAGTTGTGGCCTCTACTGCCTCTGATAGTCAGACCTGAACAAACTCTATGCTTCAAGCATTGGGCTTTGGTCAGTTTTTCATCAGCACAATTCGCATGAGGACTTGTTAGGATTCATAATATCCATGACATCCTCGAAATCACCTAGGCCTCAAAGCGAACTGAAGGAATTAGCGCCTCCATTGAAATTACCCTCGCCCAAGGATATTTGGTGATGCTTGTCAAAGCTCAGGTCCAAGTTGTCCTTCGAGGGGCTTCGAGAACGCTGAACTTTAAAAGCTCGTTCCTCCGCAACCGTGGAGTATGTGGGCACCAACGATGAAGAAGTTGACATGGTAGTGGGATGATACTGCACAATAATTGAGGCCCAAGTAGAAGCTGAAGAAGGTGGTGGTTGAGTAACTACAGGGGTGGCTAGAGTAGCAGTCGGGACCCCTACAGCTTGCATGGCGGACAACATGTTAATGACAACCAACACAATGGCTTCAGAAGACTCCACAAAGCTAGTGGGGGCTTGCAAAACCTGGGTATTAATGGGCTTGGTCTGAGTAGGCTACACAAAGGTATTGGCATGCTCAAAGTGCTTAGAAGCACAATTTTTTTGGTAGTAATCGTTTGCCAATCACCTTGGCATTCTCGGGCCTCGTTAGACTGAGCTACCGGGGTAGTCGAAGGGGGTTGGATCTGTTTGAACTTCCACTCCATTAGTGGGCAATCTCGAATCTTGTGAGCAACAGACTAGAAACGATAACAAGTATTCGGTAAATTGATATAGGCGATAGGTTGCCTAATGGAGGTATCACCAATCTGGATATCTATGAAATTCAGCAGGTCTTTGGTGAGGTCAACTTTGACACAAGCTCGCTTGGTAGGGCGAGCTAAGAAAAACCGTTCAAACGAGCATTTGTAAAAACCCCAAAATGGATAGGTAAACCCGGGAACTCAATCCACACAGGAACTTCCAGCTCAACTTGGTCATGGGCTATGAAGTCAAGAGTGTAAGATTGCAAAATTAACAAGGAATTTCTCACTATCCGGAGACCTTTGTCTAACACTTTTTGAGCTTGAGCAGGATCAGATAAGAAAAAAAGAAAATAACCCTTGGTGGGATTCTGAACATTCTCAACTATCACACCATGCGAACCCTAAACTTGTTGCACCCAAGACCCGATGAGGGTATCATTGGGAATTCTACTTAAAAAATACCCGATAAGGATATGTGACTCAAACCAATGGCAAGCATTATGAAACTCATGCAAGGGAATGGAAATAGCAGGGATAGTACTCTTACCTTGTGAAACACTTTCGAGATAAACTTTCTTGGGTGCTTCCCTGGCACCATTGCTCTCGCCAGCCGAATCAATAGCAACTAAGCTAGCCATTTATGAATGACGATAGACCCAAACCCTAGCAGAGCAGTTTTTCATCATCAAACCCTAGCAGAGCCTTTCAACCTGGCCAAATTATAATAATTTTAGTTTGTATCTAGATTATTTTTTAATATATTTAGTTATTTATGTGATATGAAATTCAAATTTTTAAGTATGATTTAACACAATAAATTAGTTATAAAACTCTAATTATTTTTTTAATAAGTATATGTGGTTTTTATTGGGAGCACTCCTATTAAAATATTACATTTGCTGCAGCATATATTTTTATCACAATTTTTTCATTTTTTTTTTTAAATATATTCTTCAACTTCCTCGAAGTGCTATGTTTCCACAAGCAACTCCTTGACATCATTTTGATTAAGAGATAAAATCTCACTTGGCTAGTTACCTTCTAAAATTTTAATTTCATCAAGATGAAGATCAACACCACAATTCGCCAATTTATCTGCTAACCATTTCCTTATTTATAAATATGCTCACACTTCAAAAAGATTACCTCTAGTACTAGGTTGTGAACATCAACAATAATATTATATTTTATCTAGTCTCCACATCCATTTTTGTTAATAGCATTGATGATAATTTTTGAGTCCCCTCAATTAAAATAATTTCCATAATTTTTCTATTACAATTTTAATACATATAAGAAGTGCCCTAGCCTTTGCATAGTTGTTAGTTGAAGTTCCATATGATTATGAGTAAGGAGAATCTTGCCTTCACTATTTCTAAAAATACTACCTCCACCAGCTTTTCCTAGATTTCCTTTAGAAGCACCATCAAAATTAATTTTGATAAACCCAGTTTGTAGACATTTATATATTACCATAGATTGAAGTAAATCCTTTGTTTTAATTTTGCTGTTGCAAATGACTCTTCCATGTATGTTCAAATATTGTAGCCAAGTTATTAGCCCCTTTTTTTTTGTAATTGAGACTTCCCATGATGAGCATAATATTTGTAGTCTTTCTGCAAGAGGCAATAATATGATTCCAAACCAATGCATGATTTTGAGAATTATTTTTAAAAATTGTGTTATTTCTTTCAAGCCATAAATTCCAACAATCCTCCAAAGAATACATAATACTTTAGCTTTGAAATAATTAATCCAAAATTTTATCATCTCTTTCAATGTTGATGGAGCTACCTAATATAATTTTATATTAAAAAAAACCTCAAATGGTGTGAGCAAATGAACAATGAAGAAGTAAATGGTTCGATGTTTCTAAATCCTTCTCACACGAGGCACATGTGAAGGGTCCATAATATCCTCTTCTTTGTAGACTCTCTCTTGTAAGAAACTTATGTTGAACTGCTAACCAAAGAAATGTTGAAACCTTAGGGAAAGCCTCTAATGACCAAATGTTCTTCCAAGGAAAATCTTTGGGAGAAGGAAATTTTGATTGTTCTAAATCCTTATATACCAACTTGATTGAGCATCCACCATCCTTTGATAAATTCTAAACCAACTCATCATTTCATGTAATCGACAAATTAAATCTTAAAGCATCTTTTGAAGTTCATTTGCAGTTTGTTTGAGTTCATCTCATTCAATGAGGTTACTAAAAGAAATCTATGATTTAGAGTTTTTGCTCATAATAATATAGTCTTTGGCTTTTGGACCTTTACATGCTAGGCATGCTTAAGCCAATGGTTGTCATTTTAAGTTAGAGATAAGAGGATAAGGCTTCAACCAAGCATAAAACCAAAAATTTGCATAACTCCCCTTATTTACTGACCATCTAATATGTTTCTTTATCAATTGCAAATTCTATGATATGAAGTTCCATGTTGACGATCCTTTGGATATAGTTCTTTTCTTAAATTATTTCATTGCATCAAGAGAACCTATATACTTTTGAACTAATATTTTTACCCAATTCTTTCCTTGATCACTAAATAATCTCCACACAAGCTTTGCCCCTAATGCCAAATTCACAAGTTTAAAATTTTGCAAGCATGCTCCTCCAACATTCTTTCCTTTGCAAACCCTATTCACTTACAAAGAGAAAACCTAAAATTTTCCTCCCAACCTTTCCATAGAAAGTCTCTTTGAATTTTATCAATTTCTGATGCAATACCTCTTGGTAGTCTTGAAAGTGACATCATATAAATAAGAATCTAGTGCAATGTAGTCTTTATGAGTTGTAGCCTTCTTGCCATGGTTAAGAATTTATCTTTCCAACCTGCCAAGCAAGCTTTCATTCTATCCAAAAAAGAGATCCAAAGCTCTTTTTTATTTCCTTTATTAGACAAAATAATACCCAAGTAGGTTGATGGGAAATTTTTTAATTTTAAACCCTAAATATTTATAATAATTTATTGTAAATCTAGGGAAATATTAATGAAAAAAATCTTGAATTTTGTAGTATTTACCAACTATCCAATAGTCTTCTCATAGCATGATAATATTGATTTAAAACCCATGGCCTCACTAATTGAGAGATGATCCAAAGAAAAGTATCATTAACAAATTGGAGATGAGATTCAGAGGGACAATTTTTTGCAACTTGAGTACCCTTGATTTTTCCTTCCATTATTACCTTTGAAAAGGTTCTTCCTAATGCTTCCACCAGAATAATAAGTAGATAAGAAGAAAGTGGATCACCTTGATGAAGTCAACAAGATAGTTTGAAGTAACCAATAGGAACACCATTAATAAAAATAGAAAAATTTGCAGTGCTATAACATCATTTAATCCACTCACACCAACTATAATCAAAGCTAAACTTTTTGAGAATAGCATGTAGAAAATTCTAGGAAACCCTATCATATGCTTTGTTCATATCTAATTTCAAAAAATTTCCTAGTTTTTTCATGGAATGAAGACAATGTATGACCTCTTGTGCAATAATTATACCATCAAGAATTTGTTTACCATGAACAAAGCCACCTTGTTCCTCTAAGATAAGACACCCTAGAAGATATTGGACAAAAATTATCAAAATATTTTGTGTCACCTTTCTTGGGAACCAAGGTAATAAAAGTAGCATTGATCTCACTTATTATAGCCTTCCCTTTTAAGGCCTCTTCAACTGCAACTATCATATCACTCTTCAAAAAATGAAAAAAAAATTGAAATAAAATTGTAAGAAATCCATCGGGGCTAGGTGCCTTGTTAGAATGAAAATAGAAAACTACTTCATCGAGCTCCTCCATAGATATCTTCTTCATCAAGCTTTCATTATGTCCCTGAATGATAGTCGACAAAATATTTTGCAGAATTTTTTCTTGTGCCTCCTTATCTTGCCTAGAATTTGACAAAATATTTTTGAAATAATTAATTGCTTATTTCCTTATGTCTTCTTCATTCTCAACATTTCTTCCATCTGGAGTTATAATATTTTTGGTATGATGAAGAGAAAAAAATGTTTTTGCTATAGCATGAACTTTTTTTGTATTTCTATCTCCTTCCTTGAGCCATTTCTCTCTAGATTTTTGGAACCAATATGACCCCTCCTTTGTCAATGCATTATGATAATAAAAAAGTAATTTTTTTTCTTAAGAATCCTTATCTATTTCATTCATTTCTACTATCTCTTGTAAATTTTTGAGCTTGGATTCAATTTCTTTCTTTTCTTTAAAAATGTTACCATAATATTTGGCATTCCATATCTTCATTTGTTCCTTTAAATATTTTATTTTTTGAACAAACTTGTACATACACGATCCTTCAAAATTTGATTCATCCCACCATAACATAACCATCTAGATAAAATCAGTGTCTTGGATCAACATAGACTGGAAGCGAAATGGCTTTGGATGACCACTATTAGGTAACTCATAAGTCAAAAGAATGGGTTTGTGATCTGATCCTACTCGTAATAAATTATCTGAGGAGATTGTATACTTTGTTTGCAACCATTTATTGGATAACAAGAATCTATCTAGTCTTTGTGCTATATGATTTTGTCCAATACGTCTATTATCGCACGTATATTGAAAACTTAAGGGATTAACATCTCAAAGATCATTTGAATTGACAAAAGCAGTAAAATCTTACACTGATTTAGACCATCCTAAAATGCCACCCTTATTTTCCAAAGGAGATAGAACAATATTTAAATCAACCCCAAGAATCCATAGATCATAATGAATCATCATTGTATTTGATAAAAATATGCTAAGGTCCTTCCAACATCTTACATGAGGAGTAACTATAGTTGGAGCATATACATTTATAACCCCAAATTTGATGTTTTCCTCTTTCCTGTAAAATAATCGAGCAACCCAATTAATTTTTGCTTCTAATAGTTGTCCATCCCATTTACATTTGTCTCATATTATTGCAATACCGCCTGAAGCTTTTATAGAAGAAACTACTAAACAATCATCCATCTTCAAAACCTTCTTAAAAACATCCTGGCATTTCTCATTGCTTAATTTTATTTCTTGTATTAAAATAAACTCAAGATTATAAAAACCTATTAATTCCTTAATAACTCTCTTTTTAGAATTTTTTTTCATACCCCTAATATTCCATGATATCATTTTCATCATCAACACTTTTTATTTTTGTTAGTGGGCTTAGCCCAACTTCTTGTTAACACTTGTGATACTTTTATTTGGATTCCAATATTAATATCCCTTTGAGTTTATTTTTTTATTTATTTCTGCCTTGATGACCTTCCTCCCCTTCTTCCATTCCCACCAACACTCTCATCTTCATCAATATATTCTTTTGTTTTTTATATTGTTCATAACGAGACTTATCTTCTAAGGATTTATGTCACCCTAAATAGTTGAAAGTGCAAGGAATAGCCTCATTAGCATTTTCTTCTTTGTGTTGCCTTCGAAACTTTTAAACTGCATAGATGATCCTCCATAGTCATTACTTTCTTATGTTGACTTGGAAACCCTAAATTTACTTGGATATCCTCCATAAAAATTTATTTACTATACTGCTCTTGAAATCCTAAAGTGCAAGGAATACACTCCGTACTACATTCATTTTTATTGTTAGGAGAATATTTTATGCTACTTGAGGATAATAAAGATGATTTACATGGATTAAGCTTGACCTCCTTCACCTCATTTGCTTTAAAATTTACCTCCCCATCTTCCTTTGCTTTAAAATTTGCCTTCCCTTCTTCCTTCACACCTTTAGCTCTTGCCATGTGCTTGTTTTTAATGACATTTGCGACATCGAAATGCAATGTTTTCATAATCCACTTGCTGATATCATTCTCTTGATTCATATTTAATCCTAATAAACTGTGATAGAGGTTTAGAAATATCCATGGCAACACATATTCGAGTGTATACAACATGCCTTCTCCCCTTAGTAGTTGGTTCCTCTTTGATGAATTTGCCTAGAGTATTACCAATATTCTTCAAAACCTCCTCATTGAGTTGAATATGAAGTCCAAAACTTCTAATCCATACTGGAAGCATTTTCATAGTTTTTATTTCCATAGAAAAATTCTCACTCCAATGTATTAAATATAATGCATATTTACCCCTAAACCATGAGCCTCCATCCATTGTTTTATCCCTTATTTTTGAACTGGAGAAAATAATGAGGAAAAATACTTTTGGAAGAAAAGTCATGGAGTAATTTGAATGCAATCCCTACTTCCATTTTATCCAATTTTTCAATCTCAGAAAAACTTGGCTAGTATCAATGAAACTTACATATTAACCCTATGGTTTTAAAAACTATTATATCATGCTTAATCGTCTCATCCTTGATAATCACTTTTGGTGTAGAATCTGCTACTTAGACCGGGTTTGCCATAGATTCACTCTTCCTCTTATTGCTAACTAGGGAATCCATACTTCCAACTTGGCCATCCATACTTTTAGTAAGGACTTTCACAAATGACTTTCTTTCCATGTTACCTAGATTTTATTCAAATGAATCCTTTAAATTCTCCTAAGATCTAGAACAAGAAGTAGCACTTTTTCCTTGATCACACTTTGCTTTCTACTTCCTGCTTCCTTGTTCACATTTCCTTTTCACTCCAAGCTCACACTCGCACTCACACTTGCATTTAATAGAACTCACTCTCAACGCATGCTCGTACTTGCTCTCACTTTTGGTTGCACTCACTCTTGGCTTGTGCTTGCACTTGCTTCTAGCTACACTCACTCCCTCCTCGCATTCAAACTCAAGTATCTAATTATTATTTCAACATGGATATATACAAAATTTCTTAAAGGAAAATATACGACCATAATTTCAGCATCACACACATACAAATTATTTTAAAGGAATTAAAAAACTAACATAAGAGGGGGTTAAATTATGACAATAGAACATTGTTGATAAGATTGATAGAATCTCCACTGCCGACTTCTATTGTTGCTATAGAGACAATGCTCAGTTAAGATAATTTCCTAAACACATTTGACGTTTCATAACAAAATTGATGTTGGCATGGGGTTTATATTTATCTAAGAAAAATCTAATATCTAAAATGGCCTAAAATTTGAAATTTTTAGGTGACTTCTTACACTTATTAAAACATGAAAGGAAAAAATCATTCGACATATCCCTACCTTATGAGGCAATAATAAAATCCTTAACAATATAAGAGTACAAAAATTATGTAGATATTAAATCACATATACTTTTCCACCCTATTAAGGCATACATCACCACAACCAACACACTTGTCCATTCAATTATTATATAGATTTAATAAAATTCATTAACAAAATTCTATCTTATAAGAAAATAAAAATATTTTACAAGTACAAATATTTTTAAAATCATTAAAAAATAGATAACAATAATCAATAAATATAAATGCTCATTAGTAAATTTATTTTTTTAATTAGTAAAAAGCTTAAGCTTTTTTCCCTATACATAAAAAAAAAGCAAAAGTTTTTTTTTTTAAATAAGGATAAACCAATCACTATATTCTTGTAGTTTCAATTTTGATATGTGAACTCATAAACAAAATCCATCCAACCTATATATATACCCCCTGTGAGGTGAGCGACTTGCTCATTTAGACAAGCGGCGGTAAACTTCTCTCTCCTCCACCACCATGGATGCCTTCAAGAATAACCCCTATCACCTGTTGTCGGATAATGCGACTGAGGCTAGTGGGGATATGCAACTTGACTCTTTTTAATGTTGTTTCTCTCCTGGAATGTGCGTGGGTTGACGAATCTTGTTTGTTGTTACATGGTTCGGGATGAGCTCACTACCTGTTCCAGTCTCTATGGTCATCCAGATTTTGTGTGTTTACAAGAAGTCAAAGTGGCAAGTTTTAATTTGCAATGTACTTGTTCTATGTTATGGCCTAATAGTTAGATTTATGCTACCAACCACAATCATGGTAGCGAAGGCGCTATCATTTTGCTTAATAATAGGTGGATGAGAAATCTTGTCACATGGGGTTTTGACCCCTCTCACCACACGGTTTGGATTCTACTCAAAGTTGGCAGTATTTCCTTTGGAATTATTAATATTTATGCCTCTAATGAGGTCCAAGATAGATGTGCACTGTGGAGATGGTGTGCTTTGTCCTTACCTACCGTAGTCTGGCTAATGTGTGGTGATTTTAATATGGTCAAGAAGCCTTATGATAAAATGGGCCAGCTCCCCAATAGGTGGGTCTCGAGAGAGCGACATGCTTGGTATTTTATGAAAAATAAACTGGGGGTCTTTGATCCCAATGATTATTTCTCTACGGGCCAGTTTCCTAATAATTTGTGGTTCACGTGGTCTAATTTTCAATCAAGCTTTTAAAGAGTTTTAAAAAGGTTGGACAGGGCTATGTTGTCTGACCAACGCAGGTTTTATTTTTCTCATCGGCTCCCTTCAGTCCCTTTTTTTGAAACCATTCCTGGTATGGTCTCGTCCAATCATTCCCTCATAATGTTCTCTGTTCATGTTTCCTCCACCCATAAATGGCCTACTCATGCTCATTGCTTTCTTAACACTTATTTATTGCAACATGAAACCATTGCTTGTCACATCCAAAGGATCTAGAACATTGTACCCAGACCCAATGGAGATTCAGGATGGATTGAGTGGTGGAATGATGCCATTTTTCATACCAATGCTCTACTTAGAAGCCTGGGGAAGAAGGTGGTGTAGCTGCATCGTTGCTCTAATACTGCTCTACGTAATGAGCTTTCTTAGGCCTCCTTCTGTCTTGAGGCCTCTCCTTTTGACTCTACCATTCAAGCCCATGTCGCTCAAATTCGACATGAGATCAAAGTGGCTAAAGTGTATGAGGCCAAAGGGGCTCAAATTAAATCTAGACTACATTGGCTCAAAGTGGGTGACCGTATTTCTAAAGAGTTTTTCTAGAGGCTTCGACCTCCACATCATTCCACTCAATTCAAAGATTTATTGGTTAATGGGGTTCACACCACCTCTTTTCTTGAGATAGCAACTGAATTTACACAACATTATTCTCATATTTTTGCTGCTCATCCGTACACCCCTGAACGATAATTAGCCCTTCAATGTTGCAAAGAGGTTATCCCAACTTGCCTCTCCTCAGCATAGCAGAATGAATGTGAACGATCCCTATCAGAGTAGGATCTTGTAGATGCCCTATTTCAAATGGTAGATGCGAAGGCCCTAGGGCTTGATGGCTTCCCCTACAAATTTTACAAAACTTGCTAGGATTTTGTTGGTCTTGACTTGCATAAAGTATATTTAGAAGCCCTGCAGTTTGGCTCCTTAGGTGCTATTATCAATAAGGGCAATATCAAGTTTATCCCAAAGTCCGGGGATCCAAAAATCATTACAAATTGGAGGCCAATAAATTTGCTTAATGTCAACTACAAGATCATTTCCAAAGCACTTGATTTGCAGATTAGGCCCTTGCTTCCCTCTATTGTAAGGCCTGAGCAAAATGGATTTATCCATAATTGGTATATTTTGGACAACATTCTCGCTATTTGGGAAGGGATGGAATGGGCTCGTAGGTCCAGTCAATAGGCCCTCATCCACAACCCTGACTTTGAAAAGGCTTATGATCAAATTGAGTGGGTTTTAATTCTTTCCATGTTGGAAGCACTTGGATTTGCTCCTCAGTTTATTTCCTCTATTAAAATACTTTTTCAGGATGCATCAACTGTGCTTTCTCTCAACGAGTTTCAAACTAACACTATTGGCTTACATATGTCAATAAGGCAGGTTTGTCCTTTAGCCCCCTCACTATTCATTTTAGCAATAGAAGCAATTGGTTATCTTTTGGCTCATTGTGCTTCTCTTGGGATGCTTCGAGGTATTTCCCTTCCTAGAAATGTTGGTCAACTCATTAACGACCATTTTGCTAATGATTCCTTTCTTACTTTGAATGAGGATGAACAATCCCTTTCTAAAGCTCTGTCTTGTCTTGATATTTTTTGCAAAGCCTCCAAGTCTAATATCCAATGGAGAAAAACCTCATGTTACAAGCAATCCCTACAACCTCTTCCCCACTTGCTTCAGCATGTGCAGTGGAGTTGGATTCAACTTGGAGAAGTCTTCAAATTCTTGGGCATTCATTCTGCATTTCAAGGCTCTCCATCCCAATTATGGTCTCATGTCATCAACAAAGTAGAAAGTAGGATAGAATATTGGAATGCTAAGAAGCTGTCTCTTGCTGGAAAATTTCAAATTTGCTCAAAAGTGTTGGCTTCCATGCATGTTTATTACTCATCTTGTAGGGTCCCTTCCCAAGCTTGTTACAAACGGCTTGAAAAATTATTGCAGGATTTTATGTGGTCTAGTGGGTCTGAACGGAAGGGCTTTCACAAAGTGGCTTGGGATATTTGTTGTCTCCCACGACAAGTAGGGGTATGGGTTTGCTGGATTGTAAGTGTCAAGGGTTAGCCCTCTATGCTAAATGGATTGTGTGAGCTCTCAAAGGACCTGAAGCATGAAATTTTTTTATCAGACATTGCATCTCGGTTGGGCTTCCCCTCAACCGTTAAGCTTGGGTAGGAATGGATTTGCCCTCTCTAGTGTTAGCCCCAGTTTTTATTAAAATCCCTGACTCCTTTGTCATCAAAAATATATGGAAGGCTTGGCAACAATTAAACCCTTGGATTATTTGGAAGGGGGTCCATTCACATAAAGGCATTTCCATTAATATTCTCAATGTCTGGTGGTCCCTTGTATTCAAGCTTTAGGGTAAGTCGTTGGGTCAAGTTCCCTGGGCCCATGCCTAGATTTTTTTTAAGCGGGGCATTACCGCCATTGCAGATTTTTACTCCAAGGAAAACAGAGACTGGATTCCTTAGAATGATTTTAAAAGGATGTTTCACTTGTCCAACACTGACAAGGCTACGTATGATGTTGTTATGGACCATACACCTTTCTCCTTATGGTAGAAATTAGGTGTTAGATTCTAGAAACCCTGGTGGAAAGATTGTGTCTGGTATAAGAGCACTTCTTTTTTTAGCTACAAAGCAAGACATTGTTATGACTGGCTTACGCCAATTGCACCCACGGTGCCCAAACTCACTGTCAAATGGGACCTTCTCTCATCACCCTCTAGGTGGAAAACCAAATTTCATTCAACTTGGACGTCTTATCTAGAGCCAAAGAAAGCTTTTTTTGCCTGGAGCTTACTGTATCAGGGTTTACCTCTTGGCCATAGACTTTCTTATATGGGGGTGCCTGAGCCCTGATGCCCATTTTTTCAATAACTAGAGTCTTGTATGCATCTTTTCTGGGCATGTAGATGGGCTAGTCTCACTTGGAGTTGGGTGGGTTCTTTCTTTATCCCGTTTATGTCCCTACAAATTTCTTGGCATCATGTCCTTCTATGTGATCCCATTCAATTTTCTCTCCCATTGAGGCAAGTGTGGTAAATCTTCAGATTTAGCCTTCTATTTCACAATTGGAAATCTAGAAACAAGATTATTTTCAAGCAGGTTGGTCCGTCTCAGGATTTATCATTTGCTGACAAGTTTGAAATTTTTCATGATGTGTGGTTTCAAATTTGTGACCAGGATAAAAAGGTGGCTATGGAGCTAGACCATTTGTAGGTTTTACTAAAATACTAGGGCGACACCCCTTGTGTTGTGATTAGGGAGGCCCCTGATCGTTCACCTCCTCACCCAACTAGATATCATTCACATCGATGCCCTAATTATGCACGGTGTTAGCCTCCTCAAAGCAGATCCCATGACTATGGAGGCCCGTTGTAGTAGATGGATATGTACACCTCCCAACATTCTATGCATGTGATCACTCCACAATCTGTGCCTGTTCCTAATGATGGTTGGGGGTTTCAGGCTACCACGAGCATATTTCTAGCTGGTCCCATCCTTCTTCTCCAATTAATCATGCTTTAGGCTGGGGTGAGGAGCGCTTTGATGGGTGGGAGAAACCACCCACTTCAAATAGACAAGGCCCTGTCTACCACACACCCCCTTCTTTAAAAACCTTTCTGGTTGTAGAATGTTTCTAGTTTGTTGTTGATGGTCGTGGTGCCCGTGTGGTGCAGTTTGTTTTTCTTTATCTGCTATTAAGATAAGTTAGTGGCATTCAGGGTGTGATTTTTTCTCCACCCACACTTTTTTTTGGTTGTAAAGGACTTTTATTTTTATAATTAAAATGGCCTTTCATAAAAAAAAATATATTATGATTATGTTTTATTTTTTATTGTTTCCCACATGGGTGCAAGTTAAGACCAAACATCATCAGTACAGTTGCACTATAATAATAACCAACTTATTACCAATATTATTAAAGTAACTTGATATAATTTGAGTGGGCATAATGATGAGGAGGTCTATTTTCGAATCTAAAAAAGGTAGGGTTGTACATCATGCTTCATGTTAGGTTCACCAAAATGTTTATGAGAAAAAGTAGATATCTCATACAATTATTCAAATTAATACAAGACAAAACAAAAATACTTAAACTAAGACAATAATACAGTAAGTTAATAATAAATAGCTAAAAAGTGTCTCACTCTAAGCATAAATAAAATGGATTATTTTAAGTAACTTACATTAAGGATTTCCACAAAATGTAAATGTTGGTGTTAACCCTAGTGCAATAATATAATTAATTAACACTTAGGAAATCAAAGACCAAATCAACTCATGATAAGCATAATAAAAATTTGACTTCTATTTCAAATTTCTTATAACATCACCATAGTAAACAAGGAGATATCACACCTACGATGTTTACAAAGGGTTTATTTTACCTTGGAATCTTATCCTCAAATGACAATCAGTGATCTTTGGCTATAAATCATGGTTGAGCATCTTGTCCTTCTCTATGGAAGCTAGTGAACTATTGATCAATGGCTTTGATTTTACTTACAAGGATGAGAAAGAGAGAGAGAGCAAAAGATTACATGAAGCAAAAGCAACAAAAATATAATTTTGAGAGCAATGTTGGCATAAAAAATATTTTTTAGATATTGATAATTATTTAATGAGTTTTTTGACAATTTGGTGAGAAATTGAGGAGGTGAAAGGAGTATTTATAGCAAATAACTCTCCCTTCAGAGTCAAAAATTGATTTTCTTCCTTATTAAGGCCACCATAAAATCATAACTATCAATCTAAACAACATGTTGTTTAAAACCTAGATGAAAAAACATGCTAGAATCATGACCATGCATAAAAACCCCTAAATTTAATTGGATAACCAAGCTCCCCACTTAAAGTGGTAGTCTTCACACTATCATTTTTTAGGATGCATGCTTTAGGAGATGTGTGTCAAAAAATCCTTTAATCATGATTATATCCTTAATTTTGGATTTAAAAGAAGTTAGGAGGCAAAAACATTATGAAAGATGATAAAAAAGTACCAATTGTGTGAAGAAAGAGAACCAAAACCATCAACCAACATGGGTTGCTATCATCCTACCCAAGGACTAACTAAGACAATAACACAATAAAATAATAATCAATAGTTATAAATTAATTTTAATCTAAGCACAAATAGAAATGATCATTCCAAATTAACCTACACTAAGGTTATCCATAAAGTGCAAATGCTAGGGCTAATATTAATATTGTAAAATAATTACTTAACGCCTAGGGCATCAAGGACCAAATCACCTCATAATAAGCATAATAAAATTCTCACTCCTATTTCAACTTGCTTGCAATGTCATCATATTAAATAAGGAGAGATCAGACCTAGGATGTTCACAAAGGGTTTATTCTACCTTGGAATCTAGTCCTCAAAATGATAATTAGTGACCTTTGGCTACAAATCCTCGTAAAGCATCCTATCCTCCTTCATGGAAGGTTATGAAATAGTGGTCAATTACTTTAGTTTTACTTGCAAGGATGCGAAAGAGAGAGAGAGAGAGAGAGAGAGAGAGAGAGAGAGAGAGAGAGAGAGAGAGAGAGAGAGAGAGAGAGAGAGTTAAAATAGTTTATAATTATTTGGTGAGAAAATGAGGAGTTAAACGGGGTATTTATAGCAGATAACTCTTCCTTTGGAACTGATGATTGATTTTCTCCCTTTTTGTGGTCATAAAGTGATAACAATAGAGGTATTATTTTGAGAGTAATGTTAGCATTAAAAATAGTTTATAATTATTTGGTGAGAAAATGAGGAGTTAAACGGGGTATTTATAGCAGATAACTCTTCCTTTGGAACTGATGATTGATTTTCTCCCTTTTTGTGGTCATAAAGTCATAAAAATTGGTCCAAACGATGCATTGTTTACACCCTATATGTAAGAATGTGCTAAAAGTATGATCGTGCAATAAAAACCCTAAAATTAATTAGATGATCAAGATTTCTACTTAGAGTGGTGGTCTTGGCATTACCAATTTTAGGATATGCGCTTTGGGGGATTCATGTCAAAACATCCGTTTGACTATGAATCTTGATAGAGTTTCTTATGCTCCCCTATGGAAGATAGAAAACTAGTAGTTAATGGCTTTGGTTGTACTTGCAAGGATAAGAGAGAGATAGAGAGAGAGTGAAAATGTGTGTGATGCGAGAGTAATAGAGGCAAAGAGAACTTAAAAATAGAGTTAGCAAGAGCATAAAATGTTTCATAGTGATTTGATGAATGTATGTTCTTAGTATAGTAGATAAAAAGGGAGAAATCAATTGTTGACTTTAAAAGAGGAGTTATCTATTATATATACCCCTTTCATCTCATTTTTTCACAATTCATTTAGTTATCAAAAACCATTCATTTAACTATAAAAACAAACATTCACTTCTTGATTTACTAACATTGCTTTCATGTTGTTTGCCTTTATTGCTTCCGCATCACATACCCTATTTTGTTTGCTTTCTCTCTCTTGTTCGTACAATTACAACCAAAGTCATTGACCATTAGTTTGTTGCCTACCACAGAGGAGGACGAGATGCTCTTCGGGGATTTACAACTAAAGGTCATTGATTGTCATTTGAAGATTGGATTTCAAGGTAGGTCAAACCCTTTGTAAACATCCTAAGCATGATCTCTCCCTATTTACTATGGTGACATTGCAAGCAAGATAGTGCAAAATTAATCTTCTTTATTTTTTGAATAATATAGTCCTTAATGTCCAAAGTATCAAATAGTTATTTTCACTACATTAAGGTTAATCTTAACTCATTACCATTTTGTAGATAATTTTAATATAATTTAATTTTGAATATTTTATTTTGTTTATGCTTAAAATAATTAATGACATTTACAATTAATTTATGTATATAAAATATTTTATAATAATCTATAATAATCTTCTCATAATTTATGTATATAAAATCTTTTATAATAATCTATAATAATCTTCTCATAATTTATGTATATAAAATCTTTATAATAATCTATAATAATCTTCTCATACATCCTTTGTAGGAATCTTCCTACATACGAGGTTATAACCTATGGAGTGAGTTTAAAGAGTTAAGAATTAAAATAAACAAATAAAGTAGGTCTAATAGTTAATATTGTAGAACGCTATTTTATAGAAATTGAATGAGTTTAACAATTAAAATTAATAAAAATTTAAATAAATTTAATAATTAGAATTTTAAATTTTTGGATGATTAGACTTCATCTTTATCTAAAAATTTTTGTATGAAAAAACAGAGAGGTCCATTGCATCCCAATTTCATTGCATCTTCCCGGTGCTTTCGTAGTACATTTTCTCCCAGAAAATTCTTCCTCGGTGGTATACGCTTTTGCTTTCGGGGAAACTACAGGGGAAACTACGGCGATGCTTTCACTGACTTGCCCTGACCCTTCACTCTTCACCCTTCCACAATCCAAACAATATAAATATATTACATAACATCGAGTTCATACAGAGGAACTGCAAAACAATATGAAGACCTCGGCGTTTGCTCCACCTTTATCACGGAATCGCCGCCTGGCCCCTTCATTCATCAGCCTTGAACATAGCCTTCCTGTAATGACCTTCATTACCCTGGTCTTTCAACTTTGGGTGTTCGACTCTATCTTGGCTTCTCCTTCATCTTCTCCTTGTCGAGTTCTGCGCTTGTGTGTCGCTGCCGTGGCCTGCATATTCACGCTTATGAGTCTTCTCCTTCACTTTACGGAAGAAGAAACAGAGGAGCAGAAGAGGGAAAACATTGCGGACATGGAAAGCCTCGACAATATATGGCCACAGTTAAAGAGAGTGTATAATCCTATCTTGAGGATTTAAATTTTGAACTGTTATAAGATGTCAGATGGAGTTTATGTCTTATATTATGAATGTAAGTAGGATACAAGTTTCTTTATAGTAGATGTGCATAAATGTTTATGTCTTAAGAGATTTGAACCAGGGGTCTCGAAAGTTTTAACTATTCATATATTCTCCATATATTCTCCAACTCTTTTACATGAACAGATAATTGTTATAATTTATTATTATGTAATATAAATAAAAATCACTTCAATCCCATTAAACTAATTAAAAATAATAATATTAAAAAAGTTACCAAATCAATAATATATCATATACAATATTTATATCTAGATTTTTGGATAAGCTTTAAATTCTTAACCCTATTTCTAAATTTATTTTGTGGGTGGCTGCCCCACCTTATACAAACAATTTTTTTTTTTTTTTAATTTAAAATATAATTTAAAATGTTACATGTGATTAAAAAAATAAATACTTTAGTGTTTTAGAATCTAGTAATATTATATTTCAATTTAATTTAGTGTTTTGGAATCTAGTAAAATTATATTTCAATTTAATTTAGTGTTTTAGAATCTAGTAAAATTATATTTCAATTGAAGAAGGCGAGCTTTAGATTATTTGATATTATAACTTGTAAGTCATCAATTTAAAATATAACTTTTTAAAGCTTAATAAAACGTGATTGGCATCTTGAGTACGTCATTTGTTAGGCGGTTATGCTTTGCATTATCATTTATTATGCTCAGATAAAATGGCTATTACTTTCAGGTTTTTTTTTGACAATTAACCATTTTTATCCTAGAGTGTACCTTTTCTTTAAGCAATGTTGCTTTGTAACCATCCAAATATTTTAGACGTTGACATCATCCGTTGTGCTAAGAATCTTCGGTCTGGGTTGCCATTTCACTTTACCTTTCTCTCTCAGCTTCCTTTTGTTCTCCTTGTATGATTTTCATTATGTCAAAAAATTTAAAGGTATGGGCTGAAGTCGTCGCTGAGGAAGTTCTAGCAATTTTTTTTTTTTTTGTCTTCCACATGGTTTCTAGATAAAAGGCTTTTGATCAAAACCCAAGGCTTTGACTTTATGCTAGTTCAAAACTTTTGGAGGCTTATGTTGACGTTATTATAAGAAAACTTTGGCTTGCTTTTGGGCTCAAACAATCTTCGCTTTGCGATCTTTTTGCCTTGTTAGAATTTTGGAGCATGCTATTGATGTTAGTGCAAAAAAGTTTCAATTACTTAGACTTTGTAAGTCCAACAAAGCTTAGTGCAAGCAAAAGCTTTGGACTTAGGAGTGTTAAAGGATTTTAATAGTTTAGACATACTCCTATGGGCTTCAAAAAAAAAAGGGGCTTGAAAGAATGATAAGTCCAAAATGGTTGTTCAAGCTTTTTAAGAAAAGAATTTGTAAGTTTGGAACTATGAATGTAGAAAAAAAAAAAAAAAAAAAAATTTAAAGAATTTGACTATATTATTGGTGTCTTTGGAAGTGTTGCTTGTCAAATTTTTAAATCCAGATAGTACTATCCTTAGGTTGCAAGTCTTTTGCCAATCCGCTATCTTCTTCTAATGTAGGGTCCTTTTCTTTCTTAGTGCTAGTTTTAGTATCTTGACCTTGTAGGTCTAAAAGTTGTTTGATTGCATCTCATTCTTGCTGTGTTGGGACTTGAAATATTTATACCTTTTCATGAATTAATGCTAAGTCATAGGCTTTTTTGTACGAAGGGGTTTGATAATACCTTCCTAATTCTACTACCCGAGTGTGTAGTGCAACTAGCTTATTTGGAAAATAAAAAAAATTCTTCATCAAAATTCTCTAACCAATCCAAAAACTTAGTCTAATATTCAACTATCTTATCATAAATATTCTTCAACTCATAAAATGAATAAGTATGACCATCAAATCGCTAGAAGGATGGGAGTCCAGTTATAATGATTTCATTTGTTCTATTCAGAGATTTGTTCCCAATGTTGATGAGTGAATTGAGGACCTTTTATCCTTGTTTGATTGTTTTCTCTCGTTTAGTAATTTTTATCACCATCTTGTATATTACTACCCTATTCCTAATTGAAGAAATTTGTTGACCAGGGACCTTATTCAATTCATTAATGATGGCTTGGGCTTATTGGCCCTTCTCAGTTATACTATTCTATGTGACAGTGAAGTCACCTCATGCTTCTTTGGTAGTTATCCAACAATAATCAATAAATTTCATAACCAAATACAAGCTCTTAGTAGCTTAAGTAATTTAACCCTAGTCTATTTTATTCTTCAACATATATTTATGGAGATTTAGGAGGCCTAGATTTATTATTTGGAATGGCAAGTTCTTATTGCAAGTCCTATACTTTCTTCTATAGAGTCCTTAACCTGTTTTTCCTGTAGTTGTGTCAACTTTGGCACCTCATTGAGACTCTGTTGCAACTATTGAGCTTGATTTCTTAATATTTTTACACCTATCTTCTCCATTTCAAGAGCCCTTGCCAACTACTTCATCCTTTCTTTTTCTTTATAAAGTTTAACCATTGTTTGGATTCCTTCAATGTATAGCACGTCAACTAATATGTATGTCAACTGAGCCTTATACCTAGTCTATTTTATTCTTTGACATATATTTATGGAGATCTAGGAGGTCTAGATTTATTGTTTTGGAATGGGAAGTGCTTGTTGCAAGTCCTATACTTAATTCTATAGAGTCATATTTTCAACGTCTTTTACCTGTAGTTGTGTCAACATTGGCACCTCACTGAGACTCTATTGCAGCTTTTGAGCTTAATTTCTTGATATTTTTGCACCTATCTTCTCCATTTCAATATCCCTTGCAAACTGCTTCATATTTTCTTTTTCTTTGCGATATTTAACCATTATTTGGATTCCATCAATGTATAGCACATCAACTGACATTTATGCCAACTGAGCCTTATCCCTTATTGTCACTTTATTTGTGTCTATGATATGTGTGACAATTTGATAGTCAGCTTCAATCAATTGAGAAGCTACCTTAGACACAATAGGGTTTATAGTTATCAAAATATATTACCTCTACTTAGGGTCCAACATATTCAATACTCTTGTTAGTGTTGTCTCTAGCTTCTTTCTTCTACTTCCTTTAAGAAAGCCAAGCTTGTGCAGTAGATTTTACTTGTTGGAATTGATTTTGAATTGTAGATACTAGAATATTGGTGAAGGAAGAATGCAATAGAGGATGGGAGGGTCCAAAAGGTATTGAGGATGTGAGAGGGATAGTTTGAAAAGCTCCATAGAATGAGGGATTTTGAGAGGCATCCGGATTTTAGAAAGTAGGTGGAGGTGCAGAAGTGGTAATGGTTTTAGGAGGTGACCCAAAAGGTTCCTTTAGTGACAGAGGTGAATGAGGTAAAGTCAATATTCCTAATTCTTGTATGGTAGCTCTTGGCTCCTTGATCACCCTCTAATCCAGGATACCAACCTATCATCGGTAGAACCTCTTACTCGTAGACTTGGATGGTCTAAAGTAGAGAATTTTATTACAAGTGTGGGGGTAGGAGAATATGGAAATCAATTCCCACCTCTAACTGTAGTAGGGAGGAAGCTAATGCTTGAGTCACCATCACAAATTTACTCAAGATCCAAGTTTTAAAAACTCATGAAACTGAGGACTCTCTCATTTGAAAAGGAGAAAGTGAGGGCTCATTTTCAGTCAAGTCAGCCTACCTCTTCACCGAATCTAACTCTTCTCAATGGTATCTTCCTGCTAAAGTTTGGATGAAGAATATGACCCCTAAAGTAAATATATTTTATTGGTTGGTCATACATAATAGATGTCTCACTCTTAAGAATCTCCACAGGAGGGGTATGAGTTTACCCAATAGGTGTTATCTCTACGAGGCTACTAAAGAATCGTGTCTCCACATGTTTTTTCCTTGTCCCTTCTCCACTATATTGGTAGCCCATATTTTTTCGTACTTAGAAGTTCATTGGATCTTGTCATATTCTATTTTAGAGGTATATTTGTAGTGGAATTTACCTTTTCAATCTCCCCGCTTGATCAAATTCTAGACCTTCTTGCTCCCCCATTTATTTTGGAGTATTTGGTGGGAGCGTAATCAAAGAGCCTTCAATAACTCAAAACATGATCTTGAATCTATTTTTAGTAAAGTGATTGGAGCATCTATGGAGAAAGTGACCTCTTGTTTCTTGGATCTGCATGGTGGGCTCCTTGATGAAGCCTCGGTAGAGCTCAAGTTTGGTTTTCCTCATAAAAATATATCTAATGACCATCATCCTCCCTCTTTGAGATCCTCAATTTTTTGATCCCCTCCCCTTGCAAGTTGGATTAACCTCAACTTCAACGGTGCTTCTAAGGGGAACCCGAGCCTTACTGCGATAGGTGGTGTTCTTAAAAATGATAAAGAGGATCTGCTAGGTGTCTTTGCCAAAAGTATTTCAATCTAGACCTCCCACTTTGCGAAAGCTAAAGCACTCCTTCAAGGCCTCTTATTGGTGGAATCCTTGGGTTTTAATAAAGTTATAGTGGAGGGGGATTCATTAAATATTGTTAATATATTAAAGAAGTCTTACACCCTGCACTGGACGATAGCAAATATCATGGCAAAAGCAGTCATAAATTTTCACTCGATATTGAAGGCTCAAATTCAGCATAATTTTTGTGAAGGAAACAAAGTAGTGAACCTTATGGTAAATATTGGGCTATCACAACAAGGCCTTACAGTTTGGATGACAAAATTTCCCCAGTCTTCAAAATTTAATTATGGGTGATCATGGTTAGGCATGGGCATTGGTTATAGGAGTTTAGAAGGTCGAGGATTTCCTATGCTTTTTTAAGTCTCTTGTTTTTCAATGTTTTCCTACTGGTAGGGATTTTGTGCCATCTATAGGTACCTCATGTATAGCAGGTTCCAGTTGACTGAAAACCTTGTCTTCTCAAGGTATCACGCTATTTTTTGGTGGTATACGTGGATGTGTTCCTTCAACATGTAGGGTCTTCCTAGAGGGAAATAAACTTCTCTATTGTATCTTATGATCTCCCTTTGGGTATTGCAGCCAGATTTTCCCCACTTTGTTTTTCTTCTGGAGAGTTTAGTATTGGGTTTATATATGAATATGTTTTTTTTTTTCTTAAGGATTGTTTTTTCTGATAATGATGCATTGTCTCTTGCTCTTTCTCAGTCCCATATGTATTAGGTTTTGGGATCCTTTGAAACCCCTTCTCTTATCTAATAAAAAAAAATTGTAACTTTGAAATAATGTTGGTTAAGGTATTCTATATATACCACATATTCTCCAAGGGTACATATAACACATTTTTAGCATCCTGCTCTAAGAAATTCAAGTAAAAACAACCATAAAAATATTAAACATCTAATGTTCTCTCTACATATTTTTAAGGACTTTCTTATAGCAAACTCTAGGAAGACGAGACTCCAGAAGATGATCCAAAGAGAAGCTAAAAATTCCATAGAAGCCTTGATTTAGAAGAAAAAGCCACAAAAACCTTGATCCAGAAGAAAATTCCAAAGAAGCCTTGATACAAAATAATAAAAGGCTAGAGAAGCCTTGTTCTAGAAAAGAAGGCCATAGAAGCCTTAATTCTAAAGAAATATTTGAGAAGAATTCCTGATTTAGAAGAAAAGTTCTTGATTTAGAAGAAGACTCCATAGAAGGGTCCATGAAATAGGAGATTGGTGATCTCCATTAAATCCTGCAGATTGCAAAATAAAACAAGGACCAGCAAAGATCCACTTCTAGAATCCAAAAGCAGTAGATTTTAGATATCCGAGAAGAAGATCTCATCACCAACACTTTTAAAAGTAGAATGTTGAAGAAAATGTCTCAATTGGAAGACTAGAGAAGTTGTAAGATAGAAGACCTTGGAGAGGTCTCAAGGAATAAAAGAAGAAGGTTTGGAGAGCCTTATTGCAGAGCTCATAGAAGCATTATCAAAAGAGTTCCTAGGAGAACTCATTGAAGAAATCCACTATCAAGGAGAAGTTTTTTATGGTGAAGGACTTGGGACAATTTTTTCCATCTAACAATAAACCCAAGAGAAGAAGAATTTGGTAAGGAGTACCAAATCCAAAAGCAAAATCCAGTGATGACCTCAAGATATTCAAAATCTTGAGAAGAAGAAGATATTGTTTGAAGTCAAAATTCGACAAGGAGATTGAAGGAAGATTCAAACATAAGAAGCCTACCAAATCCAGGATATTTGGAGATTGCATCTCACAGGAAGAAGGCACAATTTAGAGAAAAGAGTTATCTAAATATACAATAGAATATTTAAGATCACTAGAAGGATCAAGCCACTAAACCCTAGGCTCAAGATAGAAAGTTCAAGACCATAGTTTGGTGAAGCAATAAGTTGTTCTGGATAGCCAACAAGAAGCTACAAATTCATCCATTACAAGGCAACAACTTGGTGAATCAAAACACCAATATCTACATCTACTACAAAATCCACTAAAGGTAAGCAACTAGGTTGTAATTAGTTGAACTTCAAATTAGGGCTCATTATCAAATATCATTAACCACCATGTTTGGATTAAATTTGCAAGAAGAAGGGCTCATATTATAGTCTTCAAGAAAGTGCAAAAAGAAGAGTTCATTTTAAGGATATATTTGCACATTAAATAGGAGTTGGATATTTTTTGAAAGAAAGAAAATTATCACCTACCTATTAATCTATCTAGAAAGCAATATTACTACATCCTACAACATTGATTGTAGTGAAATTATAGAATATTCATTAAGGATTCTTTTCAGATTACTCTTAAAAATTTGTAGAGATTATTAAGTGCATTAGAATTCATTTTGAGAGTTTACTTATAGGATCAATAAGGAGAGATTATTGTTACCATTAAAAGTGCATTATTAATCCGTTAAGCACTATACTAGTTGATCTTTAAACTAGCTACTCTCAATTAGTTTATGTTTTTAAAGGCATAAAACTAGCACAAAATCTGTAGCATTTTGTGGCCAAAAGAAGCCATCAATACAAATAAAAAGGTGAATAAGGAATCCACCATTAAAGTCCTTGAAGGAATTCTCAAATCGAGACTTGGTGAGTCTCAAGATTCAAGGAAAATAAAAGGATTTCATCTAAGTAAAAAGTGCAAAAATCCTTAAGAATCAACATTAGATTGGATTAACTCTCATTAAAATATCCAAGTAAGAAAGAAACTACCTCATCAAAATCAAGAAATTATTTTAGAAAAGTCCTTTATATTGGTGCAAATATAACTATTACAAAGCACCTCTTTTGTTCCTTCAAAAGGACAAAAGCATTTCTATTTACAGGTAGCAGCATGACCATCATATTCAACAAGTAGTAGGGTAGAGTTTGAGCAAGAGGAAAGAGCTACAAAAGAGTGCATACTTCGTAGAAATCAAGGTGTTTAAGAACACCGTTTCTCCACATCCAATCCAACCATAGAAGCAAGTGTATTACTTGTAGAATTGAAGCCATTACAAAAGACTATTATCATTCAATATTACGTAGAGAAAAATGGTTTACAAAAGGATATCATCTACTTCGGATAGCACTATCAAGCTAAGTAAAAAAGGGTTGTTTCAAAAGCTACAAAACAATGCCATCAATCGGTTGTTACAAAGGATACACAAATAACATACTACAAGCATCAAGATAGAAAGAGAAAAGTGCTATACCCAAGGCCATTACTTGGAGGTAACGGCCAGTAGAAAGAAGCACAAAAGCTTCCACAAAACCATAATTAGGAATGCCATAGAACCGTGGAGTATTACAGCTAGAGCCATCCATTACCCTCATAAATACAACATGTGAATATAGAAGAGGAGATGCTTACATTTCAAGAAACATAGCAAGCCAACATATAATACAAAGATATAGGGCTACAATGCTCATCCTTGGAGCGTTATAAGAAATTCTACATGCACAAGTCATGAGTTCCACTTGGCACAAGAGTTCTAAGTGCTCAACGTTCATGAATAATCTAGTGCTCACCTAAAAGGAGTTACAATTCATTGGAGGTTACCACCAAACTTATCATTGCATACAGATACGTTGGAACACCAACATCTATTCAGTAATGCTCAGGTAACACTTGTTCACAATTCGCAAGGCAACAATCCTATTTAAGGTGCCCATTTTGGAGAAGGAGATAGTTTGAGGTCAATAGGAAGTCAAGCATTGAATGTTATGAAGCATGATCATAGGAAGGAGGCTAATTCAAGCCTGTGCACCATTCAAAGGTGTAAGCAAGCATTACAATAACTATCATAAACTAGCCATACCAGTGTTCTAATTTGGATGATATTCAACGTAAGCCAACCATTCATTTAAGGAATAAATCAGTGCCATACATGGATGAGAGAAGTGCGACTCAAGGAAGAAACTGACAATTGGTCAAAGAGGGCATTGACTACCCATAAGTACCATAAATTTAGAAGGTTTAAATAAGCCACCTCACAGTGCCAAAGGAAGATAATCCGAGGGATTATTAAGGTAAAGTTTGATATTACTTATTGCTTGCTATAAACTAAAGATATATTGGAGTTATAAGGATACATTATATTTACTATTGCAAATCATTCACTTAGCATTAGTAATATATTAAGCAAGCAAATTTAAAAAATATTTATATTTGCAAATAATAAAGTAGGAAGAATAAGGATTTCAACTTGGAAATTAAATATCCATTATTAAAAATATTATTGTTTTCTAATATTCCAAATTAGGGAGTTATAAGGAATATTACACCAAATAAATTATTGGAATTTAGAAACATTAAAAATCAAATACCAAAGGCTATAAAAGGAGGTTCATTAAGGTATATCAAGAGTTGGAAATTAATTGGTATACTTGTCTCAAAAACATATTAAAGGGATAAAAGAAATCCAACCATTAGAACCTCATCAAATTAGAAAGTGCTTAAGTTCAATAGGAGTAATAAGGTGTAACAAAAGTTGATTTTGGTATTTACAAAACTTCACAAAATCAATCCAAAAGTGAACTACTAAAAGCACTTCATCATTCGTATAGCATATCCAAAAACACTATGGAGTCATAAGGTATTCTACAAAACTTGAAAAATTAAAGCATTCATCAAATTTTATCAAGTACTCAATCCATTTTGGAGTCATAAGTCTCTACAAGGATTTTATTAAATCAAATTCACTAGGGAGACATAAAGAAGCCTACAAAACTTAAGCTCTATAAAGGTTTTATCAAATAAAATTCATAAACTCTAAACTAGGGAGTTATAAGGTAGACCACTAAGATACAAGCTCTATAAAAGCACTTTATACTCTAATCCAGAGGGCTATAAGGATGTCTACCTCAAGTAATACAAAAAAAATATACATGAATAACCCCTTTATAAAGGAAAAAGCAAGTTTCATAAAAATTGAAATCATGAACCTACTTATAAAGGGTGAAGCATATTTAGATATTACCTCAAAAATGATTCATAGTGAAGCCTTAAATGATGACTTTGATACCATGGAACATTATCTACAATCTCGACTCAATGAAGTAATTGAGAATGGAAAGGATGACATTCTACTTTCCTTAGATTTTGTAAGCATATTGTATATGACATTACTTACATACAAATGCTACAAGAATGAAAATGCAAAACTAAAAGGATTGATAGAAGCTTATAAAAGGAAAATAGAACTAAGTGAATCATACTTAGAAAAGATATTTCAATCCTCATGCCATGTTGGCACCTCAAGTTCTACTAGTTCAATACCTTATATTAATGTGTTGAGAGGTTCAAATTTTTTGTACAAATTAAGGACAAAGAAGGAGAAACATATTTGCAAGATTCAAGTAACAAAATCAAAGGTAAAACTAAATAAGGAAAGAAATATGAACTAGATAAAGAAGAATTACAGTGCAAAATTCAATTTATGAAAGAACCTGATCAAGCCAAAGAGCATCCACAAGAAGAAGATCCATATTGAAGATTAAAATCTTCAATACCCAAATAATGTAATATAAGGGGGTGTTAGAGTTAGAGCATATTATATCATTTGGATCATGTAAATGTACCACCTTTGGTATATAGTTAGAGTAGGAGATTACTTTAGGGGAAGTTAGCTACTTACTTCAAGCAATGTAATAAATGCATAAATATCAATGTGCAAGGTGTCACCTTGTACAACTAGGTAAAGTGTTGGCCAAGGAATCTCTCTTCCTATATAAAGGGTCTCATAGTGATAGATTAATAGAGGTCAAGAGATGTATCAAGCATATCAATTGGTTTTGTAGTAGATAGTGGTAAAAATCATGTATGGAGTACAATGTAGTTATTTAGCTTGTATTAATGGAGTGAACATTACCTCCATACTGCATTGTATTTTCACCACTTTCTATTTATAGTTAATTTCAATCATATTGTAAAATTACTTTCTTTTATATTTTTTGCATCTTATTAGGACCTATAGATCTCTCCCACTGAAGATATCCTCAAAAGCTAACAATCATTTACCATTTTATTTGTTTCTAGAACAAAATAATAACTAGCATACCAAAAATTTCTTTGAGATAGGGTTGAAAATTAGTTATACAAGTTATAACTCAAGGAAGACTTTATATTTTTGGCTAACTACTTCCTTAGTCACGATTCTACTTCATTGGTGTAAAAGTGACTTGGTTTTCTTGATAAAATGCTTTAGGTATGAAAGGGAGAATGGTTCCAACAAAGTCATATATAAATATTTTAGGTAAAATAGAAAAGAGTACCCATCCATTAGCATCCCTTATAGTTCATGATTTTACATTGTAATATTCAACTACTTCAACTAGTTTTAGGTAGGCATGCACTCTTCTAGGCATGAATTATCTCACAGATTTCTAAGAACATCTACCATGATGACCCACTAAAATTTGTGGAGTTTTTTACTCTTTTGTGCTCTTTATATGCTTTGCCTTACCAATCAGTATGGGATCAAAAAAATTTCCCAAGCAGTCGACTAGCTTCTTAGATTCCATGACCATTGTCACAAAGCTTTGAAATAGGTTAAGTAGGTAACTGCTCTTGGATTCCACTCACCAAATTATTAAGTGCTTGAATATTTGAAAAAATTTGATGGGTACATTTGATAAGTATTTGTTAATTTTTAGTGCCACAAGAATATCAATGTGTAGATGCTTTGCATCATAATTCAAGTGTTTTTATCATAACAGGATTGCTTTTCCCAAAGATTTAATTCATGTGAGTGCCTTAATCTGATTTTTGCTTTATTGTCAATGCCTTCTTCATCCAATAGCCTTTTGAAAACCTAGATTTTATTTAAATTCTAAACTTTTATTATATTATATAACATCTATTTACACTATAATACAAATTTTAGCATCCTTTATCATGTTATATGCTTTAAATGTTGGACATTTGCTATAATTGGTAATTTATGAACTTTGATTGTGGTTACTTCAAAAAATTAAATCTTTGGGATTTAGTGATCTGATATAGGCTAGACCAAAGTGAGTCACACTTTGTATGCTTGTTGGGCTTGGCCCTATCTTCATCCTATTGCAGTACTAAGTCTTCAATTGTAATATCTTGTGAAGAGGTTTTTTTTGTCAAACTACAATTTAACTATCTTCTAATGTTATTGGAATTTATTATATGCTTTCTATATTTATTCTTCCAAAAGCAACAGCTCACCCGTTCTTACTTCCATAGGCTCCATAAATGGGCAATCCCATGTGCTTATTATCTTCATTGTTAAAATATATTTGTGTAATGAAAGTATAGTTCTTTTGCCATAAAACAGAGAGTATGGATATGCCTTCAATGCTCCTTTTGATGTATCTAGTTTTCTTAAAGTGCTTGGTCTAGCATCTGATGTTAGTTTCTCTGATTTATTGTTGTATGGTAAAAATAATATCTCATAATGGGTTTTTCTCTATGATATATAATACCTTAGTTTCTCAAGATATTTTATATGAGCAAATACCTATTTCATGATGAAAATATAGAAATCTTGATATTTTTGTAGCATATGACTAATGAAATCTATTGTATGCTCTTCTTAGTATTCCTTTTGTGTAAGAACGATAACTATGCTCTCATATACACCATACACATACAAGACAGAGTCCTTATCATAGTATGGATTTTCTAAAATTGGAGCTCTAGATATTGCATGCTTAATGTGCTTAAAAGTTCTTTTCCTTTCTTTTATCCAAATGAAAGGCACCTCTTTCTTCAATAACATAGTCATGGGCTTGACAATATAAGCAAAGTATGATATGGACTTTTAGACAAAGTTGATCTACCTAAAGAAATATTGCAAAGCCTTTTTGTTCATAAGTAGGGAAAATTATAGTATTGCCTTTACCCGATCCGGATTAATGTATAGTCCTTGATTTGAAATATGTCCCAAAATTTTTTCCTCAAGAACTATAGATATAGATTTCTTGGGACTAAAATAAAATTTGAACTCTTGACATTTTTTAAAGATCAAAATTAAATAATATAGATATTTATTCTTGTCATGAGAGAACAATGTCATATCATCTAGGTAGATGAGAATTATCTTGTTTACTAATTATCCAAAAGCAAGGCCCATAACTGTCTAGAAGGTAGCCTTAGTATTGGACATATCGAATAACATTATCTAATAAGTAATTGTTACCTAATTTGTTGTAAATTCTATTTTATATTGGTCTTCATAATTTACCTAAATTTGATTGAAACCAGAGAATCCATCCAATAGGGAATTTCTTTAAGCTCCAAACATTATTTGCAATATTTGATCTATTTTTGGTAGATGATAATTATCATTCAATGAAGTTGTATTTAAGTTTTGGAAGTCAAAGCATAACTAAGTATCACCACTTTTATTTTAGAATAGAATTATATTTTCCACCCACATGGAATGCTTGATGGGGTACATGATATTTACATTTAATAGCTTCAATATTTCTTGCTTCATTAGGGTTTCAATCTTAGGATTCACCAGTCTTTTCTCTTGTTGGAAAGGCTTGATATCTAGAAGTAGCTCAATGGTATGTTGAATCACTTGCTTATCATACACTTTATATGTCATAACTCAAAGCTATTACGTATTTAAATTCTTTGTAGAGTGCAATGAGGTCATATGTTTCCTTTTGAGTGTTGCTTGTATTGACCTTGATCATTTTTTAGACTCCATTTGGACTTCCTTGAATTTATTCTCATCAATATTCATCCTCTAGCTTGTCATGCAATCATTATTATCAAAGAGGCTTTCTAAAGTAGTCACACCCTTAGGGATATGATTATTATTTAGTTGTATAATATCCTCATTGTCAACAAGTATTTCCATATCTTTTAAATCATTTGCATATATAACTTCTTATGTTAAAAAATTTACTATATGCTCATCACTGACTGTAGACACCTAAAACACATCATATTGAGGAGAATACCTATATGGACTCATTTAAGGCTATATGACCCACCTTGGGCAGCCCTAGGGCTTAATAGTGGTTTCAACCACTCAAACAGGGAGAAATTTCCCTTTGTAACAGTAATCATCTTACCCCAAGACGAACCCCAATCTCGACCACCTCACCTTGAGATAACCCTAATCATGATAATCTCACACTGAGATGACTCGTAGTCATGACCATATTACCTCGATACGGCCACGCTAGAAGCAAGTTCCCATGCTACAATTCAAACAGTTACACACCAACTAAGCACAACAGTTTTTTGATAATGGTTTCTTGAATTAAACCATTTCTTGGCTTCTCTAGCAAGATTTTGACTCTAATTGGGAAGTCTATTTAAAGGCACTTAGCCTTCATTGAAAATATTGATGTTTTATGCATCGAAGTGCTATCGAATTGGAGATCAAGGAGTTTTCTAAAGGTTGAATATCAAATTCATACTTCTTACACCATTCAAAGCCCTTGCTTCAATGTTAAATCCCACCATTAAGGCATTTCTCATGAGTGCACCCTTAAATATCAATCACATAGATCAAACCTAGCATCACCTTGCATTGACCATAAGGAATTCGCTCACATTTTAGCGATTGTCTCACCAAGAGATGGCTCGCAAGCACAACCATCTCACCCGAGATGACCAGTAGGCTAGACCATCTTGCACAGAGATGACCTCTTGGGCTGAGATCCATTTCCCATTTTCTTGCCTTCATTAGATTTAGAAAAATTTCAATTATTGTTTACTATAGTTAGATTTTATTTTTATGCATTTGTTTGTCATATTTTAGCTTATTTATTGATTTCTTTATCATCATTATGGGCCTCATCTTGGAAGGCTCTTCATATGCTTTTGATGCTCTTTATATTTATTTGTGTGTAGATTACAAGTCTTTACAATGGAGTAAATAGCATAAAGATTCACACCTCACCATCATACATTGTGATAGTCACCAAAAAAACTATCAATAATCAATTTGTGAGATGCAAAAGAGATCATGCGAGATGCATCTTGGATTACTTTTCTTATTGTAAATTTGTATCAAATTGGTAGCAAATACCTCGAAGGGATCCTATTGTAACCTCTCTTGAAGGACATAGTTGATATTAATAAAAGGGCACCGTTGTTTCATTTCTTATTTTTTCATTATGGTCACATAATTTGCTATATAGTCTATTATTTATTTAATTGCATAGGTGTACGATCTCTTTTCAACATTTTTAGTGGCGATCATGGTGGGACCTTGTCCACATTTTACAATTTCATTGCTAATAACTATCTTTATTGGTATTTTTGAATTACAGGTACCACCATCCCTAATATATATGATCAATAAGTCCAATTGTCTCACCCCAAAATGGCTAGTAGGTGCCACCATCCCTCACAGATATGACCTCGGAGAAGAAACAACAGAGAAACAATAGCTACAGCAGACATAGGCTACACCTATGAGTTATTTTATCATTATTTTCCTATTTCCAGTAAAGAATATTAAAATTTTCATGCTTAAGTAGAGTAATTACAGATATTTCAATTTTACAATATTCTATTTGTGATCATTCTTAGGTCAGATAACCTTTGTTTGTGGTTGTCCCTATCCTAAATGGCCCTTGTTTCTAACCATCCTTGTATCATATGACCTCTTCTACAGATCATACCTCACAAAGATAACCTATGTTTAACTATTGTTGTGTCTTATTTCTTATTACCTGCTTAAAGGCTACTCATGTAGGGTTTTGCATCTGATAGATTTCTAAAATTAAAATGTTTATTATTTAGAAATCTAAATTTGAAACATTATTTTTTTTATGCATTAGTGAAAGATCATGGAATGCTTCTTGCCTTTACTTTATTTTACATAAAATAAATGAAATACCACACACCACATTAACGATTTGGACTTCATCCCCAACCGTTAATTGAGACCAAATATGGTGGGCTTCATCTCCATCCATTGGCTTGCACCCTAGTAACCTAATGGCCAAAATTGAGTGGCTTTTTGGAATTCATCACTATAAGGTCCCCTACTCTTGGGTTTACCTCGAGTGGGAAGGTTAACAAAGATATTTTACCATGGGGCTCTTTAAAATACTCAATGGACATAGTTTTCATTACTATGCATGCCTTAAACATGAGGGTTAAGGTAAAGTAAGGCTTCGTTGGTACCAGCTTAGACAACATGACACCTTTAAAGGGGTAATTTGTTCCCTTAATATTACCTTGAGCATAAATCCAATAGGAAACCACTTTTTGACGTTTGGGTTACACCCCCTGATAGGGGGATATGCTTAAACTAACTTTTAGTAGTTTTCTATTATGTTTACTCTTAGTTTTATAGAAATAAGGGTTCTCAACATCAAAACGCACAAAACAACTTAGGAATTCACAAAGAAAAATTAAAAAATATAATTACATTGTATACTTTATTTATTTATTTACTATTTATGTAATCAAATTCATGGTAACTACACGCAACCGAGATCAATCATGAGCTGACGATATGAAAAACTTACAAGGATGTATCGAACATCTCTGATTCAGTCTCGAGGACTTGGTCATTTCCAAATGCCATCTCGATATCCGTTGTAATGTTAACACCACCTATAGGGAATCAAACCTTCAATATATCCCAATACAAAAGGTATATTTAGATCCTCAATATTATTGAGAAGATGAACTTCTTGGTTGAAGTCGATCTCGTACCACTACTAGACATAACCTACCCATTGAGGGGTCTAGTAGGGTAGTGTCGTGGATTCACATCTCGAACTGATACATACACCACTCTGAGTATGAGTGATATTATACACCAACACCTAGCCTATATGAGTGGGACACTCTGCTAGATCGATCATGGATGAGCCAAAAATTCTCTCACCTAGATAGATACGACCCTCATTATCAAGATAGGAACATAACCTCATTCGCTCATATTTGTCTTGAAGATGAGGAAGAGGAAGACCCAAGATATCTTGGTTTTAACCATGAAGATTTCTCCATGCAAGCACGTTGTGCCTCTACACCATATAAGTATTAAGACTTGACATTCAAACTTGAACACCACGTTAACATAGCTTCCCTCGATCATGGGAAATAGGTAGTCAACCCTGTTGAACCCATAGAACAAGTGAAGTCCCTTCGAATTGATGAAAGGGATCATAGAAATAACTTGACTAACCCACTACCTAGACCAAAAATAAACCAAATACAGCTAGATAGCTTGCAAAAGAATCAGAATACCTAGATCATGTCAAGTTAGAACAACATAGGGTGCATTAACAATGGTTGCGTTAGCAATGTTTGCACCAAGAAAGATTACAAAAATAAGTGCATGAGGAAGTTTAGCATCTATATGTAGGAAATATACCAAAGGTGCATTGTACAACACCATGACTTACCTTCTAGGCCTAATCACCCTCCTCGTGTGCCCACACAAACTCAACGATCTCAACAATGTCAAAATCGTTAACCTTAGCACGAGGCCTATGAAGACCTAAAACCAGAATACAAGTACCAAGGGTATCCTAAGACACTCTATGAGGGCATAGATGATGATTATGTTCAAACATACCATCCTAAAAAAAACCTTCTACCTCCCCCTTTGTGGGCACCAATACAAGAAAATGAGATAATCTCATCTCAAGCCTACAAGGTGCTCACAGAGCAGATAAAGTCATTGTAAAAACAAGGGAAGAGCTATAAAAATCCTCATATTGCATCAGTTGTGCAACCAACCACTCCATCCCTCAGTACCATATCCTCCATATCCTAATCATTTCAAAATTCTGAGATTGGATAAATTCAAGGGGGATGAGGATGCACAAAAACATGTGACTGGATTCATGAACTTTTATTTCCAACTTCAAGATGGTGATGCCTTGTTGCTAAGGAATTTATTGATAACACTATCTAGCACAACCTTAGAGTGACACAACTATTTACCAAGGCATAGCATCTGTAGTTTTGAGTAGCTCATAAATACCTTCCTAGAACATTTTTCATTTGGCATTAAGAAGAAGCTAATTTGACTAACTTGTCTAAACTTAGACAATTTGATGGTAAAGTAGTCATAAAATATGATAATAGGTGAAGAAAGATGATGTCCAAATTGCCTTTCACTCTACTTATAACATAATTAACTTAAATTTTCATGAGAAGTTGTTCAAAATAGATTTTGCTTCTCCTACAAATGCAACAGTATCAAACATTCAAGGAGGCTTTGGCACAAGCCAAAGTCATAGAGGACATCAAAGTCCAAGAGGAGCACATTAAACTATGAAATAAGGAGTGGAACAAAAACCCTAGAGGCAACCAAACACAACAAATACCGACTTTGATCAATAAATTTATCCTAAATTTTCCTAGGCTTGAAAAGTAAGCAACATCCCAATAACCTAATTATCAGGCTCAACCTCCTCTCTCACAATACAATAACCAACATCAGTGAACTAAGGTATAAAATCAGCCATATCATCCATCACACAATTATACGCCATTGCTTGAGCCTTTGGCATTGCTCTTTATTCGATTGTGTGAGGCAAATGCTATCACCTTATTAGAGATTCATCTCGTAGACCCAAATCACCCAAAATCTAACGTGTATAGAGAGGATCTATACTATGTGTATCATCGAAAGAATGGCCATGATATTCAAGCCTGCTACACATTCAAAAGTGTAGTACAAGACATACTAGATAAAAATTAATTACAAATTGATAATCCTCTTGTCCCCAATAACCAATAAATGGATATTTTCAAATACCCCTTACCTACTCATGAGGTTAAGGAGGATTGAATAAGATAGGTAAACAAAGTCCATACGGCCCCACCTGGTCAAGGGTTTATAAGGATGATCAACATTGTGACAAGGAATCAAATATATGATCAAGTTGCGCCACCTGCAACTCTCGTTAACATTCCTTCTATGTCACAAACCTTGTTGTATAAAAATCCTATCCAAGGTCCACCACCTTAGCCGGTGGTGATGATTAGAAGTAATCTTACTCAAGTTCTATATACGATATATAATAAAATATCCATCTATGAGTTATTACAACAATCGCCAAGACATAAAAAAGCTCTGATGAATATTTTGAGATCAATTGAATTACAAACCCAATATCCTAATTCTTTTACTAATTTTGTGGGGCATATTCAAATATGTAAGGATCCCATTTTAACCTTTCAGGATCATGAGATCAATTGAATTACAAACCCAATATCCTAATTCTTTTACTAATTTTGTGGGGCATCAATTGAATTACAAACCCAATATCCTAATTCTTTTACTAATTTTGTGGGGCATATTCAAATATGTAAGGATCCCATTTTAACCTTTCAGGATCATGAGATCAAACCAGTGTCTACCAACATAGTTGATCCTCCATTACACATAATTGCATGAATAACTATGATTCCTTATAAGCAGGTGTTGATTGACATGGGTTCCTACATAAACATCATCACCACAACCGAATTAAACCATATCAGTCTTTCATCATCACATATTATGGCATCCACCTTCACTCTATGAGCATTCAATGATACTCTTTTCTCTACAATTGGTACAATAGTCCTCCCTATCCAGGTTGGGACTAAATCCACAAATAAAAACAAAAAATAACAATGAAAATAATATCTTAGAATATTAAGGGATTGAATATGTGATGAGGACATCTAGGACTTTGGGCATATTATTATTTTATTATTATTCACATGAGACTTCACATTAAGCTCATATTAGATTTTTGTTAAGTTATTAGGCTAAGTTAGTAAGTAGTTAGCCCAAGTTAGCTAATTGTTGGATTTGTGTTTTGTAATTTGTGTTATTTAAGCACTCATGAATAATACAAACCATTTCGATATGATTCCACATAAGTTGATATAAGAGAAATTAGATCCTACCCTATGAGGGGGAATTTCCCTTGTGGAAATTCCTCCTCCCACTCTGCAATTCAATTTCATAATTTATTGCAGAGTCAGGAAACTTAGTGTTTCATTGAGTTTCATAAAACCAATATTGATTTTACACTCCAAGGAAAGTGAACTCCACTTTAAAGGTCATATTGATTGTAGACGACACAATATACAAAATTATGTTAGGCATTTAAGAAAGCATGATCGATCGAATGCTATTATACATCGATTGATGTAAGATCGATGACAACTTCCTTGTGTCCAAGAGTATAGGAGTTGTGTTGCATACTGTGAAGGCAAACTACTTGAAATACGAGTTTCTTCAGCTCCCTCATCGATGAGATTGTATGGTTCTTAGTCTTGATGCCCTTAACATTTATTCCTTTGATGCTCTAATATGATCGTGGTCGTCTTGGGTACCTCTAAGACCCATAATCCTTGAATGGCCCTCTAGTTTCCTATATGCACTATCACAGCTACATTGCCATCACATGTAATCTTCATGACACACACTCAGGGTGATTTTTTTGCCTATTCTATTCTTATAGATAGAGATGCATAATTATTGTGATTATCCAAATACTTCATTACCACATCGTTGGCCATTTCAACATGCCCACATTGGCTACCTGGTTTTTAGCATTGATGTAAAAACCTCCTAATTTCTATTTTGGGACACAAGCTATCTTTGGTAAGTATATCCAAAATGGAGGTGATCACTTGTTGAGGTGGTTGAGATCTCCCGCATGCGTGGTTGTTGTGGTAGATGCTTTGATGGATTACACATCGTGGATGTGTAGTGGATCATTGAATATGGATAGTGTATTTGGGATTTCAACATTGGTTGTAGCCCTAGACGTTATCTGATATATCAGGTATGGTGTTTAACGCACCAGTTTGCATCAAACAAAAATGCTCTTTGGCCTCCATATAGATAAATTTTTGCAAGAAGAGCACTACCTTCTATCTGCAAATGTAGCCCTATTTTTATCCATTTTGGTTTTAACATTTGAAGACCAATGGATTGGGAGTTTATCCCTAATAGTGGATTGGGGGATATCATCCTTGGAAACCTCCAAGGCAAAGAATGATGTTGTGGGTGAAATTTTGCATCCCTTCACCCACACTTCTTTGCAAATATGATCTATAAAATTGGCCAAAATTTTGAAGCATTAGTGGACAAACAGAAGATGAAGATAGGTAACACTGGTGGCTAGCAACAAATGACAGATGGGTGGAAGATTCAAGGGTATCCAAGTAAGCAATAGTTTCAATAGTCTACAACGAAAGTCAAATATTTTTGAAGGATGGGCAAAAAATTGATTGGGTGGAATTGTCTTAAATCTCCACCTGAAAGAAGGGTAGAGCTTTGGGAAGGTGAGGAGGGAAAAATTGTCTTAAATATCCACCTAAAATAAGGGTAGAGCTTTGGAAATATGATAAGGGTGGAACTATCTTAAATATCCACCCAAAAGAAGGGCAGAGCTTTGGGAAGGTGAGGAGGGCAAAACTATCTTAAATACCCACCTGTGAGAAGGGTAAAACTTTGGGATGCCAGTGGGTGGATTTGTCCCAAACCCTTGCTCGATTGTAAATAACATACTGGGTGGAATATAGAAATAAAGATAGACCTTAAGGGGCCCACCCTATATTAGAAGTGCCCGACTACCAAGGCATGGGCTTCATTGGAAGATGAGCCTTCTGGTTGAGAAGATGAAATTTTGAAACATGAATCCCAAGGCAATTGTATCCCATTGCTTGTCTAAAGGGGTAGGTTAGGTAATAAAGTTATGGCATAATAAAACTTAGACCTGTGCAGAGTCACCTACCTTTCCTTGATAAGCATCTCTAGTCACATCTTCAAAGATGCAGGGTATAGTTAAACATCTATCTATATCAGTCTTATCTTCCCGTCTAACGTCATTAAAGCTTATTTTTGGATTTATTATAAAATTATTATAAATACTAAAAGGAGGATATTTCCAGAGCATGGCTCTTTAACTATTACAATTCATGTGTAAGGTATTTTGCCATTATGTTATTACAAGTTCAATATTGTTTGGTCTCCAAATTAACTCTTGAATATGTTTTTGAATGTTGTGTCTATTTTTGCTAATGCTTGTTGAATGAAAATGCAACTAACTCTGATATCTAGATTTTTTGTATTTTCGTTCATAAGTTCTAGAATTCACCCGCAACTAGTGTGATGAAGTGTGATCAAGGATGAGATTGGCTGATCTGTTTTATGTAGGCTTGTGTTTTTAGCAAGGGTGTTTGCTTATCCTACACCTGCCTTGATGTGGCTATAACTTGTCCTTGTGAGTTTTAGCTACGACCTCATTTTATTGCTCTCCCTTCCCCTTTTCCCTTATAGGCACTCATAGTTAGGACTTGAGGAACCGACCTTCTCTGAATATTGACCATGAACCCTCCAGATCCATAACATTTTAATGTTGGTCGAGGTTCGTAGGGCGTGCAAACCTTTAGATTCTTCCCCTTTTTCGTTAGGTGTGGATTTTTCATACCAATAGTTTTTGGCACACCCGGTAGGAATTCAAAGGTCTCTCCCTTGTTCAGTATAGATTTTGGTGAACCTCTACTATGCAATATCCATCTATTCACCTAGCAACTCCACTACATAATGAACCATGTTTACTATAATCAGTTGTATTTAAAGTAAAATAGTTTTAAACAATTTTTGGTAACTCCTTTAAGTGAAAAGATCCAAATTTTGAGATCAGTTGCTGCTTTAATACTTTGAAAGATCTGAACATCCCAGAGGACTCAAGATTTGAAGGGTAGTCTTGACCTCATTGGTAGAGAAAGTATGCTCATTTGGTGACTCTAACTCTAAAGATATAATCAATATTTTTGAAGATCAACACCACAGTGGCTCAATAGTGCTATCCCCGATGGTATGATCCCGGTCCACTCAAACTCCAATGCTAGCATGAGATTCCTAAAAGTACCCTAAAGACTCTAACAATATATGATGGCAATGAAGGAACTGCTTGAGAACACCTTGAATATATTGCTACTCTAACGGTCTTCCATGGGATATTAGCTTATAGAATGCACTCGGTATTCATTTCACCTTGTCCCATTGTGGCACATCCATCCAATCACAATTAACATGCGCTTTGTTGGTGACTTCCTCTTTGTGCCAAAACTTGTGTGTGGAGTGATTACATCCTCCAAAACTCTCATAATAATGTAGGTTCCAACACCTAGTTGCTACATGTCCAGATATTTTACATTGATTACAACAACTCATTCTCAAACCTTCATTATTTGTATTGATCTCTCCTCCCACAAACTTAGTCATGTTGCTTCCTACTAGACCTGCACATCCAAGGCCTTTCTTTGGCCTTATATATGGAATTATAGGTATTTTCAAACCTTACCCACATCTTCCTAATCCTTTAGTATTGTACCCCATTCTTCTAATCAAATTGGATTCAATGCATGTAGTGTACCTTTCAAGAGCACTAATGCCTCTTACCCACTCTGACCTTGGTCATCATCATAATGTTCTTGATCATACTCTAAAAGTACCACTATCACTATCAACGTTGACAACATGGCCTATGCCATGGCTAAAAATGACCTAATAAGGTTCATCTTCCTCTACCAACTCATTACCACTTATTTTCTTATCCTCTTTCTCTATATTTACAACATGAATTGTTGTACTATTGTCTTCATCATCACTATGACCGTTGACCTAGACTAATGACTTCTACCCCATATTTATTCTCATGCTTGCTTCTAAATTTTCCTCCTCATTCTCCATTAGTGTCATATTATAAGTTGGACTATCATGTAAGCTCAATCTAGGAATAAAATATATATGATGTCCCATCCCAACAAATCCTTCACCTCATGTAGAATTTCATCCAACTTGTCCACTATCCCTTCTTTGGTGGTTTCAACAATGAAAGCAAAACATGGTTCATTCTTCTTCTTTTCCTTCAAGGATTGTCTATGTGTACCTTAGCACTCTATAGGACTATGGTCCACTTATTTTCCTTTGTATTTTAATGGACTTAATGTGTACCTCTTATCATCCTTCTCAATCACATAGGTGTTCTCCCTACCATCATGCACTTCCTTCCTATCAAACTACCATGGTCTACCCAAAAATACATGACAAGCATCCATAGGCATAACATCACATAGTATCTCATCCTTATAAGATCCAATTTGGATATCTACCATACATTATTTGGTTACCAAGATTTGATGTCCCTTTTGCAACCATGAGACTCTATATAGATTTGGGTGTTCCATTCTCTTCAACCCAAGTTTCTCCACCATCTCTATTGACACTAAGTTATTTGATTCCGCTATCCATAATCACCTTGCAAAATTTACCCCCTTGTTTGCAAATTTTCCTAAAAAAAATTCTTCTTTGCTCAGGTTTATACACCTCCTTTATTGGTTTCAATAACACCCTATCTATCATAAGGAATTCTCCTTGTTCTAGTTTTTCCATGTGCTTCGATGAAGCAATGTTGTCTTCATCTACTTGTACAACTTAGTTACAGTCTTCCCTTCCATACCTGCTAGTTTGTTACACTTGAGGGCATCCAAATGCTCGATGTCCAACTTCTCCACATCTATAATACTTCCCAACAAAATCGTGACCTCTACCTCTACCAAATCCACCTCATCCTCTTGATAATCCACTCTTTTCCTAGGTACTTTCATTGGAATCACTTTGAGAAGTACTAGCTTCTCCTTCTTGTTCTTTATTATAAACTTTTGCTTCCTCCTCTTTATTTTTGCTTACATATTTTATTTTAACACCCCTCCTTTGGGCAGTCTCAAGTGCATTCAACCAAGCAATAATTTATTGTATCATGCCTTAGATATCTTCTAGTTCTAATACCAAATGATGCAGTAAACATCATAAAACCTTCCCCAATTTTTCCAGTTGATCAAACCAACAATTATACAATCAAATGGGTAATTGTTCAATTCAACAAATCATTCAATTTAGTAATCGTACAATAGATTTACCAATCATTCAACTCAATAATCATACAATATCTTAGTAACCCTACAACATCATGGTAATCGTACAACCATACAATCCATGCAACCGTACAATATCTTGGCAACCGTACAATCTAGGCAATTGTACAATATCTTGGAAATCATACAATATATTGGCAACTATATAATTGAGCAACCGTACAATCCAAGAAACCAATCGTTCACTTGTATGATCACTTCTTAATTGATGTAGTTTTTTATCATACAATTGTGCAATTCCAACCCTAATCCCAATTGTATGATTTCACTTTTGTACAATAGGTTTTGTTGCACTCCAATTTATTGTCTTTCACTCTATTCTCCTGCACCATTCAAATGTAATTTTTCCTTCTTGTCGTTTGTTCAATATTGTTCTCGGTTACTCACAACTATATAATTTGTTTATTCATAGTTGCACTCACAACTATACGGTTTGCTTACAACTATATGGTTTACTTTTAGCACATAATGCCAATTGGCATTGGATCTTGATATTAGAATGGTTAATTTAATTAATTATTGTTCAACACATTATGTCTAATATTCTTCATTCCCCTTTTGGCTCTAAAGTCATCATTTTCTTCATGCATTATAAAATCTCTTACGCCATAGTTTGGAAGTGGAGCTCTTAATTCCTTAACTACATTCTATATCTCGAACGATCTTCTTATCCAAAGGCATATATTCTAATGGCTTTGATATCCTTTATATCTGGTGTTTTTCCTCACTATTATTTGTCTTTTTATCTCTTGAATGACGCCTCAGACAATGCCATGAGAAGTTCTCAAGAACCTTGATTCACTTTATCCATTCACCAATGTCCTATTCTACTTCTATAACATGCACATGAGGAGACAACTGCATGCATGGTTCCAATGGAATACTTTAAACATTCATACCAACATAAACAATGAGCACACAAGGAGTTTTAATCATTCAACAAAGAATGCTCAAAACTAATTGGAAATTTTTTTCTTGTATTTTAATACTCAATTTTCTTTTTTTCTTTTTAACTCAATTTTTCCTTTTTCATTCCCCCTATCATGCTCTCTTTCTTCTCTTCAATATTTTATTCGTATTGCATTTTCTTTCAGCATTCATTCATATTCTCCTTATCCTTGACCTTCCTTCTTTCCTTTTGTTTCCTCTTCCCCCTCCTTGTCGCATGCTACCTCTTCAAATTTTCTCTTCTTCCAACAATAACAGGTGTGGTTACTCTTCTTGTAACTGTCAGGATACCCCTACATCAAAATTAGGCATCGATTTCAAAGAGAGAGTTATCTACTATAAATACCCCTTTTCATATCCTCATTTTCTCACCATTCATTTAGTTATAAAAAATCACTCATTCACCTATCAAAAAAATTCACTTGACAATTTGATTGCTAGCATTGTATACCTCTATTGCTTTTGCATCACACACCCTATTTTGTTCTCTTTCTCTCTCTTGTCCTTGTAGGTACAACCAAAGCTATCAACCACTAGTTTGTTGCCTTCTACGGAGTAGGACAAGATGCTATACCGGGATTTACAACTAAAGGTCATTGATTGTCATTTAAAGACTCGATTCCAATGCAGGTCAAACCCTTTGTGAACATCTTAGGTTTAATCTCTTCCTATTTATTATGGTGGCATTGCAAGTAGGACAGTGTAGGAATAAGCTTCTTTATTTTTTGAATGATATGGTTTTTGGTGCACTAGGTGTCAAATATGCATTAAGGTTAATCTAGTTCATTGACATTTTGTGGATAATTTTAGTATTATTTATCCATAAATATTTATTTCATTATATTATATTAAAATAACTTATAACATTTATTGTTAATTTATGTATACAACATCCTTCTTAAGAATCTTCCCATACATCCTTTCTAAGAATCTTCCTATATACTTCCCATAAAATTTATGACCTCACAAACATTAAAAACTAATTTTTAAAACCTTTCATACTCAAAATTAAAAGTTTATAGAGTGAGTTTAAAGGGTTAAGAATTAAAATAAATAAATAAAGTAGATCTAATGGTTAATATTGTGAAACTCCCTCCATTTAATAGAACTTAATAAAAACTAAATAAGTTTAATAACTAAAATTAATAAAAATATCCCAGGGGACAGTGCAATGGTTTGGGCTTTGGCTCTTCTTTAGGAGGTCCAAAGTTCAAACCGTAATGTGGGTGAGTGTGTGAGAGGTGGTGTGTGTTCATAAAAATAAAAATAATAAAAAATAATAAAAAAAAATTGTCTTCTTTGGGAGGTCCAAAGTTCAAACCGTAGCGTGAGTGAGTGTGTGAAAGGTGGTGTGTGTTCATAAAAATAAAAATATTAAAAAATAATAGTAAAAAAATGTTTGAGCGGGGTGGGGTTTGACTCTTCAAGAGGTCAAAGATTCAAACCACCACGTTTTGCTGTGTTAATTCCCTACTGATAAACGTAGCTCTCAACTTTACCAGGGATCATCAGTGGTAAGGGTTTATCACACTACCCATTTTTAAGTCCTTAGGTGGACAACACAAGGGTTCATGCTTTGGCTCTTCTTTCGAAGGTCTAATGTTCAAACAACTTTAGCTCTTCAGCCTTGAACATAAACATATCCTTCCTCTATTGACCTTCATTGCCCTGGTCTTCCACCTTTGTGTGTTCTGCTTTATGTGGGATTCCCCTTCATCTTCTCCTTGTCGAGTTCCGCTCTTGTGTGTTTTTGCTGCGTCGTGCATATTCACGCTTATGAATCTTTTTCTTTACTATGGAAAAGAAGAAACAGAGGAGGATATGGAGGCTCCAGTCAAGGCAGGTCCGTCGTATCTTTGCTTGTGGCAGATACTTTGTCTTTTACTGTGTGGTTGCATTTCCACCCCTTTTTTACTGTTTGTGGAAAGCCTGGACAGTAGAATGAGAAGACTATTATGGAGGAAAGCCTGACAGTAGACTGAGAAGACTATTATGGAGAATGTTTATTTAATATAAATATATTGTATAAATTTAATTTTAAGATTTGGAACTCGACCGAGTGAGGGTCCGCTCTCTATCTTTAATCGCTTTAGAACTGCCGCCTTCTCTGTGCAATTCATTCCATTTGTGGATGATGGAAGAACCTTTAAAAGGGGGAATTGGACTACTATGGAGGAAAGCCTGACAGTAGAATGAGAAGACTATTATGGAGAATGTTTATTCAATATAAATATATTGTATAATTTTTTTTTATTTGTATTCTTTTATACATAGTATATTGGCAGCAGCATGTGAATTATTTACTTTTTCTTCAATTTTATATGAGTGGATATATTGTATAAATTTAATTTTAAGATTTGGAACTGATATAAATTATGTTTTTTTTTAATGGTGGCACAATAGCTACATTTTGTAATTTTAATTTGAATAATTTAAATTAACAATCTAACAACATATCATTACAGACTTTATATTTCATATCATAATATAATTAAAGGATAAATTTAAGATATTTAATTTAAATTTGTTTTTTATAAGTAATTAGAATTTTATATATAAATTGAGTTTTTGTATGAGGATTCCAAAATCTTATAACAAAAATGGTCTTAGTGCCGAGATTTAAAGCAATTCCTTAGTACATGAAAATAAACACAAATTGAAAGGGAAAGGGTCAGAAACAACCTTTGATTCAGCAGAAAGACCATATTCTAGAACCAATTAGTGAGACCCACTTTGCCAAAGTATCATCCTCTCATTGCTGGCAGACTAGGATCCTCCCAGGGGTGGATATAGCAGTCTGGGATCCACCTGGGGGTGGATACAACAATCTGGGATCCTCCTAGGGGTGGATACAGTGCATCTGCCCAGATCTGTGCAGGGAGAGCGGGAATGCCAAGAATAGCTTGCAACCAGAAATCCTGCCCGAAAACCCGAAGCAGGGAAATTTAGAAAACTGGAGAGGATCCTCGCCCAGGCACACCTCGAGATGCAATTCAGGGTGTAGCGGGGCAACAAACAGTCGCGCAAGCAAAGCAACAAGCAACCGCACGAGCAAAGCAGCAAGCAGCACTGGGATACAGGACAACTTGGGAAATGACATCAGGATCCTCAAAGAAAAAACGAGAAGCTTTCGCTTGAGCCTGAAAAGAGGAACAACACTACTGGGGATATCTACAAGCCAAGATATCCCTGTGCACAGCAAGGAGAAATATGAGGAAGTTGAAAGGATCCAGGGAAAACAACAACAGGTGCAAAGACAGGATCTCGAAAGCCAAAACTGAAGGAGGAAGGAGGGACCACAGCTGCAAACACACTGATATCCCCCCAGACCAGAGAATACAGAAGGAAGCCCCCACCACTCTAGCAGAAAGGCCCAAGAACCACCATCCTTGCTCACGAACAGATCCAGGGAACTGGGATCAGAAGCCCCTGAATAGGAATTGAAACGAACAACCTGAGGATCCCAGGCAGGAAGCGGGAACATGCACAAAGATGGGATCCTCGGAAGCCTAACCTAGGGGAACCGAGGTCTGCATGCACTGATCATGCCCCCCCAAGATCCAGACATGCAACAAAAACCCTAGGAACCCCAGAAGAAGGGACCAAGATCCCCCCATCCTTGCTCATGGAAGCTTTAGGGAACTGGGACTGGGGCTGGGAACAACCCAGGCAGAGGAAGAGGCCCACCTCGAAGGCCAACCAATGCCCTGGGTGTCCACCAAATTGCAGATCCAGCAAGAAGAAGCCTCCGAACAAGAAATCGAAAAGGGCCCTACCCAAGGGGACGGGACCAACAACAACCACAGAGAGGAGTCACTAGCAAAAGAGGAAACTGCCCCCAGATCAACCCCGATGCAGAGAGGACCTCACAAGATACACCAAGAAGCAGTCGAAAACCCAACATGCCACCACCACTGACCGAGAAAGCCCTGGGAATTGGATCCAAGCAAAAACCTGCAAAAAACCAAGGGGGAAGCTTGAGGGAGATCGGAGAAGGGATCCCGAAAGCATGCAGGAAACCCTAGGAGACCCTTGAGATGCACCAGACCCGGGGCTCGGGCAGGGAAACCCTGAAATTGTTGGTAAAGGAGCATAAAGTGGAGAAGGATCTCCCCCCAAGGAGATCATCTGCTACAAAGCATTCCCAAAGCGGGATGACCCGAGATGAGCCAGGGATTGGGCAAGAATCAGAGGAGGAGAAGCAGGGAGAGGGGAGGGTCAATTTGTTTAAGTTGAATTTAATATATATATATTTTTATCTATCAATACTTTTTATATACATATAACGATCTTATTAATAGATTACACATGAGTTTAATATTTTTATTATTAAGGTAATTACTAAAAAATAATATTATATGTGTTTGATCATTTTTTAAAGTTTCATTTGTTCCTAATTTATAAATTCAATTTATTAAATATATATATTTTTTGTTTAGGTAAATTCATTAAATATTTTAATTTTTATCCCCGTGAGTGTGGTTTACCGATAAGGACGCCACTTGTGCTATCGATGATGTGAGGGTTCAATCCTCATAATAAATGTGTATAAGAAGTATTATAAAAATAAAAAAAAATTAACTTTTAAAAATACATAAATTTAAAAATTATATATATATATATATATATATATATATATATATATATATAAGTATAAGAAGTATTATAAAAATAAAAAAAATTAACTTTTAAAAATACATAAATTTAAAAATTATATATATATATAATTATAAAAAATATATTATTATAATTTTTTTTAATTTAGTTAAAGTGAGAAACATACTACTAGCTTAGATATATAAAATATATATATCTATAAACGCCGAGAGTTATCAATCTCGAGGCGCCTATAATAAAATATTAATATTGTTTACGACGTGGCTAACCTTCCTGGCTGCCATTGTAGGATGCCTATTGGCGTAATTATAATTTATTATTATGTAATTATAATATAATATAAATAAAAATTATTTTAATCTCTTTCAAAACAATAATATATTTTTTATTTTAAGCGAAAAACCCCTTGCGGGGCTGCCTTGGTCTGAGAGACCACGAACAGGGGGTTCTACACCGTCAAAGTCACTCGGGAGTCGCACCCGACCCTGTCCGCACCAACATTATCAATTGGATTTTGGATATCCAATTCAGCTTTTTGGTAGGGTGGAGATTTGAACCTGGAACCTCTCTTGGAGGATTTCCTTCTCCTCTCCAACTCACCTACAACACCTGGGTCAAAAAATAATAATATATTATATAAAAATATTTTATTTGTAAATTTTAAATACCCTATTCCAAAATTTATTTTATAAAAATATTTTCACATATACTTTAAATCTAAAGAGAGAGCCACTGTAAATTATGTGTGCATTCCTATAATACATGTCTTTCTTTTACAATAACATATGACATGGATATTAAACAGGAATTTGTTTTATTTGAATTACATGTGTTATAAATAGTATGCACATGTTCTTAATATATATTTTTTATAAAAATTAATACAATTTAATATTTAATAGGTATGTTTTGATAGGAATATGCACATGTTTTTAATATATATTTTTTATAAAAATTAATATAATGTAATATTTAATAAATATATTTTGATAAGAACATTGTAATAATAAAAGTATTAAATTTTTTATCGCCTCTACAAAACATTAAAGGATGTTTTATTATTTGCATATAGCATCCTTTATTTTAAAGTGTTATAATATAGATTATTTAGTTTTTAAGGTTTAGGTAAAGGTAACCATGAATATTTAAATTGTAAAAAAAAATTGTGTGTCCTTTAAAAAGAAGGAATATTTTTATTGTATTTTTAATGAATTATATAAGATTGAAATAAGTTTCACCTGTGTTGTGTTATGATTATATAGTGGTGTTACAATAGCTTGATAATTATGTATGTATAGTTTGGTAAAATTCGAACCTAAATCTTTTTTTAAAAATTTGACGCCAAGGACACCACTTGCGATATTGGTGATGTGACCCCGGTTCAGTCCCCATGGTGGATGTATATAAGACATATTACTCCAAAAAAAAATTGAAAAATATAATCGATTATGCTAATGTCAATTATTATATATACATGTGTGTGATTTTGATTTGTTAATATGATTTATTTATTTGTTGGGTGCATCATACCAAATTTATCGTAATATGTGATAATAAGAAAACATGAGTACATAGTGGTATTACAATAGCTTGAGAATTATGCATGTATCGCTTGGCAAGATTTAAACTTAGTCTTCTCCTTGAAATTTGAGAAATATAATCAGTTGAGCTATCACCATTTGATATATTTATATATGTGTGTTTTTGACATTGGACTTTTTTATAATATTTACTTATTTTTTGGGATACATCATACCCAAATTTGTCACATTACTTCATAACGAAGAGAAACATGATTATTTTATGATCACTTGTAGTGCATGTTATAGTAATATTATATTAGAGACCTTACATATGAATAAACAACTCATAAAATTTTAACAATTCCTTTGGGTGAAATTATATATATATATATATAGATGCTAAGGCAAATACACCTTTATGAATGAATCATTGTGTTGTATAATTGATAAATGAGCACTAGCAAAACACCCTTTATATCTACTTAAGAGGTTGAAGATACATAATTGTTGTTTGAAATCCATTTTAGTGATTGGTCATAAGACCTTATAATATTCAATAAGTAATGATATCCTTGAAAGTTATTCTTGATGCTTCAATTTGCCTAGCTATAGCATGTGTGTCTTGGACCAAAGTCAAGATTGAATAACTTAGAATTACTCTTGAATACACCTATATAGAAGTTTGGTTCCTTACCTAAATCCTATTGTGTACAATATATAAGAAAGAAACAAGGGATAGGGTTTAGAGAGAAGAGGTAAGAGATAGGAATAGAGAGAGTGATCAGTTCAGTCGGGACTCAACTAACAATATTGATTTTAGTTGAATGAGCATTGGCTACCCAGTACAAGCAAAGCCTAACATACTATTCAATTAAATTTAAGGAGAAATGCAATAAGCACAGGTATTACAACATTCAACATTCTAAGCACTCTAATCAAAGAAAAAATAACTTTGAGCCTAATAGATAACACTCTAATTACAAAAGCATATCAAACAAATTTGAGCCTAACAAAAAGATTTTGATTAAAGTATAAACATAAATGTTAAAAGTGTAAATTATCATAGAAAGTTACACTCCTCCATACTTCGATTGAGTTAATTCAATAGCTCTTGATTGCATTAAAATAGCATAAAGATTCAGCCTATGATAGACTAAAACATCTAACCCCTTACAATGAGGGGTTTTCCCCTATTTATAGTTTTTTCCTAAGCTAAGATAAAGCTAACTACTATGTATGATCATGAGCAAAAGATGGATTTGCATGATCAGGGATGTGTTGGCATCACTCAACATCTTAAACATATATTTTGTCAGGTGGTTATGCTTTGTAATATCATCTATTATGTTTAGACAAAGTGGCTATTACTTTTAGGCTTTTGATAATTAATCATTTTTATCTAGGAGTACACTTTTTCTTTAAGCAATGTTGCTTAGTAAGTATGCCAAACATTTTAGATGCTTGCATCATCCGTTGTGTTGAGAATATCTAGTTCGTGTTGCTAGTTGACTTTACCTTGCTCTTTGGGCTTCCTTTTGTGCTTCTTGTATGCTTTTCATTATGTTGGAAGCTTTAGAGGCCTGGGCTAAATTCATTGCTCAGGAAGTTCTGGCATGCTTCTTTTCTAGCTTTATCATGATTTTCAGACTTGTAAAACTAAAAGGCTTTTGACCAAAACCCAGGGCTTTGATTTTATGCTAGGTCAAAACTTTTGGAAGCTTATGTTGATTTTATTACAAAAAATTTTTGGTCTGCTACCTTCTAGGCTCAAACACTCTTCGCTTTGCAATATCTCCATCTTGCTAGACTTTTAGACTTTATAAGTCTAGCAAACCTTAGTGCAAGCATAATATTTTGGCTTGGGAGTCTTAAGGAACTTAATACCCTAGACATACTCCTTTGGGCTCATTTGGGTAATATTGAGAAGCTAGCTTAGATATAGTAGGGATCATGGTTAAAATATATTGTCTTTGCTTAGGGTCTAGCATATTCAACACTCTTGTTGGTGTTGTCTATGTCTCCTCTATATTTTGCTTCCTTTTAGCAAGCTAAGCTTGTGCTCTAACTTGTACTTGCTAAAACTAATTTTGAATTATAGATATTGGGATATTGGTGAAGGAAGAATGCAATAGAGGGTGGGGGGATTTTAAATATATTGCATATGTGAAAGGGACAATTTGAATTACTTTAAAGAATGAGGGAGTTTGAGAGGCACCTAGAGTTTGGGAAGTAGGTGGAGGTGGAGAAGCTATAGTGGTTTTAGGAGGTAACTAAGAAGGTGCATTTCATGATGAAGGTGAATAATGCAGAGAAGAAGGTGACAAAAACAACATACCTAATTCTTGTGTGAAAACTCTTGGTTTTTTCTATTCCATGGAGGCATCATTATATTGGTTATTTTTTACTATAGACTCTTTTGTTTTAGAGGGTACCCTAGAATTTTTACCTTGCTACCTCCCTTTGGCCACTTGTCATGGGGCTTTGAGACCTTTGAGACTAGTACTTTCATTAGTAAATATTCAAGAACATCCATACATAGTCTGACTTTACCTTTATTGACTGGTGCCTAAGGGGGATTTATTATTCTAGATGCTATTGGATCTAGGTCACTACCTATATAGCCCATTTTCTTCATGATTCCAATACCTATAATAAATATTTATTGTAACTGATATTTAGGTGTGGGTGATAGTGGAGCTTGCTACTAGTATGAAATAGCCATATCTGGATCTTTTTTCTCACTTGAAGTTGCAGCCTCTAAAGCTTTCTTTATTTATTATAGGAAGTTGACATCTTCCTTATAGTATTCTTCCAAAATATCCAAGTCCTTGGAACGAGTTCTTACTTCATTCATATTTTTCTTAACAAAACTTTCATTATTTTTGTATCAAATTTGATGCTTTGCATGCCTAATTCATAGTGGAACATCCACCACTCTAGGATGTTTTTGTCAGTCCATTTCTTGTATACCATTGTATTTCTCTTTTCCTTAAGCACATAACTTTTGTTGTGCTCAGGGTTATAGTCACATATATTTTACCATGCTAAGGAATTTAGACTAGTCAAATTAAATGGGGGTTTGGGGATTAGTGATGGTATAGACCATGGCTAGTTGATAATAATTTACCATTTTATCTTTTTCTAGACCAAAATAATAGCTAGCATAGCAAAATTTCTTTGAGATAGGGCTGAAAAGTAGTTATACAAGTTAAAATTCAAGGAAGACTATATTTTTAGCTAACTACTTTCTTAGTCACAATTCTACTTCATTGGTGTAAAAGTGACTTGGTTTTCTTGATCAAATACTTTAGGTATGAAATGGAGAATGGTTCCAACAAAGGCATATATAAATATTTTAGGTAAAATAAAAAAAGAGTACCCATCCATTAGCATCCCTTACAATTCATGATTTTACATTGTAATATTCAACTACTACTTTAGCTAGTTTTAGGTAGGCATGCACTCTTCTAGGCATGAATTGTATCAAGGAGTTCCAAGTACATCTATTGTGCTCCTTATATGCTTTGCCTTACCAATCAAGATGATATAAAAAATAATTTTCAAGAAATTAACTAGCTTCTTAGATTCCATGACCATTGTCACAAAGCTTTGAAATAGGGGAAGTAGGTAACTAATCTTGGATTCTACTCACCAAGTGACTAAGTGCTTGAATGTTTGAACAAAGTTGATGAGTGCCTTTTATAAGTATTTTTTAATTGTTAGTGCCACAAGAATACTAATGTGCATATGCTTTACATCATAATTCCAACGCTTTTTGTAATAACATGATTACTTTTCTCAAAGCTTCAGTTGATGTGAGTGCCTTGATTTGATTTATGCTTTATTGTCATTGCCTTCTTCATCCAATAGCCTTTTGAAAACCTAGGTTTTATTTGAATGCTAAACTTTTATTATATTATATAACATCTATTTACACTATAATACAAAGTTAAGCATACTTTATCATGCTATATACTTTAAATGTTGGCCATTTACCATAATTTGCAATTTATGGCCTTCGATTATGGTTAATTCAAAAATATTAAATCCTTGGGTTTTAGTGATCTGATATAGGCTAGACCAAAGTGAGTCAAATTTTGAATGCTTGTTGGGCTTGGCCCTATCTTCATCACATTTCAACACTAAGTCTCCAATTCTAAAATATTGTGGAGAGGATTTTTTGTGAAACTACCATTTAACTATCTTCTAATGTTGTTGGAAGTTATTATATTCTTTCTATATTTGTTATTCCAAAAGCAACAACTCATCCATTCTTGCTTTGATAGGCTCTATGTTTGGGTAATCCCATGTGCTTATTATCTTCATTGTTGAAAGCTCTAAATGTAATGGCAGTACAACTCTTTTGCCATAAACCATCGAGTATGGAGATTCCTTCAATGCTCCTTTTGATGTGTCTAGTTTTCTTAGAGCGCTTGGTCTAGCATCTGATGTTAGTTTCTCTGATTTTTTCTAACAATATTTTTTAATAATCTACAATAAATTTTTGTTTGTCAATTTAGCTAGGCCATTGCCTTGCAGATAATAATTGGAGGAAGCTTTTAAATAGATTTCATACTTAGAGATGAAGTCAAAGAATTTTGTACCCAAAAATGTAGGCACATAATCTGTTATTATAATCTCTAGAATTCTAAATCTAGTGATAGTTTCTTTAGAAATTTTACCATTACCTCTTGGTTGCTTTCTTTGTAGCTATTGCTTTTAACCATCTTGTGAAATAATCTATTACAGTAAGGATGAACTTATGTCCAATAGAATAATTTAGGGTAATGATACTAATGAAATTATTCTCCCATTGGAGAAAAGGTTAATTTGTTGTTATCTTCCAGAGAGGGAGTGCATCATTCTTTCTACTTCCTACAAATATTTGACAAGTCTCACAAGCCTTTGCCACTTTGAGTGCATCCTTAAAGAGTGTTGGACAATAATATCTCACCCTCAATATTTTGACTATTGTTGTTTGACCAAAATAATATCTCATAATAGTTTTTGCTCTATGATATATAATGCCTTAGTTTATTAAGATATTTTATAAGAGCAGATACTATTTCTTGATGAATTTGTAGCACTCTTGATAGTTTTGTAGCTTTTGACTAATGAAAGCTATTGGATGCTCTTCTTAATCTTTTGTCATTTGTGTAAGTTCTATGACTATGCTCTCCTCTAAACCATACACATACAATATGAAGTCCTTATCATAGTATGGATTTATCAAAATTAGAGCTCTAGCTATTGCATGCTTAATGTTCTTAAAATCATTTTTTCCTTTTTTTCTATCCAAATGAAAGGAATCTATTTCTTCACTAACATATTCTTGGGATTGATAATCTGAGGAAAGTATGAGATGTACTTCTAGACAAGGTTGATCTACCTAAATAAATATTGCAAAGCCTTCTAGTTCATAAGTAGGGGAAATTATAATATTACCTTTACCTAATATGAATCAATGGATAGCCCTTGATTTGAAACATGTCCCAATAATTTTCCCTCATGGACTAGAAATGAATTTCTTGGGATGTAGAGAAATTTTAAACTTTTGACATTTTTCAAAGATTAAAATTAAATGATCTAGATGTTGATTCTTGTCATGAGAGAACACTATCATATCATATAGGTAGATGATAATTATCTTGTTTATCGATTCTCCAAAAGCAATTTCCTTATCTCTTTAGAAGGTAGACCTAGCATTGGATAGATCAAAAATAATTCTCTAATAAGAAAATATTCCCCACTTTGTGGTAAATGCCATTTTCTATTGGTCTTCATCCTTTACCCAGATATGATTGAAAAAAAAGAATACATCCAATAGGAAATTTCTTTAAGATCCAACCATTATTTGTAATATTTGATCTATTTTTGGCAGAGGATAATGATCCTTCAATGAAGTTGTATTTTAGTTTTGCAAGTCAAAGCAGAACTGAATCTCACCATTTTTATTCAAAATAGAACTAAATTTTCCACCCACATGGAATGCTTTATGGGGTATGATATTTGTATTTAATAGCTTCAACATTTCTTGCTTCATTAGGGTTTCAATCTTAGGATTCACTAGTATTTTCTTTTGTTGGAAAGGCTTGATATTAGAAAGTAGCTCAATGGTATGTTGAATCACTTTCTTATCATATAATTTGATATGTCATAATTCCAAGCTATTACATATTTGAATTATTTATAGAGTCCAATGAGGTCATATGTTTCATTTTGAGTGTAGCTTATTTTTACCTTGATCACTTTTTGGACTTCATTTGGACTTATTTGAATTTATTCTCATCAATCTTCATCCTCTAGCTTGTCATCCAATCATTATTATCAAAGATACTTTCTAAAGTAATAAAACCCTTAGGTATATGATTTGTTTAGTTGTATAATATCCTCATTGTCAACAAGGATTTCTATCTCTTTCAAATCATTTACATAAATAACTTCTTGTGTTAAAAATATACTATATGCTCATCATTTTCAAATACTTCCAAGAAGTAATCCTTTTCTAGAAGTGATGGCAAGCAAACTAGCTTGATTAATACTTCCAATATATAGAAGTAGGTCTAAGTTTTGTTTCATGTGAGGCTAGTATATCTACCAATGCATTTTTGCTTTTGGGAATGGCCTTTACATTGATGGCATCAAATATTTTGAGAAATTTTTTGGCTCCATTTTAGTAGGCTTTGAGATAGTGATGTTTACTACTGCATTTCTTAGTAACCTAGTTTATCACTAGATTTGAGTCACCATAAATCAAGAGATTCTTTATACCCATATTTTCTACTCTCAGTAAGCCTAGATATAATGCTTCATATTCAAAAATATTCTTCAATTATTTTATTGATCAATGGTTCAATGGTTTCATCTTCAACTAGATCAATGGATTCATCCTCTAGCCTTGTAATGTTATCAATAGGTCTATTTTTCCCATCCTAGGAGTTTTTTGATCTTTATCCAAGCTTAGATTTAGAAGGCTAAATCCATTTAATGATGTATTTTTAAGGCTATTCTAAAAAAAATCTATCCGTTTGAGAATCAACAAAGCATCATACATGCTCGTCCTTGAGGGAGTTTTTTCATCTCTTACAAAAAATGCATGTAAAGGCTTTCAATAACTTTTATTCCTTTTGAACTGGTTCTTCAAACCTCTTCTAAAATTACTGCTACTTCTTGATTTTATTTCCTTATGGCAAAAATAAAATGCAGCTTTTTTAGGACTTGTTCTTTGGTCCCTTCTTGACAAACATTTGGCACTTTCGGATTTGGTTGCTCTTTAGGTTGCTTCTTCGGATGTTCCTTCCGTGACTAAGTTGAAGCCTTCAGATTATCAAAATTTTGATCATCTACCAAGAGAGGTCTATTCCTAAATTTGGTCAACATGTGACGCATTTCGGTACTTATAGGTTCTTCAAATATGAGGTTCTATATGGATCCATTACAATGACTACCATCCCTTTTGAATATATTTTAGATTTTTGAGTTATGACCAACTAAAATGATGCTAATAAATTATAAAGGTGTCAAAATTATGTGGATTATTGCAAGCCAAACATCAATAGTCTTTCTAGGCTATAGATGTCTCTCCATCTTGGTTTTTGGCAACTACATTATGCTTTATAGAAGCATTGCTAGTTGAAGCCCCTTGGCCCCTTGTGATGTAAGGGAATATTCGTTGTTGATACCCATCAAAATTTCTTTCAGCATTCTACCACTCCAAAATGATCTTGTTTGTTAAATTCTTGATTATTGTCTATAGCTCCTATATCTTTTTTGATTATTTTGATTCTATACAAGGCAAAGATTCCATTATTATAGATAGGATTATGGATTGAGGGGATGCATTAGGTGAAAGTGAAGTAGGTAGTGTAAGAATTGAGGAAGCCAAAATTAAATATTACTGGTTATGTTGGGGAATATCTAAAAAGGATGGCATCACAACCTTTAGAGGGAGTTTCTCTATCAATATGAGGGTTTTTTTTGCTACTATAGCTACTTGGAAGATTTAAGGAAATATCATCTCATTATACTAACAAAACTATAGGCTTAGATTTAGAATAAAATCATAGAGGTAGTATATGTAAGCTTGAGCTTGAGAAGGTCTCACCTCTTGAGGAATTCTCCTCTAGGTCTTGTTGATCCAGATGTTGAAATCCATGATGTTTTCTTGAGGATACCTCTATATTGAAGTAAACTATATGAGGATTGAAAATGATCCCCTAGATCATTGAATTATAGGATAAAAGGCTCAACCAATTCAACCCATGTGTTGATGCTACCTTTTTCTAAAGAGAGATACCATGCTAGTACCTTCCCTCTAAAAGATAAAACTAATAGCCTCACCATTACATCTTCATCGATGATGCTATGTATAGTAGCTAAGATAGTTATATCTTGGAAACATTCATAGATATTTTTCTCACTATCATCATAGGAGGGTAAATATTTTAATATAGCTTATGGAATATCATGCAGATATGGGAGATTGAAGGTTCTAGCATTGTTCTAATCAGGGTAGATTTGTTTGGCTATGATTTTAGGTAGCGATCTAGTAGGTGGTTCTAGAGATATGATCTACAAAGGATTTAGGATTTAGATAGAGGAGGTTTGAACAAGTGAAAGTGATTTACCTTTTTAATATTTTTCAAATACTGGTAGCTCAATAAACTATAGGGGTTCTTTTAGCTTCTTGTATTTTGATCTTGTAATCATATGATTCTAGGGCTATATATTCCAAAAAAGTTGTAGATTTGCTCTTAGGTTCTTGAAAGTAGATAAACCAGGTAAATAGGTTGCTTATCTACTAATGAGACCAAGTTCTTTGTCATAATCTTGATTGTCTAGAAATGCAAGCATGCTAAAACTCTTGAGCATACAATAGCTTTGATAGTCTTTTGGATTTTGGATTTCTAATCAAGAAAATTATCCTGATCTATTCCATAAATGATTCTTTGTGAGATGAAATAATATTGGTTTCGTCCCACCGAGTATGCCAAAACTCTTGATGCTTCGATCTACCTAGATATAGAATGTGTGCCCTTGACCAATGTAAATATTGGATGACTCAAAATTACTCTTGAATCAAACTCTAGAGAAGGTCGATTCCTTACCTAAATCCTACTATATGCAAGATATACGAAATACATAGGGGATAGGTTTTAGAGAGAAGAGGTAGGGCTAAGAAAATAGATAGGGATAGAGATATTGATTAGTGTATTTGAGGTTCAAATAACAACATTTCTTTTAACTGAATGAGAATTGGCCACCCAATACAAGTAAATCCTAATAGACTATTCAATTAAAGCTATGGAGAAATGTCATAAGCACAAGTATTAATACATTTAATATTTTGAGCATTCAAATCAAAGAAAGTCAAATAGCTTTGAGTCTAATAGATAACACTCCAATTACTGAAGCATAACAAACAACTTCAAGATGAATAGAAATATTTTGATTAAATCATAAACAAAAATTTTGAAAGCATAAATTATCATAGAAATTAACACTTCAAACTTCAATTTAGCTAAATCAAACAACTCTTGATTGCATTAGAATAGAATAAACATTCAAATTTTTATAGGAAAACACTAAAATATTTGACCTCTTTCAATGACGGGTCTTCCCCTATTTATAGTTTTTGCTAATCTTAGATAAAGCTAACTACTATATAGAATCAAAAGCAATAAATGGCTCTGCATGATTAGGGATGAGCTAGAACCACTTGGTATCTTTAACACATCTTCTACCAAGTGTTTATGCTTTGCATTGTCATTTTTTTTTTTTGAAAAATTTTGAAAAAACTTGTATTAAAACAAAGATCAATTACAATTTGGGAAGAGACTTTTCCCAGCCTCCATTAGAGAGAACACATGCTTACAACAGTAAAAAAGATTTGCAATGGAGCCAAATCTCTTGAACCATTAACAAGCTAACAGGGGGATCGGTTTGGTCTGTTGATGCAACTTGTCGCGATATCGCGACACTTTTTCCTTCTTCTCCTTTGGCCGCGAAAATGCAACATGTCGCGATATCGCGACACTTTTCTCCTTTGGCCGCGAAAATGCAACATGTCGCGATATCGCGACACTTTTCTCCTTTGGCCGTGACAATGCAACATGTCGCGATATCGCGACACTTTTTCCTCTTCTGGCCGTGACGTTGCAACATGTCGCGATATCGTGACACTTTTTCCTCCTTTGGCCGCGCCGAAGCAACATGTCGCGATATCGTGACACTTTTTCTCCTTGGGCCGCGGCATTGCAACATGTCGCGATATCGCGACACCTTTTCCTCCTTTGGCCGCGATGAAGCAACATGTCGCGATATCGCGACACTTTTTCTCTCTTGGCCACGATGTTGCAACATGTCACGAAATCATGACACTTTTTCTCTTTCGACCGTGTCGAAGCAACATGTCGCGATATCGTGACGCTTTTTCTCTTTTGGCAGTGACGAAGCAACATGTCGCGATATCACGACACTTTTTCTCTTTTGGCCGCGACGAAGCAACATGTCGCGATATCGCGACACTTTTTCTCCTTTGGCCGCGATGAAGAAACATGTCGCGATATCGTGACACTTTTTCTCTCTTGGCCGCGATGATGCAACATGTCGCGATATCGCGACACTTTTTCTCCTTTGGTCGCGACGATGCAACATGTCGCGATATCGCGACACTTTTTCTCCTTTGGCCGCGACGATGCAACATGTCGCGATATCGTGACACCTTTCCTCCCTTGGCCGCGATGAAGCAACATGTCACGAAATCGTGACACCTTTCCTCCCTTGGCCGCGATGAAGCAACATGTCACGAAATCGTGACACCTTTCCTCCCTTGGCCGAGACGAAGCAACATGTCGCGAAATCATGACACCTTTCCTCCCTTGGCCGCGAAGAAGCAACATGTCACGAAATCGTGACACCTTTCCTCCCTTGGCCGCGACGAAGCAACATGTCACGAAATCACGACACCTTTCCTCCCTTGGCCGCGACGGTGCAACATGTCACGAAATCGTGACACCTTTCCTCCCTTGGCCGCGATGAAGCAACATGTCGCGATATCGCGACACCTTTCCTCCCTTGGCCGCGACGGTGCAACATGTCGCGATATCGCGACACCTTTCCTCCAGTGACCGCGACGGTGCAACATGTCGCGATATCGTGACACCTTTCCTCCAATGACCGCGATGGTGCAACATGTCGCGATATCGCGACACCTTTCCTCCAGTGACCGCGACGGTGCAACATGTCGCGATATCGTGACACCTTTCCTCTAGTGACCGCGACGGTGCAACATGTCACGATATCGTGACACCTTTCCTCCCGTGGCCGTGACGGTGCAACATGTCGCGATATCGCGACACCTTTCCTCCCTTGGCCGCGACGAAGCAACATGTCGCGATATCGTGACACCTTTCCTCCCTTGGCCGCGACGAAGCAACATGTCACGAAATCGTGACACCTTTCCTCCCTTTGCTTTTTCTTTGATCATTAGCTCGGGGACCTTTCAAGACCCTGCCTAATCACCTCATCCTCAATAGCCATGTCACTGTGCAACCGAACCCCTACCTCCTTCTCAAGCACCCATCTTAGCCAGGAAGTCACCCACTTTGTTTAAATCTCTACTCACATAAACTGGAATCACATCATCTAATTCCCTCCATAATTCCTTAATTTGAGTGACAAGAATCCTCAACCTCCATGCTTTCAAAGCAAAGTTCCTCATGCAATCTAGAGCTCCAACCATTATTTGAGAATCTGATTCAAGGATTATCCTCCTGTGGCCCCGTTTAACTGCCCAAATAGAAGCAGATTTGATAGCTATGGCTTTTGCTTCATTGTTTGTGGCTCTTCCCAAGCCTTGCAGTTCCCAATAGAGCACTGTTCCAACATGATTTCGGCAAACCACTCCAATTTCGGCTCTACCCGGATTGCCTTTTGCAGCTCCATCAGTATTAATTTTAATCCAACCTTCTGGGGGTGGTTTCCAACTAGCTCTGTCCTATCCCTCTTGCACTTCAACTTCCTCTTCCATTGCCCCAATAACAACCTGAGTTTCCTCTTTAGCATAGACGGCCACAGTTTCGTGACTTTGCTCCAAATGACCTGCCAAACTCCATCTAAAGAAGAAAAAGTTTCTCTAAAAATTCTAGCATTTCTCTCCAACCACACTTGCCACCAAATAAAGTTTAATCCAAGCTCCCAACCAATACAAAGAGCTTTAGATTTAAATCTGCCCCTCTTCCATCTTTCCCAGATATTAATCCGATTCAAGTCACCATTAACTTGAATTTTATAATATAAAAACCATCTCTCCCAAATCGGCGCGTGAATGGGCACTCAAACATCAAGTGATCAGCTATTTCCTCGCTCTTGTAGCATAAGACACATTGAGATGGACCGATGATTCCTTTACATCTGAGATTATCAAAAGTGAGAATTTCATTATGCATGAACTGCCAGAAAAAAAGGTTACTTTCGGCCAACCCTTGGTCTGCCAAATCTTTCTCCAATCCTCAACCCGATATGTATGAGGGGGAGGCTCGGAAGGATCTTGTCATATCCGTCCTTCACTCGTGTAGACACCAAGGCTCCCATAGCCCCAAGCTAATTCATCCTCCTCGTCTCTACTTGTGAAAAATATTTCTGTCAAGATTTTAATCATGATGGGTGCCAAATCCGGAGGGATTGAAATTGGCCACTCATCCAACTTCTTAAACTGCTTAAACTTATAATCCCCCATCTGACTAGTGGTGAAATAAATTTCAATTTGGACCCAACCCTTGGATTCTATGGCTATTTTTATTGGTTGCAATTCAAGAAATTCAACAATGATAGGTGGGTAATGATCCCATGAATCTGTCCAAAATCGTGCCTTCTCCCCTCTCCCCACTTTCCAAAATAATCGATCTTTTACTACCTGAGATCCTAACTTGAGAGCCTGCCACACTAAGGAACCAGTACCATCCAAAGGGAAACGACCCACCTCGTTTGGGTTTACATGTCCCAAATATTTACTAGTTAGGATTCTACTGAATAAGGAAGTTGGTTGGGAAATCCACCTCCAGTAAAGCTTTCCAACCAAAGCTCTATTATTTAACTTGGATCTTCTCAATCCCAAAACTCCTTTTACCTTGGGCTGGGTTACTTTGTCCCAACCTACTAAGGCCCATTTCCTCTCTCCTTTTACTCCTTCCCATAAAAATTTTCTAGCCATCTTGTCCAACTCTTTCCAAATAGTATGTGGGGAAACCAGGATAGAGAATTTATAAATTGGCATGGCCTGAATGACTGACTCGAAAAAAAGTTAATCTACCCCCATAGCTTAACCATTTGTGAGACCAATGATTAATTCTATCCTTGATACAATCCAAAAGATTCCTCCAGATATCTATTTTTAGTTTTTTAAAATGCAAAGGGACCCCCAAGTAAACCACTAGGAGAGAGGTCCTTGTGAATCCCAAGATCTCTAAAACTCTGTCCCGAAGCCTTTGATCAAGATTGAAAAAGACCACTTTGGATTTTTTATCATTGATGACTTGGTTTGTAGCCCTAAGGTAGACATTAAGAGTATCTCTGATCATCCTTGCTCCCTTGAAGCTGGCCACTCCCACCAATCCTATGTCATCCACAAACTGTAGGTGAGTCAAAACTTCCTCACCCACCTTGATTCCTGTTAGCAAACCTTGTTGTCGTCTCCTCAAGAAAAGTCTACCTAATCCTTCAGCCAATATGAGAAAAATATAGGGAGAGCAAGGATCTCCTTGACGAAGGCCTCGAGTGGCTCCAAACGGTGGCGAGGGAAGACCCTTGATTAACACTGAGTATGTCGGAGTAGAAACACAACTCATGACCCATTCTATCCAATCCTGAGAGAAACCAAAGGCTGCCATCATCTTTGACAAGAAGCTCCACTCCACCCTATCATAAGCCTTTGACATATCTAATTTTATGAACATTCCTTTATTACCAGATGTTTGCATTGAATGGATTGCCTCCTGAGCCAGAACCACCCCATCCAAGATCTGCCTACCCTCTACAAAGCCCCCTTGCTCTGAGGAGATAATGTTATGTAAAAGAGGTTTTAGCCGCTCAGCCATTACCTTTGTGATTATTTTATATATAACATTGCATAAGGCAATAGGTCTATAATCTGAAATATGTACCCCCTCCTCCCCTTTTGGGATTAAGGTAATGAAAGTATGATTTAATGCTTTAAGCATTCTTTTACTACCTCTAGACTCCTCTATAACAACCATTACATCCTCCTCCAAGTTATCCCAAAAGGCCTGAAAAAAATCAATTGGAAAGCCATCTGGACCTGGAGTTTTTCCGGTGCTCATTCCAAAGACCACATTCTTCAACTCCTCTCTATCAATGGGTTTAAGAAGGGTCTGATTTTCTTCTTCAGAGATAACGGAAGGTATGACAACAATAACGTCGTTTTGAGCCTCTTCATCTTGCACCATACTTTCCTTAAATAGTTTAGAAAAATAATCCATTGAATGGGCATGCATACCTGGAAGTGTATCAAAGGAGTGTCCGTTCTCATCTTGAAGAGCTTCCATGTTGTTCATCCGTCTCCTAGCACAGGCAATCCGATGGAAAAATTTGGTATTTCTATCACCTTCTAATAACCAAGTGGTTCTTGCTCTCTGCTTCTAGTAGGTCTCCTCTTGGTTGTCAATGTCCTCAACCGCTTTACGCAAGGCATCATCCTCGACTTTGAGCTGCTCAGTAATTGTTCCTTCCCTAAAGTGTTTTTGAACCTCATCCCATCTGGCCACCAAAGGAGCTCTTTGGACCTGGAAGTCTGTCTTGTTAGCTCGCCTCCATTGTTTCAGTTGATCTTTGACATAATGAAGTTGTTTGTGGAATCTAAACATTGTTGTCCCGTATGTTGGGCGACCTTCTTCCCACCACTGTGGAATTTTCTTTCGAAGTTCCTCTTTTTGTAACCAAAAATTTTCAAATTTAAATGGTTTGTGATGCTGCCCTGTCTTAATCCCTCCTTCCAACAAAATGGGAAAGTGATCTCGAAATCGGACCCTCCAAAATCTGAAATTTTGTATTCCATTTTACAAATGCCTCCTCTCGAAACCAAAAAATGGTCTAACTTTACCTTCCCCGCTATGTGGCTCCCTCCTCTTATTAGTCCAAGTATAGTTGGTTCCAGGGCATTTAATATCCACCAAGTGTAAAGCCTGGACTTGGGCAATCATAAGTCGATCCCCTGGATCCAAAATTGGGGTTCCCCCTTCCTGATCTCTAGAGGATAATTTAGCATTAAAATCCCCAACAATAATCCAGTCTAAATCTTCCCTTGAGACTCTCATGTTATGCACAACTTTCCATTGAAGCCTCTGACCATCTAGGTTTTGAGCCCCATAAAAATTTGTGATTAAAACATGTTCAACTGTGACATTATTTCTAAAATGTGATGTGAGAACACCCCTCCAAGCTATATGTTCTATTGCAGTCCATTCAAGAGAGTTCCAAAGAGTAACAATCCCCCCGAGGCACCTTGGGCAGCCACTTCCATATGACCAGCACCCCTCCAAATTCTGTTAACTGTTTTACACATAAGATCTAACGACATTTTTGTCTCCTGGATAAGCAAAAAATCTGTTTTACATTTTTCTAAGAGTCTTCGAATAGCAGATTGATGGGTTCTACTGTTTAAACCCCTAACATTCCATGATTGTATAATCATTGGTTACCTTGAGAGCAGTAAGAATCTATTGGCCTCACCGATCCTCCAGTGATCAATTTGTCTCCTTGAACTGCTAACAATTCCTTATTTGATTTTCTACCCACTCCTTGAGAGTTGCTATTTTTTTTATCTCTTTTCCACCTGAGTTATCCCTAAAGTTGGCCTTTCTCTGTTCTTTTCTCGCTATTCCCATGCTCGACATCCTTAATTATTGGTCGCTCTTGGTTATGTACTATCAATGCCCCTGCACTCTCTCGACCGCGGTAACTCACTGTGCTCAATTACTTGCTCTATGATGAGGGGAGATGAAAGAGGAGCTTGAGCGTGGATGTTATTATTTTCACTATTCCCATCCACTCCTTCCATGAATTGTTCTTCTTGGTCCATTAGTGTCTTAAATATCTCATACCTATTGGCGGGCTTGAGTTGGGTTTGCTCTTTACCATCTTTTTTCTTTTGCCTTCTCCTTCTTTTGGGCTGTTCAAAACCATCTCTCTCGTGCTTCTTTACCCCGAGAAGTATTGGTTGGTTCTTTGTTTATTGTTGATTTACCCTCCTTAGGAAGATTTGACATTCCTAGAGGAGCCTCCATTTTTGTGTTCATATTATTTGGGCAAGATCGGGCCAAATGCCCATATTTGTGGCAAACTCTGCATCTGAAGGGCAGAGCCTCATAATCCAACTGTTGAATCCAAGATAGTCCCGCAAGTTCAAGTTCCACCTCTGCGCGTAGAGGCCGGCTAAGATCCATTTCCACACATACTCTTGCATAAACAGTTGTGTTTCCTTCTATTGTGTCTTTGGAGACACCCAAATGTCTTCCAAAGGAATTACCGATAATTTCCAAAACCTGCTCATTCCAAAACTCCATTGGAAGTGCATACAAACGGATCCAGACTAGGACAAAAATGGGTTCAATTCGAGGATCGAATCCCACTCTCCAGGGTTGAACAAATAATCTTGCCGGACCATGATTCCTCTTTTCTGATTCGAAAGCCCTATTTCTATCGGCCAGAGAAGAAAAACTAACAATAAAATACCCATTGCTAATAAACCATAAAGAGTACTCACCATGAGGCTCCCAGTTTTGCCGGACCCAAGAATGCAAAAAATTCAGGGTAGGGCGAATACCCATGAATTTACAGATCAAATCGTGATTTGCTCTGTATAAGACTATTTCTTCGACCATCCTTGGCTCAATGACAATCTTGGGCCTTGATTCGGACTGTGGCAAGCATCCATTGACTCGATGAGATGTTGATCTATTGCCAGCAGCCGTGAAGAGCATTTTAAATGCAGTTCTTTGTGCTTCGTCAGTCTTGGAAGGAGATTTATCTTTTAGCAAATCTGCATAAGAGCTATTTCTCTCGAGAAGAGGATCCGGAGGTGTCCCCATTGGACCCTCCTGGGGCAGCAATCTTGCCTTCAAATCCACAGTAACCAAAAATCTCTTCGGCAACCCAACTGATGCCCTAGTTTTTCCCTAGCTCTAGAAACCCTAGTTCATGCGCTTCGATATCTTGTTGCATTTTGAAGGAAATTTTTAGTTCTATTCAATGAATAAATTGAGGCATATTTGCATTGTCATCTGTTATGCTTAGACAAAGTGGCTATTGCTTTTAGGCTTCTAACAATTAACTATTTTTATCTAGGAGCATGCCTTTTTTTTTAAACAATGCTACTTTGTATGCATGCCAAATATTTTAGACATTGAAGTCATCCACTGTATTGAGAATATCCAATCTTGGTTGCCAGTCCACTTTGAATTGCTCTTCGAGCTTCCTTTTATACTCCTTGTATGCTTTTCATTATGTTGGAAGATCTAGAGTTTTGGGTTGAAGTCATCACTCAAGAAGTTTCAACGCATTTATTTTCTAGCTTTCTCATGATTTTTGGACTTGTAAAGGTAAATGAATTTTAATCAAAACCTAAGGCTTTGAATTTATGCTAGATCAACATTTTTGGAAGCTTATGCCAATATTATTATAAAAAAATCTAGCTTTCTACCTTTTAGGCTCAAACATTCCGCTTTTTAATCTCTTCACCTTGTCAAACTTTAGAGCATGCTATTGACATCAACATAATTATTTTTTGGTCTCTTAGACTTTATAATTATAGCAAAGCTTAGTGCAGGAAAAACATTCTAGCTTAGGAGTCTTAAGGAATTTAATATCCTAAACATGCTCCTTTGGGCTATGAAAAAGGATCCTGAAAGAAGGATAAATCTATAATGACTCTTCAAGCTTTTTTAGAAGTAATGAATTTGCAAGTTCAACACTATATGTTAGGACTTGTAAATGTAGACAAAGAAAATAATTCAAAGAATTTGGCTATAGTTATAATTTAGGGTCATAAGATCATGTTACCTAAGAATAACCATAAATAAAACTCCTAATTAGCTTGAATAAAATTTTATGACCTATTGAATAGATCTTGCATGGATGATTGTATAGCTTGATTAATTATTAAGTTGCGTGATTTTTTGAAGAAGCACCATCAAATTATATTTAAATATATTTACCTAATTTAAATTGGTTTTGGTTGTATATCCTTTTTTAATGGATTACATCCACATGTTTTTTGATAATCCATGTTGCTTTCAATCTTCATGATTATTCATGAAAATGGTTGTTTTTTGTTGGGTTTCAACATTGTTTATTTTGAAGTGGCAAGGTGATAACTTTACTTCCTATGCTTGGGAGATGAACCACCCTTTTATCAATTATTTTTGAAAAGAGTTTGGAGATGGAAAGCTCAAGATATCAGGTTTAAATGGTGGGATCCATCATTGTCATCATCAACAACATGTGTATGGAAGCGTGATCTCCCTCTATGGTCATCCTCTTAATCTATGGCACCGCATAATTTGGCATGGTTTTCAAATCCTCATTTAAAATACCTGTCAAAGCTCGAATAAATTCTTTTGCTCAATAAATTTGTTAAGAATTTTTTTTTGTAGAGTTTCTAGTCACAAGTTTGGAGGAATTAAAGCCAAGTCCTTTTGTGTTTGAACATTGAATATGGGCCATCAATTTTTGCAGAAAGGTTAGAAGATTACTTTGGAGCTAAATTCCCTGGAGGTGGATGATGAGATAAAAAATATATTACACAAAGAAGGTCTTCTTGATTGCATCCAATCCTTACATGGTCACCATAGAGATATTTCCAAAAAAATGGTACACTCATGGAGGAAAGATTGATTTTGGGTTGGTGGTTTGAATTTTGAAGTCTTCATTTCCCTGGTTGGGGAGGTGACAGGTCTTCTGGTGGATAGTGCTTGCCATAATAGGAAGAAGCACTCCCTAATTAGGGAATTGAGCTTCTTTCTTGATGAAGATGAGTACTTACCAAAATTGTAGAATGAATACAATTCCAAGGCCCTCAAAGATCTTTAGGATCAAGTAATCTCAATGATCATGGATTATTTCATATTGGATTCCAACAGAGATGTGTTACACAACTTTCATGTAATGTTTCTAAATTAGTTGAGAAATAAATGACTTATGAATGTTTTATATTTTCTATTTCATTCCCTAGCTAAGACAATGATAGATGTGAGGAGAGGAAAATGGTTAGACCTTATTCATCAAGGCCTAGCCTTAATGATTTTCAAGTATGTGGCTAAAGGCAAAGGAATAGCAGTGGATGAGGTCTTATCATAAATTGAAAACCAGAATACTCCTCCAGTTTTTTATTTACCCCCAATCTCATCCAATGACTCTTTAGAGTCTAATTTGAAAGACCTTAAGAGCCCCATTATATCTACCAAAAAGAATTTTAAGAGCTCAAGTGGCGTGATAGTTTTTCCTAGAGGAATCAAAGGTGGGTGGGCTAGATGTTCCAAATGCTTATCCATGAAATCAGTTCAAGTTGAAACCTCTCCCATTAATTTGGAGATGTTAGAGTCTGGGGATTAGTATCCAACAAAGAAGAAAAGAAAGTTGGTAGAGGGGTCAACTGAAGCTAGAGAGGATTCTCCTACTTTGGGGCCTAAATATTTCAATATCATGCCCTTTCTTAGTAAGCTGAAAGAGAAGCACTAGGTACTGATAGGGTTTCTTCATGTGGCTATCTTATTTATTGAGGAGATCCAAGTCATGACTTAATTACAATGTGGTGAATCGAGAACACCCAAAAAGGACATGAGGAACTTAAGAAAATCATCTCCTAAGGTATAATTGTTTTTGCTCTAATAGTTCTTTGGGTCCTTTCTGTGTTGGATTGTGGTCTTGTTGTTTTATTCCCCTTTGGGATTCGATGTTCTAGTCCAATGATGGTTTTGTTTGAATAACTAGTTTGTAAATACAGTTTGATGTTTTAGTTGGGTTGGATCTTTTAGTTAGAGTCTCTTGGGATGGGCCTTAGGCTGTTTTAGTTTAATTTTTGTAAAAAGGTTTAGGGATCCTTTATAAACCCCTTCTTTTATCAAATAAAAAAAAATGATTTTGGTCCTAAAAACATTCATGAGAGCTAAGTAAAATATCTTTCATGCTATATTGATAGTGAGTAACAACATTGAGACCCTACAACTTTCTACATCAATCCACATATCCATTGTCTATCACCACTAGATTAATATAGAACATACACTATACTAATATATTTTATATAAATCAATATCCACACATGAAATGGAGATATTATTTTTATTGTTGTGGAGTGGAACTAGAAAAAGAGATGAAGCTCATTTTCCTATCTCAATTGTGGACCAAAATATCATTTTTGTTGATAGCAAGATGTTATTTGAGGCCACATGTTTCCTTTTCATGTCCTATACACCTCTTCAAAATATTTTCATAAACTTAAATTTCATGATTGATGATATTAACATCGAGTTCAATTGATAAAAATAAGATATTTTGGGTAAGGGAATCCCTTCAACTATTGTGACTAGTTAATGACCTCCATTTTTTCATATAATATTTTTTTAAGGAGGTTTTATTAAGTTCAGCTTTGGAACCGATTAAAAAGGAGGACACTAGGACTCTGGACACGAATACCATTCATTGTATGGGGTCTTATTTAGAGGAGGTAAGCCCTAAATATTTGGTTCTATTCAATTCCTTTGAAAGTTTACATATGGAAGAACCAATACTGCAATAACTTTTACTCTCTACTTCGAATAAATCCCCCTCTTCCAATCCCATCATGAATAGTTCTCCTGGCATTAAAACTAGGAGCCACCATAAAAAAGAGGATGTTGGGTCTGAGAAAAAGGTGGGTAAACCATCGAATAAATCTTTGAGGAAAAGGAAAGCAGATTTTGAAATAGCCAATGGTTCTCAAACACAACTGAAGGTTGACAATAACATTGACTTGGGAGGTAAACAATTGAAGCTAGAAGCCTTCAATCGATCCTCACAACCACTCATGGCTAAAATGAAATCTAAAACCTTAAATGAAGTTCCTTTGCTAGAACATTAGAGGAATGAATGGATCCTCAAAAAGGTGATTACTATCCTCTAAAAAATGACTACTCCCCAGAAATAATTTTCATACAAGAATCCAAGATTGAGAGTAACAACATTGATTCAATAAGAAATTCCATTTGGAAGAACATTGGATTTGCTAAAAGCTCAGATGATGAGTCTTCTAGAAGTCTGTTTTGTTTTTAGGACCTATCAAATTTTGAGGGATATGTGGTCTCCTCTTCTGAGCGAGTTGTCAGTTTTTTATTTTTTACAAGTTGACTAATACGTAGATGAGATGATAAATAACATATGTAATATTGTAAATGTAAAATAGAGGACTAGAAATGCAAACAGAGGTCTGAAGGTAACCCCAAGTGATCTGCAGGTAATATCAGACTTGTTCTGACAATATCGGACACCTGATCTCGTATCATATCACCCAATGCGCACTTTCAGATCTCTGAACCTTCAAAATAGTATGAAACTAGCAATTTGTACTATAACACTAAGGATGCGAGAATGATTGAGAACCAGGGGAATCCAGGGAGAGTGCCTGGATTAAATAGTCAAGGTGATTTAGAGGGGTTGGTCTAAAAAACAAGGGGAGTTATAATTTCTTCCAATATGGATGATATCGGTTGATCTGATACCGTAACGTTCGTGTCGTTGGCCAGGCACGAACAAAAATGGTTACAACAAAATTTTATCATTTTTTTATTCTGGGCATTTTTTGTTTTGGTCAAGATCGAACATATGATCTCATACAATAGATTTTGATATCACATCGGACAACCGATATCGTCCAAATGGAGTCAATATCGTCAAAAAGTTAGAAATAAACTAGATGCATGCATGAAAATCGAGGCAAGAGGTTCGTAAGTGGTTTTAATTAATTTTTTGAATGTTTTTGACTTAGGGTAAATTAACATGGGTTAATTTTAGCCTATTGCATCTAGACCTCCCATTTTGTGGAAGCCAAAGCACTCCTTCAAGGCCTCTTATTGGTAGAATCCTTGGGTTTTAATAAAGTTATAGTGGAGGAGAATTCATTAAATATTGTTAATATATTCAATAAGTTTTGCACCCTGCACTGGAAGATAACAAATATCATAGCAAAAGCAGTCATAATTTTTTGCTCGAGATTGGAGGCTCAAATTCAACACATTTTTCATGAAGGAAACAAAGTGACAGACCTGATGGCAAATATTGGGCTATCGCAACAAGGCCTTACGGTTTGGATGATAAAATTTCCTCAGAGTCTTCAGAATTTAATTGTGGGTGATAGTGGTTAGGAATGAGTGCTGGTTATGGGAGTTTAGGAGGTTAGGGAGGAGATTTCCTATGCTTTTTAGAGCCTCTTATTTTTTGATGTTTTCTTGTTGGTAGGGATTTGGTGCCACTTATAGGTGCCTCATGTACAACGGGTGCTAGTTGACTGAGCCTTGTCTTCTCAAGGCATCACGTTCTTTTTTGGTGGTATATGTGGATGTGTTCCTTGACCATGTGGGGTCTCCCCAAAGGGCAACAATCTTCTCTGTTGTATCTTGTGATCTCCCTTTGGGTATTGCAACTAGTTTTTTCTCACTTTTTTTTTCTTCTGGGGAGTTTGGTACTGGATTTATATCTGAATATATATATTTTTGCTTAAGGATTGTTTCTGAGAATGATGCATTATCTCTTGCTCTTTCTCAGTCCCATATGTATTAGGTTTGGGGATCCTTTAAAACCCCTTCTCTTACCTAATAAAAACAATTGTAAATTTGAAATAATGAAGCGGAATAGATTTGGTGGAAGTAGCCCCTATGGTTTGAACCTTGCGCTTGTCAGCTACTAAAAATAGTGTGGTTGTGACCAACTCTCCTATGTAACCGACAAAAAAATTGAATTTGAGTCAAGGTCAAATTATGCATGTTGGTGATATTACATTATTTGGTCATGTAATAGTTTAGGAAGTATGTTTATTTTTTTAGGGAGTGATTAATATTTAGGAGTGAGTTTATAAGTATGTGTTAACATGTGAATTTTGTGAGGTGTAAAGAGTGCAAGTGTGAGTTGTGTGAGATATTGAAGAGTCATGTAAGGTGTTGTGTGACTTATGTAATTATGAGTGACTTTATCATTATGAGAGAAGAGAAAATATCAAGAGATATGCATGTGAAGAGTCACATGTAATTATATATTGATGACAAAGCATTGTAAAAAGTATCAAAATAGCATAGCTTCATGCATACTATAGTAGATTTGATTAATAATATTTTTAGTATTTTGTGTGCATTATTGTGTGTGATTATTTGATCTTATGGAAATTTACTTGTGAGATAATTTAGCATATTTGCCAATAGTGGTATCAGAGTCATATTGTTCAATTCAACAAATCGTTCAATTTAGTAATCGTATAATAGATTTACCAATTGTTCAACTCAATAATTATACAATGTCTTAGTAACTATACAACATCATGGTAATTGTACAATCGTAGAATCTAGGCAATTATATAATATCTTGATAACCATACAATATCTTGGCAACCATACAATCTAGACACCTATAAAATATATTGGCAATCGTACAATCTAGCAATCATACAATCCAAGCCACCAATTGTTCACTTGAATGATCACTTCTTAATTGTTGTTTTTATCGTACAATTGTACAATTTCAACCCTAACCCTAATTGTATGATTTCTCCTTTGTGTAATTGTATGATTTCAATTTTGTATGATAGGTTTTGTTGCACTTCAATTTATTGTCTTTCACTCTATTCTCCTGCACCATTCAAATGCAATCTTTCATTCTCGTCGTGTGTTCAATATTGCTCTCGGTTACTCACAACTATATGGTTTGCTTATTCATAGTTGCACTCACAACTATACGGTTTGCTTAGTCACAACTATATGGTTTTATTTCAACACAATGACAATTGGAATTGGATCTTGATATTACAATGGTGAATTTAATTAATTATTATGCAACTCATTATGTCCAATATTCTTCATTCCCCGGTTTGCTTAGTCACAACTATATGGTTTTCTTTCAACACAATGACAATTGTAACTGGATCTTGATATTACAATGGTGAATTTAATTAATTATTATGCAACTCATTATGTCCAATATTCTTCATTCCCCTTCTAGATCCAAAGTAAGCATCATATTTTTCACGTGTTATAAAATCTCTCACATCACAGTTTGAAAGTGGAGCTCTCAATTCCTTAACTATATTTTGTATCTCGAACGATCTTCTTATTCACAGGTATATATTTTAATGGCTTTGATATCCCTTATATCTAGTGTTTTTATTCACTACGATTTACCTTCCACTCGCTCAAACAGTGCCTCAGACTCCAACACCACAAAAGATTCTCAAGAACCTTGATTCCCTTCGTCCATTTGCCAATGTCTTGTTATGTTGCAATAACTTGCACATGAGGAGACAACTACATGCACGGTTCCAATGGAAAAATTTAAGCATTCATGGCAACATAAACAATGGGCACAAAAAGAATTTCAATCATTCAACAAGAAATGCTTAGAACTAATTGGAAAATAATTATTTCAAGAAAGTTTCTCGGATTACAATACTGAGCTTTTTTTAACTCAAATTTTCCTTTTTCATTCCCCCATCATGGTCTCTTTCTTCTCTTCAAGATTTTATTTGTATTGCATTTTCCTTCAGCATTCGTTCATCTTCTCCTTTTCCATGGCCTCTTCTTCTTTCCTTTCATTTTCTCTTCCTCTCCTCGTCGCATGCTACCTCCTCTTCTCCCGCCAAATTTTATCTCTTCGTCCAACAGTAACGAGTGATGGTTACTCTTCTCATAACCGTTAGGATGCCCCTGCATCAAAAAAATTTGTGGACTTCAAAGGGAGAGTTATCTATTATAAATACCCCTTTCATTTCCTCATTTTCTCACCATTCATTTAGCTATAAAAAACCATTCTTTTAGCTATCATAAACAAACATTCACGACAATTTGATTGCCAACATTATTTTCATGTTGTTTGCCTATATTGCTTCCACATCACACACCCTATTTTATTCTCTTTCTCTCTCGTGTTCTTACTGTTACAACCAAAGCTATCGACTGCTAGTTTGTTGCCTTCCACGGAGGAAGGTGAGATGTTATACCAGGATTTACAACTAAAGGTCATTTATTATCATTTAAAGACTAGATTTCAATGCAAGTCAAAGCCTTTGTGAACATCCTAGTTGTAATCTCTCCCTATTTATTATAGTGATATTGCATGCAAGATAGCATTAAGGTTAACAAGGTCATTGGCATTTAATGAATAATTTTAGTCTGATTTATCCATAAATATTCTATTTCATTTATGTTATATTAAAATAGCTTATGACTTTTATTATTAATTTATATACAACATCTTTCTTAATAATCTTCTCATACATTCTTTTTAAGAATCTTTCTATATACTTCCTATAAAATTTATGATCTCACACATATATTCGCGTGATGTGGTTTACTGGCAAGGATGCCACTTACATTATGAATGATGTAACCCGGGTTCAATCCCCACGGAGAATATGTGTATATATAAAAGTATTTACTCAATAAAAAAAATTATTTTTTAAAACTTTTAAAACTTAAAATTAAAACTCTAGAGAGTAAGTTTAATTTAAAACTTAAAATTAAAACTTTAGCAAGTAAGTTTAAAGGATTAAAAATTAAAATAAATAAATAACATAGATCTAATGGTCTATATTGTGAAACTCCCTTCATTTAATAGAACCTAATAAAAATTAAATATATAAAATTTCCAATAAATTTTTTTTTTTTTTTTGAAAAAATGAAAAACTTGTATTAATACAAAGAGCAATTACAAGCGGGAGAGAACACATCCCAACCAAGAACAACAAACAACACTACAAGAGTAGAGCACAAAGTCAACCCAAAGACAACACAAAGCAAAGAAGTCAACTGGGCGCGAAAAAGCGACATGTCGCGAGATCGCGACAGTCAACCCCGTCTCCTCCGCAGCGGTGCCAACAGTCACGAAAACGCGACATGTTGCGAAATCGCGACATGTCGCGAAATCGCGACGACATCTCCCTCCAGCGACCCTTCGCCAAAATTGTCGCGAAATCGCGACTAGAAGACCAACTTGCTCCATAACGCCAAAAAGGTCGCGAAATCGCGACAGAGTGCCTCCGAATCATCCAACCATCAAAAGTGTCGCGAAATCGCGACGAATTATCCTTATGGCATCCAGATCGCAAAAGCGTCGCGATATCGCGACAGTTTTCTCCATTCCGTTGGTAAGCCAAAATTGTCGCGAAATCGCGACGAGATTTTCTTGCAGCAGCCATCGCCAAAAAATGTCGCGATATCGCGACAAATTATCCACTTTGCACCACATCAGCAAAATGGTCGCGATTTCGCGACGGGTTTTCCTTATGACACCAGATCGCCAAAAGTGTCGCGATATCGCGACGGTTTTTCCTTTCGGCGCCCAGTTCTCAAAATCGTCGCGATATCGCGACGAATTTTCCACTTTGCTCTCCATCCGCAAAAGTGTCGCGATATCGCGACAATTTTTCCGGTTAGCCCCAAATTGCCAAAACTGTCGCGATATCGCGACAAATTTACCATGCGCCTTCCCCGAGGGCCGCGATGGCGCGACATGTCGCGATATCGCGACAAAAACCCGCCAAAGGCCGAGAGGGCGCAACCTGTCGCGATATCGCGACAGCTTCCAACTTGAAGCAGCGACGGCGCTACATGTCGCGATATCGCGACGTAAATATTCCTTAGCATAAAAAACACCGCACATCATTTCGTAAAACGTTCAAGGCCTTGTCGAATCTCTCGCATCCTCCACGTGCATGTCACTGTGCAGCTGCATCCCAACCTCCCTTTCAGCACCCATCTTAGCAAGGAAATCGGCCGCCTTATTGAGATCTCGATTCACATAGACAGGTATCACATCATCTAATTCCCTCCAAAGCTCTTTAATTTGGGAGACTAAGATCCGCAACCTCCAAGCTTTCGAGACAAAGTTTCTCATACAGTCAAGAGCACCCACCAAGATTTGGGAGTCAGACTCAATAATAATCTTCCTGTGTCCCTCTTTGGCAGCCTAGAAGGAGGCAGATTTAATGGCAAAGGCCTCGGCTTCATTGTTTGTGGCACATCCCGCACCCTGCAGCTTCCCAATAGAGCAAAGACCCAAGGATGATCGCGGCACACTACTCCAATTCCAAAACTTCCCGGATTGCCTTTAGCAGCTCCATCAGTATTGATTTTGATCCATCCTTCAGGAGGAGGTTTCCAACTACCACTCACCCGCCTTTGTTGAATAACAGCTCCCTCTTCCAAAGGCTCAGAAGCAGATTGAATTTCCCCCTCGGCATGAATGGCAACCGTTTCCGCCACTTTGCTCCAAATGACTTGCCATATTCCTTCTAGAGAGGAGAAGGTTTCACGAAAAATACGGGCATTTCTCTCCAACCATACCTGCCACCAGATAAAAAATAAACCAAGCTCCCAGCCAATTCGAAGAGCTTTGGATTTAAATCTACCTTTCTTCCAAACTTTCCCAAATATTGTTTCAAGACAAGACCCCATTAGCCTGAAGTTTAAAGTGGGAGAACCAAGCGTTTCCAGATCTGTCTTGTGAAAGAACATTCAAACATTAGATGATCCGCAGTTTCCTCCCTGCTTGTGGCATAACACACATTGAGAAGGGCCAATGATGCCTCTGAGTCTGAGATTGTCATAGGTGAGAATTCCATTATGCAAAAACTGCCAAGCGAAGAAGTTCACTTTCGGCCAGCCCTGGGGATGCCATATCTTTCTCCAATCATGAACCAAAAAAAAGTGTGGGGGGGCTCGGAAGGATCTCATCATATCCCTCTTTCACAATATAAACCCCAAGGCTCCCATAGCCCCGTGCCGCTTCATCCTCCTCATCTCTCCTAGTAAGAAACCGTTCTGCCAAGATTTTTCCCAAAGTAGGTACCAACTCCGGAGGGATTGGTATTGGCCACTCATCCAGCCGCTTAAACTTTATGATCTTGTAGTCCCCCAATTGACTAGTGTTAAAGTAGCTCTCAATTTGGATCCATCCCTTATCTTCTATAGCAGATTTTATCGGTTGCAATTCAGGAAACACAAGCAATAATGGGAGGATTCTCGGTCCCGTGAATCGACCCATAACCGAGCCTTATCCCCTCTCCCCACTTTCCAGAATAGTTGATCTTTGATGAGTTGAGCTCCAAGCTTGAGCGCCTGCCACACTGGTGATCCAAAACCTTCCAGAGGAAAGCGGCCCACATCATTAGGATGGACAGAACCCAAGTATTTGCTAGAGAGGATTCTGCTGAAGAGGGATGTTGGCTGAGAAATCCACCTCCAGTACAGTTTGCCAGCCAAAGCCTTGTTGTTAAACTTGGAGCTTCTTAGTCCCAACCCTCCTTTTTCCTTGGGTTGGGTAACCTTGTCCCAGCCAACCAAGGCCCATTTCCTCTCTCCCTTGGCACCTTCCCATAGAAATCTTCTAGCCATTTTATCCAGCTCTTTCCAAATAGACTGGGGAGCAGCCAGGATGGAGAATTTATAAATTGGCATGGCCCCGAATAACTGACCGCAGAAAAGTTAGACGACCCCCATAACTTAACCATCTATGAGACCAATGGTTCATTCTATCTTTGATGCCATCCAATAGGTCCTTCCAAACATCTATTTTCAGTTTTTTGAAATGGAGAGGGACCCCCAGTTAAACTACTGGGAGAGAGGTCCGAGTGAAACCTAAAATCTCAATAACTCGGTCCTGTAACCGTTGATCAATATTGAAGAAGATCACTTTGGATTTATTGTCATTGATGACTTGATTAGAGGCCCGGAGGTAGACATTTAGAGTATCTCTCGATTCTTCTTGCTTCCCTAAGGCTGGCCACTCCCACCAATCCAAAGATCATCTACAAACCGTAAATGAGTCAAAACTTCAGCCCCGACCTTAATACCCCGTTATCTGACCTTGAAGTCTTCTTCTCAGAAAGAGTCTACCCAATCCTTCAGCCAAGATGAGGAAGAGATAAGGAGAGCAAGGGTCTCCTTGCCGAAGGCCACGAGAGGCACCAAAAGGAGGCGAGGGAAGTCCCTTGATAAGAACAGAGTATGAAGGCGTAGAAATACAGCTCATGACCCAGTCTGTCCAACTCCTGAGAGAAACCAAAGGTCTGTCAACATCTTTGCCAAGAAGCCCCACTCCACCCCCGTCATAAGCCTTGGACATATCCAGTTTAATGAACATTCCTTTGTTCCCGGATTGGTGCATTGTATGGATAGCCTCCCGTGCAAGAATCACTCCATCCAAGATTTGCCTCCCTTCAACAAAACCCCCTTGCTCTGGGGAAATTATATTATGCAGTATAGGTTTTAACCTTTCAGCCATAATCTTAGTGATTATTTTATAGATCACATTGCATAAGGCAATAGGTCTAAAATCAGATAAATGAACCCCCCTGCTCCTTTTGGAATTAAAGTAATGAAGGTATGATTTAGAGCCTTGAGCATTCTTTTATTGGTTCTGGACTCCTCAGATGACGACATAACATCTTCCTCCAGGGTATCCCAAAAGGCCTGGAAGAACTCAATAGGGAAGCCATCAAGACCGGGCGATTTACCAGTACTCATCCCAAAGACCACCTTCTTAAGTTCATCTCTATCTATGGGTCTAAGTAGGGCCTGGTTCTCTTCAGGAGAGATTATAGAAGGAATGACAACAATAACTTCATCTTGGGCTGCCCCATCTTGCTCCATACTTTCCTTAAAGAGTTTTGAGAAATACTCCATTGAGTGGGAGTGCATACCAGGAAGAGTGTCAAAAGAGTATCCATTCTCATCTTGAAGGAATTCCATATTATTCGCTTGTCTCCTAGCACAGGCAGAGCGCTGAAAATTTTTTGTATTTCTGTCTCCTTCTAATAACCAAGTATTTCTTGCTCTCTTTTTCCAATAAATCTCTTCTTGATTATCAATATCCTCAACCACTTTGCGCAAAGCATCATCCTCGGATTTAAGGTGCTCGAAAATGTTTCCTTCCCTGAAATGTTTTTGCACCTCATCCCATCTGGCCAACAAGGGGGCCCGTTGGTGCTGGAAGTCTGATTTGTTAGTTTGCCTCCACTGTTTCAGTTTACACTTGACAAATTGAAGTTGTTTGTGAAATTTGAACATTGCAGTCCCAAAAGGTGGGCGGCCATCTTCCCACCACTGAGGAATTTTTCTTCGGAGATCTTCTTTTTGCAACCAAAAATTTTCAAATTTAAATGGTTTATGGTATTGCCCCCGTCATAGCCCCTCCCTCCAAAGAAAATGGGAAAGTGGTCCGAAACTCGGGCCTTCCAAAATCTGAAATTTAATATTCCATTTCACAAATGCTTCCTCCGAGACCGTAAACCGGTCTAGTTTTACCTTCCTACCGTGTGGCTCTCTTCTCTTATTAGTCCACGTAAAATAAGTGCCAGGACCTTTGATATCAACAAGGTGAAAGGCCCGGACTTGAGCAATCGAAGCCTATCCCCTGGATCCAAAACCGGGATACCACCTTCCCCGATCCCCGGCGGATAATTTGGCATTAAAATCCCCAACAATAATCCAATCGCAATCTTCCCGGGAGGATCTCATTGAATGAACAACATTCCATTGAAGCCGCTGGCCATCAATGCTTTGAGCCCCATAGAAGTTTGTGATTAAAACCTGTTCAGCTGTAACAATGTTCTTAAAGAGAGATGTGAGAACACCCCTCCAAGCTGTATGTTCTATTGCTATCCACACCAGAGGGTTCCAAAGAGTAACAATCCCCCCCGAAGCTCCTTGGGCCGCCACATCCATATATCCAGCGCCCCTCCATATTCTACTAACAGTTTTACACATAAGATCTAAAGACATTTTTGTTTCCTGAAGGAGCAAAAAGTCTGTTTTGTGTCTTCCTAAAAGTCTTTGAACAACAGATTGATGGGTTCTACTGTTTAAACCCCTTACATTCCAGGATTGTATAATCATTGGAAACCTTGGGAGCAATAAGAGTCAATTGTTCTCACCGATCCTCCATTGATCAACCTTGTCCCCTTGCGCTACTAGTAGATCCTTATTGGATTTTCTACCACCTCCTTGGGAATTACTATTCTTAGACCTCTTTTCCACCCAGGTAATCCCCAACCCTGGTCTTTCTCTGTTCTTTTTTGCACTTCCCATGTTGACATCCTTAATAACTGGTTGTGCAGGGGAATGGATTACCATAGCCCCTAGGTTCTCTGGCTGCAAAGTCTCAGGGGTTTCAATCACCTGTTCTAAGACAGGAGTAGATGATAGAGGAGCATGAGAGTGGGTGTTATTATCCTCAGCATTCCCATCCACTCCTTCCATGACTTGGTCTTCTTGGTCTACAAGGGATTTGAAGATTTCATATCGATTGGTTGGCTTGGTTTGGGCCTGCTCTTTGCCATTTCTCTTTTTGTTTTTCCTCCGCTTCTGCTGTTCAAAGCCATCTTTCTGGGCATCAGAACCCTGGGGGATATTGAGGGGTTCTTTGACCGGAGTGAACTTACCCTCTCTTGGGGCGATTTGGCGCTCCCGACGGAGCTTCCGCTTTTGTGGTCAGGATATTTGGGTAGAACCTAGCCAAATGGCCATGCTTATGGCAGACTCGCATCTAAAAGGTAAGGCTTCATAGTCTAGTCCGCCGTATCCAGAGTTAGTCCCGCTAACTCCAATTCCACCTCGGCCGGAAGTGGCTCGGCTAATATCCATTTCTACGCATATTCTAGCAAAGACAAGCAGGATTTCCCTCCATGGTATCTCTCGGAAACTCCCAAATATCTACCTAGAGAATTACCAATCAACTCAAGAATCTGCTCACCCCAAAACTCCATCGGGAGAGCGTACAACCGAATCCAAACCGGGACAGCCGTGGGCTCAATGCGAGGATCAAAACCCACTCTCCACGGTTGGACAAATAATCCTGCCGGGCCGTGGCTCCTCTTCTCTGATTCAAATGCTCTGTTTCTATCTGCTAAAGAAGAGAAACTAATAATAAAATACCCATTGCTTATAGGCCATAGAGAGTACTCACCAATGGGCTCCTAGTTCTGTCTCACCCAGGTGTGTAGAAAGTTCAGAGTGGGCCGGATACCCATGAATTTGCAGATCAGATCATGGGTAGCACGGTATATAATCGTATCCTCAACCAGTTTTGGTTCTATGACAATCTTAGGCCTGGAAGCAGATTGTGGAAGGCAACCGTTAACTCTGTTTGCAGGTAAACCCTTTCCAGAATTCTTAAATAGCATTTGATAAGCACTTCGCTGAGCTTCATCGGAGGAAGATGCATGGTTTTCTTTTAATATATCAAGCATATGAGCTTTTCTTCCCATCGATAGATCCCGGAGGAGACCCCATTGGGCCCTCCCGAGGCAACGAACGATCCTTCAAAGTAGTGTAGATTCAATCCACCGGAGGTCCTGGAAGAATCTTCCCACCAGAAACCCTGGAGCTTCGCCCGGTGCCTGCACAGAAGGTTTCCCGCCAAATCGCCAGAGCTCGAAAAAACCTCCTCAGTTCCAAAAATAGGATATTCAGGAATCACATATCCAAACTTGAGATCAATGTTAGTAGATCCATATGAAATCCATAAAATTTCCAATAATTAAAACTAATAAAAAATTAAATAAATTTAATAATTAAAATTTTAAAAGTCCATGGTTTACTTCACTAGTCCACAGTTTTAAGCAACTTGAACCTTGATAGCAGCCTAATAATTTATCAGTAAATTATTTTGATTTGATTCTATAAAATCTATTAATTTATTTTTAGTTAAAAAGCTAAGTTTAAAAAGGTTTAGGCCCATTGCATCCCAATTTCATGGCATCTTCCCGGTGCTTTCTTAGTACATTTTCTTCCAGAAATTTCTTCCTCGAGGAAACTAAGGCGTTGCTTTCACTCACTTGCCTGGATTCTTCACGAGGAGCCTTCCAAACATTATAAATCTAAAGACATAACATCGAGTTCATATAAAGGTCCTGAAAAACAAATCATTAATTTTTTTTAATAATTTTAATTATATTTTATAGTTAATTTTATCATATTATAATCATGGATGTTTTTAAAAATCTTTTAATATTTTTTAATATAAATTAAATATTTTATATAATAAATAATTATTTTAATTAAATATATTAAATTATAATATTAAAAATTAAAATTAAGGTTACATGCTGTGAAAAAAAGTGAAACAGTAATCTAATCTTAGACGGTTAGGGTTTTAAAAAAATTCTATATAAAAGAAAGAGAAGAAAGAAAGAAAAGATAAAAAAGAGGTCTATTGCATCTTCTTTCCTAGTACAATTGCTTGGAGAAATTTCTTCCTCGGTGGTATATTCTCTGGATTTCAGCCTTCACCCTAGCGGGAGCCATAACACCGACTTCATACAGAGGACCTCCAAAACAATATGAAGACCTCGGCGTCTGCTCCACCTTTATCAAGGAATCGCCCGGCCCCTTCTATGCTCCAGCTTTATCAAGGAAAATATTGCGGACAGCCACATCATCTTTTTGGTTGTGGGGAAAGCCTTGACAATAGAATGAGAAGACTATCATAAAGATATTAATTTAATATAAGTATTCTATAATTTTAATTTTAGGTTTTTTTTTAAGGAGTAGGGGAAGAGCTATATTTTTTATGATTTGAATATAGGTATTTTGAATAACAATTTAACAATATATCATTACAGTGTTTATAATTAATATTATGAATGTAATTAAGGTGTAAGTTGCCGAATGGTATTTGGTGTAATGGCAGTTGTGGTTGTGAGGTCAATTCTTCTTGTGTTTGCTCGAACGTTAATAAACAAACGATGTTCAATATAAAAAAATTAAGGTGTAAGTTTAAAATATTTAATATAAATTTGTTATATATATATATATATAGAATTTGACGTCCTACATTTTATATAATTTGAACTTGAATAACTTAGATAACAATCTAACATTAAAATATAAGTTAAATTATTTTTTTAAGTTGAGTTTAATTTATATATATATTTTCTTTTCTATCAATACTTTTTATATACATTTGCAAAACCTGACATCCTTGTTGATCATTCCATAAGTTTAATATTTTTATTATTAAATTAATTTTTAAATTTAAATAAATAATTATTAAAAATTGATATTATATTTGTCTAATCACTTATAATCTATCAATCTAATTTATTATATATCTTAACTTTTGAAAAAAACCATGAATTTAAATTTTATAAAAAAAATATGTTTAATTGTAATTTTTTTTTTTTTTATAAATTTTTATTATGTATTCAACATAAAATATAAATAAAAATCACTTTAAGAACCTGCCAAAGCAATAACATATTATATAAAGAAATTCATTTATAAATTTTTAGGCAAGCTTTAGATTCTCAACCCTATTCTCAAATTTATTTTATAAAAAATAAAAATATTTTCATATTATACTTTAAATCTAAAGAGCAAGCCTGTTGTTATAATGTATGTCTTTCTTTTACAATAACATATGATGATGGTTGTTTCTTAAGTGGTTTTGTGTTCAAAATTCTAATTTGTAAACGTTTTCCTAAAAAAAAAAATAACATATGACGTAGATGTTAAACAATAGGAATTTGTTTTATTTGAAACAAATTACATGTGTTATAAATTGTATGTATATGTTCTTAATATATTTTTATAAAAAATAATAGAATTTAATATTTAATAGATATGTTTTGATAAGGGTATTATAATAATAAAAGTATTGAATTTTTAACAAAGACTTTAATTCTATTTACAAGGAGGTTGCCCCTAATGTGTCCCTCCTTTCAATATTTTTTAAAACAAATTTAAGGATGTTTTATTATTTGCATAGTTATAATATAAATCATTTAATTATTAAAGTTTAGGTAAAGGTAACGAAGAATAAGTCCCTCTTGTTTAAAGAAGGAATATTTTTGTTATATTTTTTTTAACGAATTGCTTAAGATTGAAATAGGTTTTAATGTATTATAAATATGTAGTTTGGTAAAATTTGAGCCTAAGTTTCCTCCTTGAATTTTGAAAAATATAATCAATTATGCTAATGCTAATTCATATACCTTTATATATATATATTATTTGGTTAGTGCGAGAAATGCCTATGACTAAGGCAGAGGGCTGAGCAATTTTGATTTATTAATATGATTTACTTATTTTTTGGGCATATTATACCCAAATTTGTCACATTATGTATTGCAATAGCTTGGCAATTATGCATGTATCGCTTGGCAAGATTCGAGCCTAGGTCTTCTCCTTGAAATTTGAGGAATATAATTGGTTGAGCTAACACCATATGATATACTTATATGTATGTGTGTGTGTTTTTGATATTGGACCTATTAATAAGATTTACTTATTTATTTTTATTTTTTATTTGTGGAAAACATCCCAAAAGGGATGCCACTTTCGGGTAAGACCCAAGGAGGCAGGGGTATCCATTCCGCCAAAAACGCCCAGGACTCGGACTTGGCCTACCACCTTTGACATACTAAAGGAGCAAACAAACACACAAAACCAATTTAAAAATAAGTAAATAACAACAAAATTAATAAAATAAAATAAAAAACATGCTCCTTGAGTGTGTCAAAAACAAAAGCACAACCAAACATGCACAATAAGATAAAAGAAACCACAACACAAACCACATAGAAAAACACAAGAACCACATAACAAAACACAAACAAGACAAAAACAACAGAACACTACAAAGACATAACCCAAAAAAAACATGAAAAATAAACACAACCAAAACCTAAAAAATTAAAAAATAAAATAAAATAAAAATAAAAATAAAAAACAACCAACAACAGACAATAAACAAAAACAAAAAACATAGAAAACACTCACACATAAAAACACGAAATAACACAAACAAAGAGAAACCCAAGAACAAGAACGAAAAAAACACAAGAACAATAACAAAAAACATAAAAAAACAAAAAAAAAAAACAACAAAAAACAACACAAAGAACACAAAAACAAAACAAAACAAAAGAACCCACCCACCTTAAAAAACTAAACAAAAAAAACAAAAAACAAAAAACAAAAAAGAAAAAAAAATTGAACATAACAATGACCTATCTAGACCAGAAGACTATTAAGGCAAGAATCAACAGAGGAAACAAAATAAAGAATAGAATGAGCTAGGGAACTAAAAAAAAACTGAATGAACCAAAGAGAAGCAAAAAAAAAAACAAGAAGAAACTAGGTACCTTAGCTGGAGCCATCCAAAGAAATGATAGAAAGAAGAGCTTCCCTAATTTGAGAAGCCCACCATATAGGAGGGTGGCCATAACAAGTAAGATCACCTTTGTCCAAAGCCCAATTAGCTAAAGCATCAACACTCTTGTTTTGATCTTCGACCACATGATTGTAATCAACTTTCAAAAATCCCATCTGGATTAATTGAATCTTCTCAATAATTCTTTTTATTCTCCAATCCACCTTATGATTCTTAAGGAGTCTTCAAGAGATTAATCATAAGTTGAGAGTCAGACTCAACTAACACCTTTTCCCATCCAACCTTAGTAGCCTCCTGAAGGCCTTTGAGGATACCATACCCCTCAACAAGGTTATTGGAAAGAATACCCAAATTATTAGCAAAAGTAAAAACCAGGGAGCCATATGAAAGTCTACCAATTCCTCCCACACTGGCTTTTCCAGGGTTCCCTCTAGAGGCTCCATCAGTATTGACTTTTCCAAAATCCTTAGGAGGAGGTTGCCAATTTCTAGTCCTATCCATATTACTAATACTCACATTCCCTTTAAGTTGGTTGCCCTTAGAAGATTTAATATTCAATCTTTGCATCACTTGATCCCATCTTTGGTGGGAGTTTTGGGGGTGATTAAGGAGTTGATGGACTGATTCAACTAAGTTGGCTATGGTATTTTGCCAAATATAGTGAATATCCTTCCTATCTTGATTAAAAATTCGGTTGTTCCTTTCATTCCAAATATTCCAAATAAGAATGGTAGAACCCATCCAAACTAACTACCTAATAAAATGATCAACACCCTCTTGATTAGGCCAATCCCTCCAAAGCTGTTCAAAAGTAAAAAATTGGACCACTGTAAGCCAAGTAAAGTGGCCATTCTCCTCCATAGCTCAGAGGCTAAAGTACACTCAATAAAAAGATGGTTGAGATTTTCTACATTCTCTTCACACATTTCACATCTAAAAGGGCCATTAAAACCACGCTTCATAAGTTGCTCACCAGTAAGCACCCTACGATGCAATAAAAGCCAATTAAAGAACCTCACCTTAGGCTAGAGATTTTGAGCCCACAATCGAGAAAATATGTCAGAAGAATGGTTGGGATTATTATGGCATAAGGTAAAATAACCTTGAGCAACTGAATACTCACCCTTAGTAGTGTTGTTCCATCCAAAACAATCTTTTTCATGGGACCAAGAGAGGGATCTCATATGAAGGATGCCTTGGATATCTTGTCTTTGCCTTTCTAGGATTTGAATAGGCCAGTCCTCAATAGGGATTCAATATCTACCAACCTTTGAATTACCAATATGGTACCGACAGTAATTAGCCACCTTTATCCAATTAGCTTGGTGAAGCTCCTCCATCCAAGGCCTCCAATCGAGAAACTGAGTTATCAAAGGCTTGTGACCATCCCAAGAATTTGTCCAAAAATTTTCCTGTTGACCATTATGAATGATCCAAAATAATTTTTTCTTTATCAAATCCTCACTAGTCTTAAGAAATGCTAAAATGGGAGAACCTTTGGTAGGAAGTTGATAGCGAACAAGGTCTTCAGGACTTTTGTTCTCAACATATTTAGCACGAAGATTATTGGCCCAAAGAGCATTGGGGTTATGCAACATCCTCCAATATAATTTAGCAACTAAAGCTTTGTTGTTATTAATAGAAGACCGGAATCCTAACCCCCTTCACTCTTAGGAAGACATAAAGTATCCCATTTCACCAAGGCCCATTTTATTTTCTCCTTAGTACCACTCCAAAGGAAACAATGACTGATTTGATCCAATTCTCGAAGAACAACCTTTGGGATATTCAAAACGGAAGAAACATAAATAGGAATAGCTTGAAGGACTGATTTTACCAAGGTGATTCTACCCCCAGAAGAAAGCCACTTGTTGGTCCACTTTCCAATTTTCTTCTTGACTTTGTCCAACAACCAATTCCAATTAATATTTTTTTTGCCTTTGAATATTTATGGGAATACCTAAATAAGTGATTGGAAGAGAGGTCTTCTTATATATTAATTTATCCAAGACCATGGATTCCTATCTAGCATAGCAGTGAAAGAAAATAACTTTAGATTTGTCTTCATTGATCAAATGCCCAGTAGCCTTAGAAAAACAGCTAATGATTTGCTTAATATTAGAAGCTTCATTAACTGTAGCTTTACCTAAAAGAGTAGAGTCATCCACAAATTGAAGATGAGAGATAGGTCTAGCTCCATGAGCAATGGTAACTCCCTCAAGTGTTTTGTTTTCCATCTTTTTGGTTATAGTCCTACCCAAGCATTCAACAAGAATGATGAATAAATAAGGGGATAGCGGGTCACCTTGCCTAATACCTCTGGAAGCTGGGAATGAATGAGAAGGCCTGCCATTGATAAGAACTAAGTAGGAAACTAAAGAGATACATCCCATAATCCAAACCATCCAATCATTAGAGAAACCAAATTGCCTCAAAAATTTGATAAGGAAGTGCCAATCCACTCTGTCATAAGCTTTGGATAAGTCTAACCGAATGAACATGGAAGGAGAATTTTGCATATCCATGGAATGGATGGCTTCCTGAGCAAGAACTATCTCATATACTATTTGACGTCCTTCCACATAACCCCCTTGCTCTGGGGAAATAATCTTATGCAAAGGAGGCTTCAACCTTTCTGCCATGATTTTAGTAATGATTTTGAGAAGAACATTACATAAAGCAATAGGTCTAAAAGCTGAGATATGATCAACCTCTTGAGCTTTTGGAACAAGAGTAATATAAGTTTTATTGATAACCTTCAAAATTTCTTTGGCTATCCTGGCTTCTTCCACCACCTCTAATAAATCAACATGAAGGATATCCCGGAACTCTTGGTAGAACTCAATGGGAAAACCATCAAGACCTAGGGTTTTTCATTTTTTGTGTTTTAAAAACTACTTGTTGAAGCTCATTGATAGTAACAGGAGCAGTCAAAATAGAGTTCTCCTCAGAAGTGATAAGAGAAGGGATTTCTTGAAGAAATTTTTGTTGTGAAGCTGATTCAAGAGGAGTAGCAGCAAAAATATTGGAAAAGTAATAAAAAACAATAGAGTTCATGCCATCCCAAGTATAAACAACATCTCCAGAATCTGATTTTAAGGAAGAAATAAAGTTGTGAGATCTTTGAGCTAGAAGAGATTTGTGGAAGAAATAATGTTGTGAGATCTTTGAGCTAGAAGAGATTTGTGGAAGAAATTTGTGTTTCGATCTCCTTCTTTGAGCCATTGAATTCTATATTTTTGCTTCGATAAGATTTCTTTTCTTTTTTCCCATTCCTTTAACTGAGTTGTGAGTTTAATTTCATCTGCACTTCTCTTCTCTGTGAGGCCATCTAAATGGATTTTCTTATTCAAATTTTCAAGATGAGCAATAACTTCATGTTTTTTTTTATGAACATCCCCAAACTCTTTCCAGTTCCAAGTCTTGATTTTGGATTTAATGTATTGCAGTATTTTGGAAAAACGGAACATCTTAGTCCCATGCCTAGGTTTACCTTCCTTCCACCATTGTTGCACATGAGGTCTGAAGGAAATGTCTCTAAGACACATTAATTGAAAATGAAAAGGAGAGAAACTCACATTGGTTTTCCACATTTCCACCATGACTGGCCAATGATCCAAACCAACATTATTAAGAGTCTTCAATTTAGGAATGTGGCCATGGATTAAGAAATTTTTAGAGAGCAAAAACCTATCCAATCTCTCCATTATACAAGCTAAGCCTTACCTTCTATTAGATCAAGTCATAAGGCCATTATCTGGTTGGATATCCACAAGATGGAGGTTTGCAATATATTCGCTCATGAGGTCTGTGCTTTTGTCCAAATTTCTATTTCCCCCCATTTTCTCATCCAGATAGAGGATGGTATTGAAATATCATTCGATCAAGATCCAAGCTTTAGGAAAATGAGAGATAATATGAGTAATATCATTCCACTGTCTTCTTTTTTCTTCCAAAGAAGTCGGAGCATAAACAATAATGCAGAGCATAATCTGGTTGGAATGTCTACTTTGAATAGCTATAGCCAACAAACCCCAAATGCCAACCATATGGTGAATAACTACCTCTTTTGGGTCCCAAAGACAAGAAATGCCACCCGAAGTCCCTTGGGAACTGAGGGAAACCACTTTTCTAGCTGGCCAAATTTTACTGGCAATTGAGTCCATATCCTCCATTGACATATTTATTTCTTGAAGGAAAACAAGATGTGGATGATTTATCTGAATCATTATTCTAATTTCATTTTGTTTTGAAAGACTCCCTTTGAGTCCTCTAATATTCCAAGTGATGATCTTCATTAATACCAGGGCTAAAAAAGTTGGGAAGGGCATTAATATTACCTTCCTCTACAAGATTTTCACCTTCTTTTACCATATGATATTGATTGGTCTTGCGACTTGCTTTTTGATTAGAATCCATCTTCAATTTTTTTTCCTTGTTTCTTGACTTATTCCAATTGAATCTGAGATGGCTGCTAACCTTGAAGAATGCTCGTACATAGCCAACATTTTACTAGATGGTTCAACGGAGTCTATATTGGGACCTGCATTATTTGAAGTTTTGACATTTGAAAGATTGTTTTTCTTGTGTAAATTTTCTCGTTTTTTTTTTTTTGTTGAAAACCTTTGATTTGTTGGTTTGTCTCTGAGTTCTTCCCTTCATATTTAAATTGTGTTTCTAAGATTTCAGTTTTCATTATTTCCTCTTCCTCACTTGGGACATCATTTGTGGAAAGGATTTCAAACATATTAGCAGATGACTTTGATTGATCCTTCATAATTGGTTTTTACGAGTGTTCTTCTTAGGTATTTGGAAACCTGCTGAGTTTATATCTTCTTTCTTTTGATCAGGAATTTTATTTGGGCAAGCACTGGCCAAATGACCATATTCATAGCAAATTCTACAATGAAAAGGAATGTTATCATAGTCCACTACTTGCGTAATATTTATTTATTTGTTGGGATGCATCACACACAAATTTATCACATTACATGATAATGAAGAGAACATGATAATTTATTATCACATATAGTACATGTAAAATTATATTAGAGACCTAAAATATGAATTAACAGTTCATAAAATTTTAACAATCGCTTTGGGTAAAATTATATAATATTTTTAATTCTCTATATGCTAAGGCAAATACATACCTTTATGAATGAATCATTGTGTTGCATAATTGATAAATGAGCACTAACAAAACACTCTTTATATCCACTTAAGAAGTTGAAGATACAAAATAGTTGTTTGAAATCCGTTTTAGTGATATAATTGTCAATATGAACACATAATATGATGCAAATATACTTGTTTACCATCTAATTATTAGGCCATTGCACTTATAAATGAGCAAATATATCCACAAATATCATTGTTTAGGACTACAAGATCACATGATCTAGGAATGAGAATTGATGCAACTATCACTTAGTTTAATAGGTTAAAAAACCATTGAATAGACTTTGAATGAGTGATAGTACAACTTAATGAGTCATAATATTGCATGGCTAGTGAATGAACAACATAAAAGTAACTTTTAGGACCATTAGGTGGTTGCATTAGAAATGTAGATGGAATTTTCAAGTGAAAATCATTTTAGTGATATAATTATTGTTATGAACACATGTTTGATATAAATATGTTTATGTAGACTTTTGTCATTATATATTATAATATTCAATAAGTAATGATATCCTTGAAAGTTATTCTTGATGTTTTGATCCACCTAGGTATAGAATGTGTGCCTTGGACCGAAGTCAAGATTGGATAACTTTGAATTAATCCTAAATACACCTCCAGAGAAGTTTGGTTCCTTACCTAAATCCTACTGTGTGCAATATAAGAAATAAACAAGGGATAGGGTTTAGATAGAAGAGGTAGGGTTGATAAAATAGATGGGGATAGAGAGTGATTAGTGCAGTCGAGGCTCAACTAACAATATTGCTTTTAGTTGAATGAGCACTGACTACTCAATACAAGCAAAGCCTAACATACTATTCAATTAAAGCTATGGAGAAATGTAGTAAGCACAAGTATTAAAAAATTCAACATTCTAAGCACTCCAATCAAAGAAATACAAATAGCTTTGAGTGTAATAAATAACACTCTAATTACTAAAGCATACCAAACAACTTTGAGCCTAACAAAAATACTTTGATTAAAGTATAAACATAAATGTTAAAAGTGTAAACTATCATAGAAATTTACACTCCTCCATACTTTTATTGGGGTAAGTCAAATAGCTCTTGATTGCATTAGAATAGCATAAACATTCAACCTATGATAGAATAAAGCATCTAACCCCTTACAATGAGGGGTATTCCCCTATTTATAGTTTTTTCTAAGCTAAGATAAAGCTAACTACTATGTACAATCATGATCAAAATATGGATTTGCATGATCAGATATGTGCTACCATCACTCGACATATTAAACATGTTTTTTATCATAAAGTTATGTTTTGTAGTATCATATGTTATGCTTAGAAAAAATGGCTATTACTTTTAGGCTTTTGACAATTAACCATTTTTACTAGAAGTGCACTTTTTCTTTAAGCAATGTTTCTTAGTAAGTATGCCAAATATTTTAGATGCTTACATCATTTGCTGTGTTGAGAATCTATAGTTTGGGTTGTCGATACACTTTACCTTGCTCTTTGGGACTCCTCTTGTGCTCCTTGTATGCTTTTCATTATGTTGGAAGTTTTAAGGATTTGGGTTAAATTCATTGCTTAGGTTGTTTTGGCACACTTATTTTCTAGCTTTCTCATGGTTTTTGGACTTTTAAAGCTAAAAGACTTTTTATCAAAACCCAAGGCTTTGAATTTATGCTAGGTCAAAATTTTTGGAATATTATGTTGATGTTATTACAAAAACTTTGGCCTGTTACCTTTTGGGCTCAAACACTCTTCACTTTGCAATTTCTTCGGCTTGCTAAAATTTTAGAGCAAGATGTTGATATCATTGTAAATGTTTTTGGTCACTTAGAATTTATAAGTCTAGCAAAGCTTAATGCAAGAAAAATATTTTTGCTTTGGAGTATTAAGGAATTTAATATCCAAGACATACTCCTTTGGGCTTCGAAAAAGGGGTCAAAAAGAATAATAAGTTTGGAATGGCTCTTCCTGCTTTTTTACAAATAAAAAATTTGTAAGTCTGACATTGTATGTTAGGACTTGTGAATGTAGACAAAGAATATAATTTAAAGAATTTGACCATATTATTAGTGTCTTTGGGGGGATTTTACTTATCAAAAATTTTGAACCCAGATAGTATTATCCTTGGACTATGAAGTCTTTTACCAATCTATTATCTTGTATTTCTACTGCAAGGTCCTTTTATTTCTCTATGCCAATTGCAAGATCTTGATCTTGATCTTGATCTTGCAAGATCTTGATCCTGACTACATCCCATTCCTATTACATTGGGACCCAAACCTTTTATCCTTTCCATAAATTGATACTAAGTCATAGGAGTTTTTGTATGAAGAGGTTTGATAACGCCTTCCTAATTCTACTACCCTAGTATGCACTGTAGCCAAATTATTTGAAAAATCAAAGAATTTTTCTTCATCAAAATTCTTTGGCCAATCCAAAAAGTCAACTTAATCTTCAATTATCTTATCATAAATGCTCTTCAACTCATCGAAAGAACAAGTATGACTATCATATCATCAAAAGGATGGGATTTAATTTTCAATAATTTCATTCATTCTATGTAGAGCATTGTTCCCAGTGATGATGAGTGAATTGAGGATCTTATATCCTTGTTTGATTGTTTACTCCTACTCAGTAATTTTTGTTTCCATTCGGTATAGTACTATCCTATTCCTAATGAAATATATATATTGGTCAGGCACCCTATTCAATGCATTATTAATGGCTTAGGCTTCTTGTACCTTATCAGCTATACTATTATGCATGGCGATGAAGTCATCTCCTACTTCTTTGGTAGCTATCCAACAATAATTAATAAATTCCATGACCAAAGATAAGGTCTTAGTAACTTACAAAATTTGACCCTAGAGTTTCTTCTTATTCTCCAACATGCATATATGGAGATCCAAGTGGCTTGGACTTGTTTTATAGTGGCAAGTTCTTGTTGTAGGTCTTGTACTTATTTTGTCAAGTCCTATTCTCAGCCTCTTTGCCTATAGCTATGTCAACGTTAGCATCTCATTAAGATTCTATTGTAGCTATTGGACTTGATTTCTTAATGCTTCTACCCTTGTCTTCTCCATTTCAATATCCCTTGCAAACCACTCCATATTTTATTTTTCTTTATGTATTTAGTCAATTTTCTAGTTTCTATCAATGTACAACACATTGATTGACATGTGTGCCAACGAAGCCTTATCCCCTATTGTGACTTTTTTTGCACCTATAATATGTGTGGAAATTTGATAGTTAGCTTTAGGCAAATTAGAAGCTAGCTTAGATACAGTACAGGTCATGGTTTCCAAAATATGTTGCCTTAGCTTAGGGTCTAGCATATTCAATACTCTTGTTGTGTTATCTATGGTTCCTCTATATTTTACTTTCTTTTAGTAATCCAAGCTTGCGCACTATCTTGTACTTGCTAGAACTAATTTTGAATTATAGATATTGGGATATTGGTGAAGGAAGAATACAATAGAGGGTGGGAGGATTTTTAAGGTTTTGCAAATGTGGAAGGGATAGTTTGAATAACTTTGAAGAATGAGGGAGTTTGAGAGACACCTAGAGTTTGGGAAGTAGGTGGAGGTGGAGAAGCTATAGTGGTTTTAGGAGATAACCTAGAAGGTGCCTCTAGTGAATAAGGAAGATAAGAAGGTGATAGAGATAACTTACCTAATTCTTGTATGACAAATCTCGGTGTTGTCTATCCCATGGAGGCATCATCACCTTGGTTATTTTTTACTATAGAGTATTCTACTTCAAAGGGGACCTTGGCCTTTGTACCTTGCTACCTCTCTTTGGCCACTTTTTATGGGGCTTTGAGACATTTGAGACTAGTACTTTCATGGTAAAGATTTGAGAATGTCCATACATAGTCTGTCTTTACCTTTTTTGTGTGGTGCCTAAGGGGGATTTATTGTTCTAGATTCTACTGGACCTAGGTCACTACCTATATAGCCCATTTCTTCATGATTCTAATACCCATAATATATGTTAATTGTAACTACTCTTTAGGTGTGGGTGATGGTGGAGCTTGCTACTAGTATGAATTAGCCATGTTTGGATCTTGTTTCTCACTTGAAGTTGTAGCTTCTAGAGCTTGCTCTATCTATTATAGAAAGTTGGAATCTTCCTTATAGTATTCTTCCAAAATATCCAAGTCATTGGAATTAATTATTACTTCATTCATATTTTTCTTAACAAAAATTTCATCATTTTTTGTATAAAATTTAACACTTTGTGTGCCTGATTCATAGTGGAACATCCACCACTCTAGGATCTTTTTGTCAATCTATTTATTGTATACCATCGTATTTCTCTTTTCCTTAAGCACATAACTTTTGTTGTGCTTAGGGTTATAGTCGCATATCTTTTTACAAAATTTTCTCCATGGAGGACGGTTATCTTATTCTTCTTTTTTTGGATCTATTTCTTCCACAACTATATTTTCTTCTATTATATTTCTAGTCTTTTATATATCCAACCTTGGAGTATACTCAAATAGAAGGGATTTTTGTTCAAGTTAGCAAGGTAGTTCTTTAGAATACCTTCTAGGTTGTAATTCCACTTGTCTAGAACTACTTTAAGCTTCATGTTTAGGAGCTTCTATTGCAATGCCTCAATTTTTTTTTGGGATTTGAGACTAGTCAACCCATAATTGAAAAGCATGTGATATAAAGAGCCTTTGTTCACTTTGTCACCAAGGTTTGCATCGACATAGTCCAAGATAAAACTCTTCCATATTTGAATTTGAAGGTTTAGGAAGATGTATAATTTAAAATAAATAAAAATCTAGACCAAATAGGATGGATATTAGAAAATTCCTCCTTGACCAAACTCTATAAGTTGTTCATCCATTTAGTCACTAAGGAATTTGGCCTAGTTAAAATAAATGGGGTTTTGGGTGTTACTGATGGCATAGGCCATGGTTATTTGATAATAATTTACCATTTTATCTGTTTCTAGACCAAAATAATAACTAGCATAGTAAAAAATTCTTTGAGATAGGGTTAAAAATTAGCTATACAAGTTAGAATTCAAGAAATACTTTATATTATTGGCTAACTACTTCCTTAGTCATGATTCTACTTCATTGGTGTGAAGTGACTTGGTTTTCTTGATCAAACGCTTTAGGTACAAAAGGGAGAATGGTTACAACAAAGGCATCTATAAAGATTTTAGGTAAAATAGAAAAGAGTACATATCCATTAGAATCCCTTATAGTTCATGATTTTACATCATAATATTCAACTACTAATTGAACTAGTTTTAGGTAGGCATGCACTCTTCTAGGTATGAATTATCTCATGAAGGAGTTCCAAGTACATCTACCATGATAACCCACTAATTTTTTTGTAGCTTTTTTCTCTGTTGTGCTCCTTATATGCTTTGCCTTACCAATCAATATGAGATCAAAAATATTTTCCAAGCAGTCGACTACCTTCTTAGATTCCATGACCATTATCACAAAGCTTTGAAATAGAGGAAGTAGGTAACTGCTATTGGATTCGATTCACCAAATGACTTAGTGCTTAAATGTTTGAATAAAGTTGATGGATGCCTTTTATAAGCATTTGTTAATTTTTAGCACCATAAAAATATTAATGTGCAGATGCTTTGCATCATAATTCAAACGTGTTTTTTCATAACATGATTACTTTTCCCAAAGCTTTAGTTCATGCGAGTGGCTTGATCTAATTTTTGCTTTATTGTAATTGCCTTCTTCATCTATTACCCTTTTGACAACATAGATTTTACTTGAATGCTAATTTTTTTTTTTGATTAGTTGAAAAGAGGTTTTGAAAGGAACCCCAAACCTTTTACAAATGGATTAGAAACAAACACAAAAACCGACACCACTCCCAAAAAAAGAAAAAAAAATATAAACGTGCACACTATATAAATGCTAAACTTTTATTATATTATATAACATCTATTGACACTATAATATAGAGTTTAGCATGCTTTATCACGTGATATTCTTTGAATGTTGACCATTTACCAAAATTGGCAATTTATGGCCTTCAATTATGGTTAATTAAAAAATTAAATCCTTGGGTTTTAGTGATATGATATGGGCTAGACCAAAGTGATTCAAACTTTGGATGCTTGCTAGGCTTAACCCTATCTTCATCCCATTTCAGCACTAAGTCTCCAATTCTAAAATCTTGTGGAGAGGATTTTTATTAAACTACCATTTAACTATCTTCTAATGTTGTTGGGAGTTATTATATTCTTTCTATATGTGTTCTTCCAAAAGCAACAACTCATCCATTCTTGCTTCCATAGGCTCCATGTATGGGCAATCCCATATGCTTATTATCTTCATTGTTGAAAGCTCTAAATGTAATGATAGTATAGCTCTTTTTAAATAAACCAGAGAGTATGGATATGCCTTCAATGCTCCTTTTGATGTATCTAGTTTTTTTAGAGTGCTTAGTGTAGCATCTAATGCTAGTTTCTCTAATGTTTCCTAATAATCCTTTTAATAATCTACAACAAATTTTTGTTTGTCAATTTAGCTAGGCCATTGCCTTGCAAATAACAATTGGAGGGCTTTTAAATAGATGCCATACTTAGAGATGAAGTGAAGGACTTTAGTACCCAAAAATGTAGGCCCGTAATCCATTATTATAGTCTCCATAATTCCAAATCTAGTGATGATTTTATTTAGGAATTTTACCATTTCCTCTTAGTTGCCTTCTTTGTAGCTATTGCTTCTAATCACCTTATGAAATAATCTATTGTAGTAAGGATGAAGTTATGTCTAACAGAATAATGTAGGGTAATTATCCTAATGAAATCAAGCCCCCATTGCTAAAAAGACTAATTTTCTATTAGTCGTAAGAGAGGAAGTGCAACATTCTTTCTCCTTCCCACAAATATTTGAAAAGTATCATAAGATTTTTCCACTTTGAATGCATCCTTAAAGTTTGTTGGACATTATTTCTCTTTCCCATAAATATTTGACAAGCCTCAATGTGATATTCATCTCTTAAATTACATTACATTGTATGCCTTTTTGATTAGGTTCTTTCTCTTCTTGTTTGTCTTCATTATTGATGTCAGTCTGTAAACTTTTAGATGATGTCAAATTTTAATTTGATTTTTACAAAAATACTTTCTCTTTGCCTTTGTCCTTCATTTCATAAATATTCATCTTGATTTGATTTCTTTTCTTTATTTTTGGATCTATTTTCATCTCGGATAGTCAATCATTAGATAGCCTTGTTGAACAAGGGATCTAATTACATCTCTAGTCCACTTTTATTTTTCTTTTTCTTTGAATAATATTCTTGCTTGTTATTCATGCTTACATTCACTACTAGCAAAGGCTTTAAAAATAATCTTTTGAAATAAATATTGTAATCTGTATGTTAGAACCTTTTCAAAATTTTGCTAATATTCTTCCTTGTAATAACAGAAAGTAGATGAATGAGATCCTTTTCCACAATTTCAACAATTAGCTTTTTCATGTCCTCCTTTATTACAATAAGTGCATTTCAAATTTTCTTTTGTTGTTTTGAAAAACCTATTTTCATCTATTTTCTTGATCAACTGATATAATCATGTGTGTATAGTTGAATCAATTCTACCTTTGATTTTTTTATAAATTTGTAAGAAATTCTCTTGTTCTACATGTTTTGCTATAATTTGAGAATGACCCTTGAATTTACTCTTAACATTATAAATATCATCAAATTCTTATATTATAATGCTACAAGATATCTTTATAGTATCTACTCTTATCAAAATTTTCATTAGTGATTTCTCAAAAATCCTTTTAAGCCATATTGGTTCTTCTCTTCTACTCATACTTTTTATATTGTTATTATCCTTTGAATCTAGTATGTCTCTATGCCATGTTGATTCCTTGAATCTTCTATACTTAATAAGTTCTTCCATTGTTAAAGAAATCTTCTTGGTAATTTTCTAGTCTTAAAAGTGAAAGATAACTTTTTCAAATCTCTAAACTTTTAAAGTTGACTACCTTATGTATGCCTAGTTTATATGATCAAATACTATTTTCAATTCTTAAAGTTCTGAATAATAGACTAAGGACAATTCTCAATTGTTAATATTAATATTGACAACCTTTTATCTCCCTAGTTAAGCTTGTCAAATGATATCTTTGAGGTAATTTTAGTTTTCAAAACTTCAATTTTTATGTCTCTTTAATTTTTGAATGAGAGACTATATATCAATGCAATTTTTAGTTTTCAAAAACTATGTTGAATTCCTTTTATCTCCCAAATATCAATAATATAATTTCTAAATTTATCAATCCTATGTTGGTGTTTAATTCATTATAACTTCAAATTTAGAAATTCTATAAAAAGAATATTTGCAAGTTTTGTATTCCTAATTTGATGTTGAAAACCTTATTTCTCCAAAATAACAATATTTACAAATATCAAAACTTTATAATTGAATTTAAAATCTTTCCAAAAACTTGAAAAAATAACTCTTGAATTTTTTTAAAAATTACTTTATAACTCTCAAAAAATTTCCAAAAAAGTTAATTTCTTTCTAAGGTATTCAATTTTGATTAAAAGCCTTATCTCTCCAGAAATTAAATTAGTCTATATATTAACCTTAGAAACCAATATTCCATCTTGAACCTTATAACTCCAACCTTTAAGCAAATAATTAATTTTAATCTTACCTCCAAAATAGGCATGCAATATTTGGTCAAGGGCATTTGAATTGCCCTAAAATGGCATTCCTCTTCAATGTAACTTCCTTCTATTGTACAAACTCCAACATTCTCAACTCTGTTGAACCCCAGCACATTAACTTATCTTTTTGTTGCATTTAGATTTAATTACAAAATTTTTCTTTTATGGAGTTCAACTCCCATGCATTTTTTTGAGCTCCTCTAGAACATTTGAATGCTCCTTGGTGATTGGTGCTTCCTTTCCTGGGTGACAAGTGTCTCTAACACCCTTCAACTTCTTTACCATATGTAGCACTTGGCGATGGATGTTACAAAATCCTTCCTCCTTGGTAACATTTGAAATTATATCGTGTTGGACTTGTTTGTCTCCTCTACAATGATGGCTTGGCGCTCAGACTATGCCAACGTTGAGACTATGACCCTTCATTCTCCAACTCTTCAACACTCAATCTTTAAACATTTCAGATTCACCTATGAGCGATTGGTACTTCTCCTTTTACAATGCCAAGTGTCTTCTCAGCTCCTACATGTTGCAAATGGTATGTTATGTACCTTGTCTTCTCAGATTCACTTCTCCCAAACATTTCAACCAGACTCTCCTTCAAGTGGCACAAATTATGGATGTCCCTTCACTACTTCTCATTCAACAAACTATTGAATTCCATATGAATGCTATTTGACTCACCAAAAATGTTCTTTGCCAACACTATAACTTTCTCAAACGACTCTTCACTTTCTCACAAAAAATATTTCTCTTTTGATGTCCCAAAATACTCTTTGACTTCTCTAGTGGACGTGATGTTATAGCTTTCAATAGTATGTGGCTTTGCTTTAGTTAAAATGGTGGCTAGTGCTTCTTCACCGGTGGCTCTCTTCCTCAACTCCGTTCTCAACCAATGGTGGCTTCTCTTCAATATGGTGACACCTCTAAGTTGGCTCAGTGGTTTTGCCACTTCTTTGGTGGATATTCTTCACCAATTTTTCTTACAACTTTATTGAACCCTTTTGGTGTTTCTAGACACCTTAAATACTTTTATTAATTTTTGCACTATTCGGTCTTCTCTTTCCTTCAATAATATTTATAAAAATCTACAAAGGGGAATTCCTCGACAAATAAAAAGGCAGCATAGTGAGGGAGATGCTGTCGAAACCATGGGACATAGTGATGATAATGGTGTTGTAGTATTTTACCCTCGACAACCTAAATTTTGTCCTTTGGAGCTTTCATCTCGTGTTCTTGAATCACCTCAGAGGAAAGAAATCAATAAACATTCCTGAGTATATGTTTTGGTCAATGGAAACATCATCTCTGAGTATGAAGAGAGGAGTCTCCTTCTTCCTCCTCCATCAGGTCCTTCATCTTGTGTTATTCAAGTTCATGGTGGCTGAGCAAAATCGTAGAGTGACAGTGCCTATCAGGCCCACTATCATTATCGAAGGACCTTTCAATGCCCTAAATGAGTTTGGGGAGATATTTTGGTCTCTCCTCCTCCTAACTGCACTCTGATCTCTACAACTAAGGTGGACGATACCTCAGGTTCTCATAAATTTGAACCCCGTCGGTACCCCCTCCATGCCAAGGTAGGGAGTAACAAGCAGAAGGCCCCGCTCATCATTGATAATGCTTCGGATGATTCCCTCTCCTTCTAGGCCAAAAAAGATAAGCCAACTAAGAGATTGATCCACAATAAAAGGACTTCTGTGCAAGCTGCATTAATGGCCTTCCGAGTGATGCATTTCCCAAACATTTTTGATTGTGGGTACATCCAGGAGATCCACGATTTCCTCAAAGCTTTTGGTCAGGCGGCCAGGACTATATCCCCCCTTGTGGTTAAGGTGGACTCCCTCCTCGAGGAATACAAGGATCAATTCAAAATCCTCGAGGAATTCAAGATCTTGGTTGGAAATAACCCTGCAGGTAATGGCTTGGGACCAAATGTTTAATTTATGCTATAGGTGGTTTCTTGGTTGTGGGGGTCTCCCCTTGATCATTTTTGTTGTTCTTGCTCTAGAATTGGTTTTTTGTTTGGTTTCGTGGTCTGCCCCTACGTGGGCTTTATTAGTTCTCAAGACTTTCTCCTACATAGGCATTTTTGGTAGTATGTTATTGCCCCTGCATGGGCCCTTTACTGTGTTCAGGCCCTTGCCTGCGTGGGACTAAGGGGGTGTTTTTGTACCTTTGTAGTAGTTTTTCTAGGGTTATGGTAGGATTGTCTGCTTGGTGGCTGATAGTCTCTTTGAAGCTTATGGTTATTTATCAGACATTGTAAAAGGTTACGAGACCCTTTCAAAACACCTTTTCACCAATAAAAAATATATTTATAAAAATCTGCACTACTTTGGATTATAAAATAGCATATACATTATTCTTTTTCTTTCTCCTTATTACTCCTTTTTCAAAAATCTTTAACTCCTCTATTTTCTATTGTATTTTGTAGATCCTAAGATAGCAATGATGCAATATTTTTCAAATTTGAAGTCTTCTTTTTTTTTAACTTTAAAAACTCAAATACGATGCTTTCAAAATCTTAGAATAAACTAGCTTTAATATTTGGATAAAAATATTTTTATTGCACCAATATTTATAACCTCTTTGGCCTCCTTTGTAGCTAGCTCCTTGGTGATTTGATTCACCCTTTTGCTATATCAAATTTGTAAGTTTTGTAGCTCTCCTTTCTAATCAATTGTTGTCTCAAACTTGTCAATTTTACAACTCTAATTGCTGCCCAAATATCAGCTTGCTCGATGTCCAAAAACTCCATAATTTGCAGCTTTTAATGCTACCAAATTTCTCCTTCACTTTGTTTTTCAAAGATCTATCAAATATGCCCTGAATTTCTCCAAAGCGTAGCTCTCTTTTCTTCTTCTAATGCTGCCTAATTTTGTAGGCTAAATATCTCAAATTGCTACTCCAAAATTTTGATTACTTCTATATCTTGCTTTCCAATGATCTCCTCTATCTCCTTCAAATTGCTACCTTATTTTACTGTCAAGCCTTCCTTCAATTGGTTGTTCCATGATACTTCAAAATATTCCAAAATATTCTCCAATTTGCAGCTTTATGCCTTCTTCAAATTGTTGTCTTGAAAATCAGAAATCTTTTCCTTTTCAAATCAACCTTCAAAATCTTTGTGGTTGTCCTCAAACTTCTCAAAATTGTGGCCTCTTCAAATTTTATTTTTCATTCAATATTCTTGTCAATTTTGACTTCAAATTTGGCCTCTTTCTCAAGAATATGAATGTCTTGAGATCTTAAAAAATCCTTTCCAAAATTTGACAAAATTCTTACCAAATCCTTATTCATTTTGGGCTTGTTGTTATATGGTGACAATTGTTCCAAATTCTTCTTTTTAGGAGCTTCTTCTACTTGTAATCTCCTATCATGATTTTTTTTTTCAAATCTCCTCCAATGGACACTTCTTCAACTTCTTCAATAGGGATTTTCTAGCCTTCTTCTTCTTCTCCAAATTCTCTTGAGACCTCTTCTCTTGGGTCTTCTAATTTAGCAGCTTCTCAATTATTTTCCTCAAAACTTCAATGAGACCTTTTCTTGGTCTCATCAATATTACAATTAAGGAAATTTTGCAATGAGATATATTTCTTAGATATCCAAATTTTGCTGCTTCTACAATAGGAACTTTTAGTAGTTCTCTATCTTCAATATTCAATATTTTATCTTCCAAAACTGGAAGTTCTTCAATGTGACCTCTTTCTTGGGTCTCTTAAAACTTCAATCTATAGTATTCAATATTTTATGGAGATCTTCTTCTTGAGTCTTCTTAATATCTAATCTTCTATGAGGGCATCTTTATTGAGTCTCTTATTTCTTCAATCTTCAGTAGGGATCCTTTGACCTCTTTCTCTCTTCTCAATATTTAATCTGGAATCTTCTTCTCTCTATAAAAATTTTCAATAGGACCTCCTTCTTGGGTCTCTTAATCTCATTAATATCAAGGTCTATCTTCAAGACCTATAAATTTCCTTCTATTCTAATTTTTCTCTTCGAATAGGTAAATATCCAATCTTCACTAGTTTTCCTTCAATACGGTGGAAAATACTATCTTCTCTGGTTTTATTTTCCAGAGGTAATTTCTTAAACTTCATTGGTTTATCCTTAACCAGTGAAATTATCCTTTGCAACTTAAAAACTTGTGCAAGATAAAACCTTATTGTAGCTCTAATACCACTGTTAGATTTTGAAGCTAAGTACTTAAGATAAAATAACCACAAGATCTAAAATAAAGTTGTAATATGAAATATATGATAATGACAATATTCTAAACATATAAAACTCATAAATAACTTCAAAAATAACTCATAGAATTACCATTAACAAATGCTCACAAAAATTGTATCTCGATTGAATAATTCATACTTCCACACACTCTTATTCTACAATATATTTCACACACACACACACAGACATATATAATGGAATGTGACTCTTCATATGGAACACTCTTAGCCTTCACTCTTATGGAGACTCTTCATAATTCTACTCTATGGACCCATGTGCACATGGATTATTATGCATATTTACATTACCAAAATACTTTGCACACTTTAATAATATTTGTGTATTTATTACATTGCATAAATTAAATACTCACACTCTAATCTAGGACACTCTCCTAATCTAAATATGTACCCAAGGTGGTACATTAGCATGTAACAAATACTATAATAATTCTAACGGTATGATGTTTGAAATAAACCTTCTTGTTGTCCAAAATATCTACAATATGGAACTTCAATTACTGCCAAATATTCCTTCACTTTGCTATCCAAAGCTCTCTCAAATATACTCCAAAAATATTCAAAACAAAGGTCTACTATCTCTTTCTATTGCTGCCCAATTTTGTGATCCTAAAACTCTTCAATCACTGCTCACAAAATTTGATTTCTCCTCCTATATCTTGTTGTACAAAAATAGTCTCTAACTCCTCCAATCTATTGCCTTAGTTTGTTATTAAAATATATTTCAATTGTTGCTCAAGGGCACTACAAAATCTGCCCAAATTTTCTCCAATTTGTAGCTCTATGTCACCTTCAATTTCTTATTTTGTGACCCTTCAACTTTTGCCTCAAAAATAACAAACTTCTTCTTTACAAATCAACTTTCAAAATTTGAATGGTTGTCTTCAAGCTTCTCAATTTGGTGGCATATTCTATCCTCTTTCTCCTTCTTAGCTATCATTGAATTCTATCTTCGAATTTGGCCTCTTTGCTGGCCTCTTATTGTCTTGAAGTCTTCAAAAATAATTTCTCAAATTTGGCAAACTTCTTGCCAAAAATCTCCTCCTTGAATCAATTTCACAAATCCTTTTGGGCTTGTTGTTGAATGACAACAATTTTCCTAAATTTTATGTGATTACCTCTTTTCAGGAGTTTCTTCTTCTTGCAATATTTTTTCTCAAATTTTCTTTAAATCTTCTCCATTGGCCACTTCTTCAACTTTCTCAATAGGGCTTCTCTAACCTTCTTCTTTCTCCTTCCAAATTTGCTTGAAACCTCTTCTCTTGGGTTTCCAAATTCTTCAATATTTTATATCATTTCTCAAATATGCAATGGGGATTTTTTCTCTCGAGTCTCTTCTTTATTCAATCTTCAATAGAGCTTCTCTCACCTATTTCTCTCTTCTTCCTTCAATCTGCTATGGGGACCTCTTCCTTGGGTCTCCTCAATATTTAATCTGCAATATTCAATCTTCAATGGGGACCTATTTATTGGATCTCCTCAATCTTCAATGTCTACTATTTTGTTGCAACTTAAAACTAATCCCTACATGAGGAAAGCACATAGAATTTTAGGCAACCGAAGGTGAAATTCTTATCTATCTATTGTAGGAAGCTTCTCAACTTCTGTGAACTAGTTTTTTGCAACAAAAAACTTAGACAATAGAAACCAAATACATCCAAATATCTAGAATTCTGAAATCAATAAACTTTATTAGTTATCCTTAAATCTAGTAGAAAGAAATCTATGACGAGTCCTAGTCTTCATGAGTTTTTTGCAACCCTAAGGAAAGACTCTAGCCAAACTACAATTTTCAATTTTTGTAAATGAAATCTCTCTATCTCCTCTCAATATCCCTTGTGGCTCTCCCTATCTCCTATCAATCGGTCTTGTGGGTCTAATACCACTATTAGCTTTTGATGCTTAATACTTAAAGTAAAGTAACCACAAGATCTAAAATAAAGTTATTGTAAGAAATATAAGTTAATGGCAATATTATAAACATATAAAACTCAAATAAATTTTGCAACAACTCATAAAAATACCGTTAACAAATGCTTGAAAATAGTATCTTGATAGAATAAAGATCTCCAATACAACATACTTCCACACACTCTCACTCTATATTGTGTCTCTCACACACACATAGACACATATATAATGGAATGTGACTCTTCATATGGAGTACTCTTGGCCTTCAATCTTCTTGAGACTATTCACTTTCCTACTCTATGGACTCATGTGCACATGGATTATAATGCACATTTACATTATTAAATACTTTGCACACTCTAATAATACTTGTGCATTTATTACATTACATAAATTAAATACTCACACTATAATCTAGGACACACTCCTAATATAAAGATGTGCCAAGGTGGTACATTAGCATGTACCAAATAATGTAATATTATCCAACACATACATGATAAAATCTTTCTTCATCCCACCATAACATAACCACATTGAAGAATTCAAGGCCTTGGAATCACAGACTAAAATAAAAATGGATTTGGATGACAATTAATGAATAGATCTCATTTGAAGAGAATGAGTTTATGATTTGATTTTGCTTACAACAAAATTTCTTAAGATATTATATACTTTATTTGAAACCATGCATGAGATAACAATAATCTATCCCTATGTGAGTTTATCCAATGGATATACTATCCCATGAATTTTTAAGCTTAAATGAGTAACATTCTAAAAGCCATTTGAATTGAAAATTGAAGTAAAATCCTCCCTTGATTTAGACCATCCAAGAGTACTATCCTTATTTTTTTAAGTATCTAGATCCATATTGAAGTCTCCCCTAAGAATCCATATATCACAATAATGAATCATTGGTGAATTTGATAATAATAAACTAAGTTAATTTCAACATTTCATGTGGAGTAAGTATAGTTGGACAATATATGTTTATAACCCATTTTGATATTTTTCATATTTCTAATAAAAAATATATACAACCTAATTACTTATTACTCCTAGTAATTGACCATCTCATTTGCATTTATCCCATATTGTTGCAATACTTATTGAAGCTCCAATAAAACAAACCACCAGACAAAACCCATTTTCCAAATATTTTTGAATGAATCCTTACATTCCTCAATACGTTTATGTTGTCCAACATAATTTGAAATACAAACAATAACCTCACAAACACTTTCTTATTTATATTTTCCTAGATACTATGAAATACAAGGATTACCCTCCATAGAATTTACTTTCTTATGATACCTTAAAAACACTAAATTTTCATGGATATCCTCCATACTCATTTCTTTATTATGTTGCTTTTGAAACCCTAAAGTGCAAGGGATAAGCTTTACATTATTTTCAACTTAATCGCAAGGATAGGATATTTTTAACTACTCGAGGAAATTGAATATGATTTACCTAGATTTAACTTGACCTCTTTCATTTTACTTACTTTAAACATTGTCTCCATACCTTTCTTTGTACCTTTAATTCCTTTGCAATTTGAAGTTATACAATGTACTTTCTCATCCATTATGTCCTTATTTATTTCTTCTAATGGTTCATATGAGAAAATCATGATGTACTTCATCATTTTTTTAATAGGTCATATGTGGCTTCTATTGGGGGCCACTCCTATCAAAATACCAAAATATTACATTTGCTACAACATACCTTTTTATCATAGTTTTTCATTTCTTTTTTCTCTTAAATATATTCTTCAACTTCATCGAAGTTTTATGTTTCCACAATCAGCTCCTTCACATCATTTTGATTAAGACATAAAATCTCACCTAGCTAGTTTCCTTTTAAAATTTGAATTTCATCAAGATGAAGATCAACACCATAATTTTCTAATTTATTTGTTACCCGATTTCCTTCTCTATAAATATGCTCACATTGTCAGGATATTGCCTCTTGTAATAGATGGTGAACATCGACAATAATATTATTTTTTATCTAATATCCACATCCATTTTTGTTAATAGCATTGATGATAATTTGCGAGTCCCCTTATTTTTCCATCCTTTTTTCTGTTACAATTTTAATCTCTGTAAGAAGTGTCCTAGCCTTTGCATAATTGTTAGTTGAAGTTACATATGATTTTGAATAAGTAAGGAGAATTTTGCCTTCATTATTTTTAAAAACATCACCTCCACCAGTTTTTCCTAGATTTCCTTTAGAAGCACCATCAAAATTAATTTTGATAAACCTATTTTCTAGACATTTTCATTTTACCATAGATCAAAGTAGATCCTTTGTTTTAATTCCGTTGTCGCAGATGACTCTTCCATGTATGTTTAAATCCTATAGCCAAGTTATTAGCACATATTTTTCTAAAATTGAGACTTCCCATTATGAGCACCATATTTGTAGACATTCTGCAAGAGAGGCAATAATGCAGTTCCAAATTTGGGCATGATTTTAAGATTTATATTTAAAAATTATGTTATGCCTTTCAACCCATAAATTCCAACAAATAATGGTAGGGCCAATCCTCCAAAGAGTACATAATACTTTAGCTTTGAAATAATTTATCCAACATTTTATCAACTCTTTCAATGTTGATGGAGCTACCCAATATAATTTTATATTTTTTTTAAAAATAACCCTAAATGATGTGAGAAAATGGATAATGAAGAAGTAAATGGTCTGATGTTCCTAAATTTTTCTCACACAAGGCACACCTAAAGGGTCCATAATATCCTCTTCTTTGTAGACTCTCTCAAATAAGAACCTTACTTTGAACTCCTAACCAAAGAAATGTTGAGGCCTTAGGGAGAGCCTCTAATGACCAAAGTTATTCCAAGAAAATTCTTTGGGAGAAGAAAATTTTGATTGTTCTAAATACTCATATCCCAACTTGATCGATTATCCACCATACTTTTGTTAGTATCACAATGACACCGAGAGGGGGGGTGAATCAGTGTATCTCTTGTTACTTAAATCTTCAACTCTTAAAGCCGAAACAATGAAAACTTAAAACCAAATAAAGCAAATATAACAAGATAACATCACACAACATAAGATGTACCGAGGTTCACCGATTTGGCTACTCCTCAAAATGACTGTTTGGACTCCCATCCAAATCCAGCCTTTGCAAAGCACCAACTTTACAATCAATTTACCAGCACCCACTGGAAGGAGCATCAACCCATGATTTACCAGCACCAACTGGAAGGAGCACCAACCCCTGATGCCAAGCACCAACTTGGACTTCAATTTTGAAACTAGAAGATTGACATAAAAATGCCTTCACTTTTACAAGACCCTGACTGGTCTATTGCTTACCCAACGTCTACCACAATTCACAAAACACACACACTTATCGCACACAAAAAATTCTCCAAGCAACACTCCTTTTATAACAATATTTTCTCTTTGTAACTCCTTTTGTAACTTCCATATTCTCACATGCCACCTATCAATTGTAACTCTCTTTTGTAACTTCCATATTCTCATATGCCACTTGTCAATTGTAACTTCTTTATGTAACTCCTTTATGACACAATATTCTCCTATCCTTTGTGCATGCATGTGTTTTGGTTTCCAAAAAGGCTTTTCATTTCTATTTTGTGACCCTTCATTTCCTTTTCTCCACATGGGCATGCGTCCGCTTCTTTCCATGTGTAACGACCATCTTAGATGATTTCAAATCATTAAATATTCCTTATGTAACATTTTGTCTTATTCATTGAATTTTGTCCTTATGTGACAAATTACCTTATTCAATCTTCGATTTATTCCTTATAGGTCCACGTCACTATGCAGTCTTCAGTTCACTATCCTAGTGTTCATCACTAATGTCAGATGCACTATCAACTACTCTATTCCTTTGGCAAAAATGCAACATGTCGCGATATCGTGAAACTTTTGTTTCTCTGTCTGTCTGCCCTTTTTGAGTCGCAACAATGCGACATGTCGTGATATCGTGACACTTTTGTTTCTCTCCTCCATTTTGAGTCACAAAAATGCGACATGTCGCGATATCGTGACACTTTTGTTTCTCTCTTGCCTACCCTTTTTGAGTCACAAAAATGCGACATGTCGCGATATCATGACACTTTTTCTTCTTGCTCTTTCTCTTTGCTTTGGACAATGAAAATGCAACATGTCGCGATATCGCGACACTTTTTCTCCTTGCTCTTTCTCTTTGCTTTGGACCACAAAATGCAACATGTCGCGATATCGCGACACTTTTTTCTCTTGCTCTTTCTCTTTGCTTTGGCCCGAAAATGCAACATGTCACGATATCACGACACTTTTTTCTCCTTGCTCTTTCTCTTTGCTTTGGACCACAAAAATGCAACATGTCGCGATATCGCGACACTTTTTTCTCCTTGCTCTTTCTCTTTGCTTTGGCCCGAAAATGCAACATGTCGCGATATCGCGACACTTTTTCTCCTTGCTCTTTCTCTTTTCTTTTGGCCATGAAAATGCAACATGTCGCGATATCACGACACTTTTTCTTCTTGCATTTTCTCTTCTCTTTTGGCCGCAAAAATGCAACATGTCGCGATATCGTGACACTTTTTTTCTTTGCGGTGTTTTGCTTTTTCTTTGATCTTTAGCATATGGGCCACTTCGGTCTTCTTGGAAAATATGCAAAAAGGTGGGTAAACATCCTCATAAGCATTTAACATCACTGTACATACTCTGAATAACCTCTGAACTCCTATCCACTGCATCAACCGATCTATCTGACTGTGTTGACAACAATGACAATACTATCACTGCACCTTGCTCAACAATCTCCCCCTTTGGAATTGTTGGCAACACACGTGCAATTTCCTATAACTCTTCTCCCCCTTTGACAACAATACCAAAGGGCTGTTGCAAACTCCCCCTGAGTCCATGCACAACATTCTCAGGCAAAAATTATTACACTTAGCAAAAATCACAAACATGAGCAAAAAGATAAACAAATACACAAATGCTCCCCCTGAGAATGTGGTCCCGATAGCTAGTCAATTCTTGGGAAGCGTGACCACTCCCAATTTATTGTGAAGGTACTCAAAGACTTCCTTGGGCAACGGTTTTGTGAAGATATCCGCTACTTGCTCTGTTGTTGGAACAAAATCCAACTTAACCTCACCTTCCGCAACTTTCTCCTTCAAAAAGTGATACCGGATAGCAATATGTTTTGTGCGAGAATGCATAACCGGATTCTTTGAGATGTTAATGGCACTGGTGTTATCACACTTAACTGAAATTGGCTCACTAAAGTTAATACCAAGATCTTTCAGGGTTTGTTTCATCCATAATACCTGCGTACAACACGTTGTCGCTGCAATATATTCTGCCTCTACTGTGGATAAGGAGACTGACTCTTGTTTCTTACTGTGCCACGTGACCAACTTGTCTCCAAGATAGAATGCACCTCCACTGGTACTCTTTCTGTCATCTACACATCCTGCCCAATCTGCATCTGAATACGCAATAAGGGTGAAGTCCTTACCTTTCGGATACCATAACCCATACTCCATAGTACCCTTGAGGTACCGAAGAATCCTCTTCACTGCTTGTCACATGAGTCTCCTTGGGACTAGCCTGAAATCGTGCTACCATGCATACTGCCTGCAAAATATCTGGTCTAGTAGCTGTCAGGTACGATAAGCTCCCAATCATAGATCTGTACATGGTTTGATCAACATGTGGAGATTTGTCATCCTTGCTCAACTTGCAACCTGTCGTCATGGGAGTGCTAGCTGGCTTACAATCCTCCATTGTGAACTTTTTTAGCATCTCTTTCACATATTTAATTTGAGAAATAAATATGCCCTTCTCATTTTGATTAACTTGCAACCCGAGGAAATACGAAAGTTCACCAATCATTGACATTTCAAATTCTTTCTGCATCTTATTTGCTAAATCTTTACACGACTCATCTTTCCTGCTGCCAAATATGATATCATCTACGTATACAACAAGAACAATAAGATGGCCATTTTCTATTTTGACATACAAATTACTATCCACCATACCTTTCTTGAACCCTTGTTGAGTAAGATAGTTGTCTAGCCTTGCATACCATGCTCGGGGTGCCTGTTTTAAGCCATATAATGCTTTCTTCAACTTGCAAACCAAGTTGGGATCATCACCAAGTTGGAAACCATCTGGCTGCTCAATATAAACCTCTTCTTCAAGTTTCCCATTCAAAAATGCTGATTTCACATCCATTTGATAAACTTTGAAATTCTTGTAAACTGCTAAAGCCAGAAACATTCTAATTGCCTCTAGTCTAGCCATAGGTGCAAAGGTTTCCTCAAAGTCAATACCTTCAACTTGTGCATAGCCTTTACATACCAATCTTGCTTTATTCCTGACTACCTGTCCGTCTTCATTCAATTTGTTTTGAAAGACCCATTTAGTACCGATTATATTTTTATTTGCAGGTCTTGGTACTAACTCCCAAGTTTTGTTTTTCTCGATCTGATCTAATTCTTCATTTATTGCCTTCATCCAACTTTCATCTTTGCTTGCGTCAACAACATTTTTGGGCTCAATGTTGGATAATAGAGAGTAGTTACTTACTACTCTTCTTCTTGTCTGAACACCAACTGTGGGGTCTCCAATTATTTGCTCTCTAGGATGATCTTTTTGCTAGCTGCCTATTTTGAATTTCTTATTTTCTTCCACTTTTGAATCATTGTTTGAATCATCTGAGTCAATTTTTTGTTTCTTTTTCGTTTCCTTTTCCTCATCTCCTTCAATAACCTCTTCATAAATTGGGTAGTTCTCTTCATAGCTAATTACTCGTTCCCTACCTTCATCAACTTTAACATCGGCACTATCCACAATTTTCCTTAGCCTCTTGTTGTAGCATTTGTAAGCTTTGCTTTTTGACGAATAGCCAAGAAAAATACCTTCATCCGCTCTATCTTCAAACTTACCAAGGTTTTCTTTAGTTCTTTTGATGTAACACTTGCTTCCAAAAACTTTAAAGTATCTTACTGTTGCCTTTTTACCGAACCACAACTCATAAGGAGTTTTGCTTTCATGCGTCCTCAACATGCACCTATTTTGGATGTATACCACAGTATGGACTGCCTCTTTCCAAAATTATATCTGCTACTTTGCTCTCAGTCAACATAGTCCGTGCCATTTCCTGCATTGTCCTGTTCTTTCTTTCTACCACACCATTCTGTTGAGGTGTCTTGGCTGCTGAAAACTGTCTCCTAATACCATATTTTTCATAGTACTCTGTAAAATCCTCTGAAATGAACTCTCCTCCTCTATCTGATCTTAAACATTTAATCCTTTTTCCTGTTTGATTCTCAACTTGGTTTTTGAAAACCTTGAACATCTCAAAAGCTTCTGATTTATGCTTCAAAAATAGTACCCATGTCATCCTGGAATAGTCATCTATACACAACATAAAATATTTGTCACCATTTATGCTTTGCGTTCTCATGGGTCCACATAAATCAGTATGTATTAGTTCCAAAGGTTTGCTTGTGTAGTACTCTTTTGTTTTAAATGAGACTCTAGTTTGCTTCCCCTTTTGGCATGAAGCACAAATGCTATTTGATGGTTTTCCAATGGTGGGAATATCTCTCACTACCTTTTTTGAGCTGATTTTTACTAGATTGTCAAAACTGATATGACCGAGCCTCTTGTGCCACAACCAATTTTCTTCTTCCTGTCCAATCAAGCAAGCTCCTTCTGAAGTCTCTGAGAGAGTGTACAGGTTGCCAGATGTCCTCGATCCAGTTGCTATCAACTTTCCACTGTTTGCTTTTCTGACTTCACAACCCTGCTTCTTAAAAATCACTTCATGACCTCTATCACAAATCGACTTACGCTCAACAAGTTATGCTTCAGACCAACCACAAACAAGACTTCTTTTGACTTGATTTTTTCATCATTGATCTTAACTGAACCTTTGCCAACTATCTTAGCTCCATCATTATTTCCAAATTTTCTTGAACCACCTTCATATTGCTGTAACTTCTCAAATTTTTGTTTGTCACTTGTCATATGACTGGAGCATCCACTATCAAGTATCCATGGTGCAGATTTATTCTGTGCTTTAAATGTTGTTTGTACGATCGGGGATTCCTTTTCTTCCTTAGATCGCTCTTTTTCTTTCCACTCTGGTTTGATTACAATTTTGGGCTCTTGTTTTGACTTTTCTTTTTCAGTAGCTTGTGCATGTTTTTCGAGAAATTTTCTATTTTGTCTCATTCCATTTGGTTGAAATTTTCTTCCCTGAAATTGATTTGATGCAAATGTACTTCGACAATTTCTTGCAATGTGCCCAAAATTATGACAGTTATAACATTCTACTGCATAATCCATCAAAGGTGAAAAAACATTTCTACTGGTAAAATTCCTTGGTCCTACATTATACTTGCAATCTGAAATCTTATGTCCATAACCATTGCATTTAAAATAGTAACCAGAAAAGAGATGATTGAACCTGGGTGATGGTCTTTGCCATGTTGTCGTAGGAGCCATAAATCTTCTTCTTCTTTGATGTGTGACATTGGTGAATCCATCATTGTCAATTCTCCTTTCGTGCCTTGCATTATTGCTTTCTTTTGCATGAGTCAATTTTTCTTGATCAACTTGTTTCTTATCTTCATTCTTTATGGATTCTTCATTTATGGCCTTTGATCCATTTGATGATTCTCCTTCGTCAAAGCCCAAACCAAATTTGATGCCTGTAGTCTTTTGGTTATTTATGATCTTATTCAACTTCATAGAACTTTCTTCACGTTTGTGATAACAACTAATTTTACGATTCATCTCTTCTATCTGCATCCTTAAACCAACAGTCTCTTCTTCTAGCTTGCTGTAATAATCTATTTTCATGGTTATTTGCACTTCGAGATCTTCAGATATTTTCTTGGATTCTTCTATCTGTACTTTCAAACTGGTTATGATTTCATTTGCATCCTCAAGCTTTCTTGAAATTTTCTTATTTTTTTTCTTTCTATCTTCAATTCATCCAGAGCTGCAATTAGTTCCTCTTCCAAATTTACTTCTGCATCAATTTCTTCTTCATCACATTCCTGTTCTTTTTCTATTTTTTCTTCTTTGAGTGCCATGAAAAGAGCTTCACCTGTTTCCTTTTCAGAATCCTCACCGTAGTTGTCTTTTGATGAACTGACATTCTTGGAGATGAAACTTTTCTTCTTGAAGTTGCCTTTTCTGAAATTTGTTTTTTTCTTCCAGTCACTTCTTTCTTGGTGCGATCCTTCATCACTTTTGTTCTTCTCATTAAGTGGACATTTAGCTGCAAAATGCCCAATGCCTCCATAATTGAAACATTTAAACGGTAACTTTCCTCTGTATTTTCCTTTTCCCCTTTTTAGTTTTCGAACAAAGTTTGCTTCCATTTCATCTGATGTCTCTTCTTCCTCGGATTCTTGTTTTGCTTTCATATTTTTATGGGCTTTAAAAGCAGCTTCTCTGTTTGTGGGTTTAGATTTTCCTATTCTCATCTCATATGCAGTCAAAGAACCATGCATCTCATCCATACTAAAATAATTTAGATCTTTAGCTTCTTCTATAGCTGAAACTTTAGAATCAAATCTTTGGGGAAGAGATCTTAATACCTTTTTCACGATGACAGAATCTTCGATTTCCTCGTCGAGTCCTCTAATCGCATTAATGACTTCATTAACTCTTAGCATATATGCCTCTATGTTCTCATCGTCATTCATCTTTAATACTTCGAACTGAGCTCGATGTGTTTGTAACTTGGCCTCCTTGATCTTAACGTCTCCTTCATGAATGCTCCTCAGTTTGTCCCATATTTCTTTTGCCATTTTACAACTCATAATATTTACCAGTTCACTGTCCACTAATCCGCACATGATAGCATTCTTTGCTTTTGAGTCATTCTCAAATAGTTTCTTACCGACAACATCGGTTGGAGAAGTGGTGGGTATTGTGTATCCACTATCTACTGAATCCCAAATGTCGTATCCCAAAGCACAAAGATATGTCTGCATCTTGAGTCTCCAAAATGCGTAATTAGTTTCGTCAAACAATGGTGCTTTGTTTGATGAGAAGCCTTCACCACCTGCCATTGTGTCACTTCCAAGATCACCCTAGCCGGTTAAGCTTGTTCAGGAACCTCGCTCTGATACCAATTGTTAGTATCACAATGACACTGAGAGGGGGTGAATCAGTGTATCTCTTGTTACTTAAATCTTCAACTCTTAAAGCCGAAACAATGAAAACTTAAAACCAAATAAAGCAAATATAACAAGATAACATCACACAACATAAGATGTACCGAGGTTCACCGATTTGGCTACTCCTCAAAATGACTGTTTGGACTCCCATCCAAATCCAGCCTTTGCAAAGCACCAACTTTACAATCAATTTACCAGACACCCACTGGAAGGAGCATCAACCCCTGATTTACCAGCACCAACTGGAAGGAGCACCAACCCACGATGCCAAGCACCAACTTGGACTTCAATTTTGAAACTAGAAGATTGACATAAAAATGCCTTCACTTTTACAAGACCCTGACTGGTCTATTGCTTACCCAACGTCTACCACAATTCACAAAACACACACACTTATCGCACACAAAAATTCTCCAAGCAACACTCCTTTTATAACAATATTTTCTCTTTGTAACTCCTTTTGTAACTTCCATATTCTCACATGCCACCTATCAATTGTAACTCCTTTTTAAAACTTCCATATTCTCATATGCCACTTGTCAATTGTAACTTCTTTATGTAACTCCTTTATGACACAATATTCTCCTATCCTTTGTGCATGCATGTGTTTTGGTTTCCAAAAAGGCTTTTCATTTCTATTTTGTGACCCTTCATTTCCTTTTCTCCACATGGGCATGCGTCCGCTTCTTTCCATGTGTAACGACCATCTTAGATGATTTCAAATCATTAAAGATTCCTTATGTAACATTTTGTCTTATTCATTGAATTTTGTCCTTATGTGACAAATTACCTTATTCAATCTTCGATTTATTCCTTATAGGTCCACGTCACTATGCAGTCTTTAGTTTCACTATCCTGGTGTTCATCACTAATATCAGGCACACTGTCAACTACTGTGTTCCTTTGGCAAAAATGCAACATGTCACGATATCGTGACACTTTTGTTTCTCTCCTCCCTACCCTTTTTGAGTCACAAAATGCGACATGTCGTGATATCGTGACACTTTTGTTTCTCTCTCTACCCTTTTTGAGTCACAAAAATGCGACATGTCACGATATCGCGACACTTTTGTTTCTCTGCCTTGCCCTTTTTGAGTCACAAAAATGTGACATGTCATGATATCATGACACTTTTTCTTTCTTGCTCTTTCTCTTTGCTTTGGACCACGAAAATGCAACATGTCACGATATCGTGACACTTTTTTCTCCTTGCTCTTTCTCTTTGCTTTGGACCGCAAAAATGCAACATGTCGCGATATCGCGACACTTTTTTCTCTTTGCTCTTTCTCTTTGCTTTGGACCGCGAAAATGCAACATGTCGCGATATCGCGACACTTTTTTCTCCTTGCTCTTTCTCTTTGCTTTGGACCGTGAAAATGCAACATGTCGCGATATCGTGACACTTTTTTCTCCTTGCTCTTTCTCTTTGCTTTGGACCACGAAAATGCAACATGTCGCGATATCGCGACACTTTTTCTTTCTTGCTCTTTCTCTTTTCTTTTGGCCACGAAAATGCAACATGTCACGATATCGCGACACTTTTTCTTTCTTGTTCTTTCTCTTCTCTTTTGGCCACGAAAATGCAACATGTCGCGATATCGCGACACTTTTTTTCTTGCGGTGTTTTGCTTTTTCTTTGATCTTTAGCATATGGGCCACTTCGGTCTTCTTGGAAAATATGCAAAAAGGTGGGTAAACATCCTCATAAGCATTTAACATCACTGTACATACTCTGAATAACCTCTGAACTCCTGTCCACTGCATCAACCGATCTATCTGACTGTGTTGACAACAATGACAATATTGTCGTTGCACCTTGCTCAACAACTTTGATAAATTCCAAGCCAACTCATCCTTTCATATCAAAATTGACAAATAAAACTGTTGAAGCAAATTTTGAAGTTTGTTTGTAATTTTTTTGAGTTCCTATCCTTCAACTAGGTTAATAAAATAAATCCATGATCTAAATTTTTTTCTCGTAATAATATGATCTTTGACCTTTGTACCTTTACATGCTAGGCACATTTGAGCCAATGGTTTCCATTTTGAGTCAGATATAAGAGGATAAGGCTTCAACTAAGCATTAGACCAAATATTTGTATAACTCCCCTCATTGACTGATCATCTAATATATTTATTTATCAGTTGTAAACTCTCTGATATGAAGTTCCATGTTGACAATCCTTTGGGTAGAGTTATTTTCCTAAACAATTTCATCGCATCAAGAGAACCTATATATTTTTTAGGTAATATTTTTACCCAATTCTTTCCTTAATATTTGAATAATTTCCACCCAAGCTTTGCTCCTAATGCCAAATTTATAAGTCTACAATTTCGTAAGCTTGCTCCTCCAATATTCTTTCCTTTGCAACCCTATCCCACTTACAAAGAGAAAACCTAAGTTTTTCCTCACAACATTTCCATAGAAAGTCTCTTTGAATTTTATCAAATTTTTATGCAATACCTATTGTCAGTCTTGAAAGTGACATCATATAAATAGGAATAAATGGCAATGTATTCTTTATGAGTTGTAGACTTCATGCCAAGGATAAGAACTTACCTTTCCAACCTACCAAGCAAGCTTTCATTCTATCCAAAAAAGAGATCCAAAGATCCTTTTTATTTCCTTTATCAGACAAAGGAATACCCAAGTAGGTTGATGGAATTTTTTTAGTTTTAAACCCTAAAATATTCACAATAATATGTTGTACATATAGGGTAGTATTAATGAAAAAAATCTTGGATATTGAAGTATTTACCAACTATCCAATATCATTCTCATAGCATGATAATATTGATTTAAACTCCATGGCATCACTAACTAAGAAATGGCCCAAAAGAAAAGTATCATCAACAAATTGGAGATGAGATTCAAAGGGACCATTTTTTGCAACTTAAATACCCTTGATTTTTCCTTCCATTTTTGCCTTCGAAAAGGCTCTCCCTAATGCTTCTGCAAAAATAATGAATAGATAAGGAGAAAGTGGATCACCTTGACAAAGTCCAAAAGATGACTTGAAGTACCCAACAGGAGAACCATTGATCAAAATAGAAAATTTTGTAGTGCTATAAAAATATTTAATCCACTCACACCAACTATAATTAAAGCCAAATATTTTGAGAATAACATGTAGAAAATTCTAGGAAACCCTATCATATGTTTTGTTCATATCTAATTTCAAAAGCATACCTCATTTTTTTATGGAATGAAGAGAATGTTTGGCCTCTTGTGCAATAATTATACCATCAAAAATTTATTTACCATGAGAAAAGCCACCTTGTTCTCTAACATAATACACCCTAGAATACCCATCAACCTGTTTGCCATAATTTTTGAAATGATCTTATAAATCATATTACAAAGGCTTATTGGATAAAAATTATCAAAATATTTTGTGTCGCCTTTCTTGGGAACCAAGATAATAAAAGTAGCATTGATCTTACTTATTATAGCCTTCCTTTTTTGGGCCTCTTCAACCACATATAACATATCACTCTTTAATAAATCCCAAAAATTTTGAAAGAAAATTGTAGGAAATCCATCGGGGCCAGGTGCCTTGTTAGGATGGAAAGAAAAAACTACTTCATGGAGCTCCTCATAGATATCTTCTTCATAAAGCTTTAATTTTGTCCCTGAGTGATAATTGATAGAAAATTTTGCATAAGTTTTTCTTATGCATCATCTTTCCCAGAATCTGATAAAATATTTTTGAAATAATTAATTACTTCCTTCCTTATATCTTCTTTGTCCTCAATATTTCTTCCATCTAGAGTTATAATATTTTTTATATGATGAACAAAATAATTTGATTTTGTTGTAGCATGATATTTTGTTGTATTGCTATCTCCTTCCTTGAGCCATTTCTCTCTAGATTTTTGGAACCAATATGACTCCTTTTTCAATGCATTATGATAATCAGAAAGTAATTATTTTTCTTTTACATAAGAATCCTGATCCATTCCATTAATTTCTACTATCTCTGGTAAAATTTTGAGCTTGGATTCAATTCCTTTATTTTCTTTAAAAAATATTACCAAAAGAATTGGCATTCTATATCTTCATTTGCTCCTTTAAATATTTCAACTTTTGAAAAAACCTGCACATATATGATCCTTCAAATTTTGATTCATCCCACCATAACATAACCATTTCGAAAAATCAAGGTCTTGGAGCCACATAGACTGGAACTAAAATGGCTTTGGATGACCATTATTAGGTAAATCACAATTTAAAAGAAATGGTCTATGATATGATCCTACTTGTAATAAAATATCTGAAGAGATTGTATACTTTGTTTGCAACCATTTATTGGATAACAAGAATCTATCTAGTCTTTATGCTATATGTTTTTTTCCAATGTTTTTATTATCCCATGTATATAGAAATCTTGAGGGACTAACATCCCAAATATCATTTGATTTGACAAATGAAGCAAAATATTGCATTTATTTAGACCATCTTGGAATCCCACCCTTATTTTCCAAAGGATATAGAACAATATTAAAATCACCCCCAAGAATTCATAGATCACAATGAATCATCATTGTATTTAAAAAAAATATGCTAAGGTCCTTGCAACATATTTCATGCGGAGTAACTATAGTTGAAGCATATACATATATAACCCCAAATTTGATGTTTTACTCTTTCCTATAAAATAATCCAACAACCTAATTACTTTTTGCTTCTAATATTTGTCCATCCCATTTGTATTTATTCCATATTGTTGCAATACCGTCTGAAGCTCCTATAGAAGAAACTTCTAAACAATATTTTGTCTTATAAATCTTCTTAAAAGCATCCTTACATTCCTCACTACTTAATTTTATTTCTTGTATTAAAATAAACTCAGGGCTATAACAACCTATTAATTCCTTAATAACTCTTTTTTAGGGGTTTTATTCACACCCCTATTATTCCATGATATCATTTTCATCATCAACACTTTTTATTTTTATTAGTGGGCTTAACCCCACTTCTTGTTAACACCTATGATATTTTTATTTGGCTTCCTAGATCAATATCCTTTTGAGTTTATTTTATTTTTTATCCCTATTTTTATGGCCTTCTTCTTCTTCTTCCATTCCCTCTAACACTCTCATCTTCATCAATCTCTTCTATTTTTCATATTATTCAAAATAATACTTATCTTCTAAAGATATATGTTGCCCTAAAGAGTCGAAAGTGCAAGGAATAGCCTCATTAGTATTTTCTTCTTTATGTTGCCCTAAAAATCTAAAATGCATAGATGATCCTCCATAGTCATCACTTTTTTATGTTGGCCTAAAAACCCTAAATTTCCTTAGATATCCTCCATAATAGTTTCTTTACGATACTGCTCTTGAAATCTTAAAGTGCAAGGAATACACTCCATACTACTTTCATTGTTATTGTAAGGAGAATATTTTAAGCTACTTGAGGATAATAAAGGTAATTTACCTAGATTAAGCTTGACCTCCTTCATCTTATTTGCTTTAAAATGCATCTCCCGATATTCCTTTGTTTTATAATTCACCTTCCTCTCTTCCTTCACACCTTTAGCTCCTTCTATATTTGAACTTACACATTGTACTTCCTCATCCCCCATATCATTTTTTTCTTCTAATGGTTTATTCAAGTGAATTGTAATGGTCTTCACCATCTAATGATGTAGAGTAATTTTTCTAGCCACTTTATTAGGAGTGGAAAATCCTTTATTTGACCTAGCTTCTCTTATGATATGGTATCCTTATTTAAAATTGAAGCTACCCTCATGCCCAAAAAAATCCATCTCTTCCTCCATTGTTACTTTGTAGTCTCTTGCCATGTGGCCAGTTTCATGACATTTGCAACATCGAAATGCAATATTTTCATAATCCACTTGTTGATTCAATTCTCTTGATTGAGATTTAATCCTAATCGACTAAGGTAAAGGTTTATAAATATCCATGGAAACACATATTCGAGTGTGTACAACATATCTTCTCTCCTTAGTAGTTGGTACCTTCTAGATGAATTCACCTAGAGTATTACCAATATTCTTCAAAACCTCCTTATTGATGAGTTGATAAGGAAGTCCAAAAATCCTAATCCATACCAAAAGCCTTTTAATAGTTTCTTTATCCATAGAAACATTCTCACTCCATGGTCTTAAATAAAATGCATCTTTACCCCTAAACCATAGACCCCCATCCATTATTTTAACCCTTATTTCTGAACTGGTAGAAAAAAATGAGAAATCATCCTTTTGGAAAAAAGTCATGGAGTAATTTGAATTCAATCCCCACTTCCACTTGATCCAATTTTAAACCTTAGAAAAACTTGGCCAATATCCTTAAAACTTATATATTAACCATATAGTTTAAGAACAATTATGTCATGCTCAATCATCTCATCCTTGATAATCACTTCTGGTGTAGAATCTACTAACTGGACTAGGTTTTCCATAGATTCATTTTTCCTCTTATTCCTAGTTAGGGCATCCATACTTCCAACTTGACCATTCATTATTTTAGTTAGGAATTTCACAAATGACTTTCTTTCCATGTTACATAGATTTATTCAAATGAATATTTTAAATTATCCTAAGATCTAGAACAGGAAGTGGTACTTGTTCCTTGATCACACTTTGCTTTCTACTTTTTGCTTTCCTGCTCACACTTCTTCCTCACTCCCGACTCGTGCTTGCACTCACTTTTGGTTGCATTCACTCCTAACTCAAGATCATACTTACTTTTGGATGCACTCACTCTCGGCTCAAGCTCACACTCACTTCCTGCTGCACTCACTCCCAATTTGCGCTCACACTCACTTTTGGCTACACTCACTTTCAACTTCACTCACTTCTAGCTACATTCATGATGTCCTTCATCATCTTATGATGCATAGAGAATTTATTTTACATTTTCTTAGGAGTGGACAATCCTTAATCTATTTTAACTTCTACTACAATATGATCTCCTTACTTCATATTAAAGTTTATCTCATGATCATAATTTTTTATTATTTTTTCCATTTTTTCTCTTTGCAATATCTTGCCATGTTCCTAGTCTCAAAATATTTATGACATCTAGGTACAGTGTTTTCATAATCCATTTGTTGATTCTATTGATTCAGATTTGTTCATAATGTATCATGGAAATTAAAATATCCATGGTAACATATGTCTAGATATATACAACATACTTTCACTCCTTAGTAGTTGGTCTCTTCTAGATGAATTCCCTTAGAGTACTATCAATATTATTCAAAATATACTAATTGATAAGTTGATATAAAAGTGCAAAATACCTAATACAAACTAGAACTATTTTAATAGTTTTTTGTCTCTATAGAAAAAAATCCATGGTCTTAAATATAATGCATATCTCCCTATTAAACCATGGAGATGGACCCTTATTTTGGTCCCTTTTTGTACAAGTATTTTATGATAACTATGAATTATTTCATGTTATATGTATCACAATGTAAATATAATGACTATTCATACAATGCTTTAATTTTTAAGTCTACTTGATGCTTATTTCTTGTATTTCAACATGATTAGATACGTTATTTGGACAATATGTATGATATTTGATTAAATGTGTTGACTATGGTGATGTCATATTAACCTCTTAGCCAAGATGACTCCATCATATCTCATTTTATATAACTATATAGACTTGTTATAGTTATATACTATTACTATAGTAAGATAAGTTGCTAAAATAGAAATAATATAATAGCTATAACAATAATAGTGGCAATAGCAAGAGTGACAACAACAACAACAATTCTAGTAATGACAACAATTGCCATAGTGAATATTCATGATACAATCATAATTGGTTGTTTTGTAGTATAAGTTTTGTGTGGAAGTTGTCACTAGGTGAAAGAACTCATGTTCTAGTAGACTAATCTACTACAATAATGAATGTGTTGATAACAACTATCAATATTCCACATGGCATCACCTATACTTAAAACACTAGAGTAGTGACGTATCTATGTTTCCTTGCATACATAGTAGAAAAATAAACTAGAATTTATGATCAATAGTTAAACACATTAATTATAAATCTCTTGTTCAACACCTATTCCCATTTGTTGGAGCATTAATCTAAGAAGACCATGAACATTAGGAGTAACCACTGCTAATCAAGAATAAATTTTTATTCCCTTGGTATAGTGATGCCATGAAATTATTGACTAGAAATAAGTTCATGCAACCTCTTGATCCATTATACATAGCCAATTTTATTGATTTAATTGCAATATATCCACATGGATTATTAGAGAATCAACAATGTACTTATTAGAGAATCAACAATGTACACTGATAATAGAATCAAGTAATATTGTCCCAAATTTTCAAAACCACCATTATTGTTATTTTTGAGATTATTACAATTCTTAGATTAAAATAGGGCAATCCAAAATCTCATGGATTTAAATTATTCATCCTAAATAAGATTCAAATTATATATTATACCTTAAACAGACCTATATAGTTGATGGAGAAATTATAATTGGGTTATAGTGACATCATAAACATTTGATCAAGTTTGAATTTCAAAAAAATATTATAATATATTTGATTTTAATAATAATAAATACCCAAAATTTTTGTATTTGAGTGTGAATTATTAAGTTAGATAAGAGAAATCAACCTTGTCTACTACTAGAGTTAGGGCTTGCTCTTGGGAGTATATCAATACTATTGATTCATCCTATGTAAGTTAGGATGTATATATTTAATTTTAGTTTTGAATTATTTTGATATTTAGAGGTTAATAATGAGTTTTAGAATAATTATTTAAATTTTATTAGTGTGCTACATATAGTTTAAGAGTAAGATTAATGACTTGGTTAGGATTTTTTTTCCCAAGAGGACAAATGAGATCATGGTGAATGGTTTGAGTGTGTTATTTTTTGAAGGATTACCAAAGTTATCTTGGCTAAATAATCTTCCATAAAGGGGATAGCATTAGGGTAAAAATATATTCTTATGTACACAACGAAAATTACAGGACTCGTCCTAATAGGAAGGTCAATTGCTCTTATCCCTAGTGATTTTGTTTAAAGCTTTTGTAGGTGTTACTTCATAGGGATTGGATTTTATTTGGTTCTATTATAGCAAACTACTACATATATTATATAGGTACCTTCAAAGCCTAGAACCCTAGATTAGATAATTATATAAATGTAGTTATTTTTTGTGTCAATGCTAGGGAAGGTGCTAATTAGTTATGGACTAAAGTAAAATAAGTGTTAGGAGGTATAAGGTTCACAAGAGGTGAGAAAATTGGATATTCAACATCTCACAAGTATTAGTTTTTTGTGGTGCTAATCTAGAATAGGCAGATTTGTTTGAGTTGCAAGATAGATAAAAAGGGAATATATTTATACAATCCTCCTAATAAATGTAGAAGTAGAAGAAGCATGTGGAACCATAAACATGAAGAAAATAATTTGTGTGAGAAGTAGATATGCACCAAGGTCAATTGCAACTCATTTAGAGGATATTAAAATCTATTTTTTACAAGCTAAAAAAGCTACTACATTGACCAATAACACAAAAGGGTTTGTTAAAGTATTTACTATAACATAGAAGGACCCTAATTTTACCAATTCTTAAGATCTAATTTTTGTAGTCTAAGGTCATACAAAGAAGGCTATAGATACTATTTTAGAATAAGTAGGGTACCTATTTTAGCTTATTATAGAAACATAATTAAATTTATCCTACTCAAGTTTTTTTTTTCTAGAATAGACCCCACTTCTCTTGAGAGGTAATATTATTTTCAAGAGGGTAATCCTATCCTGGTGACAAAGGTTAAATGGTGTTAAAATCCTTGGGCCTATAATGAGATGGAAAAAACTAAAAGGGATAAATCTCAAACAAGAGCCCTATCACCTTTGACCTATTAGTTTCCATACCATTAGGAGTAGTCCCTATGAAAAATATCTCACTTGATACACTCCTATATTTTCATGGCCTAGCTCTAGAAGATCTAAATGCTTTCTTATTGAGTTTGATATTCTTTGTAGAAGTTGATATTTTTCATTTAATTCTAACAAATTGAAATTATTTCCTACTACCTTGAAAGAAGCCAACCTCTAGTGGTTTATTGGTCTTGTAAAGGAGAACATAACCTCATGGGGATAGATAAAGTTAGAATTTCTAAAGACATTATAAGAATACTATAAAGGATGATATTAAAAAGAAGAAATATTTTGTATGACACGACAAGAGGAAGAATAATTGGAGGATTATATGGAGTGATTCTTGTCCAACCTATAAAGGGATAAACAATATGGATTAAAGGTTTACTCTAATAAATTGATATTCCTTAGGGAAGTTCACGAGGATTGTCTTGAGGCCCTAAAATTAATGATTATAGATAATATTTTATAGCACTCCTTTAGTAATTTCTTTGAGTTGTGAAAAAATTATTCAATATCACTAGCAAAAGGGAGAAGATGCATAGGACTGTCTCAAGTATCTAATTTAGGAGAAAAAAATAGCAAACTAGAAAATTTACTAGAACATTTCAAGGTAGAAATACTCAACGTATGGCATCTTAAATTGAGACATTGTAGTTGCAATACAATAAGATAAAAATGATAATATACTAAGAGTATTATACTCTTAATTATTGAAGAGGTATCCAATTAGTGAGTGCTTTATGGAGAATAATTTATAACATCTATGATACATGCATGATATAATGGAATTTCCATTATTACTTGGATTGAAGGTAACACTAAAATGAAAGGAGGGAACAAGGTAGTTATCCTTAATATAACCAAAAACCGTGGATGCCACAAACATCAGGTATACCTCAAAAAAATTCCCAATTTTCTTTTTTGGTATAATTAATTGAATACTCCATTTGTTCCTTAAGACTAGCATACATCCACTAGTTGGTAACAACTAAATCCATAACCTTCCATACTAAATCAATGCTCCAAACAAAACTTACTACATATACCATGAAAGGAGTAGCAAGGCTATCCACTATAGTCACAACTATAACCCTTAACCACATCCATAACCATAGTAGATGATGTTTCATTTACCTCATGCTAACCCTTAGTATCGTGTTAAACCCACTACTACCTACTCAACCTACCAAAAACAAAAATAATAGATAGTCTCAACCTATTTATCCAAACAAAATGCTTAATGTGATAAGGGAAAAAGGTAATATCATGAAGGGATTCTTGGGGATCTATGACAATTCTCTTACCTCTATGTCATCTCGAGACTAAGGATACTTATAAGTTTACAGTCAGGTGTTTGATGAATTAGTTTAATAACACCTACATTTCTATTGAGATACTTCTTTGTCTAAGCTTAAACTTAATCTAGCCGAATGAAACACACAAAATACAACAAACAAGGCCTAAAGCTAAAATATTTTTTGCTTTTTGATGAGAAAAGAAAGACAATTTCTCTTTTAAGAGATAAGGATACAAAAAAATGCAATAAATAAGTCCTAGATGTAGCTACATTCATTTTTTATTAAATGTTAAATATTAATTATTATATTGGTTTCCTATGTGATTAAGATTTAAATTAGTTACTTTATTTTCTCTGCTTATTTTTCCAAATAAATAAAAAATAAAAACTAATCTAATTATACAACAAATAAAATATGTTTTCTAAATGCTTAAATGATAGACTTTGGGGGTAAAAAAACCTATTTCTGACATAGAGGTAGAAGTGATGCTGACTCTTTTGCCTATTGATGGTTCTTTCAATTAACCTACAAAATAGTTAGAAAAATATCAAGATCAGTGATAAAGGGACCTGTTTGAGCTAGTAGAGAAATGGTTAACTCCCTAGACCAAAAATTAGGTCCTTGTTCAAATATATAAAACTGATGAAAATAATAAATTCATTAAATGAAGGCTTAGCAATAAAACCATCATAGACCATTGGGAAAGCTATTACGCAGCTTAAGGAGCAGCATCAAGCACTTATCCTACTGTTATTCTGCTACTCTTTTGAGGATGTTCATGCTACTTCTACTGTGGGGGGAATTTTTGATATAAAAGACAGTGCCAAGGATGAGGAGGTTGTGGAGATCACCAAGGAAGCCCCAAAGGATACGCCAAAGGATGATGTTAAGGCCGCTGACCTGGAGATTGCAATCGCGTCACCAATGTAGACTGATGTTCCCAAATAGCATTTCTGTTGTTTCTACTAATGAAAGCTTAGTCTTAGCTTTCATTTTTTTTGTAATACTCCATATTTTGGTGATTCAGATCCTTTTTGGTTATGTTGGCTAAATGCCTTTTGTTCCTCTAGTGTTTCCTCTTTTTCTTCCTCTTTTATTTCCTATTTTTTGTTCTCAATTTTGCTGATGTACAAGACATTGAGGCACATTTCAAATGCCCTTTTTTAATGAATTCCATTAACTTACCATAACTAAAAAAATAAAACCACCATAGGGTTGAGATAGCATTATCGTAACTTTTACTCTGTGTAAACTAGAGAGTGATAGTGTTGTCGACCTATAGTCTAACAACTCTTCTACTCTAGGGAGAATAATATTAAGGTTAAATGCAAGTTAAGCTAGACATTATGATTATGATGATGAAGGTCTTTGACTTGGAAGTACAAAGACCTACTAAATGATATAAAAATAGGGATGTATTTGTTTAAAATGAAGTTTAAATGCCAAAATGAAATACTAACTAAATGCTAATGTAAAATGCAAGATTAATTAAGCATGCAAAAAGATAAAAGCCCAAAGCTAAAATACAATGAGAGTTCCAAAAATAAATAAGAGGAAAGAGCACAACCCAAGATACAAGGTTGTTTTCCCCTTGTTCATGGAAGTTTGTTGAAATATTTCTAGCTTACTTGTGGGTACTTGAATGCTTGAGCTTGAGGTCTTGGATGCTTGAAGACTTGACAATTACTTGAGTGATTAAATATTGCTTGGATATTCATATGATTGGAGCAAAGATAGCATTCACAATATTATAGCAAGATTTTGGCATAATATTTCCATACAAAATGATAAATTCCTATGATTCTAGAGAGACTTTAACAGAAATTTATTGCTCTAAAACTATTGATAAAATGTACTCCTAAAGTTTTGGCTTTATAGGAAGCCATAACTCCTTAGGGGAATAATTACATTGAAGATGAAAATATTGGAGATGGTAAAAAAATTAAAAGAGATAAAGAATCCATTAATGGAAAAGGATAAAAATGGACTTGGATTTGGGATTTGTATAGGTGCTACGGATTATATCTTGGGGATTTAATCCATTAATGGTGGATATGTTGAGAAGGGTAGAAATTCAAGTTTATTGATTTTGGTGCATGAATTTCAAAAGCATCGAGTGGAAAAAGTGTTGTTAACATTTCTATGATATTGCTATTATTTTCATGATTGTTGGAGCTCAAGATTAGAAAAGAAGATCAAAATCAAAAAATTTGGAAACCAATGGTAGACTTGAAGATTAGCTCTACACTCAAAATTGGGTGTCTACACTTAGCAAATACCTCCAAGATTAAGTGATGTTGACAATGCTCTAAATACTAATAATGCTTATGTAGCCTATAGGTTAAGTGATATAATCATCTGAAATGGAAACCATACAAAAATACTTGTGCATTACCCACAAACCCCTCCCCTAGAAATAGGGACCCAATATGGATAGAAGGGAAGGATAATGAGGTTAAAACTAGATACATGTTGATAGTTAATCAAGTACTAATTATCAAATATCATAATGAAGACTCAATTGATGAGGCCCAAAAATACCTCATTTTTGTTATGTTTTGAACACTAAAATACTGCCATAAAAACCAAATATGATATTATTTTATGCCAAATGTGTGATTAGAATGCATTATTTGTTATTTTTTTGCATGATTTAATGTGTAGAGCACTGTACCCCTATTTTTGACTATTTTTAGCATTTTATGACTATTTTTGCATGATTTTTGTTGGTAAAAGTAGCATAGAAAAATAAAGTAAATAAGCATGTTATGGTTTATGGATAACTACAACATATTTGAAGTGTCATCCCATTTCAAAACCAAGTTATCAAGTTTATTTGGCACAAAAAACAATCTCTGCTATAAAAACAGGGCATTGACAAATTCTGTGCAACATACAAATTCTAGCCAACTAGCATATTAAAGGGAAGCATTGAACCAATCAAAAAGAGCAAGTAAAAGTGGATGGAATGTGTTCATGAAGACCAAAAAAGAACTTTGATCCACCTAGATGCATTCCCACGTGGTCCAAATGAGAGCAACAAGACACAAAGGAGAAAATGCAGGAACAATTGTAAACAACATACAAAAACTAGTATTTTGCAACTTTAAAGGAAGTCACAGACCAGGTCAAAGATTGCAAGTGTGAATGGTTGGAATATGTCTAAAAGGGCAAGAAAATACTAATTTCACATTTGGAAGTGCTCCCACTCGATCTAAATTGGCGGTAACAATACACTCCTACTGTTATGCCTTATATTCTGGAGCTCTCCAGAATGAAGGGCATAAACAAACTGTTTTGACAGAAAAGTACAAGTTGCATCCATTTCGAGAGGAATGAAGAAGAATAGGGTGAATACAAGTGTAACAACCAATATTACACTATTCTTGACTTATTTCCACCAGTTGGAGGATGCATGGATAAGCTGCAACAACAGATTGTGTCTTAATATAGACCAAGTCTCCTGAAATAACTTAGGCAAATCAGGAATAGATAACACATAGGATTGATTTAGTATTTGCAAGTATTCATGTAGAAAATAATATAAATAGGATGCTCCCTCATTGGTTGAGCTAGTCCAAGTAGAAGTCCATAAGTCAGAAGCAGACAAAGTCATTGTAACCATTGTGTTTTGAATTCAAATAAAGTGCAATTTTCTTCACATGTATGAATTTGTGAGTGTATGAGTGATTAGTTTTTAGTTTTGGAGTGAATATTATTTCTTCTAGACCAAGGAGCAAGGGCCCACTCTGAGGACTAGAAGGAAGGAGCAAAAAGTGTAGGTTTTTGATAAATTCTATTTTGCAGCAATTCTGTCAAATTCTTGCTTAATTTGTGTAATAAAACTAACCCCTATTTTAGCATAGTTATTTTGGTATTTTCAAGTGTGATTTGTGTAGAATGTTTACAGCCGATTGACCTCTATTTTGAATGTGTTTAATACCCCTATTTTTTTGTACTTTAATTTTTGCAGCAACTTTTTGACAAGTTTTACAACTTTTTTGACAAGTTTTTGCAGCATTTTTTGATAGTTTTTAGCATTGTGAATTTTAGCATGGTTAATTGTAGTTGATTTCAATTTATTTCAGCCATTTCCATTAGCAAGAGTAAAATAGGTCTTTCAATTCTGCAATTGTCAATTTCTACAACTGTAGCTTAAATGTTAAATTCTACAATTTCAATTATGCAAAGTTAAATTAGTTTCCATTTTGCAAATTAGGATTAATGTGACCTTGAAGAACCAAATAAATATTTGTTTCACGAATAAATCTTGTAACCTAATTTCCTGAACTATAACTTGCCAAAGCCTCCTATCGTAAATAACCTTGGACACCACCCTAGATTTGATAATTATTAAAAATTAAATGATGACAATAATGACACTCATCATTTTTGGTACCATTATCAGGGAACATAGGTGTTTTTAGGAGATAAAATAGTCCAATAATTGATGCTTATGCCAAGTTGTGACCTGTAGGGAAAAATTCTTGAAAACATACCAACTTGCATGAAACTCAATTGTGAAACTGATAAGTTGCAATTCAGAACATTAGAAAACAAGCAAGAATGAATGAATAGGTTAAGGGATGAAAAATGAAGATTTCTTAAAACCCCTTTACCTGCCACAGGTAGGCGATACTCATGCCAAGGTGATGAATTACCTGCATTTGAGCTTCCTAAAGTAGTTGAAAGAAAACCACCATCTCCACCATCAAGAAGTATTGAGTCTCCTGAAAGAGAAATTGTAGAGGAGCAACTTGCTAGTACCTCCTCACCTACTCTTGAAAAATCCTCATCATTAGGATAGTTTAAACAAATTTATAACAATATTTGGGAAGATACCATGGTAGAGGGACAAGGAAACCTAGATAGGGGCAGCAATATCCATAATCAAGCAGGAAATCCTACCCCTGCAAGAACTTTCGAATATCCTATTCGACTGAATCCTATGCAAAATTCTCCCATGAAAATAATTTCACCTTTGGTACTACCTACCTTTCGGGGGGTTGCATCCGAAGATCCTGATCAATTCTTGTTTGAATTTAAGGTTGTGTGTCAAACATATGATTACATAAATGATAACCAAAAGCTGAAAGTTTTTCCCTCCACACTCAAGGACTCAACTTTGCATTGGTTCATGAGTCTAGAGCCCAAATCAATCCAAACCTAGGAAGAAATGGAAAAAGTATTTCTGGATAAATACCAAGAATATTATAGGGTGAAAAATAGGAAGGATGAACTCTTTAGAATAAAACAAGAACAAGATGAAACTCTAGAGGATTACTTGGATAGGTTCACCTTTGTACAAAAGAGATGTGGGCCTGTTGAACTAGAAATGTGTAAGGCCATATTTTTACGAGGATTACAAGATGATTCTAGAGAAGTGCTAGACTTAATGGGCAAGGGAGATGTAAGCACCCTTGACATTGATGAAATCCTGGAGTTGTGCAAAAATTACTCACGCACAAGGCAACAAAGAAGAAAGAAGAGTCATAATGGTAGTGATCTAAAAGAGCTTATGGAAGAACTTGCCAATATGAAAACTAACATCTTAGTACAACTTACTACCACATTAGGGGAGATGAATGCAAAATCCAACTCTACACCACCCCTAGCTATTTACTATCCAAGATGTAAAAATAAACATGCTCTTCAAGACTATCCTCTGAACAAAACATCCATATCTACTATTTGTAGCATTTTTTCCAAGGGACATATCACTGACCAATGCCATCTACTTCCAAGACTCAAAAATATTTTGGAAACACAAATAGAAGAACTCAACTTTGTTGGGCAAAAATAAGGAGGCAACTTTTCACAATATCAAAATACCCCATATTTTCCCATAAATTGGGGATAAAATCATTGGACCATGCCATGGGGTTATTCAAAACCACCACAATAGTCTTGGAATCAACCTCCATGGGAAAATCCTCAATATTGGTCACAATCCGGGTGGACAAATCCATAATGGAATCAACCCCATCCACCTTGGATGCAAGCCCAATCTCATGGATAGAGTTGGGGACAATAATATCCATCATACCAGGGACAACGTAGATATCAAGGACAAAACCAAAATTTGTTGCTTGGTCCTACTCAAAATTTCCCTCAAGGAAGACCCCAACAACAACAAAAAAACAACAATAGGTAAAGCAACCACCACTTTCGGCCCAACCTATGGCCAATCCTAATAATACAAGACAGCAACCCCTATCTATATAGCTGAATCTGATGAAAATACTATAGTAAATGTTATTGACTATAGCAACATCCAGTTGCGCTTAGGAAAGACATTACCTGAGCCTATTCCACCCACTATTGAAGAAATAACAAATGAGAAACAAGAATCCTTTAGTCCAGAAACATAGAAATCAGCCCTGGATAAAGGAGAAGAAAAAAAAAAAAAATTGCACATAGAAAATTCACCTTCTTTAGAGAAAATACCATATCCTGAAAGGTTTAAAAGTTTTGAAAACACTCCTGAATCAGACCTAGTAAGAGAACTAAAAAATTTGACTATTTCACTTCCTTTGTTGCAAGCAATCAAGGATGTGCCTCTAATCAACAAAACTGTTCAGGACTTGTGCATAAAAATATCAGGCAGAAAAAATAAATATTTTCCTAAAACTATGCAAGTAGAAGGAAAGTTGGCTGACCTGCTTTCTAGGAAGCTTGTCCCACCAAAGTATAGTGACCCAGGAAGTCCAGTTGTCACCATAACTATTGGATCAATGCAAATTTCTAATGTCTTGGTTGATTTAGGAGCTGCCATTAATGTGATGACCAAAGACACAATGCAAAAATTATAGTTAAATAATCTGCATCCTACATCTACTATTCTGGAAATGGCTGATAGGTCTATTGCCAAACCAGAAGGGATTATTGAGGATATTCCTATAACAATTTCCTCATGGGAATACCCTATTGATTTTTTGGTATTGCAGCCTCGCAACTCTGTGAATGGTTATCCAATTATCTTGGGTAGGCCTTGGCTTGCTACTGCAGCTACTTTCATAGACTGTAGATCAGGGGAGATGACTATTTCTAATGGTATTGATCTAAAAAATATTTCCTTGTATCCACCTACAAAACCTTCAACAAAATTTTTAGGTCAGTTATGGTATCCTGATTCTGATGAGGAACAGGAAGAAACTATTTCCACACTAGCCACAGTGGTAGTGAAAGAACACATAGAAGAGATAAATTCACATGAGAGAGATTTTTGAAGATGAAACTATCCTAGTGGATACACTGCATGAACAAGGACTTGAGGATGAACCAATCACTTTTCATCGTTTGTTGTGGAATGATGAAGGTCAGACATCTGAACACCTATCATCCATTCCATTGCAAGAAAGTCCCTTCACACTACCACATGGATGGCATCATCACCTTCTTTCCTCTTTTCATTATCCTATGCAAGAGTTGATTCCATTAGGGATTACTATTGATAGGGAGACAAGAGTCTTTCATTCTCTTCAACCACATCACTACCCACTGAACTCTTTAGTCAAAAAATACGAGGGAGTTAATTCTATCCACCTAGGGATAAAACAAATTGAAGTACAACCAGGAAAATTCCTGAACATTAACAACTGGTTGATTGATGCAGAAGAAGCAAAAATTTTTGCTATTTTGAAACATGTTAAAGCCTTTGCTTGGGACTATAAGGATATGTTAAGAATTCACCCTGATGTATGCACTCATAGGATATATATTGAAGATGTCAAACCTGTGAGACAACCCCAAAGATGATTAAATCCTACTCTAAGAGACATTGTTAAGGAAGAAATAGAAAAACTCTTGGAGGTTGGATTCATATATCCAATTTTAGATAGTCGGTGGGTCTCTCCATTGGTTATTGTACCAAAGAAGAATGGAAAATTGAGAGTGTGTGTAGATTATTGAGAACTAAACAAAGTCACACATAAGGACCATTTTCCATTGCCATTCATAGATCAAGTGTTAGATACACTCGCAAGAAAGAAGTATTTCTACTTTCTTGATGGTTTTAGCGGGTATAACCAGATACAAGTTGCACCCAAAGACCAGGAGAAAACAACCTTTACTTGCCCATGGGGAAATTTTGCTTATAGGGTTTTACCCTTTGGTCTGTGTAATGCCCCAACAACTTTCCAACGAGTTGTTTTGGCTATTTTTTTATTTGACCACTAAAAATGTAGAAATTTATATGGATGATTTTATAGTTTGTGGAGAAACCTTTGATTTTACTTTGGAATATCTTGATAAGGTTTTAACTCGCTGTGAAACTTACCATCTATCCTTGAATCTTGATAAATGCTTTATGATGATGGAGGAAGGGATTGTTCTTGGTCACCATATTTCTTCTAATGGGATCAAGGTTGATCCTAAGAAGGTTGAAATCATCAAGAATATTCCTCCTCCAAAAACCCAAACTGATGTCAGGAGTTTCTTAGGACACATTGGCTTTTATCATAGATTTATTCTGAATTTTAGTACAATAGCAAATCCTATGTTTGCATTATTGACCAAAGATTCTGAATTTAACTGGACTAAAAAATACCAAGAATATTTTGATGCTTTGAAATAAAAGCTAACCACTCCACCTATGTTACGAGGTCCTAATTGGGGATTGCCATTTCATATCCAAATTGATGCCTCCAATATTGCAATTGGAGCAACATTAGGGCAGATAGAAGATGGGGAACATTATGCTATTTACTACATAAGTAAAAACCTTACTAGAGCAGAAAAGAATTATACTACTACTGAAAAGGAATTTTTAGTAGTAGTGTATGCCATCAATAAATTTCATCACTATATCACTGGTTATCAAGTATTCATCCATACTGATCATTCAACCATCAAATACTTGATGAACAAACCCATGGTTAGTGCAAGGATCATTCGTTGGTTATTACTATTACAAGAGTTTGATATTACAATAGTAAATAAACCAGGGAAAGCTAATGTAGTAGCAAATTTCCTATCAAGGCTGAATAACACAAGGGAAGAGGAATTAGTTGAGGATACCTTTCCAGATGAAAAATTGTTTGCTATATCAATACAATCACCTTGGTTTGCAGATACAACTAACTTTTTGGTAACAGGAAAAATTCCTTCCCATTTCACTTCCAAACAAAAGAAGCAATTGGTAAGACAAAGTTCATCTTTCAAATGGATAAAAGGTCTACTTTTCAAGTGTGGTCTTGACCATGTTTTACGTAGATGCATTCAAAAGGATGAGGTGTATGATATCCTTCGTGCTTGTCATGATGAACCATCAGGAGGACATTATTTAGTAAAAAGCACAATTCAAAAAAATTTAGGCATTGGTTATTATTGGCCATCTCTTCACAAAGATGTAAAAAGGTATATTTGACATTGTGATGTCTATCAAAGAATGGGAAAACCCACACACACAAATGAAATGCCTCTACAACCTCAAGTGGTTTTAGAACCATTTGAGAAATGGGGGTTAGATTTTGTGGGACCTATTGACCCACCATCTCAAGAAAAGGTGCATATCTTGGTATGCACTACAACGTTTTGCTTAGCAATGAATATTAGCATTTTCAAAAATGCCAATTTGCGATTTTGGGGGACCCTGGACGTCGGCCATTTCGCCCAAAATTTTTGGGTCAAATTTTTTTGAAGTGTCGATTCATCGTGCGTTGATAATAGTATTAGGTATTTTTTTTAAATTCGTCGACACTCCCGCCTAAGTCGTGGAGCATTTTCACCAATTTTTTTTAAATTTTTAAATTATCCCACCAAATTTGCTAACTATACCACTATATATATAAGTAACAAGCCAGAGATAGTTTTCATTTATAACATTCAAAAAGTAAAACTCTAAAGCGAAAAGATGAACTGAAACATTCGATCTATTGTAGATTCCATCGAACTTCAGCATTGTGCATTGTACACGGATCGACACGGCATAGTTCTCCACCCGACACGATGATCGGACGTTATATCCACCCGGATCGGTAGTCGGTCTACTTGTTCCACCCGAACAGCTAGTTCCAATCGGGTCATCTATCGGACTGCATATTCCACCCGAACCATTAGCCGGTGAGCTTATTCCACCCGGACCGGTTGTCGGACTTCTTGTTAATCACAGTTTGATGATCGACATATAATTTCCACCTAGATCGCAAGCTGGATCGACCGTTCACCCGGATCGACAACCCGTTTCCTGCACGAACCGCCCGGTGGGTCTCTTTTTAGATGGACCTTTTCCTACAATAGGTACTCTATTTCTCTTTAGACATTTGAATCTGTGATCCTGTGTTTTTTGGTTTTACAGAGAATAATAGTTGTAGCACTTGTAATAATAAGATCTATTTTTTTATCATCTAATTTTTGGTTTTTCTTTAGTTGTGTTTTTATCATTTACTAAAAATAAATCAATTCTTTGTTCTCCATTTTTCCTCCTATTTTCTATCTATATTAAAACTCTTTGATTCTCTATTTCCATTAAGATCCCCTTTTCTGTTACAAGATTTTTAAATAGGTAAATACTGTGGTTCTCTATGGACAAAGTGATGCTCTGCTTCTTGTCCAATTTGTACTAGAATTTTATATTTTTCAACATTTTGTATCTCTGATTGTATCTATGATTAAATTGTATTTCAAATTTATATTGATTGGTTTTTTGCTCTTATTAGTTATAGGTACTATCTCCAGAAAATAGAGTATTTGAATACCCTAAAAAAATCACAATAAAGAATGACTGGAAATAGGTATTTATTTTCTTCCAACCATCTATACGTTTATTCTAATTACAATATTATCTTAAGGCTTCACAGAAGTAAGATGTCTTCAACATTTTATTACTTTTCTAAATTTAAAAATATTTTCTTTACAAGTAAAATGTCACCTACTGGTGATGCAAATAAGGGGGCCAAATATGAAAAGAGTATCCTGAATTATTTTAGCCATACGTTGAAATCGAGCGAGCCATCGACATCTGTGCAAATTCAAGGTACAAATGATTTTTGACTACTTAAAATTTAGGTGTATTTGTTAGTTTAAATAATGCTTTCTTCCTCAAATGGTTAGAGTGCCTCTAGCCATATTGCATGATGATATAAACCATATTTCTGTTTGTTAGTTTATTTTGTTAAATTAAAAAATAATTAAGAATAGTATTGTATGCTACTATGCAGAATACCATGTGGACCCTGATATGCATCCGCTTGAAGATATTCATCACCAAGAGATGACTTCTAATGAAAATTCTCTTAACAATGACATCCAACAAGCAATTGAAGATAATCCTCAAAATAACATAGTTGAAAATGAAAGCGATAAATCAAATACATTACAAACTTCTTTTGAATCTACAAGCGAGAAAAATAAAAAGTGGAAGGCATCTAACTGGGCTATTGGAAGGGCATTTAAGAATGAATGGGCAGAAAAATTTCCATGGATAGAGCCTATCCTAACTAATGACAACCAAGTCGATGATAAAGTATGTAGATGCAAAATTTGTAGTTGGAAACTGGGCAAGGAGCATAGGTTGCAAAATAAGATAGATACAATAGAAAAACATGTTGGCAAAGTTTATGTAAAAGTTAAAGGAAGTGATGGTGAAATTATTAAAATAGTTAGGTGGAAGGATGCATCAGAATGTATGCATGTCAGATATGCAATAGAATATGACAATCACTTAAAGGAACAACAATCTCTTGTTGAGAAAGGTGCAACAATTGAAGCCCATTTTCAAAAAATGAAAAAGATCACCTTAGGGGTAAAAGGTTTATAGTTTGCTGTTGTACTTAGTATTCTCAAGAAGGGTAGACCCATGTCCGATTTTTTTGATTATAAGCACCTATTTTTGCTGGTTGGTTTGCAAAAAAATCTGAGTTGCCATTGGTCTGATCGAAGTGGTTGGGAAATGGTAAAATGTATATCATTAGTAGAGAAGGAGGACCTGAGGGAGAGAGTAAAACTTTCCAGATTCATTTCACTATCTATTGATGAGGTGACGGTTGTGGACAACACATCCTGGATTTGTATGCATGTGTATACTTTTCAAAACAATGTCAGGCGACCTAGTTTGCTAGGATTACATAAGATGGTTGAAAATTCAAATGCAGAAAATATTTATAATGTGGTTGTGACTAGTTTAAAATATATTGTGGGAATGAATGACATAGACATAGCCTCAAAGTTAATATGTGTTGGAGCTGATGGAGCTGCTATAATGCAAGGGCATAGGAGTGGTCTCTGTGTTTGACTACAAACCACAATTGCACCATATATGATACCCATTCATTGCATGGCTCATAGAGTGAATCTTGCATATAAAATCATGAGCACTTTTGAAAATGTTGTGAGAGTGGAAGACCTCATTCATGAAATACATTCTTATTTTTCTTGCAGTCCAAAAAGGTTTTTAGAGTTTCAATAGTTTGCACTAGGAGTTACAGAAGGAAAAAAATGTTAAAAGATGTAGATACAAGGTGGATTTCATTGTATCAACCTGCACACAGAGTTTTTATAGAATATCAGTCATTAACAAGGTTTATGTACGCAAGTAGTCGAGGAGTTGATAAGGCAAAATATTTGTTGTTTCGTTTGACTAACTTTGAAACCCTGATGACGTTATGTGGTATTCTTCCAATGTTACAAGAAATGAGTAGATTGATAAAATTTGCACAAGAGAGATCCATCTATATCATTGATTTCATAAGGATGAGAAAACAAATATGTGTTGTTATTGAAAATTTATGTGTTCAAAGCAGATTTTAAAGATCCCTTGTTTCATAGTTGGAATACATTGACAAACGTGAACGATCCAACAAGCTATTTGAAGTTTGACATCAATGATCATATTTGTATTAACAATCATGGAAATTTGATACCTCTTTATTGTTTTGAAAGGCAATCAAGTATAGGTGTGGACGGTGTTGAACAAGTTCCTGTAACACACAATAGATTTCATGTTGTATTACAGAAAACTAGAACAAATTTGTCCAATATAGCAAAATATTTGACAAGTGAGATAAGAGATCGGTTTCAGAGAGATGAGTTGCTTGAGGCCATGGGTGTGGTTAACCCCATGTTTTGGGGTTCTAATAGTGACTTCAATTCGACAAATGAGTTGTTTGTTAAATATATGATGAAACTTATTGAGCATTTCAGTAAAATTGTGGAAATGAATGGTGTTACAATCAATGGTATACTCAACAAAAATATTTTGAAAGAATAGTCAACACATTTTGGAAGAACAATGCTTGGGCAAACATCACTTTTGAGTAACATCCATGAGACTGGTTCCATTGCACGTTTGTGGCAAAAATTGTATCCAAGTACTATCCTACAAGATACTATAAGTGAATACTTTTGTTTATATGAATTATGTCAAACAATGATTTTGGGATCAGTGGAAGACGAGAGGGTTTTTAGTGCACTATATTTTGTGAAATCTAAGCTTCGCAATAGGCTGGACAAAAATTTAGAAAATTATTTGAGAATATATGTATCATCCTATCAGTTGGAAAATTTTCCCTATGACAGAGCAATTGCATTGTGGAATTCCCTTGCAGGTAGAAGGAGTGTGTTGAATATGACTGATATGGAAGATGATGATGCTTTCAGTGATCAGAATGTGGAGACACAGATATCCACTATGCTTCATAGTGATGCAGAACAAGCAAAAAACTATTTGTTCAAGCTACCTGATTTGTGATTTTTTTAGTATTACATTTTTTCAAGTATTTCACAATTTGAATTCATTTGAAAATAGATTTGACAAGCTGAGCATTGTATGTTTCAACTACCTGATTTGGTATTTAACCGGTTTTGTGATTTTCCTAGTATTTCACAATAAATTGGAATTGATTTGATATCAAATTTTACAATATTTTATCAGATTTGTTAGATTTCAAAAAATTTGATTATTAAGAAGTTTTCATGTTCTACCCTTTGTTGTTTTTGAAATAGTTTTAATTGCCTTTATATCATAGTATTTGTATGTTTCAATTACATGAATTGTAATTTTTTTCAAGTATTTACAACATTGATCAATATGAATTTGTTAGTTATCATTTTCATCTGTAAATTTTTTATAAGTATTTACAACATTGATCAATATTCATATGAATTTACAACATTGATTTTTTAACTGCATTCATATTCTTATTGAGATTATAAACAGTTAAAATCATTTAAAAAAAAAGTGCATTCATATTGACACAAGAAGAGCATTCATATTGATTTTATCTGACACAAGAAGAGCATTCATTTTGATTTTATCTGACACAAGAAGAGCATTCATATTGACACAAGAACATCATTCATATTTATCATTTTGGACAAGAAGAGCATTCATACTGAATTTAATTGCATTCATATTGATTTTTGCATTCATATTCATATTGAGATTACAAACAGTTAAAATCATTTCAAAAACAAGAAGTGCATTCATTTAGATAGAGCATTCATATTGATTTTATCTAACACAAGAATACATTCATATTGACACAAGAACAACATTCATATTTATCATTTTGGACAAGAAGAGCATTCATACTAATTTTAACTACATTCATATTGATTTTAACTACATTCATATTCATATTGAGATTATAAACAGTTAAAATCATTTCAAAAACAACAATACTCATATTCATATTCATATTGCCATAGACAAAAAATGCATCAAAATATTATAAATAGGAAGAACAACAAAATTAAAGAGGATAATAAATTTGTAAATTGTCTTTTTCATATATAGATTTAAAATATATAAGATGTCTTTAAAGTTTAACTGTGTTGAAAAACAACACAAACTTCCACTCAACACTAAAATTTCTCAAACTATGTTTGACATTCCGGATGTTCTACCGATGGTTGTTCTACTGAGGTTTCTCCTGGAGTTGCCTGTTCTATTACTTTTTCTGCTTCTTCTACACCAGGCGTTGGTAGTGCTCTAGATCTGACTAAACTTTCTTGTCCTTTCTTGAAATTTTCCAACAGCCCAACATCTTCTTTGGCGGGATCTTGAAGCTCTTTCAAAGCAGGATTTTTCTCCAGTCCTTCCCTTATCAGGAGATCCGGATCCACTTTTAGTTTTTCCCACAAATATTTTTTTAGAATGTTGTTATCTCTTACTTTCTGTTGGGTTGTTCTCTTCATAATAATGGACATTTCCAAAAATTTCTTTGCAACCTCTATGTTGACTTGCATGCTCTGAACCTGTAATTTCAAATTTTCAAAGTTTGACTACAAAAGAAAAAAAACATAAGTTAGTAGAGAGTTATATGACATAATTTAAGCAACTTCAATAGTTTTAAGACATAAGTTAGTAGAGTTAGCAAAAGAAAAACATGCATCTAAATTCTCACCTCGGCCACATCTCTTGCGGCTAAAGCAACATCAACAGTTTTCTTGTTGAAAGCCCATTGGTTATAGTACGCTTGGGCTTCAACATTGATGTTCTCAATTCTATTCAACATAATATTTAAAACTTCATCATCGGATGAAGTCCTGCACATCACTAATCCTGATGTGGCCTGTTGTAGTAGACCACTAAGCTTCTCTGGTTCATTCTCATATCGAGAAAAAATATTCTCCCTTTTATTAAAATTTTTGTAACGGGCATTTATTTGCTTGATAAGCACTTTAGCCCAAATTTCCCATTGTTTCATAACTTGTAAATATTTAAGCACCCTCTCTTGGAGGGTTGCTTCAATACCATCACACATAGAAGACTGAATATCAAATTTAACTTTGTCATCCTCGGATTGAGGATGATAGTGGGCTTCCATCGCAGGAGCGGATACTGTTTGCTCAGCTATTGGGGGTGTTGTTTCTTCTACCTCTGCATGTGCATCATCAAGCACCTTTGTGGCCTAAAAGCCCTCAATGTTTCCTTGCAGAAAAATTCATCATCAAGCTGAATATTATCTAATCCAACATTCGCGGTTGACACCTCTGGTACTTGACTTGTGTTAAAAGAAAAAGTGGGGAAAACACCCTGCGATCTTGGCTGCAAAAGTATTTTTCCCCTTCCACGGGCCATATTGATTTACCCTCTCATTTTCTGCACCTGTGGTTGTTGTCGTGCTGGCGGTGGCCTCATCACTTGCTTTTTTGGGCTTCTCATGATTTGATCTTGAGAGCCACCTGACATTCAAATAAGAAATTGCCAAAATTATTTTCCAAAAAAAAAAAAAACTTTAATTTCAAGTAAATAGAATGATTTACCTGACGACGATTGAATCTCATGTACAAAGTTGCGGACGGGGGTTGTGCACATTTTTGAAAACATGAAAAATAAAAAAAACTTAATATAATTTTATGTAACGCACTAAGAAGTATAATGATAAAATATTGAAAGTGAAACTTACGTGCAGGATGGTTGATCTGACTAGATTCAATTTCAAGGTGATGAGGAGTAGTAACTGTAACCTGTCATGTACGTTTTTTTGGCCTCGACAATGGTGATGATTCTGATTCATTTTCTTTAGAATCACCACATACCTCATGCATGTGACCCCTTACACCAACATCCTATTTTTTAGTTTTGGTCACTGACTTTCTCTGCAAACATGTGCAAAAAAAAATGAAAACTGAAAACAGAGCTAAAATATATTAAAAATTGGATTTGAAACATGGACTTACCCTCAATTCCTCTGAACTCATACCCAAGTTCAGCAGTGTGGGATGCAATGTTGTTGGTACTTCATTTTTTTTAAATCATAAAAAATTTCATAAAAAAGAACTAAAATAAAGTTAACGGTCACCACCATTTTGACTTCTTCTGTTTTGATGTCGTGCAACTCTGTTCTGATGCATTTTGAAATGTACGTGCACCAGTCAAACTATGTGCCTTGAACAATGTGAATGATATAGGTCAATGCCCATAATGGAAGTTTTGTTCTTCCAAGCAAAAATAGTCTTGCTTGGAAGAACTCAATAATGGCCTTTAGATTTTTATTTTCAACGCAGCTGTAAGTTAAGCCTCTCTTAGACTTAGCCACGGAAGTTGCATAAAAAAAAATTAGATGAAAAAACATGTTAAATTTTGAACAATAATAGAAATAATTGATGGGAATTATACCTTCAACCACTTTCCAGGAAAGATCGAATTCATCCTCCAAGTATTTTTTGTCACGCTTAGCCATAGTGAACCTCGGAGACACGACAGGGAAACTCTTGTGTGGAAGTTTTGTTAACCTCTAGATGTCCGAAGGTGTGACGGTGAATGACACTTGTTTATTCTAAAATGTGACATTCACTATTGCACGGTCATGGTCGTAACCATCAATGATACTCTGCAAAAGGTGCTTGTCGGTCTTGAGCTGTGGCATTGTTAGCAAGTGTTGCAAACCTGATGTAGAGAGCCACGTATTGTCATAACCAGGGGTGGTTGACAAATCTATCATGGCAGTGCAAGTAGCATTCTTGAACACCAAATTTCCAATGACAGTTTGAGTAGATGTGGTAGGATTGGCCATTGTTCGATAAAGTAAAAGGAGAAAGTGGATTGCAAAGAGTGTGGGGTGATGGTGTATCGGAAGGAGTTCGAGAGCAATCATAGAAATGTAACCAAAAAAATGACTTCCCGATGTCTATTTATAGATACAAATGATAGGATTTGGACACGTGGTAGAATGTTATTCGGCATGCACTGAGGCTGACAGATCGACTGACACATGGCATAGTAAACGTTGGTCCAGTGATGGATCTTTTCCACCCGGTCGGTATGTCAGACTTTGTTTTCACCCGATCCATTTTTTGGACCTCAAAAATCACCCGGTCCATCATCCAGACTATGGTTTCCATCCGGGTCATCATCGGTCTATGATTTACATCCGGTCCACTATCTGGACCTCTATTTTCACCCGGCTCGTTAGCCGGTTCTCGAATTCCACCCGGGCCATTGGTCGATCGAGGATTTCCATCCGGGTCATTACCCGTCCTCGATTTCCACCTGGGCCATTTGTCGTACTTTGATTTTCACCCGGCCCGTATCACCATTTCTTGCTTTCCACCCGGTCGGTCATCGGTCTATGTTTTGCACCCGATCCATTTCCCGTATTTGTATATTACCCGATACGTAATCGGGATGTGTTTTCACCCGGTCCATTCTCGGTCTGTGTTTTCCCTCTGTTCGCCAATTTTTTCCAATTTTTTTTCAAAAATTAAGATAATTCGCCATGTCCTCCGACATGAGGTTGACCTGGATTCACCAGGGATTTGCAACGGATTCACAATTTTTTTACAAGGACATTTTCGGTCCGACCCCTTATGCATAACCCTGATGCACTGATTATGTGACTAAATGGGCTAAGGTGTGTGTTTTTAAGCATGCTCATGAATAGAATTTTGTTACACTCAAATTATTTAGATATTTGGAGCTCCACGATCTATCACCATAGATCATGGGCCCCAATTTGTGTCAAAAGTAATTGAAGCTTTTACTGAAATCTATGAAATCAGGCATATAAAATCATCACCCTATCACCCCCAAGAAAATGGTCAGGTTGAGGTAACTAATAGGAAGTAAGAAATAATTTTGACCAAAGTAGTAGACTCACATAGGAGAAATTGGTTAAATAAATTACCAAAAGTAGTTTGGGAATGCAATACAACATGGAAATCCACCACAGGTTTTACACTCTATGAATTGGTTTATGGTAAGAAACCTCTTCTTCCTATTGAATTTGAGTTACTGACACTTCGTACATATTTGGAAATTGGTATTGACTTGTCACAGGCACATATGGACAAGATTCTACAACTTAATGCATTGGATGAACTTCAGTTGGATGCATTGCACCAAATGGAGGTGATCCAACAACAACAAAAGTTGTGGCATGATAGTCATATTTAGCAAAGGAAATTTGAGCAAGGAGATTGGGCTTTGTTGTTTGATTCTCATTATGAGGATTTTCCTAGGAAGTTGCAAACAAGATGGCTTGGGCCATACCTGATTGAAGAAGTGTTTGACAATGGAGTAGTTCATCTTTCTCCCATCGATGATTCAAGGAGAAAGTTAGTGGTAAATGGACATCACCTTCGGGTATACCATGAGCCATTGACTAAAGAAGACTTTTTGAAATAGATAGTTCAACTGGAAGTACATATATCAGAAGAGACACCCTCTTCTAACACAAATTCAAAATGATTTGAGAAAATGTTTGAAAAAAATAAGAAAACAAGAAAACAAAAACAAAGAGGAATAATATTGATTGTGAAACTCCTTCATGGGTACAATTTTGCGAAAATTGTGAAATTCCTTCATGGGAACAAGCAAAAAAAAAGAAAAAAAAAATATGAAAAGAAAAAGAGAGAAAAAAAGGATAAATGAAAAAAAGAAGAAGAATTCAATAGTGAAAACCTTTTTACATGTGTTATTGAATTAAGACTTACATGAAAATTGATTTTCGGTATGTTTGTCTTTTTTATCTATCCATCATTGTTCCACCTTTGTACAAATATCACCAACTGCACATATGTTTTATTTTTTATTCTAGATGCTTAGCTAATGATCATCAAACACAACAATTTGCAAAGTGTATGATAAATTTTTAGAACAACCAGGTATGTGTTTCTTGCATTTTATCATGGTAGGCATATAACATGTAATGTATGAAAATTCAGTGTTTGGCATAAATAATTTATAAATTTTGCAAGTAAAAATAGATATTCTCTCTAAAATTTTAAGAATTACCCTATTCTACCCTTTGTTGAATGAGAAATTCAAGTCCGATTGCAAGAAAAGAGTAAAAAAAATACAAAGCTCTAGAATGAAAATACAATTCTGACTGTATATATGCAAAAAAATATAGAGCTCCAGAATAAAATAGAGCTCTAGAATGAAATTGCACGTTATAGTTATATGTATGCAAAAATTAACATAGAGCTCCGGAATGAAATACAACTTCGAAATGAAAATACAATTCTGGTTGTATGTATGCAGAAAAATAATATAGAGCTCCAAAATGAAATAGAGCTCTGAAACGAAGGTTGGAAATTCAAAATCGTGCAGAAATGCAAAAATTCAAATCCAGTTGGCATGCACGTGAGGGATAAAAAAAATCCACATGACGTAGGCCATAACCTCTGTGAACCTGGGCATGATTTTTTAGGTATACGTGATAGCAATCCAATAGGGCATCATCCAACGTGTTTTCTAATATCCGATTGATCTGAACCAATGTGATCTGGATACTTCAACATGCGCAATCACATGAACCAAGGAGGTGGGCATCCATGTTTTTCATAAAAAAAAATTGAATTGGTTTAATTGGACCATCCAAATCAACTGGTAGTTTTGCACGCATGCATTATTATCAAGCTCGTCATCCTTTATTTGTGCATAAAATAAAAAATTCAAACTCTCAGTAAACCAATGTACACCACGTCTTTGACCATTATATGAATATTTTAGTGTATTTTGCACCACCTTCTGAAGCTAAACCCTGTATGCCAAATCCACTCATTACCAAGCTCTGTAATAATTGATACTTGCAGAAGATACCAGATCAAAACGCTACGATATTTTTAAAGATTACATTGTGAATACAAAACTAATTTCCAGAACAAAACTAGTTGAGTGCAATAACCATAATATGAGAATTAATAGTAGAGCTTGACAGAGGTTGGAGATAACATGGGGTAAAAGAACAAAGTTGAGCTAGATTAACTAGAGGAATTTTAAGACTATCTTGAAATGGTGCAGATTTTCCAACAGGTAGGATTAATGTCGTTTCTAGAAAAATTCAACAACCATTCAGAGATTTTAGCAGCAGAATTTGCTCGTACCCTCTATAACAACAAGACAACCATCAAAAACATGAGAATAGAGGTAACCCCCTTGGTATTAAGCCAAATTATTGAATTACCTTTGCAAGGACTAGTAATCACCAGAACTAGTAAAAATGTACTCTCCAAAGTAGTTAATTTTTTTTTTAAGAATGGGATGTACAACCTGTTATGTAAATAAAAACAATGTTTGTAAAGGGGTAAAGAGAGCTAGCATATAGAAAACCCTGGGATGAGGTTGCAATCTGGGTAATTAAATTTTTAACCTATGAGGGGCAGTATGTTGTACTATCAGGGCATCATATGAAACTCCTCAGTCATTTGAGGTATGGTAACCAATGCCTAGAGGTAAGGGTAAATATTCCTCTATACTTGCATCAAGAACTGCATAATATGGCAAAGAGATACCAATAGGGTAAAGGATACCCTAGGCACCATGGTCTTATAAATATCATTTGTAGACATCATTTTAGGGGAAATCCCTAAATTTTTGATAGATTCATTGCCCCCTAGAATGAACATGTTTTTATGGAAGAGGAACCAAGGCAATAAGAGGAAGAAGAAGTAGCAGGTAGGGCAGAGACCCTTGATAACAATGTTGATGAGGTTGCAAGTAGGGTAGAGATACCTGAATAAAATGTATATGAGAGGGTTATCTCTAAAGCTAAAGGAACCCCTTCGTCCCCTCTAGGTCTACCAGTTGCTAGGACCAGAGCACAAAGAAAAAGGAAGGCTAAGTCTAAACCTATAAAGCAGAGAAAAACCAAGAAAGTGACTTTTTGTGAAGAAGTCACATAAAATTTTTCTTAGACGTCTACACAGTCAAAACTTGAAACAATTAGGTCACTGACTAAAGCAGCAGATTCTTTGGAGGAAGATGAACTGGATTCTAAATTTTTAGTAAAGTCTACAAGAAAAACATTTGCAAGAACTGAGCATGCTAAGGAAGCAACAAGGACACATCAATTAAGAAGGTCTTCCAGATTACAATAACATTCAGTTATAGAGGAAATAGTTGATGAAATAGAAATAGAAATCCCAACTCAACCACCTTCACCCCCTCCTCTGAGAATGAGCATTTGAAGTAGACAACAAGGTATAGTTGCAGCTATGGAAAATACACCTCCAACATCATCTAGTCACAATAAAATGAGGAAATTGATACTCTAGGAGGATGAAGATAAAGTGACTGAAGAAATTCCAATCCAGGAACAAGACACTCGGGTTATAGAATCACTCAATCAGGAAGAAGGACCACTTACAGAAGTTGGAGATCCAAGTTCACCACCTACTATGGACTTACCTACATATTCTTAAAAAAATGAAGAGTATGAAGAATATGAGTCAAATGACCATGTGAAAGTAGCGAGGGTGATTATCAAAACTCAACAAACATGGATTGAAAGGGGTGAAGCAAAAATTAAGAAGAAATATGAAATCATTGATCAATTATTGCAAGAAATAGAGGAGTTGAGAAGAAGATTGACACCATTGGAGGCACTGCCCATAAATTCATATTTTGGTAGGGAGGTGGTAGAAATTCTACTTGAATTAGTAGGGCAGGTTTAAAAAGCAGAAATACAAGCTGATATCCCACAACTATCTCATAGGACTGAGAAGGACCATGTGGACCATACACCTAAATTTTTTACCCCTGTTTTAATTACTATTGCAACAACACTACAACATATAGAACAAGGAACAACATCTAAACGAAGGGATGGAGAAGGGATTACTAATTTCATGGAAGGATCACATACCTTGAAGATGAGCCAACAATAGATTCTACAACAAATTTTTGAAAAAGAGGCCATTTCAACACTTTTGAATGCAGCTATGAAGCATTTTGGATTAGCTCTGGAACATCCTATAGAAATATAGTCTCATTTTGAAGTAGCTCCAAAATATATGGAAACTATTCTGAAACACCCAGAAATAGTTCTAGAACAACAAAAAGGGCAAAGCACATTAGAAAGTAAGGTCCCTAAAGCAAATGCAATCCCAATACAAGTAAGTGCATCCCCTCAGGCAGACCCAAATCAAATTTTTATTAGTTCTATTTTAAAGGTGCAAACAGTAGAAATAGGAATTCAGATCAATTTGTTATTTGAGCATAAAAATCCACCGATAGTGCATCCACCTGATATGATTCCACTAGCAAAGTATAATGAAGATATTGCAAGGTGGATGTCACGCTACCAAACCTTGGAATTACGCATTGTAGCACTAAAACCCTTGGAAAAGCAAAATGAAACACAGGCTACAAAAAATGCTTATTTGAAGGAAAAGGTGCAAAGTTTATGTCATATTGTAGAAGGTTTAATACAATGTATAAGTCCTACTAGGTTATATAACCTACTCCTTAGAGAATACGTCTTCAGATTGCAGGTAATGTGTATTTGCTCAGGGTTAACTTATGATTTGAATACTACCCCTAATTTTCTAGAGGTATATCTGCAAAGCCCTGAGGAGCAAAAAAATATGCTATGTGTGTGTTCTTACACAAATATGTCATACCATAGGATGTGCAGTTTCTACCCTATATCTATACAGGGGATATACAACTTCGGTCCTTCATCTCCACTTTGAACAATTAGCTATATTAGGATTAGGAGAAAAGAAAGAATTAGAAAATAAAATTGGAAATTGGCCTACTGTTAAGACATATTCAGCCCAATCACAAAGCATTAACAAGCCATCATTTCAACATGATGGATAATATAGAGATCAAACACACTTATTTAAATAATCTTAAGGATAACATGGTTTGTTTTCAGTAGTTTTGCACAGGTAATTTTACAAACTCCTTGTCAGCTTGCAAAGTCAGATGGGGAGAATTACCTATTTCCTTGTAGAAGAGGGAGCCAATGTCACCCACTAACTTGTTATGGTCACATAGGAGGGCAGAGGCAGTAATGTAGAAAATATTGGCATTTAAGCATCATTGGATAGGCTTAATATTTATTCCACCAACTATTATCACTCTTATGACATATTAATTTTATTCTAATCTATAGTTTGATGAGGAGTTTCAGAAGTGGTTAATAGAGCTAAAATAGTGTAGAGGATATTATACTATAAAATTAATATTTTGGGGAATCTAGTACAAGGAATTGGACCTCAGTGCATCTGTAGCCCTACAAAATGCATGAGGGCATGCATCAGGTCAAGTTGGGGGGGATGATGAGGCCTAGAAATAACTCATTTTTGTTATGTTATGAACACTAAAATTCTGCCATAAAAACCTAATATGATATTATTTTATGCCAAATGATTGATTAGAATGCATTATGTGTTATTTGTTTGCATGATTTAATGTGTAGAGCATTGTACCCCTATTTTTTTATTGTTTTTAACATTTTGTGACTATTTTTGCATGATTTTATTGGTAAAAGTAGCATAGAAAAATAAAGCAAATAAGCATTTTAAGGTTTATGGCTAACTCCAACATATTTGAAGTGTCATCCCATTTCAAAACCAAGTTGTCAAGTTGATTTGGTGCCAAAAATAGTCTCTACTGTAAAATAGGACATTGACAAATTTTGTGCAACATACAAATTCCAGCCAGCTAGCATATTAAAGGGAAGCATTGAACCAATAAAAAAGAGCAAGTAAAAGTGGATGGAATGTGTTCACAAAGATCAACAAAGAACTCTGATCCACCTAGATGCATTCCCACATGGTCCAAATGAGAGCAACAAGACATTAAGGAGAAAATGCAAGAACAACTATAAACAAGATATAAAAATCAGTTTTGTGCAACTTTAAAGGAAGTCATAGACTAGGTCACATATTGCAAGTATGAAAGATTAGAACATGTATAAAAGGGAAATAAATACTAGTTTCTTATTTGGAAGAGCTCTCAATTGATCTGAACTAGTAGTAACAATACACTGTTGTTATACCTTATATTCTGGAGCTCTCCGAAATGAAGGGCAAAAATGAACTTTTTTGATAGAAAAAACACAGTTGCATCCATTTCAGGAGGAATGAAGGAGAATAGGGTGAATACAAGTGTAACAACCAATATTACACTATTCTTGACTTATTTCCACCAGTTGGAGGATGTGGATAAGTTGCAGAAGTAGATTGTGTCTTAATATAGACCAAGTCTCCTGAAATAACTTAGGCAAATCAGGAATAGATAGCACATAGGGTTTATTTAGTATTTGCAAGTACACATGTAGAAAATAGTATAAATAGGATGCTCCCTCATTGGTTGAGCTAGTCCAAGTAGAAGTGCATCAGTCAGAAGCAAACAAAGTCTTTATAACCATTGTGTTTTGAATTCAAATAAAGTGCAATTTTTTCCTGTATGATTTTGTGAGTGTATGAGTGCTTATTTTTTAGTGTTGGAGTGAACATTCTTTATTCTGGACCAAGAAGCAAAGGCCCACTCTGAGGATTGGAAGGAAGGAGCAAAAAGTGCAGGTTTTTGATAAATTATATTTTGCAACAATTTTGTCAAATTCTTGCTTAATTTGTGTAATAAAACTAACCCCTATTTTAGCAGAGTTATTTTGATATTTTCAAGTGTGATTTATGTAGAATGTTTACAGTCGGTTGACCTCTATTTTTGAATGTGTTTAATACCCCTGTTTTTCTATACTTCAATTTCTGCAACAACTTTTTGACAAGTTTTACAACTTTTTCTGACAAGTTTTTGCAACATTTTTTTACAATTTTTAGCATTGTGAATTTCAGCATGGTTAATTGTAGTTGATTTCAATTTAGCATTTTCCATTTCAGCCATTTCCATTAGCAAGAGTAAAATAGGCCTTTCAATTCTACAATTGTAGCTTAAATGTTAAATTATGCAATTTCAAATTTACAAAGTTAAATTAGCTTCCATTTTACAAATTAGGATTAATGTGACCTTGAAGAACCAAATAAACATTTGTTTCACTGAATAAAGCTTGTAACCTAATTGCCTGAACTGTAATTTGCTAAAGCCTCCTATCGTAGATAGCCTTGGACACTGCCCTGGATTTGACAATTATTAAAAATTAAATGATGACAATAATGACACTCATAATAAATGTTGATCAATATTATTTAGAACATCCATCTTTCCCTTAATCAACTCTCTCTCACCTATAGGTTTGAAATAAACACTATTGAATGTCCCTTTGATTATTTAAATTTATTCAATATAAGCAAGGGAATTGCTATAATTTATAGACCACTATTATAGTCTATATAGTCAATAGTATTAGAATATGTGGTGGTTAAGCTTTTATTAAGGCCACAACTAACTTTTGTACTTTTATTGGTCATATTTATTCTTTGGGTCCATGTAAACCTTGAAATTTTTGTTTTTATATTTTTTATTATATTTTATTCCTAAAAGTTTGTATCACAATCTTGACCTAAAGGTAACTTGTATTTGGGTATAAACATGTTTGTACCAACTATTTTGTTTATCAGTTAGAGTGTTATTTTATTTTTATATAGTAAGATTATTTGGTGTCCATGGATACCCCTAATCTATTATATGTTCTTCATTCTTTATTTTATGTATTTCTTTTCAAGCAATATTGGGTAATATTTGATTCTATTCATTTATAGAAATTAATATAAAATCTGACTTGGTAATAGTGTGGGTGTGAATCTCCATTACTCGATTGCTTCCATTGGAGTTGATTTTTTCAACTTCTCTCAAGGGTAATTGGGATTGAAACAAGCTAAGAGAATTTCTTTTTGAAGTCTAGTGGTAGGATCAAAATAAAGGTTTTTTGATAGAACCCTAGGTGGACTTGGATCGCAAGGATCTCAATAGGATTAGAAAATTTTCTCTAGGAGAAACATTCACCAACATGTTCCTTTTCTCCTCTCATTTGCACTTAATATTATTTTTTAACATTTTCTTACCAAATGCATGCACTAATTTTAGGAATTGAGTTTTTTGAGAATTCTTAAAAAACATCATTTAATTTTTATGATTTAAAAAAAATCCATTTCCTTTTCTCTTCTAGTTTATTTTTTTCAATAACATTACAAATGAGGGGGTAGACTACTTGGTCTCTATGAAAGGAGAAACGAAGAGGCTAATCTTATTCAAATAAAACCTTGGTGCTAAAGAAGTCATGGGTAGGCTTTCATGATTAGCAAATAACTCCAAGTTGTTTGAAAAAGTTACAAAAATTATCTAGAAACTTTTCTACTACATAGATGTGAGAGGATGTCTTGATTGGTTACATTCAACAAAAAGATTGTGTAAGAAAAATCATGATAGATACAAATTAACTATTGAATTTTTTGGATTCTTTTAAAATTTTAGGAGGTCATAGTTCAACACCTTTGCTCTTTTAGCCTTCAGGTATCTAAATCTCTCCCAAAAAAAACAAATTGAAAAAGGAATATTCTAGTGAATATTCCTTGTGTTTGTGTGAAGGATAGGGTATGTTGTCGTATGCTTTCATTAGAATATATCGGGACTATGTCGACAAGGATCTATAAAAGGGGTGCCAATCTATTTGATTATTTTAAATAGTATGCTTTGGATTCATCTCCCAAGTGGGGTGTTGAGGGATGTGGCTAGTCAACCTAATGTTAAGCCCTTAGGCATGGGAGGTCTTTAGGTAAATTTCCCTCAATGCCAAAGATTTTATTATGAATATGATACCAGCACGAATGGCTTAGAACCTATGATTATGTGGCACTTTGTGTTGATATGGCACCTTATGAGGATGTTGCACCTTATGATAATGGGGCACCCTATGATGATATGGCAATGGATGACATCACTTATTTATAGTGTTGAATTTGTAATCTTATTTATTCTCAAGATCTGACATTGTGTAATATTTTGGATAGGCCTAAGGGCATTTAATTGTGCAATGTATTTAATATTTATAATATTTTATTTTTTAAGCCTAATGGGCCACGGTTAACCTTGTTATGGATAAATATTATTTAATATTTGTTATTAACCTAAATCCCACTCATTATGTTGGATTAGGTTAAATTTTATAATATAAATTAGGTTTTAGTAGTGCTATAAATACCCCCCTCACACTCCTCATTTTTTCATCAAAGTGTTGTGCAATGTAATCTATAGATAGTGATTATTTATGGTGCCTATAGGAGCCCATCATATCTATCTCTCTATTTTGTCCTTTTATGTTTTTTGTATAAGATTTTATTGAATGTTTTGTTTCTATTCATTTATAGAAAATATTTTGAATTCCAACATGGTTATCAAAGTGAGAGTATATAGTCGCATTTCTTGGTCATGCATAAATATGCTTTAGAGCCTCCAATTCTACTTTTGAATTACAAGTTGATTCTTAAAAAACCATGAAGAAAACTTCAATTCTTATAATTTTTTGATGAGTCTAAACTTGCTTTTTTAGATCATCTCCCTAAGTTTTATATTTGAATGCTTTAGCAACCCCTCCTACTATGGAAAAATGAGGAATATAAAACTTTAAAAATTTAAATTTGAATCTAGTTATGGCACCATAATTCATGCATAAATGTAGTCTACATGGAAAAGGTTTGCATGCCACCTTGTGTGTCTTTGGTCTAGCGACTACAATAGGCTTCTTTAGGAAGAAGATTTTCCCTTGCATCTACACAAATAGTATGTTAGGGTAGTTATGACAAGGACATTAAGGATTTTATCTTAGGTGGTTGTTGGGTTCAATCTCATGCATGGTTATTTTTACTCTTTATGAATTCAAATGGGGCATAATGGGCACATGCATTTTTTTCCTTAGTTATGCATATACTACAATGAAAAATATGGTATATTTTTAAGTTTAGGATAACAAATATCTCATGTTTGACATGCTCTATTGTTCATCCATAGATATGTGGATCATTTGGAGCCATGACAACACATGCTCGAGTCTCTCACCATACCTTTTTGAAAAGGTGCCTTTGGAGGTGGGGGCTATTAATATGTTCTTGCCCCTAGCTCTCAAAAGGGTTCCTTTGCACCTTGGTTAGACCAAGGCACTTGGGTAAATAGAGGCATGAGGCAAAATCTCATGAATAGAAATATTGCGGCATTTAGAGTTTCCTTACCCCTTAGCTAACTTGGACCTCTATAGAACCATGTTACACTTTTTTATATAAATATATGTGCTCAAATAAAGAGTTAGTGACTAGTCAAATTAGAGGAGTTAAAATGGTAAAAAGTGATTTGATTTTTCCAACGAAACAGAGCTTTCCAAGTGGTAGGTTGAGATTGGTGCTTGCATCCCTAAAGTTAGAGACTCTAAGTTGGGTGCTATAATATTTCCAAGATGGGCCATAAAGCCCTAGTTACTCACCTTAATGGATAAAAGTATAGCATCTAGTCAACTTAAATAATTAGTCTACTATGAAGTAAGAACCTATGGTTTATATTTTAGGAGGATAAAGCAATGATTTTTTATGACAAAGCTTGGTGCCAAAAGGTAGAAGGAGCACTAGGTTTGCTTTCCGTGTTGATTGAACCAAAATTACTTTTTCATGTCAAAGAATAAAGTGACACTATCAAGGTATGGTCAAATATGCATGGACATTTTTGAAAGGTTAATACTAGTAAAGTAAGTATCTTGGAACTAGAGCTTTCTTCTCTTAAGCTAGCTAAGTTTGATATCATTGAGGATTATATTATGATATTCAAGCCTTTGAGGATAGTTGCATCTTTTAGAGGTAAAAGAAAATGATGTAAAATATGTTAAGATTATCATTTCTAATCTCTCCTCTCCTTTTAGATAGCCTAATAGTTCATAAGATTCCTATGCTCTTAGAATCTCAAAAAACTCTTGATCAGTTTTTCTCTCTTCTAGTGCATTTTCAGGTTTCAATCCAAAATTATGGTGGTGGAACTCCTCACATATCAGCTCATGCAAAGGAATTTTATTCTAAGGAGAGACCAAGGGGCCTATAAGCAAGGCTAATTCTTCAAATAAAATTAAGACCACTTGCAAATACTATAAAAGGGAGGGACATCCTATGAAAAATTACTTGTTGAAGCTATAGAAGATTAAAGCTAAGTTCTTGGATCAAGGTGGACATCTTTTAGATGATAAGGGAGATTAATATGGATATGCCTTAACTACAAAGGCCCATTAGAGCATCCATTATTTGGGGAATATACTATTTTTACTAATGTCTTCTCTCCTTAGCTCCTCAATTTAGATTATGGGTGGTGTTGAATTTATAATATGATTCATGGCCAAGAGTCAACATTGTGTGATGTATTAGATAGGCCTAAGGACATTTCATTGTGCAATGTATTTAGTATTTTGTAGTATTTCATTATATAATATTAATGGTTCGTGGCTAACCTTGTTATTATTAAACCTTATTTAATATTTGTAATTAACCTAAAGCCTACTTATTATGTCGACTTAGTTTAAAATTTATGAGACATTTGAGGTTTTGGCATTGCTATAAATACCACCCTCACACTTTTATTTTTCATTAAAGTGTTGTGAAATATAATCTATGGATGATAATTATTTATGGTTCCTATGGGCATCCATCATATTTGTCTCTCTATTTTGTCCTTTATTGATTTTTGTATAAGATTTGAGTGGATGTTTTGTTTCTATTCATTTTTGGAAATATTGTGAATTTTAACATACAGACTAAGATGCCATGTAGTGGTGTATGGATGACATCTAGCAATCCATATGAATGATGTAGTGGTTCATATAGGTAACATGTTAGCTAGTGCATAATTTCCAAGGCAACACATGGCAGTCTATATAGCTAATATGGTAGTTCATAAAGATGACATTGTATAACATATGGTAAGTTATGTGGTAGTTTATACAAGTGATATTTCATGATACTAGTGGTTAACATAGGTGATGATATGGATAGATTCCTAAGATGATATATGGTAGGTGATAAATGGGCTAATGTAGGCATTAACATGGTAGTCTCTAATTGGGTAAAAGTGGCAAGCCATATAATGGCCAACATGGCAGGTCATACAATGGTCGATGTGTTGAAATTTATAATATTTTTTAGAAACATTACAAAACATGCATTCAACAAGATCATATACAAAAAGTAATAAAAAATGATTATATGATAGCAATAGTAAACGAAGTAAAGAGACAAAGGGATATGACAAGAAGAAGTAGAAGGTGGATACCCATGGGCACCTCAATATATCACATTTTATTTCTTATACAAATGGATCCTCATTGAGGGGTATTTCGAGTGATACCAAATCCCCAATGAGAGGTTAACCTTACACCAATATTAACTTAACCTTGAGGTTAACCTCACAATAAAATAACAATAATCAAGGTTATCCATAATGATGGATTAACTAATATCACTAAAGGTGAATACATGAGGGTTCCCTTAGGCTTACATGAACATGAATATAGGATTACACATAGATATTTGTAGTATTACATAGAAGAATATTTGTAGGCTTACATACAAATATGCTCATAGGGTTACATGAAGATACCCATAGTATTACATTAAGATGCCCAAAGGCTTTCATCAAGAGAACCTCACTATTTATCTTGGTCTAATAAGATTAGATTACAAATATTTCAACATCCTCGATAATCTAAATTAGGTGTCTAAGGAGAGAAGACATTAGAGATACATCTTGCCCCCATAATGAATTGTCATAGGGGCCAATGGATCCTACTATATTATTTTTTTCAAAGGTACATGAACAAAATCAACCTCTCTCAAACATGAAGCAATAACTCCACTTCTTGGATCAAGATGTTGAGCTTCCCATAATAAGATCTTTAGCATGAACTATATTAACCATAATTTGTCCACCAATATCAAGATAAGGCAATTGAATCTTACTTTTAAGTAATCCTACCATTTGAACTAACCAAGTACTGTAATTATTTTCATTGAGATAAGTAACATACCCTAAGAAATCCAGTATACATATGAAACTCTAAGTAGATCTATAATAGGTTCATAAATTAATGTCACCACTATATAGAGCTCAAAAAGTTGTGCAAGTTGAAAAAGGGCTTCAAATACTTTTGTATTAAAAATTTATGGCCTCTAAAATATTTGGTATATTAGCACTCATAAAAAAACAAATGTCAAACCTTACAAAAATAAATCCAAACTAATAGCTACCACTTGGAACTATTGTATTAGATGTTGCACTCTCAACTAGCAAAATTGAGTTTAACAAGTATTTTGATGTGAGTGGTTGGACTACTCATTTAAATATATACATACACTTATACATATGTGTGTGTGTATAATTCTAATGAATCATAGCCAATGAGGATCAAAACCTAGATCTTCCATCTACAAGATAAAGGATGGACCAAATGTGCTATGTGTGCTCATTATATAATAAAGAAAATGAATTGAATTTTGACATATGCATGGTGGAGGACTTACCTCAGAGCTACTAAAAAAACATCAGTATCAAGTTTTAAACTTTACACTTACTTCGAGCAAGGCACCATTCCAACCACTACACCATTCTTGGATAATGTGATGAAGAGGGATGTCATTTTATAGTTCATTTTAAGGACTATAGAATAACAAAAAACTATAAAACTAAAATTCAAACCAAATACCCTATATGAGCAAAGGAGAGGTCAAACCATTATACCTTTACCACTTTTTAGGAACATAATTATAAGGTCCTTCTTTAGAACCTATGCATTCCTCATCCAAAAAACTTTGTAACTAGTGATTTGATCCCATGATAGTCTCTCAACCAAGAACAACATTTTCCAACACACCACTCCCTTCTAGTGAGTGGATGAGAAGGGCTCTCCATAAAATTATTGGATTAAACTGTGATGGAAACACTCAGATTCAACCTTATCTCCTCTTGGTTGCGAGTGCATGGCCTTACGTCCATGTTGTCCACATTGATCCATCATTGATGTGTCAGGATATGTGGATTTGTAATGATGATGTCATATATTTGGTGTTTGAAAAAAATTGTGTCTATTTTTTACACTCAAAAGAGGAAAAAAATAATTCAAAATTTTCAAATTTCAAATTCAAAAAACATAACCTGAATGAATACTTTGATCACCAATGAATTTATTTCTCTTTTTTTTATAAGTGATGCAACTTCAAACCTCACTCTGATACCATGTTCAAATTTGTAATAATTTACAAAAAAAATCCAAAACATGCATTCATGATGATTATATGTAGAAAAGAAGAAAAGGAAATTAAATGATAGCAATAGTAAATGAAGTAAATAGACAAAGGGATATGACAAGATGTAGAAGGTGGGTGTTTGTGGGCACCCCAATATAGCATATTTCATTTACATGTCAAATACAAATAGATCCTCATTGAGGGACATTTATAATTATACTAAATCCCTAATGAGAGGTTAACCTTAGGCCAATGTTAACTTAACCTTGAGATTAACAATACAATAAAATAATAAATCACACCCTTTAATCAAGCTTATCCATTAAGGTGGATTAACTAATATCACTATGGGTGAATACATGATGGTGTCCCTACGCTTACATGGAGACGCTTGTAGGATTATACATAAATGCTCATAGGATTACATAGAAGAATGTCCATTGGCTTACATATAAATATGCCCATAGGATTACATGAAGATGCTAATAATATTAAATCAAGATGGTCAAAGGCTTACATAGTACTTGCCTATAAGATTACATCAAGAGCACCCATTAATACTTCATCATTATTGGCCTTGGCCTAATAAGATCATATTACAAATATCTCAACACAATATGGTAGGCCATATGCTACTAGATGGATATAAATATGGGTTTACTCAATCACATCTTGTCATATCATTGAAATTTACAAAAAGTTCATACAATCAGTAGTAGACTTGGTAACACAAATTTTAGAGCAAATTCGAACATAACAACTTGCATGGAATGGTTTAGAGATAAAATAAAAAATCAAATTGTGACAAGTGACTTCATGTGGTTTATCGATATGCTACATGATGATCACATGCTTGGCACCCACTTATCCACTCATATAGTGACTTGGTTGCCTAACATTCATTGTAGGTATTAATTTTTTTTAATTTTTCAAAGGTTTTAGAGGTATGTTTTGCAGATTTAAAAAACAAATTGTGGAGGCCATAACTTTGCATATGAAAATATGTTGAGCCCTTTTTTTCAAACCATACATTTTTTGAGATATTTACATTTATGTTATTTTTTATAATAACAACTACATGCATATTTTTATATTTTAGAAGAATAGCTATGGATATTCATGTGCCCTTGTTGAGTGGTCCAAACTATGTTACCTAGAAGATAAATATTGAAGCTCTTATTTGAAGCAAGGGGTTTCTCAAATATGTGAATGAGAAGCCTCAAGATACTAATTATAAATAAGTGAGCAAATATATAAGTACAAGAAGTATGAGACTTATGGTGTCATTACTCTTCATGTTGATCATGTATATGACACCCATGTTAGCAGCACCATGGATCCTAAAGTAATACTTAAGTAATTTTAAAGGTTGTGTGATCAAATTGATTCCACACAAATTAGTATATTGGACGTTGAGCTTACATCCTTGTCCATGGAATCATTGTATATTAGTTGGTTCAAGAAAATACATGACGACATATAAATGACAAGAGGATTGTCTAAGGAGAGAAAAGAAGGATAGAAATCATTAGATAAAGAAAAAATATTGAACTACTCAATATTGTCTTCAATATTATGTTAGAACTTGAGAAATTTAGGGGTTGTGTGATCAAATTGATTCCATACAAATTAGTATATTAGAGGATAAACTTGTAACCTTGTTTATGGGCTCATTTGATACTATTTATGAGTATAGAGATTGGTCTAATAAATTGAAATAAGACATCTAAATTAAAAGAGGATTGCATAAGGAGAGAAGAGAAGAATAGGAACCACTAGATAAAGAAAAATATTGAACTACTTAATATTATCTTCAATAATGTGTCAAAAATATATGATATAGTTGCTACTATGTTTTAGATGCTTCATGTGTGCTTTCTATATTCTCTTGTACCATTGATTAATGAGGTATTCAAGTGGTCTTTTCAACATCAAGCTAGAAGAAATAGGCATAAGGGAATTTTAGTTTTCAATTAGGTTCATCCAAAGGAAGTTGTCAAAGTCTATAATGACAAAAAGCCAAAAAATAATGAGAAGAAGAAGCCTACTTATGAGTTTTTCAAAAAGTAAGGTCATAAGGTAGATTTTTACAATATTCAAATCAAGAAACTTGAGGAAGTAGAAAGAAAGGGGGGTGTTGATGTTGTTCTCTTCTATGCACAAGGTGAGGATAATTATGATGAAGAAACATAATAAGTACATGTAGTGGTTTATTCCATACATTGGACATCCACTTCCTCTAATGAATGGATTGCAGATTCAAGGGAAACTAGGCACACATTGGAGTACAAAGATATCCTACATGGCTACAACAAAGCACATGTAAAGGAATGTATTGCAATTAGATATGATTCTTCATTATAGGTTGTAGGATGTTGATATATCAGTATTAGATCATTATATATTGATAAGGTGCTCCATGTTCCTAACATATCCCTAATATTTTATCTATTTACCGTACTACTCATACAAATAAGCTAGAATTTTGGACTAATAGATGGGTAATTAAGGATATAGACAACGAGTTAAAAATTATTACTTCTAGCTATTGTTATGAGACTAACCACATGTATAAATTGGAATAAATACTTACCTCTTTTACCACCTCCTCTAGAAAGAAAATCTTTGTTGCTACGTTTGCCCATGTAGATAATGAAATTTGGAAGTGGCATCATAGGCTTGGGCATCTTAGCTATGGATATTTAAATTTATATGAGTTATTATTAGGTGGCCATTACGATTCCATGTATACCCTCCAAATGGTGCATATGAGGGATGTATTCTAGGGAAGCATCATAGGGAGACCTTTCCAAAAAGGGTTACAAGGAAATCCTCTCATCCCTTATAAATCATGTATAGTGATATTTATAGACCTATAAACACAATATCTCTCTCATAAAATAGGCACTTTCTTATTTTTATTGATGACTTCTCTGGGTATGTGTGCTTGCACACTATTCACAGTAAGGATAAGGTTTTTGAGAGGTTTAATACCTTCAAGGCTATTATTTAAAATCAATTAGATAGGAAAAAAAAAATCCTAAGGATAGATGGGGAGGTGAATAAATTAGCTATGCTTTTCATGATATTTTTGGCTTCTCATGGGATTATATATCAAAGGACTATCCACTACTCTCTCGAATAGAATGGTGTGGCTAAGAGAAAAAAATGTGACCATGGATATGATATGATATATGATTCATGCCAAGAAAATGGATCATAAATTCTAGGATGAGGCTATCATTTGTGCAATATACATCATCGATAGAGTTACTACCAAGGTAGTCCAGGGCATGACACCTCTTGAGAGATTGAAGCCTAATGTATCCTGATTTTAAATCTTTGGTTCTTCATTATGGAATTTGCATGCATATTATGATTTTGTTCAAGATATATAGCCATTTTAAGAAGGCATCAATACAATAAATTACATGTAGCAGTTTTGAAGGCAGTACTATCAAAACTTGATGAAGCTCCTATGGCAAATTCAACTATAAAGAGAAGGTAAAAATCAAGCTAGAAGATTACATAATAGTGCAAATAGCAAAAATGCATGGTTAAATTCAAAAAATAGGTGATCCAAGTAATATAGTAGTAAGAAGAAGCTTGTCGGACTAAAATTAATTCCATGGTAGTGAAATCTGGAAAGCAAAAGCAAAAGATGAATTTTGGCTAACTAAAAAAATGGTCACATATATAATGTTAATTTCAACAAAGACATGATAAAATTATGGCATCCGATGTTCTCCAAAATAGGAAGCTAGTGAAGTATTCCAATGCTTCAACATTCAACATTATGGAAAAGCTTATCGAATATGAAACTGAAGCCAAATATTGAAAGAAGCAGGAACAATGATGTTGACATCACCAAGGTAGTATGAAAATCTAGCATGGTATGGAAGAAGGGCCTAAGCAAAAACTATTTTGAGGCATTTGATCCAATATACGAGAACAAGAAATTAGAAGCTCATATAACATCTAGTAGAATATTTTTCAAAGTTTTCAAGGGTATCAATATTTTGAAGCAATGACATCATCATTTGGAGCATATAAGGCTCATTAAGCCAAAATGAGTGCCAAATGAAAATTGTTTTTAAGGCATGACACTTGATAGTAAAGCACTAAGTCAAAATTTTACACTATGCATGGGTAGTTGTAGTTGTGTGCAAAAATGGTTGGACTCTATAAACAATAATGTCATAAAAAAGGAATAAGATATCTAGTACCCAACAAAAAGAAATGTACAGTTTGATATGAAGGAATGGCAGATGAATTGACATCTAGCCAAGATAAATAATTTGGTATAAAGCAACATGTCCTCACATTGTTATCTTCTATAAATAGGCTTTAAATCCATAATAATTATCAAGGTTGTACATGCCAATTAGTCACATAACATCATTTTTGTCAGAGGACCTCAATGGTTGAAGGCTCCTCCATCACACACCTACCCTTGCTCAACTGACTCGACATAACAGAAAGGAGTGGACTATCATTAGATGCTTATAATATAATGACATAGCACATGAGCCAGCTTCACAAGAGAAATATGTGCCACACACATTAGAAAAAATGTGCTTAAAGTAATTGAGCATAGTTGACCTAAGTGCAATAACCACTTCCTGCACCTGCCATGAGGGGTCTACAATCTATTTTGAAAGCAATCATGCTAAGCTAATTGAATGCATTGTAAAACTATATATATATATATATATATATATATATATATATATATATATATATATATATATATATATATATATATATATATATATATATATATATATATATATATATATATATATATATATATAATATATATATACTTGAATGTAGCTCATTCAAAGAGGTTGGATTTTTAGCATTTACAATTGCATATTGTATGATGATTGTATTGTGTGCCTTTGAATAAATATTGGATTATTGTTTGACCTCTTACTGAACTTGTTGTAGATCATGTATGTATGTCAATTTGATTAAGCATTTTTGTTAAAGCTAAGTGAATGGTTTATTCTATTATAATTATTATGTTATCTAGATTTCTCTTTGGATTTATTGTTCATTGGTTCCTAGAATGCTTAGTAATACTTAGCATTTTAATTTATTAAATGTTCTATAATATCGAAGGATAGTTGGTTTGTTAGGTAGTCTTGTTTAATTCAAAGTGTGAGACTCTCATGCTTTATGTCTCTTGATGTTGTTGAATCTATTCCACTTTAAGTCTAGCTTCTAACTTTATGCATTTCTTACTTTAGTTTACAACCCCTTTCATTAGTTAGCTAGAATCATAGGAACCAGCCTACTCTAGAGGTTGACTCAGATAACCCCATTTTTGGGTCTTCCAATCTTACTGAGGTCTTGAGGGCACAACTCATCCACTTAGACAAATTTTGAACCAAGAGTTTTTGGCACACTTGGTGGGACACAAATATCACCTCCCTAATTGAGTAGAATCATGGTGATATTCTACTTTAATAGATCATTTCCCAATCACTTGGAAACTCTATTGAAAAGCTTAAAATAAAATGGTGATAGTACCAACAAACCAAGATAGCTCATTGTGTACCAATATGATGGCTCCATGTATACATTAGTAAATATTTTTAGAACCATGGTTGGGAAAATTTATTTGGCTTGGAATAGTGTCGAACCGTTTAATCTCCCAAAGCTCCATGAAACTCCCTAAGCTACATTGAAGATATTACCCATTTATGATGGCAGTAGAAAAACCTCTTATGAGCATTGTCAAGATGTTTCATCCTTGACCAATTTTTGCAATATCATCTTTGAAGATGTTATGGTGATACTTCTTTCTCAATCCCTTTGGGTTAAGGTGTTATAATGGTATAAATATTTAAAATACAATAGCATTAGAGCTTGGGCTAACCTAGATGAATCCCTCATAGTGATATTTGATGATCCAGGGGATCTCTTCTTGTTGCTTACTCAATTATCCTACATTCAAATATATCCCTAGGAAAAGCTCTTAGATTTTAACATTCGGTTCAAGGAACTTTGGAATAGATTTCCTTGGGAGGTGTGACCATCACAATCATAGGCCTATATGTACTATATCCAAGCTTTAAATTCAGAATTTTGGCCTTCAAATCTAGCAGTACAAGGAAAAATAATTTCCATAGGTTTTCCATCTAGTTGTCATGACTAATAATATGCTCATTTCAATAGGAAAATTGCCTCCCAAAACTATTTTACCAAATTCCCATGGGATTTATCAAATGAGCTCTTAGGTTACTTTCCCAAGCTTACCATTATTACATACAATAAAGTTCAAAGAACCAGAACCTTCATGCTACCCTTCAAAAGGGAATGTGTCGATAATGACCATCAAGGAACCCCAAACTGCTTAGGAGCTAAAGGTTGTCATTCAACACTTTGCCAATGAGCTCAAGAAGGTGGAGTACCAAAGCACGGTCCGCTTAGAAAATCTTGTAATGCATATTGATAATGTTAGTGAAGGGAAATATATTACTAACAAAAATCATCAACAAAAAAATTATAGTACATATGAGCATATATGTCCAATATTTCATAGTGATCAAATTGATAATCTTGTTTTGATTTTTAGAACCTATTTCCGCCTAAGTATAGTTGTAAGATCTGAATAATTGGTGGTTAGTTTAATGGATTTAGATCAATATTTTACAACAAAAAATTACCTCCATAATTGGTCTAAAAAAAATAATTGTATGAGTTGGGAGTTTTTCCTTCTCATCATATGCTCAGAATACTAATAATATCCTAGATAAAAAGTAGTAAGTGAGGCAAGAAAATAGGATTAAGAAGGAGATAATGTAGAATATTTAGGGAAAACAACAGGAGGATGGATTATTTGGGGATCAAAATTTGAATCCAGAGTTATGGGATTTAAATAAATAAAGGAAATAATCTTACTAAAATTTGTGTTATCCAACAATGACTAAATAACAGAGGACAAAAATAGCTCAACAATAAAAAATGTGTTCAAAGAATCACCTTAAAAGGCTAAGAACAACATCAAAAAAAATTAAAGAGCTAAGAAAAAAATTTTGGTTCTAAAATAGGTGGACCTGGTGGAAGCTACTCTTAGACGATTAAAATATGAATGGACTACTTTTTAGGACCACCAATTGGCATCTAATTGATTATTGCTTGATTGGCATAAAGTTCAACCTTCATCATTCTCTTTTTCCTTGTGCCTATAAGGTTGGATTTTACATAATTGTACAATAGACATGGAAAGCGTTGTCACAATTATGCCCTAGGTAGTCTAGAAAGCTATGGGATTAAATTATATCCATTTGAACTCTAGAACAATTCTTTATAGGGGTATCCAAGTTTGGACAATTGGCATAATAAAAAAAATCCCAATCTCATTGCATAAATTCTTAGAACTTACAATAGTACAGGATGTAATAATTGTTGATATATCACCATGATTTTTTTTTTGGTAATTATTATAATATATTAACGGTGGGTTTTTATAGAGGATCCCAAAACCTTATGTACAAAATTAGCCAACTTTCTAATGATGCATCATACCTCTTGGTTGTAACAATAAACCTAAATGAAAATAAAACCATCCTAATGCTTGCAGACTTGAAAACAACAAAAAGGGCTTTTAGGCCTGGAGACCCAACAACAAAAAGAAAATAGGACAGACCCGAGAGAAACCCAAAGAGAGGCCGCAAACAAAGAGACAGACACCATGGACAGCTAATCACGATCCTCCTGTCCTTCCGAATTTGGGTGCTGCTGGTTCTGCTTTAGGATAGAAATCATGGAGTTGATAGAAGTAAGAATGGAAGCAAGCCAGGTCCAAGCCTTCCAAAAATGCCACGCCACCCCAAAACACGTCGGAATGGGCCTTCCAAAAGCTGTGCAAGGAAAACATCGGGAAGGGATGTCTGCCCTGGCCAACCTTTCCACCTCGGATGGGAAGCGAGACCGCCACACAACCGGGCACGTGGTCGCGAGCCCTTTATTGGCCATGTGGTCGGCCACGCGATTTCCTTCTCTCAAAATATGATTTGCTTTCCATCTACCGCGATAGGAGAGAAGAGATCTAGCCTCGAGGATGATGTTGTAGACTTTCCAAGATGGATTTTTGGTGCCAAGAAGGTAATTCACGATGTTGAGCGAGTCACCCTCAATGATAAGAGGTCGGGGATCCTCAAAGAGAATCCGAATACCATTCAGAGCGCCTCGGGCTTCAGCATAATGATTCGTCTGGGAGCCCAAATCTTCACAATAGGCCATCACAATATTCTCGTCATGATCACGGACAACCCCACCAGCGCCAGCGGGCCCAAGATTCCCCTTAGCCGCTCCATCAAAGTTTAATTTAATCCACCCCACGGGGGGTTTGGTCCACACAACATTCCTTCGACAGGGCCCTTTAACAACCTCCAAAAATGGCCAGAGATTCATCATTTTGAGAATAGCTTCTTCGCTCGAAAGATGGGGACGGGGACTGGGAACAACAATAGAATTCTCAATGGCGTAAGATAACGCCCTTTGAGCAACAGAAGGGGGCCCTCTAGGAGCTCTACCAAAGATTCTGGCATTCCTCTCTAACCAAATTTGCCAAATTAAATGGTGGAAGGAGGCCTCGAGGAGGAAGCGGAGCTTGGGATTCTTGAAAGGATTAGGCCATTGGTGAAAAGCATCTCTAAGGGATCGGGGAGAGCACCGGAGGATCTGGAAGGAGGATAGGACAATGCTCAGAATAGAGTGGGAAAACGGGCAATGCAAGAATAAATGATCCCTCGTCTCACAATCTGCTAAACACAAGTAACACCTGTTGGGGAAGGCAAAACCTCTCTTGTGAAGGTTGTCAATAGTTAAGGCTTTATTGTGGAAAGCAATCCACGCGAAGAAGTTGATTTTAGGAACAACTCCTTTCCTCCAAACAGTATTCCACCTGTAGTCCAGAGCAGTCTTGGTGGTGAGGAGCTCATAAGCTGATTTAATAGAGAAACGCCCATCCTCCGTACCACTCCAGATGATCCTATCATTTCTCCTGGCAGAAGGAATTAAAATCAACTGAAGGATATTATCGAGGAAGGTAACCTCATTATTAAACCCCTCCACAACAGGAAGCTTCCACCGAGGGAAACGGGTGCTCCGATCTATGAAACCCGCCACCCTGAGCTGGGCGTTAGGGTCGGTCAGGCTTCTCAGCCCAGCGAGGTCCGCCCTCGACCCAAGGGCTTCTTCAGTCGCCCACCTGTCCTTCCAAAAGGAAATGCAGTTGCCATCACCCAGAATCCAGCGGGCTCCCAGACTGATCAAATGCCGGGTTTGGAGCACAGATTTCCAAAAGATCGATGCCACGGAGGATGTTTCAGCATCCAAGAAGGGAGTGGGGCCAAGATACTTCATTTTAACCAGCGAAACCCACTCCACCGGGTCGTTAGACATAATCCTCCAAGCGTGCTTCGCGATCAGAGCCAAATTCATAAGTCTTGATCTTCTCAACCCCAGGCCGCCTTGATCAATCCTCGAACACACCTTGTCCCAGGCTACAAGGGGAAGTCTAGATTTCTCTTCGTTACCAGACCAAAGAAAGGTCCTCTGAATCTTCTCAATCTTGGAGTGAACTGCACTCGAAAGCATGAACACCGACATGAAGTAGGTCGGGATCCCCTGAAGATAGGCTTTGGTAAGGGTGGCTTTCCCAGCTTGCGATAGGAGTTTGCCCTTCCAAGTGCCGAGTTTCCTGTGAAGGCGCTCAAGAATCGAGTTCCACATGTCCCCACTAGCCCGCCCGCTATAAGATAGAGGCAACCCCAGATAGGACGTAGGTAGGGAATCAATAGTGCACTCGAGAATTCTAGCAATCCGAATTTGTCTGCGTAGAGGAGTGTTAATAAAGTAAATTTTGCTCTTGATGTAATTGACCTTTTGCCCTGCAGCTTGCTCATAACGGAACAGGATCCTCTTGAGCGACTTGGCTTGAGCAACGGACGCCCTAGTGGAGATGAGGGTGTCATCCACAAATTGCTGATGAGTGACAGGATTAAATCTAGAAGTCGGCAAGATGCCAGAAATCTTGTTCTGCCGAAGAGCCTCTTTCATGGACCAACTCAGAACCTCCGCTAGAAGAATGAACAGGATGGGAGAAAGAGGATCGCCCTATCTGAGGCCTCTGGAACTTTGGAAATACCCAGCTGGGGACCCATTGACCAAGACAAAAAAAAGGGAGTGGATATACAGCTGTAGACAAGGTCAATCCAGTGGGGATGAAAGCCGAACTTGAGGAGGACTGCACACAAAAAATTTTGGTCGACACGGTCGAAGGCTTTGTTCATGTCGAGCTTAAGAAAAAGAGTAGCATTCTTAGAGCGGTAAGCGGAATGAAGGGTCTCATGAACAGTGATAACACCATCAAGAATGTTTTTGCCTTTGACAGTGCTTCCACGACAAGGATCAATCAGGAGGGGAGGACTGTTTTGAGTCTATTGGCTATAGACTTGGTAAGGATCTTGTAAAAAACATTGCACAGGCTAATGGGCCGATAGTCAGAGAAAATTTTGCAGGAAGGAGACTTAGGAATGAGGGCAAGAAAGGTGGAATTGAGTTTCGGGTGGATAGATCTGGATGCTTGGATAACCCGAATAGCATCACACACATCCGGGCCCACGACTTCCCACATGACTTGGAAGAATCGGGGGGGAAACCATCGGGCCCAGGGGCCTTATCTGGTTGCATGGAGAACAATGCTTCCTTAATCTCAGACGAGGAAAAAGGTTCCAGAAGTTTCATGCTTACCTCATGGGGAACTTTAGTCGAAAAGTTGGCGAGCATAGATTTCTGGACCTGGAGGTTGCTATCCAGAGGAGTGCCAAGCAAATCCTGAAAGAAATTAACCGCTTCGCTCCTGATTTCCTCAATCTCCCTGGTAATGTGCCCATCCTTACAAGTCACTTCTCTGATCTTGTTGGCCCCCCTATGCCTCATAGTAGACGCGTGAAAAAATCTCGTGTTGGAGTCTCCATTCTTCAACCACGAGGTCACGAGATTTCTGGCGCCAGAACGTTTCCTCCCTAGCGAGAATAGAATGAAAGTCCACCAAAAGGCTCCGCTCTTCCTCCCTGAGACCCTCAGTGTAACCTTCGATAGCCATCCTTTCCTCCACAACCTTCAGGTTCTCAGCGATGGATTTTTTGGACTCAAAAATGTTGTCGAACACCTCTTTGTTCCAAATCTTCAGTTTTTCTTTGACCATTTTGAGCTTTAAAGCCACCCTCTTAGGAGCGCTTCCTTCCACCTTCGATTGCCACCACGCTGAAACCAATCCTTTGAAGTCTTTGTGGGAAATCCACATGGATTCGAATCTGAAAGGGGTCATAAAAATAGGCCCATCGTTCGCCTCCAAGAAAATAGGGTTATGGTCAGACCCAATCCTTGGAAGAGCCGAAAGGATAGCCCCGCCAAGGATGGGAATGGCTTCTGGGGAAATGAAGAATCTGTCAAGTTTGACTTGAATCAAACCGCCCCCAATCCTTATGTTACTCCATGTGAAGGAAGCCCCTTTGAGTTCGATGTCAAGCAGGCCATTAGCGAAGACAAAATCTCTGAAATCTTCCAAGCTGCGGTTGGAGTGGTCAGACCCTCCTTTTTTCTCCGAAGGATGAAGGGGACAATTGAAGTCACCCCCTAAAACCCAAGGAAAGTTGCTAAAATTCTCCCTCATCAGAGAGATAGCTTTCCACATTTCTGCTCTCTCTGTGGCAGAATTTGAAGCATAAACGTTGGACAGAATCCAGGAAAAATTGGATGTTTTGGACTGGAACAGTACATTGATGATTCTGTTGGAAGTTGACAGCGAGCTGCCCTCAAACCTCGAAGGGTCCCACAGAACCATGAGTCCTCCCGCTGTTCCCACTGTAGGGCTGGACAGACAATTTGCCTTGGCCCAAATGGCCTTCGCCACTTTGTCCAGAGGAGATAGCATCAAGCTTGGTCTCTTGCAAAATAAGGATAGAAGGGTTAATCCTCCTACGGAGATCAGCCACTAACCTTCGCTTGGCTGCACCGTTCAGTCCTCTCACATTCCATGAGAGGACTTTCATCTGGACAGTTTGAAGTTTTTCTTGCCTCCCCTTCCTTGTTGAGGGGGAGGTTTTGATGCATGTGCTTCGTCCGATTGTGTGTCACAGTCATCCAGAACCAGCAAACGTTGGGTTCCATTTGCAACGTCAGTTGCAGTCTCTTTGTCTCGCCTTTCCTTGTTAGGAGGACGACCATGCTTCCTCTCACTACCAAAATCCACACTTTGCTTTCGGCTCCTTGTATTTCGGGGGCTAATGTGACCGGACTATTCACCCCTCCTTCCTAAGAGGTAATCTTCTAGCGGCATCTACGACTGACTAAAATCGGGAAGACCCGTATCTTGGAGCAGAGGAACAGCCTTAGGCAAAACTTGGGAAGGGGTCCGTTCCATCTCTTCTTGCGATACACTTTCCAAGTGGGAGTCTGCTCCTCGTTGGTTGTCAGCCTCAAGATGCTCGGGGTCCGATTGGAGAGAGGGATTCTCTTCAGGCTGTGAGAGTCCGCCATAGTCTCTAGAGGGGCCTGGGGATCCATGGCCCTTCGCGTCTGGAAGATTTGGTTGCTTTGCCTGGTCTTCCTTGTGCTCCAGGGGGTTGTCGTTTTCACGTTTCTATTTTCCTAATTTTTGAAGAGGACACTGGGACTGGAGGTGCCCTTGGGACCGACACTGGGTGCAGAAAGCTGGTCTATTTTCATAGACAATAGCTTGTTTATGAAGAAAGGTACCTCCAGACCGAAGAGTGATGGAAGTTGGGAGTTCAGCCTCCAAATCTGCCAGAACGCAAAATCGGGCCTGGACGAACCTTGTTCGAGCTCGGGTGGGAGGGTCGATGGTGACCAACTCCCCAATGGAACGCGCAATACCTCTTATGACATTTTCATGCCAGCCAAAGAGGGGAAGATTCGGGAGCCTAACCCATACTGGGGCAATGTTGATGTTCTGGGTCTCAGGACTGAAATCCATGTCCCACCTCCTGAGAAATAAACTTCTGCGGCCCAGAAACCATGGCCCGCCAGCCAAAATTTTACAGTAATCCTCCTTATTGTTCAATCTAATGGCAAAAAAACCTCGGGATAGGGCCGCCAGCTCCAAATGGCCAGAAGTCCTCCATTTGCTTGCTGCCCATTTTTGGATAGTTTCCATGTCGGGACGGCCTCCAATGAATTTACCTATTAGGGTAAATTTCTCAAACTCCATGAAGCTTGAAAGAACTTCCGTCGGGATGTCCAGCTCATCCCCAACCGGAAACAATTCTTTGGTAAAAAACCCGTTTAGGGTTTTTGAGGCCACTGCCTGGGCATAAGACTTTTGAGCCCCACCACCCCCTTTGTCTGGTGGGTCCTTACCTCGACCAATACCGTTGCCAGCCCGGTCATCTTCAATGGGCCCGGGCGTTTCCGCTCCACCGGAATCTTGATGCCCTCCGATTGTTCCGCTGCGTCCAAGGACCGAACCACCGCCGCTCCCGATCTCCCCTGCAGACTTCCCGCCCATCGACATCCTCCTATATTTGGTAGGGTTTCTCACGCTCTTGCCTATCACCATGATTTGGAATATGCTTGTATAAGGAGTTTTTGAAGCAGCTAGAGGGACACCTAGCCTTGGATCATGACTACATTATTATTCCTTGCGCTAAAATATTGGTCTATATACTTAACGAAAAGTTCAAGCCATATCATATCGAAAGAAATGAGGAGAAAAAAATAGACCCAAAAGGAGTAGTTTCCAAAAACATATACATAGAGATATTCATTTCACCCAAGCAAGAAGAAAAAATTACCTATTATGAATATGTTTTGAATAGTCACCATCCCAAGACATGGATTTTGTCAAACTTGGGAATCAACAAAACTGAGAGGTTGGCTACACCCAAGCTCAAGGTCCATAGAGTTACAGGACACAACAAGCATGGAAAAGAGATTAGAAGTCATCAGTGAAAATTTTGAATGAGGCAAGAAAATGTGATACACTAGATCCAAAGTGGACAGTTAAAGTGCTTCAAGGAATCATGCAAATACATGTTACCAATATGGTATATAAAAGGAGATTATTCAAAAATTATAAATGGATTCATTAGTTCCTTATGCTTTGTGCCAGGTTACTCTCAAAATAATAAGTATCTCAAGATTATAGTAATATTAGGACCAAACTAATACCAACTACACACCCAAGAAGATTTATCGAAGAAGAAAGCTAAAATATCGCATCATATGGTCAAGCCACTACATATTCCAATGAAAAGACAAAGCTTATTCCTACAGTGTGAGGTAGCATGCCATAATTTTTTGTAAGATAGCCACAATATAAATAAAACATGTAGTAGACAGGTAGAACTAAATAAAGGCAACCTACCAATAAAAGGGGACTTTGAAAAGAGAGCTATGTAGCTTGCATGTGAGATATTTTTAAGATAGGCCTAGATTATATGAAATGCTAGGTTGACTATATGGGGAATATTTATTTTTTAAAAAATGTGAGCACTTCCCTGGAAAAAGAAAAAAAAGTATTAACCGATGAAAAAGTAGATGAGTTCATAGGAAGTCTATACAAAGGTTCCCCCTTTCGTTGTAGATCCATCACATTGAGCTCTAGCAGGCTTAATAGTCTACAATAAGGTATGGTAGTTATGAAATTTCTCTTCTAATCATCCCCATTCTTTTCCTACTCCTTGTTTCTTTTGAAACATTAAGACTATGTCAAAGCAAGTCTAAAAGCAAAAGAAGAAAGGAAATAAGAGGGGTCATATGAAGATATTTTGATTCTGATTGAAAAGAAATAGTCGTAGACAAAGGGAGGTTTGTCTGGTCAAGCCTAAGAAGTATTGGAAGCATGTGTCTTGGAATAATTTTATAATATACATACCTCTCCATGCTTTCTAATCTTGGCCTAACAAAATTTCCTCTTACTTTATGTCTCAAAAAGAGAATAAAAATTTTATCCTTCTCATTGTTGTTTGAGACCTAGGTGTGACAACCATGAACCATACTTAGGGCCAAGTAGCTAAGTTATATTTTAGTAGGAGAGTTTGATAATACATACATTCATCTAACATATTCCTCATTTTACCTTGTATTATGTTTTACCCTTATCCAAATCCATGCCACCCCCATCAAACCAACCTTATTCATCTACTATTTTCTCAACTCCATAGCCCAATGGAAAGACTAGAACAATATTCCATTCATAGAAAATTGTAGTTGTTTCATATGATTGTGGAGGAGTGCAAAATTAATTCTCTTAGTACTTTGATGATGCAAGCATATGCTAAATATCATAATGAAATAGGAATAGTTGATGAAAGATGATGCCTTAAAATACCTTCACATGCATGTTAAAATAAATGTGGCATCTAGTAGTGAATGATAATAAGGTAGACATCATGCCAAGTTGATAGTCATATGTTGCAGTAACAAGATGTTAAAGTAGGCACCAATTGCATTAAAGTAAATGCTATATGGTGAGTTATGATTGGTTGGACCTTCACACGAGCAATATGATCCTAAAAATTAATGCTAGCTCTAATAAAATCTAGTTCAATTCATAATCTACTTGTAATCAGCATCAACAAAGGGTTATAAAATATTTGTAGGGCTACCTAATGCATGATTTTTTCTATGTTAGATAATTTAGAGCAGCCATGCATATTTTCGAAGAAATAAATCAACACACGATGTTCGACAACCTAGAGGAGATTTACCTCTATAGTTTTACAAAGAAAAAATTAGTGGAAGGGAAAATCATCCCGAGCGCCTAAAATATATACCTAATGCAATTTGCACGGGTGAAAATTCACCTAAGCTACTAATCTAGATTTGAAGGAGCATTTAGCTATAGCAAAATATGCTCATGGGGTTTTCAATTTTTCTAGAGGTGCCTACACGTAGGTATGTCTGTTTATCTTCTCTCTGTTCCCTCACCAGTATTTCCCCCTCTTTATCTCTATTATCCATACATTCATGTCATCCACTTCCCTAGCTATCTCTAAACCCTATCTGCCTGAATATCTCACCACCATTACCAACATCCATGTGTTCTAGCATTCATGCTTTTCTTACTTCTTGTAATTTCCTTCATGTTTTCCTACACCCTTTGCCTCCCTATTTATATCCTTGCCCTTTAAGGTTCCATAAACCTTAGCCTTATATTTCTATAGTAATTTTCTTCCTTTGTATTTTATAATGCATCTCATATTTTTGAAGGTGAATGGGATGGATTTTGAATAGAGGTATCTTTTAATGCATGTTTAAGAAACCTTGTTATAACTAGATAATCCATTAACCTCCCTTACATCTTTAATTTTTCTACATAAATGCCTTGTACTAAAATTATTTTATTTATGTCAACTATAAGATTCACCCACTCCCACACCTCTACTCTCAATTTGCTTATATTCTAGCTCCTCTATCCCTATGTACTTCCAATATCTCTCAAATAAGTCTTACCAGGTTCTCAATTTTATGAGAAAAAATCCCTAGAAGTCACCAGTAATGTAGGTAAATTTCACCACCTACATCCATAATCCTCGAATGTGAGATGGATTGTGATTTTGTTCAAGCCATATAGCCATTTGCTAAGGCATCAATACAACAAATTGTATGCAACAGTTTTGAAGGCAACAAGATCAGCACCAAATGAAGCTCTTGTGGTAGATTTAGCTACAAAGAGAAGTAAAAATCAATCCAAAATATTATAAAACATCACGAATAGCAAAAATACATGGCCAAATTTAAAAACTAGGCAAGCCAGATAATAGAGCAACAATCAGAAGCTTACCAAACTAAAATTAATTCCAAGGCAATAAAATTCGGTAAGCAAAAGCAAACGACATGGAATTTTGGATGAGTAAAGAAATGGTAAGACATTTATAATGTTGATGTCAACAAAGTCATAATGAAATTCTAGCATTCAATGTTCTCCAAAAGAGGAAGCTAGTGAAGTATGTCAATACTTTGATGTCAGACATTATGGAAAAGCTTACCGGATATGAAACTAAAGCCAAATATTGAAGAAATTCAAAAGAACAATGATGTTGATGTCACCAAGGTAGCATGAGAATATGGCATGGTATGGTAAAATGGATCAAGCAAAAAAAATTCTAAGAAATTTGATCCATCAGACAAGAACAAGAAATTAGAAGCTCATATGGCATTTGATTGAATACTTTGCAAAGTTTCCAAGGGCATCGGGCTTTTGAAGTGACGACATCATCATCAAGAGAATAAATTTTGGTAAAGCCAAAATAATTTTTAGATGGAAAATTTGTTCAAGGCATAACATACAATAGTAAAGCACTAAGCCAAAATCTAGCACTATGCATGGGTAGATGTCGTTGTGTGCAGAAGTGGTCAAACTCTAAAAGCAATGAAGGAATGACATGAAGGAAATGTAGATTTCAGCATGAAGGAATGGCATACAAATCAACATCCAACCAAGATAAACAATTTGGTATGAAGTAGCATGTCCTCACACTACTATCTTCTACAAAGAGGCTTCAAACCCATCCTAGTTAGCAAGGTCATGTGTGCTAATCATCTTCCCATCATTATTTCTACCAGAAGACCCCAATGGTTGAAGGATCCTCCATCACACACTTTCCCCTGCTTAGCTGAATCAACATAATAGAAAGGAATGGACTATCATAAAATGGTTAGAATCCAATGACACAACACACAAGCCAGCTTCACAAGAGAAATTTGTGTTGCACATGTCAACAAAAATATGCTTGAAGTAGTTGAGCATAGTTGACATGAGTGCAACAACCACTTCCTATACCTGCCATGATAGGCCTACAATCTATTTTAAAAGCAATCATGCTAAGCTAACTAAATGCATTGTAAAACTATATATATACTTGAATGTAGCTCATTCAAGGAGGTCAACTCTTTAGCATTTACAATTGTGAAATTGAGTAAATATTGGATTGTTGTTTGACCTCTTACTAAACTTGTTATAGATCATGTATGTATGTAAATTTGATTAAGAATTTATGTTAAATCTAAGTGAATGATTTATTTTATTATAGTTATTCTGCTATATAGATTTCTCCCTAGATTTATTGTTCATTAGTTTCTAGAATTCTTATTAATACGTAGTGCTTAACTTTGTTAAATGTTTTGTAATATTGAAGGATAGTTGGTATGTTAGGTAGTCTAGTTTAATTCAAAGTGTGAGACTCTCATGCTTTATGTCTCTTGATGTTGTTGAATCCATTCCACTTTAAGTCTAGCTTCTAACTTTATGCATTTCTTACTTTAGTCTACAACCCCTTTTATTAGTTAGCTAGAATCATAGGAACCGACCTACTCCAAAGGCTAACTCAGATAACCCTATTTTTGGGTCTTTCAATCTTGGATGAAGTATTAAGGGTGCAACTCATCCACTTAGGAGGATTCAAACCAAGAAAACTTACATACCTAAGGATCTTAAAAAGGAGGCACCAAAGAGCCATAAGTTCATTTTTGTGGGTTAATCAAATACCTCAAAGGTATATCATCTTTATGGTCCTTAGAGGCATGAGGTTTTGATTTAGAGAGATGTCATATTTGATGAGGTTCTTTTAGGTACTCCTTCCACCCCATATCCTAATTTTTTTGAAAATGAATCTTCTAATTCTTTGACCATCTCAAATTCATCTATTTATTTTGAGATTTTGGTTGGCTTTATTTCCATTGGATCATATTATTCATCTTCTTTATTTTATTCATCTTATCTTCATGGAGGTTCATTACCTATTGATTTGACCCTTTCACATGAATAACCATAGGCACCACCTTCTTCTCTAGGTTTAGGGTATAATGACCAAGACACATCAGTTCAGAGTGTTTTGAACTTACATGATGAGGTGAGTAGTGATTTTGATTTGAATTCTTTAATTTTAGTTTTTGATGTTGAATTGCCATAGAATACACATGATTCTTCCTTATATTTTCCAACACCTAAGTGGGTTAAGACTTTGAAGGATGCTAAATATATTTTATCTCTTGAGCAACATCAAAAGGTTCCTTCTCAAGCACTACTTTTGAAGAAACTGTATTATCATAATCCTCTCACATATTCTCAAACTAAGGGCCAACCATAATGGGAAGATACTATGTTGGTATAGTATGAGACTTTGATGAAAAACATGACTTGGGAGCTAGATCCTATTCTAGAAGGGAAGAATGTTGTTGGCTACATATGGGTATATAGGACCAAATATACTTCAAATGGTTAGGTAGAGAAGCATAACATATGCTTGGTTGCTAGGGAATTATCTCAACAAGAGGGAATGAACTATTCTAAGACATTTGCACTAGTAGCTAGGATGGACTTAAAGAGAAATAAAGAGTCTCGATAAACTAAAACAGAAAAGCAGTAATAACAGAATCAAAAGAAGAAGATCGTAGATTCACACATTACACAATATTTATCCTAGAAATCCTCAATCGAGAAAAAACTAGCATAGTATTATCTTATTATTGCATTAACTTGACCATCTCCAATACAATAATATTCTCCTTCTATCTCCCCAAACCCTAATGCAAGTGTGATATATATAACAAAGGCACATGCACGAATTTTTACAATATCATGGGCGAAAAAGCATGGGTTCAATTATAGTAACCCTAAAAGCCCATATGGGTCTAAAAATAATTTAAACCCTAAAAAAAATTACTGAGGGATGTCGCCCCCGAACCCCTACTTTTCGAAGGGCTACCACCCCCGAACCTCAACGAGTATAGGTACAGAGTATCTAGTACCTTTTAGTGTTAGCCCCACCATAATAACATGGAAAACATTCAACATATTTCCAACATTCTCCCACTTGTTGAATACTTTCCATAGGGGCCAAAAACTACCATTGTAAACTATCAAGGGCAACCATGCCCATAGATCTTCTACACTAAGAAAATTTTTGAGCAGGTACAACCTTTGTTAATGAATCAATAGTATTATTCTATGTATCAACTTTATCTAATATCACCCGATTCTCTTCAACCATATCTCTCACAAAATGGTACTTGATATCAATATGTTTTGACCGATCATGAAAACCAATATTATTGACCAAAAATATTGCACTTTGACTATCACTGTTAATTCTCACAGCCTTATATTTAAGACCAACTATTGAACACAACCTTTGTAGCCACACTGCTTCTTTATAGGTATGATTTGTTGCAATGTACTATGCTTTTTTAGTGGATAAAGCAGCAATTGATTGCTTTTTACTCATCCAACTTACTGCCCCTTCAAACGACCTGAACACATAAGCACCTGTGGATCTTCTCTTGTCAAGATCTCAAACCTAGTCAACATCCATAAACCCTTGTATATTTACAATATCATTACCTCCATAACATATAGCATAATATGTAGTTCTACGCAAGTATCTGAAGATCCTCTTCACAACAGTCCAATGTTCCTTTCCTGTATTTGACATATATCTTCTAACTACTCCCACTACATGTGCAATATTAGCTCTAGTACAGACCATTGCATACATCAGGCTTCCCACAGCACTAGCATAAGGAACATGATGCATTTCTTCAATTTCCTCATCTATTTTAGGACACTATTCAGCAAATAACGTTTGACCAACCGGATATGGAGTACATACTAGTTTACAATCATGCATCCTAAACTTTTGTAGTATCAAATCAACATATTTCTTTTGATTTAACCACAAATTTCTATTTGCATGCTCCCTTATTATTTCCATACCCAAAATAAATTTTGCAGCACCCAAATCCTTCATGTCAAACTTAGAAGATAACTGAGATTTGAGTAACTTTATCATCTCCTTATTGTTACCAATTAACAACATGTTATCCACATACAATACAATGATAACAAAATTTTCACCTTCCTTTTTGAAATATACACATGGATCTGCTTTGGATTTTCCAAGCCCAAGTGTCAAGACAAACGTCTTAAATTTTTAGTTCCACATCCTTGGAAACTGCTTCAACCCATAAAGAGACTTCTTCAGCTTGCATACTAGGTCCTCCTTACCTTTTACCTTGAAAAATTCTGGTTGTGTATATATATATATATATATATATATATATATATATATATATATATATATATATATATATATATATATATATATCTTGATAAAATTCACCATGTAGAAAAGTTGTCTTTATATCCATATGTTCTATTTCAAAATCAAAAGGAGGTAGAAATAGCCAATAGGAATCTGATTGAAGTTAGTTTAGCCACAAGAGAAAAAATCTCACCAAAATCAATTCCCTCAACCTGAGAAAATCCTTTTGCTACCAAGCAAGCCTTTTACTTCTCCAAATTTCCTTCTACATTGTACTTCTTCTTGAATAACCACTTACAACCAAGATATTTTCTACCAAGAGGTAATTTCACCAAGTCCCATGTCTTATTTTTATCCAGGGACTCCATTTCTTCTTCCGTAATCCTTTTCCAATACTTATTCTCACTTGACTGAAGTGCCTCATTTATCATCTTGGGTTCTTCATCAGTAACTGATAAATTAAATGCAAAATAAAAATTTGAAGGACTATACCTATCTAGAAATCTTCTCTCTCGATCTGATCTCCTCAAAATTGGAGTTCTAGGTTCTGCATCTTCAGCTTCCTCCTCACCTTATTTCTCTAAATATTCATCTTCAAAATCTCTCTGTAATTCAGGTTCTACCACAGGTTCTTCCTCCTATTCTAATTTTACCTGACGAGTATAGGTACTGAGTGTCCAGTATCTTTTAGTGTTAGCCCCACTAGAATAACATGGAAAATATTCAACATATTTCCAAAAGGACTCAGTTATGATAATTATATTCATTACTTCATCATATAGATGGAAGGTACATCAAATGGACATGAAGAGTGTGTTTCTATATAGGAAGATTTAGGAGGAAATCTACATCTAATAGCCACTTTATTTTGAGCTTGAGAAATCCACTCTATTGATTTATCATCTAACTAGATCCCTATACAAACTTAAGAAGGATCCTCATGCATGGTATAATAATATCCATTCCTTTTTAATTAGTTGTGTATTTTAGCAATGGGAGACTAAACATGATGTTTACATCAAAAATCAATATGGGGAAACTTTGATGATTGTGTTGTATGTTTGATAGGAAATTAGGTGTGTGAATTAATAAATGTTAGTTGTTGTAAAGGATTAAGGTGTCATTATAATTAAATGCACCCTTATCCGAAATATGTCTTGTAATGCCTATTTATAGGCGTATGTTATCAATGGAATACAACTAAGTTTTTGGGTTTGTCATATTTTCCTCGTGCTTGCGATTGTTATTCCATATCATTTGGTATCAGATTCGGTTGTGAAATCAAGGCTAGTATCCTCTTCCCCTAGATCAAGATCGGTTCAGATGAGGAATGAGAATGCCTCCGTAGTCGAATTTGTGGAATAGATTTCTTTGTTTCAGGCACCCTATTTGTTGGCTCTACAGATTGTCTCAAATCTATCCACAGTTTCATCTCACTTTGGCCATGCATCTTTAACAAATCCAAAACCTTTGATCATCTCCATTTTCATTTTCATACGAGTTCAAGATTTGGGGCGATTCATTCACGGTATTGATCCATGTTTTCTAGACATTCATATATCCTTTATTCATTTTGTGTTTATTCAAATCACATCATCTGTTTCCATCTTTGATAGAATGATGTCGAGTACAACTCTCTCACGTGATGAGGTCTCTATCCAACTTGCCATCCTCACCACAAAACTACAAGATGTTCTTGCAATCATGAATCAACTACCTATCGAATGTCTCACTAAATATATCGTTGTTGCACCTCGTGAGATCGCTGCAAAACTCCAAGTAATTCAGATAGAAATGCTTTCTACCACTACTGTTGAAGATCTCGCTACTATCGAAGATCTTATTGAAGGAAATCAAGATTTTGTTCCTGATCCAGACATTGAAGAAGCTACAACCACACCTAGATTTGAACCAGGATATCTGGGTCAAATTCCCAACATATTTCCATTAGACCATGTGGCTTACGTTACTATTGAATCTAATCCGAGCTTTGATGCTCCTGATGCAGATCAGGCCTTCCCAACCATTGTAGATCTTGGATCACTTGAAGCCGACACAATTGAAGATAAAGATGCCATATCTGCTGCTATCATCATACCTGTTGCACTCCGTGGCCTCCCAGTGTGTCCTCAGCCTCTCTGTTGTCCATTGCTTGATCGACGATTCCTCTTTTGGACCCTGGTAACTATTTTTTGACCACCATTCAGGCAATTTTCAATGCTTCCATGCCTTTCACACCTTGATCCGACGTCTCTACAATTGAGAAGTTTTGATCTTCTATTTTTGGATATTGATCAGTTTCCTTTGGCTTTCCCGTTGTCGTACTTAGTGGCTTTGTAACTCATTTTCAACGACCTTGATTTGTTGTTCTTTGGCATCGTTTTGTTGCTTCCTATTTTCGGTGGCCCTCTACAACTTTTTGGCCATTTTTTGGTCGAATTGCAATTTTTAGGGAGCATTCCACTTGATCTGATGTTTATGATGTTTTTAGGTAGTCTTCATCCTGATTTGACTTCTTCCAGCATCGCTCCTCATTTTGGTTGTTTCCATCACAGTTTCTACCACGACCTCCGCCCATCGTATGATACCCCATTATTGTTCCATCGTTGCAGTATTTTATTTCACAACGTTCCTAATTTGTACGATTTCAGCTACCACCACTTTTGTTGGCCACTGCCTCCTCCATGGCTACCACCACGCTAGATCTATCTTTTCTGGTGCTTTACGTAGTTTTTAGCTTGTTTTCGATCATTGGTAGTTACAAAGATCATTACCACTACATTTCCATCAAATAAATTAAATTAAATTTTTAATTTAATTTAATTTATTTTCCATCATTAAAACACATTATTAATGCATGCCCATTTTCATTAATGCATTCATTACCCATTTTTAATTTTGCCCGCATCCACCTTTCATTAATGTGGCCCAACCATCAAAACAACCATTAAATAAATTAAATTAAATTAGTTTTAATTTAATTTAATTTATTCCACTACAATTTAATCCATTTAATGCATTCATTAGACCGCATTCATTAAACCACATTCATTAATGCATTCATTAAACCGCACAACTTTTATTAAATGCATTTCATTAAATGCATTTCAATGTCACTTTCATTAAATGCATTTCCATGTCGTTGCCTTTCATTAAATGTATTTTTGTGGTCGTTTTCATTTAATGCATTTCATTAATGCACGTGGCCCAACATTCAAAACCAAAAATTTAATGCATCCACAATTTCCAACTGGCATCTTTGGCATGTATTTCGAGGCATCTCCTTTCGACATTAGTTGCTACTTTCTCTGTCATTTCGAGGGACTAATTTCAGCTACCCGCCGGCATAGCAGTGTTTACAGTCAATGGAGAGCATTTTTTGAGCTCGACTCAGATACAGTGCTAGTTTTTGCTTTCATGCAACCATGTAAAAATTTATCATTTTGCTTTGTAACAAGAGTACATTTTTTGTTGTACCCGATACTCCTGATTGTTTTCCTTCTTTCTCTTCCACAATTTGTACGCATTGGGGACCAATAGGGAATTAGGTGTGTGAATTAATAAATGTTAGTTGTTGTAAAGGATTAAGGTGTCATTATCATTAAATGCACCCTTATCCAAAATGTCCTATAATGCCTATTTATAGGCATATGTTATCAATGGAATACAACTAAGTTTTTGGGTTTGTCATATTTTCCTCGTGCTTGTGATTGTTATTCCATATCAATGTTGATGAAATTCTCATCACCAGAAACTCTTTTATTTTGATCTAGGATTTGAAGTCATGGCTTTGCTCCATTTTTGAGTTGAGAAATTTAGGGCTTCTACATTATTTTTTATAAATTCAGATTGATCAGATAAATTTTGGCATCACTATTTTCTAGCCTAAGTATGTTTTATATATTCTTTAGCATTTTAGGATGGAGGATTGCAAGTCTACTTAGACTTCTTTTACCCCAAGTCTAAATATTTATGCTAATTGTACCACTCCTTTGGTGGAGGTTATGTTGTATTGGTCTCTTGTGAGAGGACTTCTCTATCTTACTCACACCAGACCTAAACAACTTTTACTATCAGTTATTATTCCAAATATACATAAGCATCATAAGAGAGTCACTACACAATAACTAAGAGGATTCTCAGATACAATTTGAGGGACCTATTAGATGGTTATTCATTACTTCATTGGATTTCCTTCAATCTTGACAAGATTTTTAGATATTGACTAGGTTCATGACTTGGATGAGTGATGGTTCACCATAGGCTTTATGTTCTATTTGGTATCTAGCCTTGTTTGTTGGTGTTCTAAATATCAATCCACTATTTCTTAGTCTTTCATGGAGGATGAATATTGTGTGTCCAATTAGGTAGCTAAGCACATTATGTGGTTGCTCATGATTTTGGAGGAGATAAAAATTTCTTAAAGTTTTCCAGTCATTCTTTGATGTGGCAATCAAAGAATCTTCCAACTTGTCTATAATTTAGTGTTTCATTAGCATACAAAGCACATAGAGATATGGATGCACTTTATGATATGGATTCATGCATGTGGGATGCTTGATCTAGTTTTTGTGCCTTCATCAAAGTAGGCAATAAATATTTTGACCAAGGTCATGCCTAAGGTCACATTTGTGCACATTCAAAATCTTCTTAGATTTGGAGAGTGTTCCTTAATGGGGGAAGACAAGGATATCTCTCCATGTATCCCATACAACATAAGAGGGGATGTTCAAATATGTGGTGGTTAAGCTTCTGTTGTGGCCACAACTAACTTTTGTACTTATATTGATCATATTTGTTCTTTGGACCCATGTAAACTTAGAAAAAGGTGCTTTTATATATTTTTTTATAATATTTTATTCCTAAAGGTTAGTCTCACAACCTTGACCTAAAGTAACTTATATTTGGGCATAAGTACCACTTCATACCAACCATTTTGCTTATTGGTTGAAGTTTGTAATTTCATTTTCTATTTAGTGAGATTATTTGGTGTCCATGGACACCCTAATATATTGTGTTCTTCATTCTGTGTTTTGTATACTTATTTTCAAGAAATACTAGTGATGTTTGATTCCATTCATTTATAGAAACTAGTGTAAAATCTAACAAATAGATGAATGGGACTATATTAGCATTAGAAAAATCTAAACTATAAAATCTACCTCTGGGAAATCATTGAATATTAGAAATCAATTAACTTTAGCTTAACAAGTGTAATTACTAACCCATTGTAGAAATTTAGTAATGCATTTGCTTGAAATTATAGGGACATGAAAGGAACCCATCCCCTTACGTACACTCATAATATTTACACTAATTGTAGCCCAAGCAAAAGTGGTTGAAATTATAGGGCATGTGTATAGGATCACAAGATTGTTGGAGGAGATAGAATGTGGTTGCAACCCAAGCAAAAGTTTTTAAAATGGAAGTTAGGCAATGTTCAAAGGAAATGAACTTTGTCATGCAATTGGGAGTGTCATTTAGTAAATATAAGAATCCAAAGTATAGGAAATTATTCAAGTAAGGGATGTGTGATTACCATTCCTATAAAAATTAAAAGTGTTTTTCAAATACATCATCATTCAAGTGAAAAACTAATCATCATTCAAGTGAAGGTTCAGAGCACAATTCAGTGGGGAAACATTGACATTCCATTTGGGGAACATTGCCTTTTCAAATGGGTGCACCAAAAATATTGTTTAAGTGAACAATATTATTCTATTCACGTGTAGATTCATCACTTTTTGAGTTAAAATGATTGCCATTTAAGTGGTAGACCTTCTTGTCGCTTAAGAAATCATGCAATGTTGTTCAAGTGAAGAATATCAAACTGTTTGAGTGGAATTTTTATTGTCATTTGGGTGTCATGGAATAATCTTGCCATGTGAGTGAACAATATTGCTCCATTCAAGTTATTGAGTTTAATTAAAAAATTGTGTTGTTTGAGAAGGTAGTCATTCATTTGAACCTCTTCTCTTGGTGTTGCATCATTTGGTATTAGAACAGGTTTAATTTTAGAAGTTTACAAATAATGTTGAAGGAGACATGACACAATGAGGAAGAGAAATATCATGTGGTTTGGGACCCCAACCGTTAGATTTAGTTGAAATGCTACTATGAATTACAACCAGACTAGATGCAATTGAGACTACCCAAATAATAGTTATTCATCTTGAGGAGGTTAGTGTTAGTAAATCAAAACTTTCCTCATAGGATCTCATAATATATCAAGATAAAATATTCACATAATTACATATATTCAATCCATGATAATAACAATAACTCATTGAAAATATTATTGAGAAATATATTTACTTAAGCAATGCAAATAGAATGTATTGCAAGGCTAATTCGATTCACCATTACAATGTTTTATCTTTAATATATACACATTGGATATGAGACACTTCACATTCACAAGAATTTTGACCTTTTTACTTTCAACAAACAATTCATCTCCTCAAACATTCGGGAGATATGACTCTTCATATTTTCATAAGAGAAATATATTTTATTGACTCCATATAATAACAAACCTCTAATGATTGCACACACTAAAAGACACATTTACAAGACTCTTTTCACACCACATATTTACAAACTAGTTACAAACTTTAGACACAAATATTTACATGACTCTAAACTAAAATATTTACATGGTACTTGCAATATTCTTGCAAGGTACCAAATAATATAATACTTCCAACACCCTCCTTGTATTACATTATTTGGTATAATCTCTTATTATGGTCTTGATCTTCTGGCTTTGATGTGACTTTGATTCTTGCATTGTTTTGGCTCTGATACTGATTATGATCATATTTGGAACTATTTTGAAAACTTCAAATCATAATTTTTTGGAATAATCTTTTTAGTGCTATCAATATTTCTTTCATCTTATCCCATTTATGCATGCTTATCCATCCACAATTCATATTCATATTATTATTTTCTTTGTACCAACAATATCTTTGAGAGTGATTGTTACCTCCACAAATTTTATAACAATGAGGTTCCAACATCTTTCTATTTTGTGTCCATGTCTACCATAATGTCTACATCTATATTTATTGTTACATGTCATAACTTGCTTTTATAAATACTAGTTCCATTTGTTCTTGTCACTCACTGTATCCTATCAAAAATCCTATACCAAGCTTCCTGCCACTATCATTGATATCATTACATTATCCTTTATCATATCTAGGACTATTATTATCTTTGTTACTTTCATCTACTTTGTCAATTTGACCTTTATCATGACCAACACATACATTTTTTGCACATTCTTTGTCTTCACGAACAATGCTCAAATTACTAGTGTCACATGCTATATTTGATTTATGTACAAGATCACTAGAATCACAACACGCATATGTCATCATGGGTCTTAAATCAATGGTATCACAACTTACATTTGTCTTTTGAAATAGGTCACTAGTATCACAACATATACTTGTTGTCATAGGCCTCAAATCATTTGTGTCACAACATATATCTTTCATTATGGACTTGTCATTCAACTTTTTAATTATTTCTTCTTGAAATTTGTGCTTCACCTTATACAGTTCCATGTGTATTAACTTTCCCATATCAATAGGTAATACAATAACATGTTTAGAGCAGTCTTCAACTTCATTGATAATATCATTTAAGTAGTCTTTAAGTGTTGAAAAATATTCATATTTAGCTTCTTCAAGAATAGTTTGTGAGTACCATATAAATTCTAGTGACACATACTTATAATCTTCAACTTGTTTTTCTTCTCCTTCACTTATTGTTAATGACTTACACTTATAAATTTTTGTTTGCTTTTCTCCTTTTGGTGAGACACACTTTTGAATTTTGGGTTGTTTCTTTGTTTGCTTTCTTTCTTTATTTGCCATGTAAAATTTCTTACTAGTAAGATCTATGATCAACCTTTCTAATTTTCCTTTGAGAAAGCTTGCTCAATTTTCCTTTTGGTTGTGTTCAATAACCTTCAAATATTTGACCAGTCTTTAATTCTTCACTTTAATTTTTGTTCTTGATAAATAATTTCAATAATTTTTTTGTGCCCTTAACTTGTCCTCAATATCCCTTCTTTTTCTTCAATATACTTCAACAATTTTCTTTCTCAAATTTTCCTTCAATTAATTTCAATTTGTGCTCACTTTAAGTATTCGACACTTTCATAAATTTTTCAATATAATTAATTTCCTTTGTAGTAGAAATCCTTATTTCTCCCAAATTCAATATTTAAAATTTCTTCTTCAATAATTCTTTTATTTTCTTCAAATAAAATTCCTTTTCTTCAATCTTCAATTTAATATTCTTCTTCTTAATTTTATATTCTTGTTCACTTTAGTTTTTTGTTTGACAAATTTGTTTTATTAATTTCCTTCTTTAAATAATTATCCTTTTAATAATTATTTTCTTTCTCCTTTTAATCAAATTCACATTTAATGAATAACTCCTTTTAATAACCTCCTCCTCAACATTAGATAAATAAAAAATAGACTTAGGGCAATAGCTTTGCCCTAAAATCTCTCAAATTACTCCAACGCCTATGTCTGTCGTTACTCCTTTCACTTGGAGCTAATGATTCAACATTGCTCCCAATGTCATGCCTGCTTTGTCAGGCTTCTCTTCTGCATCTGTGTTGCTAACATCTCTAGACATTTCACAATGCCTTACATAGTTTCTAACGCACACTACTGCACTTATCCTGCATGCTACTTGGCTTACGCTCCTGGACGCTTCCTTGGCTCCTGCTCTCAGATACTTCCTTGGCTTGCTCTTGGACGCTACCTTGGCCTACTCTCAAACACTTCCTTGGCTCTATTCAACATTGTTTTCTTGTTGTCTCTTAAGATGTTCCATCTTCTCCAACATTCAACAACTTTCACGACATCTCCTAAATGTCTTATCATCTCCTCTCTTTGCCTCTTTGCTTCAACGACCTTCTTCCTCCTTTATTATTCTCCTCTTGGCTACTTAGTCTTCCAACTTCCTCCTACCCTACTTAGACAATGCTTTTGCAAATACCAAATACTTTGCTCAAGAATGATCGCTTTGATACCACCATTAGCAAATCAACACTTTCATACCACAATATCTCACAATATATCAAAGACAAAATATTCACATACTTTCATATATTCAATCCATGATAATAAAAATGAACAATAACTCACTAAAACTATTATTGAGAAATATATCTACTTAAGCAGTGCAAATACAAAGTATTGCAAAGCTTATTTGATTCACCATTACAATGCTTTGTCTTTAATATATACATATTGGATATGAGACTCTTCACATTCACAAGACTCTTGACCTTTCTACTTTCAACAAACTATTCATCTCCTCAAACACCCGGGAGATATGACTCTTCATATTTCTCATAAGAGATATATTTTATTGACTCCACATAATAACAAACCTCCAATAATTGCACACAAAACATTTATAAGACTCTTTTCACACCACATTTTCAAATTAGTAAAAAACTTTAGACATAAATATTTACATGACTCTAAACTAAAATATATACATGGCACTTAAAATATTCTTGCAAGGTGCAAAATAATGCAATACTTTCTAATAGTAAGTGACAATGAAAAGGAGGAGACTAGTCACCTAGAAGCTTGAGATGAGGAGATGAGGAACAAGGAGAAGAACTGAAGCAATGGCTGATTTGGGTGATCACAAGCATAGGAAGTAAACCAAAGATGGATACTCCCAATTTTAATGGAAATTAGAATCTTGAAGAATTGATAGAGTAGATAACAGACATGAAGAGATTCTTTGATTATGAATCTATAGAGGATCCATAGCGAGTCAAATTTGCATGCACCCTGTTGAAGGGACATGCTTCCTTTTGGCGGGATCATGTTCAAACAAAAAGACAACAAAAAGGCAAGGATATAATCCAAACATGTGAAAAGTTTGTAGCCAAATTAAAATAAAAATTTCTACCTGTTGATTATCAAATTGGGTTGTTTAGAAAGCTCCAAAACCTCAAGCAAAAAGAGCTGGGAGTGAAAAAGTATATGGAAGAATTCTATAAATTAACCATAAGAGCATCTTATAGAGGTTGATGAGGAAAAAGTGGCACAAAATATAAATGGATTAAAGAAGTCTATCCAAGATAAGATTGGTATGATTTGAATTAGGACTATTGAAGAGGCATATCAGTATGCACTCAAGGCACAAGAAAAGTTGTAGCGAAGGCAACAAAATAATACTAGAGGAAAAGGATGGTCCTCTCAAGGAAGAGGACAAACCAATAGTAGAAGAGGATATCAAAGGTAGGAGGGGGAAGGTAGTACTTCTCAAAATAATAGAGAAAACAAAGATTTATCAAGAGGACAAGGTGGATTTGGTAGAGTTAGAGGACATGGTTTTACCAACAAGTGCTATAGATGCTTGGAAGAAGGACATAGAGCATATGAGTGCCCTCAAGCACAACAAACCAACAGACGTAGACAAGAAGCCGATAGTCATATTACACAAGTCGATAAAGAAAGCATAGCCTTACCAAAGCATATGGAGGAACCAGAACAAGGAGAATTCCTTATGAAACCAACAAAATAGGTGCATGAACCTGAGCAAAGAAGGAACCTGTTTAGGACAATTTGTAAATTAGGAGGCAAATGTTGCAAGGTGATTGTGGATAGCAAAAGCACAGACAATTTAGTGTCAAAAGAGATAGTAGAGAAATTGGGCTTAAAAAGAATTGAGCGTTTAAATCCGTACAAAGTGTTATGGTTACAAAATGGGCACCAAATTTTGGTAACTGAACAATGTATAGTGAATTTTTAGATTGGTTCTTATAAGGATCCAGTTTTTTGTGACATCATGCCAATGGATGCATGTCATATTTTGTTAGGGAGACCATGGCATTTTTTTGAGAAAGGTAGTACATGATTTTAGATTGAACACATTCAATTGTTAAGGATGGTAAAAGTTATGCATTGAGTCCATTAAAGGACAAAAGAGAAGAGGTGAATAGTAGTTCTAAAGTTTACCTGATCTCCGAAAAACAATTCTTGAAGGAGGTGAAGGAGAAAGCATGTTTTGCTTTTATTTCTAAACCCATGGAAGATGGGACTGCGAATAAGATGATCGACATTCCACATGAAGTAAAGGATTTGTTAGAAGAATATGTTGAGATTCTTTCAAAAGAATTACCTGATGGGTAGCCATGAGAAGCATTAGTCATCAAATAGACTTCATACATGTAGCAAGTTTGCCAAACAAGGTTGCTTATAGGATGACGCCTATAGAAAATGAAGAGATGAAGAGACAAGTCCAAGAGCTATTGGACAAGGGGCTGATCAGGGAGAGCTTGAGCCCATTTGTAGTACCAATTGTGCTAGCACCCAAGAAAGGCAAAGAATGACGTATGTGCACAAACTCTCGACCTATCAATAAGATCAAAATAAAGTATAGGTTTCCATTACCTCGTATGGATGACTTGATGGATTGTTTTAGTGGAGTAGAGTACTCCACAAAGATTAATTTGAAGAGTGCTTACCATCAAATTTGAAACAAAGGAGATGAGTGGAAGACTGCATTTAAGACCAAATAAGGCTTGTATGAATGGTTGGTCATGCTATTTGGGTTAACAAATCCACCCAACACTTTTATGTGATTGATGAATGAGGTCTTGAAGCCTTTTCTTGGTAAGTTTATAGTGGTTTCCTTGGATGATATTTTGGTGTTTAGCAAGATGAAGGAAGAACACCTAATGCATTTGAGGTTAGTTTTGCAAAGGTTAAAGGAGGAACACCCATTGCTGAAAGAATTTGTGCTATTTACGGATCACCATGCTTTGCAATTCATTAACAGCCAAGACAAATTGAACCAGAGACATATGAAATGGGTGGAGTATCTTCAAAGTTCTCATTTGTTTTGAAGCATAGAAGTGGAAATTCAAATATGGTAATCGATGCTTTGAGTCGAAGAAATTTGTTGATGAATGCAATGAAGATTGAAGTTGCAGGTTTTGATGCTATGAAAGAACTTTATGTTAATGATTTAGACTTCAAGGAAGCTTGGGCAGCATGTAAGAACCCTATTGTAGGAGATAGAACACCATTACATTTAGCCATGCATTTGTACTCCCTATACATAAATGGAAAAATCAATAAGTAATCCTTTAGGATTCACCAAGTTATCAATAGCGATGAGGTCCCATTGTAGGTGTTACATAACTCCTGTATTCTGGATACTCCTGGATTTTGCAACTTCTAAACATGAAAGAGGAGAATCGGCATTGCTTTCTGCAATGGCTGTTGCAGATAGCGCAAATCTCCACTTCTGTTAAAAATAACCTGTTGCTGAATTAGACAGTGAGACTGTTTCAATAAGAACTTAACTAGTTTCAATGATTTCAGATCTGCACACTGACATTGATCCCAAATCATAAAAATAAGGGATCAGGATTAAGATGGATTTTGAATGAAGATTAGAATTGATTTTACCAGACATATTTCTGTGGCTTAAGATACATGGTACAAGTAAGAATGAAAAAATGGCTATCTCAGCCATTCTCTGTTTGATCACAACCCAATAAACTGACATTTTAAAAACTAAGCGTTATTCTATGATTGCAGGTTCAACTACCCTATTCCCTTCCTCTTTTCTGAAGGATAACATTCCTAGAGGCTAACCATATGTAGACTGCCTTGCAAAATGCAACGACCCTTCTTCACAAGATGGAAAATGTGTAATGTGGCAGTTTACAAATTTAAGATTTTACAACATCTTGTGCACTATCTTTTAGAAACTCCATAGAACCATTCAAAAATTGTTTGTAATCTTTAGTTACAGCTGCTGCCAAATCAGGCTCTCTGAGTCTTTGAAGGCCTTTGATTAGAACTGCAAATGTGTATTCATCCAGCTTACTTCCTGTCTGCTTCATTAACTCATAGGCCTCTATTGCATGTTGAGGCAGGCCCACTCGTAAAAAGGTGGCTACAAGCCGGGTAAAAGCTTTTGTATCAGGTTGCAAGCATTCTTTTTTCAGTTCTGCAAAAAGGGGATCTACTTTTTGAATTAGGTCATTTCTTTTCAGTGCCATTATCATTGAGTCATACAGGGACAAATCTGGCTTGTACCAAATTTCTTTCCGGACAACATCAAATACCTGAAGAAGAGAGAAAAAAGTAAATCATTATCAGTTAGAAATTTCCCACGGTAATAGAAGTCTAGGTTCCACTTGAATATATCAGTGAGTAGCTATCTGTTTAAAATCAATTCACTGAAAACCAACCAGGATAAACTTGGTGATGTAATAGGAATTTATATTATCGAGAAGTATCTGATTCATTATAAATCTTGAATAAGAATTGCCAAATATCAAGTACAAGACCCAAACCAAATATCATCAGTTGCAACCACACCATAAAATTGCAGACTAAACTCTCTTAACACTACCAATGTATAGATATTTTATTCTACAGATATTATGTGTTTAAAAATTATTCATAATTTCAAAAGACCATTTTCATAAGCAGTTATTTTCTTCTTGACTTTTCAAACTCATGTAAATTAGTGATAATCAGAAGGCATGCAAACCTACAAAGTGTACAAGCAACTCTTAGAGATAATAGTACTTTCACCCAATGCCTGCTTTCAGATTGGCTAAGCTTTTGGAATGTGTAATGTCTTACAAACCCACCTTATCTCACACTTATCACCAATGTGGGACAACTCTCTCCGTATTTTAGTATTAGAAGGAGATTTTTCATGCAACAGAATAATTTGGATATTTCATATTATAGAATTTTACTTGAATTTAAAACTTAGTTATCACTAGAAATAACCATTTTCATGAGTGGTAGTCTTCCTCGATGACTTTCAAGAATAGTTAATACCATAACTATTCCTGCAAATTATTTACAGTATAAACAGTTTTCTCAGAACGCAGGCTACTTTGATCTAAGAAATAAATTCAAAGAATCTCATATGGTGGTCCACAGTTTGAGCAGAGGTTCACACTTTCCAAAAGAGTTCTGCTTCAGCTATTTGAATGAACAGGTTGAGGCCAGATGCAAGTTCTAAATGGCTTTAGTGGAACAGATAATGCCTTGACATCTGGCATCTAAACAAAAAGGAGGTCATGTGCCGCGCAGCCACTCAAAGGGTGTATGACAAGAAGCTTCCTACCGAAGAGAGAGGGGGGCAGGGGAAGCTTCAGCAGCTTCCAACGGAAGGAACAAGAAAAGATTACATTTAATATTATTTACTATTCTGCAAATACATTAGGGAAAGTTGACCCCATGTTAAATTGGAATACTTAAGGCACTACTATGTTTTACAGAGTCTAATTACGCTGAGGGTGATAAATATATACAAGTTTTCAAACCAGTTATTTTTATTTCAGAAATGAATCTGTCATGTTGCTTGTTAAGGATCCTGACCTATATTTGACCAGTTAATATAGATTTTGCAATCTGTTTAGAGTAACTCAAAACCTATTTCATAAACTTTTGCTTGTGTTAAGAGATTTGTCCTACAGCTTAGACTTCAAGGTTTGAGAATTAATTATTCTGCCAAAATCCAACTGTGAACTTGCACCCAGCTTCATTCCAATTTACTTTGTAGGGACATACATGTTTTTGCTCTTTTAGAATTCCACAAGAATGGAAGCCTGGGAAGATGTAGTTGTACAGAAGTGGAGCAACTTCACTGCTAGACCAGCTCAATTTACCTCTTTCCCAGAATTTAGCTACCTATACCTTAATTTGCTATATAAAAACTTGCACTAAGCTAACTTCTGCTGGGTTCTCCTGGTGAGTTAAAGTTGGGGTGCTTTCTATGGAAGACTCAGGTTCAACACCACACAGGAATGCCCCTCTGAAAGAGTGGTTTCAACAAGGCAATGGAGGTGAAGGTAGATTGCTCATCCACGACCAGCCCTTATTTTTAAAGCTAATATAAACTTTAGACAAGAAATATATTCTAGTTTAGACAAGATAAATTACTTTCAAGAAATATATTCTAGTTTAGACAAGATAAATTGCTTTGTACTGGATCCTTTTAAGATCAAAAAAACTTAAGAAAAGGATTAGGATTTTTTAAGGTCATATCCAAATCCTAAAGGGAAGGTTTTAGTTTACTTGATATGTGCTTTATGAGTTTGGACCATTTGATCAAACCCTGCTCTTGCTAACTTTACATGTAGAACATGTTATTTGATATTTTATTAGGTCACACTATAGTATTATCATCTAATCTGGGTTTCTTTATTGATAGTTCATGTTTTTAATCCAATATTATTAGATAAAAATTTAAAATTCACCGTAGAATTCAAACCTTGTAAAATTTTGTGCTTCAACCCCTTGGACGCTCTCTCAACATTATTTCAATGTCATTCAAACTGAATTTATGTGCATTGGAATATACAATTTCTTCTAAATCCTCCACATGTTACTATTTTTCAGTTTGCCAAGCATCGATGTCGGAATCCAAACTATCAGTCTTCCAAGTCCAACTACACACATTATCGTTAATTTCCACTAACTACAAAATTCAGAGCTTGATATCAAAACCCTTAAGTTTAAGTTACTCTGTTCTACCACTTGATAATATCCATAATAATCCCTCGTTTGGAAGAGGGAAAAAAAAACAAAGATACAGGGAAAATGGGAGGAAGCGTTCAATTAATTACCCTGAGAGCTAAATCGCACTCGTCCTGCCTCTTAAGCTCTTGAAGCACTGCCAGCAAATCAGCCTTCACTAAACGCGAAACCCTTGTTTCAAAAACACGTTCAATTTTCTGGTCGTCGCCCTTGGCCCTTTTCAGGGCCTGAACGGCTTGGATTGTGTCGTTGTTGAGAACCCTTCCTCTCCACAGAGGCCCGCGGCTTTGGCTTGCTCGCATACTGCAAACCTGCTGCGATTGCCTGCACCATCTCAAACTTCCACTGCCATTTCCAATCTTATTACGGAACTCCAGCAGTCTTTCCCCTGTGTAGAAATTTCTCTCTTTGCATTTACAGAACAGAGCTGAAGTTGCTGCCCCTCCATTGACTATGGCAAGTGAGGCCATCGTTGTAAATTCTGAACGCCTCCTTTTATAAAATTAGTAGTAAAGGATTGCCATGTAGTATTCTTATAAGGTGCTCATGGCTACTGCTACAATTTCTGAAATGTTCGCCAAAGGATTTGTAAAATCTTCGAATGATTGCTTCCGTGTGAAGGAGCATTCCGCAGACCAATTGAACCAGATATTTTAAAAATAAATACACTTAACAACGCCAATGAGCTGGGAGTGTGAGCAACAAGTCAGCCTTACCAGATGTTCAAATTGAGAATCAGAAGAGCAACAAATAAGACTATGGAGTGAAAAGCTTTCAATGTAGATTAGATTTATATTACTTTTATACCAACCTATCAATAAGATAAGAATGCTTTTTAAAAGTATTTTAAAAAATATTAGAAAAGTTCATTGAAGAGTTCAACTATTTTTTTTTCAGAGAACTTTTACAAATTACATCAACAACCATCTTCAAGAGGTTTGAACACAAGACCACTTAAGAAACAACCACCATCTTCTACTAGGGCAACTGCCTGTCGGCTAAATCAACTATTAAAATGTGAAAGTATGATATATATATAAATATAGATGGAGTAATGTATTGATAGGGATATTTTAAAATTTTTGTCAAATCTAAATCAAGAGAATGAGATTATGAAAACATTGCATTTTGATGTTACAAGATTGAATATTTAGTAAGAGATTACAAAATGAAAATGACAAAGAAAGAGAGAAATGTTTTTTTTATCGTGAAACAAACTTCAAAATGAAGTAAGCAAACCATACTTTAGTAGAAGTTGGATTAAAATTCCCCTCCAAAAGAAGAGAAGAAACTCAATCTACAACATTCTATTATGGCAAAGGTTCACTTGAATCAATCGTTAGAAGAAACAAAGAAGGATACAAGGGATGAGAAAGTACAATGTGTAAGTTCAAATTTAGAAAGAATTAAAGATGTTTAAGAAAAAAAAATTAAAACAAAAAAAGGTGAAAGAACTCAAGTTTATTCCAGGTAAATCATCTTCATTTTTCAGTAGTATAGAATCCTTTTTGTTTGTAGAAATTGAAGTAATGTAAAGGTTATCTCTTATACTTTATTATTTTTAAGAATAACATAATAAAGAAACAAGGATGGAAGAAATTCATAGTAATTTAAGGTTTTTAGGACAGTAAAAGAAGACATTTGTTATAGAGAAACATCCTTGCACATAGGCAACATAAAGAAGAAAGTGCTTTTGAGATTGATAATAAATCTTATTACAAAAAGTGTGAAATTTTTTAAGAAGAAAAAATATATATATATTGATATAAGAAAACAAAAACAATTATGGGAAGTGTTAACAAGAAATGGGCTAAACGCATAAATAAAAACAAAAAATGACGATGAAAATGATAACCTAGAATATTAGGAGCATGAATAAGACCTTAAAAAAATATAAGGAAATTGATAGGTGAACAACATATTTATAGATATAGAAGTTGGGTAGCAAATATTTTAACCATTCAATGTTGTTTTTCATCCTAATAAAATTCAAATCTTATAAAGTCCCAAGGGTTGGGTGGATTTGTAAGTTATGGCTCTTTCTAAGAGGATACCTAGGTTCAAACCTTGGAGGCAAGCATATTTGGGACAAAGGTAGTAGATTGTCCTGACTCTGTTGAGTGCATGTCAACTCGACGATGACGGTTCTAATCTCGAGCCGCTAGTGGTCTTTCTTACGTCAGGTCACTAATAACAAGGTGAGGTAAGGGTTATAATGGCAGCTCCAGGATTTGAACCCTATAATGGCAACTCCAGGATTTGAACCCAGGTCTGATAGTAGAAAATGATGGAAAGTTATTGATTTCCCTATGTAACCAAAAAAAGAAAAATCAAATCTTATAAGATAATTAAACAAGTAAGATTATATCTTATAATAAATATGACATCAAGGAATTGGTTGTGAAAACTTAGCAGAAAATAATGGAAAGTTATTGATTTTCCTATGCAACCAAAAAAAGAAAAATCAAATCTTATAAGATAATTAAACAAGTAAAATTATATCTTATAATAAAAATGACATCAAGGAATTGGTTGTAAAAACTTAACTATTTAAGATTATATATATATATATATATATATATATATATATATATATATATATATATATATATGAACACACACCCACCCCCTCACGGTTTGAATCTTGGACCTCCTAGGGAAGACCCCAAGCCCAAACGGTTGCGATGCTCCCCTTGGGATAAGATGATATATATTTTTAATAAAAAAACAAATAAAAAATATCTTTCATAAAAACAAAAGTTGCTATTCCAAATATTAAATTTCCAAATATGAAATTTCGTTTAAAGAAAGTGGTAGTCAACTGTTACCCTAAAGGATCTCAGAGGTCCCATTAACTTCATCTAACCTAATAAGTTAAGGTTTATAGTGGAAGCACCTAATGGTGTTACGTATTAAAAAAAAAAAATTAAAGATTATGAATACAAGCCACACAACTTATTTTAAAATAATCAAAGCACCCTTGACTTTGTCTTTGCCTAATGGGCTAGGGAATATCTAGGGAATATAAAGTTTTCCTATGAAACGAAAAAAAAAACAAAACAAAATAAATAAATTCAATAAAATGAATTTAAAAATAAAATTACTATTACAACCTTAATGGGTCTAATTGCAAAGACTTTAGAACTTTGAAAAGAGGGTTTAAATGTGAAGACTTTAGAACTTTGAATAGAGGTCCAAGATTTGAATAGTGGGCGTGATAGGGCTGTACACCATGTTTATATAATTAATTTATAATTAAATAATAATATATTAAATAAACATATAATTAACTTATAATTAATTAATTATATATTGAACAACATCTTCCATGAAATAGCACCATACAACATATGGAGTAGGTTAAAAACTATTTATCTTTTACCTTTAAGTATCATTCAATTTCTTATAATTAGATAAAGGAAAATTTTTATATTATTATCAAATACCATATTGAATTAAGTGTTGTTGTCATAACCAACATGAGACCTAGATTCAAAACTATTTGATGAAGAATTTAACCAATTAAACTAGTATTATTTAATATGTTTGAGGTTTTTTAAATCTCTTAAAAGTTGAGGACTTTATTTATTTATTTATTGAAGTAACACAAAATACAATGATGGGCCACACTCTCCAAGGACATAGGAACAAGGGGCCTCCTTCATGGTGATTTGAACTCAAGTCACCAAGATGAAATGGCATTGATATATTAGGTGCCTCTCTCCCCATGATTTGAACTCACATTGAGATGAAACACCAACAACATACTGGGATTTCCTCGTAGAAACAAAAGTTAAGAAATTTAACTATTTGAACTAATGTCATTTAATTAAAATATTAATATTTGTTTACGAGATTTAAACTTTGGTTTAATATATAAAACTCTTCACTTCACCCAATTGCTCTAAACTTTACTAGCATATGTTTGATACCATATGAAATATTTTTTCTTTCTTTTTGGATGAGTAAACTTTTGGCACTATGATACTATCAGTTTTCTTTTAAATTTAATATGAAACTTTGAAAAATATTAATTTAAGAAAATATAATTGGTTAAAGTGAATTTAATAGTTATCAAATAATATTAATTTAATAATATTATTTCTTAATTAATTATATTTAGTTGGATTGGTGGCAAGTGATATATATAATTGTTTTTTTATATTTTTATGATCATTGGACCTATTTCAATTCAATATAACTAATTAAAAATAAAATAAATGTAATAATCAATATTATATATAATTATATTTGAAATGGTAAAAATAATATACTAAATTAAATTATAAAAAATTTCATCAATTTTAAGTATCTTAAATATAAAAAGGAAAAAAAAAAACTTAAGGTTGGTATGCCAAAATAAAAATGTCTAGAATGAAAAAATCCTTCTAAAATTAACTTTAGAGTTTCGCAATATGCTATGCAGATGTTTTCATTCCATGTTTAAGAAAGTGAAGAGTGGGAGGTTTATCTTAGAAAAATTGATAAGTGAAGAGTGGAGGTTTATATTAGAACCATTGATATCTAAGGGGTATGTAAGAAAATTTTGCTTTTAAGAATTTTTTTTTTAATAGTATGGTATACACGTATTGTATTATTAAATAGTATTAGATTAAATTAATAAAATTTTCAATTGTGAAGGAAGAGATTAAGGTTTAAACTTTATTAAATGATTTATGTATAAATTTTTTTAATTGAGGTTAGTGTGAGAAACGCTTGCGATCAAGGCTCAGGACTACGCATTCTCATCTCAACCATGACCTCTGATAAGGGTGAAAGTTGAACTTATCAATAGGGACCAAACACACAACCATACACACTCACCTCCTCACACAATCGCCCATGCCACGATTTGAACCTTGAACCTTCCAAAGAAGAGCCAAAGCTCGAACCCTTGCACTATCCTCGGAACGTGATTTATGTATAATTATCAAGTTATTGTAATACTATTATATGATCATAGTGTAATAATACTTTTAATTTATTGACAAAAAAATATATATAAATATTGAATTTGATATTAATTTTTAATGTTTTTTTAATTTATTGTAAGAAATTGAATTAGGTTCGACTGCATTACATATTGATCACATAATGGCATTTTAACAACTTGACTATTATGGATGTATCGCTCGATAAGATTTCAAATAAGTCTTTTTTAAAGTCGAGAAATTTAACTAGTTGTGCTAATACTATTTTAAAATGTTAAAACTTTTTTTTTAATAAGTTGTGTGGCTTCTATTGTGGCCACTTCCATTAAAATAAAAAAACATTACATTATTATCAAGTTAATTAAACCATGCTCAACTTGCCTTTGATATTTGTCATCTTCTTTGTCAAATTGTCATGTTTCTTCAATCAACTTTTTCATATCATTTTTATTAAGAAATAAAATCTAACTTATTCAATTGCCTTCTAAAGTTTGAATTTTACCAAGATGAAAATCAACACCACCAATGGTTAAAATATTTGTTACCTGGTTTTGATGTTTATAAGTATGTTGTCTGTAACAACTTTTCAATTCCATCAAATGGTGATAGCTCAACCGGTTAGATTCCTTAACATTTGGGGAGGAGAATGAGGTTCAAGTCTTGCCAAACTATACGTGGATAATATCTAAGTTGTTGTAATGCCACCATATGGTGATTATGTAATACAAGTAAATCTGGTTCAATCCCATGTAATCAATTACAAAAAAATAACTTGTCAATTCCCTAAACCTCTTCTTTTAGGGGTCTTGCACATGCCCTAATATTCGAAGATATCATTTTCATCATAAAATTTTATTTTTATTTGTGGGTTTTCACTTACGATATTTGCTATTGTTTTGTTATATTAATATCCCTTTAAGTTTCATTTTCTCTTTACATTTGTTTCTTAGATATTTCTCTTTTTCTCATTTTTTTTTTTGGTTATATAGAAGCAATGGTTACAATCACGATTTTTAGTAACTACCAGCACAACTGGTAGGGTTCAAACTATCTACGAAGGCTCCCAAGACTTCCACCGTCTCGATACATGGTAACCCGACGTGAGATGGGGACCGCCGGACGCACAGGGGTTGCACCATCGTCATCAATCTGGCGCACCACTCAGAGGAATCGGATCTGGGCTACTGTCTGTGCATGGGCAAGCCCGTGGGATTGGAACCTAGGTCTCCTCTCGATAAGCGTCCCAACTTACCAATCCACCTAGACCCACGGACTTCTTTTTCTCATTTTCACCAACACTTTCATTTTCATCAATCTCTTTGATTTTTTCACATTGTTCATAGTGAGACTTATGATCTGTATGTTTTTCTTGCTCTATAAGATCCAAAGTGCAAAGAAACTTAAAGTGCAAGGATGGTCCTCCATAGATATTACCTTCTTATGATGCCCTAAAAATCCTAAATTGCTATGGTTTTTCTCCATACTCATTTCTTTATTATGATGCTCTTGAAACCCTAAAGTGCAAGGGAGAACCTCTATATTAATTTCATTTCTATTGTTAGGGGAGGATTTAATCCTACTTGATGAAAATAAAGATGATTTACCTAGAACTAACTTGACCTCTTTTGCATTCTTTGATTTAAAATTTTCCTCCACAACTTTCTTTGTCCCTTTAAATCCCTTTTAATTTGATCTTGCATATTGTGCTTTCTTATGCCTTGTATCCTTCTTTATTTATTCTAATGGTTGACATGAATGAAGTATGGTGGCCTTTGTCATATGATGTCACAAATATGCTTTCTTTGCCTCTTCTTTTAGAGTGGAATATATTTGATTTAATCCAACTTCTATTATAGTATGATTTCCTGATTTCCTTGCTTTATCTTGAAGTTTGTCTTATGACCAAAATTTAATATTTTTCCTCATCATTTTCACTTTCCAATCTCTTTTCATGTATCTAGTCTTATAACAATTGCGAGATTGGAATGCAATGTTTTCATAATCCACTTGTTGATCTAATTCTCTTGATTCAGATTAATCTTAACATATTATGGGAAAGGTTTTGGAATATCTATAACAACACATATCCAAGTATATGGAGCATTCTTTCCCTCCTTAGTAGTGGGTCCTTCCTTGATGAACTCCCCTAGGGCATTTTCAATATTCTTCAAAACATTCTTATTGATAAGCTGATATGGAAGTCCAAAAAGCCTAACCCATACTAGAAGCTTTTTAATAGTTTTTGTCTTGATAGAAAAATTCTCACTCCATGGTCTTAAATAAAGGATCTCTCTCCCCCTAAACCATGGGCCACCCATTATTTTATCCCTAATTTTTTAACTAGAAAACATGAAGAGAAAAAATCCTTTATAAAGAAAAGTCAAAGTAATTTGAATTCAATTTGCACTTCCACTTATCCAATTTTGAATAAATTAACTTTCTACCTTTAAGAAACATTATGCCATGCTCGATCATCTCATCCTTAATAATCACTTTTGGTGTAACATTTACTTCTTGGATTGGACTTATAATATATCTACTCTTCCTCTTATCTGCAACTTGGGAGTCTATACTTCTAACTATGGCATTCTAACTTCTAATCAAGGATTTCAAATATGGCTTTCATTCCATGTTGTAGCAACGGAAAAATGGTGCACCTTAACCGAAGCAACATAATTTATGTGCTTTATAAGTCCTACGAAAGCATAAATCAAAGCATGCAAGCAAGAGGCAATGTATAACAAGTAATAAAGTAAATGGGGCATTATACTTATTAGATAACTTCAAATCAAATTACAATACCTACTTTTGAATACTTGAATCATATTGATATAATATATTACAATAAAGGGGTTCCAAGAGATATCAATCTCTCAAAGAACGTGGTGCACATCCACTGTTCTTCCGCATGCCCACACTCGAAGTGGGCGGGCCAAATGTTACCACCACTTATGTCAATGTGATACTCATCCTCTGATGTTCCCTGTGGCATTTTGGCACCTGAATTTGCATACAAGAAAGCAAAATAGAGTCAAAAGCATATGCATGTGATATTAAAACATGCAATCCCCACAGCCTAAAAAGGCGCATGTGAGGTATAGTCTTATAGATAGCAAGTGGATTCCAAATGAGAAAAAACTCAAGAGTGATGTAAAGGATATGGTTTTGGGATGATATAACCTATTTTTTGTAAAATAATTGAGCCCGATCACTGTGTTAGGTCCCGCCGCACGTAGTGAACCTGTAAAAGGTAAACAAGTGATTATCCTACCTAAACATGTCAAAAACCTGCAAAATTTGGTGAGTAAGCATAAAATGATGTTTGGGGAGAACCCATGTGATCATATTCCAGATATTCTACCCAGGTCCTCATGCATGCAAAAGTGGGACCCACATGCATACAAAATCATAAAATAGCTATATCTCAGTCAATACATGTTAAAAAGCAATGAAATTTGAACTGAAGAATCTCATAGATATGTATAAAATAATAAATTAAAAACAATCATAAAATCATGCATGAAATTATATTCGTCCAGGGGTGGGACGAATTCGACTGTCACAGATTGGGGGGCGCCCGGGGGTGGGATGCCCGCCAATATCTCCTAAATTTTGACACCAATCCTATGAAGATCGATGCAAAACCATAGGGGAAGTATTTTAGGTAAATTTGGTGTGGATATTTGAACTATGGACTCAATTTTGGGGTCAAATTGTGCCTTCTTGTACCACCCGATAACCTCTCTCGCTAAGGAGAAATTATGGATGAAAAAGGAGCAATAAAGGTGAGGTAATAACTCGGTAGCACTTCGTCACAAATCCTAGCAAAAACTTGTCCCTCTTGAATGAGAATGTCATCCATTTTATAGACCTAGGAGGTCAAATGTGCAAAGGGCATGCAAGGGCATGCAAGGCCCAAGGGGCCACTTGTACACCAAGGCGGCATGCACGGGAGGGAGAAGAGAATCTCCCATAAATGGCCTCATTGATGAGGAATGTCATAGGTATACCTTGGGTTATGACATGCATGCTTCGAAGAGTAGGGAAAGTGGTATTTTTTGGCGGCCACTTGTCCAGATTTGACTTTTTGCTAGTCAAACCTACTATTCGCTCCACCCTCAGATGAATGCTGCTATTCGCTCTAGGGTGGGACGAATAGAACTACTATTCGTCCCAAGGTGGAATGAGTAGGAACTAGACCTCAAAAATTCCCCAATTGACCTAGGAATATTCCAAAACTACTTTGGGAGTGGTTAGAACCACTGCTTGACCTTTGAGGGCTGCCCTAAGGGCTTTGTGCATCAATTTTATCAATGCCTTGGTAGCATAATCGGATTGGCACTATTTTGGTGTCTATAAATACCCCTTTTTGAGAAGCATTTTCTACAACACAACGCTAAGCAAAAATAGATTACCAAAGCGCTCAATGATTAAGGTTATTCAGTAACCTAACCAACTTTAGATGCCCTAATAATGGAAAGAGCACGCGTTATTGAATCCTCACTTTTTTGATGGGCTAAGGGATTTGCTTTATCTTGGATGTCATTCAATCATGAAGCGGGTGCTCCCCAACATTACACATGCTTACTAGATGCCAAGCATTTTAATTTGATACTTTGTGCTTTTGTGCTTGTTTTTTGCCCCAAGCAGGAGTGTGATTGTCTTTGTCAAAGATTCGTTGGACGAATGCAATTTGCATGATTGAGTGTTTAATTGTTGATTATGATTATGAGTATGACTACCCCCTCAAGTGATGAGTCGATGAGAGAATGACCTAGAAAGAAAAGCTATAATTCGCTTGACCTAGATGAATTTTGTTGGGTTGCCTTGAGGTGTACTCATGAAGATTATGGCAATTTTGGAAGGATATTGTCGATCCAATAGATGTCGCATGGAGGAGAGAGTCAAAAACTTTGGTCCCGTGGAGCGGTCCAACCATTTAAGGCTTTCTTAGGGACTAAAGGAGTAACTATCGGTACCTCTATGGAACTTTTGAATTCTATCTTGAGCTCGAATGAATTCCATCAAATTTGACTTGTTTTTGGTGGGTTTTAAACCTTTTTTTGGTGCCTTTTGGAGTGAGAGAGATAGAAAAACCTCATTCCCGTGGAGTGGTTCGGCTATGCTAGCCTTCTTAGGGAGTGAAGCAGAGTCTCTCAATGCCCTTGGAGGTGGTTTATTATGTCATTCTTCTTGGGTGTAAACTCGATCAAGTTTAGGTAGTTTTATGTTATTTTTATAGCATGTTTGGAGTTGTCTTGGTTGTTTTGTAAATTCTGAGCAATATTCTTCCCAGGGTGGGGCGAATGCAAATTATGTATTCGTCTTAGGGTGGGAGGATCACAAAATAATGCGCTCGTCCCACCTTGGGATGAGTACAAACCACAATAGCCTATAAAGCCCCTAAAATCACGGTGTGGGGCCATTATTGCAAGTTTTCTTTGGCGATTCGAGTGGTGAGGAGGAGGAAAGTGATTGTGTGCAGTGAAGCACTATCGAAATTGATCCAAGAAACCATGAGCTAGCAAACCAAAGCATCGAGCAGATGAGCTGGTTCCATGTGGGTATGTAGTGACTCCTCGATCGTACTTAGTGTTATTTTTGTATTTTGCTTTATTGGTTTTTGTTTTATTTGGTATATCTCATTTAGTAAACGGGTAATTTAAACCCATTAAAATGATCTAGACCAGTTAAGATGTTTATTTTGCATTTTTGTGTGCAATTGTGAGTTGCTTTTTGTTGTTTTAATGTTTTTGAGGCCTTTGAAAGGTCATTTGCGAAGCATGAGAGTGCTTACTTATCCTTGTTTTTGTTTTTTGTTTTTAGGTGGTGAGAGGTCGGTATCGTAAACCAAATATTTTTGAGACCACCAAGGATGCCTTGAGCAAGGCGGATTGGGAGTGGTTGGAGGCCTTGGGCCTTAAGCAAGTGACACGGTTGGATCTTGTGATAGGTGACCGTGCCTACCTGATGGCCCTAATTAATATGTGGGATCTCCGTACCAATACCTTTCACCTCTCGATAGGGGAGATGTCGGTGACATTAGAATATGTCTATCAGATTTTGAGGATTATGATAGAGGGGTAGCCCATCAAGACTATGCATCGTGACCTGAGAGGTGCAGTGTTGGCTCGATATTTTGGTGGTCGAGTGAGGGAGGCGGAGGATGACTGTATGAAGGGAGGGATACTAGTTGGGTATTGGTATGGGGAGGAGGTATTGGAGGTGAGGCATGCATTACTCATGAGCCTCATCTCGAATATGCTTCTGCCTGACTCCTCAAGAGTGAGGTTCCCATGGAACCTTCTTGAGCTAGTGTTTGCCTTGGTGGCAAGAACTAAGGAGGACCCATTGGTGATGGCATGGGGGACGACACTGTTAGCATAGATCTACGACAAGTTGTACAAGATTTACTGCCATTGGCAAAAGGAGATAGGGTGCAACTATATATTACAATGTTGGACATGGGAGCACATAGTTGTGGAGTGGCCATAGGGACTACCATGGATGACTTGGGGTCAGTTGGCAGATTGAGATATAGGGCATGCTATCCTTTGGTAGAGGACATAGGAGGTTATGCAGAATAGGCGTTGGGCAGGTGACATAGGTAACTAAGCCAAGGCTTTTACAGGGCTCACATCCGAGGATGTGAGGTGGTAGCCTAGCTGTGGTGATCCCCGACATGGATGATGTCGAAACAACATTCAAGTATGATACATGGTGGGTGATGCAATGATGGTAAGGTGAGGAGGCCCTGGGGGTGATGCAGCGGCAGTAGCTGAGGACATGCCTTAGGAGGCACTTGGGGAGGGTCAGGCGGAGGCTCCCTACTAGATGGATGAGTAGGTGGACCTCCTGATCGTGTATGATCAGGGTGATTATGGAGATGATGATGTAGAGGATCAGGGGTTGCCTGAGCAGTAAGATGCGACAGTGGATTGGTATGCCAGGCTGCAAACAGAGCTAGTCATGGTCAGGCAAGAGAGGGATCTTCTATGGGCACATACATAGGAACAGGGTGACCTAATAGAGGTTATGACTTTATGGGAACAAGTTGAGGAGTTGGAGGCTAAGGTGAGGTTACTACGGGCTCAAGTGTTGTGGGTGATGGATACGTACCATGCACGGGAGGCTCGGGCTTAGCTCTACAAGAGTGAGCTATAGAGGGAGGTGATCTGGATTGGAGGGCAGCTGCTAGAGTTTTTTGAGGGCAATACCTCACATCGGACATGATGGTACGAGATGGAGCAGTTTGCTTTGTCTAGGTAGAGGATTGAGGTGGCTAGGGGGAGCTGACAGGAGGCTAGGGTGGGCAGTAGTTGACCGAAGAGGTCTCAGCGGATGTGCACTGTAGAGGGTAGTACTAGTCATAGCATCGATCCCGCATGATCATGGTTGTCGACATGGGTAGGGATTTTTGGTATTGGTGAGGTCGGAGGACCCACCTTATTATAGCCTGCAAGTATTTTGAAAACTATGATGTACATATTTTTGCCCCATATATATATGAGATTTTATTTTATTGCCATCATGTGTTTCGCTTATGACTTTATGATATGAATGCAATGTGTGTGTTGATTTATGCTTATATGCTAGATGCTTTAGGATGTATGCAATGAAATGTTGATAGATAGATATCATGTTGTAGACACCTAAAACGTGTCATGTCGAGGATGACTACTCATATGGACATGCTACAAGACCATATGGAGGATCTTGGACAAACTCCAAGATAGAGCAGTGGTTCTAACCACTCAATCTAGGCATTTTGGCCTAATCAGTTTAAACCGCAGCCCAGACCTGTGATCTCTAATCTAAACCACGGTTGACACATGCGGTCTGTAGTCTGGACCACAATTGTGACCTACGGTCTTAACTGAAGTTCAGTTAGGCCTTCCATCCAAGCCAAATTGGTTGGAATGGCCAAAATATCTAGAAGAAGGCAATTAAAATATGGAAGATTCTAGAGGCTTCCATCCCAACTGTACTAACCACCCTTCTTGGTCTTGGCTTCTCCATGAAGCCATCCCTAGTCCTAGGGGCATACTATAAATACCCCCTCCAAATGGGGAGGATAAGAGAAGTAAGCATTGGAGATTTGAGTAGCGAAGCCTTGGCAAATTGTACACTCAAACTGAGTATACTAAGAGATAGAGCTATTGCACTAAATCCCTGACCCTTTTGCCAACATTCATGATGAATTGCATTATGGATGCCCTAGGTGCTTAAGAGAGTCAAGAAATGCAAATTCGAGAAAATGAAGGCCCTTCATATTGAATTGACTACCAAACCAGTCTGAGGACAATGAAGGTGATCCTTGAACATCAATTTGGACATGGAGATCAAGCACACTACCCCTGATTTTGAGAGTAAACCTATCAGAGGTCAAATAGCAGCTGTCAATCGTGGTTCATAGTGTAGACCGCTCACCAGAGTTGCGGTTTGCAACAGGTGACAGATCACCTTACTCTTTTTATTTTTGTCCGGTTAAATAGGGTAGATTAATCATTTCTTAGGTTTAGTTGTAGTTCAAAATAATTATGACCGTAGGAATTAGCTTAGATTAGATAGTTTATGCTTTGCATTAATTAAGAAATTTGTGGATATTTTATGCACCTCTATGCTTCTATTTTATTATCTGATCCATGCATTATTTTTCTAACGATCTCCTTTATGCTATGTTAAAAATCTTGATTCAATTAGCATAGTTTAAAGGTTTTCTTTATGTTTTCTTGATTATTAGTTTAAATGGCATTATCATGTATGTTTCCTAAAAGGGCCTCATTATGAGAGGTTATCTATCTTTTTAATCGTATGCTGTTGTTTCTTGATCGTAGGAAGATAGGTACAAGAGGAGTCTATATCATAATCCTTCCACATGCGAAGAAGGGGGTCAACTCCACCCCAAGGCAGTTTGCAACTAGTTAAAGGGTAATATTAATGCGCCTACCCTATTGAGGGCATTGGCAATTGTATAAATTGTATCATCATTCAAGTGACCCTAAGAGGGGCATATTTGTAATAGAGATTCATTCATAATCAATATAAGAAATATAATTTTATTGAATTTGTGCAATGTGTCAAGCTTTTTATGCTTTTATGATGACTATAGATTAATATAGTAGATAGGTGCATGCTTTTTGGTTATGTCAAAATGCGATCACGGTGGAACTCCACATTTGTAACCCTTGAGTGCTGACATTATTGAATTTTCTTATCTCAGGTACTAACTGTAGCTAACATCTATGGTTATTTGTTGGCCCACAGCTTTCACCCGTGGTTCACACTGCAGCCTGCAAACCAGAGCTACGATTTACAACAGAAGTAGCAGACAACAAGGAAACCACTTGGCATCAGATCAGGATTTGAGATAGGCTCTATTTTTATTCTTTGTTTTGTATTTTCTTCTTTGTGTTTTTACAGTAAGCTTTAAATCGATTGCAAATTAGGTACACTAAAGAAAAAGGGTGAACGAATAGTCCTAGTTTTCTCTTGCATTCCTTCCATTAGAAAGGCGCTGCTAGGAACAGCGGACCTCTAGTTGTAGTCCGCCCTAGAATACAGTGACCTTAATAAAAATTGAGTGGTCGTTTGCATGTCATCATAATCGCATTGTCATAACATCATGTAGGACATAGCATGCATACCTTTCTGAATTTGAAATGTTCCTTTTCTGTTTATGCATATCATGTAGAAATGATCATATGAATGCTCTTTTATGCATTTATATTTATGCAAAGTAAAACGAACCACACACACCATGTTTCATTTAAACATCAGTGGCGTTGGGCTCTCACATCCAACCCATTTAATTGAGACCAACAATGGACATCATTACAACTTGGTTGACTCATTTGAAATTGTATTATCGAGACCCGCTCATTGCCAAGGCCGACCTAAGAACTATCCTATCCGTGCAAAATAGCATGCACTCATCTTCGAAAGAGTGTATCGTTACACATAGTGTGCTGGGTGAGGGTTGGTAGTACTTATGCTACCTCGTTGAGTATGGACTTCATTCCCATATTCAGCTTGTGCAAGTATATAGGTGAAAGCCAATTAAACTGAGAATAAAATCCAATGATTTTGCAAAACATGCGAGAGTTTCTCATACTGATACAACACATTTTGAAACAACATCAAACAGTTTAGGGCTCACTTTAAAATTTAAAAATAAGATAAGCATCATTGTATACCTTGTTTGATAATAAAAGATACATCTAGACGTTAGGTACACTATGGTGGATACACGAGGTGGTTGATAAAGGCGCAAGCTTGAAGCCAATGACCAAGCCCCAACCGATTCAAAAATACACGTGTTTAGTCCTTAACCACATGAGCACACCAAACGTCGTCCGATGAGCATTATAGGAGACAACTCGACATGAGGGGATCCCATTGAGCCTACCCCTGATAGACTAGCATCAGTGCATTCTGTTAGATGTAGATTAGAGCATGGAGCTCCTCAACTTGAGGGTGCTCCACTCAAAATCCATTACCAAGACCGTAGTGCACGTGCATCCACAGGATCAGTCAAAGAGTATGTTGTGCAATGGACCAAATTAGTACCCATTCGCACTAAGTCTACAGGGTGTACTATACCACACCTTTTGAGTGTAGAAGGAATAGAGATCCACCCATTCAGGGGCAAGTAGATGGGCTCCTTGATGAGCGCAAGTCTACCCATACTCCCACACATACTATAGCATGCAAGATCACCATCGATATATTGAATTTGGGAGCTAATGGAACACCACCCCATGAGATATGGAGGTCTAGACATCTAGACGGCCTAGGTAGTGTGTTAGAGCAGCTAGGCTGCAAGCCTTCGACTCCACCCACTCGTGCTCCGAGTGAGCATAGCAGGAGCACCATTAGAAATAATAGAGAGCATGGAGAGGCTTCTAAGTGATTGCATGTCTCACGTCCACCATCCACGCATGGTGGCATGCAGCATAGGACATAATATGATGTTGATGTTGTCTTCACAGATAGAGGCAAAGTCATAGCACATCAGTTCGATGGGTACAAAACCCATAAGGTCACTTGTACAAAGCAAGCGTACCAAAGGCCTCCTACGACTGACCAGGTCAAAAGATCATATCGATTGGCCTCTGAACAAAAATGCCAACTCCTCCAAGATAAGTTAGAGGATGCTCACCTAGAGAGGCAGCGCATTGAAGATGAAGATCTTCATGCGCATAGGCTTACTAGAAAGAGGTTGTATGAGTAGCACTTGCACGAGGAGCGCATCCTCGTCTAGAAGGAGTGTGTAGAGTAGGAAGATAGGTTGGCTAGGGATGACCTATATTCTCAGCACAAGCATAGAAAGTAGGTATACAAGAAGGCTCTTTTGCAAGCTGACATGCACCATGAGTGCGTAACCGTTCACACTCATATCACTGCCCATCAGAGAGAGCGACTGCCCTCAATCGACAATTAGAGGTAGCAACATTATGAGGAACAAGAAGGGAACACATGAAACCAAGAATATCTTAAGAGTTCTCGAGCTGAGGAGGAGGAAGAGCAACGCCCTCCACCTCGATAGAAGAGGAGTGTACCTCCTAGACCGCCTCCACACCGACTTAGGGAGGAGGACTTTCTATATTCTAAGGCTTACAAAGCTGTGGTCGAGAAGGTCAAAGTAATCGAGAAACAAGGTGCGGATGTCCAAAAGCCGACACTGAGGAAAATTCACAATGAACCTTTAGATCCCTCGATGCCTACACCCCCATACCCTGAGCATTTTGAGATGCCCAAGTTAGATAAATTCAAGGGTGATGAAGAGGCGCAAGAACATGTCATGAGCTTTTTGGATGCTTGCTTCCAGATATAGAACAATGATGCACTGTTATTGCGTACATTTGTCATGACCCTCTTTGGGCTAGCCCGAGAGTGGTTCAATCAGCTAAAGAAACACAACATAACAAATTTTGAACAATTAGTTGATGCCTTTCTCAAATTCTATTCCTTTGATGTCAAGAAACAAGCCAACCTTTTTTATTTGGCTATGCTAGCTCAACACGACGACGAGCCAATAGAACAGTACGAGAAGAGGTGGAGGAGATTAATGGTAAAGTTGTCGTTCTTGATTCCTGCCACAGAATTAACCCAAATATTTACAAAGAGTTGTGCCAAGCACATCTCACTATTGTTGTAGCTGTAGCAGTATGCTACATTCAAAGAAGCTTTGGCACAAGCCAAGGTAATTAAGGACATCAAGTTGCAAAAGGGCAACTTGAAGCTCAAAACTAGGAAAGAGGGATATAGGAAGAGTACCTCAAAGAAACAGGGCAAGTAGGCCCATGCGAATCAGGAGGTACTAAATCTCCAAAATGAGGATAAGGGGCAAAAGAAACAGAATTATCAAGCCCATCTTCCTCCTGTGCAATATGACCAGTGCAAGAATAACTACAAGGGCAAGAACAAAGATCAATGCCCACCTCGCATATTTATGCCATTGATGAAATCTTTGACATCAATTTTTTGTCAGCTCTGCGAGGCCAAGGCAATAATATTTCCTGAAGTCAAGATGGTTGATCCTAATAAACCCAAGCCCAAAGACTATCAGGAAGATCTATTTTACATATTTCATAGAGTGAAAGGCCATGACATCGAGGTATGTTGGTATTTCAAACATATTATGTAGAATATGATAGAAAAAGGAGATCTTGTGGTACCAGGAAATACCCAAGCGTCGTACAACCAAAACATGGGAATTTTTAAAAATTCGTTACCAAAACATGAGGCGCCCCGTAACCACACTGGCCACGTCAATCAAGTGCGAGTCGAACCACCTACCCAAGGGTTCATAGGCATGGTCAATATTGTTACCAGACATGGGAGGTACGAATGGCTAAATCAACCTTGTGCTCCCATTCAAATATAGGCCACGCCCAAGCAATGATAGGCATAAAATATTCTAGGCCCACCAATGAGACCGATGGTGACCATTAGGAGTAGGTTGGTTCAAAACCTATAGATGACTCCTATGAAGTTGTCAATATATGAGCTTATACAACAGTCCCCTAGGCACAGGGAGACTCTTATGGATATTTTGAGGTCCATTGAGGTACAGTCTCAGGATGCATAGGCATTCACAAACTTCATGGGGCACGTACAACAATGTTAGGAACTAATGATCCAATTCTATGATCACGAAGTGAAAATGGTTTCTGCAAGCATGGCTGACCCAGCACTACATATCATTGCATGTGTTAAAAATGTGCCATTCAAAAGGGTCTTGATTGACACTGGTTCATCGATAAATATAATCATGAATAAGGCACTACACTATTTGAAATTACCTAAATCACTCGTACCAACCACATTTACGTTGAGAGCGTTTAACGATGCACTATGCTCTATGGTTGGCACGATTGTCCTACCTATTTAGGTGGGACTAAAGACCATTCTCGTAATGTGTCATGTGATAGAGGGTGCTTTACAGTATAACATCCTGCTAGAGAGGCCTTAGATTCATGAAATGCATTGTGTTTCCTCGATATTGCATCAGTGTGTCAAGTATATACATGAGGGACAAGTTCATATGGTTTCATCAGATGAAGAACCATTCAAGTTCATGAACTTAACAGATTTTCCAGGGGGCTTCGTACTCCTATCAATGCACTTGGACATATGACCCACGTCGTCGATCAGGGTTCCAAGAGGTAAACAAGCGATGCATGTTCAACCATCGGTATCTATATCAAATAGATCTGAGCATACCACTACAACTTTTCTAAGACTGAGTGCATCAGTAATGCATCGGGATGACAAGAAATTAAAGGGGAAATTGGGCAGGAAAGAAGCAAAGAACGTGCCCAAAATAGTCATCGTTGAGGCTGCCACTCCCATGGAGGTGGAGGAAGCCTAGGATCAAGTCGAGGAGGAATCTTAGTCTACTTCCCCTGCATTGTCATCAGGGTCATCCACACCACGGGTGACTGTTCACCTAGCCAGTATAGGTATGGGTGAGTATCTTGTGCAAAATGTGACCTTTGGTCCTATTTTAGAGACTGCACGAGACATGGGTCGACCGATAGCCCATCGATATCCAGTTGGATCCATAGTACCATTGGGCGAGCCGCCCAACCAAACAAAATTCATCTACGTTGGGTTGGATCAAGTTCCAACGTGAGCACCCATGGAGATGGATGATGAGGAATAGTTCACGGTGAACGTTTGATACTTGTCCAACCCAAAGTACACCATGCGCATTTTTGAGCTCTATCATTGGCATGGATACGACCTTGGTATTTTTGAACAAGGACGAAGAACCCCTCTTGAACTACATTATCAGCTGGCAATCGATAGGTTCGTATTGGGATTGTAGATTTAGGGACATGATGATTTACTCGTTGTATCATTGGATCGTTTATACCTAATTCTGAGGGACGACGTGGATTTTAATCCATATCATCCTAACATGTCTAGTATTCGGGGCAATAACCCAATGGTGTTAGTCATCACCATTGAGATACCGAAGCTTGAATATGAAGAGTTATTAGAGCAGAACCCCAGAGGTAACCTGGGTCATCAAAACTGTATCACAACCGTCGATATTGGTATGTAGGGGCACAACCCCACCATTCTAGGTGATCTCAATTCATGAGATATTTGTAGTGAATATGGAGAGGAGTCCACCTCCAAAATAAGTGGACCAAGTTATGATGCAGATGGCGAGTCCTCAAATAATGATCAATCTGAGGAGGAAATTGACCGAGCCTTCGTGGTTTTGGTATTTCTACGCCATTTGCTACTTAGAGAGCAATTAGATGAGATACAAGAGCATTTCATAGTCGATAGTGATTATGAAGATGAGACAGAGCAGGCCTACTTAAGGCCTCGTCCAGCTAATCTCCCAATATTTGTGGACACGATAGAGTGGTCTGCTCATAGTAGCAATCATAGCGATGAGGTTGAGATGACCGATCCGAGGCTTGTATATCTGCTACATCTATTGTCTATAGAATCAGAGTATGTTATAGAAGTGCCTCTTAACACTGATCACTCTAAAGAGGAAACAAAGCCAGTTTTTGCATCGGTGTCATATATACGATCATTTTATCCGATTTATTTGGATAGTGATGATAGTGACTGCAGAATCAGATACATGGGACCACATTTGGCAGATCACCCCTTGCATATGGGGGGAAGTGAAGGATTATATCTATACAGTGATGATGAGGATTCATTGGAGATGTCCTATTTTGGGCCTCATCACCTACGTAATTGGAATCCACCTCAAGATCTGCCACCTATTACAGCTACAGGTTTGCGTCGAGAGATTAATATCCAGCGTCGCCTCAGGGAAAGAGTAAATCTGGAAGAGGAATATCAAAGGCTATTTCCACATCCACCTACTTATGCTGAGCTACTTGAGCTGAGAGATCCCATTTTGAAATTAGTGGACAGGGAGGATCTAGTTGTCTGAGCATCCCACAAGGAGGACCCGTTCATCCCCATACCATCTGATGATCTTGGGTACCATCAGTCCGTGTGGTCCTAGAGATCAATTCCATTCCATAAATATGGTCTCCATTGATTTGAATACTCCACTCCACAATACAATATATCCATCCAAATCATTGCATCTAAACATGGATGCTATCGATTGGGATCGCGCTGATTCACTAGTAGATCTTGAAGACTTCTTCCCGAACAAAGATATGCTGCAACCATTTAATTTTGGACTAGGTTGTTCTTATGATGTCTATAACACTGAACATGCTTTCGATGAAGAACATATAAATCTAGCTAATGACATCCATTTGATCCCTACGCCTCATCAGCTTGAGGAGGGACCCCATATGTTAGTAGAGGAAACCTTCGAAGTGGATATCGCTAACGACCCCACCAATCCAATGAAGGTTAAATTTGGAATGAGTCTCACTCCAGATGAGTGTGCTAGCATCATCCCTCTACTAAAATAGAGACCTGACCTTTTTGCTTGTACATACAAATATATGCCCGGTCTACACCCAAAATTGGTTACTCATAACCTTTCTCTAGACCCGTCCAAGAATCCCGTCAAGCAAAAGCTCAGAAAGATGCATCCAATAGTAGCTTAATGGTGAAAGATGAATTGCAAAAATTATTGGATGTAGAATTTGTCATTTCCATCAACTATCCAGAATGGGTATCCAATATGGTGCCTGTAGGAAAACCAGATGGAAGGATCCGTATTTGTATGGATTTTAGAGATCTCAACAAGTCAACACCCAAAGATTCATTTTTGTTGCCCAATATCAATGCTCTAGTAGAATCTATTGCAGGTCATGAAATGCTCTCCTTAATGGAATTTTTTTTTGGTTACAATCAAATTAGGATTAAGCTCGAAGACCAGAACAAAACTGCATTTATAACACCATGGGGAACATTTTGCTACAAAGTTATGTCATTTGGTCTCAAAAACACTGGTACCACATACCAGCGGGCCATGACATATATTTTTCATGACTATAAGCACAAAATTCTTGAATATTATATCGATTATTTTCTAGGCAAGTCATTGTTATGAGAAGAGCATGTGAAGGTCTTAAGAAAAGTCTTCAATCGCCTGATAGAGCACAACGTCAGGCTAAATCCTAAGAAGTGCGTATTTGACGTAACTTTTAGAAAATTACTAGGGTTCATTGTCTCCAAGAGAGGCATCGAAGTAGACCCAGTGAAGGTCAAGTCCATTTTGGAAATGCGTCCTCCCCCTAATATTAAGGAATTAAGGAGCCTTCAAGGCAAGGTAGCCTTGATAAAGCGATTTATCATCCAACTATCGAATAAATGTTGACCCATGAATCGACTACTACATAAGGGTGTCCCATTCAACTGGGATGAGGACTGCAAGGTAGCCTTCATTGAGATAAAACAATACTTGGCGACACCTCAAGTGTTAGCTCCACCAAGGCTAGAAGAGCCTTTTCTGCTATATATCGACAACAGACTTTGCGTTAGGTACCATGTTGGCCTAAAAGAATATACAAGGCAAAGAGCAAGCCATATATTACATTAGCCAAACCTTGGTGAGTTATGAGCTAGGATATGCATATGTGGAAAAACTATGTTTAGCAATAGTGTTTGTTACCAAGAAATTGTGGCACTACATGTTAAGTCACATGACATATGTGGTATCGAAACAAAATCCTTTGCAGTATATGATGAGCAAGACATATCATAATACACATACTGCAAAGTGGATCATGCTATTGATAGAATTTGATCTGGAATTCATAAGCCAGAAGTCCATTAAGGGACAGGTCATAGCAGATCAGTTAGTTGAGGTGCCACTATCCAATAGAAGGCCTCTAACAATCGAGATTATGGATGATGCAGTGTTTGTAGTATCCGAAGCTCCCAAAACTGAAGAACCAGAGAACAATGCTGATATGACTCTGTTCTTTGACGGTTCGAAATGCGAGCAAGGAGCTAGCACAGGGATAGTGTTTTTCACGTCGCAAGGAGCTCCAATACCCTTGTCATTAAAACTAGACTTCCCATGCACCAGCAATAACGCTGAATATGAAGCCCTAATTTTGGGCCTCCATACAACCATCGCCATGAATATCAAGAGACTAAACATCTTTGGCGATTTCCTACTCATAATTAACCAAGTGAAGGGATTATTTCAATGTTGATATCTGGTACTAAAAGCCTACAAAGATCTTGTTGCCACATATCTAGCTAAACTAGAATCGTACGACATCGAGGCATTCACTCATTTGTCAAATAGGTTCGCAGACACCATGGCATCTTTGGGGTCCTTGATCCCTCAAAATCCTTCTATCGAATTCACTACCATCCGTCTGCAACAGAGCATGTAGCCTTTGATAACAAAGAATCAGTCAACATGATTAGTGTGGAGCCAAAAGCTGATTAGTTCTACAAAGCTAAAGATTTTCTCAAGAAAGCACCCTAGGGGTCTTTAAACTCCTAGAGTCCTGTGGGGAGTGGCACCACCATTCACCACAAGGTTGTTTCCCAGTCTACATTTGCAAAAGTAAATACGCAAGGGGTACAGGTTGTCTTAGCGATCGAAGTTGAGGCTCATCAGAATTGGATGTCATAGATTCAAGACTTCCTAAGACTTGGTTTTGTCCTAGAGGGACTGTCGTGTGCCGCAAGATGCACATTTAAACAGAAAGTGACTAAATATGTCTTTATAGGAGATATTTTGTACCACCAAAGTTATGATGGAGTTCTCCTTCGTTGTCTTGAGCCCCAAGAGTCACCTTGTGAAATTTCATAAGCTTATGACGGTATGTATGGTGGTCATTTCAGCGGCATGGCCATCGTCAAGCACATCCTTTGAATGGGTTATTATTGGACCACTATGGAGAAGGATTGCAATGTATATGTCAAGAAATGTGTCAAATGTCAGCATCATGCTAATCTTACGCACCTGCCATCATAGGCCTTACAACCCATCCAAGCGGCTTGGCCATTTTCTCAGTGGGGGTTTGATCTAATTGGCAAGATCTCTCCTCTATCATCGAGCCAACATACATTCATTATTATGGCTATTGAGTATTTTACAAAGTGGGTGAAAGCCATTCCATTAACAACGACTATTAGATCTTGAATAACTGAGTTCATAATGGAGCATATCATAAGTCATTTTGGGATACCATCCAGAATAGTTTCGGATAATGGAACTTCTTTTAAGAATAAAACTATGTAAGCTTTAACATCTAAGTACTGCATCAAACATAGTTTTGCAACTCCATACTATCCGTAGGTGAATGGGCAAGCTGATGCCTCAAACAATACTATGGTAGCCATCTTGAAAAAGGCAATGCAAGAACACCACAAGGATTGGCATATACAACTGCCCCTTGCATTATGGGCTTATAGGTCTAGCATTAGGACTCCCACTGGGGCAACTCCATTTTCACTAGTATATGGCATTGAGGCCATTATGCCCTTAGATTTGGAAATTCCAACATTGTGCCTCACATTGAAAGAGTTCATCGATGAAGGCACCGCGTGACAAGCTTGACTAGATCAATTGACGCTACTGGATGAACGTCGAGTGAATGCCCTAGAGCATCTCCTCATCTATCAGGAGTGATTAAAACGAGCTTACAATATCAAAGTCCACCAGAGAGACTTTAAATTTGGGGATCTTATGCTAAAATAAAACCAACAGAACTCGAATTTGTCGCTCGATATGCGAGACAAATTTGCGGCTAATTGGCTAGGACCCTATATCATATCTAAAAATATTGGTCATCGCCTGACATCGCTAGGGGGTGTTGAAGAGCCTGAACCTCTCAACATCATCCATATTAAGGTGTTCTATGCTTAGAGAGTGTATCATAAAAGGCTCCAAAGGCATCTGTAATCCCTTTGGTCAGTCAAAAAGACACCAAGGATTTCTAAAAAATTGGTTGGTTAACCCAAAGGCTTTGAGATTTTTTTTCAAACTACTCGATCATCCCAAAAGGCTCCAAGCTCTCATTCGAGTGATTTAGTCATGTCAAAAAAAGCTCCAAAGGCATCTGTAAGCCCTTTGGTCAGTCAAAAAGGCACCAAGGATTTCTAAAAATCACTTGGTCAACCCAAAGGCTCCGAGGGTTGCTTAAAGCCACTCGGTCATCCCAAAAAGGCACCAAGGATTTCTAAAAATCGCTTGGTCAACCCAAAGGCTTTGAGGGTTACTTAAAGCCACTCGATCATCCCAAAAAGGCACCAAGGATTTCTAAAAAATCACTTGGTCAACCCAAAGGCTCCGAGAGTTCCTATAGCTTCTCGATCATCCTAAAAGGCTCCATTCTCTCTTGCGAAGAGTTTGGTCAACTAAAAGGTTCCAAAGGCATATGTAAACCCTTTGGTCAATCCAAAAAGCTCAAAGGATTTCTAAAAATTTCTTGGTTAACCTCAAAAAGGCTCCAAAGGCATATATACTCGTCGTTTGGTCAAATATGAAAGGTCAAAAATTCATAAAAATTTAAAAATATATAAAATTCCAAAAAAAAAATCGGTAAAGCATAAAATCCAAAAACATTTGCTTTTGTAGTTTGCATTTTCATACATGCATTCACCTCATCATATTGCATTTAGGCATTTTTCATTTGTTGCATTCCATAGTAGAGTGTAATGTGTCTATCAAAATCTTACAAACGGTCGCACGTTTGTGTTTCAATCATGCACCCTTGCATTTATCATAATTCATTGCATTCATACACGATACATGTTGCGGAGAAATATGTATGTATATTAAGTTTTCCAATCACTCAAACATACCTAGTGGGTTCTTCAGATATTATAGAAAGCTTACTTTGCTTTTATGGATGAGGTCATTAGTTGGGATAGTGCTTCAACATATCAGGATCCCGTCACTAAGCAAAACAATATAAAATCCTGCTAAGACAAGATATGATGAAAGCTGCGAAAGCAGTCTTAGGTATCTAAAGAGATGGGTTTCATGACCTTCTTATCTTGTAAATAGTTTGGTATAGAGTGGTGAACTTTGGCAAAAGGACAAGAATTTCCCCTATATATCCCAAAGTTACAAAGTTTAAATCCCAAGTTACAAAGTGCAAATTTCAAAGTACAAAGTTCAAATCAAATGTAAAGTGACATAGTGAATCAAAAGAACTATAAAAATTCCTTGTTCAAAGAAAATGGTAACACGTGGACTAAAAATGATTTTTATCACTACATATAAGCAAGTAAGAAGGGTGAGAACTTGAATCCCTAGATTGTCCACATTTTAAAATCCATAGAGTGATCCCTGATCGCAACAATGGGTTGGAAGAGTCCCGCCTGCAATCAGAGGGGTGGTTCTATTGGGTGATCCCCAAATGTAGCAATGGGTTGAAAGAGTCCCACCTGCATTTGGAAGGGTAGCCCTGATCAATTTGTAATATGAGCTATCTTTAGGTGCCTAGTTTTGCCTAGCTGTATAAGTCTAATCAAAGTTGAAACAAGGATGGTACGATCGTAGGAACCCTATCTCATATACCGGTTAAAAGAGTCCCGAATGACATATGGGGTATGCTTATGGTCTATCTAAAAATACTCACATACACACATAGGGATAATGAACAGTTGGGTCTATCACGACAAAAGCCTTATCTAATAAAAGCCTTGTACAGTTAGTATGTGAATTTTGGAGAAGTCTACTAGGGTGTTTGAGTCTCATGGAAAACTTCAAAAGGTTCTCTAATAGCAAAAAAATACCAAATATCATTAGACATTAATAAGAAAAGAGTCATACATTTATCAAAATGCATTTTACAAAGCATAATCAAACATATAAGATAGATACCACATGAATATCAGAAATGATGTTTAGACGACCACTGACTATATAGTGTAGCAAAGAAAAATATGCAGAATGACATATTCATTCATTAGCATTATACCAATCCATTTTACTACATTTTATATATGGATGATTAATTCATTAAGTTCTTGTAATGAGAATTATCAATTATTTTGCATGATTGTTTTTTTTGAAGAAAATGAAAAACTTATATTAACACAAAGAATATATACAAAGGGGAGCAAGAACAGCCCCACCAGAACCAAGAAGCAAGAAAATAGGAACAAAGTGCAAGAAAAAAGCACTTTCCACCACAGAACCCAAAGAGGCAAGAAGGCGCGAAAATGCGACAAGTCGCGAAATCGCGACAATCAGACCAGCCGAGGCCTAACCCGAGCAGCCAGTTGCGAAATCGCGACATGTCATGAAATTGCTACATGTCGTGAAATCACGACAGCCAAAACCAGCAGCACCTGAACACCAAAAGCGTCGCGAAATCGCGACGAGTTCTTCCCGTGGCGCTCTATCCTCAAAATTGTCGCGAAATCGCGACCAGTTTTCACCATGCCATCAATTCGCCAAAGGTGTCGCGAAATCGCGACGATTTTTCCGTTTGGCTCCCAGTCTTCAGAAATGTCACGAAATCGTGACGGATTATCCCCTTTGCTCCGATTCATCAAAATTGTCGTGATATCACGACGATTTTCTGCCTTGGTGACCCTGCTCCAAAAGCATCGCGAAATCACGACATTTTGACCGGTCAGCTCCATGTCGTCAAAAATGTCGCGAAATCACGACGAATTTGTCCCTTGGCTCCGATTCTCCAAATCTTGCGTGAAATCGCGACGGTTTTTCCAAGAAGTGCCATTTCTCCAGAATTGTCGCGACATCGCGACCACTTTGCGCCTTAACCCTGAAACACCAAAAGTGTCGCGAAATCGCGACAACTTTGCCTCATGACGAAAAAGCTCCAAAAGTGTCACGATTTCGCGACGTCTTCTCCCTGAGTCATCGGACCGCCAAAGGTGTCGCGAAATCGCAACGATTTTTCCTTTAAGCTCCCAGTCTTCAGAAATGTCACGAAATCGTGACGGATTTTCCCCTTCTCTCCAATTCATCGAAATTGTCGCGATATCGCGACGATTTTTCTCCTTGATGGCCCTGCTCCAAAAACATCGCGAAATCGTGACATTTTGACCAGTCAGCTCCTTGTCTTCATAAATGTCACGAAATCGCGACAGATTTGTCCCTTGGCTCCGATTCTCCAAATCTTGCACGAAATCGCGACGATTTTTCCATGAAGTGCCATTTCTCCAAAATTGTTGCGACATCGCGACCACTTTGCGCCTTAACCCCGAAATGCCAAAAGTATCGCGAAATCGTGACACCTTTGCCTCATGACGAAAAAGCTCCAAAAGTGTCACGATTTCGCGACGTCTTCTCCCTGAGTCGCGATACCGCCTAAGGTGTCGCGAAATCGTGACGGTTTTTCCTTTAAGCTCCCAATCTTCAGAAATGTCATGAAATCGCGACGGATTTTCCCCTTCTCTCCGATTCATCAAAATTTTCGCGATATCACGACGATTTTTCTCCTTGATGGCCCTGCTCCAAAAATGTCGCGAAATCGCGACATTTTTTCCAGTCAGCTTCCTGTCTTCAAAAATTTCGTGAAATCGCGACGGATTTTTCCCTTTTCTTCGATTCACCAAAACTTGCGCGATATCGCGACGATTATCCTCCTTGGCTCCCCTGCTCCAGAAGCGTCGCAAAATCACGACAGGTTCCTTCCAAAGGCTACGGCGACGAAACTTGTCGCGATATCGCGACGAAAACCCACCAAGAGTCGCGATGATGTAACAGGTCATGATATCGCGATAAAAACCACCCTTAGGAAAAATTGTGATCATTGACTCAAGAATTGGGAAAGCCCCTGCCTAATCTCTGCATCCTCCATAGGCATGTCACTGTGCAGCTGTACCCCAGCCTCTTTCTTCGCACCTCTCTTTGCAAGGAAATCGGCTGCAGTGTTTAGATCTCTGCTTACATAGATGGGGATCACATCTTCTAATTCCTTCCAAAGGGCCTTGATTTGAGAGACAAGAGACCGAAGCCTCCAAGCCTTCGCAGCAAAGTTCCTCATACAGTCAAGAGCGTCAATCAAAATTTGTGAATCAGACTCAAGGATTATCTTCCTGTGTCCTTGATTGACAGCCCAGAGGGAAGCAGTTTTGATAGCAAAGGCTTCAGCTTCATTGTTTGTGGCTCTTCCCAGACCTTGTAATTCCCAGTAAAGCACAGACCCAGCATGATCCCGACACACTACCCCAATTCCAGCACTACCCGGATTGCCTTTAGCAGCTCCATCTGTATTGATTTTAACCCAGCCTTCAGGGGGAGGTTTCCAGCTAGCTCTATTCTTCCTTACTTGCCCATCAGTTCCCTCTTCCAGTGGTCCAGGAGCAATCGGATTTTTCTCTTCAGCATATAGGGCAACCATTTCCACAACTTTGCTCCAAATGACTTGCCAGATTCTATCGAGCGAGGAAAAGGTTTCTCTAAAAATACGAGCATTGTGTTCCAGCCAAACCTACCACCAAATGAAGAGTAATCCAAGCTCCCAACCTATTTGGAGAGCTTTAGACTTAAATCTACCTTTCTTCCATCTTTCCCAAATATTGTTCCGGGTCAAATTACCATTAAGCTGAAGTTTGAAATGGGAGAACCAGCGCTTCCAAATCTGACACGTGAAAAGGCACTCAAACATCAAATGATCGGCAGTCTCCTCATTCTTATGACATAGCACACACTTAGATGGGCCGATGATTCCCCTGTGTCTGAGATTGTCAAAGGTGAGGATGCCTTTGTGCAAAAACTTCCAGGCAAAGAAATTCACTTTAGGCCAGCCTTTGGAATGCCAAATCTTCCTCCATTATTGAATCGAAAAAGAATGCGGGGAAGGCTCTGGGAGAATCTGATCGTATCCATCCTTCACCGTATAAACCCCAAGGTTCCCATGCCCCCAAGCTAGCTCATCCTCCTCATCTCTCCCTGAAAGAAACCTTACTATCAGAATTTTAGTCAGAATGGGCGCCATCTCCGGAGGGATAGTGATTGGCCACTCTTCCAGCCGCTTAAACTTCTTGAACTTATACTCACCCAGTTGGCTAGTGTTGAAGTAATGTTCAATATTGATCCAGCCTTTGGCTTCTATGGCTAATTTAATTGGTTGCAGTTCAGGAAACTCAATAATGATGGGTGGGAACTGATCCCAAGAATCAGTCTAGAAACGTGCCTTGTCCCCTTTGCCTACTTTCCAAAAAAGTTGATCCTTAATGACTTGAGATCCCAGCTTAAGAGCCTACCACACTAAGGAACCATTACCATCCAAAGGAAGACGACTCACTTCATTGGGGTGAACAGGGCCCAAATACTTACTGGTTAAAATTCTGCTGAATAAGGATGTTGGCTATGAAATCCATCTCCAGTACAGTTTACCAGCCAAAGCTTTGTTGTTAAGTTTGGAACTTCTCAGACCCAGCCCACCTTTTTCTTTGGGCTGAGTGACCTTATCCCAGCTAACCAAGGCCCATTTCTTCTCACCTTTTGCTCCTTCCCATAAGAATCTTCTAGCCATTTTGTCCAGATCTTTCCAAATAGAATGTGGGGCAGCCAGAATAGAGAATTTATAGATTGGCATGGCCTGAATAACTGATTGCAAGAAAGTTAATCGGACCCCGTAGCTTAGCCATTTATGAGACCAATGGTTCATTCTTTCTTTGATGCCGTCCAAAAGATCCTTCCAGATATCTTTTTTTAATTTCTTGAAATGTAACGGTACCCCCAAGTAGGCTATAGGAAGAGAGGTCCTAGTGAAGCCCAAGATCTCTAAAACTCTTCCCGAAGCCTTTGGTCGAGGTTAAAGAAGACCACCTTGGATTTTTTGTCATTGATAACTTGATTGGAGGCCCTAAGGTAAACATTAAGAGAATCTCTGATTCCTCTAGCTTCCCCGAGACTAGCCACTCCCACCAAGCCTGTATCATCCACAAACTATAAATGAGTCAAAATTTCCTCCCCTACCTTGATACCTGTTAACAGGCCTTGAAGTCTTCTTCTCAAGAAAAGTCTACCTAATCCTTCAGCCAAGATAAGGAAGAGATAGGGAGAGCAAGGGTCCCTTTGACGAAGCCCCCGAGAGGCTCCAAAAGGAGGCGAGGGAAGTCCCTTAATTAGAACAGAGTAAGAGGGCGTAGAAACACAGATCATAACCCAATCTATCCAATCCTAGGAGAAGCCAAAGGCAGCCAACATCCTTGACAGGAAGCCCCACTCAACCCTATCATAGGCCTTGGACATATCCAGTTTAATGAACATTCCTTTGTTACCAGATTTTTGCATCGTATGGATTGCCTCCTGTGCAAGGACCACCCCATCCAAGATCTGTCTGCCTTCAACAAATCCCCCTTGCTCTGAGGAGATGATATTATGAATGAGAGGTTTAAGCATTTCAGCCATTATCTTTGTGATTATCTTATAAATCACGTTGCATAAAGCAATAGGTCTGAAATCAGAGATACGAACCCCTTCCTCTCCCTTAGGGATTAAAGTGATAAAAGTATGATTTATAGCCTTAAGCATTCTTTTATTTGTTCTGGACTCCTCTGTGATGACCAAAACATCTTCCTCCAGTGTATCCCAAAAAGCCTGAAAAAACTCAATAGGAAACCCATCTGGACCTAGAGATTTGCTTGAGCTCATTCCAAAGACCACATGTTTCAGTTCCTCTTTATCAATGGGTCTGAGCAGGGCTTGATTTTCCTCTTGTGAGATAATAGAGGGAATAACGTCAATAATTTCATTTTGAGCCTCCACATCTTGCTCCCTACTTTCCGAAAAAAGTATAGAGAAGTAGTCCATAGAGTGGGAATGCAAACCAGGAAGAGTATCAAAGGAGTGTCCATGCTCATCTTGAAGGACTTCCATGTTGTTCATCTGTCTTCTGGCACAGGCTGAGCGATGAAATTTTTTTGTGTTTCTATCTCCTTCAAGAAGCCAAGAGTTTCTTGCTCTCTGTTTCCAATAAGTTTCTTCTTGGTTATCAATGTCCTCAATCGCTTTGCGTAAGGCATCATCCTCGATTTTAAGCTGATCAATAATTGTTCCTTCTCTGAATTGTTTTTGCACCTCCTCCCAGCGAGCAACCAAGGGAGCTCTTTGCTGCTGAAAATCAGACTTGTTTGCTTGCCTCCACTGTTTCAACTTGACTTTGACAAAATGAAGCTATTTGTGGAATTTAAACATTGCTGTCCCAAAAGGTGGGCGGCCTTCTTCCCACCACTGAGGAATTTTCTCTCGAAGATCCTCCTTTTGTAACCAATAATTCTCAAATTTAAATGGTTTGTGGTGCTGCCCTATCATAGTCCCTCCCTCCATCAGAATGGGAGAGTGGTCAGAGACAGGGCCTTCCAAAATCTGGAATTTAACATTCCACTTAACAAATGCCTCCTCTGAGACCAGGAAATGGTCTAACTTTACCTTCCTACTATGTGGCTCCCTCCTCTTGTTAGTCCAAGTAAAGTAAGTTCCAGGGCCTTTGATATCCACTAAGTGAAAGGCCTGGATCTGGGCTATCAACAGCCTATCTCCTGGGTCCAAAACTGGGGTGCCACCTTCCTGATCATGAGCAGAGAGCTTAGCATTGAAATCCCCAGCAATAATCCAATCTAAATTTCGTCTTGAGGACCTCATGTTGTGAACAACATTCCATTGAAGTCTCTGGCCATCAATGCATTGAGCCCCATAAAAATTTGTAAGTAAAACATGCTCACTCGTGACAATATTCCTGAAGTGAGATGTGAGAACACCTCTCCAGGCTATATTTTCTAAAGCAGTCCATTCCAGGGGGTTCCAAAAAGTGACAATCCCCCCTGAGGCACCTTGGGCAGCCACATCCATATAACCATCGCCCCTCCAAATTCTATTAACAGTTTTACTCATAAGATCTAGAGACATTTTTGTCTCCTGGATGAGTAAAAAATCTGTTTTATACTTCCCTAAGAGTCTTTGAACAGCAGATTGATGGGTTCTACTGTTTAAACCCCTAACGTTCCAAGATTGTATAATCATTGAAAACCTTGGGAGCAGTAAGAATCAATTGTCCTCATCGATCCTCCATTGATCAGCTTGTCTCCTTGCGCTGTTAGTAGTCCCTTATTGGATTTTCTTCCTGCTCCTTGAGAGTTACTGTTTTTAGATCTCTTCTCCACTTGAGTGATCCCTAGATCTGGCCTTTCTCTATTCTTATCTGCATTTCCCATGGTGACATATTTAATAGCCGGCTGTGCTGGGGAATGTATTACCAATGCCCCTAGATTCTCAGACTACAGACTCTCAGAGGGTACAGGCACCTATTCTACTACAGGAGTAAATGAAGGAGAAACTTGAGAGTGAGTGTTATTACTCTCACCATTCCCATCCACTCCCTCCATGACTTGGTCTTCCTGATCCACTAATGACTTAAAAATTTCATACCGATTGTTTGGCTTGAGTTGCATCTGGTCCTTGCCATTTTTCTTTTTGTTTCTCCTTCGTTTTGGCTGTTCAAAGCCATCCTTCTGGACCTCAGGACCTGGAGAAGTGTTAGAAGGTTCATTGACAGGAATGGGCATACCCTCTCTAGGGTGGTTTGGCATTCCACTCGGAGTCTCCGCTTTTGTGCTCAAGATGTTTGGGCAGAACCTTGCCAAATGTCCATGCTTATGGCACACTCGCACCTGAAATGTAGGGCCTCATAGTCTAGTCTCTTGGATCCGAGGTACTCCTGCCAACTCAAGTTCCACCTCAGCTAATAGAGGCTGGCTAATGTCCATTTCTACACAGATTCTGGCAAAGACAGCTGTATTTCCCTCTATGGTATCTTTGGAGACTCCTATAAATTTGCCTAGGGAATTACCTATTATTTCCAGAACCTGCTCACCCCAAAACTCCATCGGGAGAGCGTACAGCCGGATCCAGACCGGGACAGCCATGGGTTCAATGCGAGGATCGAAGCCCACTCTCCAGGGTTGAACAAATAACCCTGCTGGTCCGTGGTTTCTCTTTTCTGATTCAAATGCTCTGTTTCTATCTGCTAAAGAAGAGAAACTAATGATAAAATACCCATTGCTTATAGGCCATAAAGAGTACTCACCGTGTGGTTCCCAGTTCTGTCAAACCCAGGTATGCAGAAAATTCAGAGAAGGTCAGATGCCCATGAATTTGCAGATCAAGTCATGGTTAGCTCGGTAGACGATTGTATCTTCGACCAGCTTTGGTTCGATAACAATCTTAGGTCTGGAAGCGGATTGCGGGAGGCATCCATTAACGCAGTGAGCATTTGGGCCATTTCCAGCATGCTTAAGTAACATTTGAAAAGCATTTCGCTGAGATCCATCAGTGGAAGGCGAGGGTTTTTCTTTCAACATCTCAGCATATGAACTCTTTCTCCCAGCAGGAGAGACTGGAGGAGACCCCATCGGGCCCTCCCGAAACAGTGAACAAACCTTCAGAGTAGTTCAAAATCAATCCACCAAAGTCTCAGGAAAGATCTTCGGGCCAGAAACCCTCGAGCATCGCCCGATGCCTGTTCAAAAATTTTCCCGCCAAATCGCCAGAGCTCCAAGCTGTGATCTCAAAACAACTCATTTTTGCATGATTGTTATACATTATGTGGTGTCGTATTTTAAAATTGATATACACAGTTTACATTCATTCCTTATGTTTTAAGTGATTAAAGCATACAAGTTCATTCCCATTAGATTACGATTATGTACATAATGCATTACCATACATTGCATAGCATACCATAACATCATAAAAATAAATGCATGCCCACAAAGCAAAAACAAATATGCGTTAAAAATAAACAGTGCATCCATATGCATACACCATAAAAAGCACATCTAATCATCTAGATCAATGCATCTCATCAACACCATCATAAATAAGATAGCTATCTAGTGCATGTCATCCATACATCACATCATATAAACATAACATCAACATAAGCATTGCATCCATGTGCATCAAATAAACATAAAATCAAAAATACACATCGATACACATAATGAGCCATAAATGATCAAGTCATATATATATGTGTCCAAAAGAGTACATAGGGAGTGTATCAAAATGCCCGTAGGCTACAAAGTGTGTAGGTCCTCGACCTTACACCCAAAATAAATGTGGCATATAAAAACTGTAGTCTGCATCTAGCAGAATCCAGATCTAGTCTGCTCCCCTTGTACCGGAGCTCTCGCTGCCTCCCTCAACACTATGCTCTAGAGCCTACTCTCCTGTCTGCTTTAGCACCTGTGGTGGGTCTTGCTATGGATCTTGCCTACCTCCAAATCCTAAGGCACCCAACACATGAGAAACTGGTAACTAAAGCAGGCTAGTCCTCTGACCTATGGCCCCTAAAGTTTGCCCTGCATCTCTAGGCCTGGCATGCAATGTCACACCATGTGAGCTAGAGGACCTATGCATCCTCTTAGTCTTGTGAGTCCTATGAATCAAGATCACCATAGACTATCCTGAGGTCCTAGACCTGGTCCGCTATGACTCTGAAGTGAAAGGATCCTCAGGAACCTGTAGCCCATGCATCTCAATGTAGCTGACTAGCTAATCAACGTGAGCAAGCCAGAATGCATGCATCTCATTGGTCCTCATGACCATTTTGCATAGTCACTCTACCTCAACCATCAAATCCTAAACACCTACTAGAGCTACCACTGATGCTACCAGAGACCCCATAGTAACCTGAGGAGGAGGCATAGTCCCCCTTGATACCCAAAGGAGATCCCTCTATGCCTCTATTGTAGTCTATTGTGCCTGTGCTAACTCCAGGGTAGTCTGTAGTCTATGAACCTGGGTCTCTGCATCTATGGCCCATGTACTGAGGTCCTGTATCTGACCCTTTGCCTTAGTCAGATGCCTATCCCTATTAGCTACTCTCACCTTTAGAGTGGCGATAGCAGTATCTCGCTCTAGCTGCTATGTATGGAATCGTCCGAGCTGACTCTACAAGTCAGCCACCTGAGCTAAGAGTAGACCCTCTGCATTATCGAGAGGGACCTCACCCTCCTTTGGAGCCTCCTCATTTGGGTCAATCTTGGGAGCCTCCTTGGTGATGGCCTCTATGCCCTAGCTACCCTTTGTCCACTGGTGCACCCTGCACCCATCGAGATCCACCTCTACCTTTGCATGATCTAGCTCTCGACCCAGAGGCCCTGTGCTGTACCATTTTAACATGGACCACCACTCGTAATACTCTAGAGTGGTCCCAACAATATCAGCTCTAGTATCTTAGTAGTCATCAACAACATCTTCTAGAGGCTCAAGAATGATCCACTGTATATCGTGTTACATGACCAAGCATTTGTATTTGAGTGGGATATTTTGAATATCGTGTATGAGACCAAACTGCCATAGGACCCAAGAGTAGAACTGGTACTCTCAAATCTTGGCCTTACGGTTGATCAACCATCTATTGTGGCATGCTTGTCTCAGCCACTGGCCCTCCTCCAACCATATTGGGAAATCCATATAGGGCCCACAACTGAACATCATTCGGGCTAAGTGTCACGAACAAAGTGATATAATGCTGGATGTTACCATCATGGATCTGACTATGGGTACCCTCCTCCTCACGAGGCCAACATACGGTATAACACTGATGATCGTCAACAATAGAAGTGATGCATAGTGAAATATCTACAAGATGCTCGATTTAGATGTGCTGCCACCCCTAGTTCTGCAATAGAAGACTACAACTGATGCCTTTACGACTACGCTTAGTAATATGATATAGCTCCCTATAGAGCTAACATAGCATAGTGGTCCTCCATGATAGAAGTAAGGGCTCCTTTGTAGAACTCTGAAGAACCCTCCAGGTAGTGGACAAGAGGTTCCAAGGAATCCTCGCTCTCAAGGAGTCTAGAAGGGCAATTTGTATTATAAGGTGCATGAAGAGGGCTTCTCGTGTAGAGAAGACATCCTCATGATACCACTCGCAAATGTGCACCCCTCTATGGTCAATCGCATCCTGAGCATCCTTGCTCTGGTCACCAAATATAGAATCAAAAACAACCTCTTTACCCTGGAGGTAGAGGAGATGATGGCCTCGCCATAAATGGGGATCTTGAAGATCCTGTAGACATCCTTCAGAGTAACAATCATTTCACTTGTATGCAGGTGAAATGTGTTGGTCCACACATTCCAAAGTTGGGCCAACATAGTCAGGTAGGCTTGATCTACCCTAATAGTGGACAGATCCATGACATAGCCAAACTTGACAGCTCAGAACCAATATCGATCGTCATCAAACAGAGCCTCACGGAGAGTATTCAGAATTTCAGGCTCTTTGGCTCTAGAAGTTAATATTTGAAATAAAAAGCATAATGTAAAACAAAATCTAGCTAAACAAAGCTAAAAACAATGCTAAAAATGACAAAAACACATTAAAAAAAAAACTATAGTTGAAACCTACGGTCCCCAATTTTCCAATTAGGAACCGTAGCTACCAACTGTGGTTTAGGAGAGGCACCCATTTTGGGTACCCTCCTAGTCCACTAAGTCACAAAATTAAAATCCTAAGCTAACCTAGACTAGTGGGGTTCATTACCAGCAGTTTAGTAAAGTTCATTATCCACATTACTTAATGTGGTTCATTTTACTGGTATTGAGTGTGAGGTCTCGGTTTCGAGTTACCTTGCCCTCACCCTGGCCTCGACTAGTAGATGGCTGATCAGGATCCACCATCAAGGTAGACGAGTGTAATTACGGTAGAGTGTGGTAGCATTTCGGATTAGGGAAAGTTCTCTCACTCTCAGAGCTCTTAAATTTCTAGTGCTTGCAAGAAAATAATGAAAAATTTTAAATGGGAATTCAATTTATAGGTTCTCCTAGTCTCGACAAACCGCAGCTGACACCTATGATTCTGAAACTAGGGTTTTCCACCCGCAAGTCTAACCTGCGGTTCCCAAAATTTGAAAAATTAAACCACAGACCGTACCCGCGGTCCGTAGCTAGCATTAAATGCACTCAAAACCCACCGTGGGAAGGTCTAAAAAAGCATATTAATGACTCCCATTGGATAAAAATTCAAAATCAATGATTAAAATTGCAAATTTGGTGATGTTAAAAGCACCAGGATCAATCAAATAAATGCAAAATTAAAACAAAAAAAATTAAAAATTAAAAACCAAATGCACCTCGTATTTAGTGATTTATCCTATACACTTGGCGGTTGCAACAAGTTGCAATACATGCAATCCGACAAGATGAGTAAATCATCATAAGGACATTTGGGGCAAAATTGTCATTTCTTTTATGACATTTTTCAGCAAATCATCGACAAATATGATTCAACACAAGTCTAATTGCATTTGTATAATTTTGATTCCTTAAGATGACTATTGTAGCCTGACTGCTCCATGGGATAGAAATGTGCACATGCTACTAAGAGTTGCAATCATAAGCTGAACTAGGCCTAGCCAAGGCATTAAAATGCTCGAATCTATATTTTTTTAAGATCATTCATTATGGTCAAGCGATTTCGTCACTTCATACATTGTAATTACCCTCATCAACTCGTCGCTTGATGGGATAGTCATAATTTCATAATCATAATAAAAGTCAACAGAAGATCCCTGAGATCATAGATCCCCTGATCTTGTCAAAATTGCGTTCGTTCTTGCGAATCATTGTCAACAGCTATCATAAGATTTCCCCTTTGCTTGGGGTAAACAACAAATATGATAATTGGTTTATAACTCTCATATTTTGGATTTATGGGTCAGAAGATACCCATACTTGGCATTGATGCTATCCGAACGTCTAATGACGAGTGCAGACTTGTCAAAATGTAAGCCTTTCACGAGTTGGAAGTAATGATTCCAAGATGTGCGTCCTTTTGCTATACCTGGGGTATATAATGTTGATCCAACTAATGATCATCATAAAACCTTAGGCATAGTTTTGTGATGTATATTTTTGCTTAGCGTTGTTCAATCTCACAACGCATCTCAAAAGGGGCATCTGTAGACACCTAAAACGCGTCATGCCAAGGGTGACTACTTATATGGACATGCTACAAGACCATATGGAGGATCTTGGATAGACTCCAATATAGAGAAGTGGTTCTAACCAATCAATTTAGGCATTTTGACCTAATCAGTCTAAACCATAGCCCATACCTACGGTCTCCAGTCTAAACCGTGATTGACACCTACGGTCTACAGTCTGGACCGTAACTGTGACCTGCGATCTTAACTGAAGTTCAGTTAGGCCTTCCATTCGATCCAAATTGGTTGGAACAACCAAAATATCTAGAAGAAGGTAGTTGAAGGATGAAATATTCTAGAGGCTTCCATCCCAACTATCCTAGCCACCCTTATTGGTCTTGGCTTCTCCATGTAGCCACCCCTAGCCCTAGGGGCATGCTATAAATACCCCCTCCAAATGGGGAGGATAAGAGAAGCAAGCATTGGATATTTGAGCAGCAAAGCCCTGACGAAATTTACACTCAAACTGAGTATACTAAGAGATAGAGCTATTGCACTAAATCCTCGCTCCTTTTGCCAAAATTCATGATGAATTGCATTATGGATGCCCTAGGTTCTTAGGAGAGTCAAGAAATGCAAATTCGGGCAAACGAAGGCCCTTCATATTGAATTGACCGCCAAATCAGTATAAGGACAATGAAGGTGACCCTTGAACATCAATTTGGACAAGGATATCAAGCCCATTGCCCCTGATTTTGAGGGTAAATCTATCAGAGGTCAAACCGTGGCTATCAGCCGCAGTTCATAGTGCAGACCGCTCACCAGAGCTACGGTTTGTAATAGGTGACATATCACCTTACTCCTTTTATTTTTGTCTGGTTAAATAGGGTAGATTAATCATTTCTTAGGTTTAATTATAGTTTAGAAGAATTCTGACCTTAGGAATTAGCTTAGAATAGATGGTTTATGCTTTGCATTAATTAGGATATTTGTGGATATTTTATACACCTCTACGCTTCTATTTTGTTATCCGATCTGTGCATTATTTTTCTAACGATCTCCTTTATGCTATATTACAAATCTTTATTCAATTAGCATAGTTTAAGGTTTTCTTTATGTTTTCTTGATTATTAGTTTAAATGGCATTATCATGTATGTTTTCTTAAAGGGCCTCATTACGAGAGGCTATCTATATTTTTGATCTTGTGCTGTTGTTTCTTGATCGTAGGAAGACAAGTACAAGAGGAGTCTATATCATAATCCTTTCACATTGCGAAGAAGAGGGTCAAATCCACCCCAACGCAGTTTGTGACTAGTCAAAGGGAAATATTAATGCGCCTACCCTATTGAGGGCATTGGCATTTGTATAAAATGTATCATCATTCAAGTGACCCTAAGAGGGGCATATTTGTAATAGAGATTCATTCATAATCAATATAAGAAATATAATTTTATTGAATTTGTGCAATGTGTCAAGATTTTTACACTTTTATGATGACTATAGATTAATACAGTAGATAGGTGCATGCTTTTTGGTTATGTCACATGTATCCATGTGTATTTGCTTTTATTTGATGCTATCTATATGCGTGGATGCATAGTGAGATGAAATATTTGGATGATTGAAAAAAATGAATGTGGTTAATGATTTGATCTACCATGTTTTAGCACTATGGACTATACAACACATTAATGCTCTTTTCTTGTTGCTTCTTTTTCTTTGTTTTTATAATGAAACTATTATTGTGATGTAGTGAACATGGAGTTCATGAAATGGTTTGTTTTAAAGAATGTAGATGAGGTTTTTATGAGACTCAAAAATTCTAGCTAATGTTATCAAAGGTTGTATATTGGCTATGCAAGACTTTTTGACAAGGTATGAATCTGCTAGGACGACCAAGATACTTCATATCCCTATGTGTGTGAGTGTGTTTATTCCTATGATATGCTTAAGGATACCGCCAGTGCCAAGCAGGCTCTCAACTAAACTTGTACTGAGGATCACCAAATGAATGCCACCATATTAGATTTTGTACTAAGTATGACTAGACCAATAGACAATCTAGGTTACCAAAGCTAGCTCATCCACATGCAAATATTGGTCTGCACACACGCAAAAGGCTAATGTGATAGACATATCATCATGTGGGAGGCTACCACCATTGACAAGTAGGCGAGGATCACCAGATGGTTTTCCAAATGCTGAGAGTTCCAAGGATTCAAGTTCGACTCCTTTCTTTTCTTCAATTTATTGGGATACTTACTCTAATATATAGTGATAAAAATCACTATTTATTTTTCTCTTTTTAGTGACTATAATCACTGTTTATTTTGAGTTTTTCCTTTTTCTCTTGAGAAAGGGATTTGATTTTTGAGTTATGGGGATCACCGTTTCTTGTGCTTTTTTTATGTGTGCACTTTTTGATTTTGTAATTTGGTATTTGTAATTTGAATTTTTGCTTTGTGGGGGTTTGCAAATTTAGACTGTTGCAAATATGTGAAAATGTGGGATTTTGATGACAAAAGGGGGGAAAACCACTTATTGGTGTGGGGGAATTGGGTAGGGGAGAACTTGTCCTTTTGCAAATTTTCAAAATTCTTTAATCATTCACACAGGGGGATGAGCAGGATGACCTTTTCACGTAAGGTAACCTAGACCACTTCATGGATTTCATCTGTCTTTGTGCAAAACTTGGATTATTAATGTTATAATGTGTTGGGGATATGATGTATGCAAAGCATAATCTAAGCAAGACTATACCTCCTAAAAATTGAGATAGATTTCTATGAGACTTGAAGAGAAGTTAGAAATGGTTGAGTGAACAAAACCCCTAATGACATTCTAAAACCAATGATTAAGTGAAGGAGTGGACACAAATATGGAATGTGGAAAATGTGGGTGAAAACTGACAAGTGCAACATTGAACGATGCTTATTTTCACAACATTGATTTTGGGCGATAAGTATTGTACCATCATGATGCTAGACATGCATGAGCAACTCTAAAATGTAAAGTGCAAATGATGAGTATGCCTAAATGCAAGTGATGATAGAGATGCAATGGGATGTAATGTGATGTGATGCTATAATTTTGTATTTTTAAAAATTTGATGATGTTTTTGAAATGCAATGCGATGCAATGTTTTTATATTTTTGACATTTTGATGATGTTTTTGTATTTTTGAGTGATATATATGTACATACGACCAACGGGATTATTGGCGGCCATTGGGGTGTTTGGGGGGACCAAAGGGGGCTTATGGATGCCTTTGGGCCTTTTTGGTTGACCTAGATGGTTCTAGACCGCCTAGGAGCATTTTAAGTTGACCAAGTGGGTTGAGGCACCCTTGGAGCATTTTGGGGTGACCTAGACGGTTCTAGACCACCTAGGAGCATTTCAGGTTGACCAAGCGGGTTAAGGCACCCTTGGAGCATTTTTGGGAGACCTAGATGGTTCTAGACCGCCTAGGAGTGTTTCAGGTTGACCAAGCGGGTTAAGGCATGCACTATGGTGCTCTTAAGCATGGAAAAGCCTCAAGTGAATGATGTTCAAGGGGTCAGGGTCTTTGAATCCTTCAAGAGAGGCCAGCCGATACGTTTTGGGTCCTATTTGACTAGTGATGACAAAAGGACCTAACCAGTTTGTCGCAAACTTGTCCCTTAAGTGGGATGGCAAATTAGAATTTTGTTGGTTCTATTTTAGGATGAGGTCACCAATCTAAAAGTCCCTAAGTTGTACTTTTGTATTGTAGGTTCTCTTTAGTCACTCCTGATAAACGTGTAAATGATTTAGGGCATGAATGCATCGCTCATCAAGCAACGTAAGTTGGTCTAGTCGAGCCTGTCGCACGGTATCATCATCAATAAACTCTTGCATGGATATGCACAGTGAGGGGATCTCCAGCTCTAGAGGTATGACTACCTCTACACCATACACTAGTGAGAACAGAGTTCCTCCAGTGGGTGTCCAAATACTAGTGTGGTAAGCCCATAGGGCAAGAGGTATTTGCATGTGCCAATCCTTATGATTATCACTCACTATATTTTTAAGGATGGCAATTAATGTCTTGTTTGAAGCCTCTGCTTGCCCATTTTCTTGTAGATAATATGGTGTCAAAAATCTATGTTTGATATTGTACTTATTCATTAAAGCACGTACAACTTTATTTTTGAATGACATTCCATTATCCAAAATGACAAATGATATGATTTGTTATGAACTCCACTATGTGGGGTCCTGTCATCGAGGTAAGAGGAACTATTTCCACCCACTTGGTGAATTACTCGATTGCCATGATGATAAATGCATGATTGCCTAAGGATGTGAGGGAGATCTTCCTGATCAAATCGAGTCCCCACTACGAAAATGGCCAAACCAATTAAATTGGTTGTAAGGCCTGGGAAGGTACGTGTGTCAAATTAGCATGGTGTTGACACTTCAGCACTTCCTAACATATGCACAACAATCTCACTCTAAGGTTGGCCAATAATAGCCCATGCAAAGAATATGTTTTGCGATGGCCATACCGCTAAAGTGGCCACCACATGTACCATCGTGTGCTTGGGCCATGGCCCAAGTAGCTTCCTATTGTTCTAAGCAACGAAGGATAATTCTTTCATAGCTCCGATGATACAAAATATCTCCTAACAAGACATGCTTCACTGCTTTCTGCTTGAGTGCCCTTTTGATGACATGCAACAATCCAGGTGGGAGGCTACCAAGCTTGAGGTAGTCTCGAATGGGAGTATACTAGTCCTGCTACGCGGAAGCTTCAACGATGTGAATGACCTGTCCCTTTAAAATTTCATCCCTAGTGAATGTTGACTATGGGAGAACTTGTAAAAATAGCATGGTGCTACTATCAAAAGGGGTTTGGGGAACAAGGATCCCCAATCGACATGATTCAGGCGATCATGAATTTGTGAGAACCTATCATGAGATGGTTCAATTTGAATCATGTGGATGCCTGGCATGGTTTCATAGCTCTCATGCTTCATCGCGAGTTGCGATAGAATTTTAACATGAATGGTGGTTATGTCATTTGAAGGGTTCTACGGGATAAGTGACCCCAGGGAGGCCATAGTATTCGCAAAATGATTCGATGATCGAGGGATTGCCTCGATATCGTACCACTTGAACTTTGCTAGGAATCTGTCCACAAGGGCTTTATAAGCTTGTAGCATTGGACATTTACATTGAAAGATCCATTTGATCTGGTTGATAATTAGTAAGGAGTCACCAAAAATGTTAAGTTTTTGATTTTCATGGTGACGGATGCTTGAAGACCTATGAGCAAGGTTTTGTATTTTGCATTGTTATTAGTGCATAGGAAATCAAGTTTAAACAACAAGGCAATGGATCCCCTTGTGGTATAAAGAACACGACTCCCATGCCACCCCCTCACTCGCACTTGGAGCCATCGAAGAACAGGGTCATATTGGCCTGGATCTTAGGTTTATCAGAATCTGGTGATTCTGAGATATGGAAGACCCCATCATCAAGAAAATCCATGCTAAGAGGCTGATCGTCCTCAATAGAAGCCTCTGCAAGATGATCTGTGATGACCTGACCTTTGATAGATTTTTTTTTGATGAATTCTAGGTCAAACTCCGTCAACAACATGATCCATTTCATCGTGCGACTACTATGATAAGTGTGACTCATCATGTATCGCAATGGATTCTCTTTTGACACAACATACGTGGTATGCCCTAGCATATAATGGCGTAGGCTCCTAGTGGTGAAAACCACTACTAAGCACAAATTATCGACATACGCATATCGAACATCATAACTAACCAGGGTGTGACTAAGATAGTAAGTAGCCCGCTCTTTGAAAAACTCGTTCTTCAGGGCTAGCATGGCTCCCAATGCGATCTCAGTGGCTGAGATGTATAAGTAGAATGGTACTCCTGGTAGAGGGGGTGCCAAGACTGGTGGTGAAACCAGGTATTGCTTTATTTCATCAAAGGCTTCTTGGCACTCATAATCCTAGTGGAGTGCGACTCCCTTATGCAATAGTCTATTCATTGGCCGACATTTATTTGATAATTACACTATGAAGCGCTTGATAGATACGATTTTGCCTTGCAGGCTCTGCACTTGCTTGACGGTAGTCAGGGGAGGCATTTCAAGGATGGCCTTGACTTTGTTAGGGTCCACCTCGATACCTCGCTTGGAGACTATAAAACCCAAGATTTTTCCAGATGTGATACTGAAGACGAACTTCTTGGGGTTTAGCCTGACATTGTGCTCAGTGAGGCGATCGAGGACTTTGCGTAACACATCAGGATGCTCATGATGTAATAGAGACTTAGCCAATAATTCATCCATGTAATATTCTATAATATTGTGCATATAATCATGGAAGATGTATGTCATGGCCCATTGATAGGTGGCCCCAACGTTATTGAGGTCAAAGGGCATGACCTTATAAAAAAATGTTCCCCACGGTGTTGTGAATGTCGTATTGATCTGGTCTTCTAGGTTGATATGGATATGATTGTACCTAGAGAAACCATCCATGAGGAAAGCATTTCATGACCTACTATGGCATATACCAGTGCATCGATGCTAGGCAAAGGGAAATCATCCTTAGGACTCACCTTGTTTAGATCTCTGAAGTCTATGCATATGCGAATCCTCTCATTAGGCTTCTTAACAGGAACCATGTTGGACAACCATGGTGAATAGTCTATAGGGATAATGAATTAGGCATCCAAGATATTTTCTATCTCATATTTTACCACCAAGGCTACTGTCGGATGTATCTTTCATAGTTTTTGCTTTATCAACTTGACTACCAGGTTGAGTGTTAAATTATGCGTGACCAAATTTGGGTCTAGTCCTGGCATATCCTTATATGACCATGCAAAAGCTTGCTTTCTCTTTGTAAGAATCTAAATTTACATGACTTGCTCTTCAAGGGATAAGACTTCCCCTAGCATGGTAAATTGTGGACTATCTGTATCTAAGCCTATGTCTCGATCAATCGTCGGCTCTACTGACATATGCGATCCATCCTCCAACTAATGTGGGGTCAGGATTAGGTGGATGTCGTCTACCGAGTTAAGATCATCAATGGGAACATCAGGTTCCTATTTAGCATGAAATACATCCTGATCCAACCCTGGGGTGAAATAAAACATCTCACCGCATGGCCAATACTTAGAAGGTGACGGGGGTGAATTAGCGCGATCCCATTTGATAGCATCTAGGTCTAGATGCAATAGCTTGGAAGGATTGACTGGATTGCAAAGGGGTGTGGTCAAATCAATGGAGATCATGTTGATGGAATGGATTTGCTCTCCAGGACCATGAGCGAAGGACTTCTTATTAGTATCACTTCCTACCCCCAAGTGTGGTGGTGGGGGAATAGGGATCACTGGATCCTATCTAGGAATAGACTGCAGGATGGGATCATTGGGCTTAAGGAGATCCATATATGTTGGAGGGTCAGGAAAGACTGCATGATAAATCCAATCCCAATTGACTAGTCTTGCCCTTAAGCATGGGCAAACATGTAGCTGACGATACACCTCATCTATATCGATGGGCTCGTGACAATGATGCAAATAAGGAGGACCAAGATAGGCCCTCTCCGTTTCATCTTCATCATCACTATCATATATGAGTCCCTTGCCCCTACCCATGGGAATTGGGTGATTAGGTTGATGAGGTCCCATATATGCTTGCTTCTCATAATCATCATTGTGAATGAGGACTTCTTCACTCCCGTCTTGTGGTGCCATTGGCACGTGAGGATCAAGTAGTTTGAGCAAATGGATTGAGCCTTCACCAAGTGATCTAAATTCATGAGGGCGGATCGATTATTCAGGAGGTAGAAGCTGCCAGATAGGGTCAAATAGGGGGAACATGTGCATGAAGTCCTCCTGTTGGTCATCAATGGGTACAACCTATGAATGATCGCTATCTGACTTAAAGGGGTCATATGACACTACCTCGTAATCAGACTTGTCTCCTGAGGTCCACTCATAAGAGGGGCCATCATCACAAACATGAGGACACACTTGCAAGCTCTCACCTCTCTCAAAATATGGAAGAATATCACTAAGGAACACGAGGTTCCCATTCAATATCGAGAAATAGTCCCCCAATGAATAGATGGTATGCGGGTTGGTGTACGGGTCTTGAGCCAACTCATCTCTCTGACTTATACATAGACAATCAAGGCCATTAAAGAGGACATCTAGGGGCAAGGTGTTGTTATGCCCTAATCCTGACTTGTCGTATGACATATGATATTGCGGTTGAAAGGGGGCATGCATGCCTTGCTTATATCGACCTAACCCGTAACCATGCCAATTGCATAGGTTGAAATACTTTAGCATGAAGTCTGGGTTAGACAAATAATCGATCTATTCCATGAAAGGATCCTCATCCTCATCTTCATTTTGATAGGCTTCTATACCATAATCAAGGCCCCCATATACAAAATTTGCTTGATTAGGAGGGAAGCCTAAAGGCACGATGGTGCCCCTCGAAAGGAGAGATCTGCCCATATCCTATACTGACTCAACTACGGGGGTAGCCATGATATTTTGGACTATGTACTCCTCCAAACCTGTGTTAGCCATCTCAAATGTGATCAACGACCATGGTGAAGGAGGAAACAAGAGTGTCTCTTGGGCCCATTCCATGATGGACTCGTCAGTCGACTCTTCCTCCATTATGCTGGGTATCTCTTCAGAGGAGATGATGGAAACTGTTGGGGGGATTTCTTCAATGAGTCTCTTCCCTGTGTCCTTTGGAAAAGGGGTCATGGATGACAACGGTGCCTACAAAGGAGCTGACGATGAAGATGGGATGGAATGCAATGAAAACATATATATGGGGGGGATGATGCCAGAATCAGACCCAAATGGGACTTATTCAACTGAAAGTCCAGATGAGGCGATGGTAAGGTCGACTCGGGTAACTGCTGCACAAGGTTGTAGTATTTGAAGGGTTCTAGGTCCATCAAGACAACGTCAACCTATCATTCATACATGTATTTAAGGCATTGGTACACGATTTAAGGGACACACTTCATGTTCCTAATCTAGGATCTGCACAGCAGGATGTTGTACGCCATATCACCCTCTAGTATGTGATACAATGTCAGAATTGTCTTTTGTCCAACTTGAATGGGCAGGACTATTGTGCTAACTATCGAGCATATAGCATCGTTGAATTCTCAAAGGGTATATGTGGATGCGAAAATATGCGATGCTGGTAGTTTAAGATGCTCTAGTGTTGTTGTGGTAATGATATTACTGGATGAACCGGTTTCTATCAGAACCCTCTTAAATGGGGTCCCATTCACACATGCAATGATGTGCAAAGGTGGGTCCACTATGTCAGCAGGGACATACCTTAATTCATCTTACCTGAACGTAATGACTGGCTCAGTGCATTGGCATACATGCCCCATGAAATTGTTGAATGAATTTGCTTCCTGGGTTTGTAGATCAATGGCTTTTAGAATCTCCATCAAGGCCTCCTTGTGAGGTTGCGATTGCTAACTTAGTTCATAGATGGAGAGCCTAGCCGATATGGTCCTCAAAATTTGAGCGAGTTTGGTCCGGATTGTGGCCATAGGCCTAGGTATGGGAGTCTGTACTGATGGTGGTGCATCTCGTGAAGTCGAAAGAATGTCACTTGGAGCCGTAGGAGCTGTGGTTGGACTTGGGTATTTCTTGTTTCGCGTCACGGTGCTCACCATGCCCATAAATCTCTGCTTGGGATAGGCCTGATGGATATCATTTACTTATAGTGTGGGCTTGGCCTACTCCTCATGGGTAGGCAAGGGGTCATTGTAGACCTCCATCCATTAGTTTTTTGTGCCATGGGGTTGTCTACCATGAGAGATTTACTATCGATTAGGTCCTGCACCAAGTTTTTGAACTTATAGCATCAGAAGATGTCATGACCCTTTTACCGGTGGTACTTGTAATACAAGTCTTCCCGCTATCCTTTAGGATTGGGTGTGCTAGGATCTATAGGTCTGCTCTCAGGTAGGTGGACCAAATTGGCCGCATAGAGGCGGTCAAACAAGGAATCCATAGATTTTGTTATGGGCATATACTATGCCTGGGGTGGCGCTGCTGATTTTACCCCTATTTTTTATTTTTCTTCTCATAGTTCCCAGGGGACGTGGCATGATATTATGCCTTTTGAGGCTGTTGTGCTTGTGCCATCCCTGGGACACTAATGGCAACCTGATTGACCATGACGAGTTTTGGTTGCGTTGTGTTGGTCTTAGTGGTCTTAGTCCACTCCTTCTTGCAAGGTTTTGCAATCTTGCCCTCTTGGATCTTGATTTCTTTGATGGTCCTAGCCTGTGCCAGGGCATCCTCAAGAGTTGCATACTACTATAGTTGTAGTAGCAAGGAGATGGGTTTTAGGTATCTCTTAGTAAACATATAGATCAAATCTAATGTAGGGAGTAGATAGGGCACCTTTGAAAGCATAGCCCACCATATGTTTCTATAATTTTTTATTGACTCATCATCATACTACTTGAGACTAGCTAAGTCAGCAAGTGTCACCTTCCTCTTGGTATTGAAGGTAAAATGTTCTAGGAACACATCCACAAGCTAATCTAAGTTGTGAATGTTGTTCTTCAAGAGCTATGTGAACCAATCGAAGGTAGGGACTGTGAGGGTGGTCACAAAAGTCCTTATAAGTAATGCATCATTGTCCTAGATACCAAAACATTGGCTCAATAAATGGGTGACATGCTCCTGCACATCCTCTTCCCCTTTAAATGTGGCCAACTTAGGCATCTTAAATTATTTTGGGTAGGGAGGCATAGGGACTGACAGATGCATAGGGTGACTGCCGAGCTGGTGTAATGTGGGCTTTTGGGGCCCAGAGGTTCTATTCTTGACTGACTCAAGACGCTCTAGCAGTGCCTTGTAAGCATCAGAGGACTTGATCTCCTCCTCTTTTTCTTGTTCCTATAGTGGGTTGTGAGGAACGTGAGGCCTATTACGAGGCGGTTATGGGAAAACCCCCCTGCCTTGATATGGTGTTTCCATGCATGTTTTTTCTAGCTTGTATCCATTGCATGCCTCGAAAGGCATTTCCGGAGCTAGTCTATAAACCTGTGTAGTCGCCCACGGAGGGCGGTCCACATCAGTCTTGGGAGTCAAGTCCTGATCAGACCTAGGAGGTCTAGGAGGCAATCCTATATAAGGTCTAGGCGACCTATCTCAGATTAGGGGTTGTTGCCTCCGATAGGTTTTTGCCCTATGAGTGCTCGGGGTTGGAACCCGCTCATGTAGGGTCTTTTAGAATAGCTCATTGGTTTAACATTGAATACATTCCTTTTCAAGCTGATGCAGGCGGTCTAGCTGCTCATTATCATATCAAAGCTATTTAAATTAAGCTTGGCATTCCATGTATTTGGCAACCACCTATTTAATTTGTTTAATTGTTTGGGGTCTAGGTGGCCTAGATGGTTCCCCTCGATCTCTCTCTCGATCATGATGATCCAAGACCTCTATAATGCACTTCCTTATATCGAGGTTGGCTACATTCACCTATGGCTATGGTCCAGGTAAGTGTTCCCTATACTCAGTAGGCACAGAGGTGTAATGCCCTCATGCAGTGAATTGCTTTTGAGGAATGTCATGGACTTCCTCATACATTCCCTCGTGAACGAGGAAGGATAGGGCTGAATTAGCTTGCCCTGCATGATGAGACTCATACTCATCCTGATATCTGGGCTCCCTAGTCTTAATTGAGTGACGTGGAGGAAATATGTGATCATCATACCCCAACCAATGCTCATTTTGGAGATCTGGCCCTAGAGTGGGCATTTCTGCTCTGGCACTGCCCTATCTCCATGTGCCTCTTGATGCACTAGACATTCATCGTTAAAATGAATGTTTGATGTGTTCATATAATGGGAGTAGTCTCCCTGATTTGGTTCTTAGCGCACGGGGGTAACCCACCTAGGGGTCTCTTGGAGACCCTACTTTGTCCTAGCTATCCTATAGGTCCATGGATTGGGATGAGTGTCAGCCCTCTAAGGTGGTATAACCAAATCTCGGGGGCTATAACGGAAGCAACTCATGCCTCCATGTACACTCTCCATAGTTTTTGCCCTTGATTGGGCTTGGTTGTGGGTAGAAACCATTGCAAGAAGATTCTATAAAACATTTAATGCTTATATTCTTTACACATTTTATGAAACAATATATCAGAATGGGAAACACACAATCAAACAGATGTTTATCTTTATTAATGTATTAGATGTGTATCCTAAAACTGGTTTCAGTGTTGTTTCAAATTTATTGTAAAGAGACCTTGTGTCACATGTTTGATAATTATTGGATGGTATTCTTGAGTTTAATGGCTTTCACCTGTATACTCGCAACTCGACAACCTGGCTATGAACTCCAGGTTGCGTTATCCTACCTATAATGTGTGGTAATGAATCCCACACACGAACAAGGAGCACAGGTCCTACCAATTCCTCACCCAATTCACCCGTAGTCTCTGATACACCTCCCTAAAGGGTGATGAGTACTATAACCCACGGGCTATGAAAAATCTTGGAATCGGCCTTAGCAATGTGGATCAGGTTCATGGGATTTGAGCCAAGTGGATGGAGATGAAACCCATCGTCACTTGTGCTCTACCAACGGTTGGGGATGAAGTCCAACTTGTTAACATTTTAAGTGGATCATGGTGTGTGTGATTCCTTTTAATCCAAAAGAAAGCAAGCAATAAAACATCCAATGAATTTTCACTAAATGCAAGTTTTAAAGCAACGTTTTACTTTCATAAGATTAAAATATGAAATATGGAAGTCACTACACTAAGGTAGGAAAGCAACCCTAAATGAAATCTCACCGATGGGTAAGCAATGTGCAAGTAAGCCAAGGAAGGTGCAATCCTAGTTATGCTTTCCTAATTATGTATGTTTTTGTATTTTTGCATTTTTAGAAAAGGAAATGTGATAGTTTTTAATTTTCCTACTTAAGCACACAAAGTGAAAATCGATAGAAAATAGGGTTCTATAAATGAAAAACAGAAAGGAAATAGTTCAAACCCTACCTCTTATCTGCCATTGTCTACTGGTTTTGAAATATAGCTCAGAAAACCTACTATTTACTATTTATTCTAGGGTTGGACGAATTACAGGTCTTGACCATCCCAGGGTGGCACGAATAGCAGTCCTGAGTTCGCTTGGGTTTGGAGCGACTACAACCTGCAATCAGAAAAGGTGAAAAACCAAGTTAGAAAATCACCTAAAGAAAAAATGGAATAGGTACCACCATTATCACCACTGTAGAAACTAAAAAATGGTGTACCTTAACCGAAGCAACAGAATGTATGTGCTTTATAAGTCCTACAAAAGCATAAATCAAAGCATGCATGCAAGAAGCAATGTATAACAAGTAATAAAGCAAATGGGGCATTCTCATTATTAGATAAATTTAAATAGAATTACAATGTGTCCCTTTGAGTACTTGAATAAACTTGATACAATATATTAAAATAAAGGGGTGCCAAGAAATATCAATCTCTCAAAGAACATGATGCACATCCATTGTTCTTCCGCATGCCCACACTCAAAGTGGGCAGGCCAAATATCATCGCCACTTGTGTCAATGTGATACTCATCCTTTGATGTTCCCTATCATTTTTTGGCACTTGAATCTATATATAGGAAAGCAAAAGAGAGTCAAAATCATATGCGTGTGATATTAAAACATGCAATCCCCACAACCTAAAAATGCGCATGTGAGGTATAGATAGCAAGTGGTTTAAAAATGAGACAAAAATCAAAGGTGATATAAAGGAGATTTTTTTGGGATGATATAACCTAGTTTTGTAAAATAATTGCGCTCGATCGCTATGTTAGGTCCTACCGCACGTAGTGAACCTGTAAAAGGCAAACAAGCGATTATCCTACCTAAACATGTCAAAAACCTACAAAATTTTGTGAGTAAGCATAAAATGATGTTTTGGGAGAACCCATGTGATCATATTCCAAATATTTTTTCTAGGTTCTCATGCATGCAAAAGTGGGACCCACATGCATACAAAATCATAAAATAGCTATATCTCAGTCAATACATATCAGAAAGCAATGAAATTTGAACTGAAGCATATATTAGACATGAATAAAATAATTAATTAAAAATAGTCATAAAATAATGCATGAATTTCTATTCATCCGGGGGTGGTATGAATTCGACTATCATAGATTGGGGGGCGCCCAGGGGTGGGACGCCTGCCAATATCTCCTAAAATTTGACACCAATTCTATGAAGATAGATGCAAAACCATAGGTAAAGTATTTTAGGCAAATTTTATGTGGATATTTGAACTACAGACTCAGTTTTGGGGTCAAATTGTGCCTTCTTGTACCACTTGATAACCACTCTCGCTAAGGAGAAATTATGGATGAAAAAGGAGCAATAAAGGTGAGGTAATAACTCGGTAGCACTTCGTCGTAAATCCTAGAAAAAACCTGTCCCTCTTAGATGAGAATGCCATCCATTTTATATACCTAGGAGGTCAAATGTACAAAGGGCATGCAAGGCCCAAGGGGCCACTTGTCCACCAGGGCGACATGCACGGGAGGGGGAAGAGAATCTCCCAAAAATGACCTCATTGATGAGGGCTATCATAGGCATGCCCTGGGTTATGACATGCATTCTTTGAAGAGTATGGAAAGTGGTATTTTATGGTGACCACTTGTCCAGATTTGAATTTTTGCTAGTCAAACCTGCTATTCGCTCCACCCTGGGATGAATGCTGCTATTTGCTCCGGGATGGGACAAATAGAATTGCTATGTCCCAGGGTGGGATGAATAGGAACTGGGCCTCAAAAAGTCCCCAATTTACCTAGGAACCTCCAAAATTGCTTTGGGAGTGGTTAGAACCACTACTTGACCTCTAAGGGCTGCCCTAAGGGCTTTGTGCATCAATTTTATCAATGCCTTGGTAGCATAATAGGATTGGCACTATTTTGGTGTCTACACATGCTACCTAGTGGGACTCGCTCAAGCTTGTTCTCGTTCTTGAGCTACACTTGCTTTTGGATTACACTCGCACCCAAACCACCTATATTTAAAATTAATGGTAGAATTTTTTTATAAAAAACTTAAGTTATTTTTCATTTAAATATATATATTTATTTATAAATGACTTTGTTTTTTTTAAGCTATGTGTGGCTTCTATTGGGCTACTCACATTACAAAAACAAAACATTACATTGCTCTCATTAAATTCTATCAAATTAATTCAACCATATCCAACTTGCATTTCTATTCAAAAATATTCTTCATCTTCCTTTCTTACCAAAGGGATTCGTCATCTTCCAAATTGCTAAGTTTTCACAATCAACTCCTTTATATCATTTCATACAAAAGCCTTTTGAAATTATAAATTTTTCAAGATAATATTTAACACCATGAATGAATTAACTATTTGATGCCCAGTTTCCATATCTATAAATATAAATATATTGTCTATAACAATATGAGAGTTTCTTAATACCTTTTTAGGGTTCCTATTTATGTCCCTAATATCCCAATATATTATTTTCATTATTTTTATTTATGGTTTTAGCCCTACGTTTTAACTCTTGCAATATTCGCTTTTGTTTTCTCATATCAATATCCCTTTTGTTTTATCTCTATTTTTGCTTCTTGGATCTTCCTCTCTTTTTTTGATTCCCACCAATAATTTTATTTTCATCAATCTCTTCAATCTTCTCACTTTGCTCAAATTAAGACTTATCATATCTAGGTTTGTCTTGTTGGGAAGTATCTACAAATCAAGGAATAACCTCAAAAACAAATTCTTCTTTATATTTCCCTAGAAACCTTAAAATGTAAGGACACTTTTCTAAAGCAATTACCTCCTTATTCTGCCCTAAAAACCCTAAATTGTTATAGGATTCCTCAATCCTCAATTTTTTTATTTTGCTACTCTTGAAACCCTAAAGTACAAGGGATAACATGTATTCCACTTTTACTTTTATTACTAGAAGAGGATTCTATATTACTTGAGAAAATGAAGATGATTTATTTTCCTCCACATATTCCTTTGCACATTTAATTCCTTCTAAATTTGAACTTACATATTGTACTTTATCATCCCTTATATCCTTCTTTGTTTCTTCTAACAGTTGATCCAAGTGAGCTATGGTGGTCTTTGTCATAATATGTTGTAGATAAAATTTCTTTGCCACTTCATTAGGAGTGGAATATCCTTGATATGATCTACCTTCTATTAATGTATGATTTCCTTTCTTCTCCTTGAAATTTAACTCATGACAAAAATTCTTGTCTCTTTCTTCATAATTTTCACTTTGCAAACTCTTGCCAAGTGGCTAGTCTCATAACAATTGCGACAACAAAATGCGATATTTTCATAATCCTTTTGATCTCATTCTCTTGATTTAGATTTAATATTAATGGATTGTGGCAAGGATTTTAAAATATCCATAGCAACAAATATTCTGGTATATATAGCATGCTTCCTCTCCTTAATAGTTAGTCCTTCCTTGATGAATTCTCCCAAGGTATTTCCAATATTCTTCAAAACATACATATTGATAAGTTGATATGGAAGTCCAAAAAGCCTAACCCAAACCAAAATTTTCTTAATAGTTTCTATTTAAACAAAAAAATAAATTCCATGGTCATAAATAAAGGGTATCTCTCCTTGTAAACCATGGGCAACGACTCAATATTTAGTCCTTGATTTCTGAATTAGAAAAGATAACGAGGAAAAAACCTTTAGGAAGAAAATTACAAAGTAATTTTAATTCAATCCCCACTTCCACTTGACCCAATCTTGAATCTTCAAAAACCTTGGCGAAGATCTATGGAAGTTACAAATTAACCCTTTGCTTTTCAGAACCATAATATCATTCTCAATCATCTCATCCTTGATAATCACTTTTGGTGTAACATTTGCTACCTAAATTAAACTTACCATATATTTGTTCTTCAACTTATCTTCATCTTGGGCATCCATATTTCTAGATAGGGCATCCTAACTTCCCATTAGGGATTTCAAATATGACTTTCCTTCCATGCCAGCTAGTGGGGCTAGCTCTTGGCTTGCACTCCCTCCTAGCTTGTATTCCCTCTCGACTTATTCTCACTCATAGCTCACACTTCTTTCCAACTTGCATTCCCTCCCAAATTGCACTCCTTTTTAGCTTGCACTCGCTCCTATCTCTTCTTTCTTCCAATATTCCTTTGCTTCGTTATTTTTCAAAAATAAAATTTATTGCATTCGTGGTAAAGGTTTGAAGTATTGATACAATCTAGATGAACCTATTGCTCTTTTGCCATATCTGAAGATCTTAAGATTACAAAGAAATTGAATCCTCCTCCAATCTAAGCAATGTGAAATCCTCCTACCATACTCTACAAATCCTATGGTTTATTGTCTTTTGGCTCTTTGAGTGATACTTTTGCTTTTTAGGCCACCTCACACCCTGCCCTGGACAACTAGGCTCTCCTGTTAACTCATCGTGGCTCTAGCTTCACCTACAACTCTTTCGAACCTCCTCCTCCTTTGCCTCTCCTGAAAAATATTAAAACAAGTATTTCCAACTCGATTTTTCCTCAAATCACAAATTGGTTTATCAAACAATGGAGGATTTGGAGAAGCTCAAAAAGTATAAATCTAAGCAGTGAAGAAGAAAATGGAGAATTAATTAGAATTATTTTATCAATATTTGTGACAGCCACCAGGTCTACTATTGCATATCAATATTTAATACATATTACACCACTATCTATTGTTGTTGCTCCTCTATGCTTCTCCACCATCGTTTGTTGTCACCCTTGTGTGCTTCTTCATTGTTGACTATTGTTACCCCTTGCGATTCACTCTTCTCCATTATCATCTGCTATGATCCCTGTGTGCTTCTCCATAATTGTCTAATGCTATCCCTTATTATTCATTCTTATCCATTGTCATATATTGCCCCTATGCACTAAAAATTTAAGGATTATAAACTAATTTTACTAAATAACTTAATTTTAGTGAAACCAATGCTTAGGGCTGGGCATACCCATCCTGACCATGACCTCTGATAAGGATGAGAGCTGAGCTTATCAATAGGGGCCAAACACTCAACCATACACACACCCACCCCCTCACACACTTACCCACACCACGGTTTGAACCTTGGACCTCCTAAAGAAGAGCCAAAGCCCGAACCGTTGCATTGTCCCCCCTTGGGACTGATGAAGGTAATATTTTAATATCAAAATATTTTTAATTTTATAGAAAATAATTTATTTATTGTCATTTAAAAATATATCAAGTAAAACTTTGAAACTCCAAATAGGAGGTCCAAGGTTCAAATTCAATCGGGATAGAATTGTACACCATGCTTTGTTAACCAAAGTTTGGTTGGATGAACATATATCAAGTAAATAACATCCTCTATGAGGGTCATCTATACTTCTAGCTAGGGAATTTTAACTTCTATTTAGGGCTTTCAAATATGAATTTCCTTCCATGCTACCTAGTCAGACTTGCTTAGGCTTCTTCTTGCTCTTGAGTTAAACTTACTTCTGGAATACAGTCATTCTCAAACCACCTATAATTGATATTAATGGTAGAATTTTTATTTTATAAAAAAATAACTTTATTTTTCATTTTAAAAAATAAATATATTTATATTTATAAATTTATAAATGACTTAATTTCAATGAAATAGGTTTTAGTTTTAATTTTTTATATTATTTTATGTTATATGAGCTATTTGTTAATATATTGATTTTTATGAGCAAGTGCGAGTGGGAATCGAGGAGGAAGTGTGATAAGGGAAGCAAGAAGTAGAAAGCAAAGTGTGATCAATGAAAAAGTGCCACTTCTTTTTCCAGATCTTAGAAAAATTTAAAGGATTCATTTGAAGAAAATATAGGTAATGTGGAAAGAAAGTCATTTGTGAAAGTCCTTACTAAAAGTATGAATGGCCAAGTTGGAAATAAATATTCCCTAACTATAAATAAGAGGAAGAGTGAATCAATGGCAAACCCTATCTAGGTAGCAGATTCTACACCAAAAGTGATTATCAAGGATGAGATGATTGAGAATGATATAATGGTACTTAAATCTAGAGGGTTAATCTATGAGTTTCATGGATACTAACCAGGTTTTTTGAGATTCAAAATTGGATCAAGTGGAAGTGGATATTGAATTCAAATTACTCCATGAGTTTTCTTTCAAAAGGATTTTTTCTCATTTTTTTCTCCAGTTCAAAAATAAGGGATAAAATAATGTATGGAGGCTCATGGTTTAGAGGTAAAGATACATTATATTTAAGACCTTGGAATAAGAATTTTTCTATGGACACAAAAACTATTAAAAGTCTTCCAGTATGGATTAGGATTTTTGGACTTCCTTATCAAATCATCAATAAGGAGGTTTTGAAGAATATTGGTAATACTCTAGGTGAATTTATCCAGGAGGGATCAACTACTAAGGATAGAAGGCATGATGTATATACTCAAATCTGTTTCCATGGATATTTTAAAACCTTTACCATAGTTGATTAGGATTAAATATAAATCAAAAGAATGATATCAACAAGTGGATTATGAAAATATTGTATTTTGATGTTGCAAATATCATGAAATTGGACACATGGCAAGAGACTACAAAGTGAAAAAAATGGAGTAAGAGATGAAATATTTGGGCATGAGGGTAGCTTCAATTTGAAACAAGACCATGTCATAGGAGAAGGTAGGTCAAATCAAGGATTTTCCAATCCTAAGAAAGTGTCTAGAAAAGCCCTCTACATCATCAGATGGCAAAGGCCATTATAGTTCACTCAAATCAACCATTAGAAGAAAAATGATATGAGGGATGAGGAAGTACAATGTGTAAGTTTAAATATAGAAGGAGCTAAAGGTGCAAAGGAAGAGGGGAAGACAAATTTTAAAGCAAAGGAATATGGGAAAGCTGATTTTAAAGCAAATGAGGTAGAGGTCAAGCTTAACCCAGGTAAATTACATTTATTCTCCTCAAGTAGCATAAAATATTCTCCTTATAATAAAAATGAAAGTAGTACAGAGTGTATTCCTTGAACTTTAAGGTTTCAAAAGTAGTACAATAAAGAAAATCTTATGGAGGATATCCAAGAAAATTTAGGGTTTCTAGGCCAATATAAGAAAGTAATGACTATGGAGGATCATCTATGAAATTACATTTTTTAGGGTAGTATAGATAAGAAAATACTAATGAGGCTATTACCTGCACTTTCAAATATTTAGGGGAACACAAATATTTAGAAGATAAGTCTCATTATTAACAATATGAAAAATTATAAAAAATAGAAGAGATTGATGAAGATGAGAGTTTTGGCAGAAATGGAAGAAGGAGAGGAAGGTCATCAAAGTAGGAACAAAGAGAAAAATAAACTCAAAAGGATATTGATCTAGGAAGCCAAATAAAAATATCATAGGTGTTAACAAGAAGTAGGACTAAGCCCACTAATAAAAATAAAAAAGTGTTGATGATGAAAATAATATCATGGAATATTAGGGGTATGAATAAAACCCCTCAAAAAAGAGTTATTAAGGAATTAATAGATTTTTATAGTCCCGAGTTCATTTTACTACAAGAAACAAAAATTAAGTAGCGAGGAATGTAAGGATACCTTCAAGAATATTTGAAAGATGGGTGATTGTTTAGCCGTTTTATCTATAGGAGCTTTAGATGGTATTGCAATAACATGGGACAAATGCAAATGGTATGGACAATTATTAGAAGCAAAAAGTAATTGGGTTGCTAGATTATTTTGCAAGAAAGAGGAAAACATAAAATTTGGGGTTATAAATGTATATGCTTCAACTATAGTTACTCCTCATGAAATATGTTAGAAGAACCTTAACATATTTTTGTCAAATATAATGATGATTCATTGTGATCTATTGATTCTTAGGGGTGATTTTTATATTGTTCTATCTCCTTTGGAAAATAAGGGTGGTATTCTAGGATGCTCTAAATCAATGCAAGATTTTGGTTCATTTGTCAATTCAAATGACCTTTAGGATGTTAGTACCACAAGATTTCAATATACATAGGACAATAGACGCATTGGGAAAAATTATATAGCAGAAAGACTGGACAAATTTTTGTTATCCAATAAATGATTGTAAACAAAATATATAATCTCTTCAAATATTTTATTACGAGCAAGATCAGATCACAAACCCATTATTTTGACTTGTAAGTTACCTAATAATTGTCATACAAAGCCACTTCACTTCTAGTCTATGTGGCTTCAAGACCCTAATTTTTTCTAGATGGTTATGTTATGGTGGGATGAATCAAAATTTGAAGGATTGTGTATGTACAAGTTTGTTCAAAAGTTAAAATATTTAAAGGAGAAAATGAATATTTGGAATGCCAAATATTTTGGTAACATATTTAAAGAAAAGAAATATTGAATCCAAGCTCAAAAATTTACAAGAGACAATAGAAATTAATGGAATGGATCAGAATTCTTATGTGAAAGAAAAATAATTACTTTCTCATTATTGAATTGAAAAAGGAGTCATATTGTTTTCAAAAATCTAGAGAAAAATGGATCAAGGAAGGAGATAGAAATAAAAAAAAAAGTCATGCTACGACAAAAATATTTTTTTATGTTCGTCATATCAAAAATATTTCTATATGGAAGAAATATTGAGGATGAAGAATATATAAGGAAGGAAGCAATTAATTATTTCAAAAATATTTTGTCAAATTCTAGGCAAGATAAGGAGGCACAAGAAAAACTTCTACAAAATGCTCCATCAATTATCATTCAAGGAAAAAATGAAAGCTTGATGAAGAAGATATGTATGGAGGAAATCCATGAAGTAATTTTATCTTTTCATCCTAACAAGGCACCTGGCACCAATGGATTTCCTAAAATTTTTTTTTTCAAACATTTTGGGATTATTGAAGAGTGATATGTTAGTTGGACTTGAAGAGGCCTAGAAAAGGAAGGCTATAATAAGTGAGATCAATGCTAATTTTATTACCTTGGTTCCCAAGAAAGGCAACACAAAATATTTTTATAATTTTCATCCAATAAGCCTTTATAATATGATTTATAAGATCATTTCAAAAATTATGGCAAATAAGTTGAAGGGCATTCTAAGTTGAAGGGCATTCTAGGGTGTCTAATATTAGAGGAACAAGGTGGATTTGTTTATGGTAAACAAATTCTTGATGGTACAATTATTACACAAGAGGCCATACATTCTCTTCATTCCATGAAAAAAACAGGTGTGATTTTGAAATTAGATATGAACAAAGCTTATGATAAGGTTTCTTGGAATTTTCTACATGCCATTCTCAAAACGTTTGGCTTTGATTATAGTCGGTGTGAGTGGATTAAATGTTGCTATAGCACTACAAAATTTTCTATTTTGATCAATGGTTCTCCTGTTGGTTACTTCAAGTCATCTTGTGGACTTTGTCAAGGTGTTCCACTTTCTCCTTATCTATTCATTAGTAGAGCCTTTTCAAAGCAAATCTGGAAGGAAAAATCAAGGGTATTCAAGTTGTAAAAAATGGTCCCGTTGAATCTCATCTCCAATTTATTGATGATACTTTTAGTTTGGTCCATCCATCAATCAATGAGGCCATGGATTTTAAATCATTATTATCATATGAGAAGGCTACTAGATAGTTGGTAAATACTACAAAATCCAAGATTTTTTTCATTAATACTACTTTAGATTTACAACAAATTACTGTGAATATTTTAGGGTTTAAAATTGAAAATTTTTCATGAATATTTTTAGTAACCTTGTTTAAGGAGAGGAACTCAAACAAATTGCAAATAAACTTCAAAATATGCTTAAAGAGTTTTATTTGTTGATTTTTACATGAAAGGATGAGTTGGTTTGGAATTTATCAAAGGATGCTGGATACTTGATCAAGTTGGGATATGGGAATTTAGAACAATCAAAATTTTCTTCTCCCAAAGATTTTCCCTAGAAAAATGTTTGGTCATTAGAGGCTCTCCCTAAGGCCTCAAAATTTCTTTGGTTAGTAGTTCAAAGTAATATTCTTAAAGGAGAGAGTTTACAAATAAGAGGATATTATAGACCCTTTAAATGTGCCTTGTGTGAGAAGGATTTAAAAAAATCAAACCATTTACTTCTTCACTGTTCGTTTTCTCACACCATTTGGGGTTATTTAAAAAATATATAAAATTATAATGGATAGCTCCATCAACATTGAAAGAGTTGATAAAATGTTGAATTAATTATTTCAAAGCTAAAGCATTATGTAGTCTTTGGAGGATTGACTCTACTATTTTTTTAAAATTTATGGTATAAAAGGACTAACATTTTTTAAAATAAATCTCAAAATCATGCCCAAGTTTGGAACCATATTATTGTCTCTCTTGAAAAATATCTACAAATATGGTCCTCAGCATGGAAAGTCTCAATTGCAAAAAATAGATTCTAATAACTTGGCTATAGGATTTGAACATACATGGAAGATTCATCTGCAATAATGGAATTAAAACAAAGGATCTACTTCTATCTATGGTAAAATAATTTTTTTTAGAAATTTGGTTTATCAAAATTAATTTTTATGGTGCTTCTAAAGAAAATCAAGGAAAAGCTGGTGTTTTTAGAAATAGTGAAGGCAAAATTCTCCTCACCTATTCATAATTATATGGAACTTCAACTAAAAACTATGCAAAGGTTGGGGCACTTCTTACAGGGATTAAAATTGTAGTAGAAAAAAAGGATGAAAATATATTTCAATTGAGGGAGACTCACAAATTATCAATGCTATTAACAAAAATGGATGTGGAGACTAGATAAAAAGTAATATTATTGTTGATTTTCATAATCTATTACTAGAGGCAATCTCTTGGAAGTGTGAGCATATTTATAGAGAAGGAAATTGGGTAGCAGATAAATTAGTGAATTATGGTATTGATCTTCATTCGAGTGAAATTAGAATTTTAGAGGGCAATTGGCCAAGTGAGATTTTATATCTTAATCAAAATGATGTCAAGGAGTTGATTGTGGAAACATAGAACTTAAAAGAAGTTGAATAATATATTTAAGAGAAAAATAAATGAAAAAATTGTGATAAAAAGGTATGTTGCAACAAATGTAATATTTTGGTATTTTTATGGGAGTGGCTCCAACATAAGCCACATATAACTTATTAATATATTAACTATATTGATTTTAATTTTTAATAAATTTACACAGGTTTTTATGAGGGATCCCTATCCCCTCATATTGAGTGGGGTTTGAACCTTAGACCTCTCAAAGAGAGGCCAAAACCTTTACGACAGCAGTAAGCTTACAAATTTATTATATTGCTTTTTATATTCTAATCAATCAAATTTATTAATGAAGGTAATATTTTAATATCAAAATATTTTTAATTTTATAAAAAATAATTTATTTTGTTTTATTTAAAAATATATATTAGGTAAGACTTTGGAACTCCAAATAGGAATTTCAAGGTTCAAATCCAATGGGGGTAGAATCGTACACCATGCTTCAGTTACCGAAGTTTGATTGGATGAACATATATCAAATAAATAACATCCTCTATGAGGGTCGTATATACTTATAGCTAAGGCATTCTATCTGTTAGCTTTTGGAGCCTTAAATATAAAGGAAATGTGATCACAAGTATATAAATAAGCATGCAATGTTATAACTATGATAATGATAACTTAACATGCATGAAAATATGATAGAAAACTTGATACAATGCTCTAGAAATGCTCATATAAGAAAGCTCATAAAAATTACAATGCTCCTCTCATGGAGTTTACAACTCTTCAATGATATAAAAATGGAGCTACATTGTGACTACTACTACTCTAACCTATGCACTCCTCAACTCCCCCTTACAAAAACTCACAATGAGGCCTTTATATAGAAATATATATTCCTTGCCTCTCACTCAACCCTAAGACTCATGTGCATGTGGACTACATGCACATTTACATCATCACACATTCTAACACTGTTGAATTTATTAAATTACTCTAATAAACTATTTATCTCCTAATATAATCATAATCTAAACATGTACCCATGAAGGTACTTTAGTAAAGAACCAAATGATGTAATATATTCCAAAACCCCCCTATATTACATTATTTGGTTTTGAAGACTTTAGTCTTCAATGAAGAACTTCATATTAGTCTTCTACATTGATTTTGTTTTGTGGCTTGAGTTCTTCTTTCTTCCTTTCTCCTTTGAACTAGTTGATTGTATCAGGATGTGTTTCTTCTTCTTGTGTCTTTGCTTCACTAGGACCTATATTTAGTTTGAGAGTGCTTTCTCTCAACTTTATTTCTCTGTTATGCTTCTTCTTCCTTCTTCGTCTTCTTTTTTGTTTTTGCAAATTTTCCTATGATACATATTTTTCATGATGGATTAGTATATCATCACTATTGTGGTGACTGGTATTATTAATTGGTTCCTTGTTTTGAAAAAAATAAAAAATTATCAATGATAGATATATCATCAAACATTCTTCTGAAGTAAGTATAATTGTATTCTATGTATTCCACCATGCTCTACTAAAAAGTAAGATAACCTATCAAAGTTAAGAATTTTTTTGTTATAAATAGTTTATATTCCATCATTTGGGTTATGTAAATGTATTTTCAAAGGTACATACTTAGGACATATTTTTACTTTAGGGGGAAGTTATATAGTTACTTCATGTAATGTAATAAATGCACAAGTGTCAATGTGCTAGTTGTAAATGTGAAAGGTGTCACTTGTACTAGATAGAGTGTTGGCCAAGTATCTTATTTTGCCTATATAAGGAAGGCCTCATTGTTAGTATAGATAGCAAGGGGAGTTTTGGTGACACAATAGCTTAGGGATCTTAGTAGGTAGTTCATTTCTGTGTAGATCACCATCCATTGGTGATGGATGCAATGTAGTCCAGTAGCTTTATTAATGGAGTGTTCATTTCCTCCATAGCTACATTGTATTCGTTTATATATCATTTATGTTTATTGCATATCTTAGTCATATTGAAGATTTATTTTATTTCATATTATTTTGTATCTCATGATTTTTATCTCCTTTGGATATTGTATCAAAATATAATAGTGGTATCAGAGCTACGGTAGATCTAGTCTATGCAAGTCTACAGGAAAATCACCATCATTATTGAACCTGAGTGTTTTGGCAACCTCACACGCCATTAGACCAATCACTATCAAAAGTTCTCAAAATAATCTAGGTGATAGAATTAGGGAGAGTCACAATTAGTCCCAAAAATACTAATATTGCATTTGACTAGAGTCTTTCCACAAAGTTATAGGAAAACCCATGAAAACTAGGACTCAACACTCAATCCACTAGATTAACAGAGCATCTACTGAAGATCCATGATATCTGAAATTTGTTAACTATTTCCTAAATTTTTTTGTTGTAGATAATTAATTATCAGAGGGTTGGTACTCCTCCTACAATAAAAATCTAGGAGACTTCAACTTCATTGCCCAAAGGTTGGAATGCCCTCATAGTGCAGAGATTAGTTTCTTGTGCAGGAGGAGAACACTGTGGAAGAAGACTTCTAAAGAAAAGGTGTGGTGACTCTAGGAGATTGAAGATCTCCATTGGAGATTGAAAAGGCCATATTAGCCTTGGATAATAGGCCATAGAAGCCTAATACAAAAATACCATAGTAGCCTTGGAGAACAAGCCATATAAGCCTGATATAAAAAGGACATAGTAGCCTTGAAGAATAGGCCATAGAAGAATAATACGAAAATATCATAGAAGCCTTGAAGCAGAAGCCACAAAAGTCTTAATATTGAAAAGGCTATAGAAGCCTTGATATTGAAAATGCCATAGAAGCCTTGATACTAAAAAATGCCACAAAAGCCTTGATACTGAAATAGGCCATAGAAGCATCTACTTGTTGTGGTGCAGTGGTAAATGCCTTGGGTGCTGGTAGAGGCCGACCCAGGTTCCATTCCCCTTGTCTCCATCCTGCAGATATATGGTATAGTTATGAATGTCCTATGTGCTGGTAGAGGCCAACAAGGCTCCATTCCTCCTATGCCCAACCTGTTGAAAGTGGTACCTCGAAAGGGGTGTTTTCAACTATAAATTAGTTTTATCTGCTTGTTGTGGTGCAGTGGTAAATGCCCTAGGTGCTGGTAGAGGCCGACCCAGGTTCCATTCCCCTTGTCTCCATCTTGCAGATATATGGTATAGTTAGGAATGTCCTATGTCTTTGGTAGAGGCCGAAAAGGCTCCATTCCTCCTATGCCCAACCTGTTGAAAGTGGCACCTTGAAAGGGGTGTTTTCCACTATAAATTAGTTTTTGAATTTGCTTGTTGTGGTGCAGTGGTAAATACCCTGGGTTTTGGTAGAGGCCGACCCAGGTTCCATTCCCATTGTCTCCATCCTAAAGATATATGGTATAGTTAGGAATGTCCTATGTGCTGGTAGAGGCCGACAAGGCTCCATTCCTCCTATGCCCAACCTATTAAAAGTGGCACCTCGAAAGGGGTGTTTTCCACTATAAATTAGTTATCTGTTTGTTGTGGTGCAGTGGTAAATGCCTTGGGTGCTAGTATAGGCCAACCTAGGTTCCATTCCCCTTGTCTCCATATTGCAGATATACGGTATAGTTAGGAATGTCCTATGTGCTGGTAGAGGCCGACAAGGCTCCATTCCTCCTATGCCCAACCTGTTGAAAGTGGCACCTCGAAAAGGGTGTTTTCCACTATAAATTAGTTTTTACCCAAGTGTTGTAGGTGATTTGGAGAGGAGAGGGCAATCCTCCAAGGGAGGTCCTAGGTTCGAATCTCCACCCTACCAAAAAGCTGAATTGGGTACCCAAAATCCAATTGATAATGTTGGTGCGAGCAGGGCTGGGTGCGACTCTCGGGTGACTTTGACGGTGTAGAACCCCCTGTTCATGGTCTCTCAGACCAAGGCAGCCCCACAAGGGGTTTTTCGCTAAAAAAAGAAGAAGAAATAGGCCATAGAAGCCCTGATACTAAAAATAAATTCAAAAGGAATATCCGATTTAAAAGTATCTTAATATTTTAGTATTAACATATTTGTTGGAGGGAAATAATATTCAGTGAGTTGGAAAACTCCCTACAAAATAGTTTGGAAGGGTATCTTATTCAAAATCAATTTAGAACATAAAACAAAAGAGATCGAGAGAATATCTCATTAAAGTACTTCTAGACTTGGAAGAAGGACTAGGTGAGTCTTGCTCGATTATAGAAGCAGCAAAATCAAATATCCAGGAGCAAATTACATCACCAACACTTCCAAGTGCAGAATGTTGAAGAGGTCTCAAGTGAAGACCATCAGAAGCTATAAGATCAAATACCTTGGGATGGTATCATCGAGCATCCAAAAAATGCTAGGAAAGCCTTACTAAAAAAATCATCAAAGGAGATCTCATTGGAGAAATCCACTACCAAGGAGAATCCCCTGATAGTGAAGAACTTGGGACAATTGTCACCATCCAAAAACAAGCCCAAGAGAAGGATAATTTGTCAAGGAGTTCCAAATTTCAAAAGAAAAATCCAATGAAAGACCTCAATATATTTAGAATCTTGAGAGGAAGGTCTTACTTGAAGTCAGAATTTGACAAGAAGACTTGAAGACAGAAGAAACTCATTAAATCTAGGAGATTTGAATATTACCTCTCACAGAAAGAAGGCACTTCTTCAAAGATAGAGACTTCTCCAAATCTACAACATAAGGAGAATATTACAAGAGGAGAACAAGACACCAAATCCTAGGCTCATAAAATAAAGTTTGAGACCATCATTTGGTGAAGAAGGGGTTGTTCAAAAATGATCTACAAAGAGCTACAAAATCCTACTCGAAGCAACAACTGATATTAGACACCAAGATCTACATCCTCTATAGAAGTGGAAGAAGGACCTACAAAATATTAAAAAATATATGCAACTACTAGTGCTAACTAAGTTATTAATTAAGATTCATTTGAGCACCTTATCTGGATTAAAGTTGCATAAATAACAATATATTACAGGCTTTAAAAGTGCAAATAGAAAGAAGTTAATTTTAAGGTTTATTTGCACATTAATTAGGTTGATTAGATTTTAGAATTATATCTATAAACTACCTATCATATACTTAGGAAATAGAAAATAAGACTAAGTCCTACAATATTAGTTGTAGTGAATTTGCAGAATAACTTCTAAAGATTCATTTTAGGTTATTATTGAATAGTTGTAGTAGATTAATTAAAGTGCATTATCTTGAGAGTTAAATTGGAGTGATAAGGTGAAATTATTAGTGCATTAAAAAGGTCTTTTAGATTTATTATGCACAAGTATACTACTCTCAAAATAAAATTAGCTTTTGTGTTCTTGAAGGGCACAAAATCTGATTTGTATCAAGTGTCTAAAGACACTATTGAAGCACTAAAATCTGCAACTTGTAGCGGTCAAAATAAGCCACATAAAAAGGTTAGAATCCTCCAAAACTTGGAGAAGAACCTAAAATAGAAATAGAAGCTTCATTGAGACTTGGTGAGTCTCAGATCCAAAGCATTACCAGAGTGAATGCAAGAAAAGAAAATACAGAAAATTGCATAAACTAAAAGATTCTATCTACTGTTTTCCAAAGCTTAAATTTAATATAAAAGTGTCCAAGCAAAAAGGGAAGTTGTATACTCATAAAAGACAACCTCAAAACCCTTGTATTATAGGAAGACAAATCTACCATGAAACCAACAAATCATATCTAAAATAAAAGTGCAAAAGGATGATAATGTACAATCTATAGTACATTTTATTGCACCCTTTAAATCTATTTTTTTACAATCCAAGAGCAGATTTGGACGTGTCTCCAAAAGGCACAATATCAACAGGAAAAGTAGCCAATGTAAGCACTATTATTCTCAAGAAATAGCAACCACTCGAATGGCACATCTTGGATGGATGAACCTGCAAATTAAAGCCCATAAGAGGTCATTGTCAAAGCTACATAAAAAATGAGAAGTGCACATTCATTGACAGACAATAACGTGAGATAGACAACAATGTGAGATGGATAACAAAGTGGGATGAATAACATATACACTACAAAATAAGGTGTCTACTCCTACCAACATAAAGATAAACAACAATACGAAAAGCATCTAAAATATATCTATATCTACAAAAGAGAAACAAACAATATCTACTCTACAAAGATGCACAGGTTTAAATATGTTGGAAATATTGAATATAAAGGAAAAGGAGCTACTTTCTTGGTGAATATCATCCACCAAACAAAAAATCAAATTTTCTACTCAATCTCCATAACACCTCATTAATCCGTCTACAAAAAATAAGGTTGCTTGCTACTCAAGAAAAGTAGCAAAGCAAAGGAATGGCAGACTAAAATACCTAAGGAGTTACAAGAGCATGAATGCCACTTGGAATAAATATTCCAAGAGCAAGTGTTACAAGAGCATTTCCTCTCAAACACCCAAGCATTCAAACTTCATTCCAACTCTCAAGCGTTACTAAGAAGATTCGACTCTCAATGCATTACTAGAATCTTCGAATCTCAAGTGTTACTAGAAGCTTCAAATTTAAAGCACTACTAGAAGCTTAGACTCTCAAGCACTACTAGAAGCTTCAACTCTCAATGGATGAGCATAAGTGGTGATACTTGTTATTTACAAGTCCCACATGAATGAGCATGTGTTATAAAGTGACCAACAATAAGGAGTTACGAAGAAGGGCGTCCATACGTAACAGACATGACATGTGTCACCAAGCCAAATTTTCTCCTCCAATAATAACACCCGAAGTATAAATAATACAAAAGGCAAAGAGTGAGCGAAAATCCAGTCAAATCCAGTCAACAGAGTGTGGAGGAAGGAAGAAGGAGCATTTAAGACTCCGAGTTTTTTAAAGGTCAAATCTTCCATATTCAGCAACATATACATTCCAGCATTAAATATGTCTACCTTCATTAATTCTAGTGCCCAAGGGAACCTTATAATAACTATTATATTCAGTCAAAGGGAGCATTGAAGAGTGGGGAGTCGAGCTTAAAAAAGGTAAGGGTGAAATCCCATTTTATTATTGCTTTCAACTTTGGAGATATAAAAGGTATAAACTAAGGTATAAAATTTAGTTTAGTGAAAGCAAAGCTATAAGGGATAAATTACCAAATTAAAATAATATGTGCATCTCAACCTAGGAGAAATAAGGAATTCAACTTGGATTAATTTCTTTGATATTTTGCAAATATTATTAATTTTCTAATTTTCCAAATTTGGGAGTGATAAGGGTTACAACATCAAACTAGGTCTTTGGAAATTAGAAATTAAAACCTAGGTATCATAAAAGAGGTTATTAAATATTTATTGTTAAATTTGGAAATTATATTTTTGCTTGTCTTTAAATTTCTCAAAAAGGACAAAATGATTCCAATATTAAAACCTCTTGAAAATTGGAAAAGTGCTTAGTTCAATTACAAGAAATAAGGTGTTATATAAATTGATTTTTGACTGTACAAAATCAATTATAAAATTGAACTTTATCTTTATAAAAAACACTACATCATACTCCAAAAACATTAAGGAGTCATATGGCTATTTACAAAACGTGATCAAAGGTTGTGAAGATATAAGCTTTTTTCAAAACCTAAAATTAGGTTTCATACTCTCATTACTAGGGAGACATAAGGAAGCCTAAAACTCTAAAGGTTTCATCAAATCAAGCTTATATAATTCAATCAGGGTTTGCATATCCTAATATAAAGAGCTATAAGGTAGACTACTAAGGTTCTACCAAATTTCAACAGCAAGAATATCTATCTTCAAAAATCTATCATGGATGAAATTTTGAGAGAAGCTTTCAATAATGAAGAACTATTCCATGAAGTAGAATTCTATTCTCAAAAATTAATAGATACTCTAAAAGGATATGAATATCTGCCCTCAAGCGACAAAGAGAAATTCTCCTTATTTCTTAAAGAAGCCAAAGAAGGTAGTTTTACAACATTGATTAACTACCTTCATGAAATTCTCTTCACAACATGGTGGAACTCAAAAATATTGGTTATATTTGCACCTGAAGAATGTCTAATGATCTATCTATCATTAATTGTATTTGTACTTACTCAACATAAGAAACAAGAGGGAAAAGAACAATACTATTGTGATGATAGACTAACTTGTCATGAAGTAGAGACCACACCAACATCACAATAGAATCACAGAAAGAGAAGAAGAAAAAAAATAAATAAGAAACATACTAAAGGAGGACAAGATATGAAGATAGAAATTACCTATTGAACCTTAATACAAAATACGCAGAAGGAGAGTACAAAGCTCAATTTAGAATATGAAGATCCATATTGAAGACTAAAAGTTCTTAATACCCAAATAATGTAATACATGGGGGTGTTAGAAATAGTTTGTATTCCATCATTTGGGTTATATAAATGTATATTCAAAGGTACATACTTAGGACATTAGATTAATTTAGGGGGAAGTTATCTAGTTACTTCATGCAATGTAATAAATGCACAAGTGTCAATGTGCTAGTTGTAAATGTGGAAGGTGTCACTTGTACAACTAGATAGACTATTCGTCAAGTATCCTATTTTGCCTATATAAGGAAGGCTTAATTATTATTATAGATAGCAAGGGGAGTGTCAGTGACATAGTAGATTAGGGATCTTAGTAGGTAGTTCAGTTCTATGTCGATCACCATCCATTGGTGATGGATGCAATGTAGTCCAGTAGCTTTATTGATGAAGTGTTCATTTCATCCATAGCTACATTGTATTCATTTATATGTCATTTATGTTTATTGCATATATCATTCATCTTCCAGATTTACTTTCTTTTATATTATTTTGCATCTCGTGATTGTTATCTCCTTTGGATATTGTATCAAAATATAACATTTCCTTCTTTTTCTTCCTTGAAGAACATCGAGAATCTATCATTTTTACTAGTGGATAGGGATTTGTATCCTTCAAATGTATCTATTAGATTTTGAGAATAGAACTCCAACTCATGTAATAGTTCCTCACTATTGAATGCATTCTTCACAATTTCATCCATGTTTCTTTTAAATAATCCTTATAGCTTACTTGTGTTTGGAGTTATATGAGCAAATTTCAGTTGATGATTCTTTAGTTCTTTTGAGAATCTTGGAGTTGTTGGCCTTGTATCTCCTTAGTAATACTCTTCTTTAATTTATTGAATCAATCTTGGAGAAAATTCTCAACATTTTTTGGCTATGAACTTGAAGCTTATGCGAGTCTTTCTAATCTTGAACTTTATTGAATTCCTTATGACTCCCTAGAGACTACGGTGTGCTAAGATCTTAATGAGATAAAATATTTTAGATTGAAATGCAACTCTTAAACTTTTTTTAGCTTTTATCTCTTCTTGTAGAAATATTTTAGAAATGAAATTTCAAATATAGGAGTTCAATATCTTTAGTTGGATTGTCTATGTCCTTTTTAAATCAATCTTCCAACTATAATTTTGAAATATCTTCAACTAAGAATCAATGCAATGATAGGTTTCTAAACTTCTAGAAATTCAATTGAAGTAGGATTCCTTATATTTCCTTAATTAGAAGTTTTATAAATACTAGGTATTTGTAAATTAAGTTTTACTAATCCTTTTAAGATTTGTAAATATTTTGAAGCAATATAAATAGTTTAGATGCTTCAAATTTTAACTTATTTCTTCATGTAATCAATAAGCATTCTAGAGATTCTTTCAACACCTTATTACTCCTAAAACTAATATCTCTAGATTATGAGATTTAATATCAAAGTCAATATGTATAATCTTATCACTCCTCACAACTTTATAAAAAATAATAGAACTTTGATATTACCTTTATATCATGCGCTTTTTTACTATGATATGCACTATTGAATCCGATGAATACCTTGTGTTATTGTTCAATGGTATAATATTGACTGACACTCTTTCTTATGAAATATTTACATCCTTCAATGTTGTGTTTTACTGCACTCTCTTCACATATAATGTTGCTCAAAACTTGCTATACCTTTTTTTTGGTTTTTCTGTCACTCTACGTGCTCTCTATAACAATGATTCTCTCCTTGTATTCAATGCTCTTTTGCTCTTCTAATGGCTGCGTATATGGAAATCTTCTTAATATTGATGTTTTATGGAATGGAAGTGCCAAGTGGTGTTTGTTTTTTTAATCTTCTTGAAAAAATGTTCTTATTGCACCTCATTCCAATATCTATAACAAGTGTCGCTTGATTCCTTACCTTTTGGTGATTGATACCTATTCTCAACGCCTCTACCTACGATGGGCATTCAAATATGGAGTGTTATCAATGATATTTTTTCTCTATATCTTATGTTGAGTGCATTAATTGTATTATATTAATTGGAATTTCAAATATGAATATGATGCCTCACTTATTATTTTTGGGCACTCAAACTTACTCTTCAGCATGTCACTCTTCCTCTTATGTACATGCAACAAATATTTCGACGTGGCAAGATATTCCTGTCCTTTTTTTTTAATTCCCTTGGACTTGTCCAATGTTCTTTCCAACACTTTTCCAATGCTCACTTCTTGGTGGTAATTATTGTTGCTTATATCTTCTTCTTGGACATAATACTTAGGCTATCTTCAATGGCATTATGGACGTGAATAACTGTTGCTTTCCTACAAGTTTCAACAATGATGGCCCCTTCTTGGTGATGATAAACTAATTGCACTATGACCTCAGCTATATCCTTGTATTATTTCACTTATATTGGATTTATGCAAGTCTGATTCTTGTGCTCTATGTAGGCAAAAAATCCGATGGCTATGGTGCTTTGAAGGTGTCTTTAGATTTTTGAGCCTTTGGATGACTCTTCCTAATGCTTCTCGAGGCTCTCTTTTAGGGAAATTTAGGATACCCATTTGGATATTTTGATACGTCTCCTTCTTGTTGTGTAACCTATTTTTTTTTTTTACAGTGCTTATAGAGTCCTTTTTGATAATCCTTACATGTAGATTATGACTGCCTCCTATGCTTGTAAACTGATCCTTTATATTACTCAAAATGTGGGCTTCAATTGGCTGATTTTGCTCTTTGATTACACCTTAGAATTGGACTTTCTTCTCCCAATTTTGGAGGTAATATTAGCCTTTTTTTGGTGGCTACTCCTTGCCACAAAATTGTGCACATAAACTGTATTTTCCTTCTTCAAAGAGCTCTTTAGAAATCTGCCTTGTCTCTTATCGAATACTATCTTCAAATCTCTTATTTTGGCTGAGATAAAACTAATATTATTATTGCCTTTAATCCTTAGCAATATCTTTTTTGCTTGGCTATTCTTTTACTTATCAATCCAAGCTCTTCAATAAAATATTTTGCACTATAGATTATGCAAAAACTATAGAGCCTTCTTTTCTTAGAATAAGCAATAGAATGTTGATGCGTTTCTTTCTCTCGAAATATACCTAATTTTTATTTTATTCTATGCAGGTTTGAACTTTGTAGACTATAAACCTTTGAAGAATTTAAATGAAACTTTTGATGCAACCTTTAAAATTTTGTAATTTGGTGCTTTATAACTTAAAAAAAACCAAATAGAAAGCTCAACTAATAAAATTTTGCACCTACATATGGAGCACTATAGCAAGAAAAGTGCTTGAAACTATTGATGCAAGAAATATGGAGGCCTCTCAAGTACACATAGAGGAAGAAGAAATTTAGGAAAAACTAAGGATGGGGAAAACTTAGGGCAGGGATAGCATAAGAAGTACAAGAATATGAAGAAAAAAATTGTACCAGAGGTGGATGAGAAGAATAACTCTAAGCTATTACATGTATCTGTTTATGGGTTACATAGTGCAAAGAAAGACAAATTTGAAGCAACAGATAAGCCTAAGGGAGATAAAGGAGAGGTAAAGCAAGAATTGGAGACAACCCATTATGATCACCATGATTAGAAGGATTTGTAGATATAGAAAGCAGAAGATGATTTGTATCATGGCACTAGCCAAGAGAGGCAGGTTACCAGGAAAATAATGTAATAAGTATTTTTTTTAATACCAATTTTTAACCTTTCACTCCAAAAAATGAACTTTTACACTTTTTTGTTGCATACCTTTTTCATTGTAGATGATGATGATAGTGACTTTGGTCACTTAAATTTTCTACCTTTTGTAGATGTTATTTGTAGCTTCTTCTAGGCTACCCAAAATAGCTCACTTTCTCACCTTTTTATAGATTCAATACTTGACTAATATGCTACCCAATACTGTAACTTGGTGGGTTAAATGCTTCTTCAGAATGTACCTCTAAAATTTGATCTTTAACAGCTACTAATACTGCCCAAATTTCTGCCTTTTTTGTCCTCAAATATCAAAAAATTTAGATTGTAAAGTAGTCAATACCTTCACTAAGAAATTATCCTTGAATACCAAAAAATGGGTAGGATCCTCCCCCAAATTGCAGTTGAGATGTTCACTCAAGAACTCTTTAATGATGGCCTCCAAATCTCTTAGATTTTGTGGTTTTTCTATCTCCTTTTTCTTGTCAAATTTTGACTTCAAAGTAGATATCTTCCTCAAATAATCTATCAATCTTGAGATCCATTCCAAACTACCTTGTGATTTGACAATCTTCTTGCCAAACCTTCTCCTTTGGGCTTGTTGTTGGATGGCAATAATTGTCCCAATTCCTTAGCTTTTTACTTGGTAGTAATTTCTCCAATGAGTTCTTTTAGGAACTTCTTCAATGAGGCTCACTAAGCCTTCTTGTTTATCCTTGATATCTCTCCAAGGTCCTCAATATTGTAACTCCAAAATCTTCAATGAGACCTTCCTTGGCCTCTTCAAATATTTAACTATGGAAGTTTTATAGTGAGATATTCTTCTAGGATATCTTGAATCTGTTGCTACTGTAATTTGTAATAGAACATTTGTTAGTTCTTCTCAATGCTCAATCTTCTAGTATGGAAGTTCTTCAATAGGGCCTTCAATAGAACTCTTCTTCAATGTGAAGTTTTCAGTCTTCAATGGAGATCACCAATCTCCAATATTTTCTAGAACTCTTCTTCTTGAGTCTCTTCAATCTTCAATGGGATCTTCTTTCTAGGACCTCCTTATTAGATTTACAATATTCAATATGACTTCCTTGGCCACTAGATATTCTCCTCAATATTTCAACTAGAAGTCTGAAATTTGCAAATATCTCAACGAGACCTTTATCCTTAGGCCTCAAAATATTTAATATTTATTTTTTTGCAACAAATAATTAATCCTTGCATGAGTAAAATAACATTGACCTTTAGGTAACGAATATGGAGTTCTTCTCTATATTTTGTAGGAAGCTTCCCACCTTCTGAGAGTTAATTTTTTACAACAAGAAAAAATTAGATGATAGTAATCTAATATTTTTCCTAAAAACTTATTTTCTCTCTTGCAATGAATTATTAGAGGTAATAAAAATTCCTATGACTCTAAAATAAATTAATCTTCACTAGTTGGATTGCCAATCTAGTGGATGCAATGTTGAGTTCTAGTATTCAAATTTTTTTTTGCAACTCTGTGGAAAAACTCTAGCCAAATCAATCATGTGGGTTTCTATACTTTCTATCCTTCTATCTAGAGCTACTTCTATCAAAAATATATTGTGATGGTATTTGCATGCAGTGGTGCATTGTGGTTGGTCCAGTTTGCAAATACTCAATAATAACAATGGTGATCACTTTAAGATTTCCTTTGATCCATCGTGTCTCTGATACCACTATTATGTTTTGGAGCCTTAAACATAAAGAAAATGTGATCACAAGTATAGAAATAAGTATGCAATGTTACAACTATTATAATAGCAACTTAACATGCATGAAAATATGATAAAAACTTGATACAATGCTCTATAAATTATCATCTAAGAAAGTTTACAAAAATTACAATGCTCCTCTCATGGAGTTTACAACTCCATGATATCAAAATGGATCTACATTATGACTACTACTACTATAACCTATGCACTCCTCAACTCCCCCTTACAAACACTCACAATAAGGCCTTTATATAGAAAGATAGATTCCTTTCCTCTCACTCAATCCTAAGACTCATGTACATTTGGACTACATGCACATTTACATCATTGCACATTCTAATAATTGTGCATTTATTAAATTACTCTAAAAAACTATTTATCTCCTAATATAATCCTAATCTAAATATGTACCCATGAAGGTATATTAGTAAAGAACCAAATGTTGTAATATATTCCAACACTAACTTCTAATTAGAGCTTTTAAATATGGATTTCCTTTCATGCTACCTAATGGAATTCGATCATGCTTGTCCTGGCTCTTGAGTTACACTTGCTTGTAGATTACACTCACTCTCATACCACCTATATATAAAAGTAACTGTAGAATTTTTATTTTATAAAAAATAATAATTTATTTTTCATTTAAAAATATAAATTTATAATTGATTCAATTTTAATGAAATAGGTTTTAGTTTTAATTTTTTATATTATTTTATGTTAAATGGGCTATTCATTAATTTTATTTCTTTTTATATTCTAATCAATCAAATTTATTGATGAATGTAATATTTTAATATTAAAATCTATTTTTTAATAAGCTATGTGTGGCTTTTATTGGGGGCCACTCCTGTTACAAAAATAAAATATTCTGTTACTCTCATTACATTTCTAACAAGTTAACAAAAGCATAACCAAATTTGCCTTTCTATCAAATATATTTCTCCATATTCCTAAATCTGCTAAGTTTTCACAATCAACTCCTTTACTATCAGATGCCTTCTAAAATTTAAATTTTGTCAAGATGAAATTCAACAACACGATTGGCTAAAATATTTTCTTCCCAATTTATATATCTATAAATATATTATCCATAACAACCTCTAAATTTATTAATACCTTTTTTTAAGGTTCTTATTGATGTGGAATCACCTTGAACTATGTTCGTATTATTCATGAGTGCTTAAATAGCACAAATTACAAAATAGAAATCCAACAATTAGCTAACTTGAGCTAACCACTTACTAACTTAGTCTAACAACTTAACAATAATCCAATGTGAGCTTAATGTGAAGTTTCATGTGAATAATAAAAAATAATAAATTGCCTAAAGTCCTAGATGTCCTCATAATTCCTTCCAACCATAGAAACATTAGACTCCAATGCTTTTACAAGAAAGAGAGAGTGAACATGGGAGTGTGTAAGTGCCCAAAATACAGTCCTCAAACTGATGAAGAAAATGAATTTTCTTCTTCTCAAAATGTTGCCTACTCCTCACATCAATCTTAATTCAAAAATATGGTGATACAAGTTGGATTGAAAAAAATCCAACATATTACCTAGCCACAAAATTTGTGCTTTAGTCGGTAATAACCCAAAACTAATCATTGGGCTGCAAATGAAGTCAGTCAATTTTTTTTGCCACACCTTCTTACTAACCCCTTTATGACTAAAAGCATGCAAATCAACTAGAAACCTATGCCCTCCTGTCAAACAGACACCTCAGTAACTACGATTGATTTATTGTGGGGCAAATTACAAGAGAAAATAATAATAAAGGTACAAATCCTCCAAGTTTCCTTATAGTAATCTACTCATCTTATCGGATTGCATGAATAACCAGTCGCTGCAACCACCAAGTGTTAGAGAAGAGTTTAATAGTTATGAGGTTCACTTGTATTGAGGAGTTTCGGGTACCACTGATCATACACTCTATATTACAAATACATAAAGGACAATTTCTTACAAGACACAATTGGCTTAAGCCAAAATAAATTCTAAAATAGGATTTATTACACCTTAATAAAAAGGTTTCAAAAACCTCAAATTGGAGGCATAAAAAGACAAGAAACTCCTCAAATATCCAATGGATCATATTACAAAATCCACAAGTGGAAGTGGACTCAAATGCTATTAAAAAACATACAAGAATTGGGGCACCTTAAAGCTTGGGAAAGAAATTAATTAATTAAAGGTGCTCAAATATAAAAATAATTTAATTAAATATTTTAATTGATAATTTTAATTTTATGAATTTCAATCAGATTTTAAAAATAAACTGGGCACCAATACCACGTGCATCCAATTGGGATATTGGTGAAAGAAATTGGGTGCCACTTTGAGTTGTACTCGATGTACTTTCTGTTGCTCAATCTTGAATGATACCACCGCCATGAGGCACCTAACGACAACTCCATGAAGGTATTGGTCACTATGGCAAAATAATACTGGGGCAAGTAAGTTCCATGTGGCACTAATGTGCAAACAAAAGTCAACAAATTATTACAATTATGACCATGTCACTACGTCAAAAAGTTCTCCCTCTCAAAATGAACATCCACAATTACTATCCATATATGCTACAACGAATATCAATCAAAATGCAACTTGGAAAGACTACATCAGGATATCACGATTCATTGTGGAGCATCCAAATTTTTATACTACATGTTGTGTTGAACACACCTGTTGGTCCAAAAATATGCACCTAGTAGAAACAAGAAAGAATTTGAAGGTTTAGGCACCCTAAAAATCTTGACCAACATTGAACGGTCATGGAGCTAGAGGATCCACAATCGATTTTCGGAGAAGGTTGATTCCTCAAGTCCTAACTACAAGTTCCTTGAAGGAAAAATAGTAAGGAAAAGGAATACAAGGAGGTCGTAGCCAAAAATTAAAAGAACAAGTTAAAGTCACATTAAGACATGTGCAGGACAAGCAGATGTCCTTGCTAAAAATATAATCCTACACCTAATAGATCATACAATCTCACCCTTGATCATACTTTATCGCACTAGCTGTAGGTGAATTCTAGAACTTATGAATGAAAATGCAAGAAATCCAGATATCAGAATTAATTGCATATTCATCCAACAAGCGTTAGTATAAATAGACCCACAACATCAAGATACATATTTGAGAGTTAATTTAAAGACCAAACAGTATTGAACTTGTATTAATAGAATGTAAAAATGCCTTACACATGAATTGTAATAGCTAAAGAGCCACACTCTAGAAATATCCTCCTTCTAGTATTTATAATAATTTTACAATAAATTCAAACATAAGCTTTAATGGCACTAGACAGGAAGATAATACTAATACAGATAGACGTTCAACTATACCCTGCATCTCTGAAGATGTAACTGGAGATGGTTGTCAGGGAAAGTTAGGTGACTCTGCACAGGTCTGAGTTTTATTATGCCATAAATTTCTTACCTACCCTACCCCTTTAGATAGGCAACGAGCTACAATTACCCTAGGATTTGTGTTTCAAAATTTTATCTTCTCGGCCAAAAGGTTCATATTCCCATGAACCCCATGCCTTGGTACCCAAGCGCTTCTGATGTAGGGTGGGCCCCTTAAGGTCTATCTTTCTTGCTATATTCCACCCAGTATATTATTTATGACTAGGTAATGATTCAGAAAAATCCATCCCATTAACGTCCCAAAGTTTTGCCTTTCTCATGGATGGGGATTTAAGATAGTTTCATCCTCCTTGCCTTCCCAAAGCTCCGCCTTTCTTCCAAGAAAATATTTAATAGAGTTCCACCCTCCTTGCCTCCACAAATCTTCACCCTTCTTTTGGATGGAGATTTAAGATAGTTCTACCCTCATTATCTTCCCAAAGCTTTGCTATTCTTTCGAGAAGATATTTAAGACAATTTTGCCTGATCAATTCTCTACTCGTCCTTAGAAAATCTTCAACTTTTATGGTATAATTTGGAACTACTGCTTACTCAGATACCCCTGAATATTTTTCCCATCTGTCATTTGTTGCCACCCACCAATATTACTTGTCTTCATCTTCTACCCATCCAATAATGCTTCAAAATTTTGGCCAATTTTATAGATCATCATTTTTGCAAAGAAGAGTGGGTGAAGGTATGCAAAATTTTACCCACACTCCTAGCGACTCATAGGGACTTTTCACTATCAAAAAAATAGAACCCAAAAATCTACACCTTGAAATGCTCGCAAACAAGAAATAAGAAGGGGATAGAGAGAGCACAAACAAAGGCTATAAGACAAAGGAGGAAGGCGTTCAAAGGTGAACGAAAAACAAGGTAGAAAAATGTGGAAGAGAAGAAAATAAGGGGGACTAGGAGTGGAAACAACAAGAAAAACCATGAAAATAGAACAAGAGGGCACAAGGAAAAGAAGAAAGACACAAGAAGTAGCAGAGGTAGGAAAATAGACATCACTAACCAATGGAGTATGTGATAAAGAATGGAGGAAAGGGAAGGAAGGAAAGGATGTAGAAAAGTAACAAGAACAAAATGGAAGGTGATTCATGGGATACCGCAATAGATCATGTTATATTAAAAATACCCCATTTAATACCAAGGCCCATTCAAGAATAATCAGAATGCTAGAAGTATTTGCCAGTATTGATACAACACTTCTTTTTAATGTGATCAAGCAAAAAAAATATTTTCTCATTACCACTCCTTCAGGGAATCTTCAGTCACAACATCATACTCAGCTTCATCTTATACAACACATGATACTATCACCTTTTGGAGTGCTATTTATAGATCAATTTTCCCATTCAATCAAGGAGTAGGTACTGCTCTCGAAATATTTGGTTTGATGCAAGTGATTTGGACGGATCCAAAGCTTACCCATTTATTTTGTAATCACACTACATCATGCTTGTTACTGGTACATGTAGTGGATGTATTTTCTAGGGATTGCATGATATGATGTCTAAATATGAGGCCTTAATCCATTAGAAAATGAGGTCACAACAAAAAAATAAAAGGAAGAACACAAACTATGAGGGCAAGTGCTTTAAAATTGATGCGCTTTATAAAAACTTCCTCTTGCATTTTCCATCCCGGTTCACCTTGGTACAAGATGATATTTTTTATTGTGTGGACACATGCTTCCTTCACATTTATTTAGTTGTCATCTTATTTACACAAAACTATGGTGTGATTGGTACACCGCAACCAATGAATCACCTTGGAAATCATCCCGTAAATTTGCAATGGCCATAATAAGTTGTACTAAACTTGAGGTATTCTTTGTAGTCCAGATGACACTACCCTACAACTTTCCAAGTTGTAGTGTATCTAGAACTTGGTGAGCCATCATACATACCAGTACTTATGTAATCAAATGATCAAGATAGCAACAAATTTTGCTATGTGGGAGCTCCTCCCAGACACTAGTTCATTTGGAAACAGACTCTAGTGTCATTATTTTTGGGATACACCTATTGTATAATCCCTACCACGTACTCCTTTTATGTTCCTATAAAAGCATGATAGCAGGGATCATTCAGTAATAACCCTACTACTAGAATCTCCTCAAAACTCATATTTTTATTGACCAAACTCTCTAGGGTATGGATCAGTTTTTGCTTAGTGTGATCCCAGATAAAAAAAGAACGTAAATCTATGCCCTTTTTGAAAGTGGGATCCATAATTTGGCCCTCCTATTGATTCAAGTCTTGTTGGAGAAAGTTGTAAGCAATGAATTTATCAATTGTAGGGAATGTGCTTGCATTTTATCTATGTAGACCCAAGAGAGAGTTTGCTCTTTGTGCTCTGCATAACTATGGATATGGCTCTTACACAACTTTAGATAGTAGCCATTATAGAAACTGTGTAATAAAAATAGGGGTATAAGTGATTAAATAAGGGAATGAGAGAGCGAAATCTCTTGAAGGTATCTTTCCTGCTTGAAGCAGGATTCGCTCAACCTGTAAAGCCTCCTAAAATATTTGAAAGAATCTCTTTTCTTTGAATTGATGTAGGAGAAGGCTTATATCTGAACTAAAGGCTCAAATATAATACAAGTGGTCCTAGGCAGGAGATGATTGGTATTCAAGGGAAATTATTTCCCAACTTCTCTTGAACTGAACATTGAAGTTTGTGATGCACTCAAAAGGGGCTCTCTTAATGAATAAGAAATGCATCAAGAGTTGGAAAGGATCACCAAAGCCATAAAATGAATTAATGAGATATCCTACCAAATCCACCCATGAGGAGATACTTTTCTATTCAAGCAATCGGTACCACAATAACACCATCCTTTTAAGAGACAAGAACAAGAGCTTGGTCATAATATCTTCATGAGTAATGCCATGGAGAACCGTAAAAGCAGCAATATATTCAATGTACTCTCAAGCAGTTCCTTTAGTGCCATCATATCTTATTAGAGTCTTAAAGGCACTTTTAGGAACCTCATGGCAGCATTAAGGATTGAGTGGTCCAGGATCATCCCATATGGAATAGCACTATTGAGCCATTATGGTGCTGATCTTTAGAAATCTCAATTCTTTATTTGGATTCAGAATCACCAAATGAGCATACTTTTTCTGTTAATGAGTTCAAGAATACTTATCAAATCTTAAGTTATCTAGGATGTTTAGATCTTTCAAAGTATTGAAGAAGCAACTGATCTAAGAATTTAGATCTTTTCACTTAGAGTAGTTGCCAAAAACTGTTTAAAATTGTTTTACTTTAAAGACAACTGGTTATAGCAAACTCAGTTTGTTATGCAACGGAGTCACTAGGTGAATAGATGGATATCACATAGAAAAGATTCACTAGAATCTATAATGAATAGGGGATGAGACCTTTCGAGTCCTACCGGGTATGCCAAAAACTATTGGTCCAATTAATCCTCAACATTGAATGGCCACGGAGCTGGAGGGTCTATAGTCGATCTTCGGAACAGGCCAGTTTCTCAAGTCCTAACTATGAGTGCTTGGAAGGTAAAAGGGAAAGGGATATCAATAAAAGGAGGTGATAGCTAGAACTCACAAGGATGGGTTATAGTTGCATCAAGATACATACAGGATAAGCAAATGCCCTTGCTAAAATACAAACCTACACCTAACAAATCAGCCAATATCATCCTAGATCACATTTCATCACACTAGTTCAAGGTGAATCCAAAAATTATGAATGAAAACACAAAAAATCTAGATATCATAATTTATTTCATATTCATTCAATAAGCATTAGCATAAATAGATCCACAACATTTAGACACATATTCGAGAGTTAATTTGGAGATCAAATAGTATTGAACTTGTATTAACATAATGGAAAAATACCTTACACATGAATTGTAATAGCTAAAGATTCACACTTTGGAAATATCCTCCTTACAGTATTTATAATAATTTTACAATAAATTCAAACATAAGCTTTAATGATGTTAGACAGTAAGATAAGACTGATATAGACAAACATTCAATTGTACTCTAGATCTCTAAATATGTGACTGGAAATGGCTGTTAAGGAAAGGTAGGTGACTCTGCATAGGTCTAAGTTTTATTATGCCATAACTTTCTCACCTACCCTACCCCTTCAGATAGGCAATGAGCTATAATTCCATTGGGATTCATGTTTCAAAATTTCATCTTCTTGGCTAGAAGGCTCATCTTCCCATGAATCCCATACCTTGGTTGTAGGGTGCTTCTGATGTAAGGTGGGCCCCTTAAGGTCTATATTTCTTGATATATTCCACACAATTTATTATTTATGACTGGGTGGGGATTTGGGACAAATCCACCACACTAACGTTCCAAAGTTTCACCCTTCTCATAGGCAATGATTTAAGATAGTTTCACCCTCCTCACCTTCCCAAAGCTTTGCCCTGCTTCTTAGTAGATATTATAAAATACTTCCACCCTCCTCATCTTCCCAAAGCTATACCCTTATTTTAGGTGGAGATTTAAGACAGTTCTACCCTTCTCACCTTCCTAAAGCTCCACCCTTATTTTGAGAAGATATTTAATATAGTTTCGCCCGATCAATTCTCCACTCATCCTTAGAAAATATTTGAATTCCATGGTAGATTTTTGGAACTACTTCTTACTCGACTACCCTCATATCTTCCTCCCATCTATCATTTTTTGTTGTTCACCAATGTTACCTATCTTCATATTCCATTCGTCCACTAATACTTCCAAATTTTGGCCAATTTTATAGATCATCATCTTTGCAAAGAAGAGTGGGTGAAGGAATGCAAAATTTCATCCACAAAACCATTCTTTTCCATGGAGGTTTTCAAGGATGATATCACCAAATCCACTATTAGGAATAAACTCTCAATCCACTATTATTCAAATTTCAAAACTACAATGGATAAAAATAGGGCTACATTTGTAGATAGAAGGCAATGTTCTTCATGCAAAAATTCATCTGTATGGAGACCAAAGAGTATTTTGGTCTAATGCAAACTGGTGCATTAAACACCATATCTGATATGTTAGATGACATCTAGGGCTATAGCCAATGTTAAGATCCCAAATGCACTATTCATAGTCAACAATACACCACACATCCACGCTATATAATCCATCAGAGAGTCCACAAAAATAATTATGTATGTGTGATATTTCAACCACCTCAATAGGTGATCACATCCATTCCAGAGATAATTACCAAAGATAGTTCATATCCCAAAATAGAACTTAGAAGTTTTTTGCATCAATGCTAAAAACTAGGTAGCCAATGTGGGCGTGTTGAAATGGCCAGTGGTGTGGCAATGAAATCTTTAGATAATCACAATAATTATGTGTCTCTATATATAAGAATACAATAGGTAATAAAGTCACCCTAAGTGTGTGTCATGAAGATTGCATGTGATGGCAATGTGGATGTGATAGTGCATCTAGGAAATCAAAAGACCATTCATGGACTATGAGTCTCAGAGATACCTGAGACGACCATGATACTGTTGGAACATAAAATAATAGATGCTAAGGGCATCAAGACTAAGAACCATACAATATCATCAATGAGGGGGCTGAAGAAAACCATATTCCAAGTAGTTTGACTTCACGGTATGCAACACAACTCTTATGCTCCTAGACATAAGGAACTTGTCATCGATTGATTTAAAACAACATTTGATTGATTGTGGTTTCTTATATGCCTGATGTACTTTTTTAGATTGTGTCCTCTACAATAAATACAACCTTTAAACTAGAGTTTAATTTCCATGGATCGTAAAATCGATATCGGTTTTATGAAACTCAATTAAACACTAAGTTTCTTGAATCTGCAACAAATTGCGGAATTGAATTGCAAAGTGGGAGGAGGAATTTCCATAAGGGAAATTCCCCCTCATAGGATAGGAGCTACCTGATTTGATACCAATTTAAGTGGAATCATCTTGAAATACGTTTGTATTATTCATGAGTGCTTAAATAGCACAAATTATAAAATAAAAATCCAATAGTTAGCTAACTTGAGCTAACCACTTTCTAACTTAGCCTAACAAGTTAACAATAATCCAACGTGAGATTAATGTGAAGTCTCATATGAATAATAACAAAATAATAATATGCCCAAAGTCCTAGATGTCCTCATCACTTATTCATTCCCTTAATGTTCAAATATATTATTTTCATTATTATTTTTTGTTTTTATTTGTGTATTTAGCCCCACTTCTTATTAGCACATGTGATATTTGCTTTTTTTTTCCCATATCAATATCCCTGAGGGTTTATTTTTCTCTTTGATTTTTATTTTTTGGATATACCTCTCTTTTGAAGAACATAAGCTTATACTGAAGGGGGGGTGAACAGTATAAGACCACTTTTTACTTTTCTTTCCCAAACAATATTATGCAATATATCAATGGCAATATCAACAAAAGTAATCAAAGCAATGCATAAATCACCACACACAATAGAGACACCAATTTAACATGGTTCACCCAATGTGGGCTACTCCACGGAGAAAATATTTCACTAAAATTTTCTCAACAAATCTCTTGGGAATCCTTTCCCTATTACAATGTTTATGGACCTCTGTCCAAAGGAGACACCAATCCCCTAATCAAGTTTGTGGATCTCTATCCACAGGAGACACCAATCCCCTCAGTTGGTTCGTGGATCTCTATCCATAAGAGAACTCCTTCTCCTCTGCTCTAGCTGGTGATCCTCTAGAAGACTACTACCTCCACTACACTAGCTTGTGGATCTCTCTCCACTGAAGACTCTATCCTCACTCAGAAGATCTTTGTCCTCACTACCCTGGCTAATGGATCTCTATCCACTGGAGACTACTGTCCTCTACTATGTCACCTCCAAAGATTACTCTCAACTTTGTCTCAAATCTGTACTAAACACAGTCCTTCGGTCTAGCACAAATCTGCTCAATATCTGTCTCAAATCTACACTAAACACAGTCCTTCGATCTAGCACAAATCTACTCAATATATATCTTTGGTCTGGCACAAACCTGTCCTCAAATCTACACCAAACTCTGTCCTCAAATCTGTCCTCAAGCCTTAACACAAAGCTTGACTCAATCACAAATCAACTCTGCTAAATCTGCCCCAAACCTTAACACAAAGTTTGAACAAATCAATCAATCAACTCTGCTCTTAAGTCTTCTCAAATACTTACCTCAAATATATCCACAAGTCCTCTCAAGAACTTGTCCAATCTGCTCAACAAGTCTTCACCAAGACTTACCTCAAATCTTCTCAACAAGTCCTCACTAGAACTTGTCCAATCCAAGTCTTCACCAAGACTTACCTCAAATATACTCAACAAGTCCTCACTAGAACTTGTCCAATCTTATTGTAAGCTTCCACAAAAGCTCACACAAATATGTCCTTAAGTCCACTCTAGGACTTACTCAAATCTTCTCACAAGCTTTCACAAAAGCTTATTCAACTCAACTCAATCTATCATAGAAAACCTCTTCAATCACACAAACAAGCTTCACACAGAATCTTGTTTAACTCACATAAACATATAGAGAATGGTTAGAGACTCAATATGTTCACACAAACCCCTCTCTCTCTCTCTAAAAAGATAATGGTTAGAGACTCAATATGTTCCATCTTTCACTTACAACTCTCTTGTTTAACCACAAAACATATAGAGAATTGTTAGAGACTCAATATGATTCACACTCACAACAATGCTCAATCACTTTCAATCTCTCTTTTCAAATTAATAAAGAACAATTTGTTTCACAGAACTTGAACTATCACTCCAACACTTTCAATCAACTAAGCTCAATCAACTCCACTCAACCAATCACTCAATGAAAGCTTAGTCAACAATGCTTATCAAACAAACCTCACATAACAATGATACTCATGATATTTCACAAACCCTAGTTCAATATTATTCTCAACTTCACATAACAATGATACTCATGATCTTTCACAAACCCTAGTCAAGCATATGAAAGATTACTCAATATTTCCAACAATGCTTATCAAACAAGGTTTCTAGTATCAAATTTCATTCCAAAAAATCCACATCAATCAATATTGGATATCTCAAAACCAAACTCAACAATGCTTATCAAACAATCCTTTTCACTCCAACTTAGCATTCACAACATCCAACAATCACTCACAAGGAAGATGTGCCCATACCTTTTGTTTGATGAAGAATTGACCTCAAAACCTGTCTCAATCACAATCACCCTCTTTGCCAATCTCAAAGGTTAGATAGAAAAAACCTCTTCAAAACTCTCATTCAAATAATCCCTCAAAATATTTCATCATACAAAACATCAACTCTCAATTACACCTTATAATCTCCACACTTCAAAATATAAGCCAACAATTTGTTTAAAGAAAATAACCACAATAATCTTCTTTTAAACACCTTATATCTTTCCTCAACATAATCAATACATCATAGCTTATCTCAAAATAAAATATAATTTCTTTTTCCAACCTTATAACTCCTATCTCAATTCAATTTATCAAATATCACAATAAAATATTTAACTTTCAAAAACCTTATAACTCCCTCCTAGCAAAAATAATCATGCAACATTAAACCTTAGGAGCAAATTTATTTTTGCAAAAATTAAATACCTTTGCCCTCGGCGGGATTTGAACTCCCGCTTGCGCTTCCATAGTGCCCTAGCCATGGCCCACTTGCCACGTGAGCTAGGCGCTCACCTTAGTAAGGAGAAGCACCTCGTGCACTTTATCCTTATGCCTTGGTGCAAAAACCAAAAACATGAATGCCACCAAAAATGTTGCCATCGGGGTTTGATCGTGGGACCTCCCGCTCGTTAGTGCCCTAAACACACAGCCACTTACCGCTAGCCCAACCACCATGGTTGGCTATGAGGCTCCAAGCCTCCCTCCTCTTTAACCCTTCGATAGCCACCACGTAGCAAAAAACCTTTATCCTCTTCTTTCACGTGGATCGCAGAATTTTTGCATGCACTCAAATATATTTCGATCGAAGGTAAGTTTGGATTTACCAAGGCACATGGTATTTATACCAATGTGCTATCCCTTTTAGCACGTCGATGGATGAGAATAATAATCGACGTCGACACCATTAAATTAAATCGCTTGCCCTTGTAACCCTAACCTTAGGGTTAGTTAATTAAATTAAATTATAAATTAATTTATAATAAAATTATTATAATTAATTTAATTACTTTAAGTTAATTAAATTAAGTTATAAATTAATTTATAATAAAATTATTATAATTAATTTAATAGCTTTAGGTCTTAACCTTAGACCTTTAATATTATAATAAAATATTATAATATTATTTTTCTTGGGCCTTCCTATTGCTCCTTTAGACCTTATCTGACCACCTTGAAGCAATATTTCTCTTGCATTGCTTACTAAAACTGATTCTTGACATCCTTCCTTTTGTACTACTCACTAAAACTGACTCTTGACATCAATGACAACAAATATTGCTCATATTTCCAACAATATCCCCCTTTGTCATTGATGGCAACCCATTTACCTTTTACCATTTCCTTTACCTCTTTATGTTTTGCTCCCCTGAGAAACTGCTCCCCTGACTGAATGCTCTCCCCCTAACTCAAATCTCTCCCCCTTTGTCATCAATGGCAAAGGGTCACCTTTGGGGCTCGGGGCTAAGAATGAGACTCTTAGCTTAGCCCCTCCCCCACCTCCTCTTGAGGTGGTTAATTATGGGGTGGGAGTATCTCTACTCCCAACATGCAATGATCTTTACCTTTGTCCACTTTCTTCCTCAACTGATCCTTTTGATTCCTCTGAATATTCTTGTTCCTGCTTGTCTCTGGAATTTCTTCTCTACACCACTTTGTTGTATGCCCATCATTATTGCACTTATAACACTTAATGTTGTTATTCCTTAAAGGTGCAAATGTCTTGGGGTTTCTCTTGGTGAAGCCATATCCATTCCTGTCATGAACCCTGCAATTCATTGCCTTGTGACCAAACTGATTACAAGAGTAGCAATACCCTTGAAAAATCTACCTGTTTCTGAAATTTCCATATTCCTATCTTTCATGTGTCCTACACTATGTAGCCTTGTGCCCAAACCTATGACATGAGAAGCATCATCCATTGAAACTACCTTGCCTTGACCCCATTGGTCTCTTAGTCTCTTTTACCCTATGTTGCTTCATGTTCCATATGTTCCTCATTTGTGCATTGTTCCTTTCCTTGTTGAAATTTCTATTGTCCAACTCATCCTTAGAAGTCTCACTTTCTCTTACACTCTCTTCTTCTAAAGCTTCTTCTTCTTTGGAGCTTGAGATTGACTCCTCTCCTTGTTTTCTTTGTACCTGTTCAAAACCAAGACCTGTCTTGTTTGATGAAGATTTTTGTACCTTGATAATCTTATCCAATTTCTTTGAGCTTCTCCCAAACCTGTGTAGCTTATCCTTAGACTCTTTTACTTCCTTCCTTAGTGAAGCTACCTCATGCTCTAACCTTTCACATTCTAAAACCTTTGCTTCTAACTTCTCTTTGAATCTCCTTGTCTTAGCTATTGAGTTGGTTAGATCCTCTATAAGCTTTCCTTTCTCTTCATCACATTCTTGAAATTTAAGCTTGAGTTTTGAGTTTTGCTTTCTTACCTCTCTTAATGCATCAAGGGCATAAATAAGCTCACCCTCAAGATCAACTTCTCCTTTCTCTTATTCTTCCTCTATTTGTTTGCCTTTGGGATCATCTTCATTCCTTTCTGATTTATTTCCACTAGAAGTACTCCCTTCTTCTTCTATTGCCATAAGAAGATTTTCTTCTCTTGGACCTTCACTAGCATCTTCATATTCATCTTCACTGAAACTGAATCCATTCCTTGTACAACTATCTTCAAGATGACCAAAGTTACCACATCTAAAACATTTGAGAATCATTGGACCTTTCTTTCTACAATTTTCTTTTTCTATTGTCATAAATATGGTTTCTTCTTCTTCTTCTTCATTACCTGAGGACCAATCATCACTATCACTTGAGCTCTTACTTGCCTTGTCTGCATAAAAACTCTTCTTATACCTTTGGAAAAACTTCTTTCCTTGTGTACCTTGTCCATCCTTGTTTTTCTTTTGGTACCTGTGCTTTCCTGCTTCCTTGTTCTTATGATCCTATTTTTCTTCATCATTGCTATTTCCAGCCTCTGGAAAATCAGATGCATAGTGACCATATTTACCACAATTAAAACATCTAACTGATTTTGTACCTTTATACTTTCTTGAGTCCTTGTTCCTTCTGCCATAATTTGCTTCTTCATCACTGGATGACTCATTGCTTGAATTTGACTTCTTACCCTTTGTCTTCTTAGTAGCTTTGAAGGTTGCTTCTTTCTGGGGAATAGGTTCCTCTTTTATTCTCATCTCAAAAGTTGTGAGAATTCCATGTAATTCATCCCTTGTCAAAATTTCAATATCTTTTGACTCTTCTATAGCTGAAATATTTTCACTAAACCTTTTTGGAAGTGACCTTAAAATCTTATCACAAACATCTGTTTCCTCAACTTTAAGTCCAAGTCCTTGCATGGAGTTAACAACCTCATCCACATGAAGTAGATATGCAACAATGTTTTCCTCATCCTTCATATTTAGGTCTTCAAATGTTCTCTTGAAGTTTTGCAACTTTACCCTTTTGACCTTTTTGTCTCCCTCATATATGCCTTTCAACTTATCCCAAATTTCCTTTGCTGATGTGCAATGCATAACCTTTATAAACTCTGTTTCACGCAAACCTCTCAAAATTCCATTCATTGCCTTTGAATTGTAATGATGTAGAAGCTTACCATATTTATCTATAGGTGGAGTTGTTGGTGGTATGTATCCATTCTCAACTGCTTCCCATATTTCATTTCCAAGTGCCATTAGGTGAAACTTCATCCTTATACTCCAAAGTGCATAATTGTTCCCATCGAACAATGGTGTTGAATTCCCTGATGATCCATTCTGAGAATCCATCTATGTTCTTGTGAGATTTTCCTTCAAGCTGTTAAACTCTTTCGAAGGAACCCGCTTTGATACCAATTGAAGAACACAAGCTTATACTGAGAGGGGGGTGAACAATATAAGACCACTTTTTACTTTTCTTTTCCCAAACAATATTATGCAATATATCAATGGCAATATCAACAATAGTAATCAAAGCAATGCACAAATCACCACACACAATAGAGACACCAATTTAACGTGGTTCACCCAATGTGGGCTACTCCATGGAGAAAATATTTCACTAAAATTTTCTCAACAAATCTCTTGGGAATCCTTTCCCTATTACAATGTTTATGGACCTCTATCCAAAGGAGACACCAATATCCTAATCAAGTTCGTGGATCTCTATCCATAGGAGACACCAATCCCCTCAGCTGGTTCGTGGATCTCTATCCACAGGAGAACTCCTTCTCCTCTACTCTGGTTGGTGATCCTCTAGAAGACTACTACCTCCACTACACTGGCTTGTGGATCTCTCTCCACTGAAGACTCTGTCCTCACTTAGAAGATATCTATCCTCACTACCCTAGCTAATGGATCTCTATCCATTGGAGACTATTATCCTCTACTCTATCACCTCCAAATCTTGCTCTCAGCTCTATCTCAAATCTGCACTAAACATAGTCCTTCGGTCTAGCACAAATATTGCTCAATATCTATCTCAAATCTGCACTAAACACAGTCCTTCGGTCTAGCACAAATCTACTCAATCTCTATCTCTAGTCTAGTACAAATCTATCCTCAAATATGCACCAAAATCTATCCTCAAATCTATCCTCAAGCCTTAACACAAAGCTTGAATCAATCACAAATCAACTCTGCTAGATCTGCCCCAAACCTTAACTCAAAGTTTGAACAAATCAATCAATCAAATCTACTCTCAAGTCTTCTCAAAGACTTACCTCAAATCTGTCCAACAAGTCCTCTCAAGAACTTATCCAATCTGCTCTAAACTCCTAAGCTTCCAACTCACTAATTTGTCCACAAGTCTTCACCAAGACTTACCTCAAATCTGCTCAACAAGTCCTCACTAGAAATTTTTCAACAAGTCTTCACCAAGACTTACCTCAAATCTTCTCAACAAGTCCTCACTTAGAACTTGTCCAATATTATTGTAAGCTTCCACAAAAGCTCACACAAATCTATCCTTAAGTCCACTCTAGGACTTACTCAAATCTGCTCTCAAGATTTAACAAAAGCTTATTCAACTCAACTCAATCTATCATAGAAAACCTCTTCAATCACACAAACAAGTTTCACACAGAATCTTGTTTAACTCACAAAAACATATAGAGAATGGTTAGAGACTCAATATATTTCACAATATCAAACACTTAATCACTTTCAATCTCTCTTGCTTTACCACAAAAACATATAGAGAATGGTTACGAGTCTCTAATCCTTTTTACACAAAATAACTCAATATGTTTCACACAAACACTTAATCACTTTCAATATCTCTTGCTTTACCACAGAAACATATAGAGAATGGTTAGAGACTCAATATGTTTCAACAATTCTCAATCACTTTCAAACTCTTTTGTTTAACCACAGAAACATATAGAGAATGGTTAGAGACTCAATATGTTTCACACTCAATCACTTTAAATATTTTTATCAAATTATTAAGGAACAATTTGTTTCATAGAACTTGAACTATCACTCCAACACTTCCAATCAACTAAGCTCAATCAACTCCACTCAACCAATCACTCAATGAAAGCTTAGTCAACAATGCTTATCAAACAAACCTCACATAACAATGATACTCATGATCTTTCACAAACCCTAGTTCAAGATTATTCTCAACTTCACATAACAATGATACTCATGATATTTCACAAACCCTAATCAAGCATATGAAAGCTTACTCAATATTTCCAACAATGCTTATCAAACAAGGTTTCTAGTATCAAATTTCATTCCAAAAAATCCACATCAATCAATATTGGATATCTCAAAACCAAACTCAACAATGCTTATCAAACAATCCTTTTCACTCCAACTTAGCATTCACAACATCCAACAATCACTCACAAAGAATATGTGCCCATACCTTTTGTTTGATGAAGAATTGACCTCAAAACCTGTCTCAATCACAATCACCCTATTTGCCAATCTCAAAGGTTAGATAGCAAAAACCTCTTCAAAACTCTCATTCAAATAATCCCTCAAAATATTTCATCATACAAAACATCAACTCTCAATTACACCTTATAATCTCCACACTTCAAAATATAAGCCAACAATTTGTTTAAAGAAAATAACCACAATAATATTCTTTTAAACACCTTATATCTTTCCTCAACATAATCAATACATCATAGCTTATCTCAAAATAAAATATAATTTCTTTTTCCAACCTTATAACTCCTATCTCAATTCAATTTATCAAATCCACAATAAAATATTTAACTTTCAAAAACCTTATAACTCCCTCCTAGCAAAAATAATCATGCAACATTAAACCTTAGGAGCAATTTAATTTTGGAAAAATTAAATACCTTTGCCCTCGATGGGATTTGAACTCCCACTTGTGCTTTCACAGCACCCTAGTCGTGGCCCACTTGCCATGTGAGCTAGGCACTCACCTTAGTAAGGAGAAGCACCTCATGCACTTTATCCTTATGCCTTGGTGCAAAAAACAAAAATGTGAATCCCAAAAAAATGCTGCCATCGGGGTTTGATCGCGGGACCTCCCGCTCGTTAGCACCCTAAACACACAACCACTTGCCGCTAGCCCAACCACCATGGTTGGTGATGAGGCTCCAAGCCTCCCTCCTATTTAACCCTTCGATAGCCGCCACGTAGCAAAAAAAACTTTATCCTTTTCTTTCATGCGGATCATAGTAATTTTTGCATGCACTCACTAATAGATTCGATCAAAGGTAAGTTTGGACTTCCCAAGGCACATGGTATTTATACCATTGTGCTATCCTCTTTAGCACATCGGTGGATGGAGAATATAATCAATGTCGATGCCATTAAATCAAGTCACTTGCCCTTGTAACCCTAACCTTTAGGGTTAATTAATTAAATTAAATCATAAACTAATTTATAATTAATTTAATAACTTTAAAGTTAATTAAATTAAGTTATAAATTAATTTATAATAAAATTATTATAATTAATTTATAATAAAATTATTATAATTAATTTAAATCTTTAGGTCTTAACCTTAGACCTTTAATATTATAATACAAAATTATAATATTATTTTTCTTGGGCCTTCCTATTGCTCTTTAGACCTCATTTGACCACCTAGAAGCAATCTTTCTCTTGCACTGCTTGCAGACACTGGTTCTTGACATCCTTCCTTTTGCACTATTCACTGAAATTGACTTCTTGACATCAATGACAATAAATATTGCTCATATTTCCAACATATTTTTTCATTCCCAACAATACTTTCATCTTCATCAATCTCATCAATCTTCTCCCATTGCTCATAGTAAAACTTATCATATTTAGGATACATTGTTATGAAGGATCTGAAGTGCAAGGAATAACCTTAAAAGCACAATCTTCTTTATGTTTCCCTAGAAATACTAAAGTGCAAGGATGCTCTTCTATAGCAATTATCTTCTTATTCTACTCTAAAAAACTAAATTGTTATGGGTTTCCTCCATCCTCATTTCTTTATTATGTTGCTCTTGAAACCTTAAAGTGTAAGGGATAACATCTTCACCTCTTTCACTTTTATTACCTGAAGAGGAAATTGAAGATTATTTACCTGTAATAAATCTTGACCTCTTTTGTTGTCTTTGTTTAAGATTTACCTTATATTATTTTGTACCATTAAGGTCTATGGCCATAGACATTAGGCTTGCATTGTACGCAAAGATGTGGAACTAGTTCCCCATGTGGTAAGGATACTAGCAATATTCTAAATGTTTTCACACTTGATGTGTGATGAAAACTAGAATATGCAAAAGGTGATGTAGGATGATAATACTTGTAAGCTTGCACCTGGGAGAGTATAAAGTTAGTGCAGATAGGAATGTGTAGCGGGGGTAAATATGGAGGCAATAAACTAGGTGGTGGAGGATATGATGAAGAAGGGTCTTGGGGAGTAGGAGGTGGTTGTACATGATAGATTGGATTGGTGAAAAGGAGGCGAGCGGTTGCATCAAGATCAATGGGTGTGATGTTTGACTTGAGTAGAGAAAGAGAGTCTTAGGATGAGGGGACTCAAAAGGGATGGTATGCATGATATAGTGGTTACCACCTTCATCAGATCCAATGTGATGAGTCTTAGGTGGAGGATAAATGTGATGATAGACATCACTATACATGCTACCTTGATGGATATGGGACGTGTCCCCCTGATAAGTTGGGGGAGAATTTTAAGAATGGGTAGAGTGACCTTAATGGTCCATGGAGACTTGGGTTTGGGAAGAAGCCTTGGCTTAACTATGGGTCATTACCATAGGCTATTAGGAATGAAAGAGTGGATGTTGGTGGATACTCTTTTTTCTTTATTTTTTATTTTCTTTTAAGAAAAACACACTACTTGTGCAAATAGAAAAGCAAGCAAACAATGAATGTTTTGATGTTTTCATTTTTGAAGTTTTGATTTTGATTTTTTTTTTGTGTTTTTATGTTCCCTAGACCTAGGAACTATGAGGTATGATGGAATACAATCTAAAAAGGTGTGCTTATACCTACTCCCCTGACGAGGAATAATATATAAACAATAAAAATGATTCCTAAGATGGTGGGTTGGCTCTAGGTATCCTAAGGGGATAAAACAAACCTCTCGAGAGAGGTCACATTGTCTATGTCATGCTACTTGGCCAGCTAGGCTTTTTCTTCACCCTCAATTGGGCTTGGATGTAAATGACAGCTGCAAGTCCAAAAATTACTAAGCCTTGTGAACAAAAGAGTGTCTAACCTTAAAATTACCTCGAGCTAGCTCCAAGGGTAACCAACATCTCGATGATGAAATCTAGGAAACTATGAGATCTAGCTATGGTTTCTAAAGGGCTCAATTTATGGTTGGTGGTAAAATACAATGTCATTAGGAGGTTTTCCTCACAATATTTATTACAAAATATAACATGCAAATGTGTGTGGTTTGATGTATCTTTTGATTTTTATTTTGATTTTGTTTTGTTTTTATGCCTATTTACCATGCAAGTCTAGAAATAACCCTAAAAAATGAAATAAAAACAACGGTCTAATGTGCTATAGGTCCGAGGTGTAGACCAATTGGTTCATCCAAACCCCATAAGGGGGGTGGAGGTCCAAGGTTCAAATCTTGGGCCTTGCCGATTGAACGCTTGTCCCTTTTTTGGTGCTTTCAGCGGCGTAAAAGGTTTAAAATGATTGTGGCATGGTGGTTATAGGGGCGGACTGTGAGAAGATTTGTGTGGTGGATTCTGGGGTGGACATCGCAGAATACTGTGGCGGCCATAAAAGCTGGACAGACTGCCCGGATTCATGGCGGCTACCGATTCCACCATGTAAATAAAAAAAAAAACAAAATAAAATAAAAAAATGTGCTATTAAAATAAATCTGGATCAAAATGAGCTTATGGAAGAATTAATAAATAAATCTACTAAGCTTGGAAATGAAATAACCATTTAAACTATTGAGCTTGGAAAATAAAATGACAATTAATCCGAGTCTTTGAGTTTTCAAAAAGAAATAACAGTTAATCTAATGCACCTTGAGTGTTTTTAGAGAATAGAACAAGATAAATAAGATATTGTGCCTTTGAATTTCTAGAAAGCAATAGAAAGAAACAACTAAACTAATGTGCCTTTGAGGTTTTGAGAAAGGAATCGTGAAATGACTATGCTAATGCTCTTTTTTTTAACTTGAAATAGAGGAGGGGAGAAAAGAGATTCAAACAAACAAATGAAAAGAGCTATGCTACATATTTATGTGTAAAGTTAGAAGATGAGATCCTGTGATAAAAGAAAAAGAAAAACTGAGCATATTGTGTCCTTGAGCCTATGGAATTATTTTTTGAGCCTGAGAACTTCCTTGGGCAGCTATGTATGAGCTTGAAAACTGCCATGGGTGGTTGAGAATGTGCATGAGAACCGCCATGGGTAGTTGATACCGAGATTGACAACTACCATGGGTGGTTGAGATTGAGCTTGAAAATTACCACGAGCAGTTGATATTGATCTTGATAATTGCCATTGGTAGTTGAGACTATGCTTGAGAATCGTCCTAAGAGTTGGAGATTGAGCTTGTGAGGGTAAATATTTCATGATCCATCCCTATTATGAGAAGTGCGATTGTGTCTATCCTTCTCTTGAGTTCTTATAACAAAGAGAATAATAACAAGTTTATGAAAGCAAGCTAAACAAGCATGCAAACACAAATAACCCTAAGTAAAAACACATAAGACATTCTATGCCCAATGCAAGTGCCAAAGCTCATGCAAAATGACAAGATTCAAATGTGTTGTGGGTAAAGGGTCCCATCGTGATCACCATTTGTGTGAAAGAGAAAATACACTATAAAAACTATAAATAGATAAAGTGCAATAAAATAAATATTTAATAATTGATTTGATATTTGATAAGCTATATTTTATAAAATAGGCCCTTTCGATTATAATCGACCTTCCAAAATGGAGGGTTTTCTTTTACTTGTAAAATCTATGGTGTGGCAAGTTATCTCTTCGAGTGCACAATGGGTTGTGGGAGGGTTTAGAAGGTGTGTTGCTTGACCTCTCAAGCTTTCATGCATATCCAATACTTGCACATAAACTCACAATAACAACATCAATAGCATATGCAGGGCCTTTCGAGATGAGACCCAAAATTGTGAAAGAAGATTACAAAAGCAACTAAAACATTACAAAAACATACAAAATTTATTGTAAGAATTACAAAACTATGTAAAATATTTACAAAACTTGAAAAGATACCTGATTTACCTTTCTATGCATTTTGTGATTGATCTAGAGTTGTTGCTAGTATTAAAGCTCAACCGCCCATGGCGGTTGGATCTCTGGGGCACTACCCTGGGTAGTTGTGCTTATAGGGAATTACCTTGGGTGGTTGTGCTTCTAGTAAATTGTCCTAGGTGATTGAGAATCTGGTTAACTTCCCTAGGTGGTTGAGACTATTATTCGATAGAGGGTTTGATCTTGAATCTGAGCCTTCAAATATTTATTTTGGGGTTCTTACTATAGATCCAGTGCATTGTTGAAAATATGTTGTTGATGTGGCTACAAAACAAATATTAGTGAAAAAATCCAAATCCTTCATGGTTGATGCCTTTGAGCTCCTCCAATTGTAAAACCTGCAAACACAATTTCAAGAAAAAATACAACAATATCGAATGAAATTTAATCATATTTTTGTTATAATTTGTGTGCACACATGAAAATGAAAAGGGAGACCTATTTATAATGTCTCCCATGGGTGGAGGAGAGTGGGAAGGATGGAAGAGATGTAATGACAAGTGGCATGGGTGTGTAAGAGAGGCATCTTAGAGATTCTCCACTTAGGATGGACAAATGTGCAACTTTTCCTATTTGGCCTATGATGTCCTATGATGTGCCATAACACCTTATGATATGCCATGATGCAATATGACATGCCATGACACATTATGACATGCCTCATTAATTCCATTTTTGTGGAGATATTCCTTTCCCATTAAATTAGCATTTCTTATCAAAGTACCTGGGTGGAGGGAATCCTCACCCAAATGCATTGAATGCGCCTGGAAAGTGGAGAAAGAGGGGAAATTAATGTTAACTAGATTTAATGTGAACTAAAGTTAAAAATAGCGAAGTGGTCTCATGATGATCGTAGTTAGGCATAGGAAGAGACTGAAAGTGGTTCAAAGGGGCTAGAATAGCCAATGTTAATCATTTATAAGGTTTGTAATACATTAATTAAAATAATTGCAAACTATTAAATATAAATATTAACCATTGCAATTGTGACACTTTCTAGGTGTCTACACCCCAAAAGAAATGACCAAAGGAAAAATTCCATAAACATGTGAGTCTAACACTTTTAAATGGGGAGTACCATTGTTCCACAAAACCAAGGATCGAATGAGGCACCACCCACAGATAACCAAAGGTTTTAAGCAACAAGTTGAGAACCTTTCTTGAGAAAGGACAAAGAATAAGGAGGTGCAAGATTTAATCCTTATCTGCCTTGCACAACGAGAACATATTTGGAATACAAAATCCTTTCTTCCTAATATTATCTATTGTTAAGATTCTATCTTAAAATATAAGCCAAAGTAAGATAACATCTTTTGGATAGATGTTCTTTAACCACACTCTACTAACAGGAAATTCAGGAATAGACTCATCCTTAGATACCATATAGCCCGATCTAGCCGAGTAAACTCTAGAAGAAGAAAGGGCCTAAATGAGGGAGTCTTGGGAAATGTAATAAGAGAGTAGTAAAATTTTTACCAATGATTCCTAGCATTGTGCCTCCCTATTTGAGGCAGTAAGGGAGATATACTTCCATCTTCTTAAGGGACCTTCACCTTCAAGATATTCATAAACCCTATTGTCGATTCTGTCCTTCAGGGGAACCAAAATCTGACTACATCCTCTCAAAGCACAAAGGGGTTTATTTGTAATACAAGTGTCATCCCAAAACATAATAGAGTTATCATACCTAGGATTCCATTTTAAACCTTTCATAAATAGATATTTGGAGTTAACAAGCCCATTCCATAAAGTAGAACCCTTAGGAGGGTTCTCACTGAAGAACACAAGCTTATACTAAGATGGGGGGGTGAAAAATGTAAGATAAAACTTTTAATTTTCTTTCCAAATTAGTATTATCCGATATTAAAAATTGCTATAATGAAACAATGCACAAATAATCACACACATAAGAAACATAGATTTAACGTGGTTCACCCAATGTGGGCTACGTCCACGAAGAAAATATTTCTTATAATTTTTCTCTAAAAATATCTTGGGAACCAATTCCCTATTACAATGTTTATGGGCACAAACCGAAAGGAGACACCAATCCACTATGCTCAAGTTCATGGACCTCTATCCACTAGAGACACCAATCCCATTTGCTCTGGTTCATGGACCTCTATCCATAGGAGACACCAATCCCATTTGCTCTAGTCTGCTCCAAGCCTTTACACAAGGTTTGCTCAAATATGCTCAAATTTACTTCAAAACTTTGCTCAAATCTCTGCTCAAAATTTTTCTCAAATATATGCTCAAAACTCTACTCAAATATTTTCTCAGAACTCTATTAAAAAATCTCTGCTCAAATATCTGCTTAAAACTTTGCTCAAATATATGCTCAAATATCTACTCAAAACTCTGCTCAAATTTTACCTTAATGCTGCTCATAGAACTTGCTCAAGTATTCCCAAATATTGCATGCAAACAATGTTAAAGTGCTTTCTTTTGACTAAAGTAATCAGAAATATTATACCTAGAATTATTTTATCTTCAAGAACATATAGAGAATGATATGCAATAACAAATTCCCAATATGTTCTTTCACATTCATTAAGTCTGTCACTTTCTCATATCTCACATTTATTGCATTCAAAAAGATAGCTCTAGTATAGCACTTGATAATTGACTTTCTTATGTACTCCCAAAATCAATTAAAACCAATGCACAATTTTTGCTTTCAAAACTTTGCTAGTATATTTTCAAATTCATTCAACAATAATGCACAACTTTGTTCTCAAACCCTAGCACATATATTTTCAATTTCTTTCAACAATAATTCATGATTACTTCTAACTTTATTCAATCACTAATGCAAATCAAATCAATCCTTATACCTCTACTCTCATGAAAAAAAGGATTACTTTCTTTAAACAAAACTTTCTTTATAAGGGAATTAAATCAATATACATTTAAATTTACCACAATGATGATGAGCCTCCAAAACATGTCTCAAAATAATTTTCCTTTCTTTTGCCACTTCAAAAATAGGTTAGAAAATCTCCTTTTCTAACACTCTCAAAGTAAAGCCTTATCAATAACTTGACCACCCCTTTTTATAATATGCCAAATACAAAATAACATAAATCACAATTATACCTTTCTATGAAAAGGCAAATACAATACAATCAAAAATCACAATTACACATTATTTCCCCTTTCTTTTGCATATCAAAATAATACTTTGAATTTTTTTTGATATTTTTGGTGCGTAACGAGGCAACTGGAACGATGGTAGAGGCAGAGGACAGTGATGGCGATGGTGGGATCCATCCTTTTGGATCGATGGATGGAATACCTATACCAGGTAAGAATGGTGCTACTTATAATGAAACGGGTTTCCAGGGGAAGCCCCCAAGGGCCCTCAGGACAAGGAGCCTCTCGAAAAAATATCTACCGAGGGCCCCATCCCCAATAAGGAACCTGTTCCTGGGAGCGCTAGTGGGCCTTCATATGCGCAGGTCATATCTTATGGGAAAATCACTCCAAAAACCTTAGAGACCCACCTAACTCCTATTGGATCATATATTGTCATCCTAGAAGAGGTTTTCTTCGGCTATGTTTCAAAGGCATCTTATTCCCTAATAGACAAGTTCGTTGCGGGACAACCATATATGGATACAGTAAGGTGTTGTGCCTTCTCCAAATGGAAAACCTTAGAAAACATGGAGATTGTAGCCCTTTCAAGAGGGTTTTTTCCATCAAGATATGCAACCATGATGATGCAAGCCGAATCCTAATAAGGGATCCTGGTTCCTAGGTAAGAGGAGCTTGTTTCTCAGGTGGTGGGTGGTGGATTTCAATTCCAATACCAGTAGTATCAAATTTGCACCCATATGGGTCTGCATCCCAGATCTGCCTTTCCATATATGGCATGAGGACATCCTGAAATCTATTGCAAGAATTATTGGCGAACTGGTGGCTATCAATTCTGCAACCAAAGCGTGCTCCAGAATGGTCCACGCCCGCATCTATGTGAACACCAATATTGAGATCGAGATTCCCATGTTCATAAAACTAATTTTAGGATCCTTCAAATGGCATAAACCTCTATAATATAAAAATAAGATAGTTTTTTGCATCCAGTATCACATGCAAGACCACCTCAGAAACCAGTGCCCTCTTCTCAGAGCTAAACCTTCAAAGACAATTGAAGATGGTGACTCTTTCTTTCTGAGGTATCCTCCCAGATCCTAGAACTGGTTTTATACTCTTCCATAGAGGAATAATCATCCCAATAATACCAAACCCTTTCCAGGAAGAACAACTCATGCACAAGCAAACCAGGTCTCAAGCCAAAAGAGGGACGATTCCTCATAAGACAAAGGAAAAAAAGTTGTTGATCCTCCTTCGATCCCAGAGACTGATAAGGCATGTCTATCATTTGAATCTAACCCTATTTTCTTTGAGGGCAAAATGGACCCCCTTACGGATGATCCCCCTTCACCTCTTCACTCTAACTCTCCCTAGGCCGATTGGATGAATTTAGTTTTTTCGAGTCCCCTTCTAAATATGGTCCATCCCTCCCCCTGTTGGAAACTTTTAGACCAGCATCCATTCATTCTGAAGATTAATATGAGGGAATTCCTATCCCATCCTAGTCCCTCTTGTAGAGCTTCAACAGCAAGCAGACTCAGAGCAAAAAATCCCTCATTAACTATGGTAGTGATAGAAAAAGAGGAAAGTCATCCACTGTTGACCAAAGAAAGAAAGAGGCTGAAGAGGATATAACAAACGACTTCCAAGCCACCTTGCTATATGAATCTCAACATGATAAGAGATGAACCCAAGAAACCCAAACCTCCACTTAGTAGGCGAAGGGAGGTAAAAAATACCTCAAAAAGTTTTAAATGAAGATTCTCACTTGGAATGTGAGAGGGCTCAATGGTGCCCCCAAGAAACGGCTAGGTGTAAATCTAAGAAAAGATTACACCCCGAAAATTCTTATCTTGCAAGAAACCAAAGTAGATGAGATCTCTTCCCCCAAAGTTGCCAAAGCAATATGGAATAAAAGTGAATTCATCTTCACTTCCATCCAAGGAACATCCAAAGGGTTGTTATGCATGTGGGATCTGACTAAAGTTGAAGGAAGGTTGATTTCCTCCTCAAGTAGGATCATCAACATGCTTTTTCACTACAAAACTAGAAATAACTCATGGATCCTTTCCAATATATATGCTCCTAATAACCCTATCAAAATAGCCTCGCTATAGAACTCAATTAGCCATATGTGAAACTCGTCGATACCATCCCATGTATCCTTACAAGAGATTTCAACAACCCCCTATTCCCATCTGACAAGAAAGGAGATAACACCTTGCTTACCAGAAGCATGGAGGAATTTAGGGAATTCATAGATGCGAATGAACTCATAGAGAAGCCAAGTTTACCTGGAGTAATAGAAGGACTAGAAACAATATCATCCGGTTCAAATTAGACAGGGTCCTACTTTCAAGAGAGGCTATCCCTATTTTTTGGGATGCCACCCTCAAATCCCTCCCAAAAATTGGCTTTGATAATAGTCCCCTTTTGTTTAAAGATGTCAAAGCTCTGTCTTTCAAGAATCCATTTCTCTTTGAGGTGATGTGGTTCCACCATCCAGATTTCAAGAACCAAGTCTCTCAGTGGTGGCAGCAGCCCTTCAAGGGGTCTCCTTCTGGATAACTATAGCAAAAACTCGGATTCATTAAGGAAAATCTCAAGGCTTGGAACAAATAAACCTTTGGTAATATTTTTGAAAGTAAGTAAATAATTAAAGAGAAACTAGAGATCATAGAACAAAAAATCTAGGAAGGCAACCAAGATAGAAACATCAGAGCTGAAGAGAGCAAACTCCTTGCCGAGTTCCATAACATCCTAGCCAGAGAGGAAACTTATTGGAGGTAAAAATTGAGAGCCCTTTGGATTAGAGATGGTGACTTGAATATAAAATTATTTTATGCATCTACCCTAAGAAAAAAAATCTCCAACAAAATTTTAAAGCTCACCTATAGTGATGGAAGGGTCACAAGGGAAATATCTGAGATTATGAATGAATCTATAAATTTCTTCCAATCCCTTCTGGGCGCATCCTCTCTTGGCTCCCCTCAAGCAATAGAATATCTCTTGGGAAATATTCCCCACTCCATCTCCTCCTCCATCAATTAAATGCTCATTAGCCCTCTCACCATTGAAGAGATCAAAGGAGATATATTCTCTATGCAGTCTGACAAAGCCCCCAGACCAGATGGGTTCCCTCTGTGCCTCTTCCAAGCATTTTGGGACCTGATTGGGCCTGAAGTGTGTGTAGCAGTCAGAGACCTCCAATCCTCCAAGGACATTTCTTGAGGGATCAACTCAATCATCATTGCCTTAGTTCCCAAAGTGCTAGATTGTAAAGCTCTATCTGACTTTCACCCCATCAGCCTCTACAAAGTTCTTTACAAGATCCTAACCAAATCCTTAGCTAACAGGATCAAGGAGATCCTCCCCCTTGTCATTGATCCCTACTAGGATCATAACTGATGGAGTGATAACCATCCATGAGGCCATGTACTCTACCACTTTGGCCAAGAAACAAGCTTTCCTGCTAAAACTAAACATGAAAAAGGCCTTCGATAGGGTCGGTTGAAAGTTTCTCATTGATGTTCTCCTAAAATTTGGCTTCCACCAGATATGGGTTGATCTCATCAAAAGATGCATATCCTCTCCATGGTTCTCCATCTTAGTCAATGGATCCCTTGCTGGGTTATTACCTAGTGCTAGAGGTTTGAGATAAGGAGATTCTCTATCCCCAATCATATTCATCATCCTAGCTGAGGCTTTAAGGAGGTCCATTGCAAGTACTGCTAGAAGAGGCCTTATTTTTGGGATCCAAACTACTTCTGGTCTTAACCCTGTTACCCACCAGCAATTTGTCGATGTTACCATTTTGTCCACTTCAACTTCAGTTGCTCAAGCCAAGGCTATTAAACACATCCTCCGTCTTTATGAGAATGTTGTAGGTTAGAAGATCAACATCCTCAAAAGAAAAAAAATTATCAACACTCCCCATTCTCGATAAATCAAAATTATGCGGATCCTTGGATGCTCCTCGAAGGCTCTCCCCACTTCCTACCTTGGGCTCCTCCTGTTCTCTAGCAACCCACTTCTCCCATGTGGAATAATGTCATTGAAAGAATTCAAAAAAAGTTGGTATCTTGGAAATTTCACCTTCTTTCTTAGGATGTCAAAGCCACCCTCACTTTGACCTACCTTTAGAGCATCCCAGTGTACTTCCTGTTGGTATTCAGAATCCCAGCCTCTGTGAGTTCCAAGATTGAGCAAATCCAAAAGAGGTTCCTTTGGTCTGGGTGTGAGGATAAGAAGAGAATCCCCCTGGTGGCTTGGGACTTGGTTTGCCACAGTAGAAACAAAGGAGGCATTGGACTCAGGAAAGTCACTTGAATGAATCTCACTCTCCTAGCTAAGCATACGTAGAAAATTTACACCAAAAATAGTGCAGATTGGGTCGAGATAGTCAATAAGAAATATATGCAAAACCACCAATTATTGAATGATTAGGGGCCCTAGAACGGTTCAGCATTTTGGAAGTCCATCACCCAGACCATAAGTCTCATCCAGGAAGGTAGCATATGGATTCTAGGTAATGGAAACACCATTGACTTTTGGCATGATAGATGGCTTCAAGAGAAACCTCTAAGTGAAAACAGGGAGTTAGTGGTCCTCAAACGATCCACTGACACTATCCTGGGGAGAAATATTGTAAACTTTATTACCAGTCACAATGGAGGTCCTAAATGGAGAACCATTGACATGGCCAACTTCCCTAATCAAGTTGTTGCCCTATCTAGCTTGCTCAATGTAGTCACCATTCCAATAGAAGAGGCAGAAGATAGGCCCATCTAGAGGAGAACTAACGAAGGTCCAGCAGACATGCGAAACCCTACGTGATGGTGGCGACTAAAGTGATCAGATGCTCAATCCGCTTAGCATGACAGTGTTCTCAAATTTATCAATCCGCTTAGCATGACAGTGTTCTCAAATTTATCTGGGAAATGTTGATAGATTTATAAACGATTCTCAATACGCAGTTGTAGCAGATTGTCATGAGTTCGGAGACGGTATGGTGAGAGTTGCTAGCCTAGGTCACCATATTTTATTGGCAGTAATGTTGTGCATTCTTTCAAATTTTACATACAGGTGGTCAACAGTAATTTCAAGTATTAATGTGTTGTGACACCATATATGGCAGTAAGAAGTGTGCGGATGGTTTATTTCATGCTCAGCAAAATGATAGATATTATTCCCAAACACGATGGAGAAATCCATTTATAAATTTCACTCTATATTGAACAATGCAGTGACTATAGATTTTAAAAGGGAGTGGATGTTCTTTTAAATTAAAGTTGAAATTTAAGTAGTTTGATTGTAAATCAAATCCAGCAGATGGTTTCACACAGACAGGTTGACCTAAGACGCAGAGGCAATGTATGGCTGTGGAGAGAATGATTAATAGTGGTGATTGTGCATCCGGGCAGAGTGACAGTATATTTCTCTCAGTTGGAATGTAATTACCACTGCCAGTCACTTTGGAAGTTGAAGGAAGATTACATTTAAGGCAGATGCTGTGTTTATGTAAACTTGGAAAGATGTGAAATGTTACAAGTCTCTTAATGATGACATGGAATATAGATGTAACTAGCGGTATATCTCATTAAATTATATTTGACAACACAAACGGATTCCAAGTAGATCCAACTTCGTAGTTACCAGTATTGATGATGGCAATGGCAGGCTGAACAATGAATATGAATATTTTGAAAATCAGGCTGCACAGAAGTGAGAAATACAAGTAATACAGAAACTAGACATGACAAAGATTATTATTACAGATTGGAGAAAATATGAAAGTGGATAATGAAGATCATTGGGGGCAACAGTTTGATTGGTAAAATATATCAGCAAAATAGAAATATGATTTCATAAAGTCTTCCAATATGATATTTGAGATTTTTGGACACGAAATATATTTTATTTTATCAAGCAAGGTATAATGTGTTATCAAAACAAAAGAAAAGTGGAATTTTGTTTATGATATGGTAATAACATTATTATCTAAGTTTACGGTTGTAGACAAAACGGTTTTAAAATTCGTTCCTCCCAGTATTATGAAAAAAGAACAAGTAAACTGATACAATGAAATTTTCTCATCTATAAATGAGAGATTAGAAACCAAAAGAAGGGATCGGACAATTGGAGACAGATATTTGGACGAAAGAGAAGGTGAACCCATGACAGAGTTTAAAGCTGAGAAGAATGCACTGAAGCAGATAACAGGGAAAGCAGGTCAAATTGTAATATCTTGAAATTTTATATGAAAGTATTTTGGTTCAAATTTGTGTACAAAGCGTGATTAAGTATTTCATATAAATTTAATTTTTTGAATTCCTCTGAAGATAGCACTAGGTTATTATTGCTGTGATATTTTTGGTGAATAATAATTCTGGTTTTACCATGATATGTTGTTTTAGTTCCTCCGTTCGAGAATTGAAATAGATTTTCTCTAACCTTTAGAAATCTTCCTTTACAGTTTATTTATCATAGTAAGAAAGATTTATGTAAGGATTATGCTTAGTTTCTGTGTTATAAAGCTGGATCATATAATTAGGTGGCAGAATAAAGTCCCTTTTCAGATATTTAATTCAAGGAATATTTGGAAGAGGTAAAAAGATAAGTGAGTGTTTCAAGGGCCCATCTTAAATTTCATAAGATTGGGATAATTGAAACTGATATCTTGCAGATGTAAAATTGGATATGGATGAAGTTGATTTTCTGTGTATGTGAATTCAGATTTTGGAATACAGGATAATCTGAAACTATTTAGGATAATCTTCGAAATTTAGTTTTGTTATCACATTTTACTTTGAAAATATTTAATTTCATAAATATGGTTCAAAGCTAAATGTTGCAAATAAGGAGAGTTGCTTAATAAACTTTATTTTTACCATAAAGTAAAGTTTATAAGTTAAAGTGTATATTAAGCCCTGTGTTCTATTATTGAAAGACCATTAAGATTCATAAATGGGGCAAGACATTATGTTATTCATTCACTTTGGGTAAATATTGATCATAATTTTATAAGGGTGTTTAAATAAGTTATTGTTCTATTAGATAGACATTTGGGGAGGTGTCCTAAAGGGTTTATTTGAAGAATAAATTTCATTTTATTTTGATTCTTTATCGAAGATTTAATTCTAGATGCCAGATTTCGTTTACGTTAAATTTTATTTAAAGCATTTAGAAGAGATAAAATAAATTCGATATATTTAAAGTTAGATCACATAACAAATGTTATCTTGTTGAACGAGTATGAAGCTTATATTCCCCATGATACCTATGAAATCATTTACCTAGTTTCCCGAGCCCTTGTTAACAACACTTGCAAACCACACAGAGTTCTAAGGCACTTATACATACATACATGCTTAACATTTGAAATATTTTAAGTGGAGACCTTGAAGAAACACCCATTTCTTTGCAAGGAAGGATACAAAATCCTAGTTGTCGAGTGATTTTGTGACAAGACAAAATTACACCTCAACAAGACCATAATGGCAATATGATCCTTGCATTTGCAGAGTTCCTTGGGCCTCAATCAAATAATTTTGTGGAAGCCATGGCTCTATAGAGGGGGCTTGTCCTACTCCAAGAGGACCTATAAAGGCAATCATAGAGGGATATTCATTAAATATAATCAACTACATGTTGAATGACAAGACTCCTTCCTGGAAAGTCTTCAACACCATCCAAGAATCCAGGAACATCTTTTGAAGTCATTCACATATGACTATTCACCATAACTACAGGGAGGCTAATCAGTTAGCCGATCTCATGGCCAACCTGTTAGCATCATCCAACAACCTCAAATTTTAGAGAGATAACTTTCCTCAAGATATCACCAATGTAGCAAGCCGTGAAAAGGATAATTTTCAAAATGGCAATTCCCAATGAATTGAATTTTGAAACAAAGCTTATCATAGAAGCTTTCCTCACCAATGCTGGATTTCTTAGACCTCCTTCCTAGAATGTAGACAATTATCATGAGTGAATCAAGAATACCATTAGGTTCGAGCTCGTGGGTGGAAAAATATGGAAAACCCTCCACTTTATTGACTCATGGCATTGCCTAGACCTCAAGGCCAATGACACACGCGCCATCCAAGCTGTCATGCTCCAAGTTATTAGTGTCTGGCATATTTTCTGCTACGTGGCTAATTACAAGATGCTGGGAAGGCATTTTCGCCCCTGCCATGCTAATCATGGTGAGTTTATCCAGCTTTTTCTTCCTTTCCAAGCTATCCGTTGCTTTTCTCAACATCCCCCGTTTTCCCTCGTAGAGTTTTTTCTGGAAGCTTCCCAGGTTTCTCATGCATGTTTTGATCTTCCAAATATTAAGCGGGTCGAGTTTGATCTTTCCACATTTTAGAATGATTATCTGCTCCTTCCTAATTAATCCTAAGGGCTGAGTTGTAACTTCTCCCATCGTTGTATCGTCCAACCCGACGTCGTCACTTTTGGTTCTCTCTACTCAACCCACTCCTTTTTAACCAGCAAAGGCTCCACCCCTTCTACTCGTGCTCCCTCCATTGCCACCCCTACCTCAGCTCTATAGAACTTCTGCTTTGGCTCCCTCCACCTCCCATATCCTTTCTTTTGCCCCTTTTCCCCTGCTAAGAGCATGAATTTCATCAAACCAGATCAATTGAACCTCGATCTAGTAGCCCAGATTTTCACTCCTTTCTTGCAAAAACTCTCTGGAGTCGAGGACCAAATCACCAAGGATTTTATCACCTCTTAGAACCAGGGTGAGGTTTTCATCTAGGGAGTTCACTTCAAGGTGATGATCGAAATGCTAGTAGAAATTATAGGCTTTCCATTGATAGGTCGCTTCATCCATCGTAATAAGCACAACTACGAAGAGGAGATGAATCAATTTCTAAATAAAGATAAGATCTTAGGTTGGGATAAATCCACCCTTCATGTTTCTTCCCTCCCAGCTCCTTGGAATATTGTCATTATCTCCATAATGTAGTATGTGACTTGCGATGACCCGAAGGAGCCTCTGCAAAGTTTCCACCTAGCCTTCGTCAACCACCTCTGGGATGGTAAGGCAATCTATGTCCTTGATTACCTCCTATAATCTCTTTTCCTAACCTTAAAAAAATGTCAAAAGTCGAATGGGAAGCTGATTCACCTAGGGCTCTTGTCTATCATCTTCAAGCATGCCCTAGCCAATAGGCCCCCTATCCACAATATCAAGCTTGTGTCTGCAAGTCCCTCCGAAGAGATCCCCCCTTTGCCTAGTTGTCTTGTTGAATCCATTGTTGAGCCTGGTCTTGTCAGGGTCCACTCCAAGCCTTCCCCTCTCAGGAGTACTAGGTAAAGTGAGTAGAAGAAGTGTGCGGCTACGTCAAATACTCCTCCAATGGCCAGATCCTTGGCCAGGCTCAAGAGGCAAAAAGTGGAGCCCTCCTCTTCCTCTACTCATGTCATATCTGATTCTGAGAGCGAAAAGGACCCGTGATCCCAAATTCTATTGGAGCTAGTGGCTTCCACCATAGGCACATCTATCAAGTACTTGAAGGAGGCCTCCAATATTTTGTCTCGATATGTTGCAAGGAAGAAGGATGATACCAAAAATTGACAAGTGTGGGATCCTCCCTCTAGGCTGGTGCTGTGTAGGTTAGTTTTGTTTCTTCGCTGGTGAATCTAGATTAACTCCTTTTTGGGTGCGACAGTGTTTGGATGGGTTTTTGAAGCTGATACAACTGGTTTTTGGGTTATGCCTTCGTTTGATGGGAACCTGGTTTTCTATTTTTTTGTTTTTCTGATTCAGTTGGCTTTCTGTTTCAAGTGGTTTTCCCTCTAGGTTTTAGAGGGTTTTGGGATGGTTGTTAGTACCTCTACAGAAATTTTATCCCTACATATGGCTATTAAGCCCTAAATATAAAAAGGTTTTGGGTTCCTTTCAAAACCCGCAATGTAAATACTAATCAAATTATAAAAAAATAATACTTTGAAAACACAACAATATCCCCTCAATTTCCTTTTTGAACTTTTCAAAACAAAACTCTATATCATAAATCCTTATTGCTTCCCTTTATAATATTTTCAAAATAAAGACTTTATAGCATACACCCTTATAACTCCTATTTGCAAAAATAAAAGACTTTATAACATGCACCCTTATGACTCCTATTTGCAAAAATAAAAGACTTTATAACATGCACCCTTATGACTCCTATTTGCAAAAATAAAAGACTTTATAAAATGCACCCTTATGACTCCTATTTGCAAAAATAAAATAATTTATACCATATACCCTTATAACTCCCTTTTCAAAAATGATTAAAACATTTATAAATACCTCATATAAAAATATTATTGGCGCTGGTGTGAATTGACCCTCTGAACTCTAGCACCCAAACGCAGCTCATAACCGCTTGGGATAACCAAGCGGATGGAACTTCAAATGTGCATCAACATTTTTGTCTTCTTCGTTGCGCTTCAAAAAAAACAAATCAAAACTAGCATCGATGAGCTTCAAACTGCACACCTCCTCTTACGCAGTGACTTAGCACAATTCCAACCATCGTCTGGGCTACCTTGGGCATATTAAACTATTAAGTTCACTTCCTTCTCTATTGCCAAGACTTTCATTGTACTCTTCCTCCTATTCGTTGTCATTTGCACTCCCTACATCATATCACTCTTTGAATTGTGTGCACATATATTTCAACATCAAACAATCACCAAAAATAAATTATTATCACTCATATATATAGATTTTGGACTTTATGAGAAAACATCGGTGCTCATTAACTTTGATTTTGGGTTTATGACATTTGCGCCTCTCCCTTAGACGTCGATGCTCATTTGAAATGTTCAATATTTTATTACCTTCATAAGCTTTTGGCACCTCCTACTTTTTCAACCTTTTATATTATAATATTAATGCTTAATCTTTGTCTTTTGCTAATCAAACCTTTTTTTTCTTATTCGTTTGACTCATGTAACTTTAAAATCTTGTCCATCTCTTTAATCCTTTGTCCTCAAGCCTCTTGAACCTTTATAAACTCTCTTTATAATATTTAAATATTATAATCCTTAAACATGTTTGCCTTTCTTTCCATTGTCCAACCTTGTAAACTCATCATTCATGAAGAATATTTTTGCCTTGAGTACCATGCTCCATTTTGACATTAACATATTTATGCCTCATGTATCCTTTGACATAAATGACAACTCAATATACTCAATATTTCCAACAATCTCCCCCTTTTTTATTGATGGCAACTCTACAACAAAATTTTATTTTACTGTAGCTGGATTCCAAATCTGCTCCCCTTGAGAATCTGATCCTTACTAAAATCTCTCCCCCTTTGACATCAATGCCAAAGGGCTCCTTGGGACTAAAAATAAGATACTTAGTGCAACCCCCTCACCACCTCCTTTCTTTGAGGTGATTAATTATGGGATGAGAGTGAAATTACTCCCAAATTTCCTTTGAGATACTCAAAATTTTCCTTTGGAAGTGGCTTGGTAAAAATATCAATAGTTTGTTCATTTGTAGCAATGTATTCCAATTTGACTTTCTGATCAGTCACTTGCTCTCTCAAAAAATGATATTTTTTAAAAAGGTGCTTGGTCCTTGAATGCATCACTGAATTTTTTTGAGATATTAATGGCACTTGTATTATCACATAGTATGGGGATAGGATGATCATGTTCTATCTTAAAATCACTTAAAGTATATTTCATCCATAAAATATATGTACAACAAGCAACTGCTACAATGTACTCTGCTTCTACAGTGGATAAGGATATTGATGCTTGTTTCTTGCTTAGCCAAGAGACTAAATAATCTCCAAGAAATAATGCTCCTCCACTTGTGCTTTTTCTATCATCAATACTTCTTGCCCAATCCACATCTGTATATGCAGTGAGTGTGAAATTATTATATTTGGGGTACCACAATCCAAAACTCATAGTTCCTTTTAAATACTTATTTATTCTCTTTACTACCTGTACATGTGTTTCTTTTGGTGCAGCTTGAAATCTTGCCATCAATCTGACTGCTTGCATTATATCTGGTCTAGGAGCTGTGACATATAGTAAACTTCCAATCATGGATCTATACAATTTCTGATTTGCTTCATGAGACTCATCATATTTACTTAATTTACATCTTGTAACCATGGGGGTACTCACAGGATTGCAATCCTCCATACTATATTTTTCAACATTTATTTCACATACTTGGTTTGAGAAAGAAATATACCTTTATATTATTGTGAAATTTGAAACCCAAGAAAAAAAGATAACTCACCAAGCATAGACATCTCAAATTCATTTTTTATACACTTTACAAATTTTTGACACATCTTGTCATTACTACCTCCAAAAATGATATCATCTACATAGACCACTACAATCAATGAGTTATTTCCTTCATTTTTGATGTATAGATTACTATCAGCTATACCTTTTTGGAAACTATTCTTGGATACTTGTCCAATCTTGACCCCCCGGGGGCTTCTTCCAGTCTTTTTTTTTAAACAATTTTAAATCCTTTCCTCTCCCCCCTTCCAAAAAAAAAAAAGTTAACATCCATTTGATATACCTTGAAATTTTTAAAGCTTGAGAAAGCCAAAAACATTCTTATGGCTTCAAGATGTGCAATGAGAGCAAATATTTCTTCAAAGTCAATACCCTCAACTTGTGCATAGCCTTTGCACATGATTCTTGCTTTTTTTCTAACAACCTAACCATCTTCATTCAACTTATTTTTGTAGACCCATTTGGTGCCAATTACATTCTTATCTTTTAGACGTGGGACAAGTTCCCAAGTTTCACTCTTTTCTATTTGTTCTAAATCTTCTTCCATTGCTTTCATCCAATATTTGTCTTCACGTGCTTAATTGAAATCATTGGGCTCAACTTTGGATAGAAAGGAAAAATTTACATGTTCACCTGTTCCTATTATCTTTCTCCTTGTTTGTCTCTCATCTGGATTTCCAATAATTTGTTCTCTCAAATGATTCTTTTGCACATACCTGGATGGTGTCTTTGGTGGTGCCCTTTGTGTCTCATCTTCTTCAGTTTTTTTACCTTCTTCTTCTTTGCAACTTTCTCCTTCTTGATACATAATTTCTTGAGCTGGTTCTCTTAGATCTATTTCTTCATCAACCCTTATATTTGTACTTTCCATAATTTTATGTGATCTTTTATTGTAGCATCTATAGGCTTTGCTCTTAGTGGAATAACCAAGGAAAATACCCTCTTCACACCTAGAATCAAACTTGCCCAAATTTTTCTCTTCTTGTCTAATGTAGCATTTGCTTCCAAAATTTTTGAAGTACTTCACAGTAGTTGGTCTTCCCTTCCAAAGCTCATATGGGGTTTGTGGTGATTTATTCTTATTTTAGCTCTATTGATAATGTAAATAGATGTATGAATTGCTTCTTTCCAAAATGCATCATAAATATTAGACTCATTTAACATAGCCCTAGCCATATCCTAAATAGTTCTATTTTTCCTTTCAACTACTCCATTTTGTTGTGGAGTTCTTACTGCTGAGTATTATCTTTTGATTCCATATTGTTCATAGAATTCTACAAATTCACCTAAAGTGAATTCTCCTCATTTATCTGATATTAGACATTGACCCCTTTATTTATTTCATTTTCTACTAGTGCCTTGAATACCTTGAACTTTTCAAATGCTTTTGATTTTTCTTTTAATAATGTTACCCAAGTCATTCTAGAGAAATCATCAATAAATAACATGAAGTAACTCTCACCTTGTAAACTCTTTGTCCTTGTAGGCCCACATAGATCGGTGTGAACTAGCTCCAAAGGTTTGGATGAAGAAAACTCCTTTGATTTGAAACTTGATCTTATTTGCTTACCATGTTGGTATTGTGCACAAATCATGCTTGGGGGTTTTGCTATTTTGGGAAAATATCTAGCTGCATATTTGTTGCTTATTTTCACTATGTTGTCAAAGTTTAGGTGACCCATTCTTCTATGCCATAACCATCTCTCATCCTCTTGTAATAAAAAGAATTTTCCTCCTTTAATTTCACTCAACATGAAGAGATTGTTTGTAGTTCTACTGGTGTCTGCAATAAGCTTTCCTATCTTGGATTTCTTGGTCTCACATCCATTTGCGTGAAATGTAAGTATATGCCCTTGATCACATAGTTGATTTACACTTAGTATATTGTGCTTCAATCCTTCAACATATAACACATTTTATGTCCTAGATTTTCCATTATCCAAACTCAAAGTCCCTTTTCCAATTATTTTAGCAAAAGCATTATCGCCAAATCTCACTATTCCTCCATTCATTTTCTTGAGATAAATAAATTTGCTTTTGTCACCTATCATATGGCTTGAACAACCACTATCAATGTACCATTTATTTCCTTCATTCTACACATGAAGAGTTGTTTATACCAACATGGACTTTTCCTTTTCTTATTCCTTCTTTTTCCAAACTTTTGAGGACATTTCCTTCTGAATGGTTTGACCTTCTCTTTCTTTCTTGATTTAGGAAGTTTAGGAAATATATTTTTACACCATCTAGATTTGTACCCAAAATTATTACATTTGTAACACATGACATTATTATTCATGAGAGGTGCAAAAGAATTATAATTTTTATTTATGATGTCAATATTATTTTTCACATAGACCATGCAATGTACAACTTTATGACCATATTTGTTACATGAAAAACAATAACCATGGAAGAAATTTTTAAACTTGTTTGATTACCCTGAATGATATGGTCACATGGTTCTTTTATTTCTATTCCTATTATTGACTTTTATCCATGATGATTCTCTATCTTCTTCCTCCTTCAATACATCAACATAGGTCATGGGCTCATTTTTACTAACCCTTTTTTATATATTTATTCCTTTTGAGCTTGAATCCTCTTTCTGTTTCTCTAACCTTGTATTTTACTGCAGCTTATCCTTAAAAAAATTTACTTCCTTTCTTAGAGAGACAACTTCATGTTCCAATTTTTCTCATTCTAATTCTTTTATCTTTAATTTATCAACCATAAATTATTCAATTATTTTTGTCTCTTAAACCTTTACTTTTAAGTCTATGAGATATTGTAGAAGCTTTATCTTTATTTTCTCATCCTCTTGAACTTGAGCCTTCAATCCTAAATTCTTATTTCTAACCCTTTTCAATTCTCCAAGAGCAACAATGAGTTCCTTTCAATATCAACTATGGCTTCCTCTTCCTTTTCTAAATATTTCTTGTTGATTTCAACCATAGGAGCATCTTCTATCACTTTAGTGGCCATGTGTGTTCTTGTAAGATCTTCCTTCAAGCTATTTAGGATTTCACTAAGGAACCCACTCTGATGCCAACCTGAAGAACACAAGATTATACTGAGAGGGGGGTAGAATAGTATAAGATAAAACTTTTACTTTTCTTTCCAAAGAAGTATTATCCGATATTAACAATTGCTATAATGAAACAATGCACATATCATCACACACATAAGAAAAATAGATTAATGTGGTTCACCCAATGTGGGATACGTCCATGAAGAAAATATTTCTTATAAATTTTCTCAACAAATCTCTTGGGAACTAGTTTCCTATTACAATATTTATGGTCACCAACCCAAAGGAGATACCAATCCCCTATGCTCAAGTTCATGGACCTCTATCCACAGGATACACCAATCTCTCTTGCTTTGGTTCATGGACCTCTATCCACAGGAGATACCAATACCCTTTTCTCTGGTCTGATCCAAGACTTTACACAAGGCTTGCTCAAATATGCTTCAAAACTCTGCTCAAAAAGCTACTCAAATATCTACTCAAAACTCTCTGCTCAAATATCTACTCAAAACTCTGCTCAAATATCTGCTTAAATATCTGATCAAAACTTTGCTCAAATATCTGCTCAAAAATCTACTCAAATATCTGTTCAAATTCTGCCTTAATGTTGCTCATAGAACTTGCTCAAGTATTCCCAAATATTGCATGCAAACAATGTTAAAGTGCTTTCTTTTGACTAAAGTAATTCAAACATATTCTACCCACAATTATTTTATCTTCAAGAACATATAGAGAATGATATGCAATAACAAATGCCCAATATGTTCTTTCACATTCATTAAGTCTATCACTTTCTCATATCTCACATTTATTGCATTCAAAAAGATAGCTCTAGTATAGCACTTGATAATTGAATTTCTTATGTACTCCCAAAATCAATCAAAACCAATGCACAATTTTTACTTTCAAAACTTTGCTAGTATATTTTCAAATTCATTCAAGAATAATGCACAACTTTGTTCTCAAACCCTAGTACATATATTTTCAATTTCTTTCAACAATAATTTATGATTACTTTCAACTTCAATAAATCACTAATGCACACAAAACCAATCCTTATACCTCCACTCCCATGACAACAAGGATTACTTTCTTTAAACAAAACTTTCTTGAGAAGGGAATTAAATCAACATACCTTTAAATCTGCCACAATGATGATGAGCCTCCAAAACCTGTCTCAAAATAATTTTCCTTTCTTTTGCCACTTCAAAAATAGGTTAGAAAATCTCCTTTTCTAACACTCTCAAAGTAAAGCCTTATCAAGAACTTTACCACCCCTTTTTATAATATGCCAAATACAAAACAACATAAATCACAATTACACCTTATTTCTCCTTTCTATGAAAAGCCAAATACAATACAATAAAAAATCAAAATTACACCTTGTTTCTCCTTTCTTTTGCATATCAAAATAATAATTTGAAAACACAACAATATCCCCTTAATTTCCTTTTTGAACTTTTCAAAATAAAAATCTATATCATAAATCCTTATTGCTCCCCCTTATAATATTTGTAAAATAAAGACTTTATAGCATACACCCTTATAACTCCTATTTGCAAAAATAAAAGACTTTATAACATGCATCCTTATGACTCCGCAAAAATAAGACTTTATAACATGCACCCTTATGACTCTTATTTGTAAAAATAAAATATTTTATACCATATACCTTTATAATTCCTTTTTAAAAAATTATTAAAATATTTATAAATACCTCAAATAAAATTTTTGTTTTCGTTGGTGTGAATTGACCCTCTGACCTCTGGCACCCAAACGCAGCTCGTGACCACTTGGGATAACCAAGCAGATGGAACTTCAAATGTGCATCAACATTTTTGTCTTCTTTGTCATGCTTCAAAAAAACAAATCAAAACCGGTATTGACGAGCTTCGAACCATGCACCTCCTCTCATGCGATGACTTAGCACAAGTGCAACCACCACCTAGGCTACCCTGGTGGATGACACCAAGAGGTAGATAAAAACATTAAGTTCACTTTCTTCTCTATTGCCAATACTTTCGCTGCACTCTTCCTCCTATTCACTGTCGTTCGCACTCCCTATGTTAGATCACTCTTCAAATTGTGTGCACATATCTTTCAAAATCGAACAATCACCAAAAATGAATTATTATCACTCATATATGAATTTTGGACTTTATGAGGCGCTTATTAACTTTTCTTGTGGGTTTATGATATTTGTGGCTCCCTTAGACATCGACGCTCATTTAAAATATTCAATGTTTTAATGCCTTCATAAAAATTTTGTGCCTCCTACCTTTTCAACATTTTATATTATAATATTTCAAATATTATAATATTAATTCTTAACCTTTGTCTTTTTCTAATCAAACCTTTTTCTTTTTCTTATTCATTTGACCCATGTAACTTTAAACTCTTGTCCATCTCTTTAATCCTTTGTCCTCAAGCCTCTTGAACCTTTATAAACTCTCTTTATAATATTTAAATATTATAATCCTTAAACATGTTTGCCTTGCTTTCCATTGTCCAACCTTGTAAACTCATAATTCATGAAGAATATTTTTTCCTTGAATACCATGCTATCTTTGACATCAACATATTTTTGCCTCATGTACCCTTTGACATCAATGACAACTCAATATACTCAATATTTCCAACAATATCTAAAAAAGGCAATGGAAACATCTAAGTACTTGGCCCTAATGACTTTGATTCAAGGATTTTTACCTTCTTTGATTATTCTCCAGCCAATCTTAGATAATAAAGCTTCATTAAATTGTTAATTTTGCTTTATGCCCAACCCTCCTTGTTTCTTAGGTTTGCACACTTTATCCCAAACCACAAGGGGGAGCCTCTAGCTATCCAGAGTCCCTGACCACAAAAAAATAACTCTAGATTTTCTCCAAAAGTCAGGTCACTTTTACAGGTATTTTTAGCATCAAAAGAAAATAAACTGGTAAATATTAAAGAGTATATTGTGAGAGTTGCACTTTACCTATTTGGGACAACAAAACCCCCTTTCAACTTGCTAACTTACGTTTAAATATTTCTATGATAGAATTTCATTGCACATAACTCTTCCTTTAAACAGGGGTAAGCCCAGATAGGTTGAGGGGAAATCAACAATATCATAATAACAAATTCTAGAGATTTTGACTTGTTTAAGGGTTGGAGTGTTAACAAAGAACACCTTTCTTTGGTAAAATTGATGCATTGACCTAAAGCTTATTCATACTCCTGAAGCACCTTATTTATATTAGTGGCTTCTCCAACTGAAGCCTCTCTAATAATAATAGTATAGTCTACAAATTAATGATGAGTAATTGGTTCAACTTAAGTAGCTAGTCTAATCCCCTGAATATGATCTTCCCTTCTAGTCAAATCAATGGCCCTACCAAGCACCTCAACCACTAAAATGTATAGGTAATGGGATAGAGGGTCTCCTTGTCTCAATCCCCTTTAGCTGGAAAAGAATCCTAATTCTTGGTCATTTATTAATAGTGATAACATAGAGGAAGATATACACTGAGAGACCCAAATTCTCAAAACTAAACTAAAACCAAAGCTTTCTAAAATCTTGTCCAAAAAGGTCCAAGACACCCTATCGTAGGCCTTGCTCATATCTAATTTTAAAATCATACCTATTGATCCTCTTTGGTCCATGGAGTGTAGCACTTCATGAATGGATATAACACCATCCACAATATGCCTCTTAGCCACAAAACCCCCTTGACTATGAGAAATTAACTTGGTAAGAAGTATCTTTAGTCTGTTATATTTTGGTGTCTATGGATACCCTTCATATTTTTTTATGTTCTCTCTATGAGTTATTTTTTTTTTTGAGTAATGTGTTGATTCTATTCATGTTTCGAAAATATTACAAAATCTAATATGGATGATCATTATTAGATTAATCACATATCAAGAGAAGGGTTTGTTATCTAGTCTTGCTCCTTTTAAAAAATTAAAGGTATTGTATACTATGTATGCAACCATATATTTAATAAAAAAAATCTACCTAATATTTTTGTGATATAACTATACCCGATGCATTGATTATCTCACACTTATTTAAATATTGAAGGAATAGCATCTCAAAGGCCATTTGAATTGACAAATAAAGCAAAATATTTAATTAATTTAGAACATCTAGGAGTACATCCTTCTTTTTTGAAGGATATAAAACTATGTTGAGGTTCCCCCAAGAATCCATATATCACAATTGTGAATCATCATTTGACAAAAATATATTGAGATCCTTCTAACATATTTTATGAGGAGTAACTATAGTGGGAATGTATATTTATAACCCCAACTTTTACATTTTTCTCTTTCCTACAAAATGGACTTGCAATCCAATTACTTTTTTCTTATAGCAATTATTCATTCCATTTGTGTTTATCCCATATTATTGTAATACCTATAAAAGCTTCTATAGAAGAAATTATGAGACTATCCCCCATGTTTGAAATATTTTTGAATGTATCCTCACATTCTCAGTAGTTAATTTTATTTCTTATATTAAAACCAGGGTTATGCATAGTGGCTATTTATCACCAAATTGGCTAAAATTAAGATTTTCAAAATTTGGAATTGGCTAATATTTGGGACCCTTGACCGAGGCCCATTAGCCAAATTTTTTTGGGTGCAAATTTTTTTGGGGGTCGATTCGTCCCAATTTTATAATAATTTGACCATTTTAAGTTTAAATTTTCAATATTACCTCTAATAATAGTGAACCTTCTACATGTGTTTGGGCACTATTCGTTTGGATTTCAAAACTAATTTGCCAAATTTTTATAAATACATTTTGGGACCGACCCCTTATGCATAACCCTAATTAAAACAAAATTTAGATTATAACGAGATGTTAATTTCTTGATAACCCTTTTTGGGGATCTTACTCATACCCCTAATATTCTATGATTCCATTTTCATCATTGTTTCTTATTTTTATTTGTGACATTAGCCTAACTTCTTGTTAACACCCATAAGATTTATTTTTTAGTTTCTCAAATTGATATTTGTCTAAGTTTTCTTTTCTCTTTGTTCTTGTTTTTAAAGTCTTCTCATTTTTCCATTCCCACCAACCTTCATAAATCTCTTTGTTTTTCCATGTTGTAGTAAGACTTATCTTCTAAAGGTTTATGTCACCTTAGAGACTATGAAGTGGAAAAAATAACATCACCAACACTTTCTTCTTTATGTTACCCTAAAAACCCTAAAGTGCAAGGGTGATCCTCCATAGTTACTTTCTTATGCTTCTCTAAAAATCCTAAATGTTGCCCTAGAAACCCTACAGTACAAGAATGATCCTCCATAGTTTTCAAATTTTATGCTACTCTAGAAACCCTAAATTTTCATTAATATCTTATCTTTTGGCCTTTGTAATGCTCATATGATATTTTGATGAGCAATTATTGCTATATTTGTTGATATTACCAATGAGTCTAAAGAATTTTATATGGATGACTTCATTATATATGGAGAGATCTTTAATGAAGCTCTCCATAATCTTGACAATTTCCTTGCTTACTGTAAGACTCACAACCTATCATTACGCCATGAAAAATATTTTATGTTAATGGAAGAAAGCATTGTCTTAGGTCATCACGTCTCATTTGAAGGAATGCAAGTAGATCCCAAGAAAATTGAGATTATAAAATAGTTACCTACTCCTAAAACATAAACTAACGTTAGAAGCTTCTATGGAATTCTGGCTACTACCTTCATTTCATCTAAAAACTTTAGCAAAATCGTAGCTCCCATGTTCTCTTTATTAGTTAAAGATGTTGAATTTTGATGTGCATGTCAAAATGCATTTTATATAATAAAATAAAAACTCACTTCTACTCCTATGTTACGAGGACCAAATTGGAAAATTCTACTTTGCATCCACATAGATGCATCTAACATCACATTAGGTGTAGTCTTGGTCTAGGAGGAAAAAGGAAGACATTATACCATATATTATATCAATAATAATTTAAATAGAGATAAAATTTAAATAAGGAAGACATATTTATAGTAGTACATTCTATTAATAAATTCTTCCCTTATATATTTGGGTATCAAGTGTTTGTCCACACTAATCACTCAGTGATAAAATACTTAATTAATAAACCCATAATGAGTGGTAGGATAATTAGATGTTATTATTACTCCAAAAAATTTATGTAACTATTATTGATAAACTTTGTAAAGCTAATGTAGTAGTTGACCTTTTGTCAAGATTGCATAATTTAGGACAACGAGATATTGGAGGATGTGTTTCTTAAAGGACACCTCTTTGCAAGATACATTCTCCATGGTTTGCAGATATTGCTAATTATTTAGCAATAAGGAATATTCCTTCACACACCACTCCTAAATAAAGGGCTAGATTGCTTCAACAAAGTTTATCCTTTAAATGGATTAACGATTTATTATTTGAATTAGGACCTAACCTTGTCTTATGCAAGTGTGTACAATAGGATGAATTCTTTGACATTCTTTGGGCATGTCATGATGAAGCATTAGGAGGAAATTATTCTACTAAGAGAACCATCCAAAAGGTTCTCATACTAGTCGTCACTCCATCGAAATACTAGGAAATATGTTTGACAATGTGATTAGTGCCAGTACATAGGGAAACCCACTACCATAGACGGGATGCCCTTATAGCCTCAAGTGGTCCTTGAGCCATTTGAGAAATGAAGGCTTGATTTTATTAGCCTGATCAATCCACCATCCCATGAAAACCAACACATTCTAGTTTGTACTAATTATGTGACCAAGTGGGTAGAAGTTTGTGCACTAAAACATATCCATGAAGATAAATTTATAGACTTCCTATATGAGAATATTATTCAATTATTTAATGCTCCTTGTGTTATTGTGTCTGACCAAGGTTCACAGTTCGTGTCCAAGGTGGTCCAGGTTTTCCCAAATTTGTACTAGATAATTTATAAGGCGGTATATTTGTACCATCCATATTTGAATGGACAAGTAAAAATTACCAACAAAGAACTCCAAAGTATTTTGACAAAGACAATAGCTTCCGATAGGATAGATTGGGTGAAGATATTGCTTGAAATCATGTGGGTGTATAACAACACATGCAAGTCAACCATAGGCTTCATACTGTATGAGTTAGTATATGGAAAGAAACCAATAGTTCCTATTGAGTTTGAGATTCAGACAATTCGTATGACACTCAAAGTGGGTATTGAGCTATCCAAAGCACAAGCATGATAGGATACCATAATTGAATGAGCTAGATAATTTTTTTCTAGATTCTCTTCATCATATTGAGATCATCTAGTAGTAGCAAAAGATGTGGCATGATAGTCACAAAAAAGAACAACAAATATAAACCAGGTGACTAGGAACTATTATTTGATTCCTACTACTAATATTTTAGTGGTAAATTATCCACCAGATGGTTTGGACCATACATGATAGAAAAAGTTCTTATAATGGTGTAGTAAGACTCCTACCTATTGATGATTCTAAATGTCACCTCTTGTTTAACAAACACCACTTATAGTTATACCACAAACCAGTTACTAAGGAGGAATTTACAACATAATTGGAGTCATATTCTAGATTACACATTGTGGAAGGGGTTTCCTCTTCCCATACAAGTACTCATTGAATCGCTATTTAGGAAAAAAATTAGTGGTGAAAATCTTTTCAAGGCAACACTAGACCAAGGCTCACATGAAAACTAGTTTTCAACATGCTTGTCTTATAAAATAACAACTTGGTTGTGAAAATCCCTTGTGAACACAACTAGAGTAGAAGACTATTGAAAACAAAAAATGATGACCCCTTCTATTAAAAAAAGGACCAAAACCTTTAGGACAATCCAACTACCAATTAATGATCCTTCATTGCTCCAAATATTCAATATTTTCATCACAACAAAGAGGCATTGAACCATTTGACACAACAAGGTATACAATTTTATTTTCACTACTGTTTAAATTTAATATTATGTATAATTGCATCTAGTCTAATTTACATACCATGCATTCTATTCCCTTATGGACTACCATCTATAATCAATGTTTTTAAAGGCCATCAAGTAGTTTTTGATGCTCCACTAGTAAACAAAAAGTATTTCAGTGCTTTTAGACACATTTTGATATCTAATTAGTGTTGGAATATTTTTGGCATCCAACCCATGCTAGAATATTCTTAGTGCTCCATCAACACTAGAATCCTTATGATTCTCAAATAGAACTTGAATATTATTAATGCATGTAGATAGGGTTATGCATAAGGGGTCGGACCCGAAATGTACTTGTAAAAAATTGGCGAATCCATTTCGAAACCTTGGTGAATCCTAGCCAACTTCATGTAGGAGAAATGACAAATTACCTTATTTTTCACCAAAAATTGTAAAACCTTGGTGAATTTGACATTTTTGGCCGAATCGGGTGGAAAACATGATTCAAATTTGAAATAGGTGAAAAACACAGTTTGGGTGCAAAAGACGATCCAGGCTCGGATTGGGTGGAAAAATGGTTTGGCTAAAAAAGGGCTTGGAAAGGTTGGAAAAAAGGCTTGGCTAACAGAAAGTATGTATATTAAATTCGGCCAACGGACTGGGTGTAAAACAAGGTCCGGCTAGCAGTTGGGTAAAATATAAGGTTCGGTTAACATATTGAGTGCAAAATAGGTCCGATTAAAGGATCGGATGGAAAAAATCTCTAGCCAACAAATCGGGTGCAAGATAAGGTCCAACTAATGAACTGGGTGTAATATAGATCTGATTAATAGACTAGGTGAAGTAAAGTTTTGACTAACTCATCAGGGGTGTATATAATGCTTTGGCCTTATTTTGGGTATAGATTATCGTCTAGAATCGGACCAGGTGTAGATAATTGTCCAATCTAAGACTGGGTATATACAATGATCCAACTTCAGATCGAGTGTAAAACAAGGTTCAGATTCACCCTACCACTCATCACACCACCAACTATATGTCCACTAACATGTTGCCATGTGTTCACCCCACACAATTTCATCTATAAAAAGGCATCAATATTTATTTTTTCAAGCCTTTTTCTCTTGCACGAGATCAAAGTGAAGCTACGAATCCTTCCCTCCCTCTAGCAACCACTACCTCACACCTTTCTAGAGCGATGGCCACCATGTCCACTGAAGATAAATAAAGAGCCTCCATAAACTAAATTAGAAAAGCAATTTTAACAAAATAAAAAGAACACAGGTTCACACAATACACAATATTTATCTTGAAAACCCGCAACCAAGAAAAAACTAGCACAATATTATCTTATTATTGCATTAACTTGACCATCTCCAATACAATAATATTCTTCTTATTTTCATCCAAATCCTAATGCAAGTGCAATATATATAACAAAGGCACATGCATAGATTTTTACAATATCATGGGTGAAAAAGCATGGGTTCAAATATAGTAACCCTAAAAATTTATATGGGTCTAGAAATAATTTAAACCCTAAAAATTTTGGTACAGAGTATCCAGTACCTTTTAGTGCTAGTCCCACCAGAATAACATGGAAAATATTCAACATATTTCCAACATCCACAACCTCTCAAAAAATTACATTCAAAAATCAAAGTTGCATCGGATTTTTAGAGTACTTAACCACACCTAGGACCGACCATACATGGGTCAAGGATGTAGGTTTTGAGGCTTTGACTTCTATGCCCCAATTCAAAATAGATAAAATTATTCTATACAATATCATCGAAGGCTACGACAATGATCTTGGGGTGGTTAGTCTATCTCTATAGAATAGAAAAATATATTTTACAATCAAACCCTCTGATATCCAGAGATTGATTGGTCTTCCATAGAAGGGTCTCGCTCCCGTTTCACAGAAGTTAATTCTCTCTAAGAATGATAAGGCTTTCCTGGTGAGCAACTACGATATCTCTCCGGAATTGTTGTCAGGTATAATTCTCTTCACTTGATTATCTTAAACTTCACAATTTAAAATTTGTTATGTCACCTAATTTTTTTGCAACGTCTATGGTAAAGTCCAAGAGAGGGTTAACTAATACCTCAGTTTCCAACAATGATTTCAAGGCAATTCTTGAATTTTTCCAAGCAAGACTATTTTTGCTTGGAAGAATGGAGATTCCATTCTGGTCATTGGCTTATATTGTTCGTTGTCTAGAGTACCATGAAATATTCGATTGGTGTACATATATTTCAGATCGAATCAGATCAGAGCTCTATATTGTTCAAACAAAACAATCAGAGAAACCTCACACGATAGCCTCGGTAAATTATATTTTAGCACTTTACTATGAAAGTTTTCATAATTTGTAGGATATTGGTTCACCGACTGTAGTGCATGTAAAATTACAAAGCATTGCTATGACTACCGAAGAGTTGAAGGTAATTATTCTATTTTTCACCATTAAATAATTTTTATATTTTAGCATTTTTTTATTTATATTTTAACTTTTTTTTGCACCTAAATGCAGAGTAAGGCAGCCATCGCACGGACAAAAAAGGATGTTGGTGTCAGAAGTCACATGCTAGAGGATGGTGCTGATTCAGAAGGCACAATGTGTGAATCACAACCACTACAGAGGCCTCATAAATGCCAGAAGCCAGCTTCTTCTCCCATTTCTCATCAACATGTGCAAGCAAATATCATGGAATGTGAATCCAGTTATGTCGCACCAATGATGGGTAAGTTTACTATTTTGAGTTTTCTTGATTCATTACCATTACTGTTTAGTTGAAATTATATTTATTTTTTCATTTTTTGTATGTTTTTAGTTTTACGCCCCACCCCCCATGCACTCACACCTAGTTGTCTCCATCGGCTGAAGGGCAGCAAGAGATCTCTTCGTCGGGTAAGTGTGTTTTTACTATTATGTACTAATTTTATCCGCTTTAATTTTGTTTAATAATATCTTGTTATAATGTATTTAGGTCCCTCCCAACAATTTACTAAAAGAAGGAAGGAAATGATGCCGCCACCACCACCACCACCAGGACAACCTCAACAATGACAGTAATTAATGTGAGGTCACATTGGTGGAAAATAACTTGTTGGACCGAGATCACGGGTGGGACCCGCACCATCCAGGACATAGAATTCTACATTTCCATCCTTGTCATTTTCAACTAGTTGTTCATTGAAAGATGTTTCAACCTCCAGATTAGATGTGCCAGCATTAGATCAAGATTATATTTTACAGGGGAACATTGAAGGGTTTAAAGTGTCAGAGATGTTTCAAGGACTACAAGAACAAGAAATTCTTATAGCTGAGCCAATTTCATCGTCGCCTTCTGACACCATCGATCTTGGTCCTCAAACTGAGGATGAACAAGTTACTTTTTTTGAAAAGAATTTGGTTTCTGATAATTGTTATGCACTGATCTAGAACCCTTTGCTTAAAAATATCAAGGAAATGAAGGATTGGGAATTTTAGGCAAATATCCTTATCAAGGAAATAAATGCCCACTATAAAAATTATGATAAAAGGGAAGAAATTTTCTCCCCGATCAGAAACCAACCTGAGAAGCTTGTTGGGTTGTTACATCAAGCTCAATCAGGATCGGTGAACCCTTCTATGTCTTATGATGATCAAATTTTAAATATTATGTTGAACAGGTTAGAGAACCTGAATGCTGAAGCCCAAGCGTATTACAACCTATGGGCTTCTGATAAGAAGAAAGTTTTAATCATTGATGCTACAAGAGATGCTACTGAGGTGAGACTTTAGATGCAATAAAATTTATCATTATATTTTGTAATATAACTCTCGACTAACTAAGGTTTTCTTTAATTTTTTTGTAGGTAAATTTTTAGAATTTACAGAAACAAGTTGATTTCATGGCTGTTAATCTCGAGGCTGCAAAGAAATCAATCTTAAATGCAATAGCAATGAAGGAGACCTTACAGGCTAAGGTCAAGGATAATAATTATTTAAAAGCAATTATAGTGGAGCACAAAATGGATCCAAATATCTTGCTTAAGAAGAAGCTTCAACAAAATATTCATGTAGTCCTTGAGGATCCAACCAAAGAAGATAGATTGTTGATGGGGAGCTTACAGAAGGTAGAGGAAGGCCTCATCATAATAAGAGCACTGAAAGGGCCATGTAGGTTATTGGAATAGAAGATAAGGGAAAAGAACCTACAACTTTAGGAGCATCTCAAACTCAAGGAGATGCAGATATACAAGGAGCATCTCAAACTCAAGGAGATGCAGATATACAAGGAGCATCTCAAACTCAAGCCCTAGGTGATCCATATGCACAAGGAGTGATTGAATCTACCCCTGCTCACCCATGATAAAATTAATATATTGTAAAATATTTCATAGTTGACAACAAGTTCTATTGTATTTCTGTAAATAATTTTGTACAATGTAAATTTTCTATGCAAATAATGAAAAAGGCTTTTATTAATTTATCTTCTATCACTCAAAGGTTGTTTCCATTTATATTCTTGTGCAATTTTTAAATTTAGAATGATTCAACTATATTCACAATTGCAATATGAAATAATAAATGATTCAACTATATTCACGATTCAACTCAGTTGTGCCAATACATTAATATCAGTACACTAACAATACTATAACAAAAAACATATATTTTGAAAGACAATGTTGTAAATCGGTTATGAATGAACATAGTTTGGACACTCCGAAGACTACAACATAAAACATATAATTTGAAAGATAATGTTGTGTTATAAATCATAAAGTTACAATTCAGATAGATGAAACAATCTTGTGATGACAAATAAACTCAAATTTATAGATGAAAATGATAACTAACAAATTCATATTGATCAATGTTGTAAAATCTTGTAAAAATTACAATTTAGGTAACTGAAACAAACAAATACTATGATATGAAGGCAATTAAAACTATTTCAAAAACAACGAAGGGATATAAAACATTAAAGTTTATGAAAAATCAATTTTTGTGAAATCTAATAAATCTTAACCAATATTGTGAAATCTGATATCAAATGAATTCAAATTTATTAATGTTGTGAAATACAAGAAAAATCACAATTCAGGTAGCTGAAACAAACACTTCTCAAGTTGTCCAGTATCACTATTACGCATAACAGATATATGTGTCTCCACCATATGATCACTGAAAGCATCATTATCCTCCTTATCATTCGTATTCCTGGTACCCCTTCTACCTACAAGGGAATTCCAATATGCCAATGCTCTATCATAGGGAAATGTGTCCAAATGATATGATGACACATAAATTCTCAAACAATTTTCTAAATTTTTGTCCAACCTATTGTAGAGTTTAGATTTAACAAAATATAGTGCACTGAAAACCCTCTCATCTTCCACAGATCCCAAAATCATTGTTTGACATAATTCATATAAACAAAAGTATTCACTAATAGTATCTTGTAAGACACTACTTGGATACAATTTTTGCCACAAACGTGCAATGGAACCAGTCTCATGGATGTTACTCAAAAGTGATGTTTGCTCAACCATTGTTCCACCAAAATGCGATGACTATTGTTTTAAAAGATCTTTGTTGAGTATACCTTTGATTTCAACACCATTGACTTCCACACTTTTACTGAAATGCTTAATAAGTATGAGCATATATTTAATAAACAACTCATGTGTAGAATTGTATTCAATACAAGGACCCCAAAACATGGGGTTAACCACACCCATGGCCTCAAGAAACTCATCTCTTTGAAACCATTCTCTTATCTCACTTGTCAATGATTCTGCTATTTTTAACAAATTTGTCTTAGTTTTGTGTAAAACAACTTCAAATCTATTGTGTGTTACAAGAACTTGTTCAACATCATCTGCAACTATACTTGACTGCCTTTCAAAACAATAAAAAGGTATCATATTTCCATGAACATTAATACAAATATGATCACTGATGTCAAACTTCAAAAAGCTTTTTGGATCGTTCACGTTTGTCAATGTATTCCAACTATCAAACAAGGGATCTTTAAAATCTGCTTTGGACACATATAACCTATCAATAATCACACATATTTGCTTTCTCATCCTCATGAAATCAATGATATAGATGGATCTCTCTTGTGCAAGTTTAATCAATCTATTCATTTCATGTAACATTGGAAGAATACCACATAATGTTAAAAGGGTTTCGAAGTCAATCAAATGGAACAACAAATATTTTGCCTTATCAACTGCCCTACGATTTGCGTACATAAACCCTATTAATGATTGATATTCTTTAAAAACTCTGTGTGCAAGTTGATACAATGAAATCCACCTTGTATCCACATATTTTAACAATTTTTTTCCTTCTATAACTCCTAGTGCAAACTATTGAAACTCTGCAAACCTTTTTGGACTGCAAGAAAAATAAGAATGTATTTCATGAATGAGGTCTTCCACTCTCGTAACATTTTCAAAAGAGCTCATGATTTTATATGCTAGATTCACTCTATGAGCCATGCAATGAATGGGTATCATATATGGGGCAACTGAGGTTTGGAGATGAACACAAAGACCATTCATGTGCCCTTGCATTATAGCAGCACCATCAACTCCAACGCATATTAACTTTGTGGCTATCTCTATATCATTCATTCATGCAATATCCTTTAAACTACTCACAACAACATTATAGATGTTTTCTGCATTTGAACTTTCCACCATCTTATGTAATCCTAGCAAACTAGGTTGCCTTACATGATTTTGAAATGTGTACACATGCATGCAAATCCATGATGTGTTGTCCATAGTCGTCACCTCATCAATAGAAAGTGATATGAATCTGGCAAGTTTTACTTTCTCCCTCAGGTCCTCCTTCTCAACTAATGATAGATATTTTACCATTTCCCAACCACTTCGATCTGACCAATGGGAACTAGGAAGGTTTTGCACATCAACTATTTGAAATAGGTGCTTATAATCAATGAAATCGGACATGGGTCTACCCTTTTTGAGAATACTATATACAACAACAAACTACAAACTTTTTGAAGCTAAAGTGGTCTTATGAATTTTATGAAATTGGGCTTTAATCATTCCACATTTCTCAACAAGAGATTGTTGTTGCTTTAAGTGATTGTCATATTCTATTGCATATCTGACATGCATACATTCTGATGCATCCTTCCACCTAACTTCTTTATTAATTTTACCATCACTTCCTGTAACTTTTACATAAGCTTTGCCAACATGTTTTTCTATTGTATCTATCTTATTTTGCAGCCTATGATCCTTACCTAGTTTCCAACTACAAATTTTGCATCTACATTCTTTTTGATCGACTTGGTTGTCCTCGATCAAGATAGGCTCTATCCAAGGAAATTTTTCTACCCATTCATTCTTAAATGCCCTTCCAATAGCCCAGTTAGATGTCTTTCTCTTTTTAGTATTTTTTCTTGAAGATTCGAAAGAAGTTTGTAATGTATTTGATTTATCGCTTTCATTTTCAACTGGCATGTCATTTTGAGGAATATCTTCAAGTGTTTGTTGGATGTCATTGTTAAGAGAATTTTCATTAGAAGGCATCTCTTGGTGAGGAATATCTTCAATAGGAGACATATCATGGTCGATAGGGTATTCTGCATAGTAGCATACAATAATATTTTTTATCATTTTTGGATTTAACAAAAAAACTTACAAATAGGAATATGATTCATATCATCATGCAATATGGATAGAGGCACATACTATGAGTTAACTATTTGAGGAAGAAAGCATTATTTAAAATAATCATGGAATATACAACTAACTATTTAGTAGTCAAAAATCATTTGTACCTTGAATTTGCTCGGATGTCGATGGCTCATTGGATTTTGACATATGGCTAAAATAATTTAGGATACTCTTTTCAGCAGAATATTTGGCCCCCTTCTTTGCATTGCCAGTAGGTGACATTTTACTTGTAAAGAAAATATTTTTCAATTTAGAAAAGTAATAAAATGTTGAAGAGATCTTAATTATGTGAGGGCTCAAGATAATATAGTAATTAGAATAAACAGATGGTGGGTTGGTAGAAAATACATACCTATTTCCAGACATGCTTTATTGTGATTTTTTTTCCACTACACTATTTTCTAGAGATAGCACTTGTAACTAATAAGAGCATAAAACTAATCAATATACAAATTCAAATCAATGTAAGAAAAAAACTTGTGTATGCGAAATATATAATTATAGATACAAATGTGGAAAAATATAAGATTCTAGTACAAAATGGACAAGAAGTAGAGAATCACAATGTCTTTAGAGAAATAGAGCATCACAATGTCCTTAGAGAACCAAAGCATTTACCTATTTATAATCTTGTAACAGAAAAGTAGATCTCAATAGAAACAAAGAATCAAAGAGTTTTAACAGAAAGAGAGAAAATAGGGGAAAACATGGAGAACAAGGTGAAATAGAGAATAACATGGGAAACAAAGCATTGAATTATTTTTAATAAATGATAAAAAAATAGCAAAAGAAAAACCCGTAATTAGATGATAGAAAAATAGATCTTATTACTACAACTGCTTCAACTCATATTCTCTAAAAAACTAAAAAAATACAGGATCACAGATTCACAATATTTTAAAAGAAATAGAGTACTTGGTGTAGAAAAAGGTTTGAAGGTAGGTCCGGTTGGAAAAGAGGTTCATTGGGATTTCTTGGTGAAAAAGAGGTCCAATAGTCGATTCAGGTGAAGAACGGTGTCGGATGTCGATCCGATTTTAGAATAGTGTTGGATGTCGATCCGATTATAAAATAGATTTTAGATGTCGATCTAGGTACAAATCTGTGTTAGTTCGTTTATATGTCGGTCCAGGTACAAAATTGTGTTAGGCTATCTGAATGTCAATTCAGATAAAAATTAGTGTCTGGCTGGCAGTTCAGGTACTGAATAGAGTTTGGATGTCGATCTGTGTACAAATCTGTGTCAGGATGTCTTCATGTTGGTCCGAGTACAAAATTGTGTCAAGTTGACCAAATGTCGGTCCAGGTGTAGAACAATGTTCGGATGTTGGTTCGGGTAAAGAATTATGTTTGACTATCATTTTAAGTGTAGCAAAGTGTTCGGGTGGAAAACGACAACTAGATCTCTCTAGGTGCAGATATGGGTTTGGTTTCGATCCGAGTAGAGTTTTGATCCGGATCGACTGGTTTCTGGACATGGCTGAAGTTTGATGGAATTTTGCAATAGATCGAATGTTTTAGTTCATATTTTCACTTGGAAGGTTTTACTTTTCGTTGTGGCTACTCGATTTTCTAATAGTTTGAATGTTTTAAATGAAAAAGTATCGCTGGCGTGTTAGTTATATATAGTGTTATAGTTGGCGAATTTGGTGGGATAAGTTAAAATTTTTAGAAATTTAAGGCGAAAATGGTCTAGGATTTAGGTGGGAGTGTTGGCAAATTTTAAAAAAAACCATAATACTATTATCAACGCATGGCGAACCGACACCTAAAAAAATTTTTTCCAAAAATTTTGGGCGAAAGGGCCGACGTCCAGGGTCCCCCAAATTCGCCAATTTGCATTTTCAAAAATGCTAATATTCACCCAATTTGTGAATATTCACCGTTGTGCATAACCCTACATGTAAAATCCTAAAACTAGCACAATAAATATTAATTAATTAATCATGATTAATTAATACATTTAATATTAATTAAAACTAATTAATATTAATTAAAACTAATTAATATTAAATAATAAACATTCATCACCTAAGTATTAATTAATTATTTATTAAATAATTAATTAATTAGTGCTTAGGTTGCACAATCATTTACCCCTCCATGGCATTGGCAATTCCACCTCTAGGCCATAGAGGAGAGACAATCATGCACCTAGTTAACTAAATCAGTTAACTCAGATATGCACACTCAATCACATCATGCACTCAATTAACTAAGATAATTAACTAAACAAGCACACAATTAGCAGGATTAGTTAAAAGGATAAACATACAAATCTATTTATGCACATTTAGTTGATTGGTCATACACAATAAAAAAAATAAAAGAAATAAGTATCAGGAAATTGCATGCATCAAATCAATCGATGATAATTCCAATGCAAATTTATCTTACACTCTCTGTGACAAATCCAATGCAAGAAGATAGCTTCTAGTTATAGTCTTTAAATGGTTGAGCCACCTCTTTACCCTTTCCCGCTAGGAAAATTATAAATTGAGCCTCACCATCCCTTTGGAGCATGAGGATGGAAAACCTGGAAAAAACCTAATGAATTTTTGAGCAACCACAATAATCATATCCTTGAGATATCAATTTTTCATCATCCCCATCCTGTGTAGAACCCATTTGCATCCTCCCATAGGCCCAGATCCACTTCCAAATACCTTTCAAATGCCACAGGTCACGACCATCCCACCCTAGATGATCTCAACCCATGGTCGTCCAACCCCAGATTGTTAGCTCCCAATCCACGTAGAAATCCTCTCGACGTAGCATGGTTTAGTCACAACAGCAACAACATCCCACACACAATGCAACGATGCCAACAACAACGACAAAGACACAAAAAAGGTAAACACAAGCTTACTTTAATTCCTTTTTGCATGTCTTTACTTTCATTACTTTCATAGGTTTTTATATATCATTAAGTCCAGGCCTCACTTTGGGAGACCCATCACATGCTATTAACTCTTTGCAGTTTACATGTGTGAACCAGGTCTAAAGAAAAACCAGGTAGCAACTTTGAATCACATGAGCCTAGTAGATCTACCTTCTTTGATTGCAATAATACATGCAACATGGCCATCCACCCATATATGATCACCAGCCGCAACCATCCACCTATATACGATCACCATTCAGAGGACTACTTGCTCTTGATCTAGCATCTACAGGCCTACACATCAATCTTGAGGCACCATACATGGCCCCAATCAGCATTCAATGTAGAAGTGGTTATAAAAAACCTGCTTTATTAGTGCTATAACATCAGGAGTACCAAAGCACCATTATTATTTTACATACAAAAAAATGATCCATATTTTCATTATAAACCCCTGCACGGGTAGAATATTATAATAGAACATAAGAAGCACATTCCAAATTTTAATATCAATCATTGCATTACTTTTCATTTCATATATTGCATGGTGTATATGTTTGTTGTCTACAATATGGAAATCATGATGGGACCCACCCATCCCTTGAACTTTTGATTTATGAAATATTTTGCGTTGTTATCATTTTATGTGTAGTTTTAATATTCTACTATTTTTTATTTTTGCTACATTCAAGAAATCTTATAGGTTTTTATTTTTTTGTTTTTACGTAGGTCATAGAATACACAAGAGGAGGATCATCTAGTCTCGAACAATCGTAGAGTTCAACTATCTGCACCTAGACGGTCTCAGACAAAAACCATCCCTCTCGGACAGTCACAATGTATATTCACCTCTACCTCTGGTCTTTGACATAACATAGGACTACAGGTAGGGAACTATCATTCTTTCTATTCTGAGTATGTTTTCATAGTTAGATTGCATAAAATAGTTTTATTTTTAGATAACAATTACTTCCATTAAGTGAGCATTGCACAACATGTTAGATCATCTTTGGTTTTTGAAATAATGTAGGTTACATTCATGTGAAGAAAGGAAAAAAGAGCATATTATATTTCTTTCCTCACATTAAAAGAGATTGCATTAGGCACCGTAGCTAGGAATCAAATAATAAAATGAACCTAAGCAAGATAAAAATATACATCACACACTACATGGTTCATTGAAAATATAAACGAGTTGGATTTCATCACCAACCGTTGATTGAGATCAGTGATGGTGGACTTCATCTCCATCCGTTGGCTCACACCCTAGGAAACATAGAAGGCCCCCACGACCAGTTTCATGGCCTTCATCACCAAGAAATCCCCCACTCTTGAGAGCATCTCAGGGTGGGTTAGGATTAGACACCCTTCTCCATGGGGTTTAATAATTTGTGGTTTCATAGTTATTGTTCCTGTTCGAGCATGCCCGAGTGTGAAGTGAAATCTCAATTGGGCAAGTAGCAATACTTAGACAACATGACCTCTTTAAGGTTAATTTTTGCATTTAGGATACCATCAGCTAAATCATACTAGGAAGCCATATTCAGTAGTTGTTGCATCATTTTTCATCAGAAAAACGAGCTTCAACACACCTAGTTTATTTTACATTTCATTATTGCACCTATAGTTATAGGATTAGGCTACATAAAACTCAAAAAAATAAAAGAAATAAAAAAAAGAAAAAACCAAAACAACTCTAAATGATATCACAAGTTTATCAAATCAGATATTAAACCTTTAAAAATGAACAAAATAAAAATTGGTTGTTTGCTTTATTTACTTGCGTAGATAAAGTTAAAAAGGAAAAATACAAAAAGAGATTCACCAATTTCACCATTACCATCACACACTCATAGTCGCATCCCATCCATATCCTAGCTTATGGTCTTGACTTGTAGTCAAGCCCGAGCCCAAGCTGCCATGGACCAATCTAGAAAAGCCTCTCATCCATCCATTGCTCCTTCGATTCAGCAAGAGATAACCTCCCAACCACCCCAAAGTAGCTTATCCAACTACACTCATCATCACACCACTAACCCACTTGAGACATATAGCTCGGGTGCCACTTACCGCCACATCCCTACCAATATTCTTGAATACACTAGTCTAGGGACCCTCGGGTCCCTAGACCATGTTGCAATCATTGATATTGATGTTGCACAAGCCCTCCATGGTCCACCTACTTTAGCCCATATGTTCCAACTACAACCATAGGGGTTGAATCCCCCACCTTCCACATGGGTGCAAGAGACTACCTTCACACAATATCCATCATGGGCAACCCTACCATCCATAATAGAGGTATTAACACCTCTCCAACTATCACTAAATCATCTGCAACCATCTATCTAACAATACTAGAAGCCACCTCCACTTGGCCTACAATATATCTTGGCTTGGCTAGCCAACATTAAACTACAATTGAGTCTGAATCTCCTTCAATCAGAATTCATAATAAAAAAAAACAAATTGGAAACCTCGAATGCTAATGTTAGGTGTGCCGGGTTTTTCGTAGGACTGCCCAAACCGCCGAACTCGTTTCGGCCATATCTCACTCATCCGAACTCGGATTGAGCTGAAATTTTGAGGGTAGATGCCTGAAAAACCCTAGAACGTCTCCACCAATTTTCATATCATTTGGAGCAACACATATCCTAGCGCATCCCTATGTGTGAACGATATATTTGGCAAGCGGCTATGCGAGGGTTTCATCTGGGGTTGAGTGCAAGCAGCTCCAGAGGTTGGTTTTTAGGGCCTTCGGGCCCTAGCGGCCAATATTTTTGTGGTTTATGCTCAATATTTTAGCAGGAAATGTTGCAGGGGATACAATATGGGTTAGAAATTTGTCTTTCAATAGATCATACTGTGAACTTGAGTGACAACGGCTTCCAATTTGCTGCTCAAAAGAAAAGTGAAAACCATACCTTTCCACGGCGTCTAGGGCAAGGATTAAAGAGATCTCGAAACAAGTTTCAAGCAGTTGATCAAAAAATGGCTCATATCTCAAATGAATCTGGTGCTAAGGTGCACCCACAAAATAATTCTACTATGAAAACCCCTGTCAAGGGTAAGAATTTTGAAGACTCAGTCCCAAAAATGAATTTTAGGGATGCCCTTCATGGTGGACAGCCTCAGCCCAATGCTAATATCAATATTAGGGCTTCCCATAAACCTCTAAGAATGCCTAAGATTGATCCTAGGAAAACAGAGTCAGGATGTCTTAAAGCAGCTGATGGAACTCCTATTGTTAAGCTTGATATGGGGAACATTCAGACTGGCATTGAAGATTTGGAAAAAAGAGGACTAATTTGTCGGTTCGTGGGTTTTCGTCCGAGTCTATCTGCTTTCAAAGTCCGGGCTGCAAAAAGCTGGAAAACTAAAGGTGAGTTACAAATCTCTATTTATCCAAATGGTTATTTTCTTGTTTTATTTGCTAATAATGAAGATAGAGAGAAAACTTTTCAAGGGGGTCCTTGGTTTTTTGGAAGGGCAAGGCTTTTCATGAAGCCCCGGCATACTAAATTTAAAGCCGAAGAAGAGATGCCTTCTATAGCTCCCGTGTGGGTTAGACTCTTTGGCCTCCCTATTGAATTTTGGAATCCTACTATTTTTTCTTCAATTGGAAACTCTTTAGGAACTTTTATGATGACTCGCTGATTGTACTCAAAATTTTGAACATATTATTTATGCTCGAATTTGTGTTTTAATGGATTTTGACAAACCCCTTCCTAAAAAGATCACATTACAATTTGGGGAAGACACTTGGGAGCAAGTAGTGGACTATGAGAACATTCCTTTTCGTTGTAGAATTTGCCATGAATATGGTCATTTGGCCAGTGCTTGCCCAAATAAAATTCCTGATCAAAAGAAAGAAGATATAAACTCAGCAGGTTTCCAAATACCTAAGAAGAAGAACACTAAAAAAAATAGTTATGAAGGATCAATCAAAGTCATTTGCTAATATATTTGAAATACTTTCCACAAATGATGTCCCAAGTGAGGAAGAGGAAATAATGGAAACCGAAATCTTAGAAACACAATTTAAATATGAAGGGAAGAACTCAGAGACAAACCAACAAATCAAAGGTTTTCAACAAAAAAAAGGAGAAAATTTACACAAGAAAAACAATATTTCAAATGTCAAAACTTCAAATAATGCAGGTCCCAATATAGACTCCATTGAACCATCTAGTAAAATTTTGGTAGTGTATGAGCATTCTTCAAGGTTAGAAGCCATCTCAGATTCAATTGGAATAAGTCAAGAAACAGGGAAAAAAATTGAAGATGGATTCCAATCAAAAAATAGGTCGCAAGACCAATCAATATCATATGGTAAAAGAAGGTGAAAAGCTTGTAGAGGAAGGTAAGATTAATGCCCTTCCCAAATTTTTTAGCCCCGGTATTAATGAAGATCATCACTTGGAATATTAGAGGACTCAAAGGGAGTCTTTCAAAACAAAATGAAATTAGAAGAATGATTCAAATAAATCATCCACATCTTGTTTTCCTTCAAGAAACAAAGATGTCAATGGAGGATATGGACTTAATTGCCAAGAAAATTTGGCCAGCTGGAAAAGTGGTTTCCCTCAGTTCCCAAGGGACTTCGGGTGGCATTGCTTGTCTTTGGGACCCAAAAGAGGTAGTTATTCACCATATGGTTGGCAGCTGGGGTTTGTTGGCTATAGCTATTCAAAGTAGACATTCCAACCAGATTATGCTCTGCATTATCGTTTATGCCCCGACTTCTTTAGAGGAAAAAAGAAGACAATGGAAGGATATTACTCATATTATCTCTCATTTTCCTAAAGCTTGGATCTTGATCGGAGGAGATTTCAATACCATCCTCTCTCTGGATGAGAAAAGGGGGGAAATAGAAATTTGGACAAAAGCACCGACCTCATGAGCGAATATATTGCAAACCTCCATCTTGTGGATATCCAACCATATAATGGCCTTATGACTTGGTCTAATAGAAGGCAAGGCTTAGCTTGTATAATGGAGAGATTGGATAGGTTTTTGCTCTCTAAAAATTTCTTAATCCATGGTCACATTCCTAAAGTGAAGACTCTTAATAATGCTGGTTCGGATCATTGGCCACCATGGTGGAAATGTGGAAAACCAATGTGAGTTTCTCTCCTTTTCGTTTTCAATTAATGTGGCTTAGAGACATTTCCTTCAGACCTCGTGTGCAACAATGGTGGAAGGAAGGTAAACCTAGGCATGGGACTAAGATGTTCTGTTTTGCCAAAAGATTGCAATACATTAAATCCAAAATCAAGACTTGGAACTGGAAAGAGTTTGGGGATGTTCATAAAAAAAAACATGAAGTTATTGCTCATCTTGAAAATTTGAATAAGAAAATCCATTTAGATGGCCTCACAGAGAAGAGAAGTGCAGATGAAATTAAACTCACAACTCAGCTAGAGGAATGGGAAAAAAGAGAAGAAATCTTATGGAAGCAAAAATCTAGAATTCAATGGCTCAAAGAAGGAGATCGAAACACAAATTTCTTTCACAAATCTCTTCTAGCTCGAAGATCTCACAACTTTATTTCTTCCTTAAATTCAGATACTCGGAGATGTTGTTTATACTTGGGATGGCATGAACTCTATTGTTGTTGATTACTTTTCCAATATTTTTGCTGCTACTCCTCTTGACTCACCTTCTCAACAAAATGTTCTTCAAGCAATCCCTTCTCTTATCACTTCGAGGAGAACTCTATTTTGACTGCTCCTGTTACTATCAATGAGCTTCAACAAGTAGTTTTTAAAATGCAAAAAGGGAAAACCCCAGTGTCCCGATGGTTTTCCTATTGAGTTCTACCAAGAGTTCTGGGATATCCTTCATGTTGATTTATTAGAGGTGGTGGAAGAAGCCAGGAAAGCCAAAGAAATTTTGAAGGTTATCAATAAAACTTATATTACTCTTGTTCCAAAAGCTCAAGAGGTTGATCATATCTCAGCTTTTAGACCTATTGCTTTATGTAATGTTCTTCTCAAAATCATTACTAAAATCATGGCAGTAAAGGTTGAAGCCTCTTTTGCATAAGATTATTTCCCCAGAGCAAGGGGGATATGTGGAAGGACGTCAAATAGTAGATGAGATAGTTCTTGCTCAAGAAGCCATCCATTCCATGGATATGCAAAATTCTCCTTCTATGTTCATTCGGTTAGACTTATCCAAAGCTTATGACAGAGTGGATTGGCACTTCCTTATCAAAGTTTTGAGGCAATTTGGTTTCTCTAAGGATTGGATGGATTGGATTATGGGATGTATCTCTTTAGCTTCCTACTTAGTTCTTATCAATGGCAGGCCTTCTCAGCTTTTCCTAGCTTCCAGAGGTATTAGGCAAGGTGACCCGCTATCCCCTTATTTATTCATCATTCTTGCTGAATGCTTGGGTAGGACTATAACCAAAAAGAGGGAAAACAAAACCCTTGAGGGAGTTACCATTGCTCATGGAGCTAGACCTATCTCTCATCTTCAATTTGTGGATGACTCTACTCTTTTAGGTAAAGCTACAGCTAAGGAAGCTTCTAATATTAAGCAAATAATTAGCTATTTTTCTAAGGCTATCGGGCAGCTTGATCAATGAAGACAAATCTAAAGTTATTTTCTTTCACTGCTCTGCTAGACAGAATCCATGGTCTTGGATAAATTAAGATATAAGAAGACCTCTCTTCCAATCACTTATTTAGGTATTCCCATAAATATTCAAAGGCAAAAAAATAAATATTGGAATTGGTTGTTGGACAAAGTCAAGAAGAAAATTGGAAAGTGGACCAACAAGTGGCTTTCTTCTGGGGGTAGAATCACCTTGGTAAAATCAGTCCTTCAAGCTATTCCTATTTATGTTTCTTCCATTTTGAATATCCCAAAGGTTGTTCTTCGAGAATTGGATCAAATCAGTCATCGTTTCCTTTGGAGTGGTACTAAGGAGAAAAGAAAATGGGCCTTGGTGAAATGGGATACTTTATGTCTTCCTAAGAGTGAAGGGGGGTTAGGATTCCGGTCTTCAATTAATAACAACAAAGCTTTAGCCGCTAAATTATATTGGAGGATGTTGCATAACCCCAATGCTCCTTGGGCCAATAATCTCCGTGCTAAATATGGTCGAGAACAAAAGTCCCGAAGACCTTGTTCGTTATCAACTTCCTACCAAAGGTTCTCCTATTTTAGCAGATCTTAAGACCGGTGAGGATTTTATAAAGAAAAAATTATTTTGGATCATTCATAATGGTCAACATGCAAATTTTTGGACAGATTCTTGGGATGGTCACAAGCCTTTGATAACTCGGCTTCCCGATTGGAGGCCTTTGATGGAGGAGCTTCACCGAGCTAATTGGATAAAGGTGGCTAATTACTCATCTGTACCATACCGGTAATTCAAAGGTTGGTAGATATTGGATCCCTATTGAGGACTGGCCTATTCAAATCCCAGTAAAGGCAAAGACAAGATATCCAAGGCATCCTTCATATGAGATCCCTCTCTTGGTCCCATGAAAAAGATTGTTTTGGATGGAACAACACTACTAAGGGTGAGTATTCCGTTGCTCAAGGTTATTTGACCTTATGCCATAATAATCCCAACCATTCTTCTCGACATATTTTCTCAATTGTGGGCTCAAAAGCTTTGGCCTAAGGTGAGGTTCTTTAATTGGCTTTTATTGCATCGTAGGGTGCTTACCGGTGAGCAACTTATGAAGCATGGTTTTCATGGCCCTTTTAGATGTGAAATGTGTGAAGAGAATGTAGAAAATATCAACCATATTTTTATTGAGTGTACTTTAGCCTCTCAGCTATGGAGGAGAATGGCCACTTTACTTGGCTTACAAGTGGTCCAATTTTTTTACTTTTGAACAACTTTGGAGGGATTGGCCTAATCAAGAGGGTGTTGATCATTTTATTAGGCAGCTAGTTTGGATGGGTTCTACCATTCTTCTTTGGAATATTTGGAATGAAAGGAACAACCAAATTTTTAATCAAGATAGGAAGGATATTCACTATATTTGGCAAAATACCATAGCCAACTTAGTTGAATCAGTCCATCAACTCCTTAATCACCCCCAAAACTCCCACCAAAGATGGGATCAAGTGATGCAAAGATTGAAGATTAAACCTTCTAAGGGCAACCAACTTAAAGGGAATGTGAGTATTAGTAAGATGGATAGGACTAGAAATTGGCAACCTCCTCCTAAGGATTTTGGAAAAGTCAATACCGATGGAGCCTCTAGAGGGAACCCTGGAAAAGCCAAGGTGGGAGGAATTGGTAGACTTTCAGATGGCTCCCTGGTTTTTACTTTTGCCGAGAATTTGGGTATTCTTTCCAATAACCTTGCCGAGGGGTATGGTATCCTCGGAGGCCTTCAGGAGGCTACTAAGGTTGGATGGGAAAAGGTGTTAGTTGAGTCCCGACTCTCAACTTATGATTAATCTCTTGAAGACTCCTTCTAAGAATCATAAGGTGGATTGGAGAATAAAAAGAATTATTGAGAAGATTCAGTTAATCCAGATGGGATTTTTGAAAGTTGATTACAATCATGTGGTCAGAGATCAAAACAAGAGTGCTGATGCTTTAGCTAATTGGGCTTTGGACAAAGGTGATCTTACTTGTTATGGCCACCCTCCTATATGGTGGGCTTCTCAAATTAGGGAAGCTCTTCTTTCTATCATTTCTTTGGATGGCTCCAGTTCTAAAGGTACCTAGTTTCTTCTTGTTTTTTTTTTTTTTGCTTCTCTTTGGTTCATTCAGTTTTTTTTAGTTCCCTAGCTCATTCTATTCTTTATTTTGTTTCCTCTGTTGATTCTTGCCTTAATAGTCTTCTGGTCTAGATAGGTCATTGTTTTGTTCATTGTTTTTTTTTTTTTTTTCTTTTTCTTCTTTGTTTTTTTTTGTTTAGTTTTTTAAGGTGGGTGGGTTCTTTTGTTTTGTTTTGTTTTTGTGTTCTTTGTGTTGTTTTTCGTTGTTCTTGTGTTTTTGTTGTTTTGTTTTTTTTTATGTTTTTTGTTATTGTTCTTGTGTTTTTTTCTGTTCTTGTTCTTGGGTTTCTCTTTGTTTGTGTTATTTCGTGTTTTTATGTGTGAGTGTCTTCTATGTTTTTTGTTTTTGTTTATTGTCTGTTGTTGGTTGTTTTTTATTTTTATTTTTATTTTATTTATTTTATTTTTTAGGTTTTGGTTGTGTTTATTTTTCATGTTTTTTTTGGGTTATGTCTTTGTAGTGTTCTCGTTGTTTTTGTCTTGTTTGTGTTTTGTTATGTGGTTCTTGTGTTTTTCTATGTGGTTTGTGTTGTGGTTTCTTTTTTCTTATTGTGCGTGTTTGGTTGTGCTTTTGTTTTTGACACACTCAAGGAGCATGTTTTTTATTTTATTTTATTATTTTTGTTGTTATTTACTTATTTTTAAATTGGTTTTGTGTGTTTGTTTGCTCCTTGAGTATGTCAAAGGTGGTAGGCCAGGTCCGAGTCCCGGGCATTTTTGGCGGAATGGATACCCCTGCCTCCTTGGGTCTTACCCGAAAGTGGCATCCCTTTTGGGATGTTTTCCACAAATAAAAAAAAAAAACTACAATTGAGTCACCAAAATAGGGACCTACAACAAATATTAAGTTGATTCATGAACATTGAGCTATAGTTGAGTCATCAACCACCTCATGAACCTCCATCATAACAACCTTGATAATTCAACTTCCATCTCACTAGGATACACCACCTGTTGTACAACTGCAAAATCAGCCACAACTGGACAACCGTGCCAAGCATCCTATCAAGCCCCCTCGTAATTACACACCACTTTCGAAACCTTATTCATATATATTTTAAATGCTTTATGAGGCATAGACAATTATATCTTAGTAAGTGAAACCAGACGACCCAAACAGGCCTAAACCTAGGTCTTACAAATAATATCAATACTATTTTTACCATAGGCAAAAGGGTCATGACATCAATGATTGTATTTCATTTAAAAATTTGGTTCAAGATCTTGTTGAGAAGGGAGCTATTACCATTGACAATCCTTTCGTACCACAAAATCAAAATCTCGACACCAACAAGAACCTCTTGTCATAATGTGAGGCATCAACTTCCATCACTCCTCCCAATCAGATCAATCACATCACATCAAGTGCAATGCATAGTGGGGATGGTCAAGATATCACACCTACCCCATCAGCCACATCATAGACATAGAACAGTTTGGGGATGCTTAAGGTATCACATCTTCCCCATCAATCCCATTAATAGTAGATACAGCTTCGAGGAAACTAAGGTATCACACCTTTTCCATAAATCAATCAATCAAGCAATCATAAATCAACTTGAGGGTATTCAAGGTATTGCACCTTCCCCCACCAATCATATCAAATCATCAACCAACTTGGGGGTGTTCAAGGTATCACACCTTCCCCAACTATAAACATGCATCAATCAATTTGGAGATACTCAAGGTATCACACCTTTCCAACAGTCAATCTAAAACACAAAGCAATTTGGGGCTCACGGTATCATACCTTCTCCTATAGTAAAAAAAAAAAACCAAAATTTATCAAAATGCAAAAACAATACAAAAATCAAAACTACAAAAAAATAAAAATCAATCAAAATTTAAAAACAATATAAAATCAAAAATACAAAAACAAATCAAAATTAATCAAAAACAACAAAGCAATAAAATTTCATCATTTCACCATCAATAAAACTTTGGTTATATTTCAAAATATGCTTTTATTCATTTATCATAAGTGATTTTATCACATTAATCAAGGGTGTCTTCCTTATAGTACGTGTCTTGCCTTAAAATTTATGTCATACATTGTCATCCATTACAAAACACACAAGATATGAGAAAAATGCATAGAAAATAAACCCTATAATAGTTTGTCTTTCTCGCATCTATGGTTTGATAAATCTTTAGGTACTTTTGATCATTCAACCATGCCTAGCGTCTCTTTCAACCTACATTGAATGTCAATAAGTCCTTGAGTACTATAGGCTTTCTTGGTGACCTTAAGTTTTTTCTTAGATCATGCACAAGTATCACACATTAAATCAAATTTTGGTGTCTACAAAAGACAAAATCATGAGTCATTATTGCCATAAAGTAAATAGTTTCCCAGCTCATCCAATTATGTGCATGGTCTAAAATACTGAGAATTAAAAAAATGACAAGATCCCCCCTTCAAAAAAAATAAGAAAAAAAAATCCTCCTTGCTCCTCTACCAAACAAGCAAGCCCCACAAAGTAATAAAATCCCTTACTCCTCCACAAATTGAACAAGTATCCCAGAAAGCAAAAAAAAAGTAATATAGTCCCTTGCTCCTCGACAAAACAAGAAAGCTCATAAAGCAATACAATCCCTTGCTCTTTCACAAAATGAGCAAGTACCCCCAAAGCCCCCCCTCCAAAAAAAATTCAAATCCTTTGCTCTTCCAAAAAATGAGCAAGTACCCCCAAAATCCCCCCAAAGTAAAATCAAATAAAGGGGGGTAAGAGCTTAAATCTATGGAATTCTTAATTTTTGACAACCATGGGGTGATCTCCATTACAACAACGGTCTATAGACGTCGACCTGGAAGTGGAGTAGCCTTACACAGGGTGACGCATTTGTTATATTAGCAACCTTCTTTTGTACAGATCTATGTACACTCTCGGATGAGCTAGCTTATTGGCATAAGTCATAAATGACGAGTCTAACCTCACCCAAAAATTGACAATGAATATTCACTTCACACACAGTTTGTCTTTGTAAAAATTGAATAACTTGGTTGACCTTAGTATCTTCAAGTGCCTACTTGATCAGTAGATGAGTTTGATTGAGGTCACTAGGGTGTTTGAGCATCATGAAAGCACTTTTAGATTCATCTTCCCTAATATTAATGAAAAAACAAGTCATGTCATCTTGACCTCCATAGTAGTACATCACCTAAAAATCCTTACATTGCATTCACTCACATCCATTCCACATGTGTGTTAGTACTATTGGGTTGAATTCCTTGATTAATTGATTAATGCCATGAATAATGATATGTGTCTCAGCATTTTTTTTAATATAATCAAAAGCATAAGCATACACTCATTGCATCAATCAACATTCATCTAATAAATCACTTCATCACATCACAAGCACATCAGTCACATCAAGTCAACAACCAACTTGGGGGTGTTCAAGGTATCACACCTTTCCCAACAATCAATCAAACAAGTAATCAATCCACTTGGGAGAGTTCAAGGTATCACACATTTCTCCACTATCAATCACATCAATAATCTAAATGGGTATGTTCAAGGTGTCACACATTCCACAACAATCAATTAAATTACATCAATTGATCCATCAAACCAGCAAACAATCAACCAACTTGAGGAAATTCAAAGTATCACACTTTCTCCATTAGTCACATCAAACCATCAACCAACTTGGAGAAACCAAGGTATAGCACCTTCTCCATCGATCAATCAATCAAACATATCAAACATGTAATCAATCACATAATTTTAGGGATGCTCAAGGTATCGTACCTTTCCCACCAATCAATCAAACATGATTAATCAATCACATCCATCAGACATGATACAAAATGGGGATGTTTAAGATATTGCACATTTCCCACCAATAAATCAAATCAATGTAATCAACCAGATCCATCACAATAACTTGGGATGCTCAAGGTATCACACCCTCCCCATAAATCACATCAAATAGTTAACCAACTAGGAGGATAATCAAGTTATCACACCTCCCACATTAGTCACATCAAATGATCAACCAACTTAGGGGTACTCAAGGTATTGCACCTTCCTCCTCTAATCAATCAAAATATTTGGGGATGTTTAAGACATCACATATTCCTCACCAATCAATAAAATTCAATCCATCAAATCAATCAAACCCTATTAGTCACATCAAGCAATCAAACAACTTGGGAAAATCAAGGTATCACACCTTCCCCATTGATCAATCAATCAAATCAACCAATAAAGCATAAGGCTCAATCAATAAATCAAACAAACACTTTACCTTACCAATAAGACTTTGGCATGGTTTTGCCAATACTAGAAAATATTAAAATCAATAAATACTAGAAAATATTAAAATCAATATATCAACCACTAGGTTTAAAAGGTTGCATCCTTTTCTCAAAGGTTACCCCCTTTGCCTTGCATTCACATCTCACCACAAATCAACTTTTAGGATCAAAAGGTTAACCCCTTTGCCTTGTCATTTCAAATTTCTCATTTCAGTTCAAAGGCTCCAAAGACACCAACCCCCTTTGGTCTCATTTCTATTCAAAATATCCCAAAGGCACCAATCCCTTTTGGTCAAATACCAATTTTAGTTCAAAATTTCCCAAATGCACCAACACCTTTGGTCAAATACTAATTTCAATGCAAAAGCCCCAAAGGTACCAAACCCCTTTGGTCACATTGACATTTCAATTTCAATAGCTTCAAAGGGTCAAACCCCTTTGGTCACAATAAAATTTCAATTCTAAAGCTCCAAAGACGCCAATCCCCATTGGTTAAATTTTAATTTAAAAGGTGCCAAAGGCACCAAACCCCTTTGGTCACATTTCCATTCTAAAAGCCCCAAAGGCACCAAATCCCTTTGGTCACATCTCAATTCAAAAGGCCCCAAAGGCACCAAACCCCTTTGGTCATATTTCCATTCAAAAGACCCCAAAGATACCAAATTACTTTGGTCACATTTCCATTTAAAAAGCCCCAAAGGCACTGAACCCCTTTGGTCCAAATCAAATTCTATTTTAAAAGCCCCAAAGGCACTAAACCCCTTTGGTCCAAATCAAATTCTAGTTCAAAAGTCTCCAAAGGTACCAAAGCCCTTTGGTCAAATTTCCTTTTGTGTAATTTACAGTAGCTTATATTTCTTTCCTAGTGTATGCTTTCCTATGAACCATGTACCCAGTAGTCTACTCTAGAAACCTGGTGAGTGCAACAGTTGGTTACTCATGCAACTCGATATAATGAGTCGATTACCATATAGATACTCATTGAAGGTTAGGTTTCATTCCATGCTCATAGCTCATATTAGATCAGAACCCCATTCTATTTGGGCAAAAGCAAAACCATAGGTTACATTTCATTTCATGTTCATAGCCTAGCTTCGCTTAGCACCCCATTCTACTCAAGAAAAAGCATAACCATAGATTACATTTCCTTTCATATTCATTGACTAGCTTCGCTAAGCACCCCCATTATGCTCGAGGAAAAGCAAAGCCATAGATTATATTTTTTTTTATTTCCATATAGTAGCTTAGCTTAGTAACCCCATTCTGCTTGGGCAAAAGCATAACCATAGATTACATTTCCTTTCATGTTCATAGACTAGCTTAGCTTAGCACCCCCATTCTGCTCAGGAAAAAGTAGAACCATAGATTACATTTCCTTTCATGTTCATAGACTAGCTTAGCTTAGCACCTTTATTCTAGTTTGGCAAAAGCAGAACCATAGATTAGATTTCCTTTCTTGTTGTTGATTAGCTAGCCTAGATCTTTGAGTGAACCTCGTACTTAGTAATCTACTCTAGTCACCTATAGGTTGCAACGATTGGTTATCCATGCAATCTAGTAGGATGGGTAGACTACCATAAGGATATTTATTTCAAAAATAAAATAAAAACAAACACATGCACACACATCACAACCAACAATCATGATCACACACACAGATAATAATGTCAACAACACAATCAAAAGCATGCATGCAACAACAAAAGCAACTACCACAATCAAGTACAAAATTGGGTTCATTTTATCCAGAACGAAGATGTGAAAGGGTAACTTATGTTACAGACAAATCCTATGCTCCATTCATCCTCAAAAAATAAAAATAAACAAACACACCATAAAAATTCAAAATCACCAGCAATCACACTTCATCCATCAAGTCCATGTCCAGTTTCTTGAGGTCAATTACCTCATCACCATCATTCATGTTGTCTTCCATTGACTCGATGCTTGAGGGGTATACAATACCAATATTTTACCTCAAACAAAAGATCAATATGCAAACACCCATTTTTTGGACTCAACATCTATCCAAGAACCTTGTTTATGACTAATCATACACCCTACTCTGTCAGGTATAAATGTAGAGACTCTAATCACATCCAAAAGGCTAATGTTTTGGATCAAGTTCAGTAAGGGTTTACATGTTGATGCTTTAATCAAGGTGGTGAAGGTGATCGACCATCGATGATAGCACATAAGACCACTTACCATATGATTAGTTTGTTTGCCAAAACCAAGGCACTTATCAATTTATCAAGGACAAGAATCAAAGATATTCATTGCCTCCATCACTAGGGCAACCCACATTGATCTCAAATTAGAGAAATCAAGCATTAAACCTCTTCAATCACAAGATTCATCATCCATTCATCCATCATCGACTAGTGTCATTTTATTTTTGCATCGCATTGTGTTTTCACACAATGCGATACAAAAAGGGGTATCTGTAGACACCTAAAACTAGCACAATAAATATTAATTAATTAATCATGATTAATTAATACATTTAATATTAATTAAAACTAATTAATATTAAATAATAAACATTCATCACCTAAGTATTAATTAATTTTTTTATTTATTAAATAATTAATTAAGCAATGCTTAGGTTGCACAATCATTTACCCCTCCACGTCATCCATGGTACTGAAAGTTCCACCTCTAGGCCACAAATGTGAGACAATCATGCACCTAGTTAACTGAATTAGTTAACTCAAATATGCACACTCAATCACATCATGCACTCAGTTAACTAAGGCAGTTAACTAAACATGCACACAATTAGCAAGATCAGTTAAAAGGATAAACATACAAATATATCCATGCACATTTAGTTAACTGATCATGCACACGTAATAATAATAATAATAATATAAAAGAAATAAGTTCATGAAATTGCATGTATCAAATCAATCGATGATAATTCTAAGGTAAATTTATCTTGCATGCACTCCAGTGACAAATCCAATACAAGGACCTAGCTTCTAGTTACAACCGTTAACTGGTTGAGCCACCTCCTTACCCTTTCCTACTGGGAAAATTATAAATTGAGCCTCACCCTCCCTTTGGAGAATGAGTATGGAAAGCCTAGTGAATCCCTAATGAATTCTTGAGCAACCACAATGATCATACCCTCAATATTTCAATTTTCTCCATCCCCACCTTGTGTAGAACCCGTTTGCATCCTCCCATAGGCCCAAATCCACTTTTGGATACCTTTCGGACACTACAGGTCACAATCATCCCATCCCAAATGGTCTCAACCCGTAATCATCCAATCCCAAACAATTGGCTCTCAACCCATGTAGGAAGCCTCCTGACAAAACATCGTTTAGTCAAAGTAGCAACAACAGCATCCCACACATAGTGCAATGATGCCAACATCAGCAATAGAGACACCAAAAAGGTAAATGTAAATTTACTTTAATTTCTTTTTTCATAGCTTTTCTTTCATTACTTGCACATGTTTTTATATATCATTGAGTTTGGGCCTCACTTTAGGAGACCCGTCACATACTATTAACTTTTAATAGTTTACATGTGTGCAGGTCCCACAAGTGTGAACCAGATCTGAAGTAGAACCATGCAACAACTTTGAACCGCATGAGCCCAACATATCTACCTTCCTCAGTTGTAGCAATACATATAGCTTGATCATCCACCCGTATATGATCACTAGTTATGACCGCCTACTTATAGATGGTTGCCATCTAGAGGATTGTCTGCTCTAGATATGGTATCTACAGGCTCTCATATCAATCTCGAGGTACCATACATAACCCCAATCACCATTCAATGCATAAACAGTCACCAGAAACCTACTTTATCAGTTTTGTAGCATCATGAGTACCAAAGCACCATTATTATTTTGTATACGGTAAAATGATCCTTATTTTCATTATAAACCCCTACGCAGGTAGAATATTATAATAGAATAGAGGAAGCACATCCTAAATTTTAATATCAGTCATTGCATTACTTTTCAATTCATATATTGCATGGTGTGTACTTTTATTTTCTACAATGCCTACCTAGTATCAAAACATTTTCATGGTCCAATGTCCTTCTAGCACCATTTTGACGTCCAATATCATGCAAAATTATATCAGTGCCCTTTTGGCATTGTTTCCATTAAAAAAATGACCCCCATGAAATGCATGAGGATGTGCTTCTCTTCTAGTTGGGTGGGATACATCAACCACTAAGCTCAATGGACACATCAACTGAAGACATACCATAAGAAGCCATCATCACATGTAATGATGACATCAACATGAGCATGTTTATGGCAAAAAAAGAAAGGACAACTCATATGATAAGATGACACATGATGGATGTACATGTTAGAAGTATGAAGTGATGCTTAGCACATCAAGTGACAAGATGTTTACACAAGTTATTATTGGCCATTACATGAGATGTATGTGAATTATGCTTATGATATTCTAGAGCCTCAAGTACATGTATCGATGGTTTTTAGATGCCCAAATCAAATGCACCTAAAATTTATGGGCTAAAATAGCAAACAAGGATACAATTTAGCTTCTCCAAGTAATAATTTACAGTCTAGATCAACAAATAGGGATGCTTTGTAGCTTTCTCAAATGGTAAATTACAATGTAACTAGAAACCTGTAGTAGTTTCCATCTAATTCTATATGAGGATAGAAGAAAAAGTCAAAGTTAAAAAATATTTATGAACTCTCCCAACACCCAGAGGTAGTGGAGATATTTCGTAGAACTGGTTGGATGGGAGTTTTTCAATTATTTGAGGGACGCGATAAGACCTTAGCAAAGGATTTTACTTTGAACCTCCATGAAACTAATCCAATAATTAGGGGCATCAAAATTGAGGTAACAACAAAAATTCTAAGTAGGATTTCCATAATTTCTTATGGAGGAAAAATATTCAGGATTAAATCCCCACTCATAATTGTTTAAAATTTTTAAAGATAATGGTGACATAGATATTGTATATGAGATGCATAAATATGTGTGCAAAGAAATCAAGCATTCTAGTTTGATACCACCATGGGATGGTGTGGAACTTCAAGTCATGAAGTATATTACATGTGATGGTAAATATGTAGTTATCTCTATGACACATCTAAAATATTGACACACCTGAGGCATGGGTTTCAAAAACTAAATTTGAAGATTGACCTATCATTTTACCTTCAGTCTGTCTTGTGTGTAATAGCAAAGAAGTTGCAAGAGGGTATAGGATCCCTAAAAAACCATGGGTTGATAAAATTGGCATGCAAAGATCATTTTACCTAGATTAAGGATGAAGAAGAACAATGGCAGGAATTCCTTAGCCATAGGCCATAGGCAACTCCACAATTTAGACATACACCTAAGACAATAGCACAAAGTACCCTTGCAATTATAGGCCCTAGCCAAAGAACAAGGAAAACAACCAAATATTTAATTCCAAAAAAGGTATCCAACTCAAATTTGATACCTGAAACATTCATCAAACATGCATCTAGGGTAGCAACATACAGTACCCCTACAGTTGTAGACCCTAACAATGGAAAAATAAATATAATCAAATTTATAGCTTCAAAAAAGGCAGTTAACACAAATTTGGTGTCTGAAATATCTAGAGTCAAAAGAGGAAGGAAGAAGAGAATAATACTAGAAATCCACAATGATGAACAAACATAGGAAATTCATGTTGAACTACATCAACCACTACCTAATAATGATGAAGATGAAGGAAAGCAAGTTAATATTGCTAAATTCATAGAACATCAAGAGCTTTCAAGAAGAAATAAAAAACAAGATGTAAAAAAGTGGGAAAGATGTTGAGGCTCTTGGAATATTGACCCTGACATGTGCCAAGGGGCTGATTAAGACCCATTAGAAATACCTGAAGGCAACTAGAAATTTATTATAAAACAATGACAAGTACATTGCTCAGCTTTTATAGGATCTAGCTAAGCTAAAGAGACAAGACACCCACCCCAGGAAGGAGAAAAAATATACTAGCATAGAGTCCTAAAATTTTGACCATAAATATTACAACTATTTTATAGGCTCTGGGCTCTAGATAAAATTTGGTGGAGGATTCTAGCATGGAGGCACCATAACAACAAGAAGTGGTGGTAGATAAGGCACCAAAATAGCAAATAGTGGTATCATAAAAATCGAACATGGTGTCATAGTAGTTACATATAACATCAAAACACCTAAATAAAGAAGTACAAACTTATTTGTTGTAATTTCCATAGCCAATGGTGGTCATTCCTTTGAGTATGGTTACCTTAGATAGTCACAATTTAACTATTGGAAGATGAAGAAAATGTGCCTATACTTGGAATAGAGATAAAAGCCCTCAAAACCTTTGAAGACAACAACAAGAACCTAGCTAAGGAGTTAACTAATTTGTATAAATATTGCTTAAGTGTATACAACTAGCATAGGTATACAACCTATTTTTATGAGAGAAATATCATATGTGGTAATTCATGAGGTTGAGATTGGGGATGTATTACAAGTTGTCCTCCATTAAATAATTCATTGATGCTTGTCTTAATAGTCTGGTCGAGCAGAAAAACCTATTGTGTGAGTTTTACTTGCACAAATATGTATTTCTTGAGGAAGTGATATTCCATCCCAATATTTATGTTGATCAAGTCCAACTAAGGATATTTGCATCCACTATTAGAAATCAAGTACATCAAGAAGATAGGATAGTGGAACATAGGATCAAGGAAAAGATAACTGGGTTGCTCCTTCAATTTGAGTACCCTAGACTTATTGACCTCATTTAGGGATTTCTACAAGACATATCTAGATGAGGCCAAGGTGTCTTGTTGAAGGAGGTGGATATAACTGACTGTTAAATTAAGGAAGAGAAAACTAATTTTTTCTTTAAACCTAGTTTGATCTCATAAAAGAGCCCTAGCAGTTATCAATCTCATTGTAACTCTCAAACATGAGTGGATAGGGTTGAGGATCAGACCACCAAATATTATATTCCCTATTCCTTAGTTTGATGATACTGCACCACTTGATAAAGAAGACTTCAAGAAGTGGTTAGTTGAAGTAGGAGAAAATAAAGGCTGTCATCCATAGTAAAAAATTATAGGACCTCTCAAAGGGACTTGACATCAATGTAAACCTAGAAGAGAGGGATGCATAAGGACATTCATTAAGTTGGGGGAGTGATGAGGCCCTAAATTGCCTCATTTTTTGCAGCAATGTAACACTTTTTAACCCCCTTCAATGTGTTGGTAATGAATGTTTAATTTTGGATAAGATTTAATTTGTATTAATACTTTGACTAGATATTGTGAATGGATAAAATACATTACTAAGTTTTTTAGATATGTTTTATATGTTTTCAGGGTTAGATTTTTGAATATTTGGCACTAGACTAACAACATTCAAAAACTAGTTAGGAATCTCATGGTCTACAACTCTTTGGAAGGCATTTCAATGTAACTGAGCAATTATGGTACTCTAGTGACAAAAGCCCTCAGAGTACCAAAATATAATAGGAAATTTCTAGGTGATTACTAACAACATCGAAAATAGGAGAAGTTGGCACCAAAATTGTCAAAAATTCTCCAAGCATCGAAGGTTCTCGAAGTGTTGAAAGTATTCAAAGCACAAGAGCACTAGAATTTGATAGAAGAATAAGCATTGGAAGTGGGAACAACCATATCAGGTGATGTTTTTAGAGCATTGGTGCACCAAAAAATGACTCAAGCACATTAGATAGGAGTCAAAAACTATTATGGTCACATTGGATGGAAGAGTTGGTGTTGGAAGTTGTTAAGATAATTTTATAATGTTTATGAGACAAAGAGATAGCACTGGAATGCAGTACGTAGTAGATCAGTCATCTCAACAAGAATCAATTAATTTATGTTACAAAGGTGGTTGCAACACAAGCCAGATTGAATGAGATGGTTGGAGTAGAATTTATGTGCCAACAAACATCAACAACTTCCACCAAAAAATGATTACAATTGTTTCTCTATTTTGTTATTTTCTAATATAGTGGAGATTTCTCTCTTTAAGTAATGGTATTATGGTTATGCATTCCTTTATATATATATATATATATATATATATATATACCTTTTATGTTCTAAAAAAGGGGATGATGATTAAACACATATAGACGAGGAGATTATTGTAAAGTTGTAAATTTGTCTTTTTCTCTCTAATGTTTTTATTATTTTATTAACTATGATATATTTTTAATTTTATTTTGAATTAAATTTTGCTTTCCACTAAGTCGAGGAGCAAGGTCCCACTCCAATAACATAATGGGAAGTTTTTTAAATTGCTTTTATAGATATGACCTTAGGATAATTAATTTATCATTTTTTTATTTTATTTATGTATTAGTATTCTAACATATAAATGTATGTTGGTATTTTAACATATAAAAATAATTAATTTGTCATTTTATTACAACATGTAGCTACTAAATTAAATTTATTTTTATATGCATGAGTTAATTTTTATTTATACAAGTGTATTATTTTACATTCATTCAAGTGTGTTTTCATTTGTGCAGGTGTGTTTTATGCTTTAGCAAGTTTTTTCCTAAGAAGCCTTAGAATACCCAATACCAACACAAGATTCTTCTCTTTAGTGCATACAACCATCAAATGCCACCCCAAATGATAATTTAAAGTGCAATAATTAATGACACTCGTCACTCTGAAGAGCATTATCTACATTCTTTGGGATACAAGCAATTTATGTCTAGTGAGGTACTACGACATAATAGTAAGGGGCTTGTTTTGTATGTCATAGGTCCCATTTTTAATTCCTACTAGAGGTAATAATTTTGGTATTTTTAAAATTATTTTTTATGACATTAGAAGCGTGAAGAAGGATTTGTATTCAAGGAAGTCATATGATACAATCATTAGACTATTGACTCTCAAGCAAGTCTCACATTCAAGACATGTTAGAGATGATTTTATTTGTGTAGATGATTCTTCTTATGACCTAACACTACCTTAAGGGGGAGCACACTTCCTCTTTGGGTCATGTTCACATTCATAGGGTAGTGGTTACGGTCTTGCATGGTGAGTGTGAGGTCTTGAGTTCCATTTTAATTTTTGACATAGCCTAAGTGATATTTTTAGTGAGATAACATTAAGTGATAAATTAAAAAATTTAGGACTCTAACTCTAACTAAGCTACTATATTTGAGATATTTTAATACCTTGTGTTTATATTTTTGCACATTTCCCTTTTATCATAATGGGTAATTGCTTTAACTCTTACCACCTATTTGCATGGTGTTTGGTAATATTTTGGGCTACAAGGGGAGGTTTTAGATGGTTAGTGAAAGGTATGCCTTGCTCCTATGGACCCTTTATAGCTAGTGGGGTTGATTATTCAAAGACCTACTTGTTATTTTAAGATTTAGATACTTCATGTTGAGATTAAAGTATATATTGTGATCACCATATTGTATTTTGAAGATATTTGATGGAAAACTCACAATCTTGATCTATAAGATGGTGTCATGGCTTTATGTTTGTCAAGAAGTTGATCCATTTCATGTATTTTCAGAAGGAGAAGACAAAAAAATCCATTGGTTCATTTAAGCAATCATTATGGGGTGAGATATACCATATTCAATATCTTCTCTCATTGGTCCCTTAGTTTATATTATAGGGGGTGTTGAAATATTTGTAATCTAACCTTATTAGGAGAAGGATGACAATGATGAAGTACATATGAGTGCTCCTGATGTAGCCTATGGAAAATTGCTATATAAGCCTTTAGATGTTATCTATGTAAGTCTATGGGAATATGTTATATAAGCCTACAAACATCTTTCCATGTAATCCTATGGACATTCCTCTATGTAAGCCTATGTGTATTCTTATATATAACTCTACAGACATATTTATGTAATCCTATATGCATCTTTATGTAAACCTGCAAGTATTTTTGATGTGTTCATCCTTAGAGATATTCGTTAAGCCATATCTATGGTTAACCTTAATTAAAGGGTTTAATACATTTATTATATTGTATTTTAACCTTAAAGTCAAGTTATATTGACTTGAGGTTAATATTTAATTAGGGATTTTGTATCATTATAAATACCTCTCAATGACTGATCCATTTTATCAATTTATGATTGTGAGATCATGAAAGTGCCTATGGGCACCCACTCCTTACTCCTATTTATTTACATTTTTTATATCTTTCTCTATTTTCATATATATGGTATTCTTCTTTTTGCATATGATTGTGGTGAATACTTATTTCAAAATATCCTAGAAAATATTGTGAATTCCAACAGGATGCACCATGTTTGATGGATTTATGCTTGTAGGATGTTTTATCTAATATATGTGTCATTAATAGATAATATAATGGATATTTTTATCATGGTCATGCTTGAGGTTCCTTTTGTATGATTTTGGAAGCACCTTTGAGTAGGAGAGTGTCAGTTAAGAGAGATGACTAATAAAAGTCTCTCTCCATGTCCTCATTCAAATTAAGGAAGGATGTTGGAATTTTTGGTGTTAAGATTCACTTGAGTCCATAATTACTTTTGTATTATATGTATTGTATATGTTGGAATTTGTGCTACTAAATGAGACAAAGAAAAGAATAGGACAAGAATTAGTTAAAAATTGAAATATGACAAAATTTGAATTACAAGTGAAAATAAAAATAGGAAAATAAATATTCCCACCCAGATTTGGAGAGAATATGAAGCACCAAGATACTCTTGATACAACCAAGACGTCCTATTGTATAATTATAGGTATAGGTCATTGTATTGGACTAGTATGTACAAAATTAGGATTTATAGATTTGAAGATTGATGAAGTGTCTATTGGAGGGCTATTTGCAAATTTTTATGTGTAATTTTATTTATATGTTGCATTAGTATCTATTTTAGAGGGCCACTATATCTCACATAATGGTATAAAATATTGGAGGTTGGAGAAGTAGAGAGTTTGATCCTCTTTAACCATATAATTTAGAATTCATGTTTGCAGAGGAAAGTTTCATATATTATTGTTGTAGTTGTCATGGCTTATTATAATGCTCCAATGCCCATCTCAAAATTTAAAGAATAAAATTATGATTATTGGTCCATATATATGCGGATTTTATTTATTTCAAAGAAAGCATGAAGTGTTATGAAAAATGGATATGAGTAACCTACAAAATGGAGTATTGATTAGCCACAAAAAAATATGGAAGAAACCCAAAGAAAAGATACCTTAGCTTTGAATCACATACAAGCAGCTCTTGATACAAGCATTTTTCTAAGAATTACAAGTGTTAAGACTACCAAAGGAGCTTGGGAAACCTTGAATACATCCTATCAAGGGCCTAATAAAATAAAACTAGTGAAGTTATAGTTAGTGAAGAGAGAACATGAAAAAATGAGACTAAATAATAATAAGAACATTCAAGATTATTATGGAAGGGTGTATGACATTGTGCATAAAATGGATATCTACATTGAAGAACTATCACAAGTAGGTGTTGTCGCACCAAAGTGGAAAAATTATTCAATGATTATTGAAGAATGTAAATATTTGAATAAGTTAGATTTTGGTGGATTAGTGGGGTCACTTATGTCCCATGAAGAGAGAATTAGAAATAGTGAAGAAGAAAACTTAGAGCAAGATTTTTCTTCTAAGGCAAGAGTGTCAAACAATATTGGGGCTAGATCAAGATCTAATTATCAAGCTCAAAGATGGGAGTAATACAACTAGTATTCTACAAGATCAAGAGGACATGATAGAAGAGGATACTATAGTAGAAGAGGTAGAGGTAGATTTGTGTCTAAGAGGAATGTTCAATATCACTATTGCAAAAGGTATGACAAATATTAAAAAGAATATAGAATAAAGGTAACCAATGAAGGAGGAACAAAATAAAATTTTCATATGAAGAAGGTGAAAGCTGAAAAAATATATTCTTGTCATGTAATGTGGTAGAATTTTCACTAAAGAGTCTTGATACTTAGATAGATTTTGGTTGTTCAAATTATATGGACTATAACAAGGAGTTGTTTGTAGAGTTGTATGAATCATACAAGAGAAGTGAAATTTAGAGATGATAAATCCCTAGAGGTGGAATTTAGAGATGATAAATCCCTAGAGGTGGAAGAAAAAGGGACCTTATAAATTGCCATAAAATATGGAAAGAATAATATCTAAAATACCAAAATTGAAGCATTATTTACTGATTTTGGGTAGGCTTGTAGAGAAAAACTACAAAATGATGTTTAAGAATAAAATAATATCATCTATGAAATTTAGCAGATGAGAACCAATTAATAGCTATTGTACTTATGAAAATAACAAAATATTTCTTTTGAATATTTGAGTTTAAGAGAGCAATATGTGTTATACAACCATTGAGGACAATAACTAGCTATGGCATCAAAGGTATTGTTACCTACATTTTTAAAACTTATAATTATAGGAATGGTCCATGGACTACCTTGTGCAAAAGTAAAAAGTGAAGTATATAGAGGTTTTACAATGGAAAAATATCATAAAAATAGATCTAAAAAAGGATGATCATGGAGAGCATAATTTCCATTGAGTTAACTCATTTATATATTTGTGGTCCAATACATATGCCAAGTGTTGGTAACTCTTAATCACTTACAATGATGATCATACTAGAAACAAATTGGTATGTATTTTGAAGAATAAGAGTGAGTCTTTTGAAGTACTCAAGACCTACAAATCCATCATAGAGAATGAAAGTGGATACATAATCGTAACATTAATAATTGATATTGGTATTGAGTATTATTCTAATAAATTCAATAAAATTTATGATAAGCATTAGATAAGAAGACTATTGGCAATAACCTATATACTTCAACAAAATAGATTTGTAGAAGGGAAGAATTGGACAATATGGAGATGGAAAGAAGAATGGTATTATCAAAAAACTTGTGCAATCATTTATAAAATAAATAAATTATAACAATAGTGTACATCCTCAATAGAAGTACCACAATCACAATAAAGAATATGACTCCTCATGAAACATGGTATGGAAGTATTTTGTAAGTCACTTAAGATTGGTTGTTTGTATTGTGTTACACTGACTATAAGACAAGTAAAAAATTTAAATCTAAAGAGTCAAGCGTACATTTTATTTATTATTTTAAATAAAACAAGACATATAGATGTTATGACCCTAGATATAAACAATCTATTGTGTATAGATATATTATTTTTGATGAAAAGGGAGTACATGGATAGCAAGCAAAAAATATTGAGAAGATAATCATAATTGAATATTTTGGCATACCAAAAACATCATCATCGGATTTGCAAGCATTTATCCAAAGACATGACAATGACCCTAAAAGTTAGGGACCCACTTGAAATTTGAGAAATTGTTTGAGTATTATTCTGATGGGGAATCAAGGTTATTCATCCATCTGATGATGAGCATGCATAAGCATTTTACATACTATTTTATAAATGTTTTGTCATCAGATTTTTGTCTCATTACCTAAGGGTTTCCTAATGTCCTTGTGTTGTTGTGTTGTGATTGATTAAATTCATCATGTTTTATGTGGTTTATATTATGTTGTGTCATAATATAATGTGTTTTGTAGGTTTAATTCTTTTTAGATTATTTTGTTAGTGTATGGTGTTATGTATATGTTTGTTCGTATGTTATGTTTAGTTATGTCATGTTTTAAATTAATTAAATTATAAAGTTTTATAACTTTATAATTTAATATATTTAAAATTGTTCATTGTTTTAAATTAATTAAATTATAAAGTTTTATAACTTTATAATTTAATATAGTTAGAATGGTTATGTTATAAATAAATTAATTAAATTATAAAGTTTTATAACTTTATAATTTAATATAGTTAGAATGATTATGTTTTAAATTAATTAAATTATAAAGTTTTATAACTTTATAATTTAATTATATTTAAGAAGGTTATTTCATAAATGTTTTATATTCTAATTAAATTTGTCGGGTGTGCAGGATTATTAAAGTATATTGAAAAAGGCTTTATTGATATTAGGGTTTCAAGAATTCGTTTTTTTTAAAACTGACGGAACGGAGCAAACTAATCAAGAGGAACGAATTTCTCAAGTTATAAATGGAGAATTAGAAACCAAAGAGAGGGTCAGACATTTTTGCAGAGAAGGAGAGAAGGAAAGTTGAAGAAGCAAAAGAAAGGAAAAAGGAGCTACAGAGAGTTGGAAATTACAGAGAAACAGATTCTATTGTAAGATCTTTGATTATATCAAAATATTTTAGGGATTCAAATAAGCATCATTTTGGTATTTGAATTATAATTAAAATGTTTGGTATAGTTTTCAATAATTAAAAATTCCACTAAAGATTGCATCATATCATTGTTCTATTGTGTGAATACTGGTGGGCAATGATTTGGTTTAAGTCTTTGTGATTATTTCTGTCTGTAGCATTTGTCTGAGATAGAATAATATTTCTTCTTTATAGAACTTTTGATTATTTTTTATTTGATATTCAATTATGTTTGCATAGCCTAGTTCAATTTCATAAGAATTAAACCTTACACTAGGTTATCAATAATTTATTTAAATATTAAATTGTTTTAATATTTAAATAAATGAATATATAAAAGATAAATGAGTACTCTGGTTTCAACTTTGATTTAATAAAGTTGAGAATTAGAGTTGATATCTTTTATTGAAATTTGTTTGGATTTCATGCTTCAAATATCGTTTTATTTATTTACCGATCCAAACCCTACATTGAGAGGATTATATTTGTTATTAAATATTTTATTCCATAAATATTTAATAAGCAAATAATATGAGAAAAACGTATTTATGAACTTGATTTTCAAAGTATAAAATTCACAGTTCATAGATCAGTTTTATATTAAAACCCTATGGATTATAATTATAAGATTTGAAAATCTTACAATTTTAGGGTTAAACATTATTACTTTATTTCATTTTCCAAATATTTTAATGTTGATCTTATATTTGGGATGAATAAAATGTTTTATACATAAGTATTCTGGTTCTAACTTTAATTTAATAAGGTTGAGAATTAGAAGTGATTTATTTTATTAAAGTTTGTTTGGATTTCATGTTTTAAGTATAATTTATTTATGCACAAATCCAAACATTACATTGGAAGATTATGTTGGTTATTAAATATTTGATTTCACAAATATTTAATAAACAAATATAATAAGGAAGTACATTTATGAACTTGATTTTAAATCATAGAACTCATAGTTCATAAATAATCTTTATAGCAAACCCTATGAATTTATGATTAATAAGGTTTTTAAAACCTTATAATTTTAGGGTTAAACATTTTTATTTTATTCATTTTCTCAAACATTTTAATGTTGATTTTATATTTGAGATGAATAAAATCTATTCATTGATTAGACCTTAGTTTTTAAAGGTGAATATTTATAATCAGGGTTTATATCATCATTTTGAAATTTCACATACTTTAATTTTTATTAAGGTAATTGAAATTTCATATTAATTAAAATGCTAAGGCAAATTGTTATTTCAAATTAGTTTTGAAAGCATTTTAATCAATGGTATTGTTAAGTTTGCATCAATAGATCTTAATCATAAGGTAGATTTACTTTATCATTTAAAAGATAAAAAGTTAATGAGATATGCATGTTAGCAGTGATAAACTTAAATCAAATTACCTAGTTTCCCAGGCCCCTTGTTAACAACACTTGCAAACCAAACGAGTTATTCGAGTATTTCTTATACATATACGTAAGATATAGTGAAACACAAAACAAGAACCTTGGAGATATATACTATTCTTTGCAAGAGAGAACTTAACGTTCTAAGTTGTCGAGTGGTTTTGTGACTTGACAAAATCGCACCTCAACAAATTGGTGCTAGAAGGAGGGCATGAAAGGTAAATATTTGATTTTCATTTGAAATCATTCAAATCTTAGTTTAAAAAAAATTACAAATTGAAGGGTGTTATTTAATGCCAAGGTTTAATTGATGCATATCTTTTTATTAATTGATTAGTCATTTCATGCTTAGTTGCAAGATATATTTCTTTGACTAATAATATTGGCATTAAAATTGTGTTCTTTAAAGTTCACTAATGGCATCACCTACTTCAGTAAAGGAAATGATGGCTTCTTGGATAGGTGATTATTATAGCAGTTTAAACATGCCTATTCATCAAATTCCTGAAGGTGTAGAAGTTTGTTTACCCAGATTTAGGCATGATGTGGATCAAGCCAAGGACCATATTCAAAGATACAAGAGTGCGTTAAGTCATTTGCAGCTAATGCAGAGAGATGTTCCTTGCAGATTATTTTCATACCCATTGGATGAGGTTGCGCTTAAGTGGTACATACAATTACCTGTAAGGTATGCTACTTCTTGGGTTAAACTAGAGAAAGCATTTCTCAAACATTTTGGAAGGTTGGATGATTCAGTTATGATGTTAAATCAATTTGTTTCTATTCGAAAAATATTTAATGAACCCATGAGATCATTTAATGATAAATTCCATAGGTTGTATACCGAGGTGGGAACACATTATATCATTTCAGAAGAAAGAGCTACTCAAATATACATGGGAGCCTTAGATCATGTTACTGCTATGTTTTTGAAAGGTATTAAAATTACATCATTGCCTAGAGCTTACAATGAGGCAGTAACATTTGAACAACAATTGATATCTCAAGGTGTTAATATGGAGCAACTATACAGACTTAGACCTAAAACTCATAATCAAAGATCACAAATGAGTCAGGTTGAGATTGATAGTTTAGATGTCATAAACACCTTAGATATTGAGAATGAGGTGCAGGTTTCAGAGTCAATACCCATCAATGAACATTGTGATGATCAAGTTGATCAAAATGTAGAAACTGACTTAGAGCCATTATTCACAAAAGAGGATTGGGATGATCTTATAAAACAAAATACAAAAATTGATCCCATTGAAGAAACTCTTGTCTTACCAAAAGATGAATCTGAGGAAGATGAATTCTTTGAAATTGAGGAGAATGAATCTGAGAAAGATGAATTTTTTGAAATTAAAGAAAATGAATTTGAAAATGAATCTGAAGAATATATAGAAGAAATGATAGATTTTCATCATTTGTTTCAGGAGGATAATGAGTGTGATGTTCAAATAGGTAAAGTTAAAGAATTGAATGATCATAGATGTGATTTCATTGAAGATTGCAAGGGATTACAAAAAAATAATACCTCGACGATTATGGTTCAAATGAATGATCCTAAAATCTTATTGTTTGAGGAAGATGAATTGTTTGAAAATGAAGATGAATTCTTTATTGAAGAAGGTGAATCTAAAAATGAATCCAAATATGGTATGAAAGAAAATATGGAATGTCACCAAGTGCTTCAGAAAGATAATGATTTTGTTATTTCAGATCATGAAGAAGAATTATTAACTTTATTCACAAGTTCCAAAGAAGTTCTTATCTCAGATGATGTGCAGGAAATTGAAAGCCTTGTGTCACTTAAGGATTCTACAATGCTCATACAACAAGAAATCAGTAGGTCTTCATCTCAGGTGATTAATAAAGGTGAATTTGAAAAGGAAATTATAGACCTATCCGAAGTTTGCACAAAATATATGGTTGAACCTCACCCTTTAACTATAAAAGATAATTTTTATAATGGTTGGGGAAGATATGATGAATGTTTTTCTTTTATACCTACTGATAAGAATTGTTCTTCATCTGATATGCAGGATGCTAAAATTGATATCTTACATGAAGAGTCTACAACTCCTGTACAGTCAAAGAATCACATGTTTTCTAAAGCCATGATAAAATCTCATCCCTTAGCTTTAGAAGATAATTATTATAATGGATGGGGTATGTATGGTAAATCATTGTTTTCTCATACTTCTACTGATAAAATTTTTGTTTCACTTGATATGCAGGATGTTGAAACTTCTATTTCAAAAGAAGATTTCGTAATTCCTACACAATCAGAAAATGACATGCCAATTGCAGAAATAGAGAAGGTTCCAAAATTGAATCACTTTGAAGATGAATTTATTGAACACCTTGCTGAAATTGAAAATGAAGAAATGGTAAATGTTTCTTATGACTCATTTATTATTAATGAGGATGAGGTAAAGTCATCTCTTTTACCCATGACTAATAAACATTTGAGTACAAATTCACATGAATGGTTTGGATTTAATGTTGGTGATGACCTAAAGGAAAATGTTGATCTATCTGAAGTAACTCAGGTGGTTGATCAAGAAAATTTATTATTTAACACATCTTGTGATCAGTCAGATTTGTGGTTTGAAAAGGATAGGCATACATTTAATTGGGTGCCTAATTTTGGTGTCTTTAATAAACAGGTATTTGATGAAGATGAAGAACTACAAGGTGATCATGATGGAGACCATGAAGAAAAGGAAAAAGTGACAAATGCTCATCAAATCTTGGTAAATGCTAATAATGATGTGTTGAGTATAGATGACGAGGTAAAATCTTCACCTTTCTCATTGGTTACAAAATTTTCAGGTAATGGGTTGCATGATAAGTTTTTGGATGCTAATGCTATCAATGATGAAATGTCAAATGTTGTTAACAAGAAGTTGGAGACAACTTCTAAAATTTTTGCCATAAATGAAATGAAGGAAAACATGTTTGAAATGCTTAATCAAATTCATGAGCAATCAACTAGTGAATCTAGGGCACAAATTTTTAATGATCTTCTTATACCAAATGTCCTAGATGCTTGTCAATTCTTGAATGATTGTGATTGCTTTAAAAACTTTGAAAGTGACTTGAATATGAAATTTTTAGAAATAGGTTCTTATTTGCAAAATCTCCTATTTGAAAAGAGGAGCCTAGTTCTAAATTATGAAACAAATTGTGAAATTCACACCTTTTTGAATAAGCAAAGGATAATTGAAAATCATGTTTTCACTTTTAAGTTTAATAAATCAATCTTATCTATACATTGCTTATAATTTTGAATCAAATCAGTGGGATGAAATAGGCACAATGAGAATTTCTATTTTTGGCCTAATCTTATTTTTATTGGATTCTTATAAAACTTGTCAGGCATGTAATCATATATGTTTTCTAAAGTATGCTAATCGTATTTGGGATCCAGGGAAATGATGGCAGAAATTTGGTAGTGTCTTGTACATAATGTATATTTTTGTAAATAGTCTTTTGGATTTTGTTTTCTTGTTTTGTGTTTTGTGTTTGTTGTTTTGTGTTTTGTGTTAGTTATTTTGTTGATGTGTTAATGTGTGATGTTGTTGATGTTTTGTTTGTTGTTTTGTTGTGTTTAGTTGAGTACAACAAATTGACTTTGCTAGATTTTGTGGGAGTTTCATGACTTGGATGTGATCCAAATTAGCACAAATTTTAGTTGAGTATTTCAAAAGTAAGGTATTTGTGATTGAGATATTGTTCAGTTGTCGGTTGTGTCTGATTTTTTATCCTAGACCGAGTAGGATGAAGTTACCTATTCTGAAAACCCATGAAACTTGGAGAAAAAGGAAAATGAGATTGGTTTATGTCCTCATGAATGTGAACTAAGATAGGGCAAATATGAAAAATTAGAATTGTATTGCAGAAGCTCCACGAGTACCACAAAACACATTAAAGTATATTATTTGAAATTGGGATGCATGAAGTTGTTGGTTTTGCAAATTAGGGCAAAATATCTTATATACTCTTTTCAGCCTTACCTCATCTCTAACCCAGGTGGCAGGTGGATTTGTTGCAAAGTACCATTCTACCGGATGTAAAAAAAAGAGAGAGAATGATATAAAAAAAAGAGAGAGAGAAAGGAAATAGAGTCAAATCTATTACTAAAAAAAAAATAGTCTTCACCAGAGCTATAGACGCTCGGCTGGCAGTGAAGCAAGGTCTAGGGAAAATGTCATGAAGAGCTATAATGATAAATCTATCATCCAGAACTAAATAATCTTCACCAGAGCTATAGACGCTCGGTTGGCAGTGAAGCAATGTTTAGAATTAAGGAAACGCAACATCCACCTAATATCTAGGTATTTCAGATAATCTCTACCGGAGCTATGAATGCTCAGTGGCAGTAGAGCAAGATCTGAAGAGAAGCAGGTGTAGGTTTTACTTTCAAAGAGGAATTATTCATAGCCTAAAATGTGAAACTGGTGATGGAATGTTGAATGGTTTCAGGTGATAAGGAATGAATTACTTCGCACACACTGAGCTGATTGCTGAATAATTCTGGTAGTTCATGTTTGAATTGGTCTATTCTCATTCTTTGGATACTTACTGATGCTTGTAATTCTAATATTTGGGTTTTGTTTATTTTCAGAGTTTGTTGTTTGAATCCGAAATGTCCAGGGACATTTACCAGCAGAGTCACCAATGTTGTGACGTCCTTCACAATGACCCCAAAATTGGGGACCCACTTGAAAATTTAAAATTTGTTTATATTCAATCATCATAGGAATATTCATTTTTCGGAGTTACCATCATAAAAAAAACAGTCCCCAAAGGGGGGGTATATATGTGGGTAATAAAAAAGGGGGGGGTTTCCTTTGGGGGAGAAAAAAAAACCCCCATTACCTCCCCCTGCCCCCCCCTCTTTTTTTTTTTTTGTTTTTTTTTTTTTTTTTTTTTTTTTTTTTTTTTTTTTTTTTTTTTTTTTTGTGTTTTTGGGGGGTTTTTTTTTTTTTTTTTTGGGGGGGGGTTTTGGGGGGGGTGTGTTGTGTTTTTTTTTTTTTTTTTTTTTTTTTTTTTTTTTTTTTTGTGGGTGTTTTTTTTTTAGGTTATTCATCCATCTGATGATGAGCATGCATAAGCATTTTACATACTATTTTATAAATGTTTTGTCATCAGATTTTTGTCTCATTACCTAAGGGTTTCCTAATGTCCTTGTGTTGTTGTGTTGTGATTGATTAAATTCATCATGTTTTATGTGGTTTATATTATGTTGTGTCATAATATAATGTGTTTTGTAGGTTTAATTATTTTTAGATTATTTTGTTAGTGTATGGTGTTATGTATATGTTTGTTCGTATGTTATGTTTAGTTATGTCATGTTTTAAATTAATTAAATTATAAAGTTTTATAACTTTATAATTTAATTATATTTAATAATGTTTATGTTTTAAATTAATTAAATTATAAATTTTATAACTTTATAATTTAATTATATTAAATTATATTTATTTCATAAATGTTTTATATTCTAATTAAATTTGTCGGGTGTGCAATATTATTAAAGTATATTGAAAAAGGCTTTATTGATATTAGGGTTTCAAGAATTCATTTTTTTAAACGGATGGAACGGAGCAAACTAATCAAGAGGAACGAATTTCTCAAGTTATAAATGGAGAATTAGAAACCAAAGAGAGGGTCAGACATTTTTGCAGAGAAGGAGAGAAGGAAAGTTGAAGAAGCAAAAGAAAGGAAAAAGGAGCTACAGAGAGTTGGAAATTACAGAGAAACAGATTCTATTGTAAGATCTTTGATTATATCAAAATATTTTAGGGATTCAAATAAGCATCATTTTGGTATTTGAATTATAATTAAAATGTTTGGTATAGTTTTCAATAATTAAAAATTCCACTGAAGATTGCATCATATCATTGTTCTATTGTGTGAATACTGGTGGGCAATGATTTGGTTTAAGTCTTTGTGATTATTTCTGTCTGTAGCATTTGTCTGAGATAGAATAATATTTCTTCTTTATAGAAATTTTGATTATTTTTTATTTGATATTCAATTATGTTTGCATAGCCTAGTTCAATTTCATAAGAATTAAACCTTACACTAGGTTATCAATAATTTATTTAAATATTAAATTGTTTTAATATTTAAATAAATGAATATATAAAAGATAAATGAGTACTCTGGTTTCAACTTTGATTTAATAAAGTTGAGAATTAGAGTTGATATCTTTTATTGAAATTTGTTTGGATTTCATGCTTCAAATATCGTTTTATTTATTTACCGATCCAAACCCTACATTGAGAGGATTATATTTGTTATTAAATATTTTATTCCATAAATATTTAATAAGCAAATAATATGAGAAAAATATATTTATGAACTTGATTTTCAAAGTATAAAATTCACAGTTCATAGATCAGTTTTATATTAAAACCCTATGGATTATAATTATAAGATTTGAAAATCTTACAATTTTAGGGTTAAACATTATTACTTTATTTCATTTTCCAAATATTTTAATGTTGATCTTATATTTGGGATGAATAAAATGTTTTATACATAAGTATTCTGGTTCTAACTTTAATTTAATAAGGTTGAGAATTAGAAGTGATTTATTTTATTAAAGTTTGTTTGGATTTCATGTTTTAAGTATAATTTATTTATGCACAAATCCAAACATTACATTGGAAGATTATGTTGGTTATTAAATATTTGATTTCACAAATATTTAATAAACAAATATAATAAGGAAGTACATTTATGAACTTGATTTTAAATCATAGAACTCACAGTTCATAAATAATATTTATAGCAAACCCTATGAATTTATGATTAATAAGGTTTTTAAAACCTTATAATTTTAGGGTTAAACATTTTTATTTTATTCATTTTCTCAAACATTTTAATGTTGATTTTATATTTGAGATGAATAAAATCTATTCATTGATTAGACCTTAGTTTTTAAAGGTGAATATTTATAATCAGGGTTTATATCATCATTTTGAAATTTCACATACTTTAATTTTTATTAAGGTAATTGAAATTTCATATTAATTAAAATGCTAAGGCAAATTGTTATTTCAAATTAGTTTTGAAAGCATTTTAATCAATGGTATTGTTAAGTTTGCATCAATAGATCTTAATCATAAGGTAGATTTACTTTATCATTTAAAAGATAAAAAGTTAATGAGATATGCATGTTAGCAGTGATAAACTTAAATCAAATTACCTAGTTTCCTAGGCCCCTTGTTAACAACACTTGCAAACCAAATGAGTTATTCGAGTATTTCTTATACATATACGTAAGATATAGTGAAACACAAAACAAGAACCTTGGAGATATATACTATTCTTTGCAAGAGAGAACTTAACGTTCTAAGTTGTCGAGTGGTTTTGTGACTTGACAAAATCGCACCTCAACAAATTGGCGCTAGAAGGAGGGCATGAAAGGTAAATATTCGATTTTCATTCATAGTCATTCAAATCGTAGTTAAAAAAATTGCAAATTGAAGGATGTTATTTAATGCCAAGGTTTAATTGATGCATATCTTTTGATTAATTATTAGTCATTTTATGCTTATTTGCAAAATATATTGCTTTGACTAATAAGATTGGCATTAAAATTGTGTTCTTTAAAGTTCACTAATGGCATCACCTACTTCAATAAAGGAAATGATGGCTTCTTGGATAGGTGATTATTATAGCAGTTTAAACATGCCTATTCATCAAATTCCTGAAGGTGTAGAAGTTTGTTTACCCATATTTAGGCATGATGTGGATCAAGCCAAGGACCATATTCAGAGATACAAGAGTGCGTTAAGTCATTTGCAGCTCATGCAGGGAGATGTTCCTTGCAGATTATTTTCATACCCATTGGATGAGGTTGTGCTTAAGTGGTACATACAATTACCTGTAAGGTATGCTACTTCTTGGGTTAAACTAGAAAAAGCATTTCTTAAACATTTTGGAAAGTTGGATGACCCAGTTATGATGTTAAATCAATTTGTCTCCATTCGTAAAAAATTTAACGAACCCATGAGATCATTTAATGATAAATTCCATAGGTTGTATACCGAGGTGGGAACACATTATATCATTTTAGAAGAAAGAGCTACTCAAATATACATGGGAGCCTTAGATCATGTTACTGCTATGTTTTTGAAAGGTCTTAAAATTACATCATTTCTTAGAGCTTACAATGAGGCAGTAACATTTGAACAACAATTGATATCTCAAGGTGTTAATATGGAACAACTATACAGACTTAGACCTAAAAATCATAATCAAAGATCACAAATGAGTCAAGTTGAGATTGATAGTTTAGATGTCACAACTACCTTAGATGTTGAGAATGAGGTGCAGGTTTTAGAGTCAATACCCATCAATGAACATTGTGATGATCAAGTTGATCAAAATGTAGAAACTGACTTAGAGCCATTATTCACAAAAGAGGATTGGGATGATCTTATAAAACAAAATACAAAAATTGATCCCATTGAAGAAACTCTTGTCTTACCAAAATATGAATCTGAGGAAGATGAATTCTTTGAAATTGAGGAGGATGAATATGAGAAAGATGAATTTTTTGAAATTAAAGAAAATGAATTTGAAAATGAATATGAAGAATATATAGAAGAAATGATAGATTTTCATCATTTGTTTCAGGAGGATAATGAGTGTGATGTTCAAACAGGTAAAGTTAAAGAATTGAATGATCATAGATGTGATTTCATTGAAGATTGCAAGGGATTACAAAAAAATAATACCTCGATGATGATGGTTCAAATGAATGATCCTAAAATCTTATTGTTTGAGGAAGATGAATTGTTTGAAAATGAAGATGAATTCTTTATTGAAGAAGGTGAATCTAAAAATGAATCCAAATATGGTATGAAAGAAAATATGGAATGTCACCAAGTGCTTCAGAAAGATAATGATTTTGTTATTTCAGATCATGAAGAAGAATTATTAACTTTATTCACAAGTTCCAAAGAAGTTCTTATCTCAGATGATGTGCAAGAAATTGAAAGCCTTGTGTCACTTAAGGATTCTACAATGCTCATACAACAAGAAATCAGTAGGTCTTCATCTCAGGTGATTAATAAAGGTGAATTTGAAAAGGAAATTATAGACCTATCCGAAGTTTGCACAAAAGATATGGTTGAACCTCACCCTTTAACTATAAAAGATAATTTTTATAATGGTTGGGGAAGATATGATGAATGTTTTTTCTTTTATACCTACTGATAAGAATTTTTCTTCATCTGATATGCAGGATGCTAAAATTGATATCTTACATGAAGAGTCTACAACTCCTGTACAATCAAAGAATCACATGTTTTCTAAAGCCATGATAAAATCTCATCCCTTAGCTTTAGAAGATAATTATTATAATGGATGGGGTATGTATGGTGAATCATTGTTTTCTCATACTTCTACTGATAAAATTTTTGTTTCACTTGATATGCAGGATGTTGAAACTTCTATTTCAAAAGAATATTTCGCAATTCCTACACAATTAGAAAATGACATGCCAATTGCAAAAATAGAGAAGGTTCCAAAATTGAATCACTTTGAAGATGAATTTATTGAACACCTTGCTGAAATTGAAAATGGAGAAATGGTAAATGTTTCTTATGACTCATTTATTATTAATGAGGATGAGGTAAAGTCATCTCTTTTACCCGTGACTAATAAACATTTGAGTACAAATTCACATGAATGGTTTGGATTTAATGTTGGTGATGACCTAAAGGAAAATGTTGATCTATCAGAAGTAACTCAGGTGGTTGATCATGAAAATTTGTTATTTAACACATCTTGTGATCAGTCAGATTTGTGGTTTGAAAAGGATTGGCATACATTTAATTGGGTGCCTAATTTTGGTGTCTTTAATAAACAGGTATTTGATGAAGATGAAGAACTACAAGGTGATCATGATGGAGACCATGAAGAAAAGGAAAAAGTGAGAAATGCTCATCAAATCTTGGTAAATGCTAATAATGATGTGTTGAGTATAGATGACGAGGTAAAATCTTCACCTTTCTCATTGGTTACAAAATTTTCAGGTAATGGGTTGCATGATAAGTTTTTGGATGCTAATGCTATCAATGATAAAATGTCAAATGTTGTTAACAAGAAGTTGGAGACAACTTCTAAAATTTTTGCCATAAATGAAATGAAGGAAAACATGTTTGAAATGCTTAATCAAATTCATGACCAATCAATTAGTGAATCTAGGGCACAAATTTTTAATGATCTTCTTATACCAAATGTCCTAGATGCTTGTCAATTCTTGAATGATTGTGATTTCTTTAAAAACTTTGAAAGTGACTTGAATTTGAAATTTTTAGAAATAGGTTCTTATTTGTAAAATCTCCTATTTGAAAAGAGGAGCCTAGTTCTAAATTATGAAACAAATTGTGAAATTTACACCTTTTGAATAAGCAAAGGATAATTGAAAATCATGTTTTCACTTTTAAGTTTAATAAATCAAATCTTAAACATGGAACTGCGTGTGAAATGATGAAATAGGCACAATGAGAATTTTGCATGGTTTGGCCTAATATTATTTTTATTGGATTCTTATAAAACTTGTCAGGTATATAATCATATATGTTTTCTAAAGTATGCTAATCGTATTTGGGATCCAGGGAAATGATGGGAAAAATTTGGTAGTGTCTTATACATAATGTATATTTTTGTAAAAAATCTTTTGGATTTTGTTTTATTATTTTATGTTTTGTATAGTTTGTTGTTTTGTGAGTTTGTTAGTTAGTTATTTTGTTGATGTGTTAATGTGTGATGTTGTTGATGTTTTGTTGTTAAGTATTGTCATATTTCTGTTGTGTTTTGTTGAGCTAATGACAAATTGACTTTGCTAGATTTTGTGGGAGTTTCATGACTTGGATGTGATCCAAATTGGCACAAATTTTAGGTGGGTGTTTTCAAAAGTAAGGTATTTGTGAATGAGATACTTGTCATGTGTCGGTTGTGTTTGGTCTTTAACTCTGGACTGAATAGGATGAGGTTACCTATTTTGAAAACCTGTGAAACCTGGAGAAAAGAGAAAATGAGATTGGTTTATGTCCTCATGAATGTGAACTAAGGGCAAATATGAAAAATCGGAATTGTATTGCAGAAGCTCCACGAGTACCACAAAACACATTATAGTATATTGTTTGAAATTGGGATGCGCGAAGTTGTTGGTTTTGCAAATTAGGGTGAAATATCTTATATACTCTTTTCAACCTTACCTCATCTCTAACCCAGGTGGCAGGTGGATTTGTTGCAAAGTACCATTCTACCGGATGTAAAAAAAGAGTGAGATAAAAGAAAGAGAGATATAAAAAAAAAAGTGAGAATGATAAAAAAAGAAAGGAAATAGAGTCAAATCTATTACTAAAAAAAAAAAAAGATAGTCTTCACCGGAGCTATAGACGCTCGGTTGGCAGTGAAGCAAGGTCTAGGGAAAATGTCATGAAGAGCTATAATGATAAATCTATCATCCAGAACTAAATAATCTTCACCGGAGCTATAGACGCTCGGCTGGCAGTGAAGCAATGTTTAGAATTAAGGAAATGCAACATCCACCTAATATCTGGGTATTTCAGATAATCTCTACCGGAGCTATGAACGCTCGACTGGAAATAGAGCAAGATCTGAAGAGAAGCAAGTGTAGATTCTACTTTCAAAGAGGAATTATTCATAGCCTGAAATGTGAAATTGGTGATGGAATGTTGAATGGTTTCAGGTGATAAGGAATGAATTACTTCGCACACACTAAGCTGATTGCTGAATAATTCTGGTAGTTCATGTTTGAATTGGTCTATTCTCATTCTCTAGATACTTATTGATGCTTTTAATTCTAATATTTGGGTTTTGTTTATTTTTAGATTTTGGTGTTTGAATCCAAAATGTCTAGGGACATTTACTAGTAGAGTCGCCAATGTTGTGACATCCTTCACAATGACCCCAAAAATTAGGGACCCACTTGAAAATTTAGAAATTCATATTTGAGTATTATCCTAATGGGGAATCAAGGTTATTCATCCATCTGATGATGAGCATGCATAAGCATTTTACATACCATTTTATAAATGTTTTGTCATCAGATTTTTGTCTCATTACCTAAGGGTTTCCTAATGTCCTTGTGTTGTTGTGTTGTGTTGATTAAATTCGTCATGTTTTATGTGGTTTATATTATGTTGTCATAATATAATGTGTTTTGTAGGTTTAATTATTTTTAGATTATTTTGTTAGTGTATGGTGTTATGTATATGTTTGTTCGTATGTTATGTTTAGTTATGTCATGTTTTAAATTAATTAAATTATAAATTTTTATAACTTTATAATTTAATATATTAAATTCTTGTTTTAAATATTAAATTAAAGTTTTATAACTTTATAAGTTAATATATTAGAATGGTTATGTTTTAAATAAATTAATTAAATTATAAAGTTTTATAACTTTATAATTTAATATAGTTAGAATGATTATGTTTTAAATTAATTAAATTATAAAGTTTTATAACTTTATAATTTAATTATATTTAAGAATTTTATTTTATAAATATTTTATATTCTAATTAATATTTGTCTTATTGGCAAGTTTATAACTTTAATTTCCGAATGCCAATGAGGAGAAATATTAAACTTTGAAAAGGCTTTATTGATATTAGGGTTTCAAGAATTCATTTTTTTTAAACTAACAGAACGGAGCAAACTAATCAAGAGGAACGAATTTCTCAAGTTATAAATGGAGAATTAGAAACCAAAGAGAGGGGTCAAACATTTTTGCAGAGAAGGAGAGAAGGAAAGTTGAAGAAGCAAAAGAAAGGAAAAAGGAGCTACAGAGAGTTGGAAATTACAGAGAAACGGATTCTATTGTAAGATCTTTGATTATATCAAAATATTTTAGGGATTCAAATAAGCATCATTTTGGTATTTGAATTATAATTAAAATATTTGGTATACTTTTCAATAATTAAAAATTCCACTGAAGATTGCATCATATCATTGTTCTATTGTGTGAATACTGGTAGGCAATGATTTGGTTTAAGTCTTTATGATTATTTTTGTCTGTAGCATTTGTCTGAGATAGAATAACATTTCTTCTTTATAGAACTTTTGATTATTTTTTATTTGATATTCAATTATGTTTGCTTAGCCTAGTTCAATTTCATAAGAATTAAACCTTACACTAGGTTATCAATAATTTATTTAAATATTAAATTGTTTTAATATTTAAATAAATGAATATATAAAAGATAAATGAGTACTCTGGTTTCAACTTTGATTTAATAAAGTTGAGAATTAGAGTTGATATCTTTTATTGAAATTTTTTTGGATTTCATGCTTTAAATATCGTTTTATTTATTTACCGATCCAAACCCTACATTGAGAGGATTATATTTGTTATTAAATATTTTATTCCATAAATATTTAATAAGCAAATAATATGGTTGATAAGGCCTCCCAGATTGGGGTTTTAAGAAGACAACCTTGTGGTCGTTAGTGATGTAGTCCTGTGCCAATAACATCTATTCAGAAACAAGAATTTTGTGTAACTAAATTTTAATTAGTTATTAGATATTATAATAAAAGAGTTAAAGTTTTAAGGATCTCTACGGAGTTGGTATTGCTTGGAAAGGAGATGAGCTCTGCTAGGGTTTGATGAGGAAAGCTGCTTTGCTGGAATTTTTTTGAGACCTATCTGGTGGGCTCTACGGGGATGGCAGCAGTTTCTGGAGGAGGTATGAACAACCGGAGGAATGTAGTGATGGCATCAGGTCCGTCACAGAGCGTGCATGCTAGGGCTGGTATTTCTTTTAAAAATGATTGGAAGGAACAGGATTTCCCATTGCATGCCAGGAATCGCTTGTTAAAGAACAATGGATGTTTGGAACGATGTGAAGCCAGGCCGGTTCTAGTGGTTCAACCAGACTCGATGGCAGAAGATGTGGAGTATTTAACCAAACATGCGCTTATTGGTAAATTTATGGGCATCCGAATTTCTCTTCCCTTTGTGGAGGCTTGGGTTAGGAAGACTTGGAACCCTGAAGGTGATGTGGAGGTGATGCTGAGTGCAAACAACTATTTTATGGTGGTTTTTTCTTGTCTTGCGGATCGTAACAAAGCATTTGAAGGAGGTCCCTATTTCTGTAACCAAGCGGGACTCTTTCTTAAACCCTGGCATGTGGGTTTCAACCCATCAGAGGAGCGGCCGTCACGGGTTCCGATGTGGGTTCGGCTTCCGTGGCTCCCATTGGAATTTTGGAGAAATGACATCTTGCATATGATTGCCCTTCTACTTGGGAAGCCGGTTGGGCCGTCACGATAGACGCTGGATAAAAAGGTAATCTTTGTTGCCCGTATCTGTGTTGAAATTGATTTAAACAATCCTATTCCAGATTCTATTGAAATACAGTTCGGATCAACCAAATGGGTTCAAAAACTTGACTATGAAGCTCTTCCATTTCGTTGCCGGATTTGCCATGAATATGGCCACTTACAAAGAAAATGCCCTAAGTTTGTCCTGCCTGTGGCTTCAAATCCCGGGCCCTCTCGAGCTATACAAAATATGGATAAAGGAAAAGCCCCGATAAAGGAGGGGGATCAAGATAAGGAAGGCTTTGTTACGGTAAAACCTCGAAACAAAGGAAGAAAGGCAAAAAGAGACATTAAGGATAACCAGCCAGATGCTCAGCTCAACCGTTTTGAAATTCTAGAGAATCTTGATCAATGCGTGGAGATACCTAAACATCGCTACCTGTTATAGATATAACAGAACCAAATCAATTGTCTCTTCATGAGGTGGAACCAAGGGAACCAGATATAGGGGGTTTAAATGAAGAACATAGGGCTTTGGTTCCGAGTATAGGTGATATGGTTGGCCCTAGCCCTGGAAGTGAAGTTATCTTAGAAAATGGCACAGATTTAGATATGCCCTCTCCTACCCAGCACTGATGCAGTCACATTCATGGACTGTAAAACTCCTACAGTGCCGGGATTGCAACGATAAAATAATTAAAAAAAATGCTTCGTATAAGAATATGAAGGTGGGCTCGGAAGAAAGACCAGGATAAAATTAAGTTAATGGGGGAGACTTTGGTAGAGTCAAGTTTGGTGAGAACATTGGACTCCCATTTTTATAACCCCCAAAAATGATTATACTTTCATGGAATGTAAGGGGGTTGAACAACGATCCCCGGACAAAAAGTTGTTCGTGATTTGATTCGTGTTCATTCTCCGGATGTGGTTTTTATTCAAGAGACTAAATTAGCTATTGATAGTTTGTTCAATATTGCTCCCAAGTTGTGGAGAAAGGGGCAATGTCAGTGTATTGGTGCATGTGGATATGCTGGTGGCCTTGCTTGTTTATGGGATCCAGCTTAAGATCTCTCCTCTTACCCGGATTTCCAGCAAGTGGTCTATTTCGATGATCGGGCATGATAATGAATCTGGTGAGACCATCCTACTTACAAACGTGTATGCTCCTATTGATTACAATGGTAAAGTGAATTTATGGGAGCACATTGGCTTTGTGAGAAGTCCGGCTCCCCCGTACCCATGGATTTTGGCCGGAGACTTCAATTCTATCACTTGTCCGGAGGAAAAACGTGGTGGGATTGATCGCCTTGAGCCTTTTTCTTCTGTCTTCAATGCTCATATCCGGGCCTTGAACTTGGTTGACATCAAGCCGGATAATGGGATATTTACCTCGCATAATAGAAGATGTGGGGATTATTCCATTTCAGAGAGACTGGATAGGTTTCTGATCTCTAGTTTTTGGATTGGCAATAATAGAAGCGCTAGTTCGGTGATTCTAGAGGGTAGAGGATTTGATCATTGGCCTATCAAACTCTCTACTCTGGAGTTAGGGCTAAAAAAGAATCCCTCATTTAAGTTTCAACTTATGTGGTTGCGAGATCCTAAGCTTCATGATTTCATGCGAGGCTGGTGGACTAATGGCAAACCTCCTCATGGCACCGCTATGTACTCCTTTATGAAGCGGCTTCAATTTGTTAAGCATAAATTGAAGAGATGGAATAGACTAAATTTTGGGAACCTTTCCTTGGCTAAGCTGGCAGCTCTTAGGAGGGTGGAAGAAGCCTCAAGGAAGATTAGAGATCAGGGACTCACAGAGGAGCTTCTTGTTGAGGAATCTGAGGCTGAAAAGACCTTGCTGAATGGGAACCGAGGGAAGAAATTTTTTGGAAACAAAAAGCTCGAGTAGATTGGCTTCAGGAAGGGGATAGGAACACAACCTTCTTTTATAACTCTGTTAAGGCTCGTCGTAATGGTAACCTGATTACCTCTCTTGTTAATTCTCAGGGTGCCCTGCTTTCTTCTTTCAGGGATATTTCATAAGAGACTAAGAGGTATTTTTCCTCTCTCTTCAAGGAGGATGCCCTCTCATATGATGAGGAAGAAAAACTTATTCTAAACTATATTCCCTCGATTGTTTCTAGAGAGATGAATGAGCACTTGATGGATCCAATTTCCCTTGAGGAGCTGAAAAGTGTTGTATTCAAGATGAAAAAGGGGAAAGCCCCGGGTCCGGATGGATTCCCGATTGAGTTTTATCAAGAGTTTTGGGAGTTAATCAAATTTGACCTTTTGGAAGTGGTCCGTGAGTCCCAAAAGAACAAACAGATGCTAAGGGCCCTAAATGCTACCTTTGTGGTGCTTATTCCCAAGAAAGAGGGAGCGAATTCCCTGGATATGTTCAGGCCTATTGCTCTCTGTAATGTTGTATATAAGATCATCACAAAAATTATTGCCGATAGGCTCAAGATATGGTTGAGCAAAATCATCTCTGAGGAGCAAGGTGGGTTTGTTGCTGGCCGACAAATCATGGATGGGGTTGTTATTGCTACATAAGCTATTCACTCAATGGAAACTTCTAAGGAGAAAACTATGTTCATTAAGTTGGACATGGCAAAAGCCTATGACAGAGTTAGATGGTCCTTTCTTCAAAAAGTTCTTACCGCTTTTGGCTTTGAAGAGGAATGGATTAGATGGGTGATGAGCTGTATTTCTTCTTCCTCATTCTCTCGTTCTTGTTAATAACGAGACAACGGAGCTGTTTGAGGCCTCAAGGGGATTGAGGCAAGGAGATCCTCTATCTCCTTATTTGTTTATCATTATGGCAGAAGGGTTGGGTAGATTACTCAAGTCTCAAGTCAGGCATGGTCTCATTCAGGGGTGGAAGTGGGATAACAGTTTGCCACCTCTTTCCCACCTTCAATTTGTTGATGATACTGCTTTGTTGGGAGTTGCCACTATCAAGGAAGCTGGAAACATTAGACAGCCTCTTGACATATATCTTGGTGCTTCTGGATAGGTGATTAATGAGGACAAGTCCTTTATTTTCTTCTTCAATACCCCCCCTCTTATTCAAGCCAGGATTGCTCGCATTCTAAGATTCCAGGTCGGGACTCCCCCCTTCATTTATCTTGGGATCCCGATTTCATCTCATCCTCTGCCTAGATCTTCTTGGCGCCTATACTTGATAAGTTTAGAAGGAAGGTAAATCACCGGACTCGTCAGATGGCTATCCTCTCTGGTAGAGTATTGCTTTTAAAATCGGTTATTCAAGCTTTACCCATTTACAGATGTTTTGTGCAAACAACTCCTCCTCGTTTCATCAAGGACATGGATGCTCGTCAAGACAGCTTTTGTGGTCCGGCAAACTTGATCAATCTAAATGGAGTTTGGTTAGATGGGATTCCATTTGTAGTCCAGTTCAAGAGGGAGGCCTTGGGTTGCGACAAGCAACTCTTTTTGGGCAGGATTTGGCCGCGAAACTTTATTGGAGATGGTGTACCTCTCAAGATCAGATTTGGGCTAAAATATTATCTTATAAATACTTGAGAGGTATTTCTGAGGCAGATATCCCTAGAGCCGGTTTGGTTGGGAAAGGTTCTGTTATCTGGGACACTCTGAAAAGAGGAGCTAATTTAATTAAGCAGGGTTTGTTCTGGATTTGCAATCGGGGATCAGATGTTCTTTTTTGGGAGGATTCTTGGGATGGCCACCCTCCTATCTTGACTCAATATCCCAGGTTACATTCCCTAAGCATTTGTTTCTTGGAAGCAGGCTGGTCTCATGTGGAGGACTTTAAAAAAATCTAGTATTTTGGAAATATGGAGATGTACAGATGGAAAGATCCGCAGGAATGGCCCCAAGGGGGATTGGCCGAGGATAGAGAGGTGCTTGCTCTTATTCTTGTAGGGAGGTACTGTTCTTCATTGAGGGATAAAGACATTCTGGCTTGGAACCCTAATCCCAAGGGAACCTACTCTGTAGCCTATGGTTATCAAGTTCTTGATAAGCAAAAGTTCGGGAGTCTCCCTGTCACATGGTGGAAAAAGGTGTGGAATAGATTTGCTTGGCCGAAATGTAACTTTTTTCTCTGGCTGGTAGCTCGTAATAAATGCCTCACTTGGGATAACTTGAGGAAGAGGGGATTTCAAGGTCCCTCTTTATGTGTCCTTTGTGGTAAGAATGAGGATGACTCTTCTCATTTATTTTTCCAATGCTCCCTTGCCAGAGACATTTGGCACTGTTGGTGGAGTGCCTGGAACCATCCTTGTTTTCATGTGCTCTCCCGGTGGAGTTTTGGAGTAGTCTGGGTAGACCTCCAGCCAAGGCCCCCTTCCTCCAAGTGGCTTGGAATTTGGGCCCTTCTTGCATCATCTGGCAGATTTGGCTCGAACGAAACCGACGCATTTTTGAGGGAAGTCATTTGGCTGTTCAACAGATCTGGCAAAGGATCCTGTGTATGGTTCAAGAAACTATCCATAGTAAATGTGATGTGGACCCTCATTTGGACTCTAGGGAGGAGAAGGTACGATAGGCCCTTGGTTTGTTTGGGGTTGGTGTGAATTCTTCTAGCCCTAGTAGGATTCCTCAGCTTAGCAAGAAGGTTAGGAGAGAGGGTAGATGGAGACTGCCCCCTAGAGGAGTTTTAAAAATTAATACTGATGGGTCGTCCAGGGGCAATCCTGGACATGCCGGAATTGGTGGTGTTGGGAGAGATTCTCGCCGGCGTGGTCGGCTTTTTTCTTTTCCATTTATAAAGGTGTTCACTCCAACAATCTTATGGAAGCTCTCGCGATACTTGAGGCCTTGCAAAGGGGGTTTTCTCTTGGCTGGCGCAAGATTCTTTGCGAGTCTGACTCTCAAATTTTGGTTAATATTTTAAACAAGAAAAGAGTGGAGGATGTTAATTGGCAGCTTGGTCTCTGTGACCATTCGGATTCTCGTAATGAGTGAAGAGTTCGAATTTATATCCTTTGTGCACATTCCAAGGGAATGGAATGGGGTTGCTGATTACCCGGCCAAAAGGGCTTCCGAGCTATTGGATACTCGTAGTATTGATAACTCGGGAGAGTCTCCCGTCTAGGGATTCTCAACACCTACGGGAGTTGATCCATAAGGATGTTCGGACTTAATGTGGTTTGTTTTTTTTTGGTTTTCTTTGGGAGTTGACCTTGTCTCGTGATTTAGCCTGTCTTGTTGCTTATTTGAGTCCTGGGTGGGGGCTCACTGTACTTTGTAATCCAGACTTTTTATCAATAAATTTTTACCCCTTTATTTAAAAAAAAAAATAAGCAAATAATATGAGAAAAATGTATTTATGAACTTGATTTTCAAAGTATAAAATTCACAGTTCATAGATCAGTTTTATATTAAAACCCTATGGATTATAATTATAAGATTTGAAAATCTTACAATTTTAGGGTCAAACATTATTACTTTATTTCATTTTCCAAATATTTTAATGTTGATCTTATATTTGGGATGAATAAAATGTTTTATACATAAGTATTCTGGTTCTAACTTTAATTTAATAAGGTTAGGAATTATAAGTGATTTATTTTATTAAAGTTTGTTTGGATTTCATGTTTTAAGTATAATTTATTTATGCACAAATCCAAACATTACATTGGAATATTATGTTGTTTATTAAATATTTGATTTCATAAATATTTAATAAACAAATATAATAAGGAAGTACATTTATGAACTTGATTTTAAATCATAGAACTCATAGTTCATAAATAATATTTATAGCAAACCCTATGAATTTATGATTAGTAAGGTTTTTAAAACCTTATAATTTTAGGGTTAAACATTTTTATTTTATTCATGTTCTTAAACATTTTAATGTTGATTTTATATTTGAAATGAATAAAATATATTCATTGATTAGACCTTAGTTTTTAAAGTTGAATATTTATAATCAGGGATTATATCATCATTTTGAAATTTCACATACTTTATTTTTTATTAAGGTAATTGAAACTTTATATTAATTAAAATGCTAAGGCAAATTATTATTTCAAATTAGTTTTGAAAGCATTTTAATCAATGGTATTGTTAAGTTTGCATCAATAGATATTAATCATAAGGTAGATTTACTTTATCATTTAAAAGATAAAAATTTAATGAGATATGCATGTTAGCAGTGATAAACTTAAATCAAATTACCTAGTTTCCAGGCCCCCTTGTTAACAACACTTGCAAACCAAATGAGTTATTCTAGTATTTCTCATACATTTACGTAAGATATAGTGAAACACAAAACAAGAACCTTGGAGATATATACTATTCTTTGCAAGAGATAACTTAACATTCTAAGTTGTCGAGTGGTTTTGTGACTTGACAAAATCGCACCTCAACAAGACAAACATAAAAGGAAACATAATATTATAATCACATTCAAGATGTCAAATGTTGGATCAACATTTTTAGCGGGTATAAACAAGAAACCACGGACAAGCTCAAGAGCAAAGTCAAAATGAACAAGAAGATAATATGGTAAATTATACACTATTGTCCAAGATTGAAGAGGAGCCCTTAAGTTTTGAAGAAGCATACCAAAGCAAGGTATGGACCAAAGTATTGAAAGAATAAATAAATATAATTGAAATGAATGATATTTGCATTTGTGTGAACTTCTAAAGAACGAGGAAGTGATTAGAGTGAAGTGAGTGTTCAAGACCAAGTACAATAATAATGGATGATTTGAAAGGCACAAACTAAGGCTAGTTGAAAATGGGTATGCACAACAAGTTGGAATATATTATGATGAGACATTCACATTTATTGTAAGGTAAGACATAAAAATGGTCTTAGTCTTGTCAACCTAAACACATGTATTGTACATAAACTTGATGTGAAGAGTGCATTCTTGAATACCAATATTGAAGAAGAACTATTTGTAGAATAACAAGAAGTATTTGAAGTGAAGGGTAAAAGATAGTTTACATTTTAAAAATAAAATAAATGGACTCAAACAAGAACCAAGGGTATGGTAATCAATAATTGATGCATACTTCTTAAAGTGTGGATTTGTGAGAGGTATGTACGAGCCAACATTGTATTACAAAAGGGAAGGTAATGATTTTTTGACTTGTTTGCTTGTATGTTGATGGTCCAATTTTCATAAGAAGTTCATCAAGAATAAAGAAAGAGTTCAAGCAAGCCATGATAAAGGAATTTGAGTGAGTGATTTGGGCTTGATGAATTACTTTATTAACATGAAGATACATCAAACACATTATGGGATATTCAATTTATAATATAAATATGCACATTATATGTTGAGTAAGTTTGGCATGAAAAGTTGCAAAGATTATGCTACCCCACTTGCACAATGTAAAAGAATGTACAAGGATTATAAAAGACCAAAATAAAACAAAAATCAAAACATCACAAAATTGGAATGCAAGTGAAAATTATAAAAGGAAAAATAAACATTCTCACCCAATTTTAAGAGAGAATGTGAAACACCAGGAGACTCTTGAGGCAACTAGGAAACATCCTATATATGGGGTGGGAGGGGGGCATTGTATTGAATTAATATGCATATATTTGAATATTGATGAAGTGTTTATTGAAAGGTTTTGGTGTAATTTCATTTTTTTGTTTATTTTCTTCTTTGTATACTATGTTCATCTCTATTTAAAAGTACCAAGTAAAAATATCTATGTTTATTGTAATATTTTATTAAAAAAACTTAAGGTTGGTTCTTTAACCTTAAACTAAAGGTTGCATGTGATTGAATAGTTATACCCCTTGAGATCAACCATTTCATTAATTGGTTGCAGTATTATTCATTATTTTAATGAGATTATTTTGATGTCTATGGGACCTTTCATATTACTTTGTGTTATCTTTGTTAGTTGTTCCTTTTCTAAATAATGTGTTGACTTTGTTCATTTTTTAAAAGTATTATGAAATCCAACACATAACTCTCTTATATATCATCAAAATTAAATGATCAAATCGGATATGAAACCAAAGTCAAAGAACTTTCTCCCATATAAATATATTTTGTGTAACAACCCTCCTAATTATAGCTCTTGTATTTTTATCTACAAGATCATGGTGTTGCTAATCAATCTGTGGATGCAGGAACAGATGCACGTGCTGGCGGGGAGCATCACTAAAGCGTTGGTATCTTCCTCGATCTGCGAGCAACGGGTATCCGGGGAAAGGTAAGTTGGGATGTGATGAGCGGCGGAGTTTTTGCCTATGATAGGGTATTAAAATCCCTTTTGGCAATCCTTCCTCCAGCGGTCCATGTAGATTGCATCCACGTAGTTGCATATTAGGATTTTGTGTATGATTTGCAAAATTTTTATCATGTTTAATAGTTCAAGAATATATTATATATATATAAATATATATATACACAATGATAATAATAATAAAATGTCTAAGGGAAAGGTGACAAAACAATAATGGTAGTAATTGTTATAATCATAAAAGGGATGGTGATAAAATAATAATAATAATAATAATATTATTATTATTAAAAATGATAATAATAAGCACTAATTAAAAATAATTATAATCAATATTATAAACCATGAACTAGAGCTAAACCTAAGGTCAACCTATTATAAACCATGAACTAGAGCTAAACCTAAGGTCAACCTATTATAAACCATGAAATAGAGCGCATCCTATAATAAGACTATGGGAAACCTTAAGTCAACCCATACCCTAATTAGGCGGATAAAATGAAATCGACACACGTGGTAGGGAGGAAGCGTGTGTTTCACAAGTGGCACCTCTCTGAATTGCTCCCATTCTTTATTTAAAGAGAAGTAACCTTGTTTGGAAGGGGGAAAAGCAAGGACGCAAGAACCGGTGGTAAGACTGAAGGGTTAAGGTGGACGACGCACTAGGTCAGGTCGACTCCTTTCGAAAACAATCTTAAAAATTTAACATAAGAGGGTTTAATACAATGGTGGGAAATTTTTATTAGGAACAAAGTACGAAATTTGTTATGGGATCTTCTCTGAATGTTGTCTGTGTTTTCTCTTGCAATAGAACTACTGCTGAGTTTAAAATTAAGGGATTTATCAGTATTAAGGGCATTGTCTTGATTACCCATTAAGAAAAATTTAACCAAAAATTATCTAGCTGAGCTTTCCACTTCGTTGTAACCCTAATAATACGATTTTGTAATGGGTCTCTTCATTGTGAATATTTATTGCATGGTTGTAGATGTTTTGGTGTGATTATGGGTGCATTTTAAAAAATAATGGGATAAAGAATATTTCCTGTGTATTTTGTGGATGCCTATACATTTCTTGTAACATAAATTTTCCTCTCAAATTGTGGGTGCTACGGGTGAGTGTGGCACTGGGTGTTGAAACGAGGAGATGGAAATAATTCTGGTGTGCCTCCATAATTTAGTGTGTTGTGATTGGAATGGAAAAGTTTGGTATAGCTTCTGTATTCATCCTTTCTTTTCGATAGAATGTATCCCTGTATGAAACTATTTTTCTGTCTGCATGGATTTTGAATGTGAGTGCATATAGGGTAGCATGCATTCATGGTAGTTGGCTGCTCTGATCCCATGGTCTTGAAATTTTAAACCCTAGCTCTAACTGGACGAAGGCAGATCTGGTACTTGAAGTAGGCGTTCAACAGTGACGCCACCATGGCCATTAAGCTTTTCATGGTGCACAGTTTTACAATGTCTTTTTAATTGACAGAAGCCAATATATGAACGACTATCTCCTGTATATTGTTATGTGAACAACCGAAGGCTTTGTCTCAATTTGATATCTTCTGTATTTTTTTTAAAAGAGATATGGTGTTATGGTTTCCATAATTATAAAAATCATAGCCTGTGTGGTGTTGTAATCATGTATATTTATTGCCACCATGTCGAAGAGCGACTTTCTTTAGTATGGATGTTAAAAAAAAAAAAGTATTCTATATTTGGTTATGTACTCCTGGAGTTACATATTTTATACATGGATACGTTGTTATCTATTTTGTATTTTGTTATTGGTTGTGTTGCTGGGTTTTGATAAGTGGAGATCTATGTGTTTTGGTGACTCTACCTTCAGTATTACTCATTACCTTCGCTATTACTTAATTAAATTTCTGTAGCATCAATATGACCTTTCTTTTAAACTTAGGAGTGAACCCGTTGGTACTCTTGATGCAATTTTAGAACGCCAATTTCAGTATTAAAAAGCATATGAACGTAAATAGTTTTTGACCCCTTGATTCACCTATAATAACAGATTGACTTTCGGAATAACTAGTAAAATAATGCCACTATTAAAATTATGGCCTTTGTTCGTGTATTAAAAATAGTTTGGGATAGTGATTAATTCCACCAAAAGTATACTGGATATATTTGTTTAAAAGACCTAAGTTTGTTTTCTGAGATTGCAATTTAGGAATGGGCATTAATATAATTATTAAATCTTTTGATTACGCCCTCAATCCTGTGGATGTCATCGGTGGTTAATCATTAAGTTCCCTAGGTTGATTCAGTATTATTTTCTTCCAAGAAAAGCATGGACGCAGCCTGTATGGGTTTCTGAACTCTGCACCATAAACATTATATTGTTATGATCCAATCCCTTGGCATTAAGTAGAAAAATATTCTACGATGGCGACACCCAAATCATTCTCTATAAATCCGTGTTGAAGCCCTTCTAATAGGACTGTGTGTCGGAGATGCTTGGAAGTAAGCAAATTGAATTCTTAAGTGTCTTTAAGGTGCAATGTTATTAAGGAAACCGTAGCTTCCCTTACCTTCAAGATCTCCTTGACCTTTGGACCCGTCTGGGTGTCACCATAAGTTCCTAATATTCATTAACCGTTGAATTATGTCAGATGTCTTTTTTGATATGGCCAATCGATTATCTCTTCATCCAAAGGATGGCACTTAGTTGAAAGCCTTAATCACGATTCCATTAGATTGTGAACTTTATTATGGCGTGTCGTATGTAGTGTTTGACCTCATATGTTTGTGATATCCGGGATCACACCAACCTATAGATATCCGTGTCTTAAACTTGATGCATAATATTTATTAATAGTAGTGAAAACCGGGACATCGCTCGTCGATGTTAATCTGAGTAAATCTGGAAGTGTTGGAAGTCAAAAATTTCATCATAGGGCACCTTAAACAGAGGTATATCATGATGTTTTGAATTTATTGAAAATTCTATGTTGATCTGGAATTAATTAGCAATGCTCTCCTTTACGTAATTGTTATTGGGTTTCATGTGTCAGTGATCAGTAAAGATATCATTAGAACTTATATTCGAAAATGAGAGGAAAACATTATTTGTCTTATGCTATCAGAAAATGATACTTGTCTTTATGCATTCAAATAAAAAGGGTAAATAGTTATATGGTTTATGTAAAAAGACTATGAGAGATGGATATTATTTGATTTATGTCTTAATGATAAATGAGAAATGTCCTTAGGATAATGGATCATGGGAAACGTTTTAAAACAAAAGAAAAATTAAATAGAAAATGATATTTGTCAGAAATTGTATGTTGTTACACTTTTGAAAAGTTATATGTTTTTCTTGAAATTGGAAAAGGGATGACATTTGCTTGGTTTTATGTATAGTGATGACAATAGACCTTATGTTTTTAAGATAGGGGAAATTGTTTAAGGAAAATGATTATTTCTTTTAGATGAAGAGAAGAAATCGACATTCGTCTTTATGTATCAAAAGATAGAGATTATGTCTTTATGCTTTCAAAATTTTATTTATTTATATGCTTAACATAGATACAGGGGAAATTATTAGAAACATTATTATGGGTGTTAAGCCTTGGTTTTCTTTTGATATGGGTAACATGAATTAATCAAGTTAACGAAACCTGAGAAATTTAGAATATACCTTAATAATCCCTTCGTAACATTATGAACAAACATCAACCATATTTCGTTAACCCTAGACGAACCTTGTTAATATACCTCTGAAAGTGGGAAGGTAATCCTCGAGATTGTGGAGAGACAATCTCAGTGATGTTGCGGGTAGGCAACCCTCAGGGAAATAAAATCAATGATGATGCGGGGAGGTAATCATCATGGTTTAGGGCTCTAACCGCATTTTTGATGGGAAGGTCAGAACGGGAGGTAACGAAGGGTTGTATGGGCATCCCTTCTAGGTTATCCCTGCTAGTGATTGAGCGGCGGAATGTGTTGACTAGGTAATACCGACAACATGATGGTATGGGACATCATGTTGGTTAATCAACACATAACGTCGGGTGGATACCAGGGTATTGGTAAAACCTTAGACGATGCTCCAAGGCAAGTGGTTGATCGTCTAGCTTGAGCATGCATGCGCTAAGCCTTATAGGGCAAAAGGCCTAAATACTGGCCAATCCTATAAGACACGGGAATGTAAGCATCACACCTCTAGGTGAAATGGGCCCTAGAGGATAAAAGAAACCCACTGCCTGGACTTAGGACCTCGGGAGGAGAGTGAAGTTCCAAAGGGCAACTAAATAGGACCTGGCCAAATCTTGATCTCATGGGTATTTCGACTACAGTGGAATGGCACTCATGAAGATAATATTAACATGCTCAAACTAGCAAAAGAAATGAATAAATTAAAATAAAGAATAAAAAAAAAAATTTTATGACTCCCAAGTGGTTGTGACTTGGGGAGAATAGACAACCAGGTGGTTGTGACCTGGGGTGTTACATTTGGTATCAAAGCCAAAGGTTGCAAACTATTTAAAAAGAAATAAATTATCTAACCTAATGATAGATGACCTGAATATCTAAATTTGACTGGGCTCCTTTTTCTTTCTCAGGCCATGGCTAGCTCCTCAAAGAGATCTACGATGGTACAATGGGAAGGGCTGACCAAAAATCCCAGAAGGGTTCTCAGGAAGGTTGGGAGGACCGAGGACACGAGAGGAACCGCAGAACCCCCTCGGGTAGTTAGGAGGGAAAAATAACCTACCCCAAGAGAGGATAAATTGATCCGAATGATGCAATTAATGTGAGATCAAATGAATGAACAAAAAGAACAAATGGAGCAACAAAGAACCCAAATGGCCGAACACATGGCTCAACAGAAAGCTCAAATTTTGGAGCACATGGAACAACAAAAAGCCCAACTAACTCAGTAGCAAGAGATGATCTCCCAACAATAGAAAATAATAGAAAACCTATCCAAAGGAAAGGAAATGGTAACCACTGAGGAGGAGACATCTATTGACCCCGAAAGGCGACAAGTAGGCTCTGAGTTAGATAGGGATATGCAAAAGATAGATATAGCCAAGTTCAATGGCAAAGGAAATGGGGAGGAGGTTGAGAGATGGTTAAACAATGTAGAAGCCTACTTTGCCATTAGAACCCTCTCATCTAAGTCTAAGACTTCTTGGGCAGTGTTTTGACTAACAGGAATTGCGGCTGATTGGTGGGACACCTATAAGAGAACTCATAATGTAGAGGTCGTTGATGTACACTGGGAAACCTTTGTAAAAGCTTTTAAAGAAATATTCTTAACTCCGTAATTTTACTTAGAAAGAACCACAAAATTTTCAAGATTGACTCAAGGTAATATGACCGTTACCGAATATTATCAACGCTTCGTGCAATTGCTTAAATACATGCTAGAGTATGAGCAAAGAACTGAGATTAAGGTCCAAAAATTCCTTTTAGGACTCCACCCAAAAATTGGGCACCTGATCCTGATGTTGAAACCTGCAACCCTCACTGATGCCTGTGACTTGGCTAGGCAGGAAGAGGACAACTATAAGGCCAAGAAGGCCTATTATAAAAAAACCTCTGATAGGGAAGAACCTCAGAAAAAGAAAAATATGGGTTCAGCTAAAAGAGATAGGAACTGGAAGGATAGGAATGAGAACAAAAACCGATTGGGTAAAAACAAGAATCGGTATCAGGGATCCTAGGGTAACAGAGGGGATCAATTTAACCGAGGTGGCCAGGACAAGAGAAATTACAAAGATAGATATGATCAAAAATCTAGAAACCCAGGATTTGGTACTGAGAATACCAATGACGAAACTAACAAAGAGAGGGCACCACGAACTGGTTGTTGGATCTACAAGGAACCTCATTATGCAGATAAGTGTCCCATGAGAGCTGATAAAAGGAAGGAATCAACGGAACCCACCCATAAGATATTTGCAGCCACAGGTAATCTTAAACTCAATGGGCAAGCTACCCCTTTTTATTAAAAGGAAAAATTTATGATAGGAATGTGAGTATTTTAATTGATTCGGGAGCAACATATAGTTTTATTTCTTCTAGCCTTATGAGGGACATTCCAGAAAAACCTGGATATATGGCAAATGGGTGGAAGGTTGAATATGGGTCTGGACAAACCTATACTGTTAATCAATGCCTATTTGACCCTCATATAATCCTACCTCAAGGAAAAATGAATTGGCATCTGTATGTAGCCCCATTGCATGCTTTTGATATAATCCTAGGAGTGGATTGGCTTAAAGCTCATAAAGCATTATTAAACTTTGAAGAAATATGGATAGAATTCACTGATGATGCTATTCAGAGGATTCAAATTTATTGTGAACGAAAATCAGTAGAACCTCACCTTCTAACGGCCATGCAAGTCAAAAAAGCTATAAAGAAAGGAAGTAAAGTCTTTGTAGTTAAAATTAATAAGAAAGAAGACATGGAGACTGGGACAAGTCTATTCCAGACACATCCGGTACTAAACGATTTCAAGGATGTCTTTCCTGAGGATCTTCCAGGTCTCCCACCCTGAAGGGAATTTGATTTCTCTATAGAACTTCTACCAGGAGCGACCCCTGTAGCCCGAGCACCTTACAGGATGACTACCATCGAGCTACAAGAACTCAAGACTCAGCTCCAAGAACTATTAGAAATAGGACTCATTAAACCTAGTGTTTCTCCATGGGGAGCACCCATTTTATTTGTTAAGAAAAAATATGGGTCACTAAGATTATGTATTGATTACAGGATGTTAAATAAGATGACAATAAAGAACAAGTACTCCTTACCCAGGATAGATGACCTATTTGATCAACTGAAGGGAGCATCAATATTTTCAAAAATTGACCTTAGATCTAGCTATCACCAGCTTAGGATTCGAGAGGAAGACACCTATAAAACTACCTTTCGAACAAGATATGGCCATTACGAATTTACGGTGCTACCATTTGGTTTGACCAATGTCCCCGTAGCTTTTATGAACTTAATGAATAATGTGTTCCGAGAACAACTAGACAAGTTTGTATTGATATTCCTGGATGACATACTGATATACTCCAAGGATAAAGAGGAACATGACCTACACATGAAAATTGTTCTCGAAAAACTGAGAGAAAATCAGTTGTATGGTAAATTGTCGAAATGTGAGTTCTATACCTCCCAAGTCCAGTATCTAGGGCATGTAATTTTGGTTGAAGGGATTGTAGTGTGCTACCCTCTTCTGAACACCAAATTTCTGCCCTTGGTTTAAGAGTTTCGGTTTGTGATTGTTTTTGTGTTTTTCAATATATATATATATATATTTTTGTGTATTTTTTTCTGAATATAAATAACACACTGCTGGAAATGAAAATAGCTTCTAACTTTTCCACTACAAATCCAAATACAATGAAATTCGGACACAAGCTTCTTAATATTAAAATAAACAAACCCAATAGAGGAAATTGCGAGATATTGAAAATACCCGGATAAAATGAAGTCTGATACAAGTCTGGAAATGTTCATTAGCATACAGAAATCCTCATATTTTGATCATAAAATCCAAAGTACAGACTTCTTCAACATATATCCTTTATTTTTGAGTACCCTTTAAGCCGAAAATCACAATGTATATGACTTAGAGCCCCCAAATGGAGCGTTTTTGCTCCTCCCAGCGATCACGTCCCTCTTGAGATTGTACAGCCAAGCTGAGAGAATGTAAAATCTGGAAATGTAATTTAGCTTCAAACTCCACCAATACTTCCCGTCTTCAACTAGGTATGCAGATGAATAGTGTCGATGAATAGTGTTGTGTGAACAGTACCACGTGAACAGTGCAGATGAATAGTGCCACCTGAAAATCGATTTTGTGTTTTAATCAATCTGAGGGTGTCTCTCAACCCCGAGATCAATGACCTTGTTTGTGGATTTCGTCACAAACAAGCTTAAGCTTCAAATTCCTGCAAACTGCAAGACTTCATTCGCAAATAATAAGATAGTAGAAGATAATCCCCCTCCCCAAAGCATTGTGTTGCTTTATATTCTATTCTTCCGGTGAGCTTGCCTTCTTTCTTGCAAATGTGGGATAAAACATATTTCCCTTTTTTTTTTTTAAATAAAATAACTATATAATGCTCTTTTAGTTTATTTTAATGCCAAACACTTGAATACGTTAAATAATTTAATTTTAACGCTTAATTAACTTCAGGCATTAAAATAATTGCCTTCCACATATCGGACCGGAGATCTGAAGATAGATCTGGATACCCATTTCGCCAAACTATCCGGTCGTGAAATCCTTTTCCAGCCCCCCTGCCAAGAATAGTGACTTACTAAAAATAGTAAGTTTCCTTGCTTGATCATCCAAATGAGCTCGAAACCGATATCTGAGAGTACTTCTGGAACCCCAATGCTATGAAGGACCTGAATCCACTGTCTCCTGGTCATGACATCCAAAATTGATTTACTATAAATAGCAAATCCACATCCTCTGCTCAAAAATAGAAACTATTGTTGGTTCCTAATCACCTGACTTTGCCTACGGAACCGCATGAATAGGCAAGTCTATGTATTGCTCAATGAGCAACTAGAGTGGGGACATTACAATCCTCCCTCCCCAAAATTGCTTGTCCTCAAGCAATTGGAGCGCAGGGTGCTGCAGAATGTGCTCGTCCTCCCAAGTAGCGTCCTCTATGGGTAATCCCTGCCACTTAACCAAATACTCTGTGATAGTCCTGCTCCTCAATTTCCGCTCTCTAGTCTCTAAAATCACCTCAGGAACCAAAATAAGCCGCCCCTCATCATCAAGTGGCGGAAGCTCAGCGGAAGGAATGATGTGCTGTCCTATCGCCTTCTTAAGGCGAGACACATGAAATACATTATGCACCCTACTATCTGCAGGTAGCTCCAACTCATAAGCAACCTCACCTATCCTTCTAGTTACTCTGAATGGCCCATAGAAGCGAGGTTTCAGTTTCTCCTTACCACTTTTCTTAAGAGTGGACTGTCTATATGGCTGTAAGCGTAGGTACACCAAGTCTCCAACCTCAAAGCTACGCTCAGTCCTGTGTCTATCCGCATACTGCTTCTGCTGGTTTTGCGCATGATGTATATTATCTTTCAATGTCCGCAAGATATCCTGGTTGTCCTGTAACAACTCCTGTGCCTTAGGCACCCTGCAATCCTGAATAAGTAGATCAATAAACTCGGGGGCATCATACCCATACAAGGCCATGAAAGGAGTCATCCTGATAGACATGTGGTGTGTGGTGTTATAACAGTACTCACACAGGTGCAACCACTTGACCCACGCCTTCTGCTGCGCTGAAATGTAGTTACGCAAGTAGCCCTCAACCCACTTGTTCACAATCTCAGTCTGTCCATCAGTTTGTGGGTGATAACTGGTGCTGGGGGTCAACTGAGTCCCACTCAATCTAAACAACTCCTGCCAGAAATGACTCATAAAGCGGCTGTCCCTGTCACTGACAATAAACTTAGGCAATCCATGCAACCTGAACACCTCACGAAAAAACAAATCTGCTACCTGTACTGCTGAATAAGTTGCTGCGATAGCATAAAAATGTGCAAACTTGGTCAACCTGTCAACCACCACATAAATGCAATCTCTCCCCTGCACTGTAGGCAGCCCTGTGATGAAGTCCATAGATATACTCTCCCACTTCCTATCCGGAATGGGTAATGGCTGTAACAATCCCGCTGGGCTAATATGCTCGTCCTTATTCTGCTGGCATATGGCACACTCCCTCACATACTTAAGGACATCATCCTTAAGCCCCTTCCATGTGAAACGCTCTCTCACCTGCTTGTAGGTCTTAAAGAACCCTGGATGCCCTGCTAGTGGTGAGTCGTGAAGAGCTTTCAAAACTATGTCCTTGAATTGTGAATGAGGTACAAGATAGATCCTGTCTTTGTACATAATCAGCCCATTAATCACACTGTATCTGTCATCCCGTTGAGTACCCTCAAGGATACTAGTTGCCCACTCATCCTTGGCATAATCAGCCAAAATCAACTCTTTCCAGTCCTCTGAAATAATGCCTACTGCACATAAATGTGGTCTCCTGGAGAGTGCATCAGCAACTACGTTCTTTTTCCCTTTGACATAAACAATGTCAAAATCAAATGCTTGAAGTTTACTTACCCATTTCTGCTGTCTTTCATTCAGGTCTTTTTGGCCCATAAAGTACTTCAAGCTGTTGTGGTCGGTTTTAACAGTAAACTTACCTCCCACTAAATACTGTCGGAACTTGACAAGGGCATGCATAATGGCAAGCATCTCCTTGTCGTATATAGAATAAGTCCTTTCAGCCCCTCTCAGCTTCCTGCTCTCAAATGCGATAGGGTGTTTATCCTGCATCAACACTGCACCAATACCATCTCCTGAAGCATCACACTCCAACTCGAAAGGTCTGCTGAAATCTGGAATAGCGAGTACAGGGCTGGAGCAAACTAAATGCTTGAACTTATCAAAACATTCCTGTGCTGCCTCTGTCCAATTAAACGCCCCTTTCTTTGTCAGATCAGTAAGTGGCGCTGCTACCTGAGAAAATCCCTTAACAAATCTGCGGTAGAACCCACATAGGCCAAAAAATCCTTTGAGCTGAGTCAGATTTGTAGGGGTAGGCCAATCCATGATTGCCTTAATCTTCTCGGGATCCATACGCACCTCTCCTGCACTGATTATGTGACCCAAATAAGACAACTCTGTCATACCAAAATCACACTTGGACTCTTTTGCATAAAGGGATTCACGCTCTAAGATGTCCAGGATCTCATCAATATGCTGAAGATGCTCCTCCCAAGTCCTGCTATAGATCAAGATGTCATCAAAAAATACTAAAACATATCTACGCAGCTGATTTCTGAATACCCTATTCATCAATGACTGAAATGTGGCGGGGGCATTAGACAATCCAAATGGCATCACTAAATATTCAAAGTGTCCATAGTGACATCTGAAAGCTGTCTTCTCCACATCACTTCCCCTCATGCGTATCTGATGATACCCAGATCGAAGATCAATCTTCGTAAAAAATCGTGCCCCGTGCAACTCATCAATGAGCTCATCGATCCTGGGAATTGGATACTTATTTTTAATGGTCTTCTTATTTAGGGCTCGATAGTCTACACACATCCTCATGGTGCCATATTTCTTTTTCACTAAAACCACAGATGATGCAAATGGGCTTTTACTCGGCCTGATGTGTCCCATAGCCAAGAGTTCCTTAATAGTTTTCTCAATTTCATCTTTAAGACGCTTTGGGTGCCTGTAAGGAGTGGTGATAACTGGTTTAGTGCCCTCCTCTAACTCTATAATATGCTCAGCTCCCCTATCTGGTGGTATGCCTGGAGGTATGTCTTCAAACACCTTGCGATGTTTGTCCAAGAGAACCCGGATGTTAGGTTGGTATTCTTTCCCCTGCGGCTCATCTGTAGAAGGCATCAACACACACTCTGCGGCCCAATCAACCTGATCATGTCTAAATAATCTCTCCATCCTCCTGAATGATACTGTCCTGATGCTGCCGTCTGAAACTCCTCTAAGTACAACCTTTCTGCCACCGACCTCAAACTTCATTTCCAATTTGTTCAGGTTCATAGTGAACTCCCCTAACGAACTCATCCAATGCATGCCCAACACTGCATCTGTGTCACCTATGCTGACGCAATAGAAATCATCCTGCAACTCATACTCGCCAAGTCTCATTCGTAGGTTAGGAATTCTCTTAGTGCATCTGATGGTAGTACCACTAGCAACCATCACTCTGAATCCCTCAAATGTCTCCATGGGAATTCCTCGCTTGATGGCTAAATTCTCATCAATAAAATTATGTGTCGCTCCCGTGTCAATGAGAGAGGTAACACGCTGCCCATTAACTACTCCTCGTACCTTAAAGGCTGCCACTCGCTGGAAACTGTATAACTGAGCTACCGGCTCCTCAGTTCCTGACTCTGGATGTTGTTCCTGCTCACTCTCTGAATCACTACTGTCACTACTTCTTTGCTGGTCCGCGTCCTCGTATTCGGACTCCTCACTGGTGTAGGGTTCCATCTGCTTAATTTTAGCTTTGTCAGCACACTTGTGACCTGGGGTCCAAGGTTCCTTGCATCTGAAACAAAGATTCTTCTTTCTCAACTCATTGGTGCTATCATTGTGTTCTTTCTTGAAGTTATCTCTTTGCTGTTCCTTACTCTTGAAAAATGGCTTATTATCTTTAAATTTCCTGTAATCTCCTCCCTTAGGCTGAAATTTGCCTCGTGAGGCTGTGGACTCCATATCACGAGCCTTCTTAATGGCTTCGTGTAGTGAAGGTGGATCAAAGGCTTTCACCAGCCCCCTCAACGGATCAGCTAACCCATCAATGAAGAGGACGATCAGTCTCCTCTCCGACACATCTGTGACATGAACTGAAGTCTTCTGAAACTCTGAGATGTAGCCATCCACTGAGCCCGTCTGTTTGATCTGTGCCAGTTCTTTAAAATCTAACTCTGGATCTCGCCTGTCGAACCTGTCAATCAGACGTTCTGTGAACTCGGCATATGTAGTAATCTGATCATGCCCCAAAGTCACCAATCCATGGTGCCACCACTCGTGTGCTACCCCATCCAGGTGTAATGCAGCATACTTGATTGCTTCATCTTCGGCCATGCTGTTTAACTGGAAGTATGTATCCAATTTCTGAACCCAAGCTCTAGCTGTGGTCTTACCGGAGCCATCAAAGTTAGAAATAGTAATCTTCCCAACCTTCCTCTGTAAATCATGTCCTCTGTCATGATTCCTCCTGCCCCTACCAGAGACCTGTCGAATCCTCATATCTATGTAATCCCGGAAAGACATGCCTACACGGAATTCCTCACTAGCCTGGTTCCACTCATCTGTGAACGCTGCCTGCATCTCCTGTATAGTAGGCTCTGGATCCTCCTGTGGTGCCCTGGGTGCGAAAGTAGGCATCAAAGGCCTAGTACTCTGTGTTCTTTCTTGTTGTGCCTGATTAATTCCTCTAACATTATTCACTGAACCATCACCATTACCATTTTCCCTGTGGTTCCTGTCATGCCCATTGTTATTCTGTTGATTTATATTCACCTGCTGAGTCATAAGACCAACTAGCTGTGCCATAACCTGCTGTAATTGTTGCTGCCCCTGCATGAACATCTGGAACATTTCCCTGTCTGGATCAATGGGAGGTCTATTTTCCCTTCCGTCTCCCATTTCTACCCCCTGCTGTGGGTTTTCCTGTTCTCCTTCAATGAAACCCCTGTTTCTCCTTGTGTAATATTGGTGCCCGCTCATCTATCACAGGATGGCAAGATACTCTGTGCTCTGATACCACTGTAGTGTGCTACCCTCTTCTGAACACCAAATTTCTGCCCTTGGTTTAAGAGTTTCGGTTTGTGATTGTTTTTGTGTTTTTCAATATATATATATATATATTTTTTGTGTATTTTTTTCTGAATATAAATAACACACTGCTGGAAATGAAAATAGCTTCTAACTTTTCCACTACAAATCCAAATACAATGAAATTCGGACACAAGCTTCTTTATATTAAAATAAACAAACCCAATAGAGGAAATTGCGAGATATTGAAAATACCCGGATAAAATGAAGTCTGATACAAGTCTAGAAATGTTCATTAGCATACAGAAACCCTCATATTTTGATCATAAAATCCAAAGTACAGACTTCTTCAGCATATATCCTTTATTTTTGAGTACCCTTTAAGCCGAAAATCACAATGTATATGACTTAGAGCCCCCAAATGGAGCGTTTCTGCTCCTCCCAGCGATCACGTCCCTCTTGAGATTGTACAGCCAAGCTGAGAGAATGTAAAATCTGGAAATGTAATTTAGCTTCAAACTCCACCAATACTTCCCGTCTTCAACTGGGTATGCAGATGAATAGTGCCGATGAATAGTGCCGTGTGAACAGTACCACGTGAACAGTGCAGATGAATAGTGCCGCCTGAAAATCGATTTGTGTTTTAATCAATCTGAGGGTGTCTCTCAACCCCGAGATCAATGACCTTGTTTGTGGATTTCGTCACAAACAAGCTTAAGCTTCAAATTCCTGCAAACTGCAAGACTTCATTCGCAAATAATAAGATAGTAGAAGATAATCCCCCTCCCCAAAGCATTGTGTTGCTTTATATTCTATTCTTCCGGTGAGCTTGCCTTCTTTCTTGCAAATGTGGGATAAAACATATTTCCCTCTTTTTTTTTAAATAAAATAACTATATAATGCTCTTTTAGTTTATTTTAATGCCAAACACTTGAATACGTTAAATAATTTAATTTTAACGCTTAATTAACTTCAGGCATTAAAATAATTGCCTTCCACATATCGGACCGGAGATCTGAAGATAGATCTGGATACCCATTTCGCCAAACTATCCGGTCGTGAAATCCTTTTCCAGCCCCCCTGCCAAGAATAGTGACTTACTAAAAATAGTAAGTTTCCTTGCTTGATCATCCAAATGAGCTCGAAACCGATATCTGAGAGTACTTCTGGAACCCCAATGCTATGAAGGACCTGAATCCACTGTCTCCTGGTCATGACATCCAAAATTGATTTACTATAAATAGCAAATCCACATCCTCTGCTCAAAAATAGAAACTACTGTTGGTTCCTAATCACCTGACTTTGCCTACGGAACCGCATGAATAGGCAAGTCTATGTATTGCTCAATGAGCAACTAGAGTGGGGACATTACAAGGATATCAGTGGACCCAAGGAAAATAGAGGCTATCATTGAGTGGCCTACCCCAACTAATGTTTCTGAAGTATGAATTTTTATGGGATTGGCTGGGTATTATCGACGTTTTGTGCAGAACTTCTCTAAGGTAGCTTATCCAATAACCAATATTTAGAAAAAGGGTAAGGCTTTTAAATGGACTACTCGATGTGAGGAAGCCTTCAAAACTCTTAAAGAAAAGTTGACAACAGCGCCAATTCTAATAATACCGGATCCTAAACTACCATTCACGGTATGTACCGATGCCTCCATAGAAGGTTTAGGAGGGGTTCTTATGCAGGAAGAAGGCATTATAGCGTATGAGTCCCGAAAACTTAAGAAACATGAATTGAATTATGCCACCCATGATTTAGAGCTAGCAGTAGTAGTACATGCTCTTAGAATGTGGAGACATTACCTGCTGGGTAAACCCTTTGAACTCAAGACTAATCATCAAAGTTTAAGATATATTTTTACCCAACCAATGCTCAATGCTAGGAAGAGGCGATGGATGGAACTGCTGGTAGAATATTATTTTGGCATTGAGTATATTAAAGGAAAAGAAAATAAATTAGTCGATGCTTTGAGTCGGAGAAAGCACATTATTGCTATAGCATGATGTCATTTTGAAATAATTGAACAGATAAGGAATCTCCAACTTCAAGATGAATTCTCACAGATTTGTTAAGGCAAGATTTGGAAAAATCAAGGGATTTTGAAATACGGGAAAACACGTTGTATTTCAAAAATAGAATGGTGGTGCCAAATGACCAAAACCTAAGGAACATGTTGCTTCAGGAGGCACATTGTGCTCCTTACTCCACTCATCCAGGCTATGTAAAGATGCACGAAAATATGAGAAAATATTATTATTGGCCAGGAATGAAGAAGGATATCACAAAATTTATGGCTAAATGTTTAGAATGCCAAAAGGTGAAGGCAAAGCATTTATACGCCTATATACACATGATATCCCAATTCATAAATGGCAGGTTGTGACCATGGACTTCATTGTTGGGTTGCCTAAAAACCGTTTCCAGCATGATACCATTATGGTAGTGGTTGACAAATTGACTAAGGTGGCACATTTTCTGCCTGGAAATATCAAATATGGAGCTCCTACAATAGCCCATAAATTTTCCAGGGAAGTGGTACGGCTACATGGTTTCCTCAAAATAATTATATCAGATAGAGATTCTCGGTTCACATCCGAGTTTTGGCAAACATTACATCAAGCATGGGGAACAAAACTTAACATTAGCACCGCCTACCATCCTGAAACTGATGGACAAACAAAAAGAGTAAATCAGGTCTTAGAGGATATGCTTCGGATGTATTGTATGGACCATCAGACTAAATGGGAAGACTACCTTTTTCTGGTAGAATTTGCTTATAATAATGGTTACCACACTTCTTTGGGTATGGCCCCATTTGAGGCACTATACGAGAAAAGGTGCAGAACACCATTATCTTGGAGCAATCCGGAGGATCGGGTAATGATCGGGTCGGATATGGTTAAAGAAATGGAGGAGCAACTAAGCCAAATTCGCCAAAGGCTCAAGGAAGCCTCAGATCGGCAAAAGAGTTATGTCGACCTCAAAAGAACCCCAAGAGAATTCTCTGTGGGAGACAGAGTATTCCTAAGGGTTAAGCCAACCAAGAGCTCTATAAAATCCTCTAAATTAAGTCCAATATTTGTAGGACCCTTTACTATTCTTGCCAAAATTAGCCCAGTCGCCTATAAGTTGGCCTTACCACCCAACTTGTCAAAAATCCACGATACTTTCCATGTGTCCCTCCTCAAGAAATATATTGTTGATCCTTCTCATGTCTGGAATGTTGATCACTTGCAGATGACCGACCCCCTGCGCATTGAAGTCCAACCTATCAGAGTATTGGGATTTCGAACCAAGCAATTAAGAAAACGAAATATTGAGCAGTGTAAGGTCCAATGGGACCAATATTCTAAAAACAATGCCACATGGGAAGATGTGGCTGTCATGAAAAGACAGTTTTTATTTTTATTTGAACAATAGCTCCAAAAACAAATTTTTGATTTGATATATATATGATGATGTAAAAATCTGGTTTTAAAGGGACTCCTGGATTGATGATGAAGACATGCTTTCTTTTTAGTAATTATAATTGAGTTTTAAATTCATTGTATGATTTGCTTTGGATCCTATATCTTGGTATGCATTTAAAACACAGGGATTGTGTTTAGTCTTAGAGGGGGAGGATGTAACAACCCTCCTAATTATAGCTCTTGTCTTTTTATCTACAAGATCATGGTGTTGCTAATCAATCTGTGGATGTAGGAACAGATGCACGTGCTGGCGGGGAGCATCACTAAAGCGTTGGTATCTTCCTCGATCTACGAGCAACGGGTATCCAAAGAAAGGTAAGTTGGGATGTGATGAGTGGCAGATTTTTTGCCTATGATAGGGTATTAAAATCCCTTCTGGAAATCCTTCCACCAACGGTCCATGTAGATTGCATCCACGTAGCTGCATATTAGGATTTTGTGTATGATTTGCAAAAATTTTATCATGTTTAATAGTTCAAGAATATATTATATATATAGAAATATATATATACACAATAATAATAATAATAAAATGTCTAAGGGAAAGGTGACAAAACAATAATGGTAGTAATTGTTATAATCATAAAAGGGATGGTGATAAAATAATAATAATAATATTATTATTATTATTAAAAATGATAATAATAAGCACTAATTAAAAATAATTATAATCAATATTATAAACCATGAACTAGAGCTAAACCTAAGGTCAACCTATTATAAACCATGAACTAGAGCTAAACCTAAGGTCAACCTATTATAAACTATGAAATAGAGCGCATCCTATAATAAGACTGTGGGAAAACCTTAAGTCAACCCATACCCTAATTAGGCGGATGAAATTAAATTGACACATGTGGCAGGGAGGAAGCGTGTGTTTCACAAGTGGCATCTCTCTGAATTGCTCTCGTTCTTTATTTAAAGAGAAATAACCTTGTTTGGAAGGGGGAAAAGCAAGGACGCAAGAACCGGTGGTAAGACTGAAGGGTTAAGGTGGACGACGCACCAGGTCAGGTCGACTCCTTCTAAAAGCAATCTTAAAAATTTAACATAAGAGGGTTTAATACAATGGTGGGAAATTTTTATTAGGAACAAAGTACGAAATTTGTTATGGGATCTTCTCTGAATGTTGTCTGTGTTTTCTCTTGCAATAGAACTACTGTTGAGTTTAAAATTAAGGGATTTATTAGTATTAAAGGCATTGTCTTGATTACCCATTAAGAAAAATTTAACCAAAAATTATCTAGACGAGCTTTCCACTTTGCTGTAACCCTAATAATACGATTCCGTAATGGGCCTCTTCATTGTGAATATTTACTGCATGGCTGTAGATGTTTTGGTGTGATTATGGGTGCATTTTAACAGTAAGGGATAAAGAATATTTCCTGTGTATTTTGTGAATGCCTATGCATTTCTTGTAACACAAATTTTCCTCTCAAATTGTGGGTGCTACGGGTGAGTGTGGCACTGGGTGTTGAAACGAGGAGATGGAAATAATTCTGGTGTGCCTCCATAATTTAGTGTGTTGTGATTGGAATGGAAAAGTTTGGTATAGCTTTTGTATTCATCCTTTCTTTTCTGCAGAATGTATCCCTGTATGAAACGATTTTTCTATCTGCATGGATTTTGAATGTGAGTGCATATAGGGTAGCATGCATTCATGGTAGTTGGTCGCTCTGATCCCATGGTCTTGAAATTTTAAACCCTAGCTCTAACTGGACGAAGGCGGATCTGGTACTTGAAGTAGGCGTTCAACAGTGACACCGCCATGGCCATTAAGCTTTTCATGGTGCACAGTTTTGCAATATCTTTTTAATTGACAGAAGCCAGTATATGAATGGCTATCTCCTGTATATTGTTATGTGAACAACCGAAGGCTTTGTTTCAATTTGATATCTTATTATATTTTTTAAAAAGAGAGATGGTGTTATGGTTTCCATAATTATAAAAATCATAACCTGTGTGGTGTTGTAATCATGTATGTTTATTGTCACCCTGTCGAAGAGCGATTTTATTTGGTATGGATGTTAAGGAAAAAAAATATTATTTTGCTATCTGGTTGTGAACTCCTGGTGTTGCATATTGTGTATATGAATACACTGTTATCTATTTTGTACTTTGTTGTGTTGTTGGTTTTTGATAAGTGGAGTACTATGTGTTTTGGTGACTCTACCTTCAGTGTTACTCATTACCTTCGCTATTACTTAATTAAATTTTTGTAGCATCAACTATGTGATCATAAATCTGACATTTCTTTTAAAACTTAGGAGTGAACCCGTTGGTACTCTTGATGCAATTTTTGAACGTCAATTTCAGAATTTAAAAAGTATATGAACATCAATAGTTTTTGACCCCTTGATTCGCCTATAATAACATATTGACTTTCGGAATAACTGGTAAAATTATGCCACTATTAAAATTATGGCCTTTGTTCGTGTATTAAAAACAGTTTGGGACAATGATTAATCCCACCAAAAGTATACTGGATATATTTTTTTATAAACCTAAGTTGGGTTCCTGAAATTGCAATTTAGGGATGGGCATTAATATAATTATTAAGTCTTTTGATTACGCCCTTAATCCTGCAGATGTCACCGATGGTTAATCATTAAGTTCCCTAGGTTGATTCAGTATTATTTTCTTCCAAGAAAAGCATGGACGTAGCCTGTATGGGTTTCTGAACTCTACACCATAAACATTATATCGTTATGACCCAATCCCTTGGCATTAAGTAGAAAAATATTCTGTGACAGTGGCACCCAAATCGTTCTCTATAAATCCGTGTTGAAGCCCTTCTAATAGGATTGTGTGTCGGAGATGCTTGGAAGTAAGCAAATTGAATTCTTAAGTGTCTTTAAGGTGCAACATTATTAAGAAATTTGTAGCTTCCCTCACCTTCAAGATCTCCTCGACCTTTGGACCCGTCTGGGTGTCACCATAAGTTCCTAATATTCATTAACCACCGAATTATATCAGATGTCTTTTTTGATATGGCCAATCGATTATCTCTTCATCCAAAGGATGGCACTTAGTTGAAAGCCTTAATCATGATTCCATTAGATTGTGAACTTTATTATGGCGTGTCGTATGCAGTGTTTGACCTCATATGTTTGTGATATCCGGGATCACACCAACCTATAGATATCCGTGTCTTAAACTTGATGCATAATATTTATTAATAGTAGTGAAAACCGGGATGCCGCTCGTCGATGTTAATCTGAGTAAATCTGGAAGTGTTGGAAGTCAAAAATTTCATCATAGGGCACCTTAAACAGAGGTATATCATGATGTTCTGAATTTATTGAAAATTCTATGTTGATCTAGAATTAATTAGCAGTGCTCTCCTTTACGTAATTGTTAATGGGTTTCATATGTCAGTGATCGGAAAAGATATCATTAGAACTTATATTCAAAAATGAGAGGAAAACATTATTTGTCTTATGTTGTCAGAAAATGATACTTGTCTTTATGCATTCAAATAAAAAGGGTAAATAGTTATATGGTTTATGTAAAAAGACTATGAGAGACGGATATTATTTGATTTATGTCTTAATGATAAATGAGAAATGTCCTTAGGATAATGGATCATGGGAAATGTTTTAAAACAAAAGAAAAATTAAATAGAAAATGATATTTGTCAGAAATTGTATGTTGTTACACTTTTGAAAAGTTATATGTTTTTCTTGAAATTGGAAAAGGGATGACATTTGCTTGGTTTTATGTATAGTGATGACAATAGACCTTATGTTTTTAAGATAGGGGAAATTGCTTAAGGAAAATGATTATTTCTTTTAGATGAAGAGAAGAAATCGACATTCGTCTTTATGTATCAAAAGATAGAGATTATGTCTTTATGCTTTCAAAATTTTATTTATTTATATGCTTAACATAGATACAGGGGAAATTATTAGAAACATTATTATGGGTGTTAAGCCTTGGTTTTCTTCTGATATGGGTAACATGAATTAATCAAGTTAACGAAACCTGAGAAATTTTGAATATACCTTAATAATCCCTTCGTAACATTATGAACAAACATCAACCATATTTCGTTAACCCTAGACGAACCTTGTTAAAATACCTTCGAAAGTGGGAAGGTAATCCTCGAGATTGTGGAGAGACAATCTCAGTGATGTTGCGGGTAGGCAACCCTCAGGGAAATAAAATCAATGATGATGTAGGGAGGTAATCATCATGGTTTAGGGCTCTAACCGCATTTCTGACGGGAAGGTCATAACGAGAGGTAATGAAGGGTTGTATGGGCATCCCTTCTAGGTTATCCCTGCTAGTGATTGAGCGGCGGAATGTGTTGACTAGGTAATACCGACAACACGATGGTATGGGACATCGTGTTGGTTAATCAACACATAACGTCGGGTGGATACCAGGGTATTGGTAAAACCTTAGACGATGCTCCAAGGCAAGTGGTTGATCATCTAGCTCGAGCATGCATGCGCTAAGCCTTACAGGGTAAAAGGCCTAAATACTGGCCAATCCTGTAAGACACGGGAATGTAAGCGTCACACCTCTAGGTGAAATGGGCCCTAGAGGATAAAAGAAACCCACTGCCTGGACTTAGGACCTCGGGAGGAGAGTGAAGTTCCAAAGGGCAACTAAACAAGACCTAGCCAAATCCTGATCTCATGGGTATTTCGACTACAGCGGAATGACACTCATGAAGATAATATTAACATGCTCAAACTAGCAAAAGAAATGAATAAATTAAAATAAAGAATAAAAATAAAAAAAATTATGACTCCCAAGTGGTTGTGACTTGGGGAGAATAGACAACCAAGTGGTTGTGACATGGGGTGTTACATTTTGAAAGGTCATTCAATTGATACCTTAGAATTATGGTGAAACAAATCATTATCTAGTAGTACAATTATCAATCCAAGGATGTACAAACTCATCCAAATCATATGCAATGTGCACCCATCCACTAGGGAAATCTAAATCTAGCTTATCTATGAAACAAAAGAAGAAAAAATATAAGTAACATTTACACTAGTGGCATTCTACTTTTACTCTAATAGGCTATGGACCTCTCCTAAAATGGGACCTTCCTTAGTACATATAAAGAAGATCTACATTCCCTTAACCCATTATTTCATGCAATCCATGAGACAAGAAAAAGTAGAGAGCTAAAACTTTGTTTCAACGCTTTGGTGCATAATTATTGATCCCTTATAATACCATATGCCTTATGTTTTATAGAGAGACTATCCAAAACAAGTCAATAACAACTTCCTAAAATAAAATATCTCTAATCTAAATTAGTTGGCAACACATCCAAATAATTTTACGTAGGGGAGACAATAACCAAAATAAGTTGGTGAATATGCTAACTAATTTAGATATAACCAAAGTAGTTGAAAATCAATCTCAACAAATCTAATTTCTATTCCCAAATTTATTTGAGATCTAGTTGGGCTTAGAAATTGTTCTTGCAAAGTTTTTTTATAGAGTTAAAAACGTTTCCATAGTCAAGGAATTCTATAGGCAACCTCTGTTACAATACAAAATTCTATCATTAAATAAGTTTCTAACCTAAAAGTCCTACAAAGGCTCTCTTATTCTAGTTTGTTGCCATAAAATAAAGAGAACTTTCAAAGTTGCATGACTTTTATAAATTACATCATAATTATCATTAATTGTCACATAATGATATTTTAACATGAAAAAATATGCTTAAGATGGTCCCAAAATGTGATATTTTTGGGTCTCATTAGAAGGCTTTTGGAAAATTCGATAGACCCTTATGATTTCATGAGACACAAACATATAGTGGCTATTACAACTAGTATAAACTGTAACAAGTAAATAAAGAGTGCAAAAAAAAGTACACGAATTAGTACAAAAGAAATTGAAGAGAGATGGGGGAAGGAGTTCATTGGTTTATAAAGAGAATAAATGACAAAGAAATGCAAAGAAGATAGCCTACTCTAAAGAACACAACATCGATGGAAAAATCATACACATGATTGATGAGCATGTAGACGATTACTTGAGTATAAATCATAACATCATGAAGACTTTAAAGGGTAAAAAAAATTGAGAGAGGATGATTACATGTCTCGATGGATAAATGTTGTTTGTTCATGTCTTGATCTAAGGTGGTGGTCTCACTATCTCTATGCTAGGAAACCAAACTATCTACTAGGCTTACATAACCATTCACTCTCTTGCCTTTATCCAAAATCACGAGTTGAACACAACCACTCTCCAATTACATGATATTCTAGACAATGTATTAAATTTCAAATACTTTTGAGGCATATAAAAAATGAGAAATTCATCCAATTTACTTGAAATGCTTTATTATTTTATAAATTTAACGAAATTAAAAAATAAAATATTACATTTTTAAGGTAATAAAATATTATAATATAAATAAAATATATCAAGGTTTCATTGCACCCATATAGATGATTGGTAGTATAAATATAAATTATATTATTAAAAAAGAATAGTATAAGATTATCATTGAATGAGTTCGAGGTAAGTAATGAAAGCAAATTGTAAGCCAAGGTTAGAGCCTCATGGATGGGTATCTTATAGATCCATGAGGCCATCCCCAAGTGTTTTCAAACTAATAACCATGCATAGACCTAGGATCAAAAGTCATAAACTTAAGGTTGAGTGTAACCATAACATATATCGCTTCCACCCTTATATTCTCTATAATTTTTGTCTCATTGTTAACCTTACCATATAAGTCCAAGGCATTATGAAATAATGACAATTCAAATGTGATCATATGAGTGTAATTAGAGTTTAAATCTCCACATTGTAATAGATAATCTTTCAATAAGATAATTTATAATATTATAATTTGTTGAAATACTATGGTAATGTAATAAATTAAAATATTACAATATGATCATGATGCAATACAAGAGGAACCCATTTCAACCTTATATAACTATTGTTTAAAAATAATTTTGTTAAATTGAATTGGAGATGCTGAGATGAGTCATCATCTTGCATGAGAAAAAATAATGTTCAAATCTTGATAAACACAAAGGTCCAATAATAGATGTTTAGCCCCCAAAAAATTACATTGGCCTCGCTATAAAAACCTTAGATGCATTTTCTTTACCTCACTCTGAAGTAAAATCCATAACAATCCATTTCAAAAATAATAGATGTTTGGTCCCAAATGAACACCATAGATCCATCTTCTTTACCTCACTCTAAAGTAAAATCCATAACAATTCGTTTACAAATTAATAGTAACGTAAACCAAAATAAAATTTCATCTACAATATTGATAAAACATGTTTATAAAACTATTTTAAAGCCTCGTATGATACTATTGATAATTTAAATAGTGATGATTGGGATATGTTCTCTTTAGAGCAAGTTCAAAATAGGCCACAACTCTCTAATTAGGGCTACAAGGGACAACATAAAAATTTGGAAGGAGGAAACTTAAAGAAGAATCCCTTAGAAGCACGTAAAAAGATAACCAAGTGCATTTGAAGGAATAGTAATAGAGCAAAATTAATCCTAGGAGAAGATGTGAAAATGGGGGAAGTCATTAAACTCTCAAGAAAACACTTATTGGGAGGTTCTATGGGTGTGCAATTTCTAAAAACTCCTTGGCATATTGGATGGCCATGGAATGGATGGAAGTTCTAGGGTATGTGCCTAGTTTTTTACTTCTAGTAAGAGGGTGGTTACAATTTCAGTGCAGGACTAAGGAAGATGTGGAAAAGTTATGTTAGAGAAAGATTTTTGAGGGTCAACTATGTTATTACTCAAACTATGGGACCCTTTTTTTGACCTTAGGACCACTTGAATACCTTCTCACCTTATATGGGTAAAGTTACCAGGGTTTCCATTAGAATTTTGGTCTAGAGATGTGAGTTTAAAGAAATATGCCATTTCATTAAACTCTATTGATATTACAATGCCTCTATGGGTTACAAAATATTTTTTCCTGTGTGGGATCTTTAATACAATTGTTGGTACTTGTTATCTCCTTGGACACCTCAAAAAATGTAGGCTTAAGTTGCCACCGCCTGGTTGCGTAAGCTCCCAATGTCTACACACAATCCATACAAATAGTTAATCGCACTCGATTGGGTCTACCAAAGTTAGACCTTGATTCATTAAAGTAGAAAACAAATGAAAACAGATATGAAGAAACATAAAGCGAGGACATCTAACAAAACCCCAAGAACGTATCTTACTTATCTTGATTGGTCTATTAATGGTTGAAATTTTATCGAATGTTGTCTCTGATTTGAATTCCAATTTAGAATTTAAAAATCCGAATAATAACCCACGTGGGTCTTGTCATTTAAAATTAACATTTAATGCACGTGGCTTGGGCCTCCAAAAAAGAATTTTATATTCAAAAATGACAATGTGGCAGTGCGAAATGGGACTGAGCATTAAATATTAATATTAAATGTGTCTGGGCTTTAGCCACTAGTGGGGATATTAAAGTTTAAAATATCCATGTGGTAATGTGAACTGGGCCTGAGCAATAAAATATTAGTATTAAATGGGACTGAGCATTAAATATTAATATTAAATGTGTCTGGGCTCTAGCCACTAGTGGGGATATTAAATTTAAAAATATCCATGTGGTAATGTGAACTGGGCCTGAGCAATAAATATTAATATTAAATGTGTTTGGGCTCGGGCCACTAGTGGGGATATTAAATTTGAAAATATCCATGTGGCAGTATGAAACGACGAAATGGAGGGTGTGGAGAGGTTTGACATTCAGTATGGGCATTTAATGAAATTTAGCTTGGGCTACCAGTGGGATTTTTAAATTCAAAATTTGACTCACATGGGGATGTGAAATGGGGTTAAATGTGGGATTGGGTGGAAGATTAGAGGTAAATGTGAATTTAACTAGCAGGTAAACGGGATTATGGGAGGATTAGGGAGATGAAAGAGGGATTAGAGGAAAATTGGAGAATTTAGAAGAATTAAAGAGGGGATTAGAGAAATTAAATATTTAGAGGAAAATTTAGAGGAAATTAGTAATATTAAGGGGAATTTAGAGGATTTAAAGAATTAGAGAGAAATTAGAAGAAATTAATTGGGAAATTTAGAGGAATTTGAGGAAATTGGAGGAATTGGATGAATTTGGGTAATTGGTGATGGTTTTGTGGTGATTAGGGGTTTTTGGTGAGTCGATTGGGAGATGGGATCATGTGCTTGCAAAATTGACTAATTTTGGGTGTCTACAAGATGTTTTCCAAGCCACAAGCAATTGCATTGGTTCTTTCTTGGAGTTGGACGAGAGGTTTTAGTCCTCATGCATGAGGACAGTGGCCAAGATTCTTGTTGATGTGGATTGGAGAGATAGATAGGTGGGGAAAATTGCATTGAAGTATAACAAAGGGACGCATGTACAAACCCTAGACTATATTGGTGTGCCTTTTAGGTGTGCATGTTGTCATAATTATGGGCATATTGCAAGGGAATGTTCTCTTAATTTTTCAAGGAAGGTTTGGCATCATAAGGAAGACAAAGGGATCTTTAAGGGTGAGAATGAGATGCAATTTTTCCTTTAGGTATATAACTTACAGTCTGATTATATTATTGAATCAATGCATAAGGAACATGAGCTAGAGAAATCAGGAGAAAAAATGCATTGAAGGTGGAGATAAATCTTTTTGTGCCAGATCAAGTAATGGATTTAGAATCATCTCATATTATAGTAAGGCAAGGATTCTCAAAGTAAAAGTTAGATGTCATGCTCTTGGACCTAGATACAAGCTTTCAAAGAAAATCTATTGCCAAATCTCATTTCTCATATGGGATTATAGGTACTTCTCTTTTGATTTCCTCAACTAACCAATGGTTATATTTACTAGTGTGTAAAACAAAGTCTCCACTAGAATAAGGTAAGGTTGGAGTTGAGGGGCAAGGAGGACCCTTGAATTTCTCTTCCTTGAAGTAAGTAGATCCAAACCTTGGTTTAAACTTTGGTAAGTTTTTCAGTAATGCTTCACAAGTAAATCACTTTTAAATTGCTTCCCCTCTTCATTTTGCCTATGGTCAGGAAGGTTTTATGATCCTAGAAACCCATAGGCATCCCTACAATCCCTAAAAGGCATAATAGGTCTAAGGGAAGGATTTGGGGGAGGCCCTAGTAAAGATGTGGGGGATAGAAGTCTTATTGGTAGGAGAGGTAGAAGATTTTTTACTTCATTGGCTAAGAATAAAAGCCTCTGTGAAGTTCAACTAGGCAAGCAACCATCCTTAAAGGGGGTCCTTAGAGTAGGGATAATCTCATACATAGTTTATCAATGAAAGTACTTTTCTTTAATATTCGAGGGATGGGCAACTCAGTAACAACTACGGTTGCAGTTGTTACTTCCCCCACCCCCACCCTCATTTGTAACAACTGCGGTTGCAGTTGTTACTTCCCCCACCCCCAACCGCAGTTGTTACTTCCCCCACCCCCACCCTCAAATTACAAAAAAAGTTTCTCTATGTAGGTAGGTAGAAATTCATAATACAACTCTTGTTGAGGCTCTTATAGCATCAAGGGCTAGAAAATCCCATCCTTTAAGCAATTTACTAATATTTTCCATCACTTTCATATCTAGCCCTTTTGTCTCTTGAACTAACAAAATATTTGTATTATGAATTTCTACCTACCTACATAGAGAAACTATTTTTGTAATTTGAGGGTGGGGTGGGGGAAGTAACAACTGCAACCGCAGTTGTTACTGTAACCCTCACCCTCAAATTACAAAAAAAGTTTCTCTATGTAGGTAGGTAGAAATTCATAATACAAATATTTTGTTAGTTCAAGAGACAAAAGGGCTAGATATGAAAGTGATGGAAAATATTAGTAAATTGCTTAAAGGACGGGATTTTCTAGCCCTTGATGCTATAAGAGCCTCAGCAGGAGTGGCCACAGGGTAGAAGGCAAATTATTTTAGGCTAACCAAATTTGCATTGCTTGACTCAGGAGTGGGACTGAATTCTTTTCAGTGGAGCTCAGGGAAATAGTGATAGTGGCAAACATTTATGGCCCCTATAAATATAGGATGTGATATTGGGATAAGCTTATGGATCAAAAGTTTTTAGCAGCCAATATTTAATTTTAGGAGGTGATTTAAACTTAACTCTCTCAAGGAGTGAAGTGTGGGGTTTTGCTGCTAGAACTAATACACTGGATAATTACTTTATTCAAAAGTTTGAATCCAAGGGGTTGGTAGACCTAGTGCCTATAAAATCTATTCCAACTTGGAGAAACATGAGGATAGGAGTTGATAGAATTTCTAAGAGATTGAACAAATTCTTAGTATAAGAGAGTGTGTTAAATGACACTTACAGATTGAAGTCTTGAATTGAAGTTGGAGGAGACTTTGATCACTCCTTTATCATGCTTCTTATAACATAAGAGGAGAAAAACCATATTGTCCTTCTAAATTTAAGTTGAGTGGCTAAAATAGGATAGCTTTGTATCTCTAATAAAATCAGAATGGGTGAAGTTTGATCCTAGTCTAAGAGAATGTGCTAGTATACAATTTGCAACAAATATTAAAAGGGTTAAGGCAAAAATAATTCAGTGGGCCCATAAAAAAACTGATGGATGAGCAAAAACTGAGGGAGATTGAGGAGCTTGCAGTGTTTCTAGAAGATGACTTTGAAAAAGAAATAGATGAGGAAATAAGGCTTAAGTATAAAAGTTTGGAACAAGAGAAGAGAAGATTGTTGGCAAAGAAAGAAGCTCGATGGAGGTTCAAAAGTAGAGCACTATGGATTGCAAATGGGGATGAGAATACTAAAAACAATTTCATAGCTTTTCAAATCACATAAAACAACAAAATATAATTTGGGAGCTACAAGGACAAGATGGAAGTAAAGTCTCCTCCTTTAAAGGAATAGTAGACATGGGTGTAAGGCATTTTAGTCAACTATACAAGGATCCTAGTCAAGTTAATATAGATGAAATAGTTAAAATAACTTATCTCTTTCCAAATTTATAGATGTGGAAGCCAACGATGAGTTGATTAAGGAAGTCTCAAAGGAGAAGCTCAAAGTTGTTTTAACCTCCTTCCAAAAGCTTAAGAATCTAGGACCTAAAGGGTGAACCATGGAATTCTTTCTCGGGCTCTATGACCTTTTGGAGTCTAACCTACTCAAGGTTTTGGAGGATTCTAGGCTAAAAGAAAGGGTAAATGCAGTCTTTAACTCTACCTTCATTGCTCTTATTCCAAAAAAGGACAATCCTTCTTCCTTTGATGATTTCAGACCCATTTCTTTGTGAAACTGTTTATAAAATCATAGCAAAAATAATTGCATCAAGAATTAGAAGGTTTTTCTCTGCTTCTATATCTATTAAGCAATTTGATTTCCTACATGGTACACAAATTCATGAAGCAATAGGTATTGCTCAAGAAAGTATTCATATCATAAAATCAAATAAACTACCAGCAATGGTAATGAAGTTGAATCTCTCCAAGAATTTTGACAGAGGAAATTGGCTATATTTAAGAATGATACTTACTCATATTGAATTTTGTGTGCAGATGGTGAATTGATCTATGGGATGTCTTTGTTCTATTTATTTTGCATTTTTTTTAATGGGTCAACCTCTTAGTTCTTCAAAGCTTCTTGAGGGAATAAACAAGGTTGCCCCTTGTTACCACTATTATTTCTTTTGGTAGCTGATGGATTAAGTAGGTGTATTATAGAAGCCAAGAGGGAAGGAACATTAAAGGGAATTAAAATAGGTAGAACAATATGATGTTCTCCTTTTCACAGATGGAATAGTAAGATTTGTAGAGAAGTTAAAACAATATTTAGATATTTTTTGTCTGGCAACAAGTATGCAGATTCATGCACAGAAGTCAAGCATCTCTTTTAACTGTGTGGATCAAAATCAAACTATAATAATAGGTCAGCTTTTCCCCTTTAATAGATTTGATCTTCAAGAGGGGTTTAAATATTAGGGGTTCTTTTTGAAACCGAATGACTACACTAAACAAGATTGGAGTTGGTTGATCAAGAAGGTGGAAGGACAAATTAATATATGGTGCAACAAATGGCTCTCTTTGGGGGGGAGATTGACTTTGGCCAAGTCCGTGTTGAAGGCAATACTAGTATATTGGCAATATTTGGCTTATATACCAAAAGGAGTTTTGAAAAAAAATAGGCAATCCTTAGCCAAACCCAAGGAAAATGGAGGATGGGGACTTAAGAACATCTTCTTATTTAGTAAGGCTCTAGCAACAAAGTGTGTCTAGAAGATAATATCAAAGGAAGGCTTATGGAATAAGATCATACATGAAAAGTATTTAGAGCCACTCACAGTTGAAGAGTGGATAAGGGCCCTAATGAAGCAAACCCATAATGTTTCAATCTATTGGAAGACAATGATTCAAGCCTTTTATATTGTAGGTGATTGACTTACCTGGAAAATAGGGGATGGTTCAAGGATAAGACTAGGATTAGACCCTTGGATTGGTTGTGGTGATATGCACAAACTACCAAATAATGTAATTTAGACCCTAAGAGCTCAGTGGTTTGGAAATATTGCCCAAGCAATGATCCAAAATCTTCTACAAACTGGAATCAAGGATGGAAGGAATCAACAATGTTAGAGCTTTAGGGCTAGGAGACACACTAGTGGGAAGAATATGTGGGGAGACTTAAAGTTGAAGATATCAAGTTGCGTGAGGAAACTGATCAATTGGTCTGGACAAAGAATGGAGCTACGGGGAAGTACACTCCAAATTTGGGGTATAAGACTCTATTGGAAGATAGCAATGACAATCCAACATGGTGGTGGAAGACACTCTAGAAGCATATTGCCCTGTTGAAGACAAGACTGTTCATATGGTTTGCCATGAAAAATAAGGTTCTAACATAGGAGGTATTATAGAAAAAGAATTGGAATGGTTCAAGAAGGTGTCATTTATGTAAGTCAAACAATGAAACAATTGATCATTTATTAGTTGCTTGCTCCTTTACTTAACAGGTTTGGAGGGAGGTTATAGCATAGTTAAAGCTTCCTATAGGATGGCAAGAATATGCCTTAGGAGAGTGCTTAAAATCTTGGTTTGAAAATAGGTCTTTCAAAGATTTTATAGCTCTCCCATTGTTTGTGTCTTGGGGAGTATGGTTATCTAGGAATGCAATAATTTTTTAGGATCAAGAGAAGCCTACTTGGCAGGTCTCCTCCCAAATCATTGGAAGTTTCAATAATTGTAAGGTTTCAACAACAACAAAGGTAAACAGACAAATCATCCCTCCAAATATTGATAAATCAGGGGCCTAGAGCTTTTTTGATGGGGCTAGACAGGGGGTCTCTAGAGTTTGTGGAGCATGAGGATTACTATATTTTTTTTACTCTCATTATTTTAAATTCAAGGCTGGATTGGGAGAAGGTTCTAATAATTATGCTAAAATTATGGCCCTCAAATTGTTGGTTCAGTTGGTAGAATCAAAAGGAATACAAAAAATTCAAATTTACGGAGACTCACAAGTAGTAATAAACTGGATGCTTGTGTTTTTAAGATGGAAAACATGATTCTACAACTTATCTTCTCTCAAATAAAATAAGTTGTGAATCAAAGTGAAGCTTTTACTTTTTGGTATATTTATAGAGAACTAAATAGGGAAGCATATGAACTCTTAAAGGAGGTACTTCAGATTGATCTAGGTACGAGCTTAGTACATGCATTCAATGAGGGCAATGCATTGCAACTAGTCCAAATCTCTATCTAGGGGGATTATTACAAAGCAAACATAGATAAAACAACGTTTTCAAAAAAATCAAAAGTTAGTGATTTAAAGGATATTATTTGATAAATTATGAAGATGTTTAAAGATAAAACTTAGCATGATAGAGATAGCTAATTATGATGTATAAAAGACCGAACTTTTAGGTCATTGTTGGAATTTTTAAAAATACCAAAGTAACATCTAAAGAATGTAATTTCATAATTACTTAATATAAAATTATGACTTTTTTTAGGAAAAAAATCACATGAGTAATTAATAGATAGGATATTATATGCTCTACAAATAAAAGAAAGTAGTTTTTAAGATCCTTTAATTCATATGAGATAATTTGGTTATCTAAGTGTTTACCCATTGCCAGATCATATGAGATAAGGTAGTTATCCAAATGTTTAACCATGGAACGTATATTATTAAATTTTAAGTTACTTTATTTTAAATCCAGCGGTATGTTCCTATGTTGGAATTTTGTTTCACTTTAATACCACTTCTTCTACTACAATAATGTTAATGTTATTGTAAAAACAATTCTATTTATTTAATATTATATTGTAATATGTTGAAATATTATTATAATATAATAATCATGCCTATTTAGGTTGATATTATGAAAAATAATAAATTTAATATATTCTTTACTATAAATATTCTAAAATATTTTTGAAAAACCATGGTTAAGCAAAATGAAAAAACGGAGAATAAAAGGAATGCAACATACTCTTACTAAGCGTTATAAAACGCCAAGAGGACAACCGGCGTATTTTTGTGAAATCCTTCCATATTCCATTATTTTGACCATACATGTTTGTAAGAGGGAAGCAAATTATAGGTCCAGACGCCTGTTCAATGGTAGCCAACAGGAGCTGGAGCATCTCGCAGCTGCTTTCCTTGAAAATGTATGTCCTGCAACATGTTGCACAAGATCAATCATAAACACCAACAAATTTGATAGAGCCTTACAAGGAACTGAAAGCAGGTCTTTCCTCTGTTAACAAGTTTTGTAAAAATAGATATAGCGGCTGCATCAGTGGCGGCTCACAGTTGAGTTTGAAGGGCATACACTCTTACAAATATTCTTCATAAATCTTAAATCTTATCTCTAAAAAATCAAAGCAACTCATGCTGAAAGACTCCAAGAAACAAATGGGGAAAATGAAAGAAGCCTGTATTTTCAATATGGTAGCAGAAGCAGCTGAGAAAAATCGGAAGGCCTTAAAAAATACAGCATAAGCTATAAGATGAATCCAGATTAAGAAGCTTATACTTAACAATAGCCTATTCAGACTCAGCTTCTACCAAAAGGTAACGACAGTTAACCCTATTAAATCACTCCTATGAAATCTGGGATGCATAGCAAAATAACTCTTGGGATATCGGCTCAGACTACTCGGTAGAGAGTGTATATTGGGATGATTAATTACAGCCATAGAGTATCGAGCAGACTGATCTGTAGTAAACGGGATAAGACCTACGTCATATATAGCTCTACAAGTGTAAATCCAAATATATACACACAAATACATATATACATGTCTTGTCTGTGCCACTTGACATAGATACCTGAGAGGAGCTATATATAGCCAGATTCTGATAAGTTTGTTGCAATTTAATTCCCTTCTAGGCCTTTCTATCTTATAAATTCCCAAATTTCTGACCTTTTGGTGTAGACCAACCAAACTTATTTCTTCAATTTCAATAACTCTGTCAAGCTAATATCATATATAGAAAGCCAAGCCCATAGGCTTAAACTGATAGTAGACCAACCAATTTATTTAATTTTCAGATGAAGAAAACAGAGTAAAGGGTGCGTTGGAACATAAGGTTGAGTTAAAATTGAAATTTCTCATCTTGACCGTCTAGCAAAAGTAATCTTTCTTTCATATTTTTATATCTAAATGCAGATCCACACCAGAAGGCCAAATCTTCCATGAGGTCCTTACGTTTATCTGAAGGGAAGTAAAGGTTATACTGATTGATGTGGAATACCCACTCTTAAAAAAACAAAAGAAATTGAAGGAAGAATTTTACTTACAGATGCAAAGTGGTTAACATCACGATGGTGAGCTTCATCTGCTCTAATGACAATCACCACATCCCTAAGGGTTGCATCCTTGGAGAGCCTCCAGTAATCAATGGCTATGGAAGGGGCAGCAATATTTTCAATGTTACCATTGTCAAGCTCCTTGATGAACTCAGTATAGGAATGGATGGCCTCTTCCTCAAGATAACCCACTATTCTGTGAGCCAGTTTGGGCGAAGCCAAGTAGAGCAGGAAAAAGGCATTGAAGAATACCCCTTGTACAGTCAAAACCAATGCTCGCTCATACCATTTGGGCTTGACAACTTCGACCATGGTCATGAGATGCATTCGCTCATTTTCAGCTTCTTCTAGCAGAGCCTTTATCCATCCTCCACTGTGCTCAAATTTCCTAAGAGATTTCAAGTGAAGAAGCATTCCCCCCACCATTCCTGGCACAGCAGCCACTGTTTCCAGCATCATTGCCCGGCACCCATACCTCCTCTTCAAACACTCACACAACAATTATGATCATCAGGAAGTGGCTAGATATCAAACATTGACGGAAGTACATAAAACCTATAGGAAAGTAGTCTTCTTAAATTTTATTATTGATTTTACTTCCAGAAATTAAAATTTATAATAATATTTGGGTAGTTAAATTATATAAATTTTATCTCTGCATTGTTTAAATAGAAAAAAATAAAAAATTTACTGACAGAAAATTAATTTCTAACCCAAAAAAATGATAATTTTAACTTTCAACTAAAATACCATACTATTATCAGACTGTCCAGAGAAAATAAAAAAGCCTAAGATTTGACCCTGCCACCAAATTTCTGGATAGAAGCTTGGCTGCCAGCACATTTAGAAAAAATAGTAACTGCAGATGATTTTGGTACGTATGGAAAATATACATACAACTGTCTGGTTACCCAAAAATGATAGGACCGACTTGAACAAAAGTTTTACTTCTTCTTCAAGAACATTAAATAAAAATTCATTATTTGGAGAGCGTTTCTTCTATCCAAATGGGTGTGGGTGCAAATTGATTCAGAAGAAAAACCTAATCAATTGATGTGTGCCATTTTGAAGACTAAATGAGGCTACCATGGAGAGATCTATTGCACTTTAAGTCCCAAAATGCAAAAGGCTAACTAATATATTCAACTCCATACCTGAAAGAACACATCGGTTGGCACCCTCAGGGATTTAACTGTCCAGTAGGCAACCTTATCCAGAAACAATTTGGGCACGTGGTGTTTTGATAGATCTATGTTTACATCGGGACTGTATGTTTCCCAAGGCTGCAATCCAGAGCAAAGGCCTCAGTTAAAGACAATCCCAGAAAGGAAAGGGAAAACACACACACAAAAAGAGAACTTTACTCACTCTGAAGCAATTCCATGGCCAAGGAGATCCATCCTCCCTTTTTATGGTGGTAGGAGATATGCCCCAGTAACTGGAATATGTCAATCGACTGTCCTTCTCCTTGGCCTGTTGAATACCATGTTTGGGAGGTTCAGTAATTCCCTTTTCTTCTACCTTGGGGGACTCGATCTTGGCCTCTGCACGAGGCTCTTGTAGCTTGTTGGGGTGAATACTTGCTGAAAAACGAGAAATTCCATGAATAAACTGCTCTGTTTGTTGTTTGTTATCAATGAGATTCTTGCATAAAGTCCTTGAACACCTAGAGTACATGGCTGCTTCTTATTCTTCGTCTCCAAACTGATGAATTAAGCAGCTCCCTCTCCTTGTTTCAAGCCCTACTCCTTCAAAAGTCCAAATTCTATCCCCTAATTGGAGTCAACCCGTCAAGTAGTCTTCAAACGATAAAATTAATATAGATGTAGAACTACCTCAAAGGTTAGTGGATTGGTAAGTGTAGATGTGTTTGGGTACTTACCAAAAAGAGATCTGGGTTCAAACCTTGACAGGAAGTCAACTTTTTGCAAAGGTAATAGTTTGCTCTAAATCCTATGAGTAAGCACTGCACTAATCAGTTATTAAAAGTAGTTGGAAAGGTAGTAGTTTGCTCTAAATCCTGTGAGTATTGCAAAAATAGTAGTTTGCTCTAAATCTTGTGAGTAAGAGCTGCACTAATCAGTTATTAAAAATAGTTGGAAAAGTAGTAGTTTGCTCTAAATCCTGTGAGTATTGCAAAAATAGTAGTTTGCTCTAAATCTTGTGAGTAAGGGCTGCACTAATCAATTATTAAAAATAGTTGGAAAGTTAGTAGTTTGCTTTAAATCTTATTAGTAGTTTTATCAGTCATTAAAAATAGTGGATGTAACCAACTCCTATCAATTATTTTTTAAATTAAAAAAATGTGGAACCCAAAAAAAATGTACATGTGGAACCCATTAAGTAGAAAACAGGCTGTAAAGATAACGTTTCTTCTGTAGCATACAGGAATAACGTGTGCACCAAGGGAAAAAAACATAAAATAAAATGTTCATTACGGATCCGGTGCATTCATTCGTGCCTGTGCCCAGGGAAATGGGCACTCTTCAATTGCACGTGGGACTGAGTTTAACGGGAGTCAACGAGCACGTGGGATGGGCTCCAAACTCCATTGTTCGTCTTGCTAGAAAATAAATTAATATTGGCCTTGTTGGAAATTAAATTATATCTGTGCTTATGTAGTTGGATGGTGCTAGATGCTTCTGAAACGTCAGCAGACATTAGAGTGATTAGAAGATGTGTTATATAGTCAATTTAATAAAAATTAAATATGTTCTAACATAGATTATAAATTAATTAATTGTATTGTTATAATTTAAACCTCATCAAATGAACAAACAGATGTAAATTTTATATATAAATATAGAATTAAATATATTTTGAAAATATATTTTTAAATTAGTTAATTATGTTATGAAACTTTTTTCTATTCTGATGATTTCGTTTTGATTGGTAAGATATTTGAAAGTTAAAAAAAACATCTAAAAGCTTGAGAGCATTTTTTTAGGAAGTTGGGATGTAGGTCAATACTAATAAGAAGCAGTTATATATTTTATTTTATTTGAAGGAAATCCTTTAGAGGTATTAACAAAATACAAATATCTTGGGTTAGATTTTCAAAGCAAACTCAATTAGGGAATATGCAGATGAAATGAATACAAGTAGGATGGAGGGCACTCTACTCATTGCTAAATAAAGGCAGAAAATCAAAGCTATGGGATTGAAAAACCATTATGGTCTTTTTTGGATTATTAGTTAATTAAGTGATATTATATGGTTGTGAGGTGTAGGGTAGCAATACATCAAATTTTAAATGGAGACAAATAGAAAGAATTCAAAAGTGATGGATTATAAATAATTTTAGAATTAAAGCATCAATCCTATATGATATTTTACTTGCTAAAACAAGGACTTTTCCACTAGAAGTAGAAGCTATGGTAAGGCTATTGGGGTACCTAAAGAAAATAGAAAGAATAGAAGATAACAAGTTGTCAAAATAGGTAATCAAAGAAACACTAAATAGAAGAAAATACACGTGGATGAAATAAAACAACAAATGGATGGAAAAATTGAGCATTAAATCTAATAAGGTTCCAAAATCCAACAAAGAAATTAAACAATGAGAAAAAAAATTAGATTTTTCATGTGGACTAAAAATTTAGAAAGGAAAAAATAGTTATACATCAACAAATTCAACCCAAATTGTGAACATAGCCAAAAGAAGTGCATAGATGCAAAGATCAATGGAAAGAAAAATGCTTATAGCCTGACTAAGATCTAGTTCACATCATCTCAGATGTAAAATTGAGAGATGGACAATACCTCAAGAGGCATGTCTAGCATGAATATGTATCTTTTGCATAGGAGTAGTAGAGACCTATAGTACCTCGACATTACCTTTGCCAAATTGTGCTCATTTTAGGAGGCATAAATAGCAAGAGCAAGCTAGATGACAAGAAAATTTCCCAAAAAACCTAAACTTTTGCTCATTTTTTGTAATGTAATGATTCGCTTGCAAAACCTACCAATTGGATCAGAAGAATGATTCGCTTAACAAAGGTGTCAATTTGCTCAAGGAGCAACTTTCTCAATAAAGGTCTATAGTTTACTTACTAACACGAATGAATCATTTACAAGAGTGAGTGAACTGCTCTACAAAACTTAGCAAAGTGAATCACTTGACAAAACTATGTGAATTGCTTGGATAGGCACAGAAGTGAAAATTAGCATTAATTTCAAGGAAAATCTTTGAAAAAGTAATATTTTTGGCATTTTTTGGTACAATAAGCCTTCGAGTTCTGTTAGAAGCATATGGCATTGCAACATTTTGGCAAAGTTGCTCCCAAGTCTTTATTTTCACTAGAAGTAATTGTTTTTCACCCCAAATAATTCAAGGGTAAACTCTTACTATAAATAGGGACCTAAGGGCCCCATTGTATTCATATTTTAGCTATAGAAATTTAGAGCTATACTCTATGAAGCCCACATTGTGCTTTGTACTCATGAGGTTGTAAAAAATTGGAAATTCCTTATGCATCCCATTAGAGGCATTGTCCTCATGGTTTGTCAAGTGTATAGTGGTTGGTACGACCCTTCTAGCCCATCTTGTCATTTGTTTATCAATTTCAAAAAAAAAAAAGGTAGATATTGATGTTATTCGAGTTCTCATATGTTGAACGATCACATTCTATACTCTCCATGGTGTGACCATTGTATTTGCTTTCATTTCTCATACTCTCAACTTCATGAATTTACTTTCTACACTTTACATGTTCTTTATTTTTGCACTTCACTTTCATGTATTTATTTTCACACATTTATTTTCCAAGTAAAGTAGATAGAGTAGAATAGATAGAAATATGAGGATAGTAGGAATTCGTCCTTAATTTGGAGGTTGGGGGAAGACTTTGGCAAACCCATCCAATCTTGTTGAAACTCATATCTAGGGGTGTAACACTTAAATAAGAAGTCATGACATTTCCTCAGATCAACATAGTCTTTGGCATGCCCGATGGAACAAACCCCATTTTTATAGATTTTTCTTGATTTTTCATGCCCAATAATGTTCCATCATGGATAGAGTGATTGGATCAAAATTATAAAAAAATTCATTAAGTCTGATTTTGTAAGTTATTTGCTTTTGAAAGCAAGCAATTCATTTGATCATTGGGTAAGTTTAAGATTTTGCAAGAAGTGAGCAATTTGTTTGACTTAGTAAGCAAATTGCTTGGTTTTGCCTAAACTTTCAATGGGTTGAAATTAGAGTGATTTGTCTAATTTTTTAAATCTAAAACTAGTTTTACCTCAAAATTTCACCCATTTTTCAATTTGTATGCTTAAATTTTATAGGATATTTGCAAATGGCAACTCTAAATTAAACTTTTAAAAAACTAAATTTTTCATAAAGGCAACTTTAATAGTACCCAAGCAATGCAAACAAACTCGAATTTGACCTTGTATGTGCATCTACCATGGGTGGAAGCATTTAAGGCAAATTTTGAGTCTATTTTACATAAGTTCAAAACAACAAGCGATTCACTCACTAAAGCAAGCAATTAGCTCCAAAAGAAGGTGAAATTAAACCAATATAGATCCAACAAGTGATTTTTTCCAAGTGACCTACTTGAAAATTTTTCTCTTTTTGTAAAATTTTTGAAGTTTAGACAAGCAAGTGAATCACTTGATAAAGCAAACAAATTGCTTGATTGTTTGAGTGAGTCACTCATTTTTTTAGTTTTTCTAAAAAGCTACATACAAGAAGTCAATCACCTAAAATTGGTGGCAAATCACTTGAATTGATAATTTATCTAAAAATTTACGTTCTAGAAGTGAATCATCTAAAATTATGAGCAAATCGCTTCAATTTATGAGTGAATTGCTCAAATAGATAATTTTTTTAATTAAAATTTTCAAATTTAACCTTAAGATTTTACTCACGTAGATACAAGCATATGAATACAAGATCTATAACTTAGAAAATGGAAAAAGAGCATCAATCAATGGACATAATAACATGCCATCAAAGAAATCCAAAAGGAAAGATAAAAGAATAAATTGCTATGTGGTTGCATCAAGAAAGCATATTCAAAGAGATCTTGGTATTCAATTTCATCTCATCAAAAGGAAGGAGCCTTATGGCCAAATAACTTAGCCAAGTATTTATGTCACCCTAAATAGGTTATTTAAGTTAGCAAATGACTTATTCGACTACCTTAATAAACCCTACTTGGGCTAATCAGGCACCTATAGTGACTCACACCAATCCTTTGTATTAGGGATTAGTGGATGTAAACAACCTCATGAATAACCCCTTATTCACACATAATATTTACAATCAAACTATGACATCTAATACATAAAATGTACCTCCCATGAATACTCCTCTAACATAGAGTCGACCTAGATCCAATCTATCTAACACCTTCAATGTCCCTCCAATTTAGTCCTCTAGCTCAATAGGAGCATTAGGCTTGAATAAAAACCTTACCTAGAATATGCAAGCAACAACTAGACAAATGGGGGTGTAGGTATCTTAGAAAAATACACAAGGATTAACACTACCTTCAACTAGGCAAGCATAGCAAATATTTCAGATCCACCTTCTTAGAACCAATAAATCGATAACTAGGATTGAACTACACCCCTCCACAATAGGAAATTTAACCATTGTCCACTCAATAGTGGGTTTACTCGAATTTACCACTTCAATATCCACCATATTACCCTCCATACATATATCCTCCCTAACTTATACAATATACCCTCCTCATCAATAGTATGTTTGGCCTCCTCCATAGAAAAATAATCCTAGTGCATCTGCTAGACCTCAAAACCAACTTCTTGATTGGACCTATCAAGCCCCTTGAACCTATTGGTCTATTCACCTATTTCCCTACTTGCTATGAAGGCTTTACCTACCTTTGATGGGAATGGGAACAGGATGACACTAGATCACCTCAGTGAGGTATCAATGCTCAAGACAATCCATCACATTCAAGAGGAGGATATAATGGTATATTTATTGATATACTCTCTTCATGATAAGGCTACATTATGGTATAGAGTATTGTTAGATAATTTAGAAACTGATTGGGAATCGATAGTTGGACCTTTCATGCATTGGTTTGTAAATATGGGAAATTGCAATTCATTTTTGTTTCAATTATATACAACGTAGAAATCTCACCAAGAAAATATTCACAATTTCAATACTAGATTCTTGAGAACATTAAATTTAATTCCATAAAATGTTAAGCCAAACAAAGAGCAAGCATTATCATACTATATCAAGGTTTACAATCTACTTTAGCACTTATGGTTTGTAATGCTAACCATAAAATATTAGTTGTAGTATTTGAAGAAGTAGTTAGAGGTGAAGATGTTCTCATAAAAGTAAGGAAAATACCCTCTCCCCCACCAATAGCCTATGTAGCCCAAATTTCCCAATGTACACTAGTTCCAAATGCAATGTTCATTTTTTCTCCAATCACAAATCCTCGATTTATCACATCCCTCTATATTTCTTAGCCACCATACACCATTACTCATCTAGGATATAACACATCCATAGTAGCATTTTAGCCATATCTTCTAGCCCTCCCTACTCCATCTAATTTGGGTAATGATCCCAATAAATTTGCAATGATAAAATATTGGAAGTAATCAAGACCTTGGTGAATAAAAATTATACTACAAAATAATAGTGATAGCAAATGCAAAATTGGTAGCCTTGAAAGTTACATACTTGAAAAAATATTAGGTGCTTTGACAAGGTATTAACTAGGGGTAGACTAGGATCACAATCACATGGATAATACCAATACAGAAACAAAACTAGCATGGTGACTTCCTTGTAATGATAGGTATGACCCTGTTGAATGTATGAGTTCTATCAAGTATTCCTAGACTATATAGTACACTTAGCAATACCAATTTCAACAAGCTATCACCACTAGTCAAGTTGCTCCTATAGTAAATCTAGTTATGTATTGGTAACCTCAAGATACATAATTAATACTACCCTACCTAACACTAAAAATGCAATACTAGAAAATTCTAGTGCTATTGAGATAGATGAAAATTCATCTTTCAAATATGATTTCATATTCTCCAACTAGAAGGTGTAGAAACTAGGAGATAACGAAAAATGGCTAGAGAGCAATCAATTAATAAGTAGATCAACATTTAAAAAGGGACAACAAACCTTAGAAGGGGAAGACCCCATTTATATGCAAAATACAAAGGACCTATTTTATCACAATAAGAGAAGGAAAACACAAGAGAAAAAACTACAAAGACATCTCAAAAGGAGATCTTGAAAACACTAATTGACCAAAGCCAAAAGGTTGACATAAGGAAAAAACTGAAAATAAATTATGGAGGAAAATAAGTAGCCAATAAACTTACTAAAATGGAAGGTGATAAGGGAATATATACATTAGAAAGAGAGGTTAAAATAAGGTTGAAGTACCCCTCTCTCACATGCAAAAGGTAGTAAATGATTCCTAGGTAGCCCATGAATTTTTCCATAAAATGAGAGGTCCCATTTACCAAATTTAATATCATAAAAGAAATAAAGAATAAAACAACTAAGGTCAACATTCTAGAACCTTTGGCTCTACTTAGTCAATGATACCTACTTTGGGATGATCTAAAGGAATAAGAGTAGAGTTATACCAAAGGTAAATAACTACAGTCATATTCAACCCAAGTAGCCAACAATAAAATTTGATCATAGAATAGCCATATGATATTTGAGTTAGTGCTTTTTATGTACAAAACTATCCAAAATTCAAGGACCTAAAACCACATCCATTCTATGTAACACTCAAAATGGATAATTATGTCCTCAAAAGCTATATAGTAGATTTTGGAGCAATGGTTATAGTCATGCCCAATGTTGTATGCAAAGAGATGGGTTTTCCTTACACCAAGATGAGTAGACACCCAATACAAATGGGAAAAACTAGAGTCAATGTAGTAGGTGTTATCAAATATCAAGTCATAAAACATGATATCTACCATTTGTGATAGTCAAAGAGGTGACAATCATAGATTTACCCCTTTAAGGATGTTGTTATCTAAGTAATGGACAAGGAAACTATTAGAGGATGATTATCTAATAATGGATTATACACACATGAAGGTGTCCAAAGATAGAAAAATCATAAGGATAAATAATGAACCACCCTATAATTACCTCTTATAAAAATTGGAGTATGACAATGCAACTAACTACAATGAACTTCTAGATACATTGATGATGATGGATATCAAGAAGATGATCAAGACCTAGAGGTAGAAATGATAATCGATAAACTACAGGGTGATAGAGATCATAAATTAGAGTATGGATTAATAGAGTTGGGAAACAACATAATGGATAATCCTAATATCCTTGCCTTAACAATCCATAGAGTCGAAAAGACATGGACAATGCACTTTAGTGGCACCAAAACTAGAAATGGGGTAGGCACTAGAGTAAAATTCATTGACCCCCAATGGGAACAAGTCCATTGTCCCTATAGACTTCTATTCAATTACATGAATAATATGGTTAAGTATGAAGCACTCTACACCAACTTAAGGAAATCTAAGAATATAGGAATTAAAGATATGAGAATTTGTGGTGATTTCAAATTAATAGTGAATCAAATAAATTCTCATTGTGCTACCAAGAATAGATAATTAAAATCCTATAAACATCAAGTCTAGGATTTGCTCAAAATATTTAATTCCTACAAAATTAAAATAATACCTAGAGAGCTAAATGCAAAAGAAAAAAAGTTGGTAGATGTGGAATCATGCTTTCATTCTACAAATGACATGCATGATAAATCAAAGGAGCTAGAGGTCATGTTCAGGCCAATAGTCCTAGATAACCATGATCACTAGAATGTTTTCAATAATGACAAACAAATCATAGAATTACTTATCAAAGAATCCCAATACATTGAGTAATAAAATAAGTATGGGAATGATATCAAATATGAAGTCATGTAGCTAAAGTCAAAATAGCTGCACAAAGGTTATATTATGTTGAAAAGCTTGTTTAATTTAGATAATAGCTTGAGAAGAAAAATTCTTAAGATGAAATCGTTTGCATACTACCTAGTCAAGGTAGCTAAAGAGAAAAGTATCTTTCTTGGAAAGTACTATACTCAAGAAGACTAGGATCTCTTAAAATAACTACAATAAATACAAAGATATAATTGCTTGGTCATAGAAAGAGCTAAAGGTATACAATCACAATGTGATAGAGCATACCATTGAGTTGAATCCTAATGCTAAATATTTTCAATAAAAGTAGAGACTTATCAACCCTAAGGTAGAGGCCATGATGAAGAAAGAGCTTATCAAGTTCCTATAGGATTAAATTATATTTCCTCTCAAGCATTCTACATGGGTCACTAATTTGGTATTGATGTGCAAGAAAAATGGAGATGTTAGACTATGCATCTATTTCAGTAACCTACATAGGTCATCATGAATGGATCACTACCATTGCTTGTCATTGATAAGATTTTACAAAAGGTGGAAGGTTCACATATGTTATCACTTCTAGATGGTTTCTCAAAATATAATTAGATTTGGATCAAGGATGAAGACCAATAGAATATGACCTTCACCACTAAGTGGGGGACTTTTGTGTATTAGTGAATGATTTTTGGTTTGTCAAATGCTAGAGAAACCTTCCAAAGAGTGACAGATATAAATTTTTTAAGGCTTGTGGGGGATATCATCCTTATATACCTCGATGACTTGAAAGTCTTTTCCAAAAGCAAAAACAAGTATATTGAGAATCTAGAGTTAGTCTTCCATAGGTGCAGGGAGTTTGGTATTTCTCTAAACCCTAAGAAATATATCTTCATAGTCCAAAAGGGCACATTCATAGGTCACATAGTATTAAAAGGAGGTCTATCCATATATCCTGATCAAATAAAAGGTATTCAAGACCTGCTATTCCACAATAGTCAAAGGGATTAGGTTACCAATTTTGCTCAAATGGTTAGGCCTATAACCAAAATTCTAATGAAATATGCCTCCCTATATTAGACTAAATAAGGGAATAAATTCTTTAAAGAGGTTAAAGATGTCATCACTAAGGTCCCTAGTATAATTAACCTAGATTTTGCCAAGAATTTTAGAATGTGTGTGTTTAGAATAGATGGAAGTATTACAACTCTCTTGAATCAAAATAGTGACCAAGATGAAGAATATACTATATCCTTTATGATTCAAGCATTCCACAAAAATGAAGAGAGTATACGTTGATTAAAAAATAAGTTTTAGTCATTATGGAAGCTCTAAAAAGGTTTAGGTACTATCTTTCACAAAGCAAAATTGTTATCTTCATGGTACACCCTAATGTTCAATCCATTGTATTACATGGAAAGCTAGGAGAGAAGAGGGCTAGATGAATTACTAATATAAAGAGTTTGACATCAAAATCAATTATACTAAGCTAATCAATGGTAGAGTATTCTAAAAAATATTAGCAAATATTGTGTGTAAATAATAAGCTACTTTAATCAAATAAATAAAGGATGACTAGGGCTCTAGATGGACGAGAGATATGTGTAGGTATATGTTTATAGGATGAGTCCTTGAAGGTTTATCCACCAAATTATGGAATTGACCTTACTATATTGTTAAATTTGTAAGCCCAAAGCCTATAGACTAGCATCCATGGGAACAATAATGTTGTCTATCTTTGTGAATGGGCATCACCTCCACTAGATGTAAAAAAGGATCCAACTCAAAGAATATGCATGTACATAATATCGACTATTAGTTTTGCAATTATTTTTCCTTCTACTATCCTCATTTCTCCATTTTATCTTTATTCCAAAATTTCCCATATCTCCAACAAAATTTTCTTTCTTGCCCTAAAAAAACATTACACTGGGTCCATAAGGCCCATTCATGATGGTAAAAAATAATGGTGTGTGATTCTCTCACTAAAGTGAGTAGTTTTCTCATAAAAGCAAGTGATAAGATTACCTTAATGAGCAAACCCCTCATTCCAACTGACCAACCCATTGAACTATGAGGGTGAGAAAATCGGTCCTTGAAAAGTTGACCACACTGTTAGAAATAGATTCTATTACATCATTTGGATCATGTAAATATACCTTTTACCTTGGTACATACTTATGACATTAGATTACTTTAGAGGGAAGTTATCTAGTTACTTCATGCATTGTAATAACTGCACAAGTATCAAAGTGCAAGTTGTATATGTGCAAGTTGTCCCTTGCACATCTAGGTAGAGTGTTGGCCAAGGAACCTATTTCCTATATAAAGGACCATAGGTATAGATCATAGAGATAGAGCAACATAGATAAAGAGCATACAATTGCATATAGATTTGGAGTGATATGATGTAGCATTGTAGTGTGATGGGGTGTAATATTCTCAATGTTGTAGACAACAGTTCCAAGCAAAAATAAAACTATGATGCTGTCTGACATGAATGTCCTATGAAGATCTACAATTTTGATTATGTATAGCCATTTTGGTAATGTAAATGACAAATTGCAATGTAAAATCAGCCAATCAAATGAATATGGCTTGATTAATAAATATGCACAAAATGACAAACGCAACCGTCTTTGTGTTAAGACGTCTGGATTAGTTAGACATCCGATTAGTCAGACATCTAGCCTAACTAATCAGACGTCTGGCTATGTTAGACATTTGGAACCGTCAGTTAGACACTAAACGCAATTGTTAAGGTAAATAGGTGGTTGGGATGGTTGAGATAGGTTGGTTGCATTAACTACCCGATCCTACCTATAAATACCCCCTATTTCATTTTGTAATCTATCCATACTTGTCTATAATACAGAGACGTTGTGCAACAACTGTTAGTCTGGAATGTGTGTTGTACGAGATTGCATCTGTGTTGTAGTGTTGTGTTGCAGGTATTGATCATCGCTTGGTACAGAAGCATGTATTGTTGTGTGTTGTTTTCATGTTGCAGGATGTGCTAAGGGACTAGAGATGGAATGCATAACTGGAGACGTCTATACCCTAGAATAATAGTCTGAGTGCATACCAGACTAGCTCATATGATTCTGTTGGCCATTATCTATATGTCCAGCCTAGACATCTAGCCGACTAGTCTAGACGTTTAGCTGACTGTCTAGTCAAATATCCAGTCCAAACGTCTAGCCATCCAATCAGTCACCCAATATAGACTTCTAGTCCAGATGTCTAGCTGACCAGTACTGACGTCTATCCATCTCGTCCAGATGTCTAGCTGACCAGTACTGACGTCTATCCATCTCGTCCAGACATCTTGCCCAAATGTCTGGTAGTTTATTCCTAACATCCAAAATTGATTTCTAGCCATCTGTCCTAGATGTCTAGACCATCTACCTCAGACGTCTAACTGATTCAAGACATATCTGTCAGACTTATAGAACATGACAACTGGTATACCTTGGCCTATCAATTCCTCCTAGTTCATCATCATTCCCTCATCTCGGGAAAGTACTTACCCCTATCTACATTTGGTGCCATTGCCTAAAAATAAACTTTGGATCGAGAAGTACAGGTGATAAGACAAGGAGGTGAATGACACAAGGAAGAGGAGGAAGGAGTCCAAGATAGCTAAGAAGAAGTGCACGACTGGTGAATCTAAGAACGCAGGACGAAGAAGAAGTTTTAGAACCTGAAGTGGAAAGAGTGTGGGATCCAGTGGAAGATGAGAATCCAAGAGTAGAGACGTTGTTGGTGATAGTAGAAGGTGAAGAGCAAATAGTAGAGGAAGTCCCTAGTATTGAGAATGAGGATTGGATGGTAACACCCGAACCAACGGAGAGGAGTTGGCTGGCAGATATAGAAGTAGGAGACTTTGTACCACAGCAACCACGTATCGGTTCATGGGGAGGAAGACTGGAACCACATCTCGTGTATTCATGAAGGAGGTCGTGAAGTGGTAGTAGGAGGCTATTTGACCAAAATTTTGCACCATCAATAACAAAAAGAGAACCAGAAAGAGTTCCATCACACTCACCACCAAGACATTCGCCTAGTGGGACAAATACAATGGCACAAACTACGCCTCATATAGAGAGATAAAAATGTCCACCTTTCCATGGGGAAGGAAAGGAAGATCCAACCCATCACGTGGGAACTTGCATCACCATTTGGGGAACACATGGGGTAACACAGGATACAAAGTGGTTGTGATTATTTCTAGCCACTTTGTGGGGAATGGCAATGGATTGGTATTTGAAACAACAATGTACCCAACCATTCACCCAATGGGATGCCTTGAAGGATGCATTCATTGAAGAATTTTGACCATTAAGAGATGACACAGAGATCATCACTAAAATATTTGCTACAAAACAAAAATCAGATGAAGATATCAAGAGCTACGCTAGGAGACTGAGACAGTTCATAGATAAGATGGAAATGCCACCAACCGACGGAATGGTAAAACGTTGGTTCTTGGATGGATTACTACCGAAATATCGAAAGAAGATGAAAGCAGTACCATCCTCGACATATGCAGAAGCCCTCGAGAAAGCAAAGAACTTTGAAAGTGAGGCCAAGCAAACAACTGCAAGAATCGGTGGACAATCAAAACGAGAAGAATCTGACAGTGATGAAGAAGACAAAGTGCAAAGTGCAATACATTCCTTTCGAAGAGAATTTGATAAAATTATAAAAGAAGTCAAAGGAGAAACACGGAAGGATAGGAAGGATATTTGGTGCTCTGACTGCAAAATAGAGGGACATGCCAACACCAATTGTCCAAAGAAAGCGTATTGCAACATATGTGATATTGCAAGTCACCCAGTAGCGGATTGTCCATTCAATATGAAGGGAGCAAGGCACCAGACATTAACAATCCAATAGGGAAACCAACCGGATGCTCCAAGAAATGGACAAGGTGCAACAAGCGGTGGATACAGAAATAGCCATAGAGGAGGAAGACAAGGAGGACAGAGTCGACTGCAGTACGACTCTAAAGGGAGACCTATAATCCAATGTCAAAATTGTCAAGAATGGGGTCATTTTGCGAAGAATTACCCCTAGCCTCAGAATACGAACACTACTGGTGGTAACAATGTTACGCAGATGTGTAGGTGGTGTGGTCCAAGAAACCACAAGGAGGCTAACTGCCCAAATAAGGCAAGTTCCAATGGAACACAGAATGTCAATTTGATTGACATTGGTGAGATAAGTACAGTGATGGAAAGAGAAGATGAAGTCCTAGCCGTAACAAGGACACAAGCTAGGAAATTGGAAGAATATCCAAATCCTGCCAAGGAGAAAGAGCGATGGTAGGAAGCACAAGAATTGATAAAAATAGAACTAGACAAGGAGAAGCAGGATAAGCTAGTTCTGGAGAAAGCTCTAAAGAAGGTGGAGATCCCAAAGGATAAACAGGCATCAATAGAAGGCTTGGTGACACAGGTGTTGAATACGATAGTAGAAGTGAAGGTGGCTAGTCTATTCAACATAGTACCTGAGTTATACGCTACAGTGGGAGAAGTTGTAAAAACAAAGAAAAGAGAAACCCGACAGGTAGCACACATCAAGCAAGGACAGTTCATGGATCCAACGATATTGATGATTGAGGCAAGAAAGAAGCCAACCTTGGTTCACATGGAGATATTGGACCACAAGTTGAATCAGGTGATCATTGATGGAGGATCAAGCGTGAACGTAATGCTCGAAAGAACGTGGCGGAGTATTGGTCAACCCATGATAAGATCTCCAAACTTCAAATTGTATGGAGCTGATCAGTATGGCATCGAGACAATAGGAGTGCTAATGAGCCAAAAAGTGTGCATAGTGGAACAAGATTTTGTACTCGATTTCATGATAATTGCAATGCAAAAACCAACATATGATGCATTATTGGGACGTGGGTGGTTACAAACAGCGAAAGTAAACCACAATTGGAAAAAGAACATCTGACCTTCAAGAAAGGCCAGCATAGATATTTGATCAATCTAAAGAATCAGGTAGTAAGCCAAGAGATTACAAGTTCTGATGACTCAGGAGTTTCTTCCTCAGACGAAGGGTCAGGATATGAACCAGATGAAGAAGGAGTACTACACCTGGAGGATTGCATGGAGGATGAGTATAATGAAGATAAAGGCATGCTCCACTAGCAATAGGAGGACTATGAAATTTTCCCTCCCCAATGTTTTTGCATTGATGCAGGAAATGAAATCCAAGAGGATGAGAAAAAGGAACCAGAAAAGGCAGAGAGCAGTAAGAAACAAACAGTAGCAGAGAAGGATAAGGATCGAGAAAAATGGATATTCCCCAAGAATTTTGTAGAATATACGATGGGAGACGCAGTCATTGAAGACAAACCTGCCCACCCCATCGAGGTTCTTAAAGCAGAAAATGAACCTGAGTCCATTAAATATGAAGGACCAAGAATGATTCAGGTAAACTTGGGAGAAGATGGCAAGGAGAGGATGATTAAATGTGGAGATGATTGGGATCCAGTACTGAAGGCAACAACTTTTAAAATCTTTATGGAGTATAAAGATGTCTTCGCTTGGACATATAAAGACTTGAAGGGAGTTCCACCAGAACTCTATGTACACAAGATTCCTCTGATTGAAGGTGCACAACCTGTAAGAAGGCGACCATACAGGATGAATCCCAAATACGCAACACTGGTGAATGCTGAAATAGATAAAATGTTGGATGCAAGCATTATTTTCAAAGTTACGACAAGTGAGTGGGTGTCACCGATCGTGATTACCTTGAAGAGGGAGGTTGATAAGATTTGAATTTGTGTAGACTTTCGAAGCCTCAATGTCGTAACTATCAAAGATCCCTTCCCGATCCCTTTCACAGACTCCATCTTGGAAGAAGTAGCAGGCCATGAGATCTATTCATTTTTGGATGGGTTCTCAGGATATAACTAGATTAGCATTGCGGAAGAAGATAAGCTGAAGATAACTTTCATGGTAGAAAATGGAATATATGCTTACAATCGCATGCCATTCGGGTTGTGCAATGCACCAACTACTTTTCAGAGAATCATCTTATATATCTTCGATAAGATGTCCATAGGGAATTTTAAAGCCTTTCTCGATGATTGGTCATTGTATGGGAGGACACAAGAACATTTGAAGTCACTAGAAGAGTGCATGAGCTTGTGTAGACGAGCTCGAATATCATTGAATCCAAGCAAATGTGTCTTGATGGTACCATACGGGAAGCTGTTAGGGCATATTGTATGCCAAGAAGGTCTCAAGCCCGATCCAGATAAGATTCGGGTAATACTGTTGATGGAAGAACCTTATGACGTAAGCTCGGTGAAAACCTTCTTGGGAACAGTGGGATACTACAGAAGGTTCATTCGCAATTATGCATTGACTTCTCACCCATTAGATGCCCTTACACGTAAGGGTATTCCTTTCCATTGGACAGAAGAACACCAAGGAGCTTTTGAGAGCTTGAAGGCGCATTTGTTGAAGGCACCTATCCTAGTTTTTCCAGACTGGGAGAAGGAGTTCCATGTACATGTTGACGCCTCAAATTATGCTATTGGCTGCGCATTGGCTCAGGAAGGCCAATTTGGGTTAGATCAGCCCATCTACTTTGCAAGTCGACTGTTGTCTCGAGCCGAGAAGAACTATAGTACAACAGAGCATGAAGCACTAGGAATGGTGTACGTAGTACAGAAGTACCGACACTATTTGTTGGCTAACCCCTTTGCTTTCTATGTAGATCATCAGGCGCTATTGTACTTGATCAACAAGCCAACAATTTATGGATGAGTAAGTCGATGGCTCGTCACTCTGCAAGAATTCATGTTTCGAGTGGTAGTGAGACCAGGGAAGAAGCACGTAATTGTGGACCAACTATCAAGGATTCGCTCAAGAGAACCTATAGAAGGAGGAATACCAGATGAATTCCCTGATGCACAATTGTTCATGATAAGTGTGATACCTACATGGTACAAACATATTGGGGATTACCTATCGACAGGAGAGCTACCAAAGGAGATGATGGTAGTTGAACAATGGAAGGTGATTATGAAATCTGCACCCTTTACCTTGATTGCAGGATTGCTATACAAGATGGGGGAGGACCACATTCTAAGACGATGTGTGATGGAGGATGAAGTACAATAGACCCTGAAAGAGGCACATGAAGGATTGGTTGGAGGACATATGGGACCTGATGCAACAACAAGGAAAGTGTTGTTGGTGGGCCTATGGTGGCCTACTCTATTTCACGATGCCAAGAACTTTGTTAAGGCATGTGATACGTGTCAAAGAACAGGGAAGCCAGTGAAAAGAGACTTCATGCCATTGCATCCATCGCAACCTCAAGAAATTTTTGAAATATGGGGTTTGGATTTTGTAGGTCCATTGAGAACAAGCCATAAGAGAAAATGCAGATACATCGTAGTCGCAAATGAATATTTAACGAAATGGGTCGAAGCAAGGGCACTACCTGATAATTCGGCAAGAAGCATGACTCACTTTTTGTACGAATAGGTGATCACATGATTCGGCATACCTCTTCAACTGACAAGTGATAGAGGAGGTCATTTCATTAATGAAATTATTCAGAATTTGATGAAGGAATTCAAGATCTTTCATTCCTTGTCAAGTCCGTATTACCCCAGAGCAAATGGGCAGGCGGAGGCGACAAATAAGATCTTGGTTTCTGTTCTGTACAAAACATGTGCAATTGAAGGCACAGATTGGGAAGAGCGCTTATCAGCAGTTCTGTGGGCATACAGAACCACCTTTAAACCGACCACAAACCACACACCCTTCCAATTGATGTATGGGCAGGAGGCGGTGGTACCAGTAGAATTCCTGGTACCCAGCTTGAGAGTAGTTGTTGATACCCACCTAAATGATGATGAAAGCATGGAGGAAAGACTCGCAACACTGGTACAGCTAGGCGAGAAAAGGGTGTTAGCACAATGGGCAATGGAGATTGCTCAACAACATCAAAAATATTGGCATGATAAGCACCTTCAAAAAATGAACCTAAAGACTGGTGATTTGGTTCTCAAGTACAATGGCAAAAGGGAGATCAAGCCAGGAAAGTTGAAGACCCTATGGCTTGGACCCTTTCAGGTAGAAGAGGTATTGGATAATGGGGTTGTTCGACTGAAAAAGTTGGATGGAACAACTTGCCCCGAAGCAGTAAATGGCTCCAAGTTGAAAGTGTATAAAGCACAGGAACAGATTAATATGATCAACTTGGAAGCTAAGGAGGACACCTCTGGTAATCCAAATGAAGAAGAACAACCAGGTATACGATCCTACGAACACGGTGGACCAAGTAACACAGTTCGAGAGGATGAACCATCCCACCTGGAATGGTTGTTTGGAAGAGAAGAAGAACCGGTAATAGAACAAAGAGAGTCAGAACCTAATGTACGAGTTCTAGAAAGCGAAGTAGAAAATCGGCTTCAGAACATTGCGTACTTAGCTTCACAAGGGCAAATACCAGAAGTGGAGGATTATGAAGGACAAGGAGCTAAAATCCTGCAATGAATGGCATCGGAAACACAACGATTGTAGGAGTATGAGACTCTTCATCGGTATAATACGCAGTTGAGAGAACAAGTTATTCAAGAACTGGATGGAACTATACAACAGATGCAGCAACGACAGGATGCACGTAGAGCGGAATGGGCTGAAAGAGATCAAGATGATTTCAGAAGAAGCCCGAATGGTAACTCACCAGATAGTAGTGTATTCTCGGTGGATCTAGACCACTCAGTACCAGAACGCCCTCAGAGGTAGGAGAATCGAAGGCTACAGATAGGAGGATTGGAAATAAGAGAAAATACAGGGAACAATGCAGTGCCCTCAACAGATTCAGATAGTTCATCCACAGAAACACTAAGGATTATCCTGAATACAGACGACTCTTCAAAAGCAACATCACCATTAAACAAGCATCCTCGACGACAAGGGAAATCACCAGAAAAGAGTAAAGCAAGGAAATCACAACAGAACTTGGCTTCTAGTAGCACATATCAGATAAGTCGAGAGGAAGCAACCGAGATTCTATGGTGAGATGTCAGGGAAGTAACCGAACAACCAAAATATAAAGGATGGTCAGAAGACTCAAGTGAGGATGAGAATCAACCTTGTAACCCTGACATACCACATGCCAGTCCTAACCTAGATAGTCAGAGACAAAGAGATGAAATCCGTAGCCAGAGAGCAGGGGTTAGATTCCTTGAAATGACATAGGTGATAGAAGATGATGAGTCTCTAAGCCCACAAGATGAGTACAATGAAGGAGTAGATGAAGATGCGGTGCCTGGAGGACCAGAACCAAGTGGATGGAGAACGCCATATGCAGGAGCCATGAGATGCCCAACGGAACGTGAAGAAGTGGCTAGGTATCGTATGGCTGCACTTGACTTACGACAACATAGAAGAGAAGTAAGAAGATTGCAGCAACGAGTTCAAGAAACCTCGGAATGACCAATGAATACGGTAGGAGAGGGAAATGACTCAAGTACGGATTCAATTTTCTCAGATGAGTATCAAGAAGCCCTAACTCATTGTGCACCACAACGACACTTTGAGGAAACAAGATGGCGACGACGATTGATAAGGGCTGACAGAAGATTGAGGATCTTGCACCAACTGACACCCGTACACTTGCAACATCCACCTAAAACACGTGCACAATTGATACACCAAGCCTGAAATAGAGACAATCTGGGCAATCTCGGGAGTTCGTCAGGACTTTCGAGAATGCCTGACCAAGGGAGGAGCGTGGTTGACCTCCATCCTGGTAGCTCGAGAGGAAGAAATTCCCCTCCGGCTACCCATAGGTCGACTAGTCCATGGATTGGGCTGCAAGGACCATCTGAGGACATAGTCCAAGCCAACCCATCACTACATGTTCCTGAGAATAGACCTTCGGGTCTACCTCAATGAGCTCGTAGGAACCGAAGATGTCATCAAGAACGACTAAGGGACCGATCGAATCTTGGGCAGCTGAGAGTACGATAGCCCCACATTAGGGAGATTCGACCGGCAAGAGGAAGAGGATGAGTCACACCAACTCGTGGAAGACAGGGACCCCGGAATAGGAATCCCTACCAGGACCAGGTAGACCAAGGATGGGCATATGTTCATCGATAGATTGATAGACTTCGAGGACGAGGCCATGGAAGGGGAAGACTCAATCATAATATTGGATAGAGGGAGAATCATCCTTCCATAGATCAGACGCAGGGACAAACGATGGCCTTTTACTTGGATGACTATGTGATAATTCAACAGGGTGATGGAAGAACGGAACGAGTCCATCTGGAAGAAGCAAACCGTATGGACCCTAGAAGTAGCCATCTGGATGATGCAACCACATGTCTGGATGAGGAGAGCCATCACAGACATATGGTAGGAAAATAATCATCTGGAAAATGTCTGGTAGGAAGGCAACTATTTGGTAGATAAGGTGAGCCAGGATGACATGAAGAGAAGCAGACGTCTAGCAGAACCATAACAGATGTCTAGGCTAGAATCACGTCATCAACCAACAGAGGAAGAACATCCAGACTGGTGAGTTATTCCACGAAGAATGAGAAGGCACGATGAACAGTCCCAGATAGAAACCCCACATAGAAGTAAAGGAAGATGGCACGTCGGATACCTTCGAAGTACGCATTGGCATTACCGTGCGCTTCACCCGATGACGTTAAGACTATTAGATACAGTTTTAAAAAATATTAAAAATAAAAAGAAAAATATAGAAAAATAAAAGACAAAAACATAGAAAAAGACAAAAATAACAAAAATATGAAATAAGGTAAAAGACGTTAGACGTCTTGTCCATGCAGAACTGGTGACGTGGCGAGCATGCAAATGACTGGGAGTTAGGTGGCGGTTGAAGAGGCAGTTACCAGGGCGACAACAATCCTATAAATTGGAAGCGTTGGGCATCATTTGTACAATCGCTTTCAATTTTTTGTAGGCAGCTAGAGCGCAAGAGAAGTGGAGGCAAAGCGCACCAAGATTTCTTTTGCAAGACAAAGCGTAGACGTCATTGCACTACAACCTGAAATAGGACCCGAGTCAGTTGTGGCAAAATGACTTCGACATCAGCAAGAGATGATGCGGGGCCAAGTGCCAAGCCCAGACAAGGGGCAGGCTCGAGGGAAACGAGAAGCAACAGTACAAGCGGAAGTCCAATTAAGTAGCAAGGAGCAGATCTCGATTGAAGAAATTACTTGGACTTGCCCTACAGGAGATTTTTGTCGACAATGGTGGGTGACAGCAACACCAAAGATTTCGATAAAGAAGAATATGCTAGCAGTCGGAGTGAGTTTTATTCTACAGATACCTAGCTTTGATAAAGAATTTTTCAAGAGGTATCTGGTCCAGATGTTGCAGACATATAAACCAGCTCGAAACACTAGCACGGTATAGGTTGTTGATCGAACCATAGAAATAGACTTCTCTACTGATGCATTTAGGTGAACTTTCAGACTCCCCAGGAAGGGCAAACCTGTAATCAATGAACGGGGAGATCCCAAGAAAACTTGATAGTTGATATTGCAAGTTACTACCCTCAAGGAAGAAGAAGTGGAGAAAATGCTAGCTACTCATGGTGGGAGGGGAGTTAAACAATCTCAACTGAAGAATAATGAGTTGCAGTGCATTATGAATGTTCTAATGGCCAGACTGTCAGGGGAACAACGCAGTTCTGATCTTCCCATCTGGCTGATCCCATACTTTCTCGGGATAGAACAGGGAGTACCGTATGATTGGGCAACTCATTTGGCAGTTCGTATTCAGAACTTTTTGATGCGAACAACGAAGAATTTTTTGATGGCATTTCATGCCATTGGGTTACTTTTGGATGTTGTGTCAAGAGCAGGAGTGCAGATTCTAGATTTTGACTCACCTCAGCAGATCCCGGATTTAGCACCAACTATCTTGCGATGGAAGGATGCCAAACCACTGGTAAAGAAGGCAACACCAGTAAAGAAGCAGTGGGTGAAGCAGGTCTCCCACAAGCCCTCACGTCAAGAGAAGATGGTGACTGATTCAAAAGGGGAGGATACAACACCACCCTCGACTGAGGAGAGAGAACCTGAAAAGGAAATGGCTGCACCTTCACCAAAAGAACCCAAGCCAAAAAGGAAGAGAAGGCGATTTGAATCCCCACCGCCTTCATCTAATCCAGATTTGGTGCGAGGGATTACCGCAGAGCAGATTGCTCGTAGTAAAGAGGTAGCTCAAAGACTGGTACAACAGATGACAGTACCTTGGGAAAAGGTCAGTTTTGATATTCCTCAGACTTTGCAAAATATTGCAGTAGGAACAAGCACTGGGAATATAGGACCTAGGGACTATTTGATAGAAGCTCATGTTCGGGCTCAGAGAATAGTACCAGATCTGTCTATTCCACCTGTAGTTACAACAACTTCCTTTGCAGCTTCTCTGTGAGCTGTGTCTTTTGCAGATATTATCATAGCTGAAGAAGCTAGAGCAGTAATACCCACGAAGATTCTGGTGGAACCGATAATCAGCAGAATAGAGGAAGCTTTACCTTCTCCAAATATAGACAATCCAACACCTGGGACAGAGCAGCATCCCATCGCAGTAGATGAGGTAGTCTCGTTGGAACAGGAGACTAATATAGAAGAGGGAGAGCAGCTACAGATAGACATGTCTCAGCAAGGGGTTGGAACAGAAGGTGACAACAGTAAGGCTATAGTGACAGAAGGCAAGGCAACCAAAAAGACCATTGATCTCTCTGGAAAAGGGAAAAAGACAATACAGGAGGAGGAACAGGAGGAACAAGAGGAACAAACTCAAGATGCATGGTCTGAATGTTTTCTAGTGCAGCTACCAAATCTCATGGATCCTTCGGATGATATGGATGAGCGAGCAGTGGAATGTTTCATAAAGTTGACAAAAATAATGGAAAATTTGTAGTTGCAATTTAATATAGCCTGTGTTGGTCAATGGAAGAAGTGGCAGTCGATGGCGGAAGAAGAATTGAATAGATTGGTGAAATGGGCCACACAAGGTCCTTGGCGAACAGAAATTTCTAGCATCTATCAGAATCAGCCTTGGACAATGCCCACCGCACATTTGTCAACAATGGAGGGAATTGAACAATTGATCGAGAAGATGCCAACCCTCTACTTGGAATCTGGACAGGTGTACGTTTGTGGCCACAACACTGATCCTTCTTCCTAGCAGTCCGTAGAGCAAGGATCGTAGGTGAAGTTAGCACCTGAATTACTGCCTATGTATCAACAATACAATTTCTTAGCCCACTTGTTATGTTGGCTAGCAGAAGGTATTAAGTACTTGCATACAACCAAGCAAATGGTGGAGAGTGAATTGCAAGAGGCACAAGAAGATGTGCAACGCAAAGACAAAACACTTGAAGAAGGGGAGGCACGTATGGAGGCTATCATTCAAGAGATCCAAAAATCATCACGAGACCTGAAGAGCCTTCATACTCAGTTAGAAGAGAAAGCACAACAGATTACCACTCTGGAAAAGGAGGTGTCACAGCAAAAACAGGCTAAAGAATTGTTGGTTAAGCAAACGGAAACATTAGCAGCTCAGAAAAATCAGAGTGAGCTAGCTTGGCAGCACGAGATGAGCCAGCGTGAAGAGACTTGGCAAAAATAGTTGGTAGCGGTACAGGAAGAATTGCGGCAAGCACAACAACGTGAGGCAACTTTGAAACAAGAAATGACATCAAAGGCCTCATCTTCATCCACAATTTCAGTCCCACGGCTGAAAGAAATTTTCATACAGCGGGAGACTGAATTGTTGAATAGGCTTGAAGAGACAGAAAATCGTGCCAATGCCCTAGGAGTGGAATGGGGTAAATACTTCAATTATGCCAAGCAACTTAAGGCTGATAACGAGGCTCTACAGATGCAATTGGATGAAACCTTACCAGCTACGACTCACAAAGATGTTGAGACTCCTTAGAGTGAGCGGAGAAAGTCGCTGAGGACATCGACTTCTTCGAAGGGGAGGATAGATGTAGACAATAGTTCCAAGCAGAAATAAAACTATGATGTTGTCTGACATGAATGTCCTATGAAGATCTACAATTTTGATTATGTATAGCCATTTTGGTAATGTAAATGACAAATCGCAATGTAAAATCAGCCAATCAAATGAATATGGCTCGATTAATAAATGTGCACAAAATGACAAACGCAATCGTCTTTGTGTTAAGACGTCTGGATTAGTCAGACGTCCAGCCTAACTAATCAGATGTCTGGTTGTGTTAGACATCTGGAACCGTCAGTTAGACACTAAACGCAATTGTTAAGGTAAATAGGCGGTTGGGACGGTTGAGACAGGTTGGTTGCATTAACTACCTGATCCTACCTATAAATACCCCCTATTTCATTTTGTAATCTATCCATACTTGTCTATAATACAAAGACGTTGTGCAACAACTGCTAGTCTGGAATGTGTGTTGTACGAGATTGCATCTGTGTTGTAGTGTTGTGTTGCAGGTATTGATCATCGCTTGGTACGAAAGCATGTATTGTTGTGTGTTGTTTTCATGTTGCAGGATATGCTAAGAGACTAGAGATGGAATGCATAACTGGAGATGTCTATACCTCAAAATAAAATTTTGAGTGCATATAAGACTAGCCATATGATTCTATTGGCCACTATCTAGATGTCCAGCCCAAAAATCTAGTCGACTAGTCCAGACGTTTTCCAACTATTTAGTAAGACACCTAGTCTAGATGTCTAGCGATGTAGTCTAGATTTCTAGTCATCTAGTCTAGATGTCCAGTCCAGATGTCTAGCTGACCAGTCCTTATATCTAGCCATCTCATCCATACGTCTAGCCATATCATATAGACTTCTGGAAGTTTATTCCTAACATTCAGTCTTGACATATAGTTGTCTTTTCAAACATCTAGACCATCTACCTCATACGTCTAACTAATTCAAGACATATCCGTCAGACTTACAGAACATGACAACTAGTATACCTTGGCCTATCAATTCCTCTTAGTTCATCATCATTCCCTCATCTTGGAAAAGTACTTACCCCTATCTACAAATTTCCATTCTTGAGCAATAACTCTATTTATGGAGTGTTCATTTTCTCCAGAGCTATTTTGTAAACATCTCCATCTTATATATATATATATATATATATATATATATATATATATATATATATATATATATATATATATATATATATATATAACTTTTAGTCATCTCGCAGATTTACTTTATGCCATTTTATTCTACATCTTGTGTTTTCTATCTCCCAGTATATGTTGTATCAAAAGCTAACGGTGGTATTAGAGCTATGATAGGTCAATAGAAAAACCACCATTGTCATAGACCCTGAGTTTTTGTCAAGCTGATGCACCATTGGACTAGTCACTGTCACAAATACACAAAAGAGTCTATGAGGTAAAATTAAGGAGAGCCACAATATTAGGACTAAAAGAAATCTTAGATTATGGAATACTAAGATTGCATATGGCTAGAGTATTTCCATAGAGTTTCAAGGAAAAACTTATTAAGACTAGGACTCAGTATTTGATCCACTAGTTTAATGTGACAACTAGTGAAGCTCATCAAAGATATTTAGATAAATTAACCTAAAGTTTCTTTTATTGCAAGAAATTGATTCTCAGATGATTGGGACACCTCCTACAATAGAAATCTAGGATATTTTAACTTCGTTGTCCAAAATTTTGAGTGTTTTCATAGTGCAGAGATTAGTTACTACAAGAGAAGAATACTACAAAAGAAACTTCTGGAGCAGAATTATGGTGAAGTTGGGAGACATGAGATATCCATTGCTAGATTGGAAACTTCATAAGAAGAAAAGGCTACATAATCCTTAAAAGGCCATAGTAGCCTTGATCTAGAAGAAAATACCATAAAAGCCTTGATCCAAAATAAAAGGCCATAGAAGCCTTGAAAAGGCCATTAAAGCCTTGGTACTGAAAAAGGCCACATAAGCCTTGATCTTGAAAAAGACCATAGAAGACTTGATAATGAAAAATGCCACAAAAGCCTTGATCCTGAAGAAGACTTCAGAAGAAAGTATCTAAATCAAAAGTAGATTTTAGTACTAATGTTTTGTTGTAGGAACAAGAAGATTCAGTGAGTTGGAAAAGCTTCCTACAAGAAGGTTAGGAGTAGTATATTCTTCAGAATCAATCTAGCACCTGAAGAAAAAGAGATCAAGAGAAGATATATTTGATGAAGAAGCACTAGGAGAGTCCTGCTCAAATACAGAGGTAGTAGAATCAGAGATCCAGGAGAAGATCTCACCACCAACACTTCCAAAAGTAGAAGGTTGAAGATAAGGTCTCAAGGAAGACCAGAAGGATTTGTAGAATCAAAGGCTTTGAAGAGGTCTCTACGAGCATCCAGTAAATGGTTTGGTTAGCCTTACTAAAGAATTCATCAAAGGAGTTACAAGAAGAACTCATTGGAGAAATTCACTATTGGAGATAATGAAATATTTGGGACAATTTTCGCCAACCGAAAACAAGCCCAAGAAGAAGAATTTGGTAAGGAGTGTAGCACGAGGGGAGTGTAGTATTCCCAGAGGGGGTGTGATGAGATATTTTTAGATAAATTTTGACTAATTGCACTTAATCTGGTCCAATCCATATAGTTGTATGGTTCAAAACTATACAATTCCTAAACATACAACCCCAAAATATATAATTGTATGGTTACAACTGCACACTTGTACATTTTCTCCAAGAATATTGGAATTACTCAAATCTCAATCACTTTGCAATTATTCACTTGGAAACCCATTGATCTACCTCCATAATGCTTAAAAATATAATTTTAGGCTAAAACTCATCAATTGTACGAATTTACAAACCCTTGTACAATTTGGTACTTTGCTTGTACATTTTGGTAAAAATCCTCGTTATGCCAAATAACTTGACTAAAAAATATATCCATTTGCATATTAATTATACAAATACCATTTCCAATAATGGGTAGCAGCCATTAATTCTATTTTCCTTTTACTTATATATTTCACACAATGGCACATGGATGGTTGTACGTTTTCTAGGTATGCACTTTTGCCACAGATCTGGAATCAAAAACACCTAAAATATCAATAAAAATCCACCAACAGTGTAATTATTAATATTATCCTCATATCCCCACACATGCATGCACAAATCTGGTCTAAATGAAGATTATATTATTTTGTGTATTGTACACAGGTAGTGTACGACATTACACAACAGTAAATAAATTGCAGCATTAACCCATGCTCCACAATCCATGAATAACAATGACAATTGAATCCAACACCAGCCACAATGACTGAACTACAACCAACAACACAAAAATTTGAATGGGGGGCTTATAATGGTTGTCCAGGCTATTCCAAAGCAGTTTCCTGAGACAATTCATTATTTACAACTACTCGTACTCACATTAATAACAATAATTTAATGTTTACTAAGGTTTAATTTGATTTTCATCAAATTACATTTCATCCACATGTCTTTCCATTTAATTTAATTTCACATGCATTTTACATTTATTTATTTTTAATTTATTTTCTAATTATACAATTCCATCCAATTGTACGTTTTACTTGTCAATTGTACAATTTATACTAAATTGTACATTTTACTTGCCCCTTGTACAATTACACCAATTGTACATTTTTATTCAAGACTGTGCAAATCCAAATTTTATTATTGCTTCTTATATGGATTTTCCTACCTACATGTATCCCCTCTAAATTGGTTGGCATCCTCGATGACACATGATCTTGACATTGGGGACAGAAGCACTGAACAATTTACTTCTAGCACTTGTTATGCTTCTTTCACTGCCTTCTATTCCAAAGGTCCTCAATAACTGAAATCACTACACTCTGCTTCTCACAACATATTATATTCAGACTACTCCCTAGAATTGCTACAATCAATTGTAGTAATATCATAAATATGATTATCTTGGCAAACCTAAAAAATATCACCCTAATGATGAACATGATCAATATTAACAACATCATCAATAATATGGTCCATTTCCACCTATGATGGGGTTCAAGGGGGCGGGAGCCCCCTTGCAGGGTTGAGGGACAATGTCCAAGATTTTTTCTTTGTTGGAACTTTGGAATCCGTTGCTCAACCCGCTTAAATAGCTCACCTTCAACTCCATTTTGCTTCTCTCAAGTTCTAGATGACTCAATATTAGCCTCAAACTGCCCTATATTAACCATTTCTGGACATTCTTCTCCTTGTATGGTTTTTCTCTATACACTTCCACATGGTACGGTTCCATTTTGTACAATTTCTCCTTGCATGGATTGCACTTGTACAATTTTACCTTGTACTAACTAAACTTGTATGATTTCACCCTGTACAGACTTCACTTGTATGATTTTATCTTGTATGGACTGCACTTGTATGATTTCATATTATATGCACTGCACTTGTACGATTTCATCTTGTACGATTTCCAAAACTCACAAAACTACTTGTACGATTTCAAAATCATACAATTGTATGATCCAAATCGTACAACACCCTGGAATGTATAATTTTCCACTTGCAATTGTACAATATTTATCATTTGTACAATTTCATTCACTAATTGTATAATTTGTAACATATGTATGATTTTACCTAACAAGTGTACAATTTGGGCCATTTGTACAATTTTAGCCAACTGTACGATTTCAAACATCCTTTGTACAGTTCCTTGCAAAATCATACAATACTGTCCTTATTTGGATAATTTTTCTTGTATGATAAATTGATCCATTTGAACATCTTCCAATTTTATAAGTGATTAATCCATGTGAACATCCTCCATGTTTACAATTGATTGTTCCTCTTGAACAACATCCTCTAATTGTATAACTGTTCAACTTGGCCAACTACCTCCATTTGTACAATTGGTTGTTCCACTTGAACAATATCTTCCAATTGTACATTGACTACACTTTCATTACCTGCACTTGAGTAACAATACTTCTCAGTACCCTCCGTTGGTACATCAAACTTCTCTATTTGAGTAACATTCATTGTACACATCTTGGATAACGGTCTTCCCCACTTTGTTCTCTTCTATGGCAGCATGTTGTTCTTCCTTGTCAACAATAATCACTTCCTCCATTAAAATCAAGTTCACTTCCTCAATTCTAAGCATGCTCATCAAGTTTACCTCCACCTACCTTATTTCTTGGTAAGGGCTAGAACTTGTCTTTGATGCTTCAAGTTCTGTATGCATCACTAGTTCATCTTGATGTGTAGTACTATCACAGTAACATGCAAAGTTTTCCCATAAGTGTTATTGCCAACATTGTACAATGGGTCTACCTTCATTGTCATACTACATCTTGCTTCTTTTATTTCTTGGAGAATTGTCACACCTTGCATCACCACTGACATCCTTCCTTTGTACAATATTGCTTTGGGTTGCATATACTTGTGGTGATGATCTTACACTCTCTAAGTTATAATCAACATAAAATTCATCATTCTTTGCTTTGGAGTCATTTTCTTCCTTGACTTCTTGAATCCAAAACTTGGAGAAGGGACTACTTTCCTGTTCAAAATCAACACTCTCATTGTCTGACTCATCCTCCATATTAGAATCATTTTGTCTTTGAGCTACTCTCATCATCATTACCATGATGCCACTTCATTGATGTTGCTTTTGCATCACTTTCCAAAATCAAGGCATAATACAAAGCCTCTTGGTATGTTCTTGGAGGGAAAATATTCATTTTTGTTTGATACATAGGAAGAAGTCCATTTACAAACCACATCCTCTTAAATAAGGTGAGGCACGTATGGAGGCTGTCATTTAGGAGATCAAAAAATCATCACAAGACATGAAGAGCCTTCATGCTCAGTTAGAAGAGAAAACACAATAAATTACCACTCTGTAAAAGGAGGTGTCACAACAAAAATACGTTAAAGAATTTCTGGTTAAGAAAATAGAAGCACTAGCAGCTTAGAAAAATCAAAGTGAGCTAGCTTGGCAGCACAATATGAGCCAGTGTGAAGAGACCTGGAAAAAATAGTTGGTAGTGGTACAGGAAGAATTGTGGTAAGCACAACAGCGTGAGGTAACTTTGAAACAAGAAATGACATCAAATGCCTCATCTTCATCTAAAATTTTAGTTCCATGACTAAAATAAATTTTCATATAGTGAGAGACTAAAAATTTTGAATAGGCTTGAAGAGAATGAAAATCGTGCCAATGCCCTGAGAGTGGAACGAGGTAAATACTTCAATTATGCCAACCAACTTAAGGTAGATAACAAGGCTCTTCAGATGCAATTGGATGAAACCTCAAGGATGAAAAGATGCACTGACATCTAAAGAAAATCCACAAGGAAATATTGCTACTTCATAAAAACGATGAAAAGCATAGTACAATAGGTATTGTCAGATATGCAAAAAAAAGGCCATAGCACCAACTACTGCAGGTTCAATCCCAAAAATTTAAAATCAAGGAAATCAGATAAACAATGGGAACCAATTTCAAACATGATAGTATCAAAATCCTCTTCAACAATAATTTTAGCATCCAACCAATTATCCACAATTGGAGTATCGAAAAAGGAATAAAAAAGGACATCTAGCTCAAAGGATAGATGAAATTGAAGAACTGGAAGAATCGAAATATGATTATGAAATCAAAGCTCTCTCAGTAAGAATGATAGACTATGAAGACACGAATCACTTGCTTGAAAAAATTGCAGAAAATAGAGAAGAAGATTAAAAATCTCAAGGAATCTATGAAGATCCACATTGAAGACTAAAGTATTTAATATTTAAATAATTTAATATAGGGGGGTGTTAGAAATAGAGTCTATTACATCATTTGAATCATGTAAATGTACATTTACCTTGGTACATACTTAGGACATTAGATTACTTTAGGGGGAAGTTATCTAGTTACTTCATGCATTGTAATAACTACACAAGTGTCAAAGTGCAAGTTGTATATGTGCAAGTTGTCCCTTGCACATCTAGGTAGAGTGTTGGCAAAGGAACCTATTTCCTATATAAAGGGCCATAGGTATAGATCATAGATATAGAGCAACATAGATAGAGAGCATATAGTTGCATATAGAGTCAGAGTGATATGATGTAGCATTGTAGTGTGATGGGGTGTAATATGCTCAATGCCCATTCTTGAGCAGTAGCTCTATTCATGGAGTGTTCATTTACTCCAGATCTATTTTGTAAACATCTCCATCATTTATATATATTATTTTTAGTCATCTCGTAGATTTACTTTATGTTATTTTATTTTGCATCTTGTGTTTGCTGTCTCCCATTACATGTTGCATCAAAAGCTAACACACATTGCTGGAATAGATCATGCTCAGGTACAGGTAACACATACACTATCTAAGGCCTATAAAAGCCTAGGGCATCTTAATAAAACCTCACTTTTATGCCACACCCTCTCCAAATGGACTAGAGTCAAGAGCGAACTATATTCCAACTAGAAAATTGTAAGTAGTACATCAAATATGAAGGGTCGAGCAAGTCGTATCCTCACAAGGGCCTTCTAAATATTTCCTAAGCCATGAAACCTAAGTATATTTCTTGATCTCTCAAGTAAACTATTTGACCTTTCTAACAAGCAAGTTGCTTTGGTTTTCAATAAAATCACTCAATCCATGGACCACAAGCTAATCACCCTAAAGAGTGAATCACTCCCTTTTTTGATATATCTCTCATATTTTTAAGCAAATATCTCCAAATACCAAAAAACGTAAATCTTACTCATTTTTTACTAATTTACATCTTTTCCATCTATTTTTTGTTATTTTTGCACCATGGAAATATTGTTTGCATCTGCCAAACCTTCATTACCAGAAGCTCAAATAATATTAGAACCTTCCATATTTGTCACCTTACCTATGATCATTCCATTATCCCCCATGGCAATCACCATAGTAGAGTCTAGTCCATTAAAAGGATAGGGAATGAATAAAAGAGAGAAAATAGGAAGAGGCAAAGCTTCCCACCTCCCAAAAGGCTAGAGGAATATTTTGATGACCTATACCAGAAGGTGGAGAAGGGCTCATATACACATCCCATAGGGAATAATAAGAAATATGCCCTGAGGAGATAGAACTTGGACCCCCAAACTAACTCATGGAGTATAATTTGAATCTGGAAATCTAACCTAACCATGGACTTAGTGCCAAAAATGTGGAGTTCCTAGAGTTGGTTGAAACTATGACAAAAAGATATGACCCCATCTCCACAAGTTTCAAATTTTCCCAATGGTCAAAGGATACTTTCTATATTAGAACAAGAGTTATGGGAGAGATACTTAAAGCTATTGATGATCCACCCATGTGGATCTCTTGTAGCCACTAAAGAAAAAATTTCTATTATAGGCACAAAAATGATTATTGGAGAAGCTTCTTGGTTTTTCATTTGAAGAAGCCTAATCTACCATCTTACTTCAATATTCCACTAGAGTTGGAACAATTTAAGGAGGATATCCAAATGGTTATGTTAGGAATAATTGTAGTCCTAGGATAAAGAGTGATAAAAGACTCTATGAGGCCCATATTTTCTTGTTGCACACCATTTAGACATACCCAAGGCATAAAAAATGCTTGACTATATTAAATACATTTCTAACCAAATGGATAGATAATTAAAGGAATTTAAGGAGGAGAAAATACATTTATACTTCCTACTTGATCTAGATAATGTTGCACGAAAAGAAAGTCTAATTCAATACCCTCTGACTAAAGTAGGTCAAAAAGGATGGAAAAATTGTGAGCACAATAAAATACATGGACATGCCATGTAAAGAAATAGAAAGAACTTTGTACTTCTTCTATAATGAGGTATGCAAAATTATCATATAAAAAAATAGAGACAAGGCACTAAGATTTATGGATGAGATGTGAAAATTACTAATAGAGGGAAAATGGCCTCAAGGGGACTTTTACTTGGGGATGACCAGATCTTTTATTTACGTCTATAGTTTTTTTGACATGCCCTTTGAGTTGCCTACTAGAGTCCCAAATTACATATTCAATCTAGAATACATAAGACAACTCAATTAAATGGATCTTAAGCATTTTAAAGCATTAAACAAGACCACCTTCTACACACTAAAATAAAAAATTGTATCACTCCTAAGGTGCATGGGTTCCACATAGTACTAGAGGTAAAGTTAAGAGAGATAGTTCTCAAGTAGCTCAAAGATCAATGGTCTTATGATCCAAAGAGAATTTTTGAGAAAACCCTCTCAGAAAATCATTTAGATACTTTTTGTGTGCATGGAAAAAGATACAATGTCAAAAAATAAGTCAACATGGAGAAGAAACAACCCTTTTCAGTTTGAGAAGTAATAGAGGATATGAGGATAAAGTGTAGAGCTAGTATGAGAACCCCTTATAGTGGTATTTCTTTTATAAAAATTTAAATGATAAATTTGACCCATATGTTAAGTTAAATAATTAGAGGTTAGGGGTACTTCAAAAAATGGGATACACTAACAAGAAAATCCTTGTGTGGTAGCACATGATGTATGAAATGGACATGACAACCAAGTCTATAAGCTAAGATCTAGTCAATGGAAAATTCTCTATCACTTGGAATAAAAGATATCCCAAAGGATTGAATAAGGCAATGCCAATTATAGAAGTAGTTATAGGAGTAGGTACCTTGACTCCATATAAAGAGAAGCATAGAAAATAAATAATGCTAGCTATAAACATATAAACTATACCATCAACACTAGTAGTGGTTAGTACATCAATTAAACAAATAATGATAAAATGATAAAGAGGTTTTGAAATATATGGCTCAATGTTTTGTGAGGTGGCCATAATGATAGAACAACAACAAAAGAAGATACCCAAGTCAAATAAGGAAAAATCCCTCAAGGAAGCTCTCCTTCAAAATAGGAAATGGCTAGTCTAATGGCCACCTACATTCATTCCCTTCCTACACATCCATCATCCTCCATTCCACCTTCTCCTTCTACCATTTCTTTTTCTTTTGAATATGGTTCTCTATCTCTTCCCAATCTTTCTCTTCCTACCCCACTCTTTCTCTTTCTTCTATTATACTTCTTCCATTATCTGCTAGTGCATCCCATATTTCTATAAGGGGTGAATCACCCCATGGATCACCAAGAGGTGCTCCACATATTATAGTCACCATCACAGTAGGGACTGCTCTAATCACTTCATTTCCATATCCACTTTCTTAAGTCCTTGCATCACCACCAATAGTCACACAAACCATAACATCCATTTTGACCATCATAGTTGGATTAGCTTCACAATCCATTCCTCCCATTTCCACTCCATTTCCAACTAATACCACTCAATTCACACCACTCATTGTTCCCACCACATCCACTCACCTCCATCCCATTAAAATTAGATTCTCTTGTAGGTAATGACATCCATTATCCTTGATCAAGGAGCTAATTTATAGGGGCTTCCTCATCAATAAGTACCTCTCAAGGGGTTGAACCAAGCTATGCATACCAAGCGAGAGAGATAATCGTTGAAAATGCACTATATATCATCCTAGTTGAAGAGAAAGGGTGGAAAATTGAGTACAAGTACATCAATAGGAGTACCTTCAAGGCGTTGGTACTTATATACTCATAAATTCTAAATAAATGGGATAAAGTTTAATTTTTCTAAGGCCACCAAAATTGTCTCCTCCAAACTAGTGTCAACCTATACTGAATTTAATTCTAGGGTGTTACAACTAGATTTAGACAAATTGGATCCAAAAAAAATGGTCTAGTTATCAAACAAACTCACATTAGGTATGATTATAAAATATGGATAATTAGCATTTGAGGATGAAGTGGTACATCCTATGAGTAAGATTCTATAGGTAAAGTTGGTTAAATTTAAGGCTAAGAGACCAACTTTAACAAGAGAATGAAGGGCTTAAGAAAGAGGTTGCTAAAAGATATAATCTAAAGAAATAGATAGAAGACCTCAAATACCAATTTGTCAATTTTAAACACTCATGCAAGAAATTATTGAGGAATAGAGTAGATTATTGGGAGACATGGAGAAGAAAGACCAACAAATCAAGGATTTGGAATCCTTAAAGCATGTATAAAGTGAGATAGACCCCAATTTCATACAAGAAATCTAGATGGTGAAGGACATGTGGGACTAAATCAAGTGAGAAATACAAATCTCCATTGAGTACTTCCAAATGATATTCTCCATAGTGAATGTAGGCAACAAATTCACCTCCCAAAAAAAAAAGAAATGAAATCGTAGAACATAAGATCTTTTTGTACAATTTTGAGTTAAATGTACATAGTATGTGAAAAATAAAGTTAAATGAAATGCATGTGAAATGTAATTTGATAAAAATTACATTAGACCTTAGTAAAATTAAATAGAAAGGTTAAAATATGTTAGTTGTGGGTGGTAGTTGTGAATGATGTGTTGTCTCAAGAATTGCTTTAGAATGGCCTCAAAAAGCAATATAATCCACCCCATTCAATTTTTGTAGGTTGTTCATAGATGGTTTATGTATGGTTCATGTTATGTTCATATTGTGTTTATGTTGAAGTCTTGTGTGATACCTTGGAGATACATTCATGGAATGAGCATAATGGTTTACTGTTGTAGTATGTGTGTTTTTGTGTATCTTACTACATTGTATGATTGTTGTGTATAGAAACCATAACCAATATGAATCCTAATCAAGTTAAATTTATGCATGTGTGTGTCAGAGTTGGAGTGTATTTTCAACAACTATATTTTTTAGGAAATTTAATTTTATTGTAGGTATTGTTGATTCTAGATTCATGATAGATAAGCATATTCAAAAATCGTACAATCAACCATGAACTATTGCAAGGAATGTATAGTGAAGATATATCATGCTTAATTGATATTTACAACCATTGGCAATAATATCCATGCAATCGATATGCAATTTGGGAAATTATAAGTAGTTTTGGTCTACTAAGGGTTTTGTAAATCGTATAGTCAAGTCACAAAATCATACAATCAACCTTTTACTATCTCATTTTGGCATGGATACACTTATTGTACATTTTGGGTTGAGATAAGTTAATTTCCAATTGAATGATTGCAATGCATGATTGATAAGACCAAGAAATTATCAACTAAATATTCTGGCAGATTGAAAATTTTAGGAAATCGTATACCTCAGTGTTATTGTATGTTTGTGACCATACAATCTTGTATGTTTTGTAATCGTACAATATCTTGTACATTTTGTATAATTGTATGACTGGGATTGTATAATCATATAATTATATTATTTGCATAACCAATATTGGGATATCATTCCAAAATCTATCCCACCCCCTCATCAAAAATATCACCAAACATGCTACATTTGGCATCGTTGTCGTTGTTGAGAAGGACCTGTGTTTCCATTGTGAAGAAAAACAATGAGGATATGAAATAGTAAGTAGCATAGAGAAAATAAGGGTGAATTATAGATACGAGTCTACAAATATGTGGGAGATGAGTGTATCGCTCCAAATTTTTTGCATCCTTACCTTCAGGCTATAGGATCCACGCCCGAAAGGGGGATGCGAGAAGGATGGGACAATACCTCGGACTGAGAGGCCCTTTGAAGGTCCCGCCTCTCGGGGGAGGGGTATAAGGGTGAATTTTCGATGGATGGTGGGTTCACCAGGAAACTTTTGAATGGCAGTTTCCACACCTAGGTTGAGAGTAGGTTTGATGTGTTCATTTTGTGCTTTAATCATTCAATTCCTAGGTTTGGCCAAGATGAATCTAAGCTATTCTATATGCCAATGCTGATTTTTATGAATACAGAAAACATGAATAAATGCTAAACACAGAGAGTATGCTAAATAGGACAGAATATACCTGATTTCGGATGTCTGATGAAGATTCTGAGGTTTGTAGAAGTCCAAATCATCTCAAATCATATGTAATCATCTAGAATTGCACAGTATCATCTCAGATCTCAGTCGATCATCTGAGATCAGACAAGATCATCGGCGATCTGACGAATTCATCAGACGAATTCGTCAGAAACCTGCAATCACAGAAATAGATACAAAATACCAAAAATGCAACTGCAAAAGCAAGGGGAAATGATAGAAATAATAGTAAATTTGCCTAAATGATAGATCCAGATAGCAATTAAAAGGAAATGCATTAATTTAATAATTTGTTTTGACTTTATCATGCATCTATGCTAAATGAGGTGAACTCCAGGATGCATAAATATAATAAACTAAGATAATGCATAAAGAAATGCAGAGAAATGATAAGAAAATGCAAAATTTGGGCTCTGATTGCCCCCAATCTGGACTACAGTCGAGATCGCCTCCGATCGTACGAGATCATCGTCGATCTATGACAGGATCGTCCGAAATCGTCTGGAATCGCCTGCGACGATCCAAGCTTGCTCCGACTGAAAAACAATAAAATTCCTGCAAGAAAACATGAAATACAGAATGCAAACGATGGTGCGAGGATGCTCTAATGCATAAGGAACTAAATTTGTAGGGAAATCCATCAGCTAGGGGGTTCAGGGGGATAAACTGAGAAAATCCCAGTTTATATAGGATTAGGGAGAGGTTAGGAGGTTGGAGATCATCCCAATTTGGGAGATCTCCAACGGGGAGACTCTAACTATGCAGACACGCTTTCTGCCCAAGTTAGAGAAGTTGTTGAAACAGAAGCTAATTATGAAAATTTGGTTTTGGGATGAAATCGTCTGGACGTTCTGTTCCAGATGAATTCGTCAGATCTGGGATGATTTCGTCTGATCGTCGACGATATCGTCCAACGGTCAAAACAAATCCTAAAAATGGCACGAAAAATGAGGAAAGCGGGTAACGGGTGGTTAATGGGTGGTTTGGGTTAAAATTCAAATTTTTATCTTTTTACTAAGGTTTAACTGCGCCAATTTTAGGGTGCTACATTTTGCCCCCTCTTTAGCGAATTTTTCGAAGAAAATGCGTTAAAGACGAGTTTTTCCTGTTTTACGAGAAAGCAAAAATTTACTCCATTTTTTAGACGATGATTCTAGGTCGAATCGTACGACTACTGACTATGGTGCCCCCTCCGTGTTTTTACCCAAATCGAACGTTTGAGGTAAAAACGTGGAAAAGCAAAATTAAAAATGTTGTTGTTTTTAAATAAAATTAAGAAAAATAGGGTAAAACCCTAATTCATTTTTACTATTCATTTTTACTATTCTAGAGCTCTAGAGAGAAAAAATGGTGGAGACAACACACCGATCGACAGAGGTCCGACGCGGGCTACGGGTAAGGATCTAATCCTAGTAAATTAGGTTTGAATTTGTTTTGTGCAATTTTTTGTTTGAAATTTTGATTGTTTTGGGGCATCGCGGCCGTTTTTAGGCCGTCGACGACGTCGGGATGAAATCGTCCCGATTTCGTCGAAATCGTCTCTAAGTCATCGATTTCGTCTGAGGGCGAAATCGGTGAACTAGGGGCGATCCCGTCCAACAAGGGGTGATCCCCAAGTTGCGAAATAGGAGATGATTTCATCCTAAAAAGGATGATTTTGCCCAATTTGAGACGATATCATCCAATGGTGGATGATATCATCATTTTTAAGAAATTAAGCTTGATTAAAATGTATTTAATTTGATTTTAATGATTGATTTATTAATGAATTTTATTGTTTTATTGTTTGTTTTGTAGAAGGGATTACTAAAGAGTCGAGAGTGGAAATACGATGGGCTAAGAGATGACATAGTCATGCTCGATCAGGCGGAGCATGATCGACTAGCTCAGGTCGGTTTGTAGCATGTGGCAGAGATGCCACAAGTACCGATAGACATGGGGCTACTGACAGCCCTAGCAGAGAGATGGTATCCGGGGTCATCCTGCTTTCGATTATTGATAGGGGAGATGGCTCCCACACTAGAGGATGTATGGAGGATCTTGAGGATCCCCATACAGGGATGGTTGATGACTCCTACGGCCAATCAGGGCCAAGCGATGATGAGGTTGATCGAGGACCCGAGCTTCACCCTGGAGAAGGGCGGAGTGAACATCGAGTCTCTGAGGCAGATGCCTGGGGCATCTAGGCTGACTCAGGTTTTGGTCGGGGTAGTAGGTGGCTTACTGCTGTGCCACCAGAGCGGGTGTAGGCTACCATGGCTCCTCTCAGATGTGGTCTATGACATGAGAGACCATGGCTACAGATACTCATGGGGTAGCTTTGTACTATGCCGCTTGTATAGGATCCTGCATGGGGTCGTATACAAGGGAGGCCGATGTCTAGTTGTGACATCACTACTATAGGTTTGGTGCTGGGAGCACATTATGGTGCGGAGGCCGATGGGGCTTCCACTGATAGGGGTTGATCGAGAGAGGCCCCAAGTTTTCTACTAGTGGTTGCAGAGGGGGTCATAGTGATGGATAGATCTATCGATGTCATGGAGGTTGCTAGATGACCTCATCCTAGACTAGATCACCTAGAGGCCATGGCGAGAGCATCCAAGGTGGGCAGAGGATGGGCAGGAGCTGGCTCGCATCAGGCGAGTCTACTGGCTAAGGATGGAGCGGGGAGAGGTAGAGCTCCACCGCTATGACCGAGTTCTATGATAGTTCGGTCTACAGTAGGGGATCCCTTCTCTCAAGGATTATGAGTACTCCTAGACTATTCGAGATAGTACCACACTGAGCGGGGCTCCAGACATGCAATGGTTCTGGAGTCAGGACGTAGATGATGCCCCCATCCAGCCAGTGGATGGTGATGATGTTGGGGTTGTAGATGGCTATGATGCCTGGTACGTAGGCATCCACCCTCCTCGGATGATGAGGGCATAGGGTCCAGTGCATGCTATGGTGCGACGGATGGGGAGGCGACGTCAAGCTGCTATTGAGGCAGTGCAGGGTCACGATGGGAGAGAGCAATGATGGTCTCCATAGGAGAGATGCCAGAGGATGGGTCAGGCTCCATAGAGGCCACAGGAGATAGGGAGGAGGGAGGAGAGATTCCCTTCACAGTAGGGGGAGAGACCACCATCGCCCGATAAGGGCAAGGGTGTCGAGGTGGGGGAGAGCAATGAGACGATGGCTCTTCGGGCTGAGGTTGCCCACCTCTGGGCTTAGGTGTAGACACTTCAGGATGAGGCTACACGTCTCAGGGCTTGGAAGCGGAGGGGCGAGCATAGAGGAGTTGGTGTGGTCTATGATGCAGACCATGTTCTACTAGGGAGTATACTTCCAGCTGGTTCCAGAGGGTCGAAGGTACAGCTGCCAGTCGACATTGTTGAGCCTATCAGGGTGGGATCATCGAGGACATCCTCACGATCGATGATGAGGACCCGAGACATAGTCCGAACCTCTATGGGACCACCTCCTCCACCTCAAGGGGGGAGGAGATGAGGCTGAGAGCTCGAGGGCTTCTCGAGGCTAGTCTATAGATTGTAGATTATTATTATTATATTTTTTGAGGGGATTGAGTATGCCAGGGTATTGATTGTGGCATACCAATCCAGATGATGTACATAATTGATTGATGATATATATATATTATATTTTTGATGATATGACTTGTGTATATGTTGTATGATGCTTTAATTTTGAATTTTGTTTGATTGATTATTTATGTAATTATGTCATTGGAAATAAATTATAATGTTTATGTCATGCTATAAAATTGTAAATGAAATAATCTGATGTGCATAAATTGGTTGTTTTTGTGGTGTGATTTGATGAAAAATAAAAGGGACTTCTAACAATAATTTCAAAGGACATTGTCGTTGTTATAGACCATTTCATGGAGTCGCCGCTCACTAGGTCGTCAAGCTAATCCCAGGATAGAAATATTGCTAAAAGTAAAAGAGTGCTTAAGAGACTGTCTTAAGACTTTTGTGTTGTGATGATGAAAATGATGATGGTGATGATTTGTTTTCAGATTTTCATAAAAAATATTATGCATGACATATTTAAAGAAATATGATTTTTGCTAGGCATAAATTCCTAAGTGTGATAAAATTTTTGAATAAGTCCCTAGGAACTATACCATCATTGCAAAATTGAATGTTTTGACATAATGACATGAAATAGAAAAAAAGTGTTCGTTCTTTTTAAAGCTCAATTGTGTAACATAATGATGTAAGTCATATGTTTTTATGAATTTTTAAAATGAATGGGAAATAGAATGAGAACAATGGTTTGCGCTAGGCATAGAATTATGGGTATAGACTTATACCATCATCGTGAAATCCAAAAAGAATTTGATATTTTAGTTTTATTGCATAATTGATTTTTTGGTTTTGAGATAAACAGAAAATAATAATATGAACATGACTTTATTTACTATATTTGTGTAATATGTTGTTTGAAAGAATTTTGTGATTTTTGAAAACAATGTATGTAATTGTTTTTATACTAAACAGATGTTCTGAAATAAGAAGATAAAATTATTCCAAAAAGAGTTGCAGAGATATTTTAAATTATCTCAAAGACAAAATGTAGATTTATAAGGAACCCTCATGTGCAAATGTGAGTTCATTACCGATCTTGATTTATCATAATGATACAAAAATCTCTCAAATACAAATGTGTGTGCAATTGTATTGTTCATTCACCAATTTTGAGCAAGAGAATTTGATACAAGTAATTTGACTTAACCAAATAAGGGTTCGTTGACCATGATTTATATGCATGTAACCATACCAGACTACTATGTAAGTCGGGTCATCAAGAGCTAGCTAATCCATAAGCCGACATAGGTCTGTACAAAAGAAGGTCGCTAATGTGACAGACATATCACCACGCTAGGAATTACCCAAGGCCAAGCGGGTTGGGCACAAACCACCTGTTATGGGGCTTACCTCACAGTTTTCGAATAATTGAGAATTCCAGGGATTCAAGCTCATTCACCCTTCTTTTCTTTTCAAGGGGTAGGGAAGGGATTTTGTTGCTTTTGCTTTTGCTTTTCTTTTTTTTTTTGTATTTTTGCTTGATATTGAGATAATGCTGAAATATTGTTGCGATGATACAAAATAATATTTTTCTTTTTCTCATTTGCTTTGAATTTTTCTTTTGCTTCCTATACTAGGGATACTTGCTCGGATTGGTTGTAGAGCAAGGGATTTTTATTCTAGGTAGGGGTGAGCTTGTCCTTTTGTCAATTCTCAAAGATTCTAGACCATGTGCATGATAGGATAGCAGGGGAAACTTTTCGCTCAAGAAACCACTTCTACTATGTAGCATCATATCGAATTTGCAATGAAATCATTTTAATGTGAAGAGATGTACTTGGTTCAAGTAAATAACAAGATCAGTTCTTCTATGCTCAAAACTTTATTTAATTTAACTGTGGACTTTGATATAAGAGAGATTAATAATCATACCAAATAAAATCAAGATATTTATGCATGTGAGTGTGAAAGTGCGGGATTCCAAATAAATGCTAATTTATCCAAAATAACTGAAAATATAACTGCAATACTTCAAGAATTGACAGGTACGAAAATAAAGAATGTTTTTGAAGATTTTGATGGTTTTGAAGTTTTTATATTTTGATTTTGATTGATGAATTGAAAGAATAAATACTATTACTATTTTTGAAAAATTTTTATATGGATGACGAAAATGAAACAATATGCAAAATAACAATATATACAAATGATGAAATGACCAAATGTTATGCATAATAACGCTTAAGATGCATAATGTTCATAGGTTCTTTAAGATCTTTACCATCTAAGGTAGCTAATTGGTATGCTCCCGATCCAAATTTAGCAGTGATGATATACGGTCCAAGCCAATTGGGCTCAAATTTACCTTTAAGGTCTTTAGTTGCATTAGTATTTTTTTTATTTTCTTTTAAGACAAGGTCGTCGATCTCAAAGGATCGATGATGAACTTTCTTGAGGTATGCTCGCTTGAGCTTGTTTTGGTAGGCACGAAGATGCTCCAAAGCATTGATGCACTTTTCATCTAGGAGTTCCAGCTGACTAAATCTGCCAGCATGATATTCATCTCCTACTTCAGTATCTTGAAGTAGTAGAGCCAAAGAAGGAACTTCTAATTCAAAGGGAAAAATAGCTTCAATGCCATAGACCAAAACAAAAGGTGAAGTACCTATGGGGGTGCGAACGCTAGTTCGATAAGCCCACAAAGCAAGATATAATTGGATGTGCCAATCTCGACCAGATTTATTGACCAATATTTTGAGGATTTTGATTAATGTTTTATTAGATGCTTCTGCTTGGCCATTACCCTGAGGATAATAGGGAGTGGACCAACGATGTTGAATTTTATATTTTTGACATAATTTTTTAACATCTTTATTTTTGAAACAAGTTCCATTATCTGAAATGAGATTTGTAGGAATTTTGAACCTACAAATAATTTGATTAAAAATAAACTTGGAAACTTGGGTTCCAGTGCAAGAAGCTAAGGGCATAGCTTCAACCCATTTCATGAAATACTCAGTGGCGGTTATGATAAATTTGTGTCCATCAGATGACACAAGGTTGATTTTTCCAATGATGTCTAAGCCCCATTTTGAAAAGGGCCAAGGAGATGAAATAGCCTGCAGTTCTTGTGCAGGCGCATGGACAAGGTCAGCGTGTTTCTGGCACTTGTCGCAATGGCGCACATAATCATGTGCATCATTCTCCATGGTAGGCCAAAAATATCCTATCCTAAGGAGCTTCTTAGCAATGGCGCTACCACTAAAATGTCCCCCACAAGATCCATTGTGGGCTTCACTCAAAGCTGATCTAGATTCTTCTAGATTCAAACATCTCAGTAGGATACCTTCAAAAGATCTCCTATACAAGGTATTACCAATAATCACGAAGCGACTTGCTCGTCTACGTAATAACCGATGATGGTTGCTATTACAACCTTCAGGAAAGGTCCCATTTTGAAGAAAATTAAATATATCAGTGTACCATGGTTCAGGAGTAGTTTCATTGATTAGAAACACATCCAAAGGTTCTAAGCATGATTTATTTGAAGTGGGTTCTTGGAGTCGATGAATAATGATGGTAGCATATTCATCATCTAACTCCAAGGGCAAAAGAGATGCAACTGCAGCCATAGCGTCAGCCGCACGGTTGCTAGTTCGAGGAATAGCTTCCAAGGTAACTTGATCAAATAGGGATAATAATTGTAAGACATATGCTTTATATGGATGTAATTTATCATCTCTGGTCTGATAAACATCATTGATTTGATTAATGACAAGTTGAGAATCATCGAAAACTAATAGATTTTTAATTTTTAGTGCCAAGGCAGCTCGTAATCCTAGGATTAGAGCCTCATATTCAACAGTATTATTAGTGCAAGCAAACATTAATTTAAAGGACAGAGGTATAAGATGTTTCTATGGAGATATTAAAATAATACCTGCACCAGCCCCACTCATGCATCGGGCACCGTCAAAGTATAGGGACCATTGCTCTGGATGGTCTGCCTCTAATTTAAGGCATTCATCAGGAAACTCAATGATGAGGGGATGGGTAGACTCTAAAGGTGCAGCAGCTAATTGATCTGCTATGATTTGACCTTTAACAGACTTTTGTCCTATAAACGTGAGTTCAAACTCGCTTAGCGCAAGAACCCACTTGGTTGTGCGACCAGATAAATAAGGTCGACTCATGAGATATCGCAAAGGATCGAATTTAGCAATAACATACGTTTTCTGACTGAGCATATAATGGCGTAATTTTTGTGTAGAAAATACGACGGTGAGACATAACTTCTCTAATATTGTATAGCGAGTTTCATAACTGATTAAGGTTCTGCTAATGTAATAATTAGCACGTTCTTTCTTCTCATCGTCAAGTTGAGCTAACATAGCTCCTAAGGCAAAATATGAAGCAAAAATGTACAAGATAAATGGGTGATCAGATCTAGGTGGTGAAAGCACCGATGGTTTAAGGAGATATTGTTTGAGGAGTTCAAATGCTTCCTGGCATTCGTCATCCCAATGAAAAGAGACATCTTTCTTAAGAAGCTTAAGAAAGGGTCCGGTTTTGTCCGCCAACTTATCGATGAAGCGACGAATAGCTTGAAGCTTACCTTGTAAACTTCGTAATTCAGATATATTTGTGGGTGCGGGCATATCAGTGATAGCCACGATCTTGAGAGGGTCAATTTCAATGCCACGTAAAGAAACTATAACCCCCAATAATTTATCGGACTTAACTCCGAATATACATTTGGCTGGATTTAATCGGATAAGATATTCCCTTAACCGATCAAATACTTTTCTCAAGTCATTTAAATGATCATCTTCCTTGAGGGAACGAGCTATAATATCATCTACATAATCATGTAGAATATCATGCATCATATCATGAAAGATATAAGTCATGGCTCGTTGATATGTTGCACCTGCATTCTTCAAACCGAATGGCATCACTTTCCAACAAAAGGTTCCCCAAGGGGTAATAAAGGTTGTTTTAGCCTGATCTTCAAGAGCTATCCTGATCTGATTATAACCAGAGAATCCATCCATTAGGGATATCATTCCACTTCCAACAGTAAAATCAATGATCTGATCCATGTTGGGAAGAGGAAAATCATCTTTAGGGCATGCAACATTAATATCTCTAAAGTCTGTGCAAACCCTAACTTTGGTAGCTTCTTTCTTAGTTACTGGAACTACATTCGAGATCCATTCAACATAATCAATGGCTTGTATAAAAATGACCTTCAAGAGTTTTTCTAATTCTCCTTTGACTAGTAAAGCCACTTTAGGATGCATTTTTCTAAGTTTTTGTTTAACAGGTTTAGCATCCGGATGGACTACTAGGTGATGCATAACTACAGAAGGGTCTAATCCTGGCATATCTTCATATGTCCAAGCAAAAATGTCTTCATATTCTTTAAGGAATGCAATGTATTTATCTTGTTTTTCTTGACTCAATTCTGATCCAATGTTGATTATGTGAGGGTTATCTTCGGTTCCAATGTTAACTTTTATGACGTTTTCTACTTCCATGTGTAGATCTCTCTCAAAATTAGATGGGGCGGGTGAAACACCCAATTCTTGTAATTCTTCTAAGGTTAGCTTGGATAATTCATCTTGAGGAGTCGTGGCCTCAAGCTGGGCTATACTAGGTATAGAGCCATCGAAATAAAATCCGTTATGTAACAATTCCTCAATGGAGACATCATGGAAGATATCTCCCTCCAACTCATCATCGGATTCAACAATCATCTCAGGGTAGGCTATGGATAGCATATTACATGTAAAGGGGTTATTCCTTAAATGCAAAGCATCACGTTTATCCAAATAATCTTGGTAACATATGAGATGGTCATCATCCTCAAATGGGAATGGCTGACCTTTACTAGGAAATAGGCCCACACCACATCGGGCAGGCCAAGGTTCTACCTCAAAAGGTTCTTTCATACCATTCTGGAAAGGTCCCAAACCTTTCCCTTTATATCCCAATTTAAGCATTATAGACTTAGCTTTAATATACTCATTAGCAAAATAACATCGAGCATATCCATCATAATGAGTCTTGATGTTTCTAGGTATTCTTCCCTAGTCATATCCCTTATAAATAAAAGCACAGCTCCCGACTTGGTAAATACTTCCCATAGGCTGTGGGAGGCCCAAGGTACGAGGAGAGGGTGGCAATTTATTTAAAATAAGGGAATCTTGCATAGCAACGTTTGTTTTCTCTGATATAAGAATTTTAGATAAATCGGGTAAGAGCTCATCAGTAAGAGCGTAAGAAGTAGAAGGATCATTTCCTATGTTTTTGGATGCGGAAAACATGCCTCTGGTAGGTGTAGATGTTGTAGAGATGTCTATGGATGGATCTATAGGTATGGAAGTTATAGGAGTAAAACAAGAAGCATTGGTTGTGGGTTTAGGATCTTTTTGAGGTCCTAATGTGGTTTGTTCGGAAGATGGTTGAACTATATGTAGAGGTGCAGTTGGTGGGGAAAAAGTAGATGATGTTATGAGTGTGTGTTTCACATGTTTAGGTGGATGATTAGAATTAGGATGTGTGGATGACAGAGCAGGGCAAAATTGAACTCCAACAGGTTCTGCCAAAGCACACATATCAAAGGGTCTAGGGTCACCATGAATGGTAACCAATTGATTCTTAAATTCGAATTTAACACATTGATGTAAAGTTGAGGGAACAGCTCGCATCGCGTTGATCCAAGGGTGACCCAAGAGTATATTGTACGATGCAGGGCAATGTACAATAAACACGGTCATGTCTAAGGTTCTAGGACCAACTTGCAATGGGATAGTAATAACTCCACACGTTTCTTGTGTTTCGTCATTGAAGGCTTTTATAATCATATCAGTTCTTTTCATTTCATCACTTCTAAACCCAAATCTTTGGTAGAAGTCAAAAGTGCAAATGTTTAAAGATGAACCATTATCAATCAAGACTCGTTTAACTGCTACATCTCCAATTAGGGCAGTAATATATAAGGGGTTATCCTTATGTAAACTATGTTGTGGTATATCTCTATCCCGAAAGTCAATACAATCGACTTCTCGAGTTATGATAGTATTGGACATGGCTTCAGGTTGAATATTTTGTGGTACCATCATTTGGCTTAATGTGAGCATTAATTCATCCCTATGTGTAGGAGAAGATCTTAAAAGGTCCAAAAGGGAAATTCTAGTTGTAGTATTTGATAATTGTTCATTAATATTATAAGGAGGTTTAGGTTGAACATTAGGGGCATGATTCCATTTATTAGGAATTTTCAAAACAAATGGAGCTGATCCATCATTCTGAGTCTGATCTTGTTGAGAATTTTGAGCCTGTTGTCGAGTAATAGCTCCGATGGTACCTACAATATTATTTTGTGGATGATGAATGGGTCTTGGTCTAGCATTTATGGCTTGTTCATTAGAAAGTAATTGGTGAGAAGATGGTCTAGTAGTGACTCTTCTAGGAAATGGTTCTTCCGGAACCATAGAATTTGTGATAGGTTGAATAGCATCTGATTCATCTTCAAAACTATTCGATTGATTTGAGGTGATTTCCATGTCACTTTCAGTCTCGTATTCTGTATCACTAAGATCAGGTGTCCGAATATTATATAGAGGTCTGGTCGTAACCATGGATAAAGTTGTGTCAAATATTTGCGGATCATGAGCAGGTAAATGTCCACTAATAGTCCCTACATATCGGGTAGGAGGGGGAACATTATGATGCTCAATTTGATTAGCCACCTCCTTACCATGCTTTGGTAAAGGATGTTGAAATATGTCCAATGATTGATTGGCATTCTGATTCTGAATTTGGGGGATGTTCTTTTGAGCATTATTAGGAGGATTTTGTTTAGGTTGAAAGGCTTGCACCTCCATCTCATTGTTATCAATTAAATCTTGTATTTTATGTTTTAATATTTTACAAGAGTTGGTAGCGTGTCCAGGTCCTCTATGGAAATCACAGTGTAAATCAGCTCTGTATCCGGGTATAGTTGGATCAGGTTCCTGGATATTTGGTAATTGGATCAAACCTCATTCTAATAATTGTGGGAGAATGGTTGATAAAGGTTGATTTAACCTAGTAAATTCTTGGGGTGGTTTATCAGGAGGTTTCAATATAAATTTCTCTATTGTTTTTGCAACATTAATAGTAGCGATATTTCTACTATCAGTGACTCCATCACCCACAACTTGTTTATTTTTATATTGATTTTTGGATGTTTTCTCATCATCTTTCTTTTTGAGCTGACCTCTCCTAATGAGAGCATCTTCCACTCTTCGAGCTAAATCTATAGCTTGATCGAAGGTGGTCAAGGTAGCAGTTGATAACTCATAGGATAGTTGTTCTTGTAAATTATTGATAAAAATATCCAGCATTTCCCGATAAGGTAACACAAAGTGCAATTTTCCTATCAACTGTCTCCATCGAGCTAGGAAATCAGCAAAACATTCATCTTTGTCTTGTTTTAGGTTGTACAAATCTTTAATGGTTACATGCCTTTCAATGTAGGCACTAAATTGATGCACAAAAGACTCGACTGTCTCTTCGAAATTCCTCAAAGAATGAGTGGGTAATTGATAATACCACTCTAATGCCATTCCTCCTAAACTTTTTGGGAACATTTTTAGTAATAACAAATCATCATGTGATATATCATGACACGCTATCCTAAACATACGAAGATGCTCTATGGGATCTTCAGTTCCTTTGTATATAGGTAGGACAGGCATAGGAAAGTGTTTAGGATATGGTTGTGCTACAACTATAGGATCTAGAGGCTGACTACACATCTCTCGATAATTGTACGAGGGATGGTAGGGATCTATCCTGGTCCATGCGGGAGACTAATTGTTTCACCATGGCTTCCAGATTACCAGTTTGTCCACCATATTGGTTCGGTGGTACATGAGTATGGGATTTGTGAGCGTAGGATGGCGTGACGTAAGGATTAGATGCTATATTGTTGTTATGCAAATGGTTGGTAGGAAGAGTATTATGAAGAAGATTTGTTGTAGCATTATGTTGTATCCCAGATTGTTGGAAATTGGTGTTTGGTTTTGTTTTAGGCTTTTGTTGATTTGAGGTATGTTGATCAATAACTTGGCGAAATAGAGCAGTGAATGATAGTTTCTTTTGTGTGGGAATAACCCTAGGCTTGGTAACAGGGACTCTAGATGGTTGGGTAACCTCTTGTTGTTGCATGTTCTGGATTATGGCGGCCATATCCAAATTGGATGGTCCAGCTTGATCACTTTCTTGATCAACGAAGGACAAGGGATTAGTGCGTGTGTGATATATTTCTTCTAGGGTTGCTTGAGTGTCACTAATTTGATCCTTGTCCATATGGACTGCTCTATTAAGGGTGCCAATATTAGTATTGAGGAACTTCCAAAAATGTTCCATATTCTCAAAAGTAACCGCTCCTTCCGGAGACATTTTAGGAGATGAGGATCCTTCCTCTCTAACAGTTTCTCTTTGTTCATTTCCTTCAGAAAATTCTTCTTCTTGTTGGTCTAGGGTTCCTTCTTCCTGAATTGGGTCTTCAGGAAGGACATCTGGTTTATTTACTGGTTTTCCTAACCAATCTTCTTCTACTTCAATTTGTTTTCCATTCCTGAGTCTAGTCATTATGCTTAAATTTAGATTTTAGCAAATATATATTAATATATTTGCAACAAATTTGGGAGGTATATATTTTAATTATATACCTACTATAATGCTTAAAAGAAAATGTTTTGATGTTTTTGTTATATTTTGTTTTTGTTTTTGTTTTTGTTTTTATGATAATTTTATAAAGAGAACAAACAACATACTAAATGCAAGAAATAATAATAATAAAAGAATGGCTTAGTTTTCTATAAATAGTTTATAGATGTCATTGATGGGATCAAGTTCATCGAGAGTCATGAAATGCTCCTCTTCAAATTGGAAATGGTTTTTCAAGAATTTGACAAAGTGTGCTATGGTGATGTTATCTACTTCTGACTCTGACTTGTAAAAATAGAGCTCATGGCAATACTCTCGATATAACACAGCTCTAGGAACTCTATTCCATCTCTTTCTATCCGTAAGAACGACCTCTTGATCCTCTATACGAGATAGAAACTTATGTATTACAACTGCATTATCGAGGTATTCCTCAAAGGTGTACAATTCAGAAGACACAAGGGCTCTTTTATCTGCTAACCACCTATGGCAAGCTCTTCGAAGCTCATGATATAAGGTCACTTGATCAGGATCCAAGATTCTATCTAGGACAAACCTCTTGATTTGCCTAAGTTCGGTTGATCTAGATGAAATGAGATTCAATCTCCTATTAAGTTCGTCCCATAAAGGTGGGACTCTATATGTTTGAGATACTCTAAGCAAAGAAGTAATCTCTATAGCTGCTAATTGATTCTCAACATTAATGGTGACAACTCATCTTTTATTATAATCTACCATCTAAATATGATATGCAATCTTACTTGTTTGTCTGATGATTCTAAATGCATTTATGTTTTGTTTTTTTTTTGATTGTTTTCAAAAGGTTTTAGTTTTCACGTCGGGTTCACCAAAATGTATCGCTCCAAATTTTTTGCATCCTTACCTTCAAACTATAGGATCCACGCCCGGAAGGGGGATGCGAGAAGGATGGGACAATACCTCGGACTGAGAGGCCCTTTGAAGGTCCCGCCTCTCGGGGGAGGGGTATAAGGGTGAATTTTCGACGGATGGTGGGTTCACCAAGAAACTTTTGAATGGCAGTTTCCACACCTAGGTTGAGAGTAGGTTTGATGTGTTCATTTTGTGCTTTAATCATTCAATTCCTAGGTTTGGCCAAGATGAATCTAAGCTATTCTATATGCCAATGCTGATTTTTATGAATACAAAAAACATGAATAAATGCTAAACACAGAGAGTATGCTAAATAGGACAGAATATACCTGATTTCGGATGTCTGATGAAGATTCTGAGGTTTGTAGAAGTCCAAATCATCTCAAATCATACGTAATCATCTGGAATTGCATAGTATCATCTCAGATCTCAGTCGATCATCTGAGATCAGACAAGATCATCATCGATCTGACGAATTCATCAAAAACCTGCAATCATAGAAATAGATACAAAATACCAAAAATGCAACTGCAAAAGCAAGGGGAAATGATAGAAATAATAGTAAATTTGCCTAAATGATAGATCCAGATAGCAATTAAAAGGAAATGCATTAATTTAATAATTTGTTTTGACTTTATCATGCATCTATGCTAAATGAGGTGAACTCCAGGATGCATAAATATAATAAACTAAGATAATGCATAAAGAAATGCAGAGAAATGATAAGAAAATGCAAACTCTGGGCTTTGATTGCCCCCAATCTGGACTACAGTCGAGATCGCCTCCGATCGTACGAGATCATCGTCGATCTACGATAGGATCGTCCGAAATCGTCTGGAATCGCTTGCGACGATCCAAGATTGCTCCGACTGAAAAACAATAAAATTCCTGCAAGAAAACATGAAATACAGAATGCAAACGATGGTGCGAGGATGCTCTAATGCATAAGGAACTAAATTTGTAGGGAAATCAGTCAGCTAGGGGGTTCAGGGGGTAAACTAAGAAAATCCCAGTTTATATAGGATTAGGGAGAGGTTAGGAGGTTGGAGATCATCCCAATTTGGGAGATCTCCAATGGGGGAGACTCTAACCGTGCAGACACACTTTCTGCCCAAGTTAGAGAAGTTGTTGAAATAGAAGCTAATTATGAAAATTTGGTTTTGGGACGAAATCGTCTGGACGTTCTGTTCCAGATGAATTCGTCAGATCTGGGATGATTTCGTCTGATCGTCGACGATATCGTCCAACGGTCAAAACAAATCCTAAAAATGGCACGAAAAATGAGGAAAGCGGGTAACGGGCGGTTTGGGTTAAAATTCAAATTTTTATCTTTTTACTAAGGTTTAACTGCGCCAATTTTAGGGTGCTACAATGAGATCACAAAGAGGAGTAAATACCAATAATAAGGAGTATGTGGATTGCTCAAAGGGGAAATGTGAAAAATATAATCCAAGAAAGAACTAGTAGTAGAAAAAGTATGGAATTTGGATGATGGAGATATTGAAAGGTAGGAAACATTGTTGTTGATATGGAAGGAGTACAAGGACCAAAAAATAGTTAAAAGAGATGTTAGCGTAAGGGAAGACACCAACGTAGAAATATTGCAAGGATATGATGAGTGGATGGTGGCACCTAAACAGGTGGTAGGAAGTTTACCAAGGGGTGCGAAGGATGAGAGTCAAAAAATAAAGCAACAATGTGCAATATCTTAGGAGGATAAACCAACACCACCATAAGTATACCAAAAAAAGAGGTCATAGAGTGAAGACACACAAGAAATAATAAGATGACTATTTGGTGAAAATAAAGTATCAAGGATAGAGATATTTGACGAAGAATAATAGAAAGAATCACCCACTATATGAAGAAATCAAAGTAAAATTCCAAAGGGGTCTTCATCAAGTTATGAGGGAGAAGGAATCCCACCAATGGCTAACGTAGCTACAAGAGCAGGAAGATAGAAATCCCAACCTTCGGAATGGAAGGGAAGGAGGATCCAATTAGGCATATGGTACATGCACCACCATTTGGAAAGATAACTAGATGAATGGTTACAACTATTTTCTACCACATTAAGGGGGCTTGTGATAGATTGGTATGTAAAATGAGAGAATACACCAACCTTTTTATTATGGAATATGATGAAAGAAGAATCTATTAATGAATTTCATCCCTTGAGAGACGATACATAGATTATAACCAAAATATATGCTATGAAACAACGAAAATATGAGGATATCAAAGCATATAATTGAAGATTAAAGCAACTGATAGATAAAAATCAAATATTGTTAGTAGATGGACTCATTGAAAGATGGTTAATTGATGTAATACTACTAAAATATAGGAAGAAGATGAAATTAGTTCCATCATCGACATACAAAGAGGTGCTAGAAAAGAATTATTTTTGAATGCGAGTTAAAGCAGAAGAAAACAAGAATTATGGGACACTTTAAGAATGAGGACTCAGATAGTGATGCAGGTGACAAAGTACATCATGCTATCCAATAATTTTGCAAGGAATTTGATAAAATGCTAAAGGAAGTTAAGGTAGAAACATGGAAAGTTCAAAAGTATATATGTTGTACCGATTGCAACATCGAGGGACATATGAATATCAATCATCCTAGGAATGTATATTGTAATATACGTGATGTGTTAGGGCATGAAGTAGTGAATTTTCCATTCAATATGAAAGGGGTAAGGTATCAAAATTTAACAATACAAGGAAGTGAGAAAAAGCTAAATGTCCAAGGGAATGGACAATGTGGAACCAGTGGTGGTTATAGGAACAATAGTAGAGATAAGCCATATCAAGGCAATCAACAAGGAGGTAAAAGTTGCTTGTAGTATGATTCGAAAGGTAGGCCAATCATACAGTGTCAAAATTGCCAAGAGTGGGGGCATTTTGTGAAAAATTATCTTACTCCAAACAACAAAGACAGTGTAAAATAATGTAACATATGTGTCAATGGTGTGGTCCAAGTAACCACAAGGAGGTTAACTATCCCAAGAAGGTGAGTATAAGCAACTTGCAAAATGTCAAATTTCTTGACATTGATGTACGTCCAATAGGAAAGAAATAAAGAGAGAAATATATTGGTTATGAAATATAGTCACGCTAAGAAGGACAATTACCTAAAACTTGCCAAAGAGGATATATGGTAGGAGGAATAGAAGGTAATTGAGAAAGAAATATGAAAAGCTAAACAAATGAGGTTAGTAGAATAAAAAGAATTGAATAATCCAAGTGTATTAGAGGAAAAATAACCAATGCAAAGACTGGTAGCACAAGTTTTAAATACAACCGTAGAAGTTAAAGTGGCCAGTTTGCTAGGAGCCATACCAGCATTACATAAGGCAATGGGAGAAGAATTAAAATATCATAAGGTAATGGAAGTATAGACTAAACCATTAAAGAAAAAATAGAAGACAAATTACTTCATGGATCTAACAATATTAATGATCAATGTTGGAAAGAAACCAATATTAGTTCATATGGAGATACTAAAGCACGAATTAACACAAGTAATTATGGATGGAGGTTCTAGTGTTAATGTATTGCTAGAGAAAAATTGGAAGGAAATTGGTGCTCCATTCTTGTGGGCACCTAGTTTTAAGTTGTATGGTGTTTATAAATATAGTATCAAAACCAAATGAGTATTGATGACTCAGAAGCTAATAATAGCTAACCAAGAATTCATCTTGGATTTTGTTGTGATTACAATGCAAAAGCCAACTTATGATGCATTTCTAGGAAGGAGATGGTTGAGACTAGCCAAAGTTAATCACAACTAGAAAAAGGATAAAATTACATTCAAGAAAGGATAACACAAATACATGATTAATATAAAAAATCAAATAGTTAGTGAAGACGTAGCCATAATAGACGAATCATGGAGTGCTTTGCGTGAGGAAGAACAATATGAGTCAAATGAGGAATGAATGCTATACCAAGAGGAATGTAGGAGGATAGAGGAGTACAAAGTATTTTAGCCCAATTGACTCTATATCAATACAAAGGAGACTATAAAAATTCAATATGAAAAAGAAGCCAACAAGAAAACAAGGGAAGATGAATAAGAGAAATGGAAATTTCCAAAAATATTTGCAAAGTATACAGTTGGTAATGCAGATATAGACATAAAGACAACACATCCAAAGAATGTGGGGAAGGCCAAGATAGAGCCAGAAAATATTAAGTATGAAGGAGCTATAATAATGGAAGTGAATTTGGGGATGAATAATGGACCAAGAAGGATCCATTGTGGAGATGATTGGGACCCTATGTTGAAAGAAATAACTTTCAAAATATTCTTAGAATATAAAGATGTTTTCACTTGGACCTATAGGTATTTGAAAGGGGTGCCTCTAAAATTATGTGTTCATAATATTCCATTAATTATGGGAGATCATCCACCAAGAAGGAAACCTTATATAATGAACCCAAAGTATGTAGCTTTGGTAAATGCTAAAATAGAAAATATGTTGGATGCCAACATTATTTTTAGATTCACCACAAGTGAATGGGTTTTACCTATTGTGGTCACACTGAATAAATAAGTAAACAAAATGTATTAATGTGTAGAATTTCATAGTCTAAACGTAGTAGCGATTAAGGACCCCTTTTCCATTCTAGTTACTGATTCTATCATGGAGGAAGTAGCAAGACATGAAATTTACTCATTTTTGGATGGGGTTTCAGGCTACGATAAAATTAGCATAGTGAAAGAAGATAAGTTGAAGACCATACCTATAATAGAATGTCATTTGGGCTATGCAATGTCGTGACCACATTTCAAAAAATTATTTTGTACATATTTGATCAATTAGCAATAGGAAAATTTAAGGCATTCCTAGATGATTGGTCTATATATGGAAAATTTGTGAAACATTTACCAACCTTAAGTGAATGTATGAGTTGATGTAGAAATACACATATATTTGAATATAGGAAAATGTTTCTTGATGGTTCTATATGGTAAGCTATTGGGACATATAGTGTGGAGTAAAATATTGAAGCCATATCCTGATAATATCCGTATCATTCTAAATATGGAAGAACCACATGATGTAAGCTCATTAAAAAACTTCTTGGGATCCATAGTGTATTATCAAAGTTTATCAGGAATTACACACATGCATCCTACCCATTATATTCTCTAAAAAAATAATGTTCCATTTATTTGGATAGAGAAACATCAAGGAGCTTTTGAAGAGTTGAAAGTAAAGCTTGTATGTAGTCCCATTTTGGTATTTCTAAATTGGGATAAGGAGTTCCATGTTGACGTTTATACATCCAATTTTGAAATAGGATGCACATTAGCTTATGAGGAACAATATAGGTTGGATTAGCCTATCTATTTTGCAAGTTGTCTACTATCAAAAGAAAAAAGAAACTATAGTAAAATAGAACAAGAGGCTTTGGGAATGGTATATGTAGTGCAAAATTTTAGGTATTACCTATTGGAAAATCCATTTGTATTTTATGCTGATCATCAAGCTCTATTGTGTTATAGTTAGAGTATATTACATAATTTTGGTCAAGTAAATGTACCACCTTAGGTACATAGTTAGAGTAGGATATTACTTTAGGGGGAAGTTAGCTAGTTACTTCAAACAATGTAATAAATGCACAATTGGAAATATGTAATTTGTAATGTGCAAGGTGTTCCCTTGTACAACTAGGTAGAGTGTTGGCTAAGGATCTATCTTCCTATATAAAGGGCCTCATAGATCAAGTCTAATTCTTATCTAGTACAGTGTATTAGATAATGGTGCTCTTGTATGGAGCACAATGTGGCTCTTTAGCTCATAGTAATGGAGTGACCATTTCCTCCATACTACATTGTAATTTTATTATTTCTATTTATAGTATATTTTAGTCATATTACAGACTTACTTTCTTTCATATTTATTGCATATTATTAGGACCTGTGTTAGATCTCTTCTATTGCATATATCCTTAAAATCTAACAGTGGTATCAGTGCCATGATTAATAAAGATAGGAGGACCTACATACATTATAAGAGAAGTCCAATAGGTCAAGAGGAATATGGAGAGTCACAATTACTACTTTTGACCTGTATCTTTACAAACTGAATCTACCATTGAGTGTCACTACATGCAAAAGTTACCATTAAGATTATTTGATAGAAATAGCCACATTAGTCAACTGGATTAGAGAAGTGAGGACTGAAATAAATCTCAATTGTAGAAATTTTGAGATTATTTTTGGCTAGAGTATTTCCAGAGAGTTGCAAAAAACTCATGAAGACTAGGACTCAACATTCAAGCCACTATATTGACAAATCAACTAGTGAAGATTATTATCTCCAAATTTATAAGTTATTTTGTTCCAATTTCTAACAACTTGTTGCAAGAAAAGGAGATTCAACAAAAGTTTGGGAAGCTTCCTACAAGAGAGTTAGGAAGAATATATTCTTAGAATCATTCCAACACTTGCAAAAAAAAAGATAAGACTGAATATTTTAAAGACCTTGAGAAAGGTCTCATTACAAGAGCTACAATCCTATAAATTACAGAAGTAAATAAAATGCCATAGTAGCCTTATAGTAGACTCAAGAAAGAAGATAATTTAGAAGTTGAGTCTATTGGAAATAATGTCTCTTCCATCATTTGGGTTATGTAAATGTATCCTCCAAGATACATATCTAGATTACTTCATGTGCAAGTTATCTAGTTACTTGAGGAACAAGCAACATATGCACAAGTGTCAATATGCATGTGTGCAAGGTACAACTAGATGGAGTGTTGAACAAGGAACCCTTCTTCCTATATGAAGGGGGTCATGGCTCACCTCATTTTGTATCACTTCTATTTCATTCAATAAGATGTTCTATTGCTTTGATCTCTGTCTCGTATTGTAATGCTGCTAAAGCTATCAGTGGTATCAGAGCTACGATCGATCCTAGGGAAGAATAAGGAAAGTCATTGCTATAGGGTTTTGCAAAATAGATGCGCCTTTGGACCTGCCACTTGCAAATTCCATTGCTTTGAGATTGTACGAAGAGCTCGGGAAGAATAAGGAGATCAGAGTAGTTTTTGACAAGCAAAATATTTGGCACAATTGTCGCCATCCGAAAACAAGCCCAAATAGAAGAAGGTAGAAGACCATAAGGAGATCTACCAAGTATCTAGAAGAGTAGAACGAGGCAAGAAGTGTCAAAGAAGATACAAAAGTAGAAAGGGAGCTACAAAACTCTTAAAAAGGTACACAATTCTTGGTGCAAATAGATGTGTTAATTAGATTTATTAAAGCACCTTATTTTTTGGATTAAAGTTGCAAAAAAAATTAGATTACAGTATTCTAAAGTGCAAAGGAAAACATATTCTTTTTAAGGATTCAATTGCACATTTATTAGGAGTTTATTATATTTCAAATTAGCTTCTATCAACTACCTATTATCTATTTTTAAAAAAAGAAGACTAAGTCCTACAACATTGATTATAGTGAAATTGCAGAATAACTCCTAAAGATTCATTTTAGGTTATTCTTGATTAGTTGCAGTAAATTATTAGTGCATTACTTTGAGAGTTGATTGGAGTGATAAGGTGTAATATTAGTGCATTAAAATTAAAGAACTTGTACTATTATACCACTCTCAAAAAGAAAATTAGTTTTGTGTTTCCTGAAAGGCACAAAGTCTGATTTGTATCAAGTGTCTAAAGACACTATTGAAGCACAAAAATCTGCAACTTGAAGTGGCCAATAGAAGCCACCAAAAGGGTTAGAATCCTCCAAATTTGGAGAAGAACTTAACTAACCAAAAACAGAGATAGAAGCTTATGAAAGTGAGACTTGGTGAGTCTCAAAATCAAAAGCATTACAAGTTGAATGCAAGGAAAAAAATGCAGAAAATTTGCATCAATTAAAAAAACTTCTATCTACTATTATTGAAGCTTGGACTTGTTATCAAAAGTTTCCAAGTAAAAAGGGAAAGGTGTGTCTACTTTTTAAAGACAACCTCAAACCCTTGTATTGCAAGAAATCTGCCACAAAACCAGAATTTAAAAATCTGGAAATAGAGTGCAAAAGAAGGTATATTAAAAAGCCTTATTGTACAAAATATAATACATTATATTGCACTACTCTAATCTGGTTTTTGATAGCATAAGAGCAGATTTGGAAGTGCCACATTAGGGCATATTTTTCTACAAGGAAAAGAACAACCAACAAAGGCCGAACGTCAACACTCTTCCTCCCAAGCTAGAAGGAGCCATTCAAGGGCTCATCTTGGATGTACGTACCTACAAAATCAAAGCTCATTTCAGATCATCCATGAGCCACATTTACGTAGACAAGCGAGTGCAAATCAATCTCAAAAAGGATGTCAAAATATCAATAGGGAAATCAATACATTTGGAGGCATAAAAGAAAGAGGAAAAGGTGTTACATTCGTGGTCTCAATCTTGGAGAAGACCACTCACCAAAGGAAGCGTCGAACTATCATCCAAGCTCCATAGCGCATCGCCCATCCACCTACGAAGAAGAAAGCTTGCTTGCTGCCCAAGCAACGTTGCAAAGCAAGAAGGTTATGGAGTTATAATCTCCATCTTCAAAGGTGTTACAAGAATGGTCTCCATGCAAAAATGACACTTGGCATTCGGGTCATCATTCCTCTCAACGTTCTAGAAACTTCTACGAAGGAGTTACAAGCAAAGACGTGCCACTTGGTATTCTTCACCAGGCTCACTCATAGCGCCCATACGTTATCAAATTTCTCCAAGAAGTATTGAACAAATTTTTTTGAAGCGTTACGTGAAGAAAGGGAGCGCTCAAGGACGTGACACTTGTCACAATGTCTATGATTAATAATTTTTAAGTCTGAGATCATTATGCAAGAGTGAAGCACAATCAAAGACGTTTGAAGGAGGAACGTAGCACAGTCAAGGAATGAGAGAAGCAGCAGAAATGTTCGAAGTGCAACGTGGAAGACAAAGGGGAAGGAGCATTAAAAGCTCCCCATTTTTGAAGGTCAACATTCAGCGCCATACGTACAACATTCACGTCAAGCCATTCCATCGAATCTCCATTAAATCGAGCGCTCAAGGTACATTCTAGATGTTGTTATATTCAGCCGTGGAAAGCGCCGAACATCAAGAAGATATTGCGTATAAGGTAAGGTCTAAATCCCATTTGATTATTGCTTTCATAAGTTGGAGTTATAAGGATTATAAACTAAGGTTAAAACTTAGGTTTTGAAAGCTAAAGGGGTGAATTATCTTATTTAATTTAATATTTGCAATCTTACTTAGGAGGAATAAGGAATTTAACTTGGATTAAACTATATTGCAAATATTATTATCATTTCTCTAATTTTTCCAAACTTGGGAGTCATAAGGGTTACTCCATCAAATTTATTTTATTTGGAAATTAGAAATAATCCAAGGGATATAAAAGAGGTTATTAAGGTTTTTTATTAAGGTTGGATAAATTTATTTTTTACTTGTCTCAAATTTCTAAAAGGGGACAAAAGAATTCCAACATCAAAACCTCTTCAAAAATTGAAAAGTGCTTAGTTCAAACTAAGTGTTAAGAAGTTGTCTTTTTGATCTCTACAAAAACTTGTTCAAAGTCAACCAGAATTATAGCACTATATCATGGAGTATTGGTATATAGATTCAGGTGCAAGCAAGCATATGACAGGAAACATACTTTGGTTTAACTCTTTAAGGAAAATAAATGAAAAACCAATTGCAGTAGCAGACAACAAAACATATGAAGTGAAAGGAATAGGGGATATTCCAGTGAATCTTAAAGATGGAAAAGGAATAATAAAAAATGTATTGTATGTTCCAGGATTAACCACCAATCTCATTTATGTCTCTCAACTTATGGATCAAGACTTGACTATTGAGTTTAAAGTTCTCACTGGGAGAAAACAATGTCACATCTCAAGATAGGGAAGAATGATAGCATCAGGATCATATAAAAATGGTCTATTTATCTTGGATACAACTATTCACTCAGCTCTTTCAGTCAATGCTTCAGAACTTTGGCACAAAATATTAGGACATACTAGTGAGACATCAATGAAGGAATTATTCAAATATCAAATGGTGGAAGGATTACCCAACCTATCTTCAGAAACCACTGTATGTGCAAAGTGTCTAGAAGGAAAACAACACAGAATTCCTTTTGAACTACGTCAACACAGAGCTCAACAACCTTTAGAGATAGTATATACAGACTTATGTGGGCCCATGAAGGTTGACAGTGTTGGAGGACATAAATATTTTTAGTTGTTTGTTGATGATCACACTAGGAAAATGTGGGTATACTTCATGAAATACAAGTCAGATGCATTTGGTTATTTCAAACAATTCAAACTCAAAGTAGAGAAAGAATCAGGAAAGACTATAAAAGCACTTCGCTCAGATAGAGGAGGTGAATTTATTTCTAAAGAGTTTGACTCATTTTTAGAAGAAAATGGAATTAAAAGACAACTCACTACAGCATATTCACCTCAACAGAATGGAATTGCAGAAAGAAGAAATAGATCAATAATGGAAATGGTTAGATGCATGCTGAAAGAAGCACAACTTGATCACCATTTTTGGGTAGAAGCAGTACAAACAATAGTCTACATATAAAATAGGCTACCTACAAGAGTACTCAAACATATTACACCAGAAGAAGCATGGTCAAGACAAAAGCCTAACATAGAGAAATTGAAAATCTTTGGATGTAAAGCCTATATGCATATTCCAAAGCAGAGGAGGACTAAACTAGATGATAAAACCATGGCAGGGATATTTGTTGGTTATGACAATGAATCTACAGGATACATAATACTAGATCCATCTACAAAAAAAGTCTACATTAGTAGAGATGTAGTCTTTGATGAAAAAGTTAAAGTCGACACAGGAAAATCCAGTGAAGACACAGAAGTCCTTTTAGATCTATCCGAAGAAGATACAAGAAGAGAAGAGTCAGAATCAGAATCTCAAGAGCAAGGAACTGCATCTCCTAGAAGAGAACCAATATGGCTCAGGGAAACACTCAGAGAGGTAAATCTAGAAAGAATGCCAGACCTTACTACTACAAGACCTCAGACTCGTAGCATAACCAGAATGAACAGAGGGATGTTGAGTAATACAGCAGAACCAACATCAACACTACAGGCTCTAAATGATCCACACTGGAAAGCAGCAATGGAATCTGAATTTTTGTCACTTCAGAAGAATAAAACATGGAATCTAGTAGAACTACCTCCTGGAAAAAAGGTAGTAGGATGTAAATGGGTCTACAAGATCAAATATAAAGCAGATGGAACACTAGACAAATACAAGGCTCGATTAGTGGCAAAAGGATATACTCAAACAGAAGGAATAGACTATGAAGAGACATTTGCACCAACAACAAGGATGACTACTATCAGAACAATTTGCGCTCTAGCAGCACATCAGGGATGGAAACTTCATCAGATGGATGTAAAAAGTGCCTTTCTTAATGGTGACTTAGAAGAAGAAGTCTACATGTCACAACCAGAAGGCTTCATCACTCAGGGACAAGAAGATAAGGTATGCAAATTAAATAAATCCTTATATGGTTTAAAGCAAGCTCCTAGAGCATGGAATATAAAGATCAACAATCATTTACTACAACATAACTTCAAAAGAAGCTCATCCGATCCCAGTTTATATACTAAGAAAATTGGAAGTGATATCTTGATTCTCATAGTATATGTTGATGACATTGTGATCACTGGAAGCTCAAAAAAACTGATAAGAGATATCAAAAAGGATCTAGAAAAGGGATTTGAAATGATAGATCTAGGATTAATGAGCTACTATCTTGGTCTAGAAATTTATCAAGGAGAGGACAAAATTGTAATCACTCAATCAAAATATGCTAAAGCTCTACTGGAAAAATACAGAATGACAGAGTGCAAGCCCAAAGACACACCAATGGAACAAGGAATCCAACTATCTAAAAATGATGGAACATCACTAGTTTCAGCAACATTATATCGATAGCTAATTGGAAGTCTTCTATACCTCACAAACAATCGGCCAGATATTGCTTTTGCAGTAAATTATCTATCACGGTTCATGCAAGAACCAAGAGAAAGTCATTGGAAAGCTACAAAAAGGATACTGCAATATATAAAGAAGACTACAGATTATGGACTAACATATTTAAAATATGTCAAAGGTTTTTTTCTACAGGGTTACTCAGATTCAGATTATGCTGGATCCATTGATGATAGAAAGTCTACCTCAGGATATGTCTTTTATCTCGGATCAGGACCCATATCTTGGCACAACAAGAAACAACATACGGTGGCACAATCATCAACTGAAGCAGAATATCGAGCAGCAAGAGATACCACCTGTGAAGCACTTTGGCTACAATACATACTAGCTGACATGGGAATTAAACGAACTCCAACCATGATATTCTGTGACAATCAAGGAGTACTGAACCTGATCAAGAATCCTATCATACATGAAAGAACAAAGCATATAGAAGCACAATATCATTTCATCAGGGAACATTTTTAGAACAAACACATCATCATCAAGTATGTACCTACAGAAGATCAGACAACAGATATCCTTACAAAGGCACTTGGAAAGATCAAATTTCAAAAATTCAGAGATCATCTATGCAATTCAAAGGAGCCTTCAATACCCAAATAATGTAATACAAGGGGGTGTTGGAAATAATGTCTATTCCATCATTTGGGTTATGTAAATGTATCCTCCAAGATACATATCTAGATTACTTTATGTGCAAGTTATCTAGTTACTTGAGGAACAAGCAACATATGCACAAGCGTCAATATGCATGTGTGCAAGGTACAACTAGATGGAGTGTTGAACAAGGAACCCTTCTTCCTATATGAAGGGGGTCATGGCTCACCTCATTTTGTATCACTTCTATTTCATTCAATAAGATGTTCTATTGCTTTGATCTCTGTCTCGTATTGTAATGCTGCTAAAGCTATCAGAGTCATAGGAGGAGATAGGAGATTGGTGATCTCCATTCAATATTAATACCTTCAGAGTGTAGAAGAATAATAGGCCATAGAATCCTAGATTAAGAATAGGCCATAGAATCCTAGAAGAAAAGGCCAGATAAGCCTTGAAGTAGAAAAGGCCATAGAAGTCTTGATCAAGAAGAAGACCATAGAAGCCTTAATTATGAAGAAAAATTTAGAGAAGAATTCTTGATTCAGAAGTAAACTCCAAAGAAGAGTTTTTGAAGAAAATTTCAAAGAAAATTTCCTCATTCAAAAGATAAATTCCTAATTCAGAAGAATACTCCAAAGAAGAGTTCCTAAATATTTCCTAATTCAGAAGATAAATTCTTGATTCAAAAGAAGACTCCAAAGAAGAGATCTCTGAAGAAAATTCTAGAATAAATTTCCTGATTCAAAAGAAAAGTTCCTATTTTAGAATAAAACTTCAAAAATAAGTTTCTAAAAAAGACTCTAGAGAAGAGTCCAAGACATAGGAGATTGGTGATCTCCTTTATTTATTAAAGATCTCCTTTAGAAGTAGTAAAATCAAATATCTGAGAAGAAGATCTCAATACCAACACTTCTAGAAGTAGAAAGTTGAATAAAATGTCTCAGTTGGAAGATGAGAAGTTGCAAGATATAAGAACTTGGAGAGGTCTCAAGGAGAAAAAATAAGGCTTGGAAAGCCTTTTTGAAGAGCTCGAAGAAGCATCGTCAAAAGAGTTCCTAGAAGAACTTGTTGGAGAAATCCACTACCAAGGAGAAAGATCCTGATAGTGAAGGACTTGGGACAATTGTCACCATCCAAAAACAAGCCCAAGATAAGAAGAATTTTGCAAGGAGTACCAAATACCAGAAGAAGAATTTGGTAAGGAGTGTCAAATCCTAGAAGAAGAATCTAGTGAAGACCTCAAGACATTCATAATATTCAAAAGAAGAAGATCCTATTTGAAGTTAGAATTCGACAAGAAGCTTGAAGGAATATTCAGGCAAAAGAAGCCTACCAAATATAGGATATTTGGAGATTACCTCTCATAGTAAGGAGTCATAGTTCAGAGAAAGGATTTATCTGAATCTATAGCAAAAAAACAAATATCATTGGAAGGATCAAGCCACCAAATTCAAGGCTCAAGATGGAAAGTTCAAGGCTACAATTTGGTGAAGCAAGAAACTATTCTAAAAATCCAACAAGAAGTTGTGAGTTCAACCATTGCAAGGTAGCAACTTGGTGAATAAAAAACACTAATATCTACATCTAATTCAAAAGCCATCAAAGAGGTGAGCAACTAGGATGCAATTAGTTGAACTTCAAAATAGGGTTCATTATGAAATTCTATTAAGCACCATATTTGGATTAAAATTTGTAGAAAGATAGATTACATTATAGTCTTCAAGTGCAAAAAGGGAAATTTCATTTTAAGGATTATTTGCACATTAAATAGGAGTTGGATATTTTTGAAAGAAAGAAAATTATCATCTACCTATTTGCTATCTATAAAGCAAGAAGACTATATCCTACAATATTGATTGTAGTGAAAAATTACAGAATATTCATTAAGGGTAAATTATAGATTACTCTTAAAAGTTGCAAATATTATTAAGTGCATATGAAATTATTTTGAGAGTTCATTTACTGGAGCAATAAGGTGATATTATTATTACCATTAAAAGAGTATTGGCACTATACTAGTTGATCTCTAACTAGTTACTCTCAAAAGGGTTAGTTTATGTTTGTTGATTAAAGATTGAGGACACAAAAATAGCAGATTATCAAAGTGTGTAGAGACACTATTTGGTGCATAGTACCTGCAATATTTTATAGACCAAAGAAGCCATAAAAAATAGATCATATTCTTCCAAGGAGTGGAGAAGAAAGCCACCATAAAAACAATAATAGAAGCTTCAAATCGAGACTTGGAGAGTCTCAGATTTAAAGTGCACTTAGGGTTTCATTAAAATAATAAGTGCAGAATTTTCTACTTCAAAAGGGTGCATATTATGTACAAATTATTAGCTTGGTTTTACTCTTACTAAATTGTCCAAGAAAAAGGAATTACTAAAGGCAAGGAGCTGCCTCATCAAAAGGAAAAAGGAGCATTTAAAAAATAGATATTTGGCCCATGTTTTTGGTGCAAAATCTATCTAATACTGTTAGAATATTATTATTGTTATAATGTGCACTATGCCTATAATTGACAGGTTGACATTTGTCTTCTGCCACTTGTCCCTGTCTTCAGTTTGAGTTGGAGTGGTGTCTTCTGAAAGACACTTGGAGTGGAGCTCATGACAAGTGTCATATCTCCCTCCTAAGCTTGATGCTTATATATTGTAAGATAACTTGTAAATAATTTAATGCCTTTTGTTCAGTCCCAACATCTGGTATTAGAGCAGGATTTCCCCGCCCTGTGAAACCCTTGAGGGGGGATTTCCCTCATGGAAATCCTCCCTCCCCTGATTTTTTTTTCCCTATTTTTTTAATTTTTTTATCGAGGGAGTATGCTCTCCATAATTTTATGGATCAAAAACCAGATGGTAAGAATTTTAAAGTTTGGGAAATCTTTTCAAAATTTGTTTTTTTTCAATCCAAAAATTAGCCATTACTGCCATTCTAGGGCTGAATGGATTCTTTCCAAAATGACAAGATTTACAGATTTATAAGCCTGCGGTTAGTTTTTTTTTTGTTTTGTTCCCTTTTTCTGTATATATTTGAGGTCTGGTAGCTGGGGTTTTTCATGGAGCACCCGAATAATGTCTGCGACTCTATGGGGTTATGGGTTTCAGACGTTCGCTAGAGATAAAGCTGTCCAGGAAGTCCGTCAAGCATAGTGGAAATGTGGTGGTGCACCTAATGTGGGTCCATATGTCCTCTACTACTACACTATGAAGTTTCTCTCCCCATATGCAAAATAAGAAAATTACAAAGAATTTCAAACCCTAAGGGCTGGTCATAGGTTTTTTGAATTTAGATTTTGATTCTTTTCTCTAAAATATTCCATTAATGGCATCCCTGAATAATGGTGATGTTGCTAAGAGCAGGATCAAGGGGCCATGGAGCACTGAGGAAGATGCCATGCTCTAGTGCTTCATTTAGAAATACGGTGCTCACAACTGGTTGCTCATCAGCAAAGAGATCCTCGGGCGGTCCGACAAATCTTACCATTTGCGGTGGTGTAACCAGCTCAGCCCACAAGTGGAGCACCATCCCTTTACGCCCGAGGAGGACCATGCCATCATGAAAGCCCATGCATAGCATGGCAAAAAAAAAAAAAGGGCCACGATCATGATTATGCTGTCTCTACACCATGTGGTGCAGAAAACAAACTCATAACTTGGGCATCTCTTAATGAATTTCTAGATATGCAACTTTTTGGCAGGTCTTGTGGATCTGTAATATTCTGTGAACATGGCTCCATTTAGCTGCTCTGCCAGATGCATGCAAGCTCTCAGTCGTCTAGAAATTATTCAGATCGATGGCACAGTGTGATGCTTTTTACGAGAGAAATGTCAATAACAGGGCCTGCTAGCCTGCTACACTGGTGCTGGCGTCTTGGCGATGAATCGTCCTCTAGATTCGAGGAAGTGGTTCAATTAATTAGGGTTGTTCATTTTGAAATACGCAAGCGATTAGAATATCGATGTTTATCTTCGAATACAGAGTATACTTTGTCATTTTTCATTAAATTTGGGGTCTGTCCTATGGGGTGGAGTGCATCGCTGGTGAAATTTAGTGTTACAACAATTGAGGGAGATGAGATGAATTGGATTTGATTGATGACATCAATCTTGGATCCGCATTGCTAAAGATTGGGATGGACTGAGTCAGATCCAATTGAAGAAGGTGGTGGATGACCATTGAAGCACCCTTGGGCCCATCATGAAAATGAAACAACACTGCACTCTGAAACAACACTGTGTACAAGCCGTGTACAAATTGTTGTCAAAATCCACCGCCAGATCTTCAGGGCCTTGAACCAGCCCAAGGGCAAGTTTGAACGCAGATCGGAGCTTCTCGTTGTGAGAGAAGACCCCAACTCTTTGAGGAGGAGGGGGAAGGTCGATGGGTAGTGGGTCTATTGGGTCTCTGCCCTTCGCAGCCTCTAACAAAAAATATGCAGTGCTCCTCTATCAAGCACAGACGATGGTTCAGAGAAGGACGATGAATATGATGATAACGACGATGACAAAATGGAGGGGGAGGTCGACGACATGATTTTCAGGAAGGATTCCATCAATGCACAGTCATGGTTCAAATTTAAATTTTTCTATTTCCCCTTCTGTAGCCAGGATGCGTGGGTATTATTTTTTACCTCCAAGTGGCTTTGTTTGCATAGATGGCCTGTGTTTGGCCATGGAGGATGGCATATTATTATTTTAATGTGGGGAGTTATTTAATGATGTGGGCCCAAATGTTAAAAAAAAAAAAAACACGCATAATATAGTGGGGAATCTTTTGCAAAGTGGGGGTACCACTTTATTGGAAACAAGAATTGTAATGCTGGTTAGTATTGGCTAGACCCACTCACTGCACCTACAGACCCTAAAGAAAAAGCACAATTTGAGAATATTTGGATGTGATGCCTATGCTCATATTCCTCATAAGAAATGGAAGAAGTTTGATGATAAGAGCCAAAAATGCATCTTTGTTGGCTATAGTGATAGTGCCAATGCATATAAATTATATGAGCCTATTTCCAAGAAAATCATTTTATCTAGGGATGTTACCTTTCATGAGTATCCTCCATCTAATCCTCCTAAAACCCCCACCTTAGAAATAACTAATGAAATAGTTGCTCCATTCATGCACACAATATCATCTCGTTCTTCTCCTTCACTCATAATCAAGTAACAACATCCAATCCTTTACCCAAGTGGGTTCAAGCCACAATAGATGAAGCACAAAATCATTTGCCCACCTATATAGGTAAAAGGCCTTCAGCCCTAAGACACCAAGTGAATTATGCCCTAATGGCCAAAGTTCTTATCCAACCTGAACCTTCTGATATCAAAGAAGCTCTTGGTGATCCTAAATGGGTTCATGCCATGGATCGGGAATTGGATTCCATTGAAAGGAATCACACTTGGGAGTTAGTTGATTTACCCAAAGGAAAATATACCATAGGCACAAAATGGGTATACAAGGCAAAATATAAAGCAGATGGCTCACTAGATCGCTACAAGGCTCGCCTAGTAGCTCAAGGCTATAAGCAACAAGAGGGAATTGATTATGAGGAGACATTTGCTCCTGTGGCTAAGATGACTACAATCAGGATAGTTATTGCTATGGCAGCTCAAAAACATTGGCCAATATATCAAATGGATGTCAAAAGTGCATTTCTAAATGGTCATTTGAAGGAGGAAGTGTATGTGAAACAACCACCAGGGTACATAGTTGAAGGCCAAAACAACAAAGTCCTCGGATTAAAGAAAGCTCTATATGGGTTGAAGCAAGCACCCCGAGCTTGGTATGCAAAGATTGACTCCTATTTCCTCAACCTTGGTTTCACTAGATTTGCAGTAGAATCTACTCTCTATGTGAAACATTGGAGGAACCGCATCATTTTGATTACATTGTATGTGGATGATCTCCTCATTACAGATGATGACATAGAAGGCATAAGGTTGCTCAAAGAGGACTTATGCAAGAACTTTGAGATGACAGATTTAGGACTTCTCCACTATTGCTTAGGAATAAAGGTATGGCAACAACCTGGTAAGATTTTTATCTCACAGGCTAAGTACATTCAGTCTATTTTAGAGAGGTTTCGCATGGAGGAGTGTAAGCCCTCTCTAACTCCCATGGAAACTAGATTGAAATTTCTAAATAATGATGAAGAAGAAAGGGTTGATGGTACACTTTACGTGCAACTAGTTGGAAGTTTGATCTACTTAACTTCAACTAGACCGGATATTTGCTATTTAGTTGGCCTTATTTCTAGATTCATGCAGGATCCTAAGAAGAGCCATTGGATAGCAGCTAAGAGGATTGTGAGATTCCTAAAGGCCACACCTCATCATGGCCTTATGTATAAATCAAGTGATAATTTTTCTTTGATTGGATACATAGATTTAGATTGGGCCCGTTGTCTTGAAACCAGAAGATCTACATCAGGTTATTGCTTTCAATTAGGCCAAGGCACTATTTCATGGAGCACAAAGAAGCAACACACAGTTTCACTATCTTTAGCAGAAGCAGAATATAGAGCAGCAATTGAGGCAAAAAAGGAGGCAATATGGTTGAGGTAATTAATTCAGGATATTGGGCTATTCATACATGGTCCAACATATATATATTGTGACAATCAAAGTACCATCAAGATGACCAAGAATATAGTTTTCCATGCTAGAACAAAGCACATTGAGATCCATCATCACTTCATTAGAGAAATGGTCCAAGAAGATATTATACACATGAAGTATGTACCAACTCAATATCAAGTAGCAGACATATTCACCAAGTCACTTGGGAAAGACAAGTTTTCTCAGTTTAGCAATTTGCTATATCTATGTACAAGAAGTCAACATTAAGGGGGAATGTTATCTAATGTTGAATTATTTTTTAGGATAGTGCACATTAAGGGGGAATGTTAGAATATTATTATTGTTATAATGTGCACTATGCCTATAATTGACAAGTTGACATTTGTCTTCTGCCACTTGTCCCTGTCTTCAGTTTGAGTTGGAGTGGTGTCTTCTAAAAGACACTTGGAGTGGAGCTCATGAAAAGTGTCATATCTCCCTCCTAAGCTTGATGCTTATATATTGTAAGATAACTTATAAATAATTTAATGCCTTTTGTTCAGTCCCAACAAATACAATCACCATTATTGTCCATTCAAGAAGGAAAAAATGTCTTATAATACAATAAATAGAACGGTCATCATCTAAGTAGGTATAAAGGTAGAAAACCACTTAAGAGCACATTGCTTCATGTCAAAGCATCTAGAAGCAAGCATTCACCTGCAATATCAAAGCCCACATAAGGTCATTATCAATTTGCATATATGTGGATAAAAAGGACAACATATAGGTCCATATTAAAGGGTGCTCATCTACATAAAAATATGTCAAGATATACTTCTATCAATGTGGAATAGACAAAATTACAAGAATCTATTATAAAGGACTATGCACACTACAAAGGAACACAAAAATCATCATGTTGAAAGCATAAATAATAAGGGGAAAAGGTGCTACATCCAAGGTATCAAACTTGGAGAAGAACATCCATGAGAAGAAGCACCAAGATCAGTTATAAAACCGCCATTCAAAGCTCCATAGAACTAAGGAGCATCATAGCTAGCACCATACAACATTCTCATCAAAATGTCTATAAAATAAAAAGGTTGCTTATTGTCTAAGAAATGAAGCAAGCCAAGAAACAAACATATGAAATGGCAAGAGGAGTTATAACATTCATTCTAAATAATTATAGTAAAGGTCTACATGCAAATACCTTAAGTGCTACTTGGAAAAAACATTCTAAGGTGACATCCCAACTCTTAATGCTCAAGAAATTTCAAGCACCTAATCAAGAGGAGTTACAAGAAATATTGAGGAGGTTACGTACGTTATCTTTGCATAAGCATTGAACGAATTCTAATTTGTAACTTCTATTTTCCACTTTTTCATAAGGAGGAAGATTCCATTCTATTTATAAGCACCCATATTGGAGAAAGCATCAGAATGAATTAAAAGCAAAGCCAAGCATTGAAGGTCGAGTTCATAGTAGCATCAAAAACTGAGCTCATGGTAGAATTACACAATAGCATTGGTATCATAACAACAAGAAGAGAGCATTGAATGCTCCTAGTCAAAGTGATCAAAGGTAATGTATCTATTGTACAAGAAGTGTCATCAGAGGTATTAAGAAACCAGTCATCATCCAAGTTAAAGAGAAGCTAAATCCTACGCCCATACGTTGGAGATAATAGTAAAAAAAGCACTAAAGAATGCTATCATCTATGTCTAAGAATTAGCACTAGATACATAGAGGTTTGGGACATCACAAAGGTAATACTATATCTTATTATAATTTTATTTCATTAATAGGGAGACACAAGGTATAATATAAGGTTGAAACATTAAGAGAAATCAACCATATTTGAAAGCAATATTAAAAGGAATATATATTAAATAGCCTAATATTTGCAATCTAAAGCATAGGAGAAATAAGGATTTCTACCTAGATAGATTAATTATCTAACATTGCAAATATCTTTGTTTACTAAAATTCCATATTAGGGAGTTATAAGGAATATTACACCAAAATAGGTTGTTGCAATTTAGAAACATTAAATATCAAATTATCAAAGGCTATAAAATAAGGTTCTATAAGGAAAATCAAGAGTTGGAAACTAATTACTATACTTCTCTCAAACTTACATTAAAGGGACAAAATAATTCCAACAAATAGAACCTCATAAAAATAGAAAGTGCTTAAGTTCAAATGGAGAAAATAAGGTGTAAAATAAGTTGATATTTGTTGTTCATAGAAATTTACAAAATCAACTCAAAATTGAGATATTATTCTCAAAAGCACTTTATCTATCATTCAATATTACTAGGGAGACATAAAGAATTCTACAAAACCTAGAATTTCACCAAGGCATCATCAAATCAATACTAGCGAAATTAAAAGAAGACCACAAGGATCATCATGGCGTCAGAAAAATTCTTTCTTGTGGAATCCCAATTACTTAAGGAAAAAAATTATTTGTCCTATAAAAATAAGGTTAAAGCAATCTTAGTATATAAAAAACTTTAGGAGATAACTCAAGGAACAAAAAAGGACCAAACACAGGTGATACTGAAATTCAAAAGTTTGATGACAATGATGCAAAAGCCCTAATGATAATAACCTTTGCTATCACTGATGAAATACAACCTTATATCAGTTCAGAAAAGACATCTACAAAAGCATGGAAAAGCTTAGAAAATATATTTGAAGGAAAAAATAAATCCACTATCCTTCATCTTCAAACTCAACTACATTATCTAAAAATGAACAATGGCAAGAGCATAGAACTATTCCTAAGAAAAGTAGTAGATATTAAAGGGAAATTATTAACCTTAGGAGGCGAAATCAAAGATGGACTTCTTACTCAAGCAACCATAGGAGCACTTTCAGATAGCTACAAACATTTGATAACATCTTTACAAGTCCTAAGTAAAGATACTTCTTTTGATGATCTAATCAATATTCTTTAAGAATATGAGGTAGATAATATAGTTAAAGATGAAATGACTAACACTACATTGGCATCAAAAGATAATCCACAGGAAAATATTGCTTCATCATCAAAAGTATGAAGACCATGGTATAACAAGTATTGTCAGATATGGAAGAAAAAATGTTATAGCACTAACTATTGCAGATTCAATACCAAAAATAAGAATAAAGATAATCAGATGAACAATGGGAGCATATTTCAACCATGAAAATATTAAAATAAAAAATAAACTCAGCATCCAACTAATTATTCCCAGTTGGAGTATCAAAAAGTGAATAAAAAAGGACACCTAGCTCAAAGGATAGAGGAAATTGAAGAACTAGAAGAATCTATAGATGATTGTGAAGTCAAAGCTCTTTCAACAAGAACAACAGGTTATGAAGACACTAATTACTTGCTTGAATAGGTTACAAAAAATATAGAAGAAGAATACAAGCTCCAAGACAAAGAAGAAGATCCATATTGAAGATTGAAATATTCAATACCCAAATAATGTAATACAGGGTGATGTTAGAGTTAGAGTATATTACATTATTTGGGTTATGTAAATGTACCACCTTAGGTACATAGTTAGAGCAGGCTATTATATTAGGGGGAAGTTATCTAGTTACTTCAAGTAATGTAATAAATGCACAAGTGGCAATGTGCAAGTTGTAATGTGCAAGGTGTCCCCTTGTATAGCTAGGTAGAGTGTTGGCCAAGGAATCTATCTTCCTATATAAATACCCTCATAGATCAAGTCAAATTCTTATTTAGTGTAGTGTAGTAGATAGTGATGCTCCTATATGGAGCACAATGTAGCTCCTTAGCTCATAGTAATGGAGTGACCATTTCCTCCATACTGCATTGTCATTTCATCATTTCTATTTATAGTATATTTCAGTCATATTGCAAACTCACTTTCTTTCATATTTATTGCATATTATTAGGACCTATGTTAGATCTCTTCCATTTCATATATCCTCAAATCTAACATATTGTACCTGATTAACAAACTAGTAATACAAGGACAAGTTAGTCAGTGGCTCATCACCTTATAGGAATTCATATTTTGGGTGGTGGTCAGACTTGGTAAAAAATACGTAATAATAGATCAGTTTTCTAGAATTTGCTCAGGAAAACCTATGTGAATAGGAGTATTAGATGAGTTTCTTGATGCTCAATTGTTTGCAATCAATTTTGTACCATTGTGGTACAAGTTAATTGATGAATATATATCCACAAGATAATTACCCCAAGATTTAACAATGATAGAGAAGAATAAAGTTAGAATGAAGTCAACACCTTTGTAGTTGATAGCTGGATTATTGTATAAAATGGTTGTAGATGAAATTTTGAGAAGATGCATAATGGAAGAAGTAAAAACAACATTAAAAGAAGCTCATGAAGGTATGACAAGAGGACATATGGGGCTAGATGCTATAGCAAGAAAACTACTTTTGGTAGGATTGTGGTGGCCTACACTATACCATGATGCAAAAGAATATGTGCAAGCATGTGATACCTAGCAAAGAGTAGGGAAACCATTAAGTTGATATTTTATGCCTTTACATCCATCTCAACCTTAAGAACTATTTGAGAGATGGGATTTGGATTTTTTCAAACCACTTAAAACAACCCATAGGAAGAAGTATTGATACATCATGGTAGAAATAGAATACCTAACCAAATGGGTAGAAGCAAGGGCACTACTAGATAATATGACAAAAAGTACAACCCATTTCTTGTATGAGAAAGTGATTACAAGATTCAAAATTCCATGGTAAATAAAAAGTAACAGGGGTGGTCACTTTTTTAATGAAGTTATTAAGAAGCTAATAACCAATTTTTAGATTTTGCATTCATTTTCAAGCCTGTACTCTCCTAGAGAAAATGGGTAGGTGAAGGCGACTAACAAAATATTGGTCTCTAAAATATACAAAACTTGTGGAATAGATGAAGAACACAAGATTATACTGAGAGGGGGGTGAATAGTATAGTGCCCAATTTTTACTTTCTTTCCAAACCAATATCAATTAGTGTCCTTAATTGCAACAACCAAATATAGCAGTGTGCATTAATGACATAGATAGAAATAGTAATGAAGAGCACAAATCGTAACACACAATTGAGACACAAGATTTAACGTGGTTCTCCCAATGTGGGGTAGTCCACAAGATAATATCCTTATAATATTTCACAAAGAAATAGGGATCCTTATCCTAATACAAATGATTACTTTGATCTGATCAAAGCTAATCTATCCATTGATCTACTAAGGTGGGCAATACACTGATCTGCTCAATAAGGCAATCCACTGATCTGCTCAACTAGGCAATCCACTAATCTACTCAGCTAGGCAATCCTGATCTACTTAGGTAGGCAATCCACTGATCTACTCAGGTAGGTAATCCACTGATCTACTTTAGCAAGCTCACCAAGAACCTGCTCAAAATTTTCTCTAGCAAGCTCACCAAGAACTTGCTCAAATTTTCTCCAACAAGCTCACCAAGAACTTGCTCAAATTTATTTAGCAAGCTCACCAAGAACTTGCTCAAAATATGCTCTAGCAAGTTCACCAAGAACTTGCTCAAATCTACTCCAAAAATCTCACTAAGAACTTGCTAAAATCTGTGTAGCAAGCTCACCAAGAACTTGCTCAAATCTGCTCTAACAAGTTCACCAAGAACTTGCTCAAATCTGCTCCAACAAGCTCACCAAGAACTTGCTCAAACCTGTCCCAAATTTGTCCATAAATATATACCAAAAGCCTTCTCAAAAGATCAATCAATCATGCACAAAAATTGCCTCAAATCTATCAAGAAATCTGTCCCAAAAGCCTTCTCAAAGGCTCAATCAATCATGCACAAAATCTGCCTCAAATCTATCTAGAAATTTATCCCAAAAGCCTTCTCAAAGGCTCAATCAATCATGCTATAGTAGCACTCAAATATCATCCACAAATCTATGAAGGCAAGGCTCAATGATGAACACAACAATGAATGGCAATGCACTCTTCAGTGGATGACAACAATGATCCATAATGATATCAACTCATCTCAATATTATAGAAGCATAAAGAGAATTGTTAGAGACTCAATATGTTCTATTCACAAACTCAATTTCTTTCTCAACTCAAACTCAAATCAAATCAAATCAATCTCAACTCAGCTCAATATTATAGAAGCATAAAGAGAATTGTTAGAGACTCAATATGTTATATTCACAAACTCAATTTCTTTCTCAACTCAAACTCAATTCAAATCAGAATATAGAATTTTGTTCCATGGAACTTGAACAACCACTTCACACAATCACTTGGCTAGGTTCAATCAACTCAACTCAACTAATAACCTTAAGGAACAAATTTTTCTCACAAACCCTAGTTCAAGCATGAATCAATCAACTCAAAATGTTTCCAACAATACTCAACAATAACTCTCACATAACAATGATACTCATGTTCTCCTCTAACTCAAGTTCAAGTTCTTTGTACAAGCAATGGGCTTCAACAACAATGCTTATAAAATAAGGTTGAATCACAAATCTCAAACCAAAAAAACCTTGAAGCATTCAACCAACCACTTTTGAAAAGGAAACCACAATCAATCATTTTCTCTCCAATGATATTTCAGAAATCAACCACCATAAACAAAGTCAATGGAGAATATTGCTCATACCTTTTTGATGCCTTATTAGTTGTCCACTAAATCTGCTACACTCAACAAACTTTCTTTTTTAAATTTCAATAGGCATTAGAGATATTGATTAATAACACAACAATAATATCTAAATAACACCTTATTACTCCTACTCAATAAAATACACCATGTGCCCTCATGAAAGAATTAATCCCCTTTGAAAAAGAACAAAGAAACTTTCACTTTTGAACCCCTTTATAAAATCATAAATATATCTTTACACACACCTTATTTCTTCCTCTAAGCAATTTAATCAAATAGCCCTCGAAATAAGCTTTCCAATGGTATATAATATGATATACTTCCAAAAGGAAAATCACCAAAAATATCTCTTTTTCCTAAAGTGCATCACAACCCTTATTTCTCCTAGGGAAAATTTAGAAAAATAAAATATTAAAAAAATATTAACTTGCCTTTGTCCTTGATGGGATTTGATCCCTCGATGCCTCCTTGATCAACACCTTAACCGTGGCCAAGCTGCCGCATGAGCTACAGGCTCGTTTGGGAGGGAAAGGCACCACGTGCTTCAAAACACTCCTCCCTCTCACGCAAACCAAAAATGCTTCATGCGCTCTTTCTTCCAATGCCTTCTAATGTAGCCAAGGGGATTCAAAATCTTGATGTTCATTCTGCTACTTGCCTTAGCCAAAATCCAATTTCCAATGTGCCACACTACTCAAGGTGACTAGGGTTTCACACGTCGTTCGATTTATTCTTTATTTCCATCACTTAACCCTCTTTTACACGAGCTCTTTTCGCTTTCCAACAATCTCATTAATTCATGATCATAAGCCAAGGATTAATAAACCTTAGGCATAATTTTATATAGTTTTCTCCCTCATATTCGACAAAGTCGATGGATTACTTTTATTTTTAATTTTAAAATTAAAATTAAAATTTTAAATAATTTAAAATTTACACTAACTATTTAAAATTAAATATCTCCATCATCGGGGCACCTTTTTCGATGAAACAAAAAGCCAAATTGTGTTTTAAGAAAAACCCATTTCAAATCTGCCATCCATGGTTTTAAATAAAACCTTTTATTTTGCTTGCCTTGGTTTTCACAAAAGTCTTGTATATATCCATGCTCTCCAAAATATCATAAATGATTATTTATGAAGTGCTTTTGCCACCAAATCTCAATGTGATCCATGTGACATCAATGATCAATGTGACATAAATGATAACATAAAATAACTCAAATTTACAACAATATTTCCCTTTGTCATTGATGGAAACACCTTTAATGCAAATCACCACAATCACTACAAAAACCATCTTTGAGAATCAAAGCTGCTACCCCTGACTCAATACTCTCTATGGAGGATGCTCCCCCTAACTCAATGCTCTCTTTGTAGGCTACTCCCTCTAACTCAATGCTCTCCCCCTTACTCAAATATCTCCCCCTTTGAAATCAATGGAAAAAGGGACACCTATGGGGATAAAATATATGAATCTTAAGCTTAGCCAAAACCAAAACCAAAACCATCTTCTTTGTACTGAGCAGCTCTATGACCAAAACCATGTTGCTCATTTTCTTTGCACTAAGAAGCTCTATGACCAACCCTGTTGCATAAGAAGCAATGTCCCTGAAAACCATACCTTCTTTGTTTGAATTTCCTTCTAGCAAAATCAAACTTCTTTGATCCATAGACCCTACAGTGTATAGCCCTGTGTCCAAATCTATTACAAGAAAAACAATATCCTTGAAAAGCCCTTTGTTCATGCCTTGGTTAATCATACCTTTCTTGATATTTATCCTTGTGATCATCTTTGACTTGTGCATTGTATCCTTGATCCTTCTTTGTGGTATCCAAATATTCTTCCTTAAATTCTTCCTTGCTTTCTTCTTCAAGAATTTCTTTGCCTCTTGAAATTGATTCACCTATCTCAAAACAAGATCCAAAATGGATATTTGGAGCCATAGGAGCTTTGGAACTTTCTTCATGAATCTTAGGTGCTTCCTTGATTTCATCTTTTAGAACTTCCTTTCCTTTTGAGTGTGACTACCCAAACCTAAAATATGAGACCTTTGGTGCTTTGGAACCTTCCTCTTCTTTATCTTCATTTGTGTCAAATAGAAAATTGGCACACATCTCTATAGCCTTTAAAATGCAAGTATCCATTTATTGAATCTCTATAAATTGAGTTTGTGAATAGAACATATTGAGTCTCTAAAAATTCTCTTTATGCTTCTATAAGATTGAGTTGAGTTGATATTGATTTGATTTGATTTGATTTGAGTTGAGATCATTGTGGATCATTGTTGTCATCCATTGAAGAGTGCATTGCCATTCATTGTTGAGTTCATCATTGAGCCTTGCCTTCATAGATTTGTGGATGAGATTTGAGTGCTACTTGAGCATGATTGATTGAGCCTTTGAGAAGGATTTTGGGATATATTTCTGGATAGATTTGAGGTAGCTTTTGTGCATGATTGATTGAGCCTTTGAGAAGGATTTTGGAAAATATTTTTGGACATATTTGAGGTAGATTTTGTGCATGATTGATTGAGCCTTTAATAAGGCTTTTGGGATAGATTTGAGCAAGTTCTTGGTGAGCTTGTTGGAGAATATTTGAGCAAGTTCTTGGTGAACTTGCTGGAGAATATTTGAGCAAGTTCTTGGTGAGCTTGCTAAGCAGATTCAAACAAGTTCTTGGTGATCTTGTTGGAGCAGATTTGAGCAAGTTCTTGGTGAACTTGCTAGAGCAGAATTTGAGCAAGTTATTGGTGAGCTTGCTAAATAGATTTGAGAAAGTTCTTGGTGAGCTTGTTGGAGCAGATTTGAGCAAGTTCTTGGTGAGCTTGCTGGAGTAGATTTTGAGCAGGTTCTTGGTGAGCTTGTTGAAGCATATTATTGGATTTCCTACCTAAGTAGATCAGTGGATTGCCTACTTGAGTAGATTAGGATTGCCTAGCTGAGAAGATTAGTGGATTGCCTAGCTGAGCAGATCAGTGGATTGTCTTATTGAGCAGATAAGTGGATTTCCCACCTTAGCAGATCAGTGGATAGCCTAGCTTTGAGTAGATCAAAGTAATCATTTGTATTTGGATAAGGATCCCTATTTATTTGTGAAATATTATAAGGGGATTATCTTGTGGACTACCCCACTTTGAGGAAACCATGTTAAATCTTGTTTCTCAATTGTGTGTGGTGATTTGTGCTCTTGCTTACTATTGCTATCTATGTCATTAATACACACTACTATATTTGGTTATTGCAATTAAGAACACTAATTGATATTGGTTTGGAAAGAAATTAAAAATTGGGCACTATGCTCTTCACCCCCCCTCTCAGTATAAGCTTGTGTTCTTCAATTGGTATAAGAGTGGGTTCCTTCAAAAAGGCTAACATCTTGAGGACAAATTCTACAAGAACACAGATGCCTTCATAGAATTGATCATCTACAAGTAAGGCTCCACTATTTTACGATAACAATTATGCTTGCTAGAGCATGAGAATGAAGAACTACTTGATATCACAAGGATATGAGGTATGGCAGATGGTTGTAAAAGAGTATAATGTTGAAGGTGATCCCGAGGAAAATAAGACTATCAAGGAATTGGTTGAGATCAATGCAAGGGCAATGAATTGTATTTTGAGTGGGCTACATGAGATAGATTTTGCAAAGGTCATGGTATTTAATTTAGCTAATGAAATGTGGACCAAGTTGCAGAATACCTATGAAGGAGATTACAAGGTAAAGTTGCAAAACTACAAACTCAGAAAAATATTTGAGGAATTGAAAATTGAAGACTTTGAAGATATTGCAAAGTTTTTACTTTGAGTTGATGAGACTACTAACACCATGAGAGGTCTAGGATTTGAGATGAAAGAATTAGATGTTACTCAAAAGGTTTTGATATCACTTCCCATGAAGTATGATGCAAAGGTTTCAGCAATAGAAGAAACAATGGATATCAACAAGCTAAAAATGGAAGAACTACAAGGAACTCTCATAGCTTATGAGATGAGGATAAGTAAGCATTAGGTTCCAATAAAAGAAATTGCATTCAAGGCTTTAGAGAAAAATAAAGGGAAAGTTCCAGAGACAGATAGAGATTCAGATAATGATGAGGAAGCTAACTTCATCAAAAGGAAAAAGGACTTAAGAAATTATAGGGATATGAATAAAGTCAAATGCTATAAGTGTGGTGATTTTTGTCACTATGCAAACAAGTGTCCACTAGAAGAAAACAATGATGATGAAAAATAGGGTCACAGAAGAAAAGAAGATGGAAAGCATATGCATGACAAAAATGACAGATACAAGCAAAGTAGGTATGGGAAGAAGAAATTTTTTCATAAGACAAAGAAAAATTTCTACATTAAAGAAGAAAGTGATGGTTCAAATCATAGAAATGAAGACCAGTCAGATGAAGAAGAATGTATATTCTTTGGAATAAGTGAAGAAAGGCAAAAACACCTATTCCTAGGTATTAATGTTAGAGAAGAGCATATATCTATCAAATAACGACATGAAGAGCTTGCTATAGCCATTGAGAAAGCAAAAAGGTACAAGAAGGGTCTAATAATAATAAAATGCTTCATATGTGGAGACTTTGGGCATTTAGATTATGATTACACGTACTACAACAATTGCAACAAGAATAGTTCTAGCAGTAGTTCTAGTGACAATTCTAGCAGTAGTGATGATGAAGAAGAGGAATCCACAAAACAAGAAAATAAAATCAATAGATTGAAAAGGAAAAACAAAAGGCTTGAAAATAAAGTTCATGAAAATGAAAAGGTCAAAGTAATGTTTAATCAACACATTCAGGATTTGGAAAAAGAGCTTAAAGAAACAAAAGAGCTTGGCATCACTATTTTTGAGAAATTGAAGAAGAAGAAAGAAATATGTAATCAGTTATAAGGAGATAAAAAATGTTTGGGGACCTACATAAATAATTTAGCACGATTTCAAAGGAATTCAAAAACTTTGGATAAATTTTTGGATTTATAGCGAGATCCATCTATAAATACAGGGCTTGGTTATGAAGAAGAGAAATAAAAAATAAACACACAAGGACCTCTATTTGTATAAGGAGGTTTTGTTTCAAAAATATATAAGGAAGAACCAGTTACCAAAGAAAAGGAAGCATCATAAATGGATACTTGCATTTCAGAGGCTATAGAGATGTGTGCCAATTTGCTATTTGACACAAATGAAGAGAAAGAAGAGGAAGGTTCCAAAGCACCAAAGGTCTCATATTTCAGGTTTGGGGAGTCACACTCAAAAGGAAAGGAATTTCTAAAAGATGAAAACAAGGAAGCACCTAAGATTCATGAAGAAATTTCCAAAGCTCCTATGGCTCCAAATATCCAGTTTGGATCTTTTTTTGAGATAGGTGAATCAATTTCAAGAGGCAAAGAAATTCTTGAAGAAGAAAGCAAGGAAGAAGTTAAGAAATAATATTTGGATACCACAAAGAAGGATCAAGGATACAATGCACAATTCAAAGATGATCACAAGGATAAATATCAAGAAAGGTATGATGAACCAAGGCATGAACAAAGGAATTTTCAAGGACATTGTTTTTCTTGTAATAGATTTGGACACAGGGCTATACATTGCAAGGTCTATGGATCAAAGAAGTTTGATTTTGCTAGAAGGAACTTCAAATGAAGAAGGTATGGTTTTCAGGGACATTGCTTCTTATGCAACAGGGTTGTTCATAGAGCTTCTCAGTGCAAAGAAAATGAGCAACATGGTTTTGGTTTTAGAGCTACACAATTCAGAAGTCATGGTCATAATGATTATGAAAATATAACTTCACAATACAGGGTTCATGAAAGGAATGGATATGAAAATTATTTCAAGAAAGAATTTAGGATATGGGCACCATCCAAAGGCTACAATATCAAGTGTTTTAATTGCAATAACTTCGGACATATTGCAAAATGGTATAGGACTCAATTTCAAACAGATTCAAGACAAGAAGATTAAGTAACTCATCAAGAAAAGGATATCAAAAATATGTGGAAGGAATTTGACAAAGGAAAGTAACAATGTAATATGGGAGTAAATGTACTCCTACCCAAAAATTAATCACCTCAAGAGATAAGGTGGTAGGGGGGCTAAGCTTAAGAGTCATATATTTTAGCCCCATAGGTGTCTCTTTTGCCATTGATGTCAAAGGAGGAGAGATTTGAGTAAGGGGAAGAGCATTGAGTTAGAGGGAGCAGCCTCCAAAGAGAGCATTGAGTTAGGGGGAGCATCCTCCATAGAGAGTATTGAGTCAAGGGAGCAGCTTTGATTCTTAGAGATGGTTTTTACAGTGATTGTGGTGATTTGCATTAAAGGTGTTGCCATCAATGACAAAGGGGGATATTGTTGTAAATTTGAGTTATTTTATGTTATCATTGATGTCACATGGATCACATTGAGATTTTGTGGCAAAGCACTTCATAAATAATCATTTATGATATTTTGGAGAGCATGGATATATACAGGGTTTTTATGAAAACCAAGGCAGGCAAAATAAAAGGTTTTATTTAAAACCACGGATGGCAGATTTCAAATGAGTTTTTCTTAAAACCCAAGTTTGCTTTTCGTTTCATCGAAAAGGTGCCCCAGTGATGGAGATATTTAATTTTAAATAGTTAGTCTAAATTTTAAATTATTTAAAATTACAAATAAAAGTAATCCACCGACATCGTCGAATATGAGGGAGAAAACTATATAAAATGATGCCTAAGGTTTATTAATCCTTGGCTTACGCTCGTGAATTAATGCGATTGTTGGAAAGTGAAAAGAGCTCATGCAAAAGAGGGTTAAGTGATGGAACATATTGAGTCTCTAAAAATTCCCTTTATGCTTCTATAAGATTGAGTTGAGTTGAGATTGATTTGATTTGAGTTGAGTTGAGATCATTGTGGATCATTGTTGTCATCCATTGAAGAGTGCATTGCCATTCATTGTTGATTTCATCATTGAGCCTTGTATTCATAGATTTGTGGATGATATTTGAGTGCTACTTAAGCATGATTGATTGAGACTTTGAGAAGGCTTTTGGGATAGATTTCTGGATATATTTGAGGTAGCTTTTGTGCATGATTGATGAGCCTTTAAGAAGGCTTTTGGGACAAATTTCTAGAAATATTTGAGGTAGCTTTTGTGCATGATTGATTGAGCTTTTAAGAAGGCTTTTGGGATATATTTGTGGATAGATTTGAGCAAGTTCTTAGTGAGTTTTTTGGAGCATATTTGAGCAAGTTCTTGGTGAAATTGCTGGAGCATATTTGAGCAAGTTCTTGGTGGGCTTGCTAAGAAAATTCAAGCAAGTTCTTGGTGATCTTGTTGGAGCATATTTGATCAAGTTCTTGAAAAACTTGCTGGAGAAGAATTTGAGCAAGTTATTAGTGAGATTTCTAAACAGATTTGAGCAAGTTCTTGGTGAGCTTGTTGGAGCATATTTGAGCAAGTTCTTGGTGAGCTTGCTGGAGCAGATTTTGAGTAGGTTCTTGGTGAGCTTGCTGAAGCATATTATTGGATTGCCTACCTGAGCAGATTAGTGGATTACCTACTTGAGCAGATCAATATTGCCTAGCTGAGCAGATTAGTGGATTGCCTAGCTAAGAATATCAGTGGATTGCCTTGCTGAGCAGATCAATGGATTGCCCACCTGAGTAGATCAGTGGATAGCCTAGCTTTGAGAAGATCAAAGTAATCAGTTGTATTGGAATAAAGATCCCTATTTCTTTGTGAAATATTATAAGGATATTATCTTGTGGACTACTATCATGAGTATCATAGTTTTATCCCTCATATTCGACGACGTCGACGGATTACTTTTATTTTTAATTTTAAAATTAAAATTTAAATTTTAGATAATTTAAAATTTAGACTAAATATTTAAAATTAAATATCTCCATCATCAGGGGAAATTTTTCGATGAAACAAAAAGCCAACTTGGGTTTTAAGAAAAAACCATTTCAAATATGTCATCCATGGTTTTAAATAAAACCTTTTATTTTGCCTGCCTTGGTTTTCACAAAAACCCTGTATATATCCATGCTCTCCAAAATATCATAAATGATTATTTATGAAGTGCTTTTGCCACCAAAACTCAATGTGATCCATGTGAAATCAATGATACATGTGACATCAATGATCCATGTGATATCAATGAAAACATAAAATAACTCAAATTGTTAACAATCTCCCCATTTGTCATTGATGGCAACACCTTTAATGCAAATCACCACAATCACTGCAAAAACTATCTCTGAGAATCAAAGTTGCTCCCCCTAACTCAATAATCTCTATGGATGCTGCTCCCCCTAACTCAATTCTCTCTTTGGAGGCTGCTCCCCCTAACTCTATGCTCTCCCCCTTACTCAAATCTCTCCCTCTTTGACATCAATGGAAAAAGGGACACCTATGGGGCTAAAAGATATGACTCTTAAGCTTATCCCCCCTACCACCTTATCTCTTGAGGTGATTAATTTTGGGGTGGGAGTACATTTACTCCCATCTTACATTGTTCCTTTCCTTTGTCAAATTCCTTCCACATATTTATGATATCCTTTTCTTGATGAGTTACTTGATCTTCTTGTCTTGAATCTGTTTGAAATCGAGTCCTACACCATTTTGCAATATGTCCAAAGTTATTGCAATTAAAACACTTGATATTTTAGCCTTTGGATGGTGCCCATTTTCTTGAAATAATTTCCATATCCATTCCTTTCCTAAACCGTGTATTGTGAAGTTCTATTTTCATAATCATTATGACCATGACTTTTGAATTGTGTAGCTCTAAAACCAAAACCATGTTGCTCATTTTCCTTGCACCTAGAAGCTCTATGACCAATCTTGTTGCATAAGAAGCAATGTCCCTAAAAACCATACCTTATTCCTTTGAAGTTCCTTCTAGCAAAATCAAACTTCTTTGATCCATAGACCTGCAGTGTATAGCCTTGTGTCCAAATCTATTACAATAAAAACAATGTCCTTGAAAAGACATTTGTTCATGCCTTGGTTCCTCATACCTTTCTTGACCTTTATCCTTGTGATCATATTTGAATTGTGCATTGTATCCTTGATCCTTCTTTGTGGTATCCAAATATTCTTCCTTAACTTCTTCCTTGCTTTCTTCTTAAATAATTTCTTTGCCTCTTGAACTTGATTCATCTATCTCAAAAAAAGATCCAAACTAGATATTTGGAGCCATAGGAGCTTTGGAACTTTCTTCATGAATCTTAGGTGCTTCCTTGCTTTGATATTTTAGAACTTCCTTTCCTTTTGAGTGTGACTCCCCAAACCTGAATATGATACCTTTGGTGCTTTAGAACCTTCCTCTTCTTTCTCTTCATTTGTGTCAAATAGCAAATTGGCACACATCTCTATAGCCTCTGAAATGCAAGTATCCATGCCAAGCTCTTATGTATCTTGAAGCTCTTTTTCCAAATCTTGAATGTGTCGATTAATCATTACTTTGACCATTTCATTTTCATGAATCTTATTTTCAAGCCTTTTGATTTTCATTTTCAATCTATTGATTTTATTTTCTTGTTTTGTGGATTCCTCTTCTTCATCATCACTACTACTGGAATTGTCACTAGAACTACTGCTAGAACTATTCTTGTTGTAATTGTTGTAGTACGTGCAATCATCATCTAAATTCCCAAAGTCTCCACATATGAATCATTTTATTATTCTTAGACCCTTCTTGTACCTATTTTCTTGCTCAATGGCTATAACAAGCTCTTCATGTCATTATTCAATAGATATATCCTCTTCTTTAAATTCAATACCTAGGAATAGGTTTTCTTGTGTTTCTTCACTTATTCCAAAGAATGTACATTCTTCTTCATCTGACTTGTCTTCATTGCTATGATATGAACCATCACTTGCTTCTTCAATGTAGAAAGTTTTCTTTGTCTTACGAAAACTTTTCTTCTTCTCATACCTGCTTTGCTTGTATCTGTCATCTTTGTCATGCATATGCTTTCCATATTCTTTTCTTTTGACCTTATTTTTCATCATCATTGTTTTCTTCTAATGGACACTTGTTTGCATAGTGACCAAAATCACCACACTTGTAGCATTTGAATTTCTTCATATCCCTATAATTTATTAAGTCATTTTTCCTTTTGATGAAGTTAGCTTCCTCATCATTATTTGAATCTCTATCTATCTCTAGAAATTTCTCTTTATTTTTCTCTGAAGCCTTGAATGCAATTTCTTTTATTGGAACCTTATTCTTACTTATACTCATCTCATAATATGTGAGAGTTCCTTGTAGTTCTTCCATTGTTAGCTTGTTGATATCCATTGTTTCTTATATTGTTGGAACCTTTGCATCATACTTCATGGAAGTGATCTCAAAATATTTTGAGTAACATCTAATTCTTTCATCTCAAATCCTAGACCTCTCATGGTGTTAGCAATATCATCAACTCTAAGTAAAAACTTTGCAATATCTTCAAAATATTCTATTTTCAATTCCTCAAATATTTTTCTATGAGTTTGTAGTTTTGCCAACTTTACCTTGGAATCTCCTTCATAGGTATTTTGCAACTTGGTCCACATTTCATTAGCTGAATTACATACCATGACCTTTACAAAATCTGTCTCACATAGCCCACTCAAAATACAATTCATTGCCCTTGCATTGATCTCAACCAATTTATTGATAGTCTTATCTACCTCAGGATCACCTTCAACCTTATACTATTTTGCAACCATCTGCCATACCTCATATCCTTGTGATATCAAGTAGTTCTTCATTCTCATGCTCCAAAAAGCATAATTGTTATCGTCAAATAGTGGAGCCTTACTTTAAGATGATCCATTCTGTGAAGACATCTATGTTCTTGTAGAATCTTCCCTTAAGCTATTAGCCTTTCCGAAGGAACCCAATTTGATACCAATTTAAGAACACAAGCTTATACTGAGAGGGAGGGTGAATAGTATAGCACCCACTTTTTACTTTCTTTCCAAACCAATATCAATTAGTGTCCTTAATTGCAATAACTAAATATAGCAGTGTGCATTAATGACATAGATAACAATAGTAATCAAGAGCACAAATCACCACACACAATTGAGACATAAGATTTAATGTGGTTCTCCTAATGTGGGGTAGTCCACAAGATAATATCCTTATAATATTTCACAAAGAAATAGGGATCCTTATCCCAATACAAATGATTACTTTGATCTGCTCAAATATAGGCTATCCATTGATATTCTCAGGTGGGGAATCCACTGATATTCTCAGCAAGGTAATCCACTAATCTGCTCAACTAGGCAATCCACTGATCTACTCAGCTAGGCAATCCTGATCTACTCAGGTAGGCAATCCACTAATCTACTCAAGTAGGCAATATAATGATCTACTTAAATAAGCTCACCAAGAACCTACTCAAAATATGCTCCAGCAAGCTCACCAAGAACTTTCTCAAATATGCTCCAAAAAGCTCACCAAGAACTTGCTCAAATCTATTTAACAATATCACTAAGAACTTGCTCAAAATTTGCTCCAACAAGTTCACCAAGAAGTTGCTCAAATCTTCTCCAACAAGCTCATGAAGAACTTGCTCAAATATTCTTAGCAAGCTCACCAAGAACCTGCTCAAATCTACTCTAGCAAGTTCACCAAGAACTTGCTCAAATCTGCTCCAACAAGCTCACCAATAACTTGCTCAAAATTTTCCCAAATATGTCCACAAATATATCCCAAAAACCTTCTCAAATGCTCAATCAATCATGCACAAAAGCTACCTCAAATCTATCCAAAAATCTGTCCCAAAAGCCTTCTCAAAGGCTCAATCAATCATGCATAAAATCTGCCTCAAATCTATCCAAAAATTTATCCCAAAAGCCTTCTCAAAGGCTCAATCAATCATGCTCAAGTAGCACTTAAATCTCATCCACAAATCTATGAAGGCAAGGCTCAATGATGAACTCAACAATGAATGTTAATGCACTCTTTAATGGATGACAACAATGATCCACAATGATCTCAAATCAACTCAAATCAAATCAATCTCAACTCAGCTCAATATTATAGAAGCATAAAGAGAATTGTTAGAGACTCAATATGTTCTATTCACAAACTCAATTTATTTCTCAAATCAAACTCAACTCAAATCAGAATATAGAAGTTTGTTCCATGGAACTTGAACAATCACTTCACACAATCACTTGACTAGGCTCAATCAACTCAACTCAACGAATTACCTTAAGGAACAACTTTTTCTCACAAACCCTAGTTCAAGCATGAATCAATCAACTCAAAATGTTTCCAACAATACTCAACAATAAATCTCACATAACAATGATACTCATGTTCTCCTCTAACTCAATTTCAAGTTCTTTGTACAAGCAATGGGCTTCAACAACAATACTTATAAAACAAGGTTTAATCACAACTCTCAAATCACAAAAAACTTTGAAGCATTCAACCAACCACTTTCGAAAAGGAATCCACAATAAATCCTTTTCTCTCCAATGATATTTTAGAAATAAACCACCATAAACAAAGTCAATAATGGAGAATATTGCTCATACCTTTTTGATGCCTTATTAGTTGTCCACTAAATCTGCCACACTTAACAAATTTTTTTTTTCAAATTTTAATAGGGGTTAGAGATCTTGACTAATAACACAACAATAATATTCAAATAACACCTTATTACTCCTACTCAATAAAATACACCATGTGCCCTCATGAAATAATTAATCCCCTTTGAAAAATAACAAAGCAACCTTCACTCTTGAACCCATTTAAAAAATCAGAAATATTTCTTTACACACACATTATTTCTCCCTCTAAGAAAGTTAATCAAATAGCCCTTGAAATAAGCTTTCCAATGATATATAATATGATATACTTCCAAAAGGAAAATCACCAGAAATATCTCTTTTTCCTAAAGTGCATCACAACCATTATTTCTCCTAGGGCAACTTTAGAAAAATAAAATATTAAAAAAATATTAACTTGCCTTTGTCCTTGAAGGGATTCGATCCCTCGATGCCTCCTTGCTCAGTGCCTTAACCATGGCCAAGCTACCGCACGAGCTACAGGCTTGTTTGGTAGGGAAAGGCACCTCGTGCTTCAAAACACTCCTCCCTCTCACGCAAACCAAAAACACTTCATGCGCTCTTCCTTCCAATGCCTTCTAACACAACCAAGGGGATTTGAAACCTTGATGTTCATTCTGCCACTTGCCTTAGCCAAAATCCAATTGCCAATGTGCCACACTGCCCAAGGTGACCAGGGTTTCACACGTCGTCTGATTCATTCTTTGTTTCCATCACTTAACCCTCTTTTACACAAGATCTTTTCACTTTCCAACAATCGCATTAATTTACGAGCGCAAGCCAAGGATTAATAAACCTTAGGCATCCTTTTATATAGTTTTCTCCCTCATATTTGACGACGTTGGTGGATTAATTTTATTTTTAATTTTAAAATTTAAATTTAAATTTAGGTCCAAAGTGTAGACCAATTAGTTCATCCAAACCCCATAAGGGGGGTAGAGGTCCAAGGTTCAAATCTCAGGCCTCGTCGGACTGAACGCTTGTCCCTTTCCTGGTGCTTTCAGTGGCGTAAAAGGTTTAAAATGATTGTGGCATGGTGGTTATAGGAGCAAACTGCGTGAAGATCTGTGTGGCAGCTTTCGGGGCGAACAACGCAGAATACTATGGTGGCCATAAAAGCTGGACAGCCTGCCCGGATTCGTGGCAGCTACCGATTCCACCATGTTAAAAAAAAAATTAAATTTTAATTTTAAATAATTTAAAATTTAGACTAAATATTTAAAATTAAATATCTCCATCATCGGGGCACATTTTTCGATGAAACGAAAAGCCAAATTAGGTTTTAAGAAAAACCCATTTCAAATATGCCATCCATAGTTTTAAATAAAACATTTTATTTTTCCTGCCTTGGTTTTCACAAAAATCCTGTATATATCCATGCTCTCCAAAATATCATAAATGATTATTTATGAAGTGCTTTTGCCACAAAAAATCAATGTGACATCAATGACAACATAAAATAACTCAAATTGCCAACAATAGAAGGGGAATATTGGGAAGAGAGGTTTTTCATCTATTCTATGGGAATATAGAACAACCTTCAAACCTACAATAGACCATACACCTTTTCAACTAATGTATAGTTAGGAGGTAGTGGTGTTAGTAGAGTTTTTGGTACCTAGCCACTAGGTAACCATGGAATATTACATAGGTTACCAAGAAAGTTTATAGAAAATATTGACAACATTAATCAAGTTAGTTGAAAGATGTGTCATGGCACAAGGGGTAATTGAAGTAGCCCAAAAGTGCAGAAATTTATGGCATGACAAGTATCTTAAAAAATAATAACTAAATCAAGTCGATTTAGTCTTGAAGTATAATGGTAAGAAAGAAATTAGGCCAAGGAAACTGAAAAAATTATAGCTTGGTCCCTTTAGAGTAGGAGGTTGATGGACAATAATGTAGTGAAATTGTAGAATTTGGACAGGATAATGGTACCTAATATTGTAAATGGATCAAAGTTGAAACCATACAAAGCACAATGCTTGTTCATTGCTTTGGATGAGATAAAATGAAGATAATGACAAGAGGAAGAGCTTTATGAATAATGATAAGAAACTCTGAATAATTATAATCCTTCACTAAGGGATGATGATATTGAAATTACATGTTATTTATAGAAGAGGAGGAAACACAACCAATTATGGAGCAATGAGAATTGGAACCTCACCCAAGAGAAAGGAGAAGGATGCAAGTACACATAGGTTCATGGATGAAATATAAAGGATTGAAGAAGAAGAGGAAGTGTGGATTCCACCAAATGAAATAAGGAATCAAGATATGGAATCGCTAGCAGTAAACTTAGAGGTACAAGAAGAAGTTACACAACCATTGGAAGAAGTAGTATACCTTTAGTTGAAGCAACAAAGATTACCCCAACAAGCAGAAGGAAAAAGGAGGATACATTTAATGGTCCAGTATTCAGATAGAATGGATACTTTCAATATGAAAATACCAAACCCAAATGAAGTAGGAGTTACAAATGAAGAATTAACGAGACTTACCCTATTAGCTCAAATAGGTATGATACAAAAATGGATGTGCAAATAGGTACAACAATTGCAAGAGAAGTATGAGATATTGCAAGTGTATAATACAATATTTTTGGGATAGATCATCCAGGAATTGGATGATATGAGAGCAACAAGCCATAAGTCAAAGGGATCTTGAACTACAAAATGCAAAAAGTGAAGATATACCATAGGTACAAGGAAGAACATGAGGACATTATAAGGGCTCAAGAAATAATTCTAGTGTGGATGAAAGATCACAAGTAGAATTGAGAGGCTCGACATAAGATTTACCAATTGTAGATGAAGTAGTAAATATAGTTTAGTGAGAGATCAAAGAAGATATCACATCACCTGAATTATGAGGAGGATGGAAAGTGGATTCTAGTGATGAAGGAATTCCATTACTAACCAAGAACAATAGTCATGATAGTAGTAGTAAATAATTTTTACCAAGAATACAAGTATCCCAAACTCATCCCGAAGTAGACACCTATGTTGTAGCATATCAAAAATTGAGACAACAATGAAGTAAAGTGAGGATATCCAAAAAATAATGGATATGCCACTTACATGGTCCTCATGATGAAATGATAGATGTAATGAATCAACTATAGACTATTTTTTTGGCTCAGTATTAAGAAGCTTTGGTAAATTTTTCTCCACAATATCATTTTTAAGAAAGAAGATGGATAAGGCAATTAAGGCATGTGTATCATAGATTGAGAGTCCTATAATAATTATCACTAGGAGCTAAACGTAATAAAGGGAAATTTGCCAATATAGAATTTGTTGAGATGAATCCCAACACATGGGAAAGGGGAGAGTCAAGTAGACAATAGGAGCTAACAATAAATTCCAAGTATCACATAATTATGGTTAGGTCATAAAGAAGGCTTGAGACAATTGGATCAAGGTAGAAATAGATTAGATCCTTTGGTCATAGGATTGTATGGAAGGATTTTATTTTCTACTCCAATATGGCCTAGGTAACAAATTGAGTTATGGCATACACCTCCAAATTTTACAAGAAACACACAAAGAGGATGTATCATTCAGGGTGGACCTTTTCAAAACCTTTGGGGATCATGTTCTAGTAGAGGGAATCCATGGTGACCACCAGTGCATCAATAAGGACCAAGATGGATAGAATCAAGTAGATATTTACTATAGATAGATGAAATTCCATTCAAAACTAGATGAGGTACCATAACAAGGGGATATGACCACGAAAGACACATGAGAAAGAGAGTTTGCAGGAATGAGAAGAATGAAATTTTAGGGTGAAAGTAGTCAAAGCAAGCAAAGGAATTGTTCACCAATTTTAGAGGTAGATTTAGTCTAAGGTGATAGGAGAAGAAGTCACCCAAATAACAATTAGATAATAAGAGTTTCTTCATCAAATAATCATTCAATGGGACAAAGATAAAGTTCAGAATGAGGTATTATTCAAAAAAGGATCAATGAAGGTGCACATAGAGACTACACAATTTTAAAAGTTGGAAATTGTAGAGTTCCAAATCATACAACTGACAATTATACAGTTCTAAATTGTACATTTGATAATCGTACAAGTCTGAATCGTGAAGATATGAAATGTACAATTAGTAATGAATAAAATCATAAAAATGATCAATCTACTCTTATTGTAGACAATTTGGTAGAACTACAAGACAACATGTTAGTAGAGGAAGTTGTACAAGTACAAGTGAATGTCAATGTATAATTTCCATGATGGTAAGTGAACTAAAAAAAGAAAAAACATAAAATGTACAAAGTAGGAAAAGCACATGCAAAAAGATAAGGTGGCAATCATTCATGCATATGATAGTTGAAATAAGACCTAACTTGTAAAAAGGGGTGCAAATAAAGATTTAAAATTAGTTGGAAGCTCATAAACATTAGGGTTGAGGAAATTCGAGAGTGCAAGGACTTGTGCAACACAGAATTGGTAAATATTGAATGGAAAAAATATAAACCAAGTAAAAGAAGATTGAAGAGTTTTTTTCACAAACACCCATCAAATAAATTGTATAGAAGGGACATTTTGCACTGCATTGCTCAAATTTCCAAGAAAAATCTAGGGTACAATTGATTTATCTAGAAATTTTGGAGGAAAACATGGGTAGAATCAAAACCCTATGCATGCATATGGAAAAGGATTATCGTAAATGCAAAAATTATAGGTGACAAAATGGAAGGGTAGAACCGTACAAGTAAAAATTGTATGATTTGTGAAATTAAAGGGAGATGCACGGTTTGGGAAAGAAGAATTGTGTGCCCAAAAGAGCATAAATAGTACAAAATTACCAAGCTAAAGGTAGAAACCATACAATAAAGGAAAAGCAAACGATTGCTAGAAAAAACATAAGGAGAAATCATACAATAATGAGTAAAATGTATAATTTTTGTGCAAATTATATTGAATTGAAGGTACCCATGTGTTGTAGGTGAGTTGGAGAGGAGAGGGCAATCCTCCAAGGGAGGTCCTAGGTTCAAATCTCCATCCTACCAAAAATCTGAATTGGGTATCCAAAATCCAATTGATAATGTTGGTGCGGGCAGGGTCGGGTGTGACTCTCGGGTGACTTTGATGGTGTAGAACCCCCTGTTCGTGGTCTCTTAGACCAAGGCGGCCCTGCAAGGGGTTTTTTGCTTAAATATATATATATATATATTGAATTGAAGGTAAATTATATGATTTCAAGGTAGATTGTATAAATTTGAGGTAATTTGTATGATTTTTGGGTAGATTGTATGAATTGGAGGTAATTTTTATGATATTAGGATGAATTGTATAGATTTGGGGAAAATCGTATGGTTTGGGGACAAATCCTAAAAAATTGGATGGATCTAGAGCAAATTGTATGGTTGTTGGTGGAATTGTACAAGTTGAAGATAAATCATTAATATTGAGAGTCAAATTGAGCAGTTGTGTAGTTAATTGTATGATTGTAGGTCAAAAATATTCAGACAATGGTAGTAGAAAAACATGAGCCCCTAGTGAAATATGAGTGGCCACCAAAAATTTTGAGCCCACATATGGAGAATTTTGAGAAGTAAAGTAGAATGCTCACTAGGTCACTTACATCAAAGGAATTCATGGCCTAGACAAGGAGGAGGATATCAAACTCCATTGTGATAGGAGACAACCTACCCCTTATGATGGTAAGGATGAGGGTTTCAATTGAGTCAAGGGTATGACTACCATAATTGGAGAGGAAGAGGTTGTCAACCATGGAGAGGACATAGTAATTAGTGTGGTGGTAGAAGAGAAGAGCAACCACAGTATTAAGGGAACCTCAAATAGAATCCCCGATGGCACATCCAAAGGAACTTCAAAGTGAAGTTCATAGGGAGGTTACACTAGAAAATATTAGTAATATATGAATGAAGAATAAGGTGGTCAAGTGGCATTGAAGGACATCATCTTCACTCAGTCGATAGGTGAATTTTGTCAAAAAATATGGAGTGAGCATCTAAAAAATTACAATCTAAAGTCAACATTGGATAAATCTAGTGTAAGCATTTTAGAACAACCCCCCTTTGACAAAAAAATATTCAATGAGTATTTGTTGTATAATGTATAGTCATTTGATGCCAATAAGAATTGCACCTTCATCCGCTTCGAGAATTGACATCTCAAAGTCAAATTTCTAGTCGAGAATTTTTTATGAACATTTAGGTTGCCACAAGAAGGGTAACTTATCAAGAAAGGGCACTTCGATCCAATTGAGACACATAGGTTTATCAGTGAATTAATAATGATTAAGTATCCAACAAAAACTAAGTTGTTTGGTCCCGAAGGACAAGGAATTAAGTAGAGCCACCTAAAGATAAAAGAACTCCAATGTGCCATGAATGTGGTGATGTCATGGCTATCAAGAGAGGCATGATATTAAGAGATGATATCGCATAGTATGTGGAGGGAATAACTATGTATGTGTAGTATGACTAGGGGATGTATTTGACTCAGTGGATCCAATGACTGTTGCAGTGATCAAAAAAGAACTTATCAATAACATTCTATGTGATTGTAATAATGCTTGATGTAGTATCCTAGGTTGGCATATTCTTATATGGAATGAAAACACCCAAATATATACCAAAAAATCAAACTTCAATCCTAATATGGGTCAATATAGTTTCGATCAAGAAGGCCACTCCAAAAAAACCAAAAATTGAAAGAAACATGAGGAAGTTGAAACCAATGGTGGTGGAGAAAAGTGGCACTTCAGAGGAAGAAGTTTTTCATAGGAGGAAAATATGAAGGAAGTTGGAGTTGGAATATGATCAAGAAGAGAATGTACCTGAATAGTTATAGAAGCAATCAATATATTAGGTAAAAGTACCTACACTAAGTCTTGTGCAAACAAGGTGATAATAGGAAAAAGGGAAAATAAAAGCATAGGATAAACTTCCAGTATAAAGTGAGCAACAACACATAACATTCACCAACCTAGCTAATGAAGTACAACTAGGACTAGATGAATTAGAATTGATGGATATTAATTTACCAATGGAATAAAATCAACCAAAAATAGTAGTATGATCAACTACATTGATTAATTTCAATAAATTTGAAGTGCTAGAGGAAGAAAAATAGTAGTTGGACAAAGTGGAAACACCACTAATATCAAAAGAAAAGGAACTAGTGGTGGTACCACTAGAAGATAAGAAGGATAAGAAAAAAATATAATTCAAAATTATCATGAGAGGTGGCAATAGCCACAACTTAGTTGAGGAGAATAATATTGAATAAGGAGAATGACTTGATCCAGTACCAACACCTCAGGAGTAGGTAGAGGAGAAAGAAAACCCACAAGAAGAAGTCTAGGTATAGGGTCAAGAACAATAATTGACCACATAAGTAGTAGATGTAAAATAGATTAGACCAAAAAAATAACAAAAAGAGTTAACTATAGCATAAATTATTATATAGGAAGGAACCAAAACTAGGCTAGTTAAGGAGGCTGGGGAGAGATATCTTTGACAAGAGAAAGTTGAGGAGGAGAACCAGACATGGAAATATGATAAAGGACTTTGAACATATTTTTTGATCAAAATGACTATTTTTGGGATCTTTGATGGAGAAGGAGAAGATATGGATGAATGGGTGCATAATTTCTTCAAACAAATATCCAAAATATTTTTGAATGCCTGATTGTAGTTTTGGATAGGCTATGTAGGAAAACAAAAATTTTAGAAAGAATGAACATTCAAAAAAATGGAGGAAGTCATGGATTGGGTGCATAGTGAATATAGGACAAGAAAAATAGCAAAAATTTATGCACAACAACCATGATAGTTATTGACAAGAAGGGTAACAAATATGTTAGTATTTGGCGACTTATCGAAGGAAACAAAGACTAATTACAGAGTGCCTTCATGGATATACCTAGAATTGAATAAAACCCAAAGATATCCAATGGATACAAAAAAAATAGAATACAAGAGAGCACCACTAGAGTTAGTTTTTCGATTTTTAAATTACAATTTCCTAACACATTGGATATAATGGCTTACCTTGGGACTAGAGTAGATTAATCAAGCCAAGGTAGCATAGCATGGAGAAGTAGAAGCGACACACAAATAAATGGCTATAATAGAAGATGAGCTAGAACAAATTAAGGAAGAATTTGAAGCAAAATAAATGGAGACAGAGATAGAAATGAATAGCATAAAATAAGCCTTTGAAGACAAGATCAAATTTTAGGGGGAACAAAGGCAACTCTTAAAGCAATATGCAAAATATTAGAAGAAGCAAATGCAAGAGAAAGGAGAGTTTTTAAATAAATATGTTGTGTATTTGAAGCAATAAGAGGAGTAGTTGAACTTGAATATTCAACAACTCAAGCATTAGGAACAGCAACTAGCAGCTAAACAAGAACAATTAATCAAATAGGACAATCAGTTGAAAATGTATGAAGGGCAGTTGTAGGTGAAGGACCACAAGATGATAGAAATGATGAAATATATGGATCACTATAATAAGAAGATTATATAATTCAAGGCCATAATTCAACTAAAGTAATATCAATAATAGGTTCATCAAATAGAATTGCAACAATGGGATAAAGTGATTGCAAAGAAGAATGAGGAACTTGCCATCACCACTAGAACAAAGGTAACCTTAGTAGAAAAGTTATGAAAAGAAACATCTAATCAAGAAAATGAGCTATTATAGGCCTTATCCAAAGCTAAATACAAGGTGAATACATATGGATTGAAGGCCTTAGAGCTTAGTAACTATGTTACCAAATTATGAGATGATTGAACCATTATCTAAGTATAGATCTAAGATATCTAGAAGCAAGACCAACCAATTAAGAGCAAGCAACAAGATTCGGTAGAGTTGCTGACTGGTTTAAATAGGAGGGTAGATGGAGGCAAAAAATATACCTCCCAAAAGAAAAATAAATGAAATCGTACAACATAAGAGTTTTTGTACAATTTTGAGTTAAATGTACATAGTATGTGAAAAATAAAGTTAAATGAAATACAAATTGAATGAAATGCATGTGAAATATAATTTGATAAAAATTACATTAGACCTTAGTAAAATTAAATAGAAAGGATAAAAGAATTAAGTTGCATGTGGCAATTGTGAATGATGTGTTATCTTAGGAACTGATTTGAAATGGCCTGGACAAGCATTATAAGCCCTCCCATTCAATTTTTATAGGTTTTTCATAGATAGTTTATGTATGGTTCATGTTATTTTCATATTGTAATTATGTTGAAGGCTTGTGTGATACCTTGGAGATACATTCATGGAATGAGCATAATGGTTTACTATTGTAGTATGTGTTTCTATGTATCTTACTGCATTGTACAATTGTTTTGTATAGTATCAATGGCCAATATGAATCCAAATTGAGTTAGATCTGTGCATGCATATGTAGGATTTGGAGTGTATTTTCAACAAATATATTTTTTAGAGAATTTAATTGTTATTGTAAGTATTATTGATTCCAAATTTATGGCATATAAGCATATTAAAAAATCGTACAATTAGAAATGAACTATTAAAGGATTGTCCACTGAAGATATATCATGCTTAATTGATATTTACAACCATTAGCAATAATATCCATGCAATCGGTATGCAATTTGGAAAATTGTAGGACTAAGTAGTTTTGGCCTACTAAGGGTTTGGTAAATCATACAATTGGGTCACCAAACCATACAATCAACCTTTAACCATGCCATTTTGGCGTGGATACACTTATTTTACATTTTGGGTTGACATAAGTTAAATTCCAATTGGACTGTAATACATGATTGATAAGATCGATAAATTATCAAATAAACATTTCTGGTAGATTAAACATTTTGGAAAATCATATAGTTCAATGTTATTGTATGTTTGTGACCATACAATCATACATTGTACATTTTGTAATTGTACAATTTTTTATTGTATGTTTTGTATATTTGTATGATTGGAATCGTACAACCATACAATTATCTTATTTGCATAACAAACACTAGGATATCATTCCAAAATCTATCATCCCACCCCCTCATTGGGAATACCACCACATGCACTACAAGGAAAAGCTTGAAATTGGTTGAGAATTTTATCAATCAAGTAGAAGAGCAACTATTTATGAGGATTGAACATCAAGAAGTCCAAAAAATCCTTGCATTGATGATCCCAATCCAAGAATAATAACATGGGATAGATCACAAATAAATGGTGAAGAAAATTAGAAAGATCCTACAGGAACTTACAAAATTGTAAAGACAACCTAGCATCTCTAAAGACCCAAGTCTATAAAATGGAAAAAAGAGACTTAGGGGTAATTATTGCCAGAATGTTAGAGATATTTAATGATAGGAAACATCTCCTAGATGATGCTACAATCAACAACATGATTGAAGAATAGAAATATCAATCCAATGAAGGGAATGCCTCTAAAGTATGTGAAAAACTAAATTTGGTTAAGTACTAATTCACTTGTAAAACCTATCAACTGGCTCAGAGGAATGATTCACTCAACAAAGGTGTCAATTTGCTTGAGTTATTTGCACAAAAAAAGGCATATATTTTACTTTATAACATGAGTGAATCACTTGCAAAAGCAAATGAATCACTCAACAAGACTAAGAAAATCACTCAAAGAGGGTTTAAAAGTGAAAATCAACACAAATTTCAAGAAAAAACTTCCAAAAAATGATTTTTTGTATTTAATGGTGTACTAAGAATTTTTGGAGCCTTTTAAGCCTGCTAAAGGCATAATTATAGGTATGTGACCTTTGAAGGTGCAAAATTTTGCTGATGTTGCCCCCAAATATTTACTTTCATTGGGAGTAATTATTTTTCATCCCAAGTAACTTAGGGGTAAAATTTTAGTATAAATAAGGGCCTAAGGTCCCCTTCGTATTCATCTTTTGACCATGAAAATTTAGAGCTACACTGTATGAAATACACATTATGCTTTCCAATAATTAAGTTGTAATAAATTGGTAAGTATTTTTGCATCCTATTAGAGGCACCATTCTTATGGTTTGTTAAGTGTACGATGGTTGGGTACAACGCTTCTAACCCATATTGTCATCCGCTTATCAATTTCTTAATAAAATGAATGGATAAACATTAATGGTATTCAAGTTATCATGTGTTTACTATTCATGTGCTATTCTTGATACGGTGTGAAAACCATATTTGATTTCATCTATTGCACTCTAAAATTCATGAATTTATTTTCTACTCTTTACATATTTTTATTCATGCACTTTACTTTCATATATTTTCTTTCATGCATTTATTTTCTATGCAAAGTAGTTTGAGTAGAATAGAGAGAAATACAAGGAAAATAGGGAGCTAACCTTAATTTGTAGGTGGAGGAAGCCTTTGGAAAACCTGTCCAACCTTTTTGAAACATATATTTTGGGATGCAACACTTTATTCAAAAGTTAGGATAATTTCCTCATGGAATGTGAAGCCTACAATAATATCAAGATTACATATGAGGACACTCTAAAAGTAAACTCACTAATGGTAATTTTTGAATAATTGAGAATAGAATAAAAAAATTCTCATAAAAAATAACAACAAAATAAATACACTCCAAAATATGATAACATGTTGAACTTTTGACTTTGTTAAACAATTTATTTTCTAGGAAGCTGCTAAAATATAAAACTCTGAATAGAAGATCAAAGGTTGAATCCCAAAGGGAGTATACCCCATCATGTATTAAAGCTCCTTGTCCCATAGATTATTTTGGTATTGTGGATGTAATTAAAATTATTAACTCATTTCAATTGATTATATGAGATTAAAATATTTTAAGTATACTATATTACTATCCTCATATTATGAGGATATTGTATCCATTACAATGTACATTTTAACTTATTATGAGAATGTCCATAGTGATTTAGATTAAAATGCAAATATAAAATTTCACCTTATTAATAGTTGTTGTAAAATCTATAGAGAGGCAGCTAGGGTTTGTAGAATGAAGAATAGAGGTTTTTCTAAAACTTCACAGATTTATCATTCAGTTAGGTGATAGTTTGTGTAAGTTAGAGCAATACTTTATTTGTTTTGACAGTTAGGGTTTGAAGAGTAGTTGCTAAAAATTATAATGTGATAGCCACCTAGCTAGGGTTTTAAGAGTGACTGATAAAAATTATATTGTGATGACCAAAAACTATAGATCTACCAATCAAAATATATAAAGAGGTAGTTAGAGTTTGAAGAGCAACTAGCAAAAATTACAGAGTAATTTTTGATGGCTAGGGTTTGAAGTGTAGCTTCTAAAATTTATAGAGTGACAACCAAAAAGTAGAGCAACTAAAAAATATATAGAAGTAGCTAGGGTTTGAAGATTGAAGGCTAGAGTTATTTTTGAAACTTCATAGATCTGTCATTTGATCAAGCAACATGCTATGCAAGTTAGAGCATTTGTTTTTTTGGTAAATTTAAGCCAAAATGTTTATAGAGTCCTTAAAGAGTGGAAAACAAAATATAGAATATGAAAGTAGAGCAACAATCAAAATCCAATAGATTCTAAAAGTGACCTTTATATTTTTTTGTAAAGTGTCGGCTAGGGTTTGAATTCATAGCCAAAATCTTTAGAGTGATGATCAAAAACTACAAAGTAGTGGCTATGGTTTGAAGAGTGGTGGTTGAAAAAAAAAAAAAAAAAAAAAATATATATATATATATATATATATATATATATATATATATATATATATATATATATATATATAAGCGAAAAACCCCTTGCAGAGCCGCCTTGGTCCAAGAGACCACGAACAGGGGGTTCTAAACCATCAAAGTCACCCGAGGGTTGCACCCGACCCTGCCCACACCAACATTATCAATTGGATTTAGATACCCAATTTAGCTTTTTGGTAGGGTGGATATTTGAACCTGGGACCTCCTTTGGAGGATTGCCCTCTCCTCTCCAACTCACCTACAACACTTGGGTACACTAAAGGTGGTTGAAAATATTAAAATGAATAAAGGATTTGTAGATATTTAACCAAAATTTAGAGAATTTGTAGATTAGAGACAATAAAATGTTTGTATATTTGTGACCAGAAGCCAAAGGGTTAGCATAGGAAAAAAATTGTTGAAGGTGACAAAAATAGAGAAGGATGTTTTGTTTTCACTAGAGGTAAAACAAGAGTTGCAAGCTTCTAAAATGAAGGAGCGGGAGGGGGAATGAGTAGGGAAATGGTTAGGTGGAGCCACAAAGTGGAACAATAGGATCTGAGAGTGTTAATAGAAGTTGATTTGAGTGAGTTAAAGGGAAGAAGAAATTGGAGGAGAAGAGGGATCAACAACTAGAAATCCTCATTGAATAATTTGAAGAAGATATCCTTTTGAAAATACAAGATAGTGTCTATGGGAGAGCACATCAAAGGCTCATCAATACTTTTATAGGTAAATTTATTATCTTTAGACCAAGGGATCAAATAAAGAAATGGGTTATCTATAGAAGATTAAAGGTCATATAAAATTTACCTCCTTCCTAGAGGCTTCTTCGTATCTCCTTCAATAATTAGGAGGACTATTGTAATGCCCTCGAATAAGATCCATGGTTCATAGGTAGATATAGACTATAACTAAGGAAATGTACTCCTAGTTTTAATACAACTATTGAGAAGATAGACATGACTCCAATTCAGGTAAGAATCTCCTCATTACCATTGTAATTCTGGGAGGAAGAGATTTTTGAGAGTACAGCTAACTCTTTTGGTATGTTCCTCTCCATATGCTTTGTAACAAGGGAAGACATAGGGTGTTCTTTGTAATGATGTGTGTCCTAGTTGAATCTTGGAAGAAACTCCTAAAAGAGATCAAGTTGATCTTTAGATGAGGATTTTGGATTTAAAATATCATTTTTTAGAATGACCCCTTCAATTTTAGAATATGTGCAAAAATGGGTCACTTGGTGAAGGAATATCCTACCAAAAGGAGGAAAAGCAATGGGGAGAATCTCAAAAGTTCTAGAGGAAAAGAGAAAAGGTAAGTATGGAAGAATAAGGATCAGATGGAGGGAAAAAAGGAAAAAGAGTCCTAGTACCAGGAAGACAAAGTTATAAATGAGTTATACCTAAAGGGAGAGGATCCTAAGAATGTTGGGAAAATAGAAGTTAACTAGTAGGCAAGTGGAGTCAAATTAATGGAGCTAGTAAACAAGGAGAGAGTAAGAGTGGATAAATTCCCTAGCATTGGGGTAGATAATCAGGTTATTTTAGGTAGGATTTAGGGTGAAATATCATATATTCTAGAACAAGATCTTCCAAGGAAGGAAAGTGAAATGGTTAACCCCAAAATAGAAGAAGAAAATACAAAAAACAAAGGAGAAAATATGAATATGGAAGAGAAGGATATAGAACTGGTCCCTTGCATAGTAGATGATCTTCCACTAAAGGAAGGATCCTCAAGAATTAAAAAAGTCCCAAATATAAGAGTAACAAGAAGTACCAAGAAGACCCTATATGTGAGAACATAAGGAGTAAAGAAGGTGTTAAGGCCTTCTTCAAAGAAAAGTGCTTAAAAGAGGTGAAAAATATATTAACTTGGGGATTTAGATGATCATAGATTCAAGTGGATAGAATCCCATAATAAAAAATAGGATATGATCTTGTCTTAGAATGTTAGGGGAATGAATGTCCTAAAAAACATAGGGTGGTGAGATCCTTGATTAAGGATAACCAACCTGATATAATTTTGTTATAAGAAATAAAGTTGAATGCTACAATATAAGAGAATATTAAGATATAGATATGGAATAAGGGTTGTAGTGATCAAGTGGAGGAAATGGGGGCTTAAGGAGAAATATTAATTTCATGGAATTCTAATACCTTTGAAGGGGAAGTCATCTAAAAAATGAGCACCTCCTAACTATTTTTATAACTTCAAAATTGTTAAATTTGAGCTTCCTCATTACAAATATCTATGTCCCAAACGTGAATAAAGAAATAAATGTGTTGTTGAAGGAATTAGAGTAGATGGGGTAGTGGATAAAAGTTAAAATATGGATAGTGGCAGGGGACTTCAACACTACTTTAATATCTAGAGAGAAGAAATGTGGATCCCAGGGCTTCTTGGAGAGAATGGAGTATTTTATCAACTTTTTATTAGAATTGAGTCTATATGACATTGATTTAAGAGTTAATTTCTCTTCCCCCTTATTAGCCTCTTGCCTATATTATATAATGTTCAACTACCTACCACTACCACTTAACCATACATATGGGTTAATTATATTTATTATAATATTAAAATACTAAGTACAATATTATAATATTAAATTTTTATCTTCGATACTTAACACCACTAAGTTTTTCCAAATTTCCTTTAGAAGCACCCTCAAAATTATTCTTGTTGAACCCAATTTTTGAACATCTTCATTTTAACCTATATCAATGTATATTATTTATTTTAATGCCATGATCACAAATAACTCTTCCATGTATATTCAAATCCTATACCCAAGTTATTACCACCTCTTTTCCACTCTTGAGACTTCTCATAATAAGCACCATATCTGTAAATATTTTTCAAGAGAGACAATAATATGGTTTCAAACTTTGGGCATGGTTTATTTTTAAGAATTATATTATTCTTTTCAAGCCATATATTCCACCAAATAATGGCAGTACCAATGCTCCATAGAATACATAATGCTTTAGCTTTGAAATAAATAATCCAACATTTTATCAACTCTTTCAATGTTGATGGAGCTACCCAATATATTTTTATATTTTAAAAAAGTAACCCTAAATGGTGTGAGAAAAGGGAAAATAAATAAGTAAATGATCTAATGTTTCTAAATACTTCTCACACAAGGCACATTTGAAAGGTCCATTATATCCTCTTCTTTGTAGACTCTTTCCTATAAGAATATTATTTTGAATTACTAACCAAAAGAATATTTAGGTCTTAGGGAGAACCTCTAGTGACCAAACACATTTTCAAGGAAAATATTTGGGAGTAGGAAATTTTGATTGCTTTAAATCCTTATATCCCAACTTGAATGAGTATCCATCATGTTTTGATATATTACAAACAAATTCATCCTTTCATGTAAAAATCAACAAATAAAACTCTTGAAGCATATTTTGAAGTTCATCTACAATTTTTTTGAGTTCCTCTCCTTCAACCAAGTTACTAATAGAAATTTATGATTTGGATTTGTTGCTCATATAATATAGTTTTTATTATTTAGACATTTATAATTATGGCATTCCCAAGCAAATGGTTGCTATTTTGAGTTAGAGATAAGAAAATAAGGCTTCAACCAAGCATGTGAAGAACACAAGCTTATACTAAGAGGGGGGGGTGAACAGTATAAGACCTCTTTTTACTTTTTCCTTTATACTTCAAAATAGTAAAGCAATATACCCAAAGCAATATCAAAGCAATGCACAATATCATCCACAAAGTGACACCAATTTTAACATGGTTCACCCAGAATGGTCGAGCTATGTCCACAAAACTTTTCTCTAAAAGTTATCTCAAAGTTCTTTGGGAATCCTTCCCAATTACAATGTTTATGAGCCTCGGCCCAAAGGAGATACCTTCCCCCAATCAGAATTTATGAGCCTCTCGCTCAAAGGAGATACCTTACCCCAATCAAAATTTATGAGCCTCTGATCAAAGGAGATACCTTCCCCTCTGCTCTGGAAATGATCCCTCAGAAGATCAACTGCCTCTACATTTTGCCAGCATGTGGAACTCCTTTCCACTAAAGACCTCTTGTCCTCAATGCTTAGCCTAAGATACCTTTGCCTTCTATGATCATGTCCACAGCAGCTCAGCAACCTGTACTAAACACAGTCAGTCGGTCTAGTACAAGTCTTCCTCTGTTTGTCAGATCTATCCAACTCTTGAACAAATCAATCCTCTGCATACAAGCCTTCTCAAAGACTTGCCAACTATCCTTAGGTTCTTCTCATAGAACCAATGCACCTCTATCCTCAAGTTATCTGATAGAACTATCAAACTCAGCTCACAAGTCCTCTGCTAGGACCTATCCAAATCTGCTCACAAGTCCCCATTGGAACCTGTCCAAAATTGCTCACAAGTCCCCATCGAAACCTGTCCAAAAATGCTCATAAGTCCCCATTGGAACCTGTCCAAAAACTCAGCAAGCTCACCAAGAAAAACTTTCTTAGTAGGAAATCACAAAGTGAATTGTTAGATACCCAATGTGATTTGTCAAACTCATAGAAGCATAAAGAGAATTGTTAGAGACTCAATATGTTCTATACTCAAATCCCAATATCAAAACTCAACTCAAATCAACTCAGCTCAATCTCAATCTCAAATATGAAAACTCAACTCAATATCTGAAATGGATAGGATAGAATGTTTTCTTTCAAGAACATGAAACCCCAAAAATTGCCAACTATGCAAAGAATCACATAACAATGATACTCATGTTCTTTTCACCATCAATTAGGGTTTCAACAACAAAGCTCATCAAACAAGGTTTAGTCAACCAACACCATTCAACTCAACATCCAGCTTGAAGCATTCAACCAATCATCACAAGAAAATGAAACAAGTAGAAATCCTTTTCCCTCCAAAGATATTTGAACAAAACAACCACCAACACAATATCACCAAATGCAAAGAATAACTTGCTCAAATCAACTCAATGGAGTAAGACCAATATCACAAATCAAGTAAAGCAATAACTTGATCAAACAACCTCTATGGAAGCAACTTAACCATCAAACTCAAAATAGCCAACCAAGGGTTCCACCAACTCAATGCAAGTAGCTAGACTCACAAATATAAACCCTAGTGCACAAAGCTTCCACTATCTCAAACCAAAAATTATGCATTCACCAAAAACTCTCCTTAAGGATAACAATGCATAAGTAGTCTTCAAAAAACCATAAAATAGGATTTACACCCAACCAAAGGAAACCTAGTTGAAAACCTTTTCACTCCAACCTTATTTCAGAAGAACATACACCAATCATACTCATAAGAAGAATGTGCCCATACCTTATTGGAGTAGAAGAAAATTGATCCTTAAAGCTGTCACCACACACAACCCTCAAACTTCCAACCAAGTTAGGGTTAGAACCAAGATAAATGAGCATATATAAAAACTTTCCTTAATACACCTTTTAGCTCCTCTTCTTTAAAAACAACCACCAAAGAAGCCAAAAACACAACAACCAAAACTTACACCTTATATCTCCATTTTTAAATTTAGCATAGCAAAAGACTAATATCAAAAATACAACCAAAGAAATATCCCCTTATTTCTCCTATGTCTTTTAAAAAATGCTAAACAATGCCAAAAATCATATCAAGAAAATAATCACACCTTATAATAGCTGCCCTTGAAGAATCCGAAATTCGCGGCACAAAACACGTTTTAATAAAAACGTGACTAATCCATGCACGACTCCCTCTGCGGGGATCGAAACGCAGACCTCCGCCTACGCAAGGCCCAAACACAGCCTTCACTGCCACTAGCCCAAAAGGGGCTTACGGAGTCCAAGACAGACTTCCTTCCACATAAACAGTCAAGCTTTCCGAAAGCTTTTCAAACCACGAGCTCTCCTATTTCGCAGCATAAACAGAACATTCGATCGCAGCCAAACCAATTAATTGCCCTCAATTTTCCAAGAGTTTAACCTTAGGAACCTTCTCATATTTATAGTCCATACATGGACTTTAGAACACATCGGCTGCAAAGAAAAGTAATTTTGAATTTAATCGAAATTTGCTTTCTAGAGGGTTTAAAAACCCTTAAGTATTTTTAATAAATTAAAAATAATTTATCCCTTAATTAATTAATTAAAACCTTGAAGGGTTTTAAATAATAATTAAATAAATAATAAAGAGAACCTCCATTGGTTTTAATAAAAACCATTTAACTTGGTTTTAATGAAAAACCCTTGCCAATGGAATATCTCCGGATTCTCTTGGAATCTTCCACCTTTGAAGCCAACACATCCTCTTAACATTAATGCCATTTCCTTTTGACATCAATGACAACTCATAGACAAGAAGCTAGGATCTCAAACCCAAAATTGCCAACAACATTAGACAAAAAAATTGCATTATTCCTCTCATTGAATGACCATCTAATATATTTCTTGATCAATTGTAAACTATTTGATATGAAGTTCTATATTGATGACATTTTGGGTAGGTTTATTTTTCTAAATAATTTTATTGCATCAAGAGATCCTATATATTTTTGAAGTAATATTTTTTGCCCAATTCTATTATTGATCTCTAAATAATCTCCACCAAGCTTTTCCCCAAAGGCTAAAATCATAAGTTTGTAATTTTGTAAGCCTGCTCCTTCTATGTTATTTTCTTTGCAAATCCTATCCCACTTACAAAAAGAAAACTTTAACTTTTTCCCACAAAATTTCTAAAGAAAGTCTCTTTAAATTTTAACATTTTTTGATGATATATCTACCTGTAATATTGAAAGTGACATCATATAAATAGGGATGGATTGCAATGTAGTCTTTATGCATTTTAGCCTTCCCACCATGCTTAACAAATTACCTTTCCAACATATCAAACAAGATTTTATCCTATCCAAATAAGATATCCAAACCTCCTTTTAATTTTCTTTATGAGATAAAGGAATACCCAAGTAGGTTGATGGAAATTTTTCAATTTTAAACCCTAAAATATCCATAATAATTCATTATAAATCTAGGGCAATGTTAATGGAAAATATTGAATTGTGTAATATTAACCATATTTCTAATTGCCTTCTCATAGCATGATAATATTGATTTAAACTCTATGACATCTCTAACTAGGGGATATCCCAAAAGAAAAGTATTATTATGTAATGGATCCAATACAAACACATTGACTATATTTATTTTTATTAGCTCAGTCCCAAGGTATAATTACTCAGTCCTTGAGCATTAGGGTTAGGGTTAATGATTGATTTTCTATAAATAGGAATATTTGGGCGGTAGTTAGGATCATTTTTAATATTAAAATCTTAGTCATGTTTTTTATGCATATAAGGTTTTTCCATCTCCATGTGGCTATGAGAATTTGCCCTATCTAAGTGGCTAAGGATTTGAATTTATTTGAATATGGGATTTGATTATTGCAAATGTTATTATCTATGGATCTGAATTTATTATCATTGGGTAATGTTATTTATGCATTATTGGTTTGCTATTGTTTTTTATATAATTATTGAAATCATTCCATAAAATTGGCATCAAAGCTTCGATCTTAGCTCTCTATGGGGTGCAAAATTATAACAAAAGGTATGCAAAACATTCCAAAAAATTACTACTACTTGTTTTCTAATATTTTATTGACCCATATTTTGGTGTAATTATCTTCTAGAATATTGAGTTTATTATTATTACTTCCTTTTCTCAAACCCGATTTAAAAATAGTATTAGGTATCATTGGACTATTGTGAAAGACCTATACCATTACGGTTATCTCTTATATATGGTTAAAATAAGAGGTATATCCAACAATTTTTTTTTGGAAGGCACGTGCCCCAAGACTTTGTAGGAGACCTATCTCTTTGTGATTGTCACTTCAAGCTAATCAAAGTAAGATATTTTTTACAACACTATTTTCAATAGAATTCCAAGTATTTTTTGGGCTTTGTAATTACCCCTAATGTGTGAATGAACCTCTTATCATATCTAGTTAGATGTGAATCAGTGATCTATTGCAATGCATTGTTCATTCAAAGGATTTGTGTATAAGCAAAAAGAAGCACCAACTTAGAAATCCTGGTAAGCATCACAACACTCCCGCAAATATCAATAATTTTGATCAATATTTTCTTTATTCCTTAAAAACCATGGCTTTACCTCTTACCAATACCTTATGTTCTTCCTCTTCTCCTCCCAATAACTTCACCTAGTCACTCCTCCTACTACCCCTTCAAGTGATAATCCTCTTTCCAATATCATTGACCATGATTTGTTTGCATACCTTTTGAATTAAGAATAAATGGTTGCTTCCATTATCATGTCCTTGGATTGTTAATACCAAACAATTACTTCCATTTCCAAGTCCTTTAATAAAATCTAAAGAGTCCTACAAGTATATACTACTATACCTCATATTTTCTAAGGATCATAATAAACCATGATTCAATAGCCTCTAATATTTCATTGGGCACCAAATACTAGTATTCTTCCACAACTACCATCTAGACATAGTCCTACAAATTTGTATGGAAGACACTCAACTCATTATAAAACCAAAGGGTTTACTCTAGTTATGGTTGCTTACGACGTAGGTTTTGTTTTTAATCTAGATTCCATGACAAGAAGTGCTTCTAATTTCCTTGACTAGCCTCATGAATTTTTTGTTCCTCACATCAAGATGTCCACCTTTGAAGGTGTTGATCCATGAGATTGGTTGGCCAATATGGATAACCTTATCTACTTTCACCTTGTTCTTGAAGTAGGTCATGTCATATTAACATATTCTAAGCTAGGAATCCAAGATCATCAGTGGTTATTTTGATAGCTTTGCCAACATGGGGGTCCTCTTTTGTGGCTTGACTCCAAAGAACAATTTCTCTAAATATTTGATAAATGATATTCCACATCATTTGTGGTCCATCATATGCAAATAAATCAAACAATAACAATGGAGGAGTATTTCTTCAAGTTCACAAGTCTTCTAACCTACATCCACCAATTGAATCTAGCAATGGTGGTCTTAGCCTTTTACCATGTTCTTAAGGATAAAATTTGGTAGGAATTCAACATGCTTGATTACTATACTCTAGACGATGTTCAATGTATAGCTTTGACAAAAAAATAGAATCTCTAATATTTTAGTCCTAAACATAGATATGACTTCAAATCTTGTTATCCTTATCGTAATAATAAACATTCTAGGGATTCTTCTATTTCAAATTTCATTCTTACCATCCCCAAGATCATGCCTATGACGAATTTAATAATTTTCAAGTGGAAGGTGAAGAAACAATAGCATATGATGATAAAGAATCATTACAATAAGAGTAATTGATAGAAGTAGATGAGGATGATACCATGGCTTACTCCACTCATGCCCTTATGGGACCCCAAGCTCATCATACTATCAAGGTACAAGGATTTATTAAGCAACAACACATCAATGTGTTAATGATATTGGTAGCACACATATCTTTATAGATAGAAAGACAACAAAGTCCTTAGGCTTATATATCAATACTTAAAATTAGGATAAATTTAAAGTCTTAATTACAAGAAAGGGTATCACTCAATGTGTGGGTAAAAAAACTAAATTTAACATCAAAATAGGGGATTATACTTGGTCATGCAATCTCTTTTCCATGAACCTAGGTAGTTCAAATATCATCTTGGGAGCATAATGGTTATCTCAACTTGGTGATGTTACTATTAATATAAAAAAAGAATATGTCAACTAGATGAAGAATGGAAGAGTTATTTGTCTCTAAATAATCTAACCCCTCCCTCCAAGGTGATTAGTTCACATAATATAGAAAAGGTATTGAATAAAGTTTTTGTGAATTCTTTTCCCAAGTAAATTGCATGGAGGTTCAGTATTTGGAGCCACTTATTCCAACTCTTCAAATTAATATAACACTATGGATTGTTATGAGGAGGTCTTTAGTGAGCCCACAAGTCTTCCTCCTAAGTGCACACATGATCATGCCATCCACCTTGTTCCAAGAATCCAACCTCATATTATGGCTCCTTACCACTATCCCCATACTCAAAAGTCACAAATTAAAAATTTGGTTCAGGAAATGTTGAACCAAAGAATCATCCTTCCAAGCATCAGTCCATTATCCTCTTTGGTGGTGATGGTACAATGCAAGGCTAATTCATGCTATATGTATCCTAATTTTTATCCTCTCAACAACATCACTATCCAAGAAAATTTCTCAGTTCTATTATAGATGATTTGTTGGATGAATTGCATGGTGTTATAAAATTTATAAAACTAGACTTACATTATAGGTTTAATCAAATTAGGGTTAGGGTAGAGGATATCCCTAAGATTAATTTTTGTAAACATGAGGGTCATTGAATTCCCAATCATGCCTTTTAGTCTCACTAATGATTCTTCCACTTTTAAAAGTCTCATAAACTCTACCTTTTATCCTTTTATTTTTAAGTTTTCTCTAGTTTTATTTAATGCTATGTTAATTTATAGCAAGTCTTGGGAGGATCATATAGTTCATATTGGCAAAGTTTTTCACCTATTACAAAGGGAATTTTTTTTTGTCAAAAGGTCAAAATGTTCCTTTGGGGTCTAGGAGGTAGAATACTTGGGATATATGGTAACTCAAGAAGGAGTAAAGGTAGATCTTAATAAGTTCAAATCTACGCAAGATTAAACCGTGTCCAAATCCCTTAAATAACTCAATGCACAATCTACAATAGAAAAATTATCCATAACTATGGTAAGATTGTTGCTCCTCAATTTTCTCTCACTAAAAATGATACTTTTGTTTGGTCTGAATCCACTTCCCAAGCCTTCCAAGCCCTCAAAGAAGCTATATGAACCACTCCTATTTTAGCCAGTCCTAAATTTAGAAAAATGTTTATCATTGAGTGTGATGCTTCTAGCATAGATATTCAAGTTTTTTTGATGGAAGATGGCATACATTAGCCTTTTAAAGCAAGAAAATTTTAGGAAAGAATATGGAACGATCCACTTATGATAAGGAAATGTTAGCCATTATGTATGTTATAGAGAAATGAAGGTCTTATTTTTTGGGGAATTACTTCATATTTAAGACCAATTGTAGTAACCTTAAGCATTTCTTAGAGAAGCATCTCTCATGCCATGAATAGAATAAATGGATGACCAAGATTTTGGGATATGATTTTTCATTAAATACAAGAAAGGGAAGAAGAATGTGGTGGCTAATGCTTTGTCTCACAAATATGAGGATGGTGTTGTTGTCAATCCCTTCTTTAGTCCTCTTCCACAATGGCTTTCTCAAATTTGGGAAGATTGGATTTATGACCTAGAGACTACATGGATCATTCAATAAATGAAGCCAAACTCATCATAGCATTCTTGTTTCTCATATAATTATGGAGTGCTTCATAATTTATCTTCCTCAGTCTTTGGCTATTAAGTCAAATGGTCTCCAAGAACTGCATGTATCTCCTTTGGTTGGAAATTCAAGATTCTTGAAAACATACCACTATTTGAAGCAGTCTTTTTATCAGGAAGGATTAAAAGAAGATTTTAAGACATTTTTGATCTAGTGTGAAGTGTTTCAATGTAAAAAAAGGAAAACAATTAAATCTCCTATATTGTTACAACCCTTTCATATCTCTAACTACTAATGAAAACACATATCCATGGATTTTATTGAGAGCCTTCACAATATATGGGTAAAATAATGATCTTTGTGCTAGTATATCACCTTTATAAGTATGTTAATTTCTATGCATTACAACATCCCTATTCAAAAAGTATGGTGGCCAAGGTATTTCTTGATTTTATTTTTAAATTACAGGGTGTGCCCAAAACCATTATGAGTGACTATGACCTTGTCTTCACCAGTAATTTTTGGAAAGAATTATGTTGTATTAGTGGTACCAAGTTGAGAATATCCTCTTCTTATCACCCTTAGTTAGATGATCAGACAAATATTGTTAATAAATATATAGGTACTTACCTTTGTTGTTTTTCTCAAGATAAGTAGTATCACTAGGTTCATTGACTCTCATCAACTAAATGTTGGTATAATACTTCTTATATTCATCCCTCAAGATGTCCCCATTTGAATAATTATATGATCAAAAACCTCCATAAGTGGTAGACTATGTTACAGTATCCTCCAAGGTTCCCTAGGTAGATAAATTGTTACATCAATGATGGATTGTGCTTCAACTTATTAAATATAATTTGACCTAGGCCTAAAATTCCATGGATCAATATTAAGATTCACACCATTTTGAATGAAAAGTTTCCATATGAGTATGGTATTTTTGTGCTTACAATCCTACAAGCAATTTTTCTTTGAAGACCAATTCCAGTAAGAGATATGTTCCTCAATTTTATGGGCCCTACAAGGTGGTTCATCACATTGGTGAAGTGTTATATCAGTTGGAGCTTCCAAAATATTTCCACATTTATCCTATATTTCATGTATATTGTCTCAAATAGGTTATTAGCTAGAAGGAGCAGTCCTAAAAAAACCTTCCAATAGTCAATGAAGAAGGTTAAATCACTCTTCATCCTGAAGTAGTGTTGTAGTCCAAAGCTCATAATATTTAGTCTCAAAAAACTCAGGAGTTTCTCATCAAGTGGAAGGACCTTCTAAAAGAAGATGCTATGTGGGACCTTAAGAGCATTTTTAGTCTTTTATAGCTTTTAGGACAAAGCTTTCTAAGGGGGATTTAATGTAATGACTCCAATATAGCCACATTGGCTATATTTATTTTTAATATATTGGGCCCTAGATTTAGATAGTATGTACTTAAGCATTAGGGTTAAATTTAATGATTGATTTAGTCTATAAATAGGAAGCCTTAGGTGGTAGTTGGAATCATCTTTCATATTTAAATCTTAGTTGCATATATTATACATATGAGAATTTACCCTCTTTGTGTGGCTATGAGACTTTGTCCCCTCTAAGTAGCTAAAGATTTACATTTATTTAAATTTGGGATTTGATTATTGCATATTTGATTTTTTGACAGTAAGATTTGAATTATTATTATCATTAGGTAATATTATTTGTGCATTATTGGATTGCTACTACTAGAGCTACAATTCTTGAAGTTATTTCATAACACATCAAAAAATAGGACATGTTATTTGAAGGGGCCATTTTTATAGCTTGAATACCTTTGATTTTTCCTTCCATTTTTGCCTTTCAAAAATCTCTCCCTAATGCCTCTATAAGAATAATGAATAGATAAGGAGATGGTGAATCACCTTGGCAAAGTCCACAATATGACTTAAAGTAACCAATAGGAGAACCATTGATCAAAATAGAATATTTCACAGTGCTATAACAACATTTAATTCATTTACACCAACTATAGTCAAAACCAAACTTTTTAAGAATATCATGTAGAAAATCCACGAAACCTTATCATATACTTTGTTCATATATAATTAATAAGAATACCTAGTTTTTATGGAATGAAGATAATGTATAGCCTCTTGTGTAATGATTATACTATCAAGAATTTGTTTACCATGAAAAAAACCACCTTGTTCCTCTAATATAACACAATCTAGAATGGATTTCAACTTGTTTGTCATAATTTTTGAAATGATTTTATAAATCATATCACAAAGGCTTATTGGATGAAAATTATAAAAATATTTTATCTTGCCTTATAAAAGTGGAAATGATATCACTTATTGTGGCCTTCCTTTTATGAGGCTCTTTAACCACATTTAACACACCACCCTTAAATAATCCTAAAATTTTTAAAGAAAATTTCAAGACCATAGGGACCAGATGCCTTGCTAGGATGGAAAGAGAAAAATGCTTCATGTAGCTCCTCCATAGATATATTCTTCATCAAGTTTTTATTTTATCCCTATGTGATAGTTGATGGATTATTTTGCAAAATATTATCTTATGTCTCCTTATCTTGCCCAATATTAGACAATTTTTTTTTGAAATAAGTAATTAATCCCTTCCTTATATCTTCTTCTTTCTCATTATTTCTTCCATCTAGAGTTAAAATATTTTTGATGTGACAAAAAGAAAAATTTTACTTGTTGTAGCATGAAAAAGGGTGTATTTATATTTCCTTCCTTCAGTAATTTATCCCTAGATTTTTAGAACGTATATGACCCCTTTTCAATGCATTATGATAATTAGAAAGTAGTTGCTTTCTTTTCACATGAGAATACTAATTCATTCCATTGATTTTTATTATCTCTCGTAATTTTTTTTAGTTGGATTTAATTTCTTTCTTTTCTTTAAAATATTACCAAAGAATTTGGCATTCCATATCTTCATTTCTCCTTTAAATATTTCATCTTTTGAACAAACCTATACATATATAGTTCAATAAAATTTGCTTCATCCCATCATAACATAACCATATGGAAGAAATTAGGGTCTTGGAGCCACATAGACTAGAAGTAAAATGGGTTTGTAATGTGATCTCGTTCATAATAAAATATCTGAAGAGATTGTATACTTTATTTGCAACCACATAGTAGGTAAAAATAATCTATCCAATATTTTTTCTATATGAGTTTGCTCAATGTGTATGTTATCCCATGTATATTTAAAAGTTGGACTAACATCCCAAAGACCATTTGAATTGACAAATAAAGAAAAATATTGCATTTATTTTGACCATCCTAGAATACCACCCTTATTTTTTAAAATAGATAGAATAGTATTGAAATCACCCCCCAAAATCCATAGATCACAATTATGAATCATCATTGTGTTTAACAAAAATATGATAAATTCCTTCCAATATCTATCATAAGGAGTAACTATAGTTAGACCCCATACATTTATAACCCCAAATTTGATGTTTTCCTCATTCCTGCAAAATAATCTAGCAACCCAATAAATTTTTACTAATAACAATTGACCATCCTATTTGCATTTGTCTCATATTGTTGCAATAATACTTGGATCTCCTAAAAAATAAATTGCTATATAATCACCCATATTTTATATCTTTATAAAAGCATCCTTATATTCCTCACTAAATTTTATTTCTTGTATTAAAATAAAATTTAGAGTATAGCAACCAATGAGTCCTTGGTTCAAAGTTTGGAACAAATAGTTGATGTAGCCCATACCAAGTTTCAAATCTTGGTGGCACCAATTATCTCAATGTGACTAAGTCAACATAAAAGAGGAAGAGAAACATTTTCAAAGTCCTTTAAAAAAATAATCAAGAGTATAGTAACCTATAATTTCTAAATAACTCTTTTTTAAGGGGTCTTATTCATACCCCTAATATTCCATAATATTATTTTCATCATCATCACTATTTATTTTTATTAATGGGCTTAGAACCACTTCTAATTAGCACCTATGATATTTTTAATTGCCTTCCCAAATCAATATCCCTCTGAATTTGTTTTTCTCTTTGTTCATTATTTGATGGCTTTCCTCTCATTTTTCCATTCCTACCAACACTTTCATATTCATTAATCTCTTATATTTTTCCATATTATTCATAATAAGACTTATCTTCTAAAAAATTATGTTTCCTTAAATAATCCAAAATGAAATGAATGACCTCCTAAACACTTTCTTCTTTATGTTGTCCCAAAAACCCTAAAGTGCATAGATGATCCTCCATATTTATTACTTTCATATACTTCCCTAGAAACCTTAAATTTCCTTGGATATACTCCATATGATTTGTGTGCTACTCTTGAAACCCTAGATTAACCTTGACCTCCTTCATCTCATTCACTTTAAAATTTGCCTCTCCATATTCCTTTACACCTTTAACTTCTTCTATATTTGAAATTTTCCATTGTACTTCCCCATTCCTTGTGCCATTTTCTTCTAGTGGTTGATTCAAGTGAATTATAATGGAATTTGTCATTTGATGATGTAGAAGGATTTTTTCTTGCCACTTTTGTAGAGGTGAAAAATATTTGATTTGACCTAACTTATCCTATAATATGATATTCTTATTTAATATGGAAGTGTAGTGAAGTCTCACTATACTAGGCAAATTTGGCCTTAGAGAGGATTTTGAGCAAAGTTACCACCAAAAGTTGAGCAATATGAGAGGACTAGAAGATCCTTATATCTATTAGGAAGTTGAAATTAGAAAAATGGTAGGGATATTGATGAGAAAGAGCCTAGCCCAAAAGTTGCTAGTAAGTTTAAATCTCCTTATGCAATGAGGTAATGTTAACCACTCAAATCATACAAAGAGAGAACTATAGCATTTCTTGTGGTAACTATGTCATGCCCCACCATAAGCATGAATCCTAAAACCATTCTAGTGGTAACTAAAATGGATATACTATTATAGGGTTTTTGTCTTCTCAGCAACATCATATCTATCCATTCATCAGATGCGTGGATCTAGAAATTAAACCACCCTCTTTTGGTGGGTTTCAAAGCAACATGTATCCTTGGGCTATTGCAAAATTATACCAACAACATGCACATGAAATGAAATTCAAGGATCAAAGAGGAAGAAAAGAAGATGGACAATGTCTGCAAAGGTGAGGTCGATAATCTTGTTAAAGCATGCTAGGAAATATGAAGGTCCTCCCAAATTTCATGGCAAAATTCATAGGGGAACAAATTGGCTAAACCAAACAAAGAGAATAGCTTAGGGTACACTCGCCAAATGAAAATTTTGGTAGCCACTTGATGAGTACAAAAAATGTTCATTTTTTTGTATACTTTAATAGCATAATTGTGTGACATATTATATTAGAAATGCATATTTTATGATATTTTGTATATTTTTAATGGAAAATGGCATATTATATATTGAAGTTACACAACCAACTAATTGTATTCAACATGAGAAGCAATATAATACAAGGTATGCCCAGTTAAACAATTGAGCACTTGATGAACAAAAAAATTATAACCAACTTAGCCCAATGTAGCCCTAACCACTAACATAATGTAATAATATGCGCTATACGCTAACATCCCACCTTATTACATTATTTGTGATAACATAGAGAAATCCCCCCTTAATGTTGAAGGAGATAAAATGAAATATGCTTTTGTGTTGGCTCTATATTTTGGCTATGGATCTGGCTCATGGTTATGGCATTGGCTCTAAGGTTACCGATGAAATAGTACCTCTAGAACTTCCATTGGATTAGCCTATGGATTTTCCTTTGGATCATTACCTTTGGATATGCCTGTAGGTCTGTATCTAGATCATTGTCTCTAGGATTGCCTTTAGGTTTGTCACTAGTTCATTGCCTCTAGAACTGCCACTTAGTTTGTCACTAGATCTTCTTGGGTTTATCATAGGTCGTACCTTTTCTATATAAACCATACAACATTTCTTTCATATTGGTCCATTGTGTGAGATATTTCCATCCACAATCAATTTGAACCTTTTTGGCCATTTTCACTTTGTACCAAAAATTTTAAGAGTGATATGTACATCCACACGAGTCATAAAGGATGTAGTTTCCAACCTGCTACATTTCTTGTTCTTCCATAATGACTACAAAAATGCTTTGGAGTTGAATAATATTTAGGTATTACAAACATGTTTTTACTGGTACTTGCTTGTCCAGAATAGCTAAGGCCTTCATTTTTTGGTCTGACATTTTGTATTATAGGAGCTTTAATATCTTTTCCACATTTACCAAATATTTCACCATTGAATCCCATTTTCTTCATCAGTTTGAATCCAATCATGTTGATGTGTTTTTCAAAACATCCAAGTTCTTCATCTTCATCAATGCTTTTAAAAATATGGCATTTTTTACTATTGATGAGATTATGGAGCTCATTTTTAGGAGGTTCAGTTTTTAAGTCACTGGTATCACAAGAAAAATTTTCTCTTGTGATGAGATCACCTGTGCTACAATTGATATCTACCCTTGTAGGTAGGAGGTCACCTGTATCACAACAAGAATTGGCCACAATGGGCTTTAGGTCACTTGTGCTACAACAAGCATTCACCATCATGGGCTAAATATCACTTGTGTCACAAGAAGCATCGACTATTAGAATCATGACCTCTGATTCCTCACTGATATCCCTTTTCTTTTGATGTTGGGCCATGTCAAGTGAAACCAATGTCATGTAGACTGCCCTTACAACACCTATAGGAATTTGAGCACCATTTATCTGAAGGTCTTCAAAAAATTTAGAATATTTGAGAATGGATTTTACACTACTATTTAGTGTAAGATATTTTCCATCTTCAAAGAAATCCAGTCCTTCCCATCCTGTTGGAAAGTAAGGATCTTTAACTGATTTTGCAACATCATCAATTTTTTTTATGGTATTTGTTTTATTTGATCTGCCAAATTTTAAGGTGTCATTCTCTACTAAAAATGCACTTGTTACAATAGAATTTTACAAGAAGTTTGACTAAGGTGGTAGTCTTTATAAAAAATGCACCCTTACAAGTCTTTCCCCCTTGTTGCAAAATATTCTCTGATTGAGTAAAAGAATCCTCCCCTCCTTAGTGCAAAAAATTACGACTATGAAGAGTGAAAACTATGCTTTAGCAATGGGAATGCACTCAAATAGATGGCACCTACCTCAAAACCCTTTCAAAAAAGGATGATGAGTTGGAGGAGTTTAAGCCAAACAATCAAAATGAATTAGGGTATAAAATGGAGTGAATATCAAAATAAATTGGCTTTCCTTTTTTCTCCTCAACGATTTATAAAGAACAAGCTCAGACGTCATTGTTGCAGCTATGTCAGGTGGTAGATACAGTAGCCCAAAGCACAAAAAATTTACTTATAAGTGTGGGCTAGAGGTATCACATATACCAAATACTACAGTGTAATAAATTGCATGGATAGGTGTAAATTTTGGGGCCTTTTATTTGCTTTGTATATTTTACCTTATGATTGAAATGCAAAAAAATAGGAAATTTAAATGCAAAAAAAACCATAAGTGCCTATAAATTTAAACATTTAGGTGTCGGTTTCCACCAAAAATACACCTTATTACAATACCAGTTTTTCAATATGTTGGTTACCACCGAAAATGCATCTTTTATTTACAATAATTTTTGCAATTTTTTTTTGAAAATTTTGTTTGCAAAAATGATATTCAAACTCACTTTTTTTTTCAAATCCACAATTTTCTTCCCCCCCTTGTGTTAGAATTTTGTAAGAGAAAAAATGCTTTTGATCCTCCCTTTTTATGGCAAAATAAACAAGGATGAAAAAATTGTGTATACCCTTTCAATTTGGAAAAGAAAACTAAGTGCAATTTTGTTTGCTTATCCCTCCATAAAAAAATGCACTAAGGTTGTGTTCTTGGTTTTAGTGGCAATCAAAACAAAATATTGGATGTGAAAAGAAAAATAAATTCAAGTTGCTTATCCCTAAAAAAAAAATCACTTTGTTTTGAAAAATTTTGCCACCTTTCTTGCTTTCTTTGTAAAAAAAAAATTGTTTTAGGACAAAATTTCACTAGTGTGCAAATTTTCAAACTAATATTGCAAATTGATTTTGTTGTGACTTATCCCTCCAAGACAAAACAATTAAAAAATTGCAAGAAAGAATGTTTAGGTAGAAAAAATACCTTATTAAATCCATATTGCGCAAAATTTTATTTTTTCGAAGTCACCGCTTGCAAAATAGTCCATTTCAGATTTTGTGGGTTTTGAAACCCGCACCTCCTCCCACCAAGCACTTTAGTAATAGACCTCTTAACCAACTCCGTTACACTGGTAGATGAGGCATTGATGGCATGAGGTACCTTTTATTATAGCCATTAAAAAATATAAAAAACATAGCAGTTTCATTAACAGTGAATCTTGTCTGTTGTGCACGTTCCAATAGGGGTCATTCCGCTCCTATATCAACAAAATCACTTCGCCAAAGTAGATAAATTTAAAATGATCCTTTAAAATCATGCTCTACCAACAATCGCCAATGATCTATGTGATCGTCTTGGCCTGCAATAGTTGCAAAAACTATATCTTCATTATATGGATTCACTATGCCAATCACGTCCCATCACCACGATAACGTTTTAATTTTTTTTAAAATCTTTAGGATATCAATCTGCAAGGCCTCTTTCCCATTAAAAAAAATGAATCTTCTACATGCTCTTCCACATCAACCTAGTTTTATCGTGTGTTTCGTGTCTCCTCAAAAATTAACTATAGCACACTCGTGAACCATACCAATGTCAGGTTTTATAGAGCCTAGAAACGTGCTTCAAGTATATCTGCACTGTCCTTGGTCTCCAATGGAGGTTTGTACTAGCCTTGTAGTTTATGCACTCTTCATCCTTCTCGTCAGGTGCCACACCATGATATGTGAAGACGTAGCAATGAGAAGAGATTTAAAAAATAATTTAACCTTCCTTTATCCCACGTGAGATTGCTCATGCATCAACAAAAGTGGTAGGTTGTGCATGCATCAAATATCTTCTTATCAGAGATTTTCCTTGGACAATAGATTCATAAGGCATCAAGTTTATCATATTTGTGTCTGATATATTGTTCTTCACATGCCCTTTACATTCGCTCACCATATATTAGGTATTATCTACTGTATAGGAGAATACAACATCAGGATTCTATGGGTATTTCTAATTGTTGGAGTGTGTCAGATATTTCATGTTGGAGGATTCAAAAAAACCTAACTATCACATTGCCTAGAAAAATAGAGATGCTTGATACCATATTGGAGTTATACAACAAACTAATTGTATTCAGCATGAGAAATAATATAATACAAGGTATGCATGGTTAATAAGTTGAGAAATTAATGAACGGAAACATTATAACTAACTGAGCCCAATGTAGCCCTAACCACTAACATAATGTAATAATATGCGCTATACACTAACAAATGCCTAATGTGTGTTTTGAGTGAAAATTATGTGTAGATGCAGTACATTATGTCTTTTTTGCACCTTTTTAGTCAAGGTCCCATGCGGACTTGGCATTTGATACTTTCATGATGCAATTAAGGAAGGATTGGTGAGTAGATGGCAATAGTGGCAAAGGAGTAAGGAGATCTGAAATATGCTAAGGTACGGTTCTTATCTCTTGAACATAAGTCAAAAGGCACCTATCTCCTAGTGAAAAGGAAGCACTTGTCTCCTAGTACACAAGACAACGTATGTCTCCTAGCAACAAGTTGGAAGGTGCCTATCTCTCGACTACAGGGGATGGCATCTATCTCCCAACTACACATTGGACAACACCTGTCTCTCGATGATAGAATAAAAGTGTGCATTGTTCGATACCCAAAAACTAGTGATGATCTTCAACGAACAAAAGAAGGCTAAATATGGTGCCTGTATCCCGGTGATAGGTTGAAAAGGCATCTATTTTCTAGCAATGGGCCGAACAATGCGTGCACTGGATAGAATAAAAACATGCATGTTGATCGTGAAAATTGAAGACCATGTGTAAAATTAGATGTATTTTGTTAAACATAGGAAATGCTATGATTATTCCGTGAGGGTTAATTTTAGCATGATTTCTTTGTTTTTAGACATCTAATAAATTTATGCACACCCATCGTAGCAAATCACATCGCATCTAAAATTGTAAACAGGATCGTCGCATTCTGTATAAAAATGCAAGCCACCCCTAAAGAAAGGATCCAAACTTGCTCTGTAAAAATTAGTACTACATAATAAAAATATCGAAGTGTTTTGATCAATTTCTTGAGTTCGAAGAGTGATTGCGTAAATTAACTGGGTGGATGTCTGTAGGATCCTAGGCCCACTCCAAGCAGTATTCCTCCCTTGTTTCCTTCTGCTTTCATTAATTAATTTCTATTATTTATTTCTTGCAAGTGTGTTTAATTCTGTATTTTCCTACTTTAATTAAATTTTGCAAGTGTGTTTTGCTTTCCTGCACTTTATTTTTCTGCACATTTCCTTTTAGTCATGTGTTTGACATTTTAATTTAGTTTTTTTGCAATTTCCTGTAGAGTTTACTTTCCTGCAATTTAATTCTACTAGTTTGGCTGAACTCCAACTACACCAACAACCACCCCCAAACCAAAGTGACACAAAGGACTCATCTTTAGTCTACTACAGGCATATACTTTGCACTGGTACTCACAAGTCTACGAACTACTGGATTGATAATTAATGGATAGGAAATGACTGTTTTCAGAACATAATTTTTGCTCACCATTTTGGCACCATTGTTGGGGAGTGCCAACTGTAGTATTCAAATCTATAGGACAATCAACCCTAAACTTACAATTTATATTAGTTTACCCATATATTTTCTACCTGATATTGTATGAGTCCACCAAGATTAAGAGGATCGAATGGCCATTTTTTGAAAAGCAAAGATTTTACTTCACAAATACCTGAAAAACCTTATGAAATTCCTTTCGAAACATCTAAAACAAATCCTGAAACTGAATTACCATCTCCTCTAGTAGTACATTGGCGTAGTCATCCAATATTTGAACAAAGCTCTTCTCAGCAATTAAGACAAACATATTTTGATGAAGGACTAGTTTCAAACTTTGGTTTAGGACATCTATTTGAGAGAACCCAATCTGAGGAAGATTTATTGAATATTCAATGGTGGAAAGCAGTTGAAGAAGGAACCATTTCAAACATTGACTTAGGAATACTTTTAGAAGATAAACAAAATGAGTGTGAAGCCTTGAAATTTTCCCTAGAAGCAACAGGTGTAGAACCTACATTACCTAAAAATATGGCTGAAATTGAAGAAGCTTCAACCAACTTTGACTTCCCAATTGAGGAAGCAAGGGGAGAAACTAAGATGAAACACATATCTCCCGCTCATATTCCTATATTTAGGGGATTTCCAACTGAAGACCCTAACCTGTTCCTTTTTAAATTCAATGTATTATGTAGGTCAGTGGATTACAAATCAGATGCCCAAAAACTAAAATTATTTCCCTCCACTTTAGATGATTCAGCGCTACGTTGGTTCATCAGTCTAGGAAATAAACACATTGCAACCTAGGAAGATATGAAAAGGATCTTCCTAGACCAATACCAAAAATTTGGGAGAGCACGAGATGTCAGGGAAGAATTCTTGGATATGACTCAAAAAGAGGAAGAATCATTGGAAGACTATTGGGATAGATTTAGCTTTAATTTGCAAAGATCACCCCATGCAAAGTTGGGTGAGAAGTCCTTAAGAAGCATTTTCTTGAGGGGTCTCACAAATGAGTCTCTAGAAGCTTTAAATCTGATATCGAGAGGGGATGTTTACCAACATCATATGATAGACATCCGATAATTGTGTCAGAATTATTCTCATAGAAAAGGTAAACCAACCACCCGAGTCACAAAAACTATAGCCTCAGTAACTAAGGCTAAAATAGGCAATATGCTAGATGATATGAAGAGTGAGATGCTCTCATCTCTCACACTTCAACTAGATACACTCTTGCTTCAAAAAAAGAAGCAGGAAACTAAAGCAACATTAGCCTACTTTTGCCCAAAATGTAGGAGAAAACATCCAAAAAATGAGTGTTCAAAAAACAAAGTTAGAGTGTGTGCGATCTGTCAAAGGGATCATAAAACTAGGTTGTGTCCACGAATAGAGAATGTCAAAGAGGAACCTAAAGTAGCAGAAACCTATTTCATGGGTAATAGGAGAAACTGGCAATAGTTTCCTACAGGAAATAATATGCTAGGAGGAATTCCACCTTATGGGGGAAGTAATTATATGAACCAAGGTCAGACTCAACCACCCAACATGGGATGGTGGGGTCAACCTCCTTGGATGAATGCCACCCAAGGATCTACTCCTTACAACTCTTATCCATGGATGCCTTATCAACAAACTAGACCATAGTGGAGGAACCACAATGCGTGGACTTCACCTCCATAAAATACAACTCAAACTCCATCGCAACCCAACTTACTTGCACCTCCTACTTCAAGACCAATTCAACTACCTACACAACCAACTCCAAATCCAAATAATAGGTCAAATCAGCCCACCTATTAGGTAGACACATAGATGTTTCCAATGTATCATATTAGAGTAGATTGTAGCCCTGTACAACTTAGGTTAGGAAGACAATTAGGAGTAGAACCAACTCCTCCTGTAGTAGAGGAAGAGGATGTAGAGTTAGAAGTAGAAGAGCCACCTTTGGTAGAAGAGGTGGTAGAAAAATAAACTGCTAAGAAAAATAGAAACGAAGGGGTTCCACCTTTTTCGAAAATATTACAAGAACCCAAGAAGCCAACACAATCGGAATTTGACATTATGGAAGGCTTAAAAAACTTGACAATCACAATTCTCCTCTTTCAAGCCATTAGAGATGTTCCCATTTATACGAAGGCCATAAGAGAATTATGTTTAAAAAAATCAGGAAGAAAGCCATCAAAAGTAGTAAGTGTGGTAGGAAAATTGGCTGATCTCATGTTAGGCAATACCTACCATCCCAAATACTCTGATCCAAGAAGTCCAATGCTAACAGTTAAAATTGTAGGCTTCCAATTACCCAACACATTAGTAGATCTAGGGGCTACCATAAACGTCATGCCCCAAGAAACCATGTAGAAACTACAACTCACGAAGATGAGGCCAACTAAAATTATTCTTTAGTTAGCTGACCGATCCACATTACTTCCAGAGGGAATACTGGAAGATGTAGTTGTATCAGTAGATGCATGGGAGTATCCGACATAATTTCTAGTGTTGCAATCTAGATCTGGATTGGGTGGCTATCCACTTATATTAGGTAGACCTTGGCTGGCCATAGCTGATGCTTATATAAGTTGTAGGATAGGACAAATGATGATCTCAGATGGATAAAATACCAAAAACTTGATCATTTATCCACCTGCACAGTCCACTGATTTGTTGGGAGAACCAAACTATGAAGCCTTAAATGATGATGCATTATCAATGCTTCAACCTATAATAGCTCTAGATGAGATTGAGGATGACACTGATGAAGAATAGGTCATAACACACTTTTTCCAAGGGGAATATTCTCATCCTCCTCTAGAATCCCCGCTTGTAGGTAGCAAATATAACCATGTCAAACAAATAGAGGTAGCACCTGACAGAGTATTGAATATTGATAATGAGTTGTCAATTATTCAAGAGGACAAATTAAAGGAAATACTTGTCAAACACCAAACTACTTTTGCATGGGATTACACAGACATGAGGGGGATTGCACCCAAAGTCTATACTCATAGGATATATTTGGAAGATGATGTGAGACCGGTAAGACAGCCCCAGAGGAGAATGAATCCAACCATGAAAGAAATTTTCAAAGCTGAACTACAAAAACTCTTGTCAGCTGGGTTTATTTATCCAATATCATATAGTCAATGGGTATCACCTTTAGTGGTGGTGCCTAAGAAAAATGGCAAGTGGCGCATTTGTGTTGATTACAGGATGCTCAATAAAACCACTAGAAAATACCATTTCCCCTTACCCTTTATTGACCAAGTCCTCGACACCTTGGCAGGAAGAAAATATTTTTCATTCCTAGATGGGTTTAGTGGATACAATCAAATTCAAATAGGGGAAGAAGACCAAGATAAAACCACGTTTACTTGTCCATGGGGGAATTTTGTTTATCGGGTATTACCATTTGGGTTGTGTAATGCACCTACCACATTTCAAAGGGCGGTGCTTAGTATATTTTCAAACATGGTTGGAGAAACTGTAGAAGTGTACATGGATGATTTCACCATTTATGATGAAACTTTTGAGGAAGCTACAACCAATCTGGAGAAAGTACTCCAATGGTGTCAAGAGACAAACCTGTCCCTTAGCAACAAAAAGTGTTTTATGCTAATGCAAGAAGGGATAGTGTTAGGACATCATATATATGCGGAGGGTATTAAAGTAGATAAATGGAAAATTAAAGTAATTAAAAATATACCCACTCCCCAAACACAGAGAGATGTCCATAGTTTTCTAGGTTCTACTGGATACTATAGGCAGTTTATCCAAGACTTTAGTAAAACTGCCAAACCTCTACATACATTATTATCTAAAAATGTTGACCCGACCCCCCCCCCAAAGTTGATTTTATCTGGAACAGTGAGTGTGAACAAGCATTTCATATTTTAAAAGAAATACTGACCACAACTCCTGTGTTGAGGTCCAAATTGGACCCTCCCCTTTCACATGTACACTGATGCATCTAACAATGTGATAGGACCTGCATTAGAATAAAAATATGGAGATGAGTTTTATGCCATATACTATGTCAATAAAAATCTCACAGGTGTTGAGTTCAACTATACTGTCATAGAGAAATAATTCCTTGCAGTAGTGCATGCTATTAATAAATTCTACCATTACATTACAGGTTATAAAATTTTTGTGCATACAGATCATGCAGCCATAAGGTACCTAATGAATAAACCTGCAGTGAGTGGTAGAATTATTAGGTGGATTTTACTATTACAGGAATTTGATGTAACCATTATTGACAAACCTAGCAAGGATAATGTTGTTGCAGATTTTCTCTCTAGGTTAATTTCTCAAGACCATACAACCATTGAGGATCAATTTCCAGATGAGCATATTTTTTCTCTAGATGAATAGATTCTATGGTATGCAGATATGGCTAATTACTTAGCCATCAGTAAAGTATCTCTTGCACTCTCACCCTGATAAGCTCAAACATTAATAGAAAAGAGTGCATCCTTTTCATGGATTGATGGATGCTTGTTTAAAACTGGGCTTGATCAAATCATGAGAAGGTGTGTTGCAGAAAATGAGACCACAGAAATCCTCAAGGCTTGCCATGATGAACCATGTGGTGGTCATTTTGCAAGAAAAAGGACTGCATTTAAAGTTTTGTAGGCTAGATATTTTTGGCCTTCTTTATTTAAATATGCAGTCAAACATGTGAATCAATGTGATCAATGTCAATGAATGGGTAGACCAACTCTCCGAGATGAGATGCCACTATAGCCCCATGTGCACATTGAACCTTTTGATAAATGGGGGATGGACTTTGTGGGTCCCATAAATCCATAGTTAGGAAAAAAAAGGTATATTCTTGTTTGTACTAACTATGTGATGAAATGGGTTGAAGTGTAGGCATTGTGAGATTCAAAGGAAAATACTATAGCCAATTTCTTGTATGAATCTATTTTTACCAGATTTGGGATTTCCAAAGAAATTACCACTTATTAGGGACCTCAATTCACCTCAAAAGTGATTCAGGAGTTGATGCAACAATATCGAATCTGGTACAACAAAACTACCCCTATCATCCACATAAGAAAATGGGCAAGTGGAAGTCACAAATCGAGAGCTGGAAAACATTCTTACTAATATGGTATAGCAACATCAAAAATATTGGGTAATTTATTTACCGGAGGTAGTGTGGGCATATCGCACTACCTAGAAGACTACCATTGGATTTACACCATTCCAATTGGTGTATGGAAAAATGCCATGATGCCCATTGAATTCAAAATCAAAACCCTACGGAATATTGTAGCATTAAATTTAAATTTAGATGCTACACAAAAATACCAAATTCAATAGCTCAACCAATTGGATGAATATCAATAGGATGCTTTGCAACGAATGAAAATCATGCAGAAGTAGAGGGCCTAGTGGCATGACCACCACATACGACCAAAATAGTTCAAAGTGGGAGAATGGGCATTATTGTATGACTCTCGATTCTAGGAGTGAAAGGGAAAGCTTATGCAACATTGGATGGGACCATACAAAGTGATTGAGATTATAAAAAATGATGTTGTGCATATTCAAACCATAGATGAAAGTGACATTGTGTTGATAGTCAACGACCACCGATTGTGGTCGTATCATACACCACCAATCCACGTGGTTGAGTCCAAGGTAGGCATGGGGGAGACCCCATCATAATGAAAAACTCTCTCCAACAGTTGATGGATGCGTGTGCATCCATAAAAAAAAAACATTTTAAAATTTATAAATTTTTTTTAGTTTTGTTTTATTTACTACTTTGCAGGAAATCGTGCCCTGAATGCAATCTGTAGGCATCTTGGGAAACCTAGGCCTATCAGGCACAAGATCCATGATTCTTGTTTTATGTTTTACATGTGCATTTATTTTTTAGGAAACCATGCCTTGAATGCAATTTGTAGGTATCCTGGAAAACCTAGGCCTATCAGGCACAGGATCCATAGTGCCCTATGTATTTTCAACTTTTTAGGAGGATAAATGAATGAAAAAAGTGCCAATACCCACCAAGAAGGGGGTACTTACAATTGGATATATATAGGTGTCTGCTTTATCTAAAAAGCAAATACCTATATATGGTCAAGGTGGTGGATGTTGATTTAGTCACCAAGGAAAAGCACCTGTATGTGGATCGATGAAAGATGTCTGACTACAAGTCAACTTAGTGGATGTTGACTATCCAACCAAGAGAACGTACATGTCTTCTATGTATAGAAAAATATGCCTATATCTGTAATATTTTGAAGGTGCTTGTATTCACAAAGGTGCCTATCTCCCATATGATAAAAAAAACCTACCTATTGTGATAAAAAAAAAAAGTGTTTTGGAGGTACTAGTATGTCCAATAAAGGTGCCTCTATTCATAATAATAGATGGTGCCTATCTCTAGTAAGATGAATTAAGGTGCTTTTCTCCCAGTAATGGGCACCTATCTCCCAAATTTAGAGAAATTCACCTATCTCCCAGCAAACGAGTGCCTATCTCTGCACTTCAACGAAATGCACCTATATCCTAGAAAATGGTTTCTTGTCTCTACACTTCAATGGAAGGTACCTGTCTCCTAGAAAATGGGTGCTTGTATTTGCACTTCAGTTGAAGGTGTTTGTCTCCCAATAAAATGGGTTTCTATCTTCGCACTTTAATGAAGGGCACCTATCTCCCATACAAATAAATGCACCTGTATTTCAATGCAGCAACAACTTCTATATTCAGTATCAAATAAAGCGGTTGGTGCCATGTTGGAACCAAAATCCATGCACAATCAAAGTCAAACTTTTCACGGATAAAAGTATGTTTGTTTGTTTTTTTATTGATGGAATCCATTTACTTATCGATTTTTAACTAAAAAAGTTCACTATTTTTCCTAGATGACCCATGCTTTCTCCCAAGGCAAAACAAACAAATTCCAAGGAGGGGACGTGTGTCGTCCCACGATAGAATAAAACTTCCATTTTTTCTTCAATTTTTTGCACAAAACCTCAAGATTAATAAAATTGCAGTACCCAATGAAGATGCAAGTTGACGTAATTTTTGCATGAAGAAAAACCACATCGATCATTTGTCTCGAAGACACTATTGTCACGCATCAGCCAATCACATTGTATCATCGACATTTGCATATGATAAATCATGAAACACCATTCAGGTATATACCAAAATTTCTATTATGTGTATGCATGATTTTCATAAAGAAATATTTTTGTATAATGTATTGGCACATGTCCCATGTAACTTGTATCCAATCATACGAGCCCCAAATCTATACTATGCTACGTTGTGCCAATAAGATGGAAAGAAGTGATTGTATCGGTACCCATCTAAAATTTGGCACATGATTTTAAATTTAATTATGTAGATTACCCATAATTATTGTTGATTATGGGAGATAGGTGCCCTGTATGCACGAATACAATCGCATGCTTTAGCATGTTATAAACCAGAAACAGTGCTTGTTTTTTCAAACATAATAAAATCCAAAGAATAGAGCCGAGATCGCCATGGAAAAACCTACTAACCATGCATTGAAGAAAAATGAGCCCTAGGATATTTTGAGAATAACTAGAAAAGTCATGTTGTCATTTTTGCCACATTATGTTGATTATTGATTATTCATGCATAAGATGTTGAAATTCTCACTCCTATACAGGTTTTGATGCAAAAAACGCCTAAGTCCGAAGACTGTCACGAAATCGTGACAAAAAATATCATGGAGAGCCAAAGTTGAAAACCGTCGCAATATCGCGACATGTCACGTTATTGCGGGTCGGTTGAGGAGAGAGAAATCGAACGCAAAGTCGTCATGATTTCATGACATGTCAGATTTTCGTGACTTATAAGAGAAGATTGAGCAGTAGCGAGATAGTGTAGCGATTTTGCGACTGGTCTGATTTTCGCGACTTAGAAGATGAAACGAAGATGCCGATGGGAAAACGTAGCGAAAGCGTGACTTGTCTTGTTTTTGCGATGTATAAGTGAGACACAGCCGAAAGAGAGGAAGTGTAGCGAAATCGTGTAGTGTCATGTTTTCACAATTTAAAGCAGCTAAAGAACAACATGGATGAAGAACGTCGTGAAATTGCGCATTGTCACATTTTCGCAGAGACAGAGCAGAGAAAGAGTATAATGGTACGAAACATCGTGATTTCGCGATGCATCACGTTTTCGTGGTTCAAGGTTGCGAAGGAGATAAAGAAGCCGAACCTATAGCGATTTCATGACATGGATGATTTTCGTGGTCCGAAAGTAAGAGAAGTGTATGGAGCAGCGACATGTCACGTTTTCGTGACCTGTTACAGTTTCGTGCCTGAATGCAGTTCAAACGGCCCGATGCAGTTTTGCAATTTTCAAGAATTAAAGGCACTCTAGAATTAAATATTTTGCTACTTTCCGATGCGAGCAAGGTAGAAGAACGTGTCCAAGCCATCAGAATTAAAGATTTCCATTACACGAAGCTGTTGTTCATGATTTTTCTAACGGTTCAAGCGTGTTTCGAAGATGACCATTTAATGAAGACGACCGACTCCTTATTGCATTTAATGTCTAGTTTTTTTGAGGCTGGTTTAAGGGGATTGTTTCCTTGTTTTCGTTGCATATTTTTGTAGATCTCGAGGAGGTCCGTTGCATATTTTTAATGTTGTAAAGAAGCAAGACTTCTATATAAAGGAATGTAGATCTCAGAAAAAGGGATCGGGAGTTAGAGAGACAGTGTTGCATGAAAGCTTTCAAGTTGTTTTGCATGAATGAAAGAGACTTAGCCTCTGATTTGGCAAACGTCTTTCTATGTGATCTCATTCTATTTCATGTATTTCTCAGTTATGCTCGTTTTTCTAATTTGTTGTTACATTCAAATTCTGCATTTGAATTTGAATGTTGCTATAAGAAAGTGAGTTCTGGAATGCAATTCTGAAGGTTGTTTGCACAAGATCGTAACTGGATTACGTCGTAGTTTTTATTATTATATGTTATTCATACACTTGAGGTTTAATTATTGCTGAGTTTCTTCCCGATCTAACAAATTCGGCCTATAACTATATTTCCCATCTCTTTCCATGTATTTCTTGTTTCTTTCTGCACATTTATAATTCCTTTACAGCAACTTTAATCTGAAATCAAACTTAGTTTTAGTAAGGAAACCAGCCCTCTCTGGAGATTGGTCTGGGAGACATCTCTTTCTCCTAGCCTTTCAATGTTGTCCGGGTCTAGGGTGCATAGTTTTTAGAAAATCCTTTCCTGTGGCAGATTCGTGACCAACAGTTTTTGGCACGCCCGGTGGGACAGACTTCTTTTGTCTCAAAAGATCCATAATCGATGAAATTGTAAGTTTCATTGTTTAACACCCGGAGGTATCAAGATTTTGATGAGCTGTCTTGACCTCGTAGCGAAGATTTGTAAGTTCATCTGGCGACTCTGCTGAGCTAAAGATCCGAATTTCTTGATCATGGACACCTGCCTTTTAAAGTTAAAATAAGATAATGGCGAGGGTATGCTGTCCTAGATGGGATGATCCTGGCCCTTTGAATCTCCAAATTCGGCACGAGATTCCCAAAAGTGCCCTGAAGGCCCTAACAAAATATAATGGCACCCAAGGAATGGCCCGAGAGCATGTTGAAGATATTGTCGCTTTGTCGACCGTACATGATATAGTTCACAAAAATGTTATGCTCAGACTTCTGGTTCTGTCTTTGCAAGGAAGGGCGTTACAGTGGTACAAACTACTTAGGCATCAAAGCATCAGCTCATGGGATGACTTAGCGGGTGCACTAATCAAAAGATTTGACGAGGATCTCTTTTATAGCTCTCAGGATCCATTTCAATTCTTCATGTACATCACGAGAGCACCTCTAGAGAGCATCACAGACTTCAATGTTCGATTCAGCAAAAGCTGGAAGAGAATTCCAGAGATGATCCGACCAACACCCGCCCAAGCCCACTTCTTCTATGTTTGCACTTTCCATCCGAACTTAAGCCTCCTCTTGCTGCAATCAGGTGAATGAAGGTTCCCTCAAATCTTTGAGGAAGCATTACAACCAGAGCAGCTTTTGCTCCTATCAGGAAAATTATCGTGGGGAGAAGCTCCATTACCTTATCCAATAGTCACCACTCTTGTCTACCCTATGCAGTATTCATCATGGCAGATCCCACAGACTGTGCAGGGGCCTGAAATGCAGTTGTGTGGAACTCAAGGGGCAACTTTCATCCAAATCCAACGATGGGAATATGCAAGTACTTTCCCAGTAATGAACAATATGGTTGCTTGCAATGTCTATCAGGAGATGGGCCAAGGAGAGAAACAGATTCAAGTTCCAAAACCTGAGGAGGGCATAACCGTGCACAACATGCAAGTATTTAGCCAGAACCTGTCGAGTATGCCTCATCAAGAGGAAGAGCCTGAAGAGATCCTGCAAGCATATCCATCATCCGAAAGGTTCTGTGATCGCATCCAGGAGTTGGAGGAACCCATTCTCAGTCCACAACCAAGGGACCCTTCAATATGGTGGTATTGGCTTCAGTCGTTACGACAACTAGTACCTATAGGAGCCCTTCATATGGTAAATTTCTTTGCTACATTATTTGTCGATTGTGTGGGTACTGGCATGCAGGATAACTTGCCCAGGTCTACAACATGGAGAATTTTAGGAAGAGGTCATCCCAATTTCAAGGACTGACTCAAGTATGATCAGATCTGGTCGAGACACTGCAGATTTACCAAATAACCCTCGGAGACTGGGTTTCTAGTGGTGACATGCCAATCATGTCGTAAACTATTGTACATAGTAAAAAACAAAAAAACAAAAAAAAAGAGAAAAAAAAGTATTTTTTTCCTCTGTTTACTTCGGCTCTTTTTGCATGCGAGCCCGCAGGTACGTATTTCTTTCCTTTTTTCTTCTTCTTTCCCAACAGTTAGTGGCTTCCTCTTTATTTCTTCCCTTCCCCTCTTTATTCCCTCCTTCTCCTACTCCTTTTTCTTCTGTAGTAATCAAGCCACTGCTGTTGTTTCTTTTCCCCCTTTTTCTCATATTTTCGGTTCTTCTTTTCCTTTTCCTCTAATTGCATTATTGTTTTAAGCATTTATCCATAGTTCATTTCCCCATTCCATTCTCATTCCACAGCCTACACATTTGCTAGTCATCATTCTATTTATTCCATTCACTTCCATTTCCCTTTCATTGTAGCTGGTAGCACAGAAGCACTCTGTTACTATATCTACCACCTCATTCCATCCATTCCATTATTCCATCATTTTTCATTTCCATTCCATGGTCAGTTCAACCAAATACATATTTACTTGAGGTTTCAGTAATTCAGCAAGAGTTGTTGTAGCAGTCTGCCGAGATGTATCCCATCAGCCAACTTTTTGTTCTAAGTTTTCTTGACTCTGTTTCCCAATGGATTTAGGCCTGGGATTCGTGCATACAGCAGAACTGTATACCCCGCGAGCCACCAAGAATGTTGGCATTTTTGCCACATTGTGTTGATTATTGATTATTCATGCATAAGATGTTGAAATTCTCACTCCTATACAGGTTTTGATGCAAAAAATGCCTAATTCTAAAGATTGTCATGAAATCACAACAAAAAACAGCATGGAGAGCCAAAGTTGAAAATCATCGCGATATCGCGACATGTCGCGTTATCGTGGGTCGGTTGAGGAGAGAGAAATCGAACACAAAGTCGTCACGATTTCGTGACATGTTAGATTTTCGTGACTTAGAAGAGAAGATTAAGCAGCAGCGAGATAGTGTAGCGATTTCGCAACTGGTCTGATTTTCACGACTTAGAAGATGAAACGAAGATGTCGATGGGAAAACGTAGTGAAAGCATGACTTGTCTTGTTTTTGCAATGTATAAGTGAGACTTAGCCGAAAGAGAGGAAGTGTAGCAAAATCGTGCAGTGTCGTGTTTTCACGATTTGAAGCAGCTAAAGAACAACATGGATGAAGAACATCATGAAATCATGCATTGTCACATTTTCACGGAGACAGAGCGAAGAAAGAGTATAATGGTATGGAATGTCACGATTTCGTGATGCGTTGCATTTTCACGGTTCAAGGTTGCGAAGGAGATAAAGAAGCCAAACCTGTAGCGATTTCATGACATGGATGATTTTCATGGTCCGAAAGTAAGAGAAGTGTACGGAGCAGCGACATGTCACGTTTTTGCGACCTGTTACAGTTTCACGCCAGAATGCAGTTCAAACGACCCGATGCAGTTTTACGATTTTCAAGAATTAAAGGCACTCCAGAATTAAATGTTTTTCTGCTTTATGATGTGAGCAAGGTAGAAGAACATGTCCAAGCCATCAGAATTAAAGATTTCCATTACACGAAGCTGCTGTTCACAATTTTTCTAACGGTTCAAGCGTGTTTCAAAGATGACCATTTAATGAAGACGACCGACTCCTTATTGCATTTAATGTCTGGTTTCTTCGAGGCTGGTTTAAGGGGATCATTTCCTTGCTTCTATTGCATATTTTTGTAGATCTCAAGGAGGTTCGTTGCATATTTTTAATGTTGTAAAGAAGCAAGACTTCTATATAAAGGAATGTAGATCTCAGACAAAGGGATCGGGAGTTAGAGAGATAGTGTTGCATGAAAGATTTCAAGTTGTTTTGCATGAATGAAAGAGACTTAGCCTCTGATTTGGCAAACGTCTTTCTGTGTGATCTCCTTCTATTTCATGTATTTCTCAGTTATGCTCATTTTTCTAATTTGCTATTAGATTCAAATTATGCATTTGAATTTGAATGTTGCTATAAGAAAGTGAGTTCTGGAATGCAATTCTAAAGGTTGTTTTCGCAAGATCGTAACTGGATTATGCTGTAGTTTTTATTATTATATGTTGTTCATACACTTGAGGTTTAATTCTTGTTGAGATTCTTCTCGATATAACAAATTCGGCCTACGGCTATATTTCCCATCTCTTTCCATGTATTTCTTGTTTCTTTTTGCACATTTATAATTCCTTTCCAGCAAATTTAATCTAAAATCAAACTTAGTTTTAGTAAGGGAACCAGCCCTTTCTGGATATTGGTCTGGGAGACATCTCTTTCTCCCAGCATTTCAATGTTGGACGGGTCTAGGGTGCATAGTTTTTAGAAAATCCTTTCCTGTGGCAGATTCATGACCAACAAGTCATAAACCAATTTGAGATTGCAGGATGGATGTAGTATTACCACTTGGTTAGCCAGGATCAAGACCATGTAGCAGTGCAAAAATTTGTAGCTTTAATGGATAATGATGTTGTACAATGTGCAGACTGGTTATACCAGTCACAGAAGCATATATTGCAAAGGTTACTGGTATTCCATGCATAGGGGATCGAACATATAAGGAATATAGTATAGCATGATGCGTACAATTATTTTTTTTGCAATCATCAATGTAGACAACACACCAAGGGTTATTGAAATAGTATATGCCAAACCTTTGGAGGGAGGTGTTTGAGAAAGTAACTCAATTTTTCATATACACTGGTAAGTATTCTTGGTTGAATGCCAATAATTTTAGATTTCTTAATCATTTGCTACATGGGGATAAAATCAATATTCCCTACTACCTAATGTGTGATCTAAAATATGAATCTAGCCAGTATTAAACAAGAAAAGTAACGACATTTGCACATCACGGGCTGATCTCAACCCTAGTTTGACATGTCGAGGCACATAAGGATGAGTTGGAAGCTAGAGACATGTCAAGGTACATAGAGGATGAAAGAGAAGTTGTTGCAGATGCAGCCAAGAAGTAGTAAGGGGAAGAGGAGGCACCTAACTCCTAAAACCACCAATCTACAAAAATAACAGTGCAGGAAAAAGTAGGCCCTTCTTCCCCAACACCATCGCTTACTTCCCAACATAGCCATTCTACTAGGTAGGTAGGAAAAACTGAACAAATCATATCACAGATAATATCATCGCCTATATCCCAAAATTGTTCTAATCCCAATTCAAGATTCGTCACCATCAATAACTAGAAGTAGAACATAGAAGGAGTGTCTAGTTTATTATCATTCATCTAAAGAGGAAAATACAGAGGATGAACTAGTTGCTCGAGTATTGCATGGCATGGCCAGTGGTGCGATATTCTGCTAGAATAATTAGGAAGAAGACCTGTAGAGCCAGCTGTAGAACATGAGATAACAAGCCTCCAATTGGGAGGAAAATTTTAAGAAAGAGCAGGTCAAATTTCAAGAGTCTCAATGTGTTACTACAGCAAAAAAACAAGAAGCGAATGACACGCTACGGTAGTTACAAGTAAAATTGCAGCAATTAGAAAATAGGGTCCAACAGCTATAGGTCACAAAACTGTATAAGATGGATGTTGCCATATAGACAGATTGGACCATGGATGCAACATTTTCTTCCATAGACTTGGAGGATAAAATTGCATCCATAGGGGTGTTTCACTCTAATACCAAAAGGTCATCTAATAACCAAAATATTGAAACATGGGACTAATCAAAGGCCCCTCTAAAGACTACTTCTTAGGAACAGGGGAGCCCTTTTGTGCAACAAAAACCCCCTGTAATAGAAATCGATGATAGTGAGGCTGAGGAGTCAACCAAAATATATGATGCTACCCAATCAAATGGTCAACCACCAGATGACCAAGCAATAATTGCCAAGTTAGTTGGGGAGTTTGAGGTACAACTAAATACCACTCAGCCAACTAATGACACATAGATATCTAACCTTGCTATCCAATCAAAAATAGGGTAGGGTCAAGCACATGATATGGATCAACCATAGGAGTCAACCGATCCCATGAAGGCTACATAGTTAGTTGGTCAATCATTGGTTGACCAAACCATGGCCAATGAATTTTACGAATAGACCATGATTGGACCAACTAGGAACACATCAGGGGCAAAGATATGCAAGATATAGAGTCTTATAAGGTCCAATAAATACCACCTCCATAGAATGTAGAGGAGGTTGGTCCTTTGACATCCACAGATAATGTAGTAGCACCAATATCATCTAATATATTGTGATCCAAAATAAAAGCAAAGAGAGCACCACATAAAGGTGAAAAACAAGGGCTAGAACAACAAAACAATGAAAGTAGAAAGCACCCCAACAAGCATTGAAGGTGAAACCAGACCCAATTTTAGATGAGGAGTGGGTTGCATATATGAAATTCTTCACCAGCCATGAGGAGTAGTTCCAGGAGCTTAAGAATAATCTAAAGGAGTCCAAGAAAGAGCGTAAAACTCACAAATGAATGGCCAAAGAGCCAGGCATTTTTATTAATCTTGCCTAGCCAAAATAATTATGGAACCCATATGGTTCAATAGATGGTAATACCTCAAGGATGAGGGAATATCTGAACAATATGGGCATATTTAGCAAAGAACCAATTATGTCATCATCGGTTCGAGCATTCGAGTCTCTACCACCTAAATATGCAAAGGAAAATGACATAGAAGACATAATACTCGACTTGGAGGTGGTAAAATTACCAAAGGCCCAGGTACATGATACATCCCATTATCCACCATGGGACAAGCCTAACTTTCCAGTGGTATATCAGCTTCCCCCAAACCATCAATACCTAAAGTAAGCTAAGATTGTATTCCACAAGGATGCCAGTACATTTACAGGCTTCTACGTAGAGGAAGTTACAGGTAAGAAGGGTTGGAGTAGAACAAAGACAAATATAGGAGCAGGACCCAGTTAGCCCTTACAGTTTAGTAAACGTCAGAAGGCACCAGTGAAAAAAATAGGTCCCAATCATCTGAAATAGGATGGAAAACATAAACACAATAAGAAAAAATATAGAGCCAAAACTAGGGAAATAAAGTTTTGGAACAGGGAATACTGGTAGGTTGTTGAAAAAACAAGGGACTACTAGCAATAGGTGCCATGAGGGTGTGGCAACAATTAGGCATGGGGAGATGATGAGAATAAAAAATGCTCATTTTTTTAATATTTTAATAGCATAATTGTGTGGTACATTATATTAGAAATGCATCTTTTATGAGATTTTGTATATATTTAATGGAAAATGATGTATTATGTCTAATGTGTGTTTTGAGTAAAAACTGTGTGTAGATGCAATACATTATGTATTTTCTAGCACCTATTTATTCAAGGTCCCATGTAGATCTGGCATTTGATACTATCATGACGCGATTAAAGAAGGATTAATGAATAAACGATGATAGTGGCAAAGGAGTAAGGTGCTCTAAAACACATTAAGGTATGGTACCTATCTCCTGGCCATAAGCCAAAAGGTGCCTATCTCCCAGCGAAAAGGAAGCACATGTCCCCCAGTACACAGTATGATGCCTGTCTCTCAATAACAAGTTGGAAGGTGCCTATCTCTCAACTATAGGCTAGACGGTGCTTGTCTCCCAATGATAGAATAAAAGTGTGCACTGTTTGATGCCCAAAAACTAGCAATGATATTCAACGAACAAAAGAAATATAAATATGGTACCTATATCCTAGTGACAGGCCAAAAGGTGCCTATTTTCTAGAAACAGGTTGAACAATGTGTGCATTGGATAGAATAAAAACATGCATGTTGACCGTGAAAATTTAAGACCATGTATAAATTAGATGTATTTTTTTAATCATAGGAAACGTGATGATTATTTTGTGAGGGTTAATTTTAGCATGATTTCTTTGCTTTTAGATGTCTAATAAATTTATGCATGCCCACCATAGCAAATCATGCCACGTCTAAAATTGTAAATAGGGGATGGTTGTGTTCTGTATAAAAACGTAGACTGCCCCTAAATAAAGGATCCAAACTTGCTTTGTAAAAAAATAGTATTAGATAATAAAAAAATCTTGAAGTATTTTGATCAATTTCTTGAGTTCAAAGAGTGATTGTGTAAATTAACCAAGTGTGTCTACAAGATCCTGGGCCCACTTCAAGCAGTATTCCTCCCCTATTTTATTTTACTTTCATTAATTAATTTATGTTATTTATTTCCCACAAGTGGGTTCAATTTTTTTTCCTGCTTTAATTAAATTCTGCAAGTGTGTTTTACTTTCCTGCTCTTTATTTTCCTTCACATTTCCTTTCAGTCATGTGTTTGATATTTTAATGTAGTTTTTTCTACAATTTTTGTAGAGTTTACTTTTCTACAATTTATTTCTGCTTGTTTGGCTGAACTACAACTACAGTAAAAACCACCCCCCAAACCAAAGTGACATAAAGGACTCATATCTAGTCTACTATAGGCATATACTTTGCACTAGCACTCACAAGTCTACGAATTCTCAGATTAATAATTAATGGATAGGAAATGATTGTTTTCATAACATAATTTTTGCTCACCACCCCTATGAAGAAGAAACTTTGAAGCATTATAAATTAGGAAAAGAGTAAAAAAACAATAAAAGCAGCATCAATCGAAGAGGAAAATCATCTAGGAGGTAACAATCAAAACCCTACTTAAAGGGAAGCAGAGAGGGGAGGGCTCTGGTCCCTTCCCTGCTCCCCCTCCCCTGGATCCTGGATCCTGCCCAGTCCCTGGTTCAATCCAGGTCATCCCTCCCTGGGAGTGGTTGTTTGCAGATGATCTCCTAGGGGGAGATCCTTCTCCATTTTTTGCGCCCCTCCCAGCGGGCTCGGGCTTCCTTGGTTGTTCTGGTGGCCTGGTGCTTCCCAGGGATCCCTGTTTGTTTGGGGATCCCTTCTCTTTTTTCCCTCAAGCTTCCCCCTGGGGTTTTTTTTGTAGCTTATTCACATGGATCTGGTCCCCTGCATTTCTCTGAGAGTGGAGGTGATGGTTTAGGGTTTGACAGCTTCCTAGGGTCTCCCTTGAGGTCCTCACAGCTTTGGGGGTGGTCTAGGGGGGCCTCTTTCCTCCTTTGCTTGTGAATCCTCGACGGGATCCTGTGGCTGCTGTTCTTCCCACGTGGAGGCTTCTTCGTGCTGGTTCTGCTCCTTGGTGGACACCCTGGGCATCTGGTTTGGCCTTGGGGGGGCTTTCCTCTGCCTGGGTTGTTCCCATTCCCAGTCCCAGTTCCCTGAAGCTGCTTCTATGCTTGGACAGGATCCTTGGTCCCTGCTGCTGGGTTCCTATGGTTTTTGCTGCATGTTTCTTTCTTGGGGGGGTCTGATCTATGCATGCAGACCTTAGATCCCACTTGTATGGCTCCTTGGGATCCTTTCCCTGTGACTATTTTCCTCTTCCTGCTCGAGATTCCCAGCCCCTGGATCCCTGTTTCCTTAACCTGCTTTCCTTGCTGTTTTCCCAGGGTGGGATCCTCGTGGTGAAGTTGTCTGTGTGCTTCCCACTGGGCCGGATCTTGGCTCTCGGCTTCTTGCTGGGCGGGATCCCCCTGTCGCTGGGCGAAATGGCTTCTCGCTGGGCGGGATCCTCTGTGCAGGATCCGCATTTTCTGCTAATTTTTTGCTGGGCGGGATCCGCCAAATCTGCTGGTTTTCTCGCTAGGTAGGATTTTCACCTTTTTGTTGGTTTCCTGGATGGCAAGATTTTCCTGGTGAAGTTTTTTTGATGCTTTCCGCTGGGCGGGATCTTCTCTGAGGTGCGTTTAAGCTGCTTCCCGCTAGGCGGGTTTCTCTCTTTGGTGGTTTCTGACTGCTTCCCGCGAGGCAGGATTTTATTGTAACGGTTTTTCTATGATTCCTGCTGGGCGAAATCTTCTCATTGGTGGTTTTTGGCTTCTCCCCGCTGGGCGGGTTCTGTTTTATTATTTAATTGTCTTTGGTGGGATTGTCTACTATGTCAAAATTTTTTGTAATTAGGTCTGAGATGTGGTTTCCTGTCTTAATCTTGCATCCCTAAAGGTTCTCTCCTTCTATTGTTATAAGGTTTTGGGATCCTCTTAAAAAACCCGCTATGTATATAATGTTACTTACCAAAAAAAAAAAACCCTACTTAAAGGGGTTGGTCTTGAGTCTTCGAAGTGCAAAATTAATGCAACTAGATAAACCATATTCTTGGAGATAGTCTCGGGCTAAGGGCTACTCCCAAAGTCTAGTGATCTAGCCCCAAAGGAGAAAAGAAGGTTATTTAGAGCAAAACCAAGAAGATGACAATATCTTAAAGGTCATATCACATATAAGAGCATTTAATACCCAAGAAAAGAACAATATTTATTAACACCCACCAGATCCAATGAAAGGCCAAGTAAGACAACGACTTAGTAGCCAAGGTGTAACACCTCTCCTTAGAAAAAATTTATGGACAATAAACTATGTATTGATGTGTTTATGTAATGGCACAGTTTCTTACAGGATGATTTACTAATAGAATTATTGTTTTTTAAGCATGAAACATGGTACTATTGATGTATTTATGGATGTAGGATCAGGTACCTTCTCCTTGGTGGGGATATGGGTAAACCACCTACCATGAGGGATACCTAGGGAAATTATGATGGCTTTCTCATTGATAGCATAGAGTAACAAGAAAAATTACTCTTCATGTAGATGCATTACATTTTATTTGTTCTCATGATTCACACCATTGGGCCAGGAATTTGCTTGCAATGAGCCTCCTTAAAAATGGGTCGACGATATCATTAATCTATCTTAAAATAGGTCATCCATTTTAAGATAAAACAATGGTGGAAAGAATTGATAGTGCATACTTATGTTTGTCTATGTTTTACTTGAGATTTGTTAAGCTTTGTTTGGTAATCCAATAGTTTGGTTTAATTAAATTGCTCGATTGATGGATTTAATACTTTAGATAAGAAAAATATTAAATAGCCTATTAGTATTAAGGCTTCAAGGAGAAATTAATCCAATTATCTTGAATTTATATTAAATCAAGAGGTAAAAGGTTTAATAAGGATGTTTGTGGCTCATTAAGGAGCGTGCCACCCTAATGGTGACAAGGGTGGTGAAGATCTTTAAGGTAACACCTTCTTGGACATTACAAGGGGTGACCCTCCATGCACATTGTGGGTGCTTCTCCCTTATTTCTAAGTTGTTTGAAACCAATTTTTTGGGGGTTGGCAAGAGAAAAGTAAGCTTGGAGGTGATGAGAGAGGAGGCATTCCATAGTAGAAGGATGTTCACTAGGAGAACCCTAGAAGCACAAGTTAACTAGGTATTTTTCTGGTTTATTATGTTGGGTGGAATGTGTTCTTATTTTTAATCTCTTATGACTTTGTTATTTCTATCATTATTTTATGTTCTAGGTCTACATGTGGGTCATCCTGTCTCTCTTGTACGTGTTGGTTGGTGTCTTTACTAATTGAACCACCCTTATTGCTCTCCTTATTGTGGTGTCCATTGGTTTGGATATTTGTTGCCACCTTGGCCGCACTTGGTCTAGTTTCCTTCCTTTTTATTTGCAAGTTCATGGCATTGTGTACCTTTCTTACTGCATGTTGGCAGTGCTTTCTGTATGTGTTGCATCTTCTTTGGATATTTTTTTGTTTGTGCTCTTTGGTTGGTTGGTTGTTTGGTATATCTACGTCAACCCAACCTTAGTGGTGATCCACATTAATCCTGTGTAATGGTTGAGTTTCGTCTGCCTTATTTTCATGAGCATCAATTTTAGGGTTGTGAGAGCCATAGCCTAGAGTGTTCCTACATTTTCTCCTTGCTTGCTTGGCTCTAGTTTTAAGAGATTGTTTGATTGTCAGCATTGGTAGTAATGCTCAGCTAAGGTTTATTTGGGTTTTTATTTTCCTTAGCACTCATTTATAAAGAATATTAATGTGCTTTATAAATGTTTTGATAATGTCCTTTGGTGTTTAATTAATATTAATTATGCTTTGATATTTATGTTGTAATAAAGCATTAGACTTGAATTAATATTAATAGTGCTTTGATTATTATGTTTTAATGAAGCATTGGATTTGATTTAATATTATAGATGCTTTGATGTTTATTAGGATTTTAACAAGGTACTTGTGCTTTAGAATATTTATGTTTCGGTTGAAAGAAAATATTTATAATGATTCCTGAGATATATGTGGATTAAGGGATCATTATAAAGAGAAGTATGGGCTTCTCTTGGATTGTTGTGAATGTTGTGTTTTTATTTTAAAAAGAAGAAAATATTTATAATGATTCCTGAGATCTATGTGGATTAAGGGATCATTATAAAGAGAAGTATGGGCTTCTCTTGGATTGTTGTGAATGTTGTATTTTTGTTTGAAAAAAAAGAAAATATTTATGATGATTCCTAATATCTATGTGGATTAAGGGATAATTATAAAGAGAAGTATGGGCTTCTCCTAGATTGCTATGGAATTGATTTAACTTTTGATGGGTTAAAATAATGCTTGTTTCTTTATAAAGAGAGGGAGGACTATCCTCTTATAGCTTGCTTTATGTGCATGGTTGTTTGCATAATAGAGTAAGGCATGAGCTAAGTTGCATTGCATTTAGAGTTGTTATGATCCCTAAGTAAACTTCATATTGGTGGGTGGTTTTCCATCAAAGAAGCTTGTGGACTTATTTTGCAGAAGATCTTGGAAGATGATCATAAGCTCTTCAAAATGATATTGTTGTAAATAAGCAAAGGCTTGTTTTCTTGAAAGAATTATAATCGTGACTCTTGTATTCAAGGATAGTTTATGATGCTTCTTTATGTAATGAATAGTTGTTTTAATCTTGTTGAATATTATTGCTCTAAGTGTGGATTTTGAGGTCTTGTATTGGTTAATTTAAACTTTCAAATGTGTTACAACTGAAATATTATGTTGTTTAATTTTTACTTGGAGTTCCACTCCTGAGTAATATTTGGAGATGGTTATTAACATGTTCCATTAGCTTCTTGAAATGCATGCTTATATTAGAGATATTGGTTATCTTGCTAATGTAAAAATGTTGATGGAAAGCTTTTGATATCCAAGATTTGATAAGAGCATAATTTGGTTTATGGTTAAGAGGAATTTTCTTTTTTAGTGCTTTTCATTTGAGATGATTATTGTAATGTTCTTAATACTTTGGTTTAGATTTGTGGTAATTTTATGTTGTTGTTATCTATCCCTGGGGTGGGTAGAATTTCCTCTCGTAAACCATAAAATCCAATTCTGGAAGGAGTTGCATGAATGCAATAGCCAGGTAGTTGAGAGTCCTAGAAGGAGTTGCAAGAATGCAATCGATAGGATTTCATAAACTTGGAAGGAATTGTGTGTATAGAATAGCTAGGATACTTGTGAGTAGTCACACCTTGATCAAGTAGGATTGAATGTGTGTGTAAACTTAGTCATAAGATAGCAGTGGTGACTCTTTGATCATGTAGGATCCGAAGATCATGTTAGTTATCATCAAAGTGGCAATAACCTTAGTTAGCCATGAAGGTGTGGTAAGTAAGCACTAAAGATCTACATAAAATAATCTATTTAGAAGGAGCTAGAGTCAGGTTCAGGAATTGGCATCCCACTTTAAGTATTATGGGACTTAAAGGGTAATCCCTACACTGGGGTCACATGATCCTATACTAAGAAGGATATAGGAAATGTGGGTGGACCACTTGTGGCATCATTCTAAATGTGTAGGTTTTGTAAGGTGAACCCAAAAATCTATGAGAGTTGGCCTCTCATGTCCACTGGGCATCATTTGTAGTGACTTGGAACTCAAATGTGGTGAAGCCTTACATGCTAAAATAATTGTAATAGGAGTTTCTTCCTTGAGAGCGGGTGTTTTGTAAGTGCTCTTCAAAAAAATGGATTGGTAAATTTGGGTTGTTACACAAGGTAAAAAAAGGTATAGTACTCATATTATCTCAGGATCAATAAAAAGGCTTCCCTAGAAAAGTGAAATCTAACATTACTTGAGCTAAAGTTTCTATTAAAAAAAGAGAACATTAATGACATACTTGAAAAATTTCACCCCTCTTGTAAGACATTTATGGTGATTAGACCCTAGGATCAACCCCAAATCTACCAATAATTAATGCAACACAATACCTCGAGCTCAAAAACCAACATAAATAGAATTTTTTGCTTAATGTAGTTTAGGGTGAATATTATATTTAGGTTTAACATGCACAAATAGTTGATTATGTATCTTAGTTAAGGGGGGAGAATGATATTTCCTATTTTCCTAGTATCTGGTCCAAATAGAATTATCTTATTTCTCTTATGTATTGATCAAGACTCAATCTCTAAGTCAATTTATCTATAGGACCCTTCAAGCCCTTTTATTGTAGCATATATATCTGGTTGCTTTAAAATATATATAAAAGAGTTGTGACTACTTTATTTCTATCTCATTCTTTGCATATGATTAAATTTGTAGGTGGAAGTTATGACTAGTATCTGTCCCATTTTTTATGCAAGGTTTATAAGAAATATGTGTGTTGTAATGGAACCATGTTCACTTTCCTAGAATGGTTGACTCATGTGTTCATTCATACCATAAATGCATAGAGAAAATTTGTAATTCTTTGTTGTATCACCCCTGTAGTCTAGGTTAGATAGTTTTATTGTTTTCATTTACTATTTTTCTTTCTTCCTTTTTCTTAGACAAAATCAGGTAGAGTAGGCTAGATTAGGAAAAATGCACCAAGATCACATCCAAACAAGTACCTATCCTTGGTAAAAAAAACCTAAATATTATACTCAAAATTGCATCCCATGCTCCCTAGAATTCTCAAACTATATGCTCCTCATGAGGCGTAGGCATTGAATGCACCTGACAACTGCAACCAGTAGCCATTATACATAGAGTGTGGACTAGACACGATTTGATTCTAAATAGTTAAACTAACGTACCTTATGGGAAAATTCTTTCAATAGTAGTCCTATGAATATGTTATCATATTGAGATACTATGAACATCTTAGTTCTCTACTTGTTGAAGCATCTTCAAATTTCACTTGGTGACTCTACTATTTGAAGGACTTATTGAGTAGAGACTCTACTGATTGAAGGTAAACCCAATGATTTACCATTTGTAGGCTTGTTTCAAGGTCCAACACAAGGTTTAATCCTATATTTTTCCTTCCACCTCTAAATCATGGCTATAAAAGAAGTCAAAAGCAAAAGATGGTTGTAGTGCATAACTAGCAACAAATAAGGATACCAATATGGAATGATAAATGTTCATTGTAGCCACCAGTCCCATATCCAACATGGGATAATATTATATCCTTAACATTGAATTCCCTATAACTCTTCACCAACAAATATGTGATGACCCCCACAGAGCACCTCCAGCACCTAGTCAGTTTGTGCATCATATACACCATTTATTATTAGAACATGGCGCTTAATTTACTAGTAACTTCTTTGGGGAAAAGTGAGAGAATGATACATATTCCTCCCCCCCACTCCATTATCAATTGGGATCATCTCACCAACTTGTTGGTAGATAGATTAGGGAAAAAATCATATGGGGTACCCCTTTAAGAGCAACTAACAACCATCAAGAGAGCTCCTATGGAATTCATAGATGAATTTAATGTTAGGTCCCACAATACATGGTACAATATCCATAATGATATTAGGCTACCTCCTAGTATGTATTTCATTTAGTTTATAAAAACTTTCAAGCTACATACAATTATGATGGTGAAAACTAGAGGGAACACCCTCTTAAAATCTTATCAACTAGTCACTCAAGCTAAAAGGGATCTAACCCAAATAGGAAGGCTAGCCCCCTTACCCCTAGTGCCCTTCTTTCCCCATATTTAACCACCCTACCATCCTCCAACCAATGTACAACCCACTACCCTCCATAAACTCCCTACCATAGCTCTAGTTTTGGTACAGATTCCCTCTCTACCCCCAAATCAACCTTATGATAAATCATAGGCTGAAAATATAGAGGAGTTACAAAACAAGGTTGGGGTATTTTCCAATAAAATTGTGATGCTTAACCATCAATAAAATTCCTCAATGCTCTCATACCAAAGTATCCTTAACCCCATTTTTTTACTAGGTAGCCAAAGTCACCAGGCTCTATTAAATGGTCATCAAAGTTACTCGCTACATATTTTTCAAAAGTATAGTTAATCCTAAGCCACAGAGCAACCATCATTGCATGATCCTGTTAGGAATATCCTCCCAACTTAAAACAACTATGTGAAAAATCTACATGCTTGGAAATACTCATTTCTAGATCTTGGTTGTTCTGCCTGCCGCAACTCCCAATAGATCATGCATCTTGTGGCTAAGACCACCTTCCATAAACCAACTTTACAAGCCCCATGGTATTATCCTTAGGTCCCTACCTAACTTTTGGCTCCAAAAAATAACATTGAACCACCAAAATAAATGTTGGTAATGTGAGATGACGAAAAAGTACACATATTTTTTGGTGGAGCTAGAGCTCTGATGGGTGATAAACCATAAATACAACTTGTCATCCCCATAAAAATTAAGATGAGTACTATTGAGGAGAAGCAATATGTGGTCCCACTAGTCCCAAAGGAATAAATAGAGCATGGTAAGGTCAATCTAGTGGAACAAAATGTGTGCACATTGAAATTCAATGACCAAGAGGGTGACTAGACAAAATAGAGGTGGTTTGAGGAACTAATCTATGAGGAGAAAAGGAAGATGTGGCCTAACACTAAAGGGCCCACCCCCCATCCTATGGAGGATATGGAAGAGCAAAATATTCACCTAGATGACAATGATATTAGAGGCTCCCATGTGATGATTGAACAACACCCAAAATAATTGGAAGAACTAATAAGTGGGCCACAAATAGACAATTAGTTTTCCATAATCAATTTCAATGTAATAATATAGAAAGACCTAAGAAATCATCATCTACCAAATACAACTACCCATTGATTCTTAGATACAATGTGTCACATGTTCAAGGCAACAAATGGGTGGGAGTGGTAGAATTTCATATCACTCTAGTCTGGACATTACAGGTTTTAATGAAGGAACCTTACATGAAATACCTAACACCTAAAACATGCCAAAATCATGTATCATATTGTAAATATATGGTATTTATAAATAAAGCTAATAGATGTTATATGTCCTAAATATATTGGTTGGATCAAGTAGCAGCATGGAAGAGGGAAAGGCAATTCAAAACACTCACATGAAGTAAATTTTGAAAAATGCACTAGGAGTTTCACATGTGTATTTGAAGGGAGGTTGCATGAATTAAGAGGTCCAAAATTAGTAGAATAGTTTGGGAAAATATAGTTGACATGATATAAGATAAGGTTAAATGGAAAAAATGATACATTTTTTATTCAACTACGTTGAAATTATCATTTTCCATCAACTCGCTAGGCAAGGAGCATTGGGGAAAGGCTTCAAATAGTTTTCTCCCAATGGGATAAGTCTATAAAATAGGAGATTTCTCCACTACATATCATGTAATCCTAGGATATTTTCTCATAAAAGGGCTTACATTCTATCCCAAATTCCTCAATATCTACCTCCATAAACTCCGCATCCAATAGATAAGGCTATTATTTTTGGGTTCCTTGCCTTCTTTGAGTAGAAACCCCCTTGTGAGTCACTAAATTATTGTGAAGTTTCACTACACCAAGTAGATCTAGCCTAATATAGAGGATTTTGAGTAGATTTATGACCAAAATTTGAGTAGGATGAGAGGACCAAAATCTCTTTTATCTATTAGTAAGTTGATGGTAGAAAAATGCTAGGAATGTCGATGAGGGAGAGCCTACGCTAAAAGTTGCTAATAAGTTTAAAGCTCCCTATGCCATGAGGTGGTTTTAACCACCTAGATCATATAAAGAGAGACTATAGCCTTTTTCATGGTAACTAAGATTAGTCCCACCATAAATATGAACCCAAGAGCCATTCTGGTGCTAACTAAAAGGGCTTTATTATTGGTAGGGTTTCTATCTTTGTGACGATCTCAAATCTACCCCTCAATTAGATGGATGGGTTTGGAAACCAAACCACCCTCTTTTGGTAATTGGGTTTCAAAGAAACATGTATCTTGGGGTTTTTACAAATTGGCACCAGTAGTATACCCACAAAATGAAACCCAAGGACCAAAGAGAAAGAAAAGAAGGGGGACAATGTTTGCAAGGGTGAGGTCAGTAAGCTTGTCAAAGCTTGCTAGGCCATATGCAGGTCACCCCAAAGTTCATGAAAAAATGCATAGAGAAAAAAATTGGCTAACTAAGACAAAAATAATGGCTTAGGGTACACTCACCAAATGAAAAATCTGGTAGCCTCTCTAAAAAAGCAACTCTAAAGCATAAAAAATTAATCGAAGAGCAGAACACCAGCAAAAACAACATCAACTGAACATGAAAACCATCTTGGAGGTAGCAACTATAACCTCAATTAAATGGGTTGGTCCTAAGTATTTAACATGAAAAGGAATGCAACTAGAGTAACCAGATTTTTGGAGGTAGTCTCAGGCTAGGGGCTAGTCCCAAAGTCTAGTGATTCAACCCCAAAAGAGAAAATAAAGCAAGATAGAGTAGAACCAAGAAGATGATAGAATATTAAAGGCCACATCACACATGAGGGCCCGATAACTAGATATCCAAGTGAATATCAATCCATATTAACACCAACTAGATCAAGCGAAAGGCTAAGTGGGATAAAAACTTAGTATCCAAGGCAAAAATGAGGATGGGACTCACATCATCTCAGGATCAGTACTAAGGCTTCCTTGGAAAATCAAATATTAATGTCACCTAAGCTTGATTTTACATAAAAAGAGAGGTCATTAATGACATACCTAAATAACATCACCCCTCCTACAAGGCATTTATGGTGATTAGACCCTAGTTCTACTAAGAATGAATGCAACATGATACCTTGAGCTTGATAACCAATGTAGAAAGAATTTCTTGCTCAAGGTAGTTTAGGGGGAAATTTACAATTTTGAATTTAGGTTCAGGCTATATAAATAGTCAGTTTTTGTATCTTAGTTGAGGGGGAAGAATGATATTTTCTCGTGCCTAATATTTGGCCCAAATAGAGTTATCTTATTTCTCTTGTATATTGAGTTGGACTTAAGGCCTGATTCAATTCATGTACAGGCCCCTTCGAGCCCTTTCATTATGGAAAATTTATTTGGTTGCTTGTATATATATCTATATATAGATATACATATATATATATATAAGAGTTGTGACTACTTTCTTTATGTCTCGTTCTTTGTGTATGTGTAAATTTGTAGGTGGAAGTTGTGACTAGTATTTGTCCCATTTTTGGTGCAAGTTTCATAAGAAAAATGTGTGTTGTAATGGAACTATGTTCACTTTCTCGGCATGGTTAACTCATGTGTTCATTCATCCCATAAATGCAAAGAGAACATTTATAATTCTTGGTGCATCACCCCAATAGTCTAGGCTAGATAGTTTTATTGCTTTCCTTTATTGTTTTTCTTTCTTTTCTTTCCCCAAAAAAACTAGGTAAAGTGGGATAGATTAGGAAAAATGTGCCAATATCACACCTAAATAATAAGCCAACCTTGGTAAAAATACTTTGAGGTCATCCTTGGAGTCGCATCCCACACTTCCCAGACTTCCCAAATTATATATTCTTCGTAAAGCGTAGATATTAGACACACCCGATAACTGCAAGTAGTCATTGTGCCTGAAGCATGGACTAGACACAATATGGTCTCCAATAGAAACTTTTCCTCATACCCAAAATTTTCTATGTTCTCCATTATTTTCACTTTGCAATATCTTACCATGTGTCTAGTTTCATATTTGCAATGTCAAAATGCAATATTTTCAAAAAAACACTTTTTGATCCCATTCTCTTGATTCAAATTTGATCCTAATGAATTGTGGTAAAGGTTTTATAATATCCATGGCAACACATATTCAAGTGTATACAACATGTCTTTTCTCCTTAGAAGTTGGTCCCTCATGAATTAACTCACCTAGAGTATTGCCAATATTCTTGCAAACCTCCTTATTGATGATATGATAAGGAAGTTTAAAAATCCTAATCATACCAAAGCCTTTTAGTAGTCTCTTATCTCCATAAAAAAAATTATCTCCATTGTCTTAAATATAATTCATATTTTCCCCTATACCGAGAAAATCCATCCATTATTTTATCCCTTATTTTTGAAATAGCAAAGATAATGAGGAAAAAAACCTTTTGGAAGAAAATTCATAGAGTAATTTGAATTTAGTCCTCACTTCCACTTGATCCAGTTTTGAATCTTGAAAAAATTTGGCCATTATCCATAGAACCTACATATTATCCCTTTGAATTTGATAATTATTACATCATGCGTTATCATATCATCCTTGATAATCACTTCTAGTGTGGTATCTTCTACCTAGATAGGATTTGTCATATATTCACTTTTCTTTTTATTGTTAACTAGGTATCCATACTTCTAACTAGGGCATCCTTACTTCCAACTCATGCATTCTTCTAGTAAGGACTTTTAAAAATAATTTTCCTACCATGTTACCTTGAGTTTCTTCACATGAATCCTTTAGGTTTTGAGTTTCTCCTAAGATCTAGAACAAGAAGAAGTGGCATTCACTCCTTGATTGCACTTTGATTCCTACTTCTTCTTTGTTGCTCATGTCTTGTCCTCGTATTCAATTCATAATTATGAAATATTTTTTGTAATATCAATATGTGACTTTTTGAAATATTATGGTAATGTGGTAACAATGTAATATGGGTAGGACTCATTTCAATCCTATATAGCCAATTAAAAAAAGCTTACCAAAAAGTGACACTCTAGGATGGGATGGGATAGGATTGAGACAATACTTTATTAATGTTGGTTATAAAGAATTCATAGAATTAGATACTTAAGTAAAAACTTTGTCATAGAGTGTAGAATCCTAAAATATGAGCAAAGGTAAGTTCATTTACTTGGTTAGTTACTCATGGGAGAGGATACAAATAATACTTGATCAATGTTAGTTATAAGGAAAATTTGGCTATAGAATTATCATATTAGAGTGAAATTTATGGGGTAGAGTTTAGAATACTAAATGATGACGAAAAGTAAATGATTTCACTTGGTTAGTTACTCATGGGCATTGTTTAACCTTTAATAAAATAAGAAAATATGATTTCACAAGATTATACTTATTTTTATTAATTAGATAACCAAAAATATGAGAGTAGGGACTACTCATTGGTTTGATATCCTTTTCTATTAAAAATTTGATAATTTTGGATGTATTTGGTGTAAGGTAGGGTTTATCTATAACTCTATAGAGGAAATATAGGAGGAAGTTAAATACCTTATGATGGCACATCTTATTAATTAGGGGATATGAAAAATGGTTCTGTCACATATATTCTAGCAATTACATCTTGAGAAGAACAATATAAATTTTCAAAACTATCAACTTTAATATCTTTGGTTTGGGATAAAACTCTAGCCATAATTAAATAATCCTTAAGGAGACTAGTGACCAAACTTTTGAAAATTTAATTATTTGTCATTTAGGATTTTTTAAGTCCATCCATTCAATAAAGGTATAAGAAAAATGGAGAATAAATTAACTTAATATAAAATTATGCCTTGACGGTGGAATATAAATACTTTTAAAGCAACGAAGGGAAATCTGGGACCTATAGGATCTAGTGGAATTGGTAGAGATAATCAATAGATTTAATGATGAACTTAATATGTGTATAAGTAATATTAATATTGATATTTTTAAAGAAGGTAATACATCTACACGTGCACACCAATATGCAATAGTTTGTGTAAGAAAATCAAATGATAATTTTAAAATATCTATAAAATGAATATATAAAAATTTAACATATTTGTCTTTCTTTCTTTTTTCGTTCCTAGAGAACAAGGGGTTGTACTTGGGTCTCCTACCCTTGATAAATCACAACTATCTCCTTTAGAGCTTGAGAATTTACAAATAGATTTAATTCTCATCAATTGAGTTGCTATAGCTAGATACCTACATCATTTTTCATAAAAAAAAGTCTCAATTCTTGATTTTCATTTTTTGGATCTTCTTTAAAAAAAATTGTGTGAATACAAATATTTCAAAATTTAGAATCCTTCTTGAAATTTCATGTAGCAGCCTTGACAATACAAAAACTCCACCTTTGTTTTCTATGCATTGCATCTTATCAGAGTAATATTTCCAAAACTTTGTGCTATCATTGTCCACTTTACCATATTTTGATTGCTTTCTAGTTTCCTTCTTGAAGCATAAGTGCAACCACAATAATAGGAATAAATAGTTTATGTGAAAACATATTAATATTATAAAATAAAAAATATATTACCAAATGGAAAACATTAAAATAAATCTCAATCATTATTTTATTTAGGCAGTCAACATTTTCTTATCAGCTTTAGCTAAACTTACTACTTCCTCTAACCATGGAAAAGAGAATTTAATTTCATGATCCTCAATTAAAACCCCTCTATTGGCTAGCCTATCTACACATTTTTTTCCTTCCCTTAATATATGTGTAACCTGATTTCTTCAAACTATAGTAAGGTCTTGTATTTCCATAATTATATTTTGTATGTTCCATGAAGCCTTTGCTTTTCTCAAAATTATATGTATTACTATTAGTGAATCAAAATAACTCAAGATTCAACTTCAATTTACCTTAAATCCACTATTGAAAGTGTAATGAGATATAATATATCCCCTATTATTTCTAATTATTCCTCCCCTCCTCTTGGTCCTAGATTTGCTTTAGATGCTCCATAAAAATTTAATTTAACAAAATTCACTTCTGGTGGTTTTCACTTAATATGCTTTACCTTCTTTTTATTTCTCTTGTACCCAATATCATAATTCCATTTGATGACTTGAATTCATTTATCAAGGCTATTTACTTCAATATTAGGGATTGGGTGAGTTCATTGGGTTGGTTTAGAATCCTCTATGGGTAAAAAAATCTTCAATTTCATTACCTCTAAATTATTTTTATTTCCTTTAAATATTCTTCTAGTCTTTTCCATTCATACAATCCAAAGGATTGTATCTTTTGTTACATATCATATTGTCTATAAAGACTCATTTTTAAAAGTGATTTGTCATTGCTTTAATCATTCTTCAATTCTTCCATTAATCACCATGTATTTACTAAACATATTAAGAATCCATTGCCATAGTTTTCAGACTATTGAGTAGTGTCCCAAGAGATGGTCTATATTCTCCTCCTTTTTACATAGAACACATTGTGAGGGGCCATGAAAACCCCTTTTTATAAGGTTATCCGAGGATAAAATTATTTTATGACCTACTAGAAAAAAAAATATTTTAACTTTAGGAATGCTTGGGCTATTTCAAATATCTCTCCATATTCTTATGGTATTCCTATTTTTTTGGTGCTTTACATTATATTCACTTCTTGTTTTTTACTCTTCTAAGCTATTCAACTAGCAAATTAGCTTATCCCTAGCTCCCTCAAAATTATCGTTGTTGTTATATTTCGGCTCAACTATCTCCTAACATCAATGTCTTGTATACTTGTAAAAAAAAAATCTTTTTATTTGTATCTTACTTCTTGATCCTTTTTACATAGTATTTGAAACCCTATCACCATATTTGTCTTGAAGTAATATTAGCCATGGTTTCAAAATTGGATCTAGATTGAGTGATTTTTTATCACACCAAGTATCCATCCAAACATGATTTTCTTCTCTAGTTCCCACCACAGATCTTAAACCTTTAATCATTAGATCAATTGATTTGTTTAAACCATTCCCTAGTGTAGAACCATCTAGTAGTGAGAATGCAGTAAATATTAAGCTTTGGTCATTGGGATAAATGTTCTTAGAAGAATTCTTGCCTATTGTCTTTGAATCTATTTGTAAAATCTCCATATTAATTTTCCCCTAAGAGCTAAGTTTGCATCCGTAAGAACTCTTAAATCGAGACCTCTTCTAGTTTTATCATCACACACCTTGCTCCATTTCACCAAAGAAAAATTCCTTTTATCATGTAACCTTGACCACAAAAATGATCGCATAATATAGATTAAACTTTTTTCTATTGATTTTGACATAGTATACAAGGATATATAATATGTTGGAATGGCCTATAAGATTGATTTAATTAGTTGCACTCTTCCTACTAATGATAACCATATAGAACATGGTAGAAGAATTTTGAACCCTATGGAGCATTGGTAAACCCTAGTAGGGGTTGGCAATATGGTGGAGGTTGCAGGGAGGGCTTTTGTCCCCCCATCCTAATCATGCTTCCAATGAAACCATGGTAGATCAAGCTACCCATTCACTCCAAGAAGGGGGAAAGAGGCCTAAACCAAATCCGCCTGGCTTTGTAAAGAAACTTGATGATAATCCAGAGATTGAAATCAACCTATAGGAGGTGAGCAAGGAGATCCATAATCTAGAGAATGTTGCACTCATTGGATGTTTCTATGGAATGTGGCCCAAGGAATATACATTGAAATCTTGGATAGACTTAAACTAGGGTCCACAGGTTGAAGGGAAAATAGAACTATCAATGGAAGGTCGAGGGTTCTTCATAGCGGTATTCAACTTTGCAAGTGATAGGGAGAAGGTGTTCAAATAGGGACCCTATTTTATGAGTAGGAGTGGGCTTTACCTTTCACCATGGCACCTCCACTTCAGCCCTATGGAAGAAATACCTAAAGAAGTTCTTGTTTGGGTAAGGTTACCTTTTCTTCCCTGCTTCTTGAGAAAGCAATCAGTCTTGGAAACCATTGGGAATAGACTGGGCAAGTTTGTGAGAGGAGCATAATACAATGGAGTCAATGCAGTAGTAACATGAATCTATGTGATGGTGGACATTGATATTGGACTTCCAGAAGCTATTTCTCTGAAGGTAAACTCTCTCCATTTAGAACAAAATCTGGACTATGAGTCATTACCATTCAGATGTGTCTGTTGCCATGAGTATAACCATTTTTCTTGATATTGTCTAAAGGGTACAGAAATAAAGAATCCTAAGAATACCACCAATGATGGCTACCAACAAGTTAGAAGAAGAAAGGGATAGAAAGTAGATTATCAAAAACCTCAAGGCCCTCAACAAGGCAACTTAGGGGCGAGCACCTCAACCAATAACAAGTTTGAGATTCTTCAACAAGTCACAAAAATAGAAACTACAATAGAGGGACCCCTGAATAAAAACATAGGGAAAAATTGAATAGCAGGGAAGGAAAAGCATACTAATGATACTCCAAAGAACCAGTAATAGATGAAGGCGGACAAAAAAAAATGTGGGAATCAAGACTTGTTGGGTAGATGTACCAATTCCTGAACAAGAGATGGCTATTGATGATCCAGGTTTGAGTAATGCTACTCTAATTGTAACTCATTTTGAAAATAATCTAGTAGATATTATTACCTCTATAAATATGCCTCCAAAATAACAAAACCTATCCCAAGGTTATGATGCAAAAAACCAAACAAGCACAAACAAATAGTGTGGCATGGATACAGGGGGATCTCCTAAAAGTGTAGGTATGCCATCAAATAGAACAATGAGAGATAAATAAGCCAAAGATGCTATAGCGGAGGGTACCCAACTCACTCTTGAGGATCCAAGGATTCTTAGGGCTAGGTCAGGGAAAAACCCCTCAAATAAAAATTATAACTTGGAATATTAGGGGTCTTGGTTCCCCTAAAAAATAAATGCCTTGAGGTAGAAAATTAACCAAGAAAAACCAAGTATAATCTTAATTCAAGAAATAAAGTTGAGTGAGGAGGATATTTCTCAAGTAAAGGACTGCATTTGAAAAAATATCATCTAGAAGCAATTAGTTCCAATGGCCAATCTGGTGGTTTGGCCATATTGTGGAAAGATAGGTCTCTAGAAGTTGTCAAGAAGAGTACAAGCAACAATTGGCTATGTTTAACTTTCCATGACTCTTCCTTGAAGGTCTCATTCAATGTAATCAACATCTATGGGCCCAACGACACCTCGACAAAGTTAGAAATGTGGCAACAGGTTTGGAACTTAACAAACAACATAAATGATCAACATATCATCTTGGGAGGAGATTTTAATACTATTTTGAGTAGCCAGGAGAAAAAGGGGGATACTTCAACAAAAATGACTCAATTCATCCAAAAATATACAAGGGGATACACCAGTTTAATTTAGTTGATATCCTTCCAAAAGAAGGTTGGTTCACTTGGAATAATAAAAGAAAAAGGAGGGTGATGATTGTAGAAATATTAGATCGGTTCTTAATATCTAAGAGCTTAATATATGATTCTTTGGTGGTCAAAACAAGGGTTCTCTCAAGTACCATTTTGGACCATTGGTTGGTCATTATCGAATATCACTTTCTTTCAAAAGTCTCAAATGCACCCTTTAAGTTTCAACCTCATTGGATAGAACATGAAGATTTCCTATCCAGGGTTAAATATTGGTGGGACAATGGAAGTCCTTATTTTGGTATGCTAATGTATCAATTCCACAAAAAAATACTGAATGTCAAGAGAGGTTTAAAGTTATGGATGAAGGAGATCAAAGATCAACAACAAGCTCAATTAATAACAACAAGAAAGAATCTAGCTCAGATTGAACAAAAATCCCTTCAAGAGGGTTGGGAAGATGATCTATTTAAAGAGGAAGAAAAATGGTAGAGAGTCATAGATAATGAAGAAGAGAGAGAAGAGCAAGTTTTGAGGTTAAATTCAAGAAGATTATGGCTGCAAAAGGGGGATTCAAATACAAAATTCTTTCACAAAGTAACAAACCAAAGAAGAGGATTTAATCAAATTACTAAAATTAAAAATGAAGAAGGAGAAATAATCAGAGATCAGGATCAAATCAAGATTGAGGCAGTTAAACACTTTAAAACTCTCTTGAATGAAGAAATAGAGAATAATGAAGAGGAAAAACAATGAATTTTGAGTTTCATTCCCTTAGTGGTGACTCCCCGAATGAATTTTGAGCTCTTCAAACCAGTAAAAGAGGAGGAAGTTTTCAAAACAATCCAAGACATGAAACAAGATAAAGCTCCAGGTCTAGACGGTTTTTAGGTCAACTTCTACCAGGCATGTTGGGATATTATTAAGAAATATTTAGTGGGTATGGTTGAAGAGTCAAGAACTAATGGAGCAATTTTAGGAGCCATCAATGTGTATTTTTTAACTCTTATCCCCAAAAACCACAATGCAATTTCTTTTGATAGATTCAAACCAATATCTTTATGTAACACATCATACAATATTATATCCAAATTAATGGCCAATAGACTCAAAAACTTCATTAATGAGTTAATATCGGTGGAACAAGGGGGCTTCATACCAGGGAGACACATTCAAGATAATATTATCATAGCCCAAGAATCTATTCATTCAAGTAGTCATAAATAAAGAAAAAACAATGGTCACCAAGGTGGACCTATCTAGTGCTTATGATAGGTTGGACAAGAGATTCATACATAAAATATTGAAGCAAATGGGTTTCAATGAAGGATGGATTAAATGGACCCAGGGCTGCATTGATAAACCAAAAGCAATAGTGATGATCAATGGTGGACCCACAAGCTTCTTTGAAACATCTAGGGGCATTAGACAAGGCTGCCCTCTTTCTCCCTTCTTGTTCGCCCTTGTGTTAGAGGGTTTGAGCAAAGCAATTCAAGTGTCCTTAGAACAACTAGACTTTTAGGGTATCAAGGCCTCAACCAATGTCAAACCTACAACCCATATGTTATTCGTTGATGACACTCTTCTAATGGGATGGGCCAACATTCAAACAACCAAAGCAATCTAGGGCATTCTGAGGGACTTCACTATAGCCTCGGGTAGTAAGATAAACAAGGATAAAAGCTCCATACACTTCATCAATGTATCAACAAATCTCAAGAGAAATATCTATAGAATTCTTGAATTTCAAGATAATTCAGACAACAAATCAATGAATTATCTAGGAATGCCAATCAAAGTGGCAAGACACAAAATTAGTGACTAGAAGTGCCAAGTAGAAAAAGTTAGGAGAGCAATGAGCAGTTGGGAAAATCAATTCCTTAACTTAGCTAGTAAGTTAATCTTAATCAAATCAAATTTATCTACAATTCCAATCTATTGGATGACTTTAATCTTGTTGTCAATGGCCATTAGTTTAAAAATTAAAAAATAAATAGGAGTATTCTTATGGGCAGGTGGCAAAAATAATAGTAAGAAATACCATTTAGTTAAATGGTCAAAGATAGTCAATCCCAAATCAGCTAGAGGTTTGGGGATAAGGCAAGTTGAGAAGATGGGTCTAGCTTTGGCTACAAGGACTGCTTGGAGATTGATTTTGAACCCCTCAACTCCATGGGCATCCCTTATCATCCATAAGTATTATGGTGGGGAAAATATCAAGGATTTATTATAGTAGTGTATCCTAAATCCCAAGGGAACATCAATCTAGAAAAATATCTTGGGAGGTCTACAAATCCTAAAAGAAAATCTAACCTGGGTGGTTAAAGAAGGAAATATAGACATGTTCTCTCAATAAATTGTAGGACTCAAACCCTTGGAGACCTATGAAGACCTAGACATAGCAAGGGAGTACTATAATCAAAAGAACCTGAGCAGAGTTAAATATTTCTACATGATGGTGGATCATGAATCAAGTTGGAAGGATTGTATAGTTAAAGAGAGTTTGTTGGAGGATTGCCCTAACAATTTAAAACCCCAACTCAATATTTTTAGGGAGTGACTACAAAATATTCACGTGGTTATCCAAGAGGGTTAGGATATTCCTATGTGGTCAGAGAAGAACAAACTTGTTGAACCAACAGTTAAGAGGGTTTACTCTTATCTTTTGAACAAAAGTGTAGGAAATATTAATCAAAACTATGAATGGGATTTCATCTGGAAGGGATTCTCAACCCCAAAAATTAAGGTCTTTTATTGGTTGGTAGTGCATGGCTCTATTATAACAGTAAAAAATAGAAGGAAAAGGGGTGTGCAAGGCCCAGATAGATGCTTTATTTGTGAGAAGGATAGTGAAATAGTTAATCATTTGCTATTTACTTGCAATATTTCTAAAGATCTTTGGAGAAGCCTACTTGATATTTTCAATCGACATGAACCTGAGCCAATTGAATTTTGAGATATCATTCAAATATCGAACCAATAGTGGAACAACAAGCTTATAAAAACTTTGTGGCAAAATGGATCACAAGGTCTCATGTGGTAGATCTGGAAAGCGAGAAACCAGTGTTGCTTTAGGGAGTAGATCGTGGAAATAGTTAAGATTTTGAACATGACTCTGAGATCCTTGGTGGAACAGTCAACAATTATTTTCCCCCAAATAATGTGGAGCATAAATCAACATACAAAGGAGACTATACATATCTTGACAAAATTAAACATAACCTTGATCTAAATCAACAATAAGAATTTGGTTGTGCATATCAATTTTTATAAAGACTCTCTGTTGAGTAGATAGACTATAGACATCTACTTGCTACTGAGTAAGGTACGAAGGGTAGGAGGTCAATTTTTTTTAGGCTCAAACCCTTTGTTATCAGATATGGGAACTGGAACTATTGTTAAAGCCCATGATTGAAGTGTAGTTTGGTTGTTAGGCTGGTATGCCTTTTTTGTGGGCTTCTCCCTAAATTATTTTCTAGTTTATCTAGCATTGTAGTTCCTGTCTTAGTCATGGCCTGAGTTGAGTCTGTTGGGCCTTTGTTGTAATATGCTTTGTTATCTATTTTTTGATTAATAGAAAATTTACTTTTTTATTTGTAAACTAAAGTAGGGAAAAATGGTGCACCTAATTATGAATAACAATATGTGTATCTATCCTCTATAGCTTATGAGCATCAAACGGAAGCATGCATGTAAAAATGGAAGCAAAACCAAACAACAAGGTATGAAATAAAGCAAGTATCCTTCTTATTAATTTGGTGGATCAGATCCAAGGTTACACATTAGTCCCCTTGAGGGCTCAAAGGTGATACAATTGTTACAAATTTTGGGTGCCCAAGGATCAAATCCTTCAAGAAATCCGGGTGCACATCTAGTGTCTTTCCTCGTACCCACAATCGAGGTGGGCGGGCAAATGCCGCCGCTGCTTGTATCTTTGATATTTGATGTCTTGTATTCCTTCCCAATGCCTTATAGAAACCTACACCTACACACAAGGAAGCCAAAAGGGTCAAATAGCAAGTGTGTGTGATGGAAAACATGCAATCCCCACAGGCACCAAAAGACTAGTAAAGGGCATATATATTAAAAACATATCAAATCAACTCAGAATGACTTGAAATTTTATGGAGATGTTAAATAGGATGTTTTGAAGGGATATCACCAAAAAAATATCTGAAATTGCATCCGTAGGCCCCTCAATTTTGCATTGCCCATCTGCAACCTACGAAGACCAAGACAAGCAATTCCTACCCCTAAACATGTCCAAAACACATGAAATTTGGGTAGAATACATAAATCAATATTTTAAGACAACCCATGTGGTTATATTTTCAAAATTAGGTGCATGGATCCACCTGCATGCAACTGGGGTGCCCGGATGGGCCCTACGAACCTACAAAAACTTAAAAATGCGATATCTCGACCAATTTAACTCCAAATTGCATGAAATTTGAACTGTAGAATCCTATGATAGTCTAGAATAATACTAAAAAAAATAGTAAAGAAATTGTGCAAGGATTTCTCCTCGTCCCAGGGGGACGGTGGTGACTGCAACTAATTGGAGGGCACCCTGGGGTGGGATACCCACCAATTCTGCACACCTTTTGCTACCAATCCCACTAGGGAATGGTCCTAAACACTCTAAGGGGTATTGTCATCAAATTTGGTGAAGAAATTCACCCGGATGGTAAATTTATGCCCAAAATACCCTCTTGAAGTCACCCGATAACCTCCTTCGCTAAGAAGAGATTTCGAGGGAAAGAGAGCACAATAAAGTGAGGGGAAATCTCGATAGCACTCCATTGCATATCCTAGAACTCCTCTCTATATGTTTTTTGTGTGGACCTTGTATCCATTTTATAGCCCAAAGGGGCTTATGTGCAAAAAGGCATGCAAGGGCATGCATGGCAGGAGGTGCCATTTGTCAAAAGGGAGGCATGCACTGGATGTGGAAGAGAATCTCCATTTTTGGCCTCCATTATGAAGCATGTCATAAGGATGCAGTGCCCTCTGACCCGCATGCTTCAATTGGCGGGGTAAATGGCAGTTTTTGGGTGCCATTTGTCCCAGATTTGACTTTTTCTTGGTCAAACTTGCTCATCGTCCCACCCTGGGACGATGGCTCACCACCGTCCCAGGGTGGGATGGTGGGAATCTGCCACCATCCCAGGGTGGGACGGTGGTGAATTTTGGGCCAAAACCTCCCAAAATTGGGCCAGAAGCCTCCAAAACCTCACCCAGAGTGGCTAGAACCACTGTGTGCCTTCTGAGGGCTGCCCAAGGGGCCATATGGTGTCAATTTAGTCATTGTTTGTGGATGCCTAATCGGATTGACCATATTTTAGTGTCTAAAGATGCCCATTTTTGAGATGCGTTGTGTGCAACACAACATTGAGCAAAAATAGATGACTAAAATGTTCAATGATTAAGGTTACTCGATAACCTAACCAACTTTAGATGCCCCAATCATGGAAAGAGCATGCATTCTTGAATCCTCGCTTTGACTCAGTAAAGACATTGGTCTTGGTTTCTCTTCAACTTCTAGGTATGCTCAGGGGACTTATAACCCTAGGCGTTAGAGAAAACCAAGTATTTTGGTAACTTTTGAGGTTACCAACAGGCAGGTTCATCTGCACTGTTATGTGCTTAATTGAGATATTTGCTTGTTTTCTGCCCCAAGCAGGGGCATGATTATCTTTTTCAAAGATTCATTGGATGAATGCAACTTGCATTATTGAGTGTTTAATTATTGATTTTTGATTATGAATTTGTTAAGCATGACTACCCCCTCAAGCGATGAGTCGATGAGGGAATGACCAGTGAGAAAAGTGATGAGTCGCTTGACCCAGATGACATTTGTTAAGGTTGCCTTCAGTTGTTCTCATTGAAAAATGGCATAGTTTTCTCATTGAAAAATGGCACAATTTTGAAAGGATTTGGATGATGCTATGGAGATTTCATGGAAGCAAAGAGTTGAAAACCTCCTTCCCGTGGGGTGGTCTAGCCATAATGGCCTTCTTGGGGAGTGAAGTAGTAACTTTTCCATGCATCCATGAGAAGTTTGCATTCCATCTTGACCCTGAATGAATTCCATCATATTTGACTTGTTTTGGTGGGTGTTGAACCCTTTTCTTTGGCTTTTGTGTTGTTTTGTTGTTTTTTTGTTTTTGGTTTTTGATTAATATATATGTATGTATACTTGACCAATGGGCTTATTGGATGTCATTGGGGCATTTTGAGTGACCAAAGGGTTTAGGGATACCTTTGGGGATTTTTTGGGTTGAGCAAAGGGTTTATGGAGACCTTTGGGGCTTTTTGAGTTGACCAAAGGGTTTATGGATACCTTTGGGGCTTGTTGGGTGACCAAAGAGTTTATGGATACCTTTGGGGCATTTTGGGTTGACCAAAGGGTTTATGGATACCTTTGGGGAATTTCGGGTTGACCAAAGGGTTTATGGATACCTTTGGGGAATTTTGAGTTGACCAAAGGGTTTATGGATACCTTTGGGGCTTGTTTGGGTTGACCAAAGGGTTTATGGATACCTTTGGGGCATTTTGGTTGACCAAAGGGTTTATGGATACCTTTGGGGCTTTTTGGGTTGACAAAAGGGTTTATGGATACCTTTGGGGCTTTTTGAGGCTCTTTCAACTCTTTTTGGATTTTTGGATGTTTAGCATTGTGAGGTCTAAGGACCCACTTTATTGTAGCCTACGGGCATTTTTGGAAACTATGATGTATTTTGTTTTACCCTATATATATATGAGATTTTGTTATGGTCATCATGTGTCTCCCTTATTTCTTTATGATATGGATGCAATGTATGCATTTGCCTCTATAGATGTGTTTGATGCTTATTATGTATGCATATGGATGTTTTTGTGATATGATGAAAATGGTGATAAACATATATCATGTATGCATGTGTATTTGCTTTGATTTGATGCTATCTATATGCATGGATGCACAGTGAGATGAAATATGGGGTGATTGAAAAACATGGATTGTGGCTAATGATTTGACATACTATGTGAACACTATAGACTATACAAAATACATTAACGCTCTTTGTTTTTGCTTTTTTTTTTGTAATGGAAATGTGAAACCATTATTGTGATGTAAAAAATGGAGTAAATGATATGACATGTTTAAATAATGTAGGTGAGGTTTTTAGGAGACTCAAACACTCTAGCTGATGTGATCAAAGGTTGTATACTGACTATGCAAGACTTTTTGACAAGGTATGAATCTGCTAGGATGACCAAGGTATGTCATATCCCTGTGTGTGCAAGTGAGTTCATTCCTGTGAAATGCATAAAGATACCGCCATTGCCAGATAGGCTATCCACCAAACCTGGAATGAGGATCACCCTATGAATGTCACAATCCTGGGTTCTGTACTTAGTAGGACTAGACCACTAGGCAATCTAGGTTACCAAAATCTAGCTCGTCCACATGCAAATATTGGTCTACACACACGTAAGGCTAATGTGGTAGACATATCGTCATGCAGGAGGCTACCGCCATTGACAAGTAGGCTATCCACCAAACCTGTAATGAGGATCACCTAAATGGTTTTTCAAATGTTGAGAATTCCAGGGATTCAAGCTCAAGCTCCCTTCTTTTCTTCAATTTTATTGGGATACTTGCTCATGGGTAGTGATGATAATCACTATTTTTTTTTGTATTATTATTTTTTCTTTGAGCAAGGGATTTGGGATTTGGGATTAGTGGTGCAAACCACTATTGACTTTGCTTTTGCTTTGATTTTTGTGAAATTTTGATATTTTTGGGATGGGGATTTGTGGGAATTGGGATTTTTGATAGTGGTGAAAACCACTGTTTATTTTGGGGAATTGGGTAGGGAATATGCTTTTCCTTTTGCCAACTCTCAGCATTCTTGAACCATTCACACAGGGGGATGAGCAAGATGACCTTTTTTCTTAAGGTAACCTAGACCACTTCATGGATTTCATCTTTCTTTGCACAAAACTTGGATTATTAATGTTTAACTATGTTTGGGATTTGATGTACACAAGGCATAATCAATGCAAGACTCTACCTCCTAAAAATCAAGATAGCTTTCTACAAAACCTAAAGAGAAGCTAGAAATGGTTGAGTGACCAAAAACCCTAATGACATTCTAAAACAAATGACTAGGTGAAGGGGTGGACACAAATATGGAATGTGAAAAATGTGGGTGAAAATGATAATTGCGACATTGAACTATGAGTACTTCCACAACTTTGATTTTGAGCGATAAGTAGTGTACCATCGTGGTGCTAGACATGTATGAGCAAATCTAAAATGTAAATTGCTAATGATGAATATGCCTAAATGCAAGCAACGATATAATACAATGGGATTCAATGTGATGTGATGCAATATTTTAGAATTTTAGAATTTTTGATATGTTTTTTTTGAATTTTTGATTGATATATATGTATGAAAGTGCAATGCGATGCAATTTTTTTGTATTTTGATGTTTTGATGATGTTTTTGAATTTTTGATTGATATATATATGTATGTACCTGTGACCAATGGGCTTATTGGGGGCCATTGGGGAATTTGGGGGGACCAAAGGGCTTATGGATGCCTTTGGGGCTTTTTGGTTGACCTAGATGGTTTGAGACCGTCTAGGAGCATTTAGGTTGACCAAGCATGATATAGGCATCCTTGGAGCATTTTGGGGTGGCCTAGATGGTTCTAGATCACCTAGGAGCATTTTAGGTTGACCAAGCGGGATATAAGCACCCTTGGAGCATTTAGGGGTGACATAGATGGTTCTAGACAACCTAGGAGCCTTTTAGGTTGACCAAGCGGGATATAGGCACCCTTGGAGCATTTAGGGGTGACCTAGACGGTTCTAGACCGCCTAGGAGTCTTTTAGGTTGACCAAGTAGGATGTAGGCACCCTTGGAGCATTTAGGGGTGACCTAGACGGTTCTATACCGCCTAGGAGCCTTTTAGGTTGACCAAGCGGGATATAGGCACCCTTGGAGCATTTAGGGGTGACCTAGATGGTTCTAGACCACCTAGGAGCCTTTTAGGTTGACCAAGTGGGATGTAGGCACCCTTGGAGCCTTTTGTAACTTTTCTTACTTTGTGTTCTTAGGAGGAAGGTGCAATACCTTGTATACCCCCAGCATTTACTATGATTGATGCGATGTTATTGACTTGGCTAGGAGGAGCAATAGGAATTGAACCCCCTATTTTGGCAAGGAATCCTGGGTAATGCTAATGTCTTGAGGGGGTCGAATGAGTGACCCACTCATGGATAAAGCTCCCTCATCAATAAGATCTTGGACCTTGCATCTAAAAATATGACAAGTGCTAATGTCATGCCCTCTCATTCGATGATATAGGCAAGAATGATCCTCCCTATATAGTTTAGATCTAGGTCTATTTGGGTTGAATAGGGGTATATCTGGTAAGACAATTGCCTCTATATATTTTAGGTTGTGAAAAATGGTTGATATGGGATCAGATTGATGCCTTAAATGAGGTGAACATGGATGACTCATTTTACGAGGTGATGAGGTTGTATGTGTCTCAGTAACCTATTTAGGTTTCTCTTCTTGACTACCATCTATAGGTAACATATGTTGCACTGTGTCAATTTGTTGGTTGTTGATTTGAAGATCATTCTTGTCAAACATATCTTGTACCAGATTTTTGAATTTAAAGCACCTATGCACATCATGCCCCTTTTGCCTATGGTATTTGCGATTAGGTATTTACGATATCCATAGGGCTTAGGTGCATATGGGTCAACAAGTCAACTCTTAGGTAAATTAATTGTCTTTGTCATGCAGAGTCGCTCAAATAGAGAGTCCTTGGACTCATTAATGGGCATAAATTGGTGCTTAGGGTGACGTTGTTAGTTTAGCCCTTGATTTTTTTGAGACTTAAAATTGGACTATGCAGGAGTGGGTTAGTCCTGACAATCAAGGGGTTGAGGTTTTGGATGACTCAACCGTAACTCAATGCTTGTGAGCCGATCCATGATCTATTGTAAATCATTCTATTGGTGACTCACTTGTAACTCCACATTGGCTAGCCTATCCAAGATATGTTGTGGTACTAGTGGAGGTGATGACTGGATGGAGGACTATAGTAGAAGCTCGCTCATGGTCACTTTGGTTGATGGTGCATGTGAACTTCACACAAGCCTACTCTGGGTTGCTAACACTTGTTGGATGGGAGTTCAAGGTGGTGAAGACCATAATGTAGAGGGAGTGTATACCTCCCTACTAGGCCTCTTGGAAGGCTGACTATATTTGGTTTGTGATTGGAAACGATGTTGGATAATAAAATAATCCACTTGATCATGTGGGTAATACATTGATGTTATCTTGGTAGAGGTACTTTGGTGGTCGGGTCTTCTATGTGAGGAGTGGACCTCACAATGACTTTCAAGGTGTCGTGCAAGAATGATAAGATCCTCAGGATAATAGCAAAGATGACTACTATCAGGGTTCTATGCAGGAGTGAGGAGATCCTCATACCTATAATGATGGTGCTCAAGGCCTCTCCTAAATTTTTCTACTTCACTAGCTCATGATCGAGCTCGTCCATGCATAGTTTTCATAATGTGTTGACTAGGCAAACCTTGAAGGAAACCCACACTAAAGAAAATTTTGACTTTCAAAAAAGGCTATAAGTGTTATATATCAAAATGATCAGTGTGACGAGATTATCATAATGGGATAGGTATCCAAAAATTAATTTTTGGATCAAAAAATTGTATTTTTGTAATATTTAGCCAACCGGGACCTGTGGGGAAATGCCCACTTTTGGGATTTTTTGGGAAATTTTGAATCATGAAGATTTAGGACCTAAAATTTCTAGGAGAGGTGCATAAGGGTCTAACTAAGATAAAAAAATAAATTTGGAAAATTTTGGAGTTGTCTAGACCATTATATGACCATTTTAGTGCAATTTTTCCCTATCGGCCTTGAAAATAGAGTAATCACAAAACCAAAATAACTTTTTCGTTATAGCTTTGTTTTGCATCGATCTATTGGATGCATAATAAAAAAGTATATTTTTTGAAAAATTAGGGTTAGGGTTTTGTCCCAAATAATAAATAAATACACAAAGCGGACAATATGATTATCTTTTTACTGATTAAATGTGCGTCCTAAATTGGTTTCAGTGTGTTTAGATTTGTTGCTGCTCTTTGCTCTTGTTGTGGAATTAGAATGAGGGAACTCAACCAAAGTGGTGACTAGGAACACTAGTGCTAAACATGATTTCTCAAAAGAGTCTAGGGTACACCGCTTAAATCCCAGTGGGGGGTTCACCTAGCTCTTCCACTTTGAAACAATATTTCCAATAGTGGGAGGAAGTTTGAACATTAGTGACATATTCCATCTTGAGAGAGTGCCCTATTATATCTAAGGCATCTAGAGGTCAATCTTGTGGAAGGAGGTGAAATCCAACGTCACCAGTCTGAATTGGGGGTTGGTGATGAAATCCAACCTTACCAATGTTATAGTGGAACGTGCAAGTGTGTGTGGTTTCTTTTAATCCAAAGAACGTAAGCAAAGAAGCATTCAATGATAATTCACTAAATGCATGCAATAGGTGTGTTTTAATTTAAAAATCTAGGATAAAAGAAACCTACAAATTTCACTTATAGATGCAAACCCTAAATGCTAACCTACCCATTGGGTAAGCCACAAGCAATCAAGCCATAAAGATGCATTGCTACTTCAAGTTTCTTTCAATTTTTCTTATTCCTTTTGATATTTTATGTTATAATAAAATTAAAAATATGATTTTTAACCTTTCTATGCAAACAAATGATGCAAGAAAAACCAATTTTAATAGTCTCTAAAAATGCAGCAGAAAAACAGAAGATTTAGGCACTTACCTTAGTAGTTTTGAGACCTCCAAATTCTGGGTTTTTGAGTAGAAATTTCTTTGTTTCTTCACCACTCTAGGGTGGGATTATTAGAATCCCTACCACCATACCAGGGTGGGATAGTGAATCCACCATCCCAGTGTGAGCCAGATAAAGGTTCTGCCACCGTTCTAGGGTGGGGAGGGGAGCACCTGCAACATAAAAAGGGTAAAAATGGAATCAAATTTTCACCCAAAGCACAAGGGACAAGGGTCCCACCATGATCACCACTAAATTAGGGAAAAATAGTGCACCTAATTATTAATAAAAATATGTGTATTTATCCTCTATAGCTTATGAGCATCAAACGGAAGCATGCATGTAAAAATGGAAGCAAAACCAAACAACAAGGTATGAAATAAAGCGAGTATCCTTCTTATTAATTTGGTGGATCAGATCCAAGGTTACATAGTAGTACCATTGAGGGCTCAAAGGTGATACAATTGTTACAAATTTTGGGTTCCCAAGGGTCAAATCCTTCAAGAAATTCGGGTGCACATCCAGTGTCTTTCCTCGTACCCACAATCGAGGTGGGCAGGAAAATGTTGTCGTTGCTTGTATCTTTGATATTTATGTCTTGTATTCCTTCCCAATGCCTTATAAAAACCTGCACCTACACATAAGGAATCCAAAATGGTCAAATATCAAGTGCGTGTGATGGAAAACATGCAATCCCCACAGGCACCAAAAGACTAGTAAAGGGCATATATATTAAAAACATATCAAATCAACTTAGAATGACTTGAAATTTTATGGAGATAATAAATAGGATTTTTTTAAGGTATATCACCAAAAATGGATCTGAAATTGCATCCGTAGGCCCCTCGATTTTGCGTCACCCATATGCAACCTATGAAGACCAAGACAAGCAATTATCACCCCTAAACATGTCCAAAACACATGAAATTTAGATAGAATGCATAAATAAACATTTATAAGACAACCCATATGGTTATATTTTCAATATGGGGTGCAGATCCACCTACATGCAACTGGAGTGCCCGGATGGGCCCTACGAACCTGTAAAAACTTAAAAATACGATATCTCACCAATTTAACTCCAAATTGCATGAAATTTGAACTTTATAATCCTATTATAGTCTAGAATAATACTAAACAAGTATTTATCCTCATCCTAGGGGGGACAGTGGTAATTGCAACTAATTGGACGGCATCTTGGGGTAGGATACCCACCAATTTTGCACACCTTTTGCTACCAATCCCATCGACGAATGGTCCTAAACACTCTAAGGTATATTTTCATCAAATTTTGTGAAGAAATTTACCTGGATGGTAAATTTATGCCCAAAAAACCCTCTTGAAGTCACCCGGTAACCTCCTTCACTAAGAAGATATTTCGAGGGAAAGAGAGCATAATAAAGTGATGGTAAATCTTGGCAGCACTCCATTGCATATCCTAGAACTCCTATCTATATGTTTTTTTGTGGACCTTGTATCTATTTTATAGCCCAAAGGGGCTTATGTGCAAAAAGGCATGCAAGGGCATGCATGGTAGGAGGCACCATTTGTTAAAAGGGAGGTATGCACTGGATGTGGAAGAGAATCTCCATTTTTGGTCTCCATTATGAAGCATGTCATAAGGATGCAGTGCCCTCTGACCCTCATGCTTCAATTGGCAGGGTAAATGGTAGTTTTTGGGTGCCATTTGTCCTAGATTTGAATTTTTCTTGGTCAAACTTGCTCATTGTTCCACCTTGGGATGATGGCTCACCACCATCCTAGGTGGGAATCTGCCACCGTACCAGGGTGGGAAGGTGGTGAATTTTGGGCCAAAACCTCCCAAAATTCATCTAGAAGCCTCCAAAACCTCACCCGGAGTGGCTGGAACCACTGTGTGCCTTCTGAGGGCTGCCCAAGGGGCCATATGGTGCCAATTTAGTCATTGTTTGTGGATTCCTAATCATATTGAACATATTTTAGTGTCTACATAAACAAAATGATAACCATCTACCTTTCCATGCTAGCAGTTTATTCTAAACTTTACTTATAATTGGATTCTAGAACTCTATTCTCATTCTCCCCTCATATAAGGGTATCCCTAGAAATTTTTTTGGTAAATTTTCCTCCTCCGTTTGAAGTAATATGCATATTCCTACTTTGATTCTAGTTGGAGTGTTTAGGAAGTAGTTTTTTATTTTTCCTATTAACTTTCTATCGTAACACTCTTTCATATTTCTTTAATAATTTATTCAAAGCTTTGGACTCGTTTATATCTACCATCCCAAAAAGGGTTGTATTTCTATAAAAATTGTTGGGTGATGGTGTTGATGTTATTACTAGCCTTAATTCGACTTATTAACCCATATTTATTAGCCTTTTTCAAGTTCCTACCCAATACCTCTACCATAATAATGAAAAATATGGTGATAGAGGATCTCCCTATCTAAGACCTCTCTTAGCTTTAAATGATTTTATTACTAACCCATTGACCAACATTGAATATTATACTGTAGAGACATAAGCGTTAATATATCTGACCTATTTCTTCCCAAATATAAACTTTTCTAATACTAAAAAAAGAAAATCTCATTTAACCCTATCATACGATTTACTCATATCAAGTTTTAAGATCATTGCTCTTTTTTCTTGAAGTTGTTGAATGCATAACTTCATGAGCTACTATGATCCCAGTCCACATTTTTGTCCCCATTTCACAAATCCTCCTTGCTCTTCTAAAATAATTTTCTCTAACAATGGTCTTAACCGATTTGCCATCACTTTTTAAAATTATCTTATATGCAATATTACATAGGCTTATGGGCCTAAATGAATCAAACAATTTTAAATGTTTTTTTTAAATCAAGGTAAGATATGTTGCATTTATTTTATAAGGTATGTACTATTTTACCCTAGACTATTCCACTTCCACCAATAAATAATCCTTCACTATATCCCAATTATGTTAATAGAATGCTATAGAGATCCCATATAGACTTGGGGTTTTATCCTTATCAAAAGAGAAAAGATCTAAATGAGCTTCTTCTAGAGTAAAATGCTCCATAAATTTCCTGCTGTCATGATCTATTATAACTAAAGGTACTTCTTGTAGTAGTTTATCATTAAGAACTTCAAATTCCTCCAATCCTAGAATATTTTAGGTAAAAACCTTACCTATTTTTTTATTTCACATTGGTAATAAATCCAAACCCCTTCTACTTATTTAATTCTACTAATTCTAGATGATGATCTCAAAACTATTGCCATCCTATAAAAAAACTTTGTATTTTTGTCTCCTTTTTTTAACCAAGTCTATCTTGATTTTCATCTCCAAATTTCTCTTCCTTACTCAAAATATTATGATATTCACTAAGAAAATTCCATTCCTCCAAGATTGTATTATTATGTTCACCTTTTTGAAGTATTGAAATTTTTTCTTTTAGTTCATTCTTCTAAAAAATGTTTTCAAAGTGTTCTTGTTCTATTTTTCTAATCTAGATGTCATTGAATTTTTTTGGAAGTGTATATAACCCACCATTTCCTAAATAATTACATATTTGCACTATCAAATCAAAAAATTGAATATGGTCTTTCTACATCTACTCATATTTAAAATATGATATTTTTTAATTCACTTACCACCATTTTAACTCTTATTGGACAGTGATCTAAACCAATCCTTGTCAAGGTATTAATTTTAGCACAAGTCCCTTCATCTAGCCAAAGATCTAAGAGTATGAATATGTCTAGTTTTTTTGCTATTAGGTTTTAGGCTCTCTTGTAACTTGTTGTTGGTCAATGTATATTTGTCCTCTTCAAACTCAACCTCCCATATATTATTGTTTTGAATAAAAGCTAAGGAATCTCTCACTTTGGGTTATTTTCGTAAGTCCCCTTATTTTTGTATCCAACTTGATTATGGCATTAAAAATCCTATGATCATGAATTATATTTATTGGTTTTTACTTCTCGTAAAGGACTCAATCCTACTCCTTACTTCTAATATTACTTACTAAGTTGTAGATCCAAATATATTGATAAGGATGAAATGAATATTTACAAAGTAGCATGTGACTAATGAGGCTATCTAATACCTATTTTTATGAATGGTTGCACAAGAGGTTCTAACAGGATTCCAACATGTTAGAATTCCCTCTACCACTCCTTTAGAATCCATAACACCCCATTCACATCTTTCCCACATTGTTTTCATAGTCTTGGAAACTTCTTCCTTTATCATTTTAGTTTCTTGGATATAAATAATAACAAGCTTATTACTTAAATAGAGGTCTTTGATACACCTCTACTTTGAGGGGGAATTAACACCCCTTATATTCCATGATGTGGTAATCATGTCTCATTAGGGGCTATTGGCGTCACTTGAAAATTACGAATATCATTTTGTTATTTTGTAAAGATAATTTCAACCAACTTAAATTGTGTTCTTTTCTCTAAGTTTGTTTTTTCTTCCCTGCTCTTACTTGATAAATTGAAGGTTTTGTTGGAATATATTACATTATTTGGTACATGCTAATGTACCATCTTGGGTACATCATTATATTAGGAGAGTGTCTTAGATTAAGGCTTGAGTATTTACTTTATGTAATGTAATAAATGCACAAGTATTATTAGAATGTGCAATGATGTAAATGTGCATGGTGTCCACATGTACATGAGTCCTTAGAATAGGAAGATGAAGAGTCATAGGAATATGGAAGGCCAAGAGTCATGTCTCATTATATATAGGCCTTTGGTAGTATAACAAGGAAGAAAAAGTGAGAAGTGAGAAGAGTGAGTAGTAGTAAGAGAGATAGTAGATACAATGTAGAACTTGTATGAAGTATGGAGCATTGAGATCTCCACATATTGTAACAAGTTCAAATTTTTATGAGCTTTCATTAATGGCTATTTCATGAGTTATTTTAAAATTTTCTCATGCTATTTACTTGCTTATTATATTGTCATTATCATAGATATAACATTGCATGCTTATTTTACTACTTGTGGTTGCATTTCCTTTAAGTTTATAGCATCAAAAGCTAACAGTGGTATCAGAGCACTAGGTTGATTGATAGGAGATTGAGAGAGCCACAAGAGAGATTGAGAGGAGATAGGAAATCTCATTTTCAAAAATTTTGAAATTACTATTTGGCTAGAGTCTTTCCACAGAGTTGCAAAAAAACTTGTGAAGACTAGGACTCAACATTGATTCCACTAGATTGACAAATCAACTAGTGAAGTTCATTTTCTTTAGATTCGAAGAAATTTCTATTATCATTTTCTAATACTTTTTTGTAGAGAAGAGGAGATTCAAAGAAATTTGAGAAGCTTCCTACAAGAGCTAGGAAGAATATCTTCTTTGGAATCAATCCAGTACTTGAAGCAACAAGTTGAAGATTGAATATTTTGGAGGCCTTAAGGAAAAGGTCCCATTGCAAGATTTGCATATTTGAAGATAGAAGATTGAGGAGACTCAAGAAAGAGATCTCCATAGAAGATTGAAGAAAACTAGACAATGTCATATTGCATATTTTAGAAGCAACAAAATTTGGAGATCCATAGTTGAATATTGAAGAGATCAAGGAAAGGTCTCATTGAAGTTTTGAGAAGAATATTTTAAGAAGCTATAGAATTTGAAGGCCCAAGAGAAGAAGGCCTCTAGAAAACTTGAAAGGAGAAAGAAGGAGAAGGCTAGAAAAGCCTCATTGAAGAGATTGAAGAAGTGATCATTGGAGGAGACTTGAAGAGAACTCAAGGGAGAAGATTTCTAGCAAGGAGAAGTTCTTGATAGAGAAGAATTTGGGACAATTATCGCCATCCGACAACAAGCCCAAAAGGAAGAAGGATTTGGCAAGAAGTTTGCCAAATTTTGGAGGAGATTATTGAAGACCTCAAGACATTCAGATTCTTGAGAAGGCCAAAAGAGGCCAATATTGAAGTCAGAATTTGACAAGGAGGTTGAAGGAGAAAGGAGCTAGAAGAGGACATAGATTTGAGAGGTTTGAAGATTACCATTGAAGGCTTGAAGGCTGATTTGTAGAAAAGGAGATTGTTATTTTTACAACAAAATTTGAAAAGGTAAAGATAGTTGCAAATTGGAGGAGTTTCCTACCAAATTTTAGAGGTTAAAGGTAGCACATTAGATAGCATATTAGAGGAGAAATTGGCTATGTTAGAATCTAAAATTTTAAAGTTTAGGACAACAAGAGGGCAGTAATTTGGGTAGAATTAATAGCTGCAAGTTGAAAGAGTCTAGAAACTGATTTGGACAGCAAGAAGAGCTGCAAAATAGACAAGTTTAGGGTAGCAAAGCATAAAGAATTGAAGCTGTAAATTTATCAAACTCAAGGCAGCAAATAGGTGAGTTAAATCACCAAGAAATCAAGCTACAAACGAAGACCAAAAGGTATGCAACATTGGTGCAAAAGTTCATTAATTGAACATTCATATTTATCTTATTATTAAGTTTTTAAAAGCACCAAATTTGAGGTTTAAAGTTGCAAGAGGAAAGGTTTCAATTTTATGTCTTCAAGGGTGCAGAAGATAGCTTTTACAAGGAATTAAAACCTACACAAAAGAAGGAGAAGTTAGATATACTTTGTACTATCTATTGAAAGCTAACAAGTGGATATTGTATAGAAAAGAAGACATTATTATAAAGCAAAAATTGGATATACTAAGCTATCCAAAAGGCAAAGTATTGGCATATTTAAGAAGCTTGAAATCACCATAAGAAAGATCACCAAGCATTGAGCCAACAAGGAGATATAGTAGAAGAGTTGCCAAGGAGGAGAAGGCAACGTAGAAACCACCATTACCATGGCTTGCAAAAAGGAGAGGTGCCACCACCACGTTCAAGAGGAGAAACCACCATCTCAAAAAGAAAAGGTGAAGATTGATAGCATAGGGGGCAAGCATTTCATTAAGCTACGTAGAACAATGTCATTAGTGATAAAAACAAGTGCAAGAACCAAGGTATTCCACCATTGAAGGTTTGAGAACGCAGCAAAAGAAGGATAGGTGTAGCATCATACATTATTGAGCATTGAAGGAGGAAAAGAATATTGCAAAGGTCTCATCATTAAAGAAGCCATGTTGAAGAGTCACAGTGCCTATAGAGAGTGTTACATTGCAAATGAGAGCGCTACATAAAAGATAGCACATGAAAAAGGAGTTACAAGTCTTAGCACCACTTGGAAGAAGTGTCATAAATAATAGCACCACATTTAAGAACGTTACATAGCAAGAACAATGCCACTTGGAGATAAGCTAGCGCTATACCAAACACAAAGGAGTTAATGCCACTTGGAAGGAAAATAATGCAGAGAAAGAATGTTACAAGGAAGTGCAAGTGCTTAGAAGGTGAAAGAAGGTGAAGAGTCATTGCTGCCAAGTGTCAAAGTGTTAAAGAAAACTCCAAAGGAAGAGCAAATACTTGTCTTGCATGAGTGACAAGTCTCACACTTACCCATGCAATAAGAAGGCATTCTAGGAGTACGTAGAGGAGGATAGTGAAGTAAAGTCCAAGAGCAAAGTGGAGTAAGACCAAGTGCACAATGAAGGAGAATGTAACCAACAAGTGCAATTGAAGAGTATGTTGAAGAGAGTCAACAATTTTGAAGGTGCCAAAAGCAAGTGCAATTAATGTTGTCATAAGCATTGAAGAAGGAGAATTGAATAGTGCCTCAAGACAAGTGCAACTTGCAAAGAAGTCAAAGAGAGGAAGACTTCAAACTCAGTGCACACCAAAGTTAAAGAAGGTATTGAATTTATTTAAATCAAAGTGTATTTTTATAAAGTAAAGGAGGAATAAGGAACTTTATTACTAAGGTTAAAACTAGTTAATCTTTAATGCTTGAGATTAATTAGATAATTGGAGGTATAAGGAATTGCTTTGATATAGTACAACCTTAGATGCTTTATTAAAAGATTTGAAAGCATTTTTGAAGCAAGGAAGGTTTAATTAAAAGCATTTGAATTTACTTTATTCAAGCACAAGGATTATTTGCAAATATTTTATTTTGGAGGAAAAAGGAATTCTACATAGAAATTAAAACATTAAATTTGCAAATATCCATAGTTTCTAAATTTCCAATTAGGGAGATATAAGGAGTTCTACATCAATATAGATTATTGAAATTTAGAAATTATTGAATTGAAAATTAAAAGAAGCTAAATATAGCATTGATAGAAAGTTGGAAATTGCATTTTGAATTAGTCTCTTGCTCTAATTTTATGAGACATAAGGAATCCAACTTAAAGGTCTTGAAAAATAAAGAACCTTATCAAAACTTGAAGGTGCATCATAAATTATCTTTAGCTTTCTATTTATTCATTAATAGGGAGAAATAAGGTGAAAAATAGAAGTTGAACATTAGGGAGATAAAAGGGATTCAACTCTAGGAAAACTAAGAAAGCTAAGCATACTATCAAGATCATAGTACATTCAAAACACTTGCAAGGTGGAAAGTATTTTACAAAACTTGAAAATTGAAAAGGTCTTATCAAGTTTGATCACATACTCTAAACTAGGGAGATATAAGGTAGCTTACAAGCATCATCATGACAACAAATAAGTTCATTCTTACAGAATCCCAACTTCTTAAAGGACCTAATTACTCTTCATGGAAAAACAAAGTGAGGTCAATATTGATAGTTGAAAAACTTTGGGATATTGTTAAAGGAGAAAAAACTAAACCTACTACAGGGGATAGTGAGATTCAGAAGTTTGAATAAAATGAAGCAAAAGCACTCATGATAATAACTTTTGCAATTACAGATGAAATACAACCATACATTAGTTCAACAACAACTTCTACAAAATCTTGGAAAACTTTAGCCAAGATATTTGAAGGAAAGAATAAAGCCACTATCTTGAATATTCAAACTCAATTGCATTCTCTAAAATTGAATAGTGGTGAAAGTATAGAATTGTTCCTAAGGAAAGTAGCAGATATAAAAGAAAAATTATTAACCTTAGGAGAACAGGTAGAAGATAAGTTTCTTGTTCAAGTAACCCTAAGAGCACTTCCATAAAGCTACAAGCATTTAGTTACATCTTTACAAATTCTAAGTAAAGATACATCATTTGATGAGTTAGTCAATATTCTACAAGAATATGAGGTAGAAAATATAGTAAAATATGAAATGACTAACAATGCATTAGTTACAAAAGATAATCCACGGGGAAATGTTGCATCATCTCCAAAAGGAATATCAAGATGGAATAATAGATATTGTCAAGTATGCAGGAAGAAAGGACATAGTACCAATTATTGTAGATTCAATCCTAGAAACCAGTATCAAGGAAATAAAACAAATTTTGGAAGCCAATCAAATAGGTCATTCCAACCAAGACAATATCAGAATCAATATAATCCACATCAGCAATAATTTTAGCATCCATATACTTCTCAGAATCAATACAATTATCCACAACTACAATATAGAGAAGGGAAACAAAAAGGACACTTAGTTCAAGAGATTCAAGAAATTCAGGAACTGGAAGAACCTACAAATGAACATGAAGTTAAATCTCTCTCAACAAAAATAGCATTTTATGAAGATACTAACTATTTACTTGATCAGGATATAGACAAGGAGAAAAATGAAGAAGGCAAGAAAGAAGAGCTCAAATTCTAGAACCAGGACGAAGACCATATTGAATACTAAAGTCTTCAATAACCAAATAATGTAATACAAAGGGGTGTTGGAATATATTACATTATTTGGTACATGCTAATGTACCATCTTGGGTACATCATTAGATTAGGAGAGTGTCTTAGATTAAGGCTTGAGTATTTACTTTATGTAATGTAATAAATGCACAAGTATTATTAGAATGTGCAATGATGTAAATGTGCATGGTGTCCACATGTACATGAGTCCTTAGAATAGGAATATGAAGAGTCATAGGAAGATGGAAGGCCAAGAGTCATGTCTCATTATATATAGGCCTTTGGTAGATGATAACAAGGAAGAACAAGTGAGAATAAGTGAGAAGAGTGAGTAGTAGTAAGAGATATAGTAGATACAATGTAGAACTTGTATGAAGTATGGAGCATTGAGATCTCCACATATTGTAACAAGTTCAAATTTTCGTGAGCTTTCATTAATGGCTATTTCATGAGTTATTTCAGAAGTTTCTCATGCTATTTACTTGCTTATTATATTGCCATTATCATAGATATAACATTGCATGCTTATTTTACTACTTGTGGTTGCATTTCCTTTAAGTTTATAGCATCAAAAGCTAACAGGTTTTCCTCTTTTTACCTTACATGTATCAAGAGTAGGTCTTATCATTCTATTCCTTAAATTTTCTTTCACAACTTTCCTTTTAATTATATTTATTCTCTCTTGGGTCTATTACAGAAGCTTTTAACTTGTCATGTTTATTTCTTAGTATTTCCTTATTAATGGTAGGGGTATCAATGTCTAACACTACATTTTCTCCTAAATTGCACATGGTACTTCAAGAGAGTCTTCAAAATATGATGAGGTACATCCTTAGGTTCAGGTGGAATATTCATCCTTAAATCAGGATTATATTGAATAGATGATTCCTTGTTAATATTTTGATCATGTTGTATTGTGTCCTCTAATATCTTATATGTTTTTTCTTCATAGGCTAAAGCCCCAAATGAATTGGTATTTCTTCCAATATCCTTTATTACTAGTCTCCATTGCTTATTCACTTTCATTTATTTGCACCTATATTTTGGAAGTTGAAAACCATCCTCATCCATATCCATTTGTAAGTTTCTTTGATGGTTTTCTACATATATTTTTCCTAGACTTTTCTTAGGGCATGATCTCTCATTATGCCCCACCTCATAACATCTTCTACATCTAAAAGATATGTTTTCATAATATGTGGTTTGGGTCTATAATATATTTATCTTTTGATTAGGAAAATTGAAAATTTATAGTAAAAGTTGATGTAAAAAAGTCAATCTATGCTAATAATCCCAACCATCATATATATACCAATCAAGAAGCATAAAATAAGACTACCTAAATACATCAGATATACGAAAAATCATTAACTTACACATTCAACTATAATTTTCCTTTTCATGATACCCATATTCTATAAATAAATGCATGAATAAATTACACAATGATTAAATAAATTTGACTATATTTTCCTTTTTCATGCTACCCATATACTATACATTTATCTTTTTTTTCTATCATTCAACTAAATTAATGCATGAATAAATTACATGATGATTGACCATGATTAGCCAGTAATTGATCAACCCAATTTAGTTCCAATTTGATATGTACTCTAACTTAAGCTACTAACAATATTCTTTTCTAATTACAATATGCATGTTGTCTTCTAGAATGCCAACTAGTAATCCATTAACCTAACTTAGTTACTAGAATACATTTATTAATTAAATAATATAATAATTAAAAATAACCTAACATCCCCCTTTATTACATTATTTGGAATACATAGAGAGTTGTGAAACAACTCAAACTTAACACATACAAGTGCCTTTGTGAAGATATCCATAACTTGTTTATTGGTGGAAATGTACTGGAGTTAGATCTTGTGCTTTGAAATTCATCTTGAATGAAGTGACACTGAGCTTTGATGAATTTCATTCTTTCATGGAACATTGGATTCTTGACTAGTTTTAGAACACCTTGATTATCATATTTTGAGTGTATTGGTAGATTCTTTTGAAGACCCGTACTTGAAAGAATGTAACATAGCCATATCACTTCACATACAACTCCTTTGTGACATGATATTCTACCTCTGTGTATGAGAGTGCAAACACTTACTACTTCTTGTTGTGCTACGATACATGTCAAGATCCTAGATGAAATATGTATCCAAACATTGAGTTCTTGTTATCTAGTGATCTTGCATAATCTGACTTTATGTATCCTTGTAAGGAGAATTTGTCATTCTTCTTGTATTCTAGGCAATATTCTATTATTCCATGGACATTGTGCAAAAGTCACTTCGTTGCTTTCTAATGACTAGCCTTAGGTTCCTACATGAACCTTGAAATATAGCTCATAATAAATCTAATATTTGGCCTAGTATTTGTTAGATATATGAGGCTCTCAATCACTTGTCAATAGAGAGTTCCAAATATTTGAGTAGATTTATCATATTTGGACAATTGTAACCCTGGTTCCATTGGAGTTGCCTTGGATTTACATTTTGTCATTTGATATTTTTTTAGTAGTGCCTTGGCATATTTTATTGGTGATATCTTGATGTGATTCTTATTTTTCAAAAATTCCAAGCCAAGATAATAATGTAGAAATCCTAGATCTATAATATCAAATAACTTTTTCAAGTTATTTTTCACAACGTCCACCATCTTATCTAAACTACAAATGATGATTAGATCATCAACATACAATACAAGAATCACTGTTTTAGAATCAACCTTCTTGAAATAGATATTTTCATTTGAGGGACTTATTTTGGATTTGTACTACAATAGTTTATTATTAATCTTGATGTACTAAGCTTTGGGATCCTGCTTCAACCCTTACAAATATTTTATCAATTTGTAAATATTTTTCTCTTGTCCTTCAACAATAAGACCTTTAGGTTGAACCATGTACACCTCTTTATTTAGATAACTATTCAAGATGGCACTCTTGAAATCCATATGATGTATCTTTTGTTAAATAGAGAACATGAATGGTTGTTATCTTTCTTGTCAATGCAAATGTTTCTTCATAGTCAATGCCTTCTTTTTAGTATAGCCCTTTGCAACAAGTTAGGATTTGTGTTTATCAATTAAATTATTTGCCTTATATTTGATTTTGAATATCCATTTGCAACCCATGTGTTTATTTTCATTAGGTAGATCAACCAGCTCCCATGTATGGTTTTCATTATTAGAGACTTATATTCAACTTCCATAGCTTCCTTCCATTGAGGCAAGCTAAGTGCATCCTTCACTAATGTAGGTTTTTTATGCTCCATCATTGAATACATCAATACCCTATTTTATTTTTGGCATGACATAATTCAAGTACATGATCGAGTGGAAGTGAGGTCAAGAGGTGCATCAAGTTTTCCATATCTTAATGTACTTGTGTGCCACTTTGAGATTTTTTTTTTTACAAGGGAGAAACCACGTCAATATCATCAAGAGGGGCATGAATTCCATATTGGAATTCATTAGTTTTCAATTTTATAGCAAGAGATGTGTTCTTGCTAGACTCATTAGAATCTATTGTATTCAACTTGGGAGTAATTTCTTCATTGAATATCACATCTCTACTAATATGTATTTTCTTGGTGATGGGATCATTCAAACAATACCCATTTTATTCTTCATCGTAAACAAGAAATATACATTGCAGAGACTTCTCATTTAGCTTTTTCTTTTCTTCTTATAAATGTGCATATAGGCTTTGTTGCTAAATATCCTTAGATGAGAAATTAATGGTTTTCTTCTAGACCAAGCTTCTTTAGGTGTAACTCTTTTAAAGGATTTTTTTGGCACTCTATTGAGGAGATACACTATAGTGGTAATAGCTTTGGCCCAATATTGTTGCCCAATATGAGATCCAATGAGTATACATTGAACCATCTTCATGATGGAATGATTCCTCCTTTTAGCAACCCCATTTTGTTACAGAGTATAAATTATTGTAAGTTGTCTCTTTATCCCATTATGTGTAATAAACCTTGAAAATTTATTGTAGGTATATTTCCCCCATCAATCTAAGTAGAGGATGTTGATTGAACATCCTAATTTTTTTCAAAACTTTGCTTGAACTACTAAAAATATAGGAAGGCATCAAACTTCAACTGTAATAAGGATACCCATATCTTTCTAGAGTAATCATCCACAAACAACTAAAAATATCTCTTTCCACCAAAATTGTTAGGCATGGATCCACACATATTGGTGTGTATTAAATCCAATGATGCTTTAGCCTTGGAAGTGCTCAACTCAAAAGGTACTTGGAGTTGCTTCCCTACTAAGTAATTCAAGTAAAGTGGTAATATTGGTGATAGGTTGGGCAATCCTAACACCATTTTATGTTTACTCATTTGGAGTAAGTATCCTAAACTGAGATGCTCATAGTGCTTGTGCCACAAGGAGGTTGCTTCTTTGATTGTGGTAACAAAGGAAACATGAGAAGAAGTGAGGGCATCTAAAGTAAATAAGCCATGCTTTTATATAGTTGTAATATGTTTACCATTTTTGGTAATAAAAATGCTTTTGTCCATCAACAACTTTGAAATCAACCACTATATTTTAATACAAAATTTGTGGAACTGACAATAAATTATTGGCAAGTCCTGGTATATAAAATGAAGAACACAAGCTTATACTAAGAGGGGGGTGAATAGTATAATACCAAATTTTTCTTTTCTTTCCCAAACAATATTATCCAATATTATCAATGGAAATATCAATAGCAGTAATCAAAGCAATGTATAAATCATCACACACAAAGGAGACACTAATTTAACGTGGTTCACCCAATGTGGGCTACTCCATGGAGAAAATATTTCTACTCAAATTTTCTCAACAAATATCTTGGGAATCAATTCCCTATTACAATGTTTATGGACCTCTATCCAAAGGAGACACAAATACCATGTGCTCTGATTTTTGAATCTTTCTCCATAGGAGAACTCTTTCCCATTTTCTCTGGTTCATGGAACTTGATCCAGGAGACCTCTATCTCCTCAACTGGTTCGTGGATATCTCTCCATAGAATAACTCTCTCTTCCTATTTGGTTCATGGATAACACTCCATAGGATAACTCTTTCCCATTTCTCTAGTTCTTGAAACTCTATCCATAGGAGAACTCTTTCCCCTCACTTTGAATCATGGAACTCTATCCACAAGAGAACTATTTTCCCTTTGCTTTGGTTGGTGATCTTCTAAAATACTTCTACCCCCAATACTCTGGCTAATGGATCTCTATCCACTAGAGACCTTGTTGGAACCGATTCTTGCATATATAGGATTTTAACTATCATGCTACAAGAATCCATTTGAAACCAACGAGCTATTACATACTTTGGTCAACCTCCCTCATTGTTCTGCTAAACACAAATATTGCTAAAGAAAACTATAGAACACGTAAGGAAACACCAGCAGTAATTCTATGGATAAAACTCTAATTACATGCTCCAGATTTATATTATATTATATGTATTAAAATGACCAAGCATGAAAATAACCATTTGTTATGCCTTATATAGACCGGTGCCTAGATTCATTGGGTTGTTATAGTAATTTAACAACTATTTTAATATGAAATATAAAGAAGGGGAGAAGGAAAATTGGTGTTCTTAATCTCATTCGAATATCACAATAAAATAAAGAGTTAACCAATGAAATAAACGTATATAATGTGTTCAAATAATGTAACCCATTACACAATGACACACAGTACTGATACAAAGATATGACAGGAATAAAATTTAGAATTGTATTGATTTCATAAAATATTACATGTAGAGTGGGCAGAATGCCTTTTAACTCTATTTTTCTCAAATAAATACATCAATACAATGAAGATGACTCTATTCAAATAATGTAACAAGTCTCTCCAACTCTCCTTGTTCCAATCTGGTAACAGTAGAGTCTCTAAATCCTAGGCTCAAAAAGGTAGGAAATGATCTCAGCTTCTTGAGCACTTTCCTATCACAATCCTGCAAATAAAAGGGAATAATAAGAAATGATAAAGGAAAATAGATACAAAAGGGGATACAACAGCACAACTAATAGGGCACTCAAGTATACCTCTTAGAAAAAATGCTATTCTCTAATTGCTTTATGCAGAATCTAAACCTGTCTACTTCCTTTTATAGTTGTTGGTTCTTGATTCTGTTATTTTTTATTCATTTTTGGCCTTACACTTGTCAGCATCTAGTTTGATTTTTTAGATATAGTACAGTTGTACTCCATAATCTCCTTTTGCTCATATTGTGTACTTTGATAGGACTTTTTAATTTGATTATTTTTATTAACTAGTTATCTTAGTTCTCGATGAATGTTCTCCCTTTGTACCTTCTATATCCTTTGGTTGACTTCCTACTTTTGAACTCTACCCTATTTCAATGCTCTTTATTTCTTCTCTCGGAGGTGTGTTTATCTTCAGGTTTTCTGATCTACTTTTCATTAATCAATAATATAGCTTGTCTGGCCATATTTTTATCATCATCAGGTTCACAATCAAACTCCCCTATCTTGTTCATGATCATATCTTCTATGTTGGAAGCCTCTAGGAATTCCTCTAATGATATTTCATGGGATTCAGTTTGATTAGCTGAACATTCCTTTCCTTCACTACTATCTAAATTTGTAGTATTTTTGTTATTGAGCTTTCGATTGTACTTCGGTATGATCTGGTATCAATGTCATTATTGACTATGCATTTGTGAGGATAAAAATAGTTCATCTTGTGATGCACATGTCATCGGATTTACTTCAAATGAAGCACTTCTGTTAGATCATTTAAACCTGTAGGAGGATTAGCCAGGGACAAAACAGATAAATGTATTCGATGTTATTTTGACCTTAGAAAACATGCTTAAAATAAAAACTCTTATTTTCCTTGTAGTTTTGAACGTGCACATCTGTAGATTTTTCTTTGAGGTGAGTGCTTCTGTTAGATCACGTGAACCTGCATGAGGGTTAGTCAAACGGTATATATAAATGCCCAATTAATTAACTTCGAGCATTAGGCCGAAAACTTTATTTTAAAAAAAATTTGATTAAAAACCCTTAGGCCCATAGATTTATAATTATTAGTGTATTAATCCCATTCATAATATAGATTTATTAAAATTGATTGGTGATTAAAAACCTTTAATATTTTTCGATTAAACCATAAGTATTTTAAATTTTGATTACTTCCCCACACGTTTACCATTAGATCCATTATCGAATGCGCACCGCCATTGATGTCCAAGAACCTGCATAGTTGTTAATCCACCAATGTATATAAACCCATGCATAGTTAATAAAATTAATCCTGTTTATAGAGTCAAAAACTTTTGGTCAGTAATAATTCAATCAGTAATACTTAGGCCTGAAATTATATAATCATTTATTTGACTTTATAATTATGCAATGCATTAAACCTCATATAATATTGATTTACCATGGTTAATCCGTTGATTAAAAATCCTTAATAACATTGTATTAAAATGTAGGTATTGTATCATCAGATTATCTCTCTACGTGCTAACCGTTAGATGATACCATGGTGGGGGCACGATCGTTGGATTCCCCTTATATGTGCAAGTTTTAGCAAAATGGTAGGGGGGAGGTTATTCATGTACTAACCTTATGTATTTGATTGATTATATTACCGAAACCTTGTGAGTTAACCTTCGATCATTTCAAAAAACGTGCTATCATTGGATCCGGGTGGTGTGGGCGTTGTTGTCAGATCTTTGAATTATTTTATCCCTTTGTTTGACTTTGACTCATTCATCGCCATTAGTTTTAACATGGGCCTTCACATCCGTTGATCTTTGGGCTTGTATTAGCATTGTCATTCAATCTTCTAAAAGCTGCATATTCGTTAGTCAAAAGGGGAGTATCATTAGATTTGACTAGTCTCGGTTAAGCTGAAAGTGGTGTGATTAGCGATGTATTATACCCTTGCTAATGCATAGTTAATTTTGTCTATTCCTTCACTTTTACCAATACATTACCATTCACATTTTTGGATTTAGATTTTAGCACGTTCGTCAGATCTCGATTGGTGTCGGCACGACCGTTGATTTTCTTCAACCTGCGGGGTTAGTTACCTCGGGGCATATAATGTTTAAACCTTGATTAAGCCAAAAAGGGGAGTGATTAGCAACATGTTTAAACCCTTGTTAACCTTGTTTAGTAATCTTAATTAATAACATGGAGTTTTTACCTTTTTAATGTATATTTTATGGGAGTGATACCGTTGGATCAGATCTAGATCGAGCACTATCGTTCGATCTGCCCAACTTGCTTGATGATTATTTCAAAGGGGGGTGTGTATCCTTAGTGTTTTATTACCATAGCACTTTAACATGTGATTTAATTAAAATGATCATAACCAGTGATCTTGAGTTTGCTTGAGCACTATCGTCCGATCTGTCGGAGTTGCTCGCTGTTTAATTAGTAACTTTGACCTATGTTGACTCGTTAAATGTTTTGAATTTTTGGAGATTGTGCAGTCATTGGACTTGGATTGGATCAAGTGCATCCATCAGATCGGTTGGAGTTGCACAAATTTTAATCATTTCTAACCTTAGGTTATAATTCCTTTAGACCATTAGACCTATCATTCAGATTTCTTCATGAAAGCGCATCCGTCAGATCAGTTGGAGTTGCATGAATTGTAATCATTTCTAACCTTAGGTTATAATTCCTTTAGACCATTAGACTTATCATTCGGGTTTCTTCATTAAAGCACATCCGTCGGATAGGTTTTTATGATGCGCTACCGTTATATTAAGCCTAATATGAATTTTATATAGTTTTAACATGGTCTTTGACTTGTTTGACTTATCAATTGATTGATTTATTAAAGTGCCTATTGTACTATTAGAACTGAGTCGAGCGCAGCCCTTGGATTAAATCTAAGGTGTTTTCCTTTTAGTTAAATGTGGTCTATACCCTCAATATTTTAATTTAAAATACCTTTATGTGAATTTAATTTTTTTGGTACTTAGGCCAAGGTTTTTTATTGGAATTTCCCTTACTCTAGAATGCCTTAGGGCTTTAAATATTTATCATTTGATTTAAGACTAAAGGAAACTTTATTTTATGAGGTTCGGAGCTAGGTTTTGTTAAATATCTGATTAATAAAATAAATTCATAACCTTTATTAATATATTATAAAGAAAAGGCACACACCAATTTGAAGAAGCGACCAACATTATTATCATTTTGATTGAAACCAAAAATTTAAATTTGGGGGTTTCAAAGTTGAGTCAAATTTGGCTTCAACATAGGCTCTTACTAGGACAAGGTGTTGAAAACATGAGGCACTTGAGAACCACATAATCTCCTGGTTTTATTTGCAAAATAAATTGAACAAAAATTAAAACTTTTTGACTACTAAGTAAAGCTTGAAATACATAAAAGAAACATTTTCTTCCTCTTTTCTTTCTTTTCTTCTGCTTTATTTTTTTATATATACTGAAAAACTATATGAACAACATGATATCAAAGTAAATAGAGTATGAAAAACTGTAGATCCCTTTTCATTCAATTTAGAAAAAGGAGTTATAATTTTAGAAACCAATGAGTTTTTTTTTTTTTTTTGAAATATTGTAATGCTTGTTTTAGCAAGTCATAAGATATGATTACACAAATTTTGTCACAACCGCTTGCTTCATCATATTTTTTCCCATGTGTGTGTTTGTGCATTCTTTTTTTTTATTTCTAAATCTTTTAGAACTTTACCATATATGAGCAAAATAGTCAAGCCTAATATGTGATTTCACTCTTTAAATTTTTTCACCATTATGCAGGGCTCCACTACCAGTCAGGCGTCTATACCCCTGGTGGAGTTGCTTCTAATCCCATATTAGTTTTACCCTACTTCCAGTCAAGCGTCTATAGCTCTAGTAGAGGTTTTCCAAGATATCTTAGGCAGTGACTCAGTTTTACTTTATTTTTTATTTTTCTTTCTCATGAGAGAAGTATTTGGATATATAAACAAATTGTGCAATAAGTATGCCTGAGTTGAGGATTAGTTTCTGGCTATAAAATATGAGTGTAATTATTTTTGGATCAACTACCCTCTCAAAGATAACTCAGTTCTTCGGATCTTTGAAGTCACCTTAAGTATCATTTATAATGTGAGTTTTACATGATGTTTCAATCAGCATTGTTTTCTTTTTGTTTTATCTCATATCAAACAACTCATAAACACTCATATTTAAAAAAAATTGTAAACCTCATCAAAATCTAAAATAAATCCCTTTTTTTCTTATTGTTTTTGGTGGAATAAACAGTTAGATATACTCATCAAACTAAGATATCATGTGTATAGTAAACTCAAAATTATTCAAGAACAAAAGAGAAAATAACTAATACACAAAATAACAAAATACATCACTCTGTTTTTGGACTTTTGTTTTTCAATTTTTTTTATTATTTTTTTTTTATAGTACACCTTCAACAGGGATTGTACATTTTGAGGTGTTAGCCATTAATAGGGATAGCCATTATTTCTCCCTGCAAAGTCTGTAGCTTGTATGTATTCTGACTGATAACATGGGTAATTTGATATGGGCCAACCCATTTAGGTTCAAATTTACCTTTTTCACCATGCTTATCATTTTAAAGATCCCAATAGATGACTATATCTCCTTGATAAAAAGGATTTCCCTTAGCTTTCTTATTAAACAATTCCATGGTTTTCTTGGTTTGTTCCATCATTCTATTAAGGGTCTCTCTTCTTTGCTCTTCTAACAGGACAATATGATCAAGCCTTATCTATATGGGATTGGGGTCTTCATGGTCTTGCAACAGGAGGGAAAGTACCAATTTTTCTATTCTTGGGGGTAACAGGGCCTTCTCTCCATATACCATCTCATAAGGGGTTCTCCCTATGTTTCTTTTAACAGATAACCTATCAGCCCATAAAGCAAATTTTAGTTCATTATCCCATACTCTTTTATTCTTCCCTAATGACCTTTTCATTCTTGTTATTATGTTTTTATTTGATGACTCAACTAGGCCATTTCCTTGGGGGTAATAATTAGAAGAATGAGATAATTCAATTCCATATTCAGCACAAAATTCTACCATTTCATATGAAACATAATATTGTGCATTATTAGTAACCAGTTTTTGAGGAACCCTAAACCTATTCAAGATGTTTTCTTCTAAGAACTTGATAGTGGCAATAGTAGATGTCATCAGGGGTGCAGCTTCTACCCACTTTGTGAAGTAATTTTTTGCAGTTATGATCCACTTATGTTGTCTGAATGAATTAGGTTTGATCTCTCCAATCAAATAAATGTCCCATTGGGTGAATGGTGTTTCAATGATTACTGGCTTGAGAGGCATGGCTGTCAGATGCTTCTTTCTTGCAAAAACTTGGTAGTTATGACAATTCCTAACATATTTATACACATATTTAAAATGGAAGGCCAATAATATCTTGCTCTCATAATTTTATTAGGGGTAGCTTTTGGAGCAAAATGTCCCCCACATAAACCGTCATGGAATTCATTAATTATTTTTGGGATTTCATTTTCATACAAACATACTAATAATACTCCATCAAGGTGTTTCCAATATAGCACACCATTTTGTATATAATATTTTTGAGCTTGAAGCTTGACTAACCTTATTCTATTTATTGACATGTCTTTAGGGAATGATAGGGTTTGTAAGTATAACAAAATTTCTTCATACCATTTGCACTCAGTATTATTGATTATTCTAAGATTATATGCCTCATCTATGGTGAGAACATTTTCAAACCCTTCTATTTCTTTGTTTGCCAAAAAATTAGCTAAACCTTGTCCTTTGACAGTTTTAGCTATTTTGAATTCAGCATCATACTGCAGAAGTTTTACCATCCATCTTGCTGGTCTTCCTAATGTTTTTGATTGAGAAAAAATATATTTTATTGCTATAAAAGGGATGCAGCATTAAACCTTATTTGAACCAAATATACCTTTGAAGTGTTCTAAAGATTGTATGACTGCATAAGCATGTTTTTATAGCAAAGTATATTTGAGATGTGCTCCTTTTAATCCTAAACTCATGAAGGCTATTGGCCTTTCATTATTTTCATTATCTTTATGTGAAAGAACTACAACAATAGAGTGTTCAAACGCATATGAATAAATATTAAAATCTTTTGTATAATTAGGGCAACTTAAAGCTGGAGTGGTTGATATGGCTTTTTTGATCTTGTTAAATGCTTACATATTTTAGGCTATCCATTTTATTTCTCCAGTTTTCTTAACCATGTCATTTATGGGTTTGGTCATTTCAGCAAAATTTGGGACAAATTTTATGATGAAATTTATCTTGCCAAAAAATGACCTGACTCCTTTTAAATTTCTAGGCGGGGGAATTTTGGAAATGGCTTCAATTCTATCTAGATCAATATTTATTCCTTTTTCTGAAACTATATGTCCTAACAGCTTTCTTTTTGTAGTCCCAAATATGCATTTCTTGGGATTTAACAAAATTCCAAATTCCTTACACCAAGCAAAAACTACAGTCAAATGTTCTAGATGATCTTCTGGATTTTTAGAAAATACTGTGATATCATCTAAGTATATAACTACAATTTTGAACATTAATCCTTTAAAGGTGGAGTCCATTGCTCTTTGAAAAGTAGCATCGACATTCATTAGTCCAAAAGGCATCCTTAAATATTCAAATGTGCTCTAGGGTGTAGTGAATGTTGCCTTATGCCTATCTTCTGTATTTATCTAAATTTTATTGTACCCTAAAAATCCATCTAACAGAGACAATCTTGTTGAACCAACTACTGCTTGAAATGATTGTTCCATGTTGGGTAAGGGGTAATTGTCTTTTAATGAACTCTTGTTTAAATTTCTAAAATATACACAAAGTCTAATATCCCCATTCCTTTTTTTTTACTAGTACTAAATTGGATATCCATGAATAAAATCTTACCTTTCTAATTATTTTGGAATCCAACAACTTTTGTACCTCCTTTTGCATTATTGGGTGCAGAGTTGGATTGTAATTCCTTTGTTTCTGTCTGAATGGCTTAGAATCTTCCTTCAAAGGTATTATGTGAGTCATTACATATCTCTTGAATGTTTTGAGGTCTTCATAAGTCCAAGAAAAATTTTCTTTGTTCTTTTTCATGAAACTAATGTTTTGAGGTCTTCTAGCCTTTGCTTTAGCAGGTAAAGCCATATCTACTTTCACTATTCTGGGTTATTTCTTTGAACCAATATTAATATCTTCAGATATCACTTCTCTTCATAAAGGTTTATAGGATTTGTCAAAATCATCAAATAGACTCTCTAGAGAAACTAATCCTTTGGGTATCTTATTAGTTTTCAACTGGATTACTTCTACTGGCTCTCCTATTTCATCTTTTAGCTTTTTTTCATATTTTTCATCACATATTACATCTGCATACTAATTTTTTAGGGTCATAAAATCTTTAATATCTATGTCATCCTAAAAGACTTGTAGATATACTATGTTATCTGGCACATAATGTTTATAAAATAAAATAGTTGGGAATATGTCCATATATTCTGTAGTTATCTCTGGGTGATCTAGACCTGAGGCATTTATAGCTAAAATATCTACAACATGATTTTGTTCTCTAGAAATATATGAAATATTGAAAGCTAAAAATTTATCAATTTCTTCCAATACTGCATTTCTATGTTGCTTAAGCCTAGGATTTTTAGTCTAATATTTACCTTTGATCTATAGTATAATAAGCTCTGCATCCCCTGTTACAGTCAAGTAGTTAATGCTAGTTATTTTGCTTTCTTTAGCCCTAGTAGTAAGGCTTCGTACTCAGCTACATTGTTTGTGCAAGAAAATTGCAATATATAAGGAATATTAAGGTAGTTTCCTTTAATATCAGTAAAATTTACACCTACACCTGCTCCAGATTGGGATTTAGCTCCATCAAAATACATGGTCCACATTTCTTGAGTCAAAAATCTATCTGATTTGTCATCTACTATTTTTATATCTTCTGGATCCATGTTCTTTGCAAATGGTACTTCCACCAGGAATGGGTTGTGCCATATTGAATAAACTCCCATCCCTTTTTCTTCCATAGAGTTAACTAAGTTAATCATGGTTTCATCTATTTGAATTAACTCTATGGAATGTTTTTTGAATGGTTCCCTTCTCAAAATTGTATTCTCCTTATCTGATATTGATATTTTAGCATAGGACCAATCCAATTGAATTGATCCTCCTAGTTGTTCTACCTAATGTCTACTGAGTAATAATGAGAAAATTGGGTCAATGTCAAATACTACAACATCCATGACAATGCCATTTTTAGGGTGTTGATCTAGGAAAACTAACAATCCAGTTATCACCCCTACACAAGGAATTTGTATATTGTTCATTACAAAAATAGGGATAGAATCTCTAGTACAAATTAATACCATTTGGTCAACTATTAGCTTAGGCATGATATTATGTGAAGCTCCACTGTCTAACATGCAATTATGAATCACATATCTTTCCCCTTCATCTGAATTATATCTTAATGACACATAGAAGGGTCTAACAGAAGATGGTGATCTTGTATCATGTTGATTTTGTCTAGCAGCATGGCAAGTTGGGTCTTATTTTTGTTCTACTAATCTAAATGCTCTGCAAAATTGCTCTCTGTACTGTTGAACTTTCATAAGTTCTCCAAATGTATTATTAACATTTTGCTTACTGAGTTCTGAACTAGCATCAAATTCTATCTTCTTTATATCCAATGGTTTATTACTTTATTCTTTGGGAATATCTTCCTTCGATTCTATTACTTGAGGAGTAATATTTTTAGGGTTCCTATCAGTTTTCTCTTTACTGATATTTTTATTGGTGAAAGTTTATTTTCTTGTTTCACTTGTAGAGGCTTTCTCTGTCCTTTTAGGAATTGTTCTATTCCTTAAATTCAGAACATGGGTTGCCTCTAATTCCTCAACCTCTTGAGCAATGGGGATTAATTTCCCTTGATTCATCTTATCATATCTTGACTCATGTGATTTCTGCAAGATTTTAGTTCCTTTAGTTACTAAAATTTGAGGATGATGATTTAAAGCATATTTATCCATGTCTTCTTCAAATAACCTTTCTCTAGATTCATCTTCAACGGACCAACATGCATTGATTCTTATATCCTCTTCTGATTATGCATGCATATCTATATTACGTTGATAACTTAGGTGAATTCCACATGCATCAGGGTTATGAGGTGCATCACAAGTAGATAAAAAATAAGGAAAACCTTCTCCTACATTGGCATATGGAATCAGGTTAGGGACATTGTTCTAATACCTATCATAATCTCTGTTTTTCTAGGTATTATTCCCATTACCTCTATTCTTATTTCCTTCTTCAAAACCATTGTTGTTTCCCAAATTCTTATTGTAATTTTTCTTAAAGGGGGGACAATTTTCAATATGTGGTCACTCTGTTTGTGAAGTTTCACCATTATTTCCATTTATTTCAATTATTGCTAACATGTTACTCATTTTGTTGAACATTTTTGTCATCTAACTAGTCAACTTCTCCATAGGATCAATTTTAGTTCTTCTTTGTATATCAAAAGCCACTCTCTTAGGTTTTATCTCGGGCATGTTAACTTCTAAAGAATAAGGTTTCATCTTACCATTGTCAAGCATATTTCTTTCTATATCCATTGCTTTTTCCATACAACCATCAATGGTAGTGGCTTGTTCTTGCCTTAATTCATAGTTAAACTCTCTTTGAAAAGCATTCTTATAAAAACAAATAGACTGAATATCACTAGGCCTGAGGTTGGTAGGGATTTTGTTCCTAGTATTTGAAAATATTGTGTTAAAATCACTAACAACTTCATTTTCTTTCTTCTTCATAGTGGCTAGCTCAATTAACAATGATTGTTCATTTTTCCTTTTACCATAATTATTTAGGAACACCTCTTCCATTTTTGTGAATTCTGGGATATCATTGTTAGGAAAGGAATTAATCCATTCTCTAGCATATTTTTCTAAATTCTGTAGAAACAGTATTAATACTACATCTTCATGTTCAACTTACAAAATATCCATTGCATATAAGAAACTTTTGATATGATCCTCTCCAGTTACTGCATTGTTTCCTAAAAACTTAGGGAGGTATTTGTAAGCTTTACTGGGTAAGGCATTTAAATTTCTTTGGTAATGCAAAAGGCCTATATCTATTAGTTCTCCATAAATGAACATTAACCTGGGCCATTGCTACTATGGAATTCAATTTCACAGTTGTAGTACCTACAGTGGTATGGATCTGGGTAGCTTGAATGTAAACTAATGGATTATCTACCTTTGAATTATTATTGTGTGTATCTTCTACAATAGAATTTAAATTTCTATCTACAACAAAATTTAAATCATCTTCTATAGTGATATCATTAGCAATAGTATTCTGAATTTTCTTTACATACCTTTTACTGCTAGAATTTAATCCATTGCTATAAATGATATTCTTAAAAAGTGGAGTTTTTTGGGTATGTATAAATACCTCTAGATTCTTGAGTTCTAGAAATAGATCCTTACCACTTCTCCTAGTGTTAGCCATCACATTTTGTTCTCTCCTTTTTATTTTTTTATTCTGGGTTCGTCCAGCAAAGTCGCCAGCATTGGGGTGCAGAAATAACAGCATACGCTTTTATCAAGAATGTTTGATATTATCACTCATCCTCACAGGAGTTGGTTCTTGGGATAAATCAAGAAAATTAAGAAACCAAAATTTCAAGAAGATCAAGAAAAAGAAAATTCAAGAAGATCAAGAAATGTAAAGAAAATAAGATTGAAAAACACAGGTAATAAAGAATGTAGAAAATGTAAAAATTAAGACAAACATTCTCTATTCCAACTAGCCACCCGTTGATTTAAATATAATATCATTTAGAGAAAAACATTTAAGAAGGTCATTAATTCTTTCTATCAAGTCCTCCCTGGCAATTGCACCAAAGATATATTGGAACTGATTCTTGCATCCGTAGGATTTTGACTGTCACGCTACAAGAATCCATTTGAAACCAATGAGCTATTACATGCTCTGGTCAACCTGCCTCATTGTTCTGCTAAACACAAATATTGCTAAAGAAAACTACAGAACGGGTAAGGAAACCCCAACAGTAATTCTATGGCTAAAACTCTAATTACACGCTCTAGATTTATATTATATTATATGTATTAAAATGACCAAGCATGAAAACAACCATTTGTTATGCCTTATGTAGACCGGTGCCTAGATTCACTGGGATGTTATAGCAATTTAACAACTATTTTAATATGAAATAGAAAGAAGGGGAGAAGCAAAATTGGTGTTCTTAATCTCATTCAAATATTGCAATAAAATCAAGAGTTAACCAACAAATAAACATATATAATGTGTTAAAATAATGTAACCCATTACACAATGATACACAGTACTGAGACAAAGATATGACAGGAATAAAATTCAAAATTATATTGATCTCATAAAATATTACATGCAGAGTGGGAAAAATGCCTTTTAACTTTGTTTTCTCAAAGAAATACATCAATACAATGAAGAGGACTCTGTTCAAATAATATAATAGGTCTCTCCAACTCTCCTTGTTCCAATCTGGTAACAATAGAGTCTCTAAATCCTAGGCTCAAAAAGGTAGGAAATGATCTCAGCTTCTTGAGCACTTTCCTATCACAATCCTACAAAGCAAAGGGAAGAATAAGAAATGAGAAAGAAAAATAGACACAAAATGGGATACAACAGCACAACTAATAGGGCACTCAAGTATACCTCTTAACAAAAATGTTATTCTCTAATTGCTTGATGTAGGACCTGAACCCATCTGCTTCCTTTTATAGCTGTTGGTTCTTGATTCTATTATTTTTTATTTATTTTTGGCCTTACACTTGTCAGCATCTGGTTTAAGTTTTTAGATATAGTACATTTGTACTCCATCATCTCCTTTTGCTCGTATTGTGTACTCTGATAGGACTTTTTAATTTGACTATTTTTATTAACCAATTATCTTAGTTCTTGATGAATGTTCTCCCTCTGTACCTTCTATATCCTTTGGTTGACTTCCTACTTTTGAACTTTACCCTATTTCAATGCTCTTTATTTCTTCTCTTGGAGGTGTGTTTATCTTTAGGTTTTCTGATCTACTTTTCATTAATCAATAATGTAGCCTATCTGGCCATATTTTTATCATCACCAGGTTCACAATCAAACTCCTCTATCTTGTTCATGATCATATCTTCTATGTTGGCAGCCTCTAGGAATTCCTCTAATGATAGTCTATGGGATTTAGTTTGATTAGCTGAACATTCCTTTCTTTCACTACTATCTAAACTTGCATTATTTTTGTTACTGAGCTTTCGATTGTACTTCAGTATGATCTGGTATCAATGTCATTACTAATTGTGCATCTCTAAGGATAAAAATAGTTCATCTTGTGATGCACATGTCATCGGATTTACTTCAAATGAAGCACTTTTGTTAGATCATTTAAACCTGCAGGAGGATTAGCTAGGGACAAAACAAATAAATGTATTCGATGTTATTTTGACCTTAGAAAACACACTTAAAATAAAAACTCTTATTTTCCTTGTAGTTTTGAACATGCACATCCGTAGATTTTTCTTTGAGGTGAGTGCTTTTGTTAGATCACGTGAACTTGCATGAGGGTTAGTCCAATAGGTATATATAAATGCCCAATTAATTAACTTTGAGCATTAGGCCGAAAACCTTAGGTTAACAAAAAATTGATTAAAAACCCTTAGGCCCATAGCTTTATAATTCTCAGTGTATTAATCCCATTCATAATCCAGATTTATTAAAATTGATTGGTGATTAAAAACCTTTAATAGTTTTTGATTAAACCACAAGTATTTTAAATTTTGATTACTTCCCCACGCGTTTACCATTAGATCAATTATCGAATGCGCACCGTCATTGATGTCCAGGAACCTGCATGGTTGTTAATCCACCAATGTATATAAACCTATGCCTAGTTAATCAAATTAATCTTGTTTATAGAGTCGAAAACTTTTGGTCAGTAATAATTCAATCAGTAATACTTAGGCCAAAAATAATGCATTAAACCTCATATAATATTGATTTACCATGGTTAATCCGTTGATTAAAAACACTTAATAATATTGCATTAAAATTTAGGTATTGTATCATCAGATTATCTCTCTATGCACTAACTGTTAGATGATACCATGGTGGGGGCGCGATCGTTGGATTCCCCTTATATGTACAAGTTTTAGAAAAATGGTAGGGGGGAGGTTATTCATGTACTAACCTTATGTATTTGATCAATTATATTACCGAAACCTTGTGAGTTAATGATCATTTCAAAAAATGCGCTGTCATTGGATTCGGGCGAGGGTGGGCGTTGTCGTCAGATCTTTGGATTGTTTTATCCCTTTGTTTGACTTTGAATCATTCTCCATTGTCAATTTTTAACATAGTCCTTCACATCCGTTGATATTTGGGATCGTATTAGCGATGTCATTTGATCTTCTAAAAGCTGCATATTTGTTAGTCAAAAGGGGCGTATCATTAAATTTGACTAATCCTAGTTTAAGCCGAAATGGGGGTGATTTGTGACATATTATACCCTTGCTAATGCATAGTTAATTTTATCTTTACCTTCACTTTTCCCGATACATTACCATTCACCTTTTTGGATTTAGATTTTAGCACGACCATCAGATCTCGATTGGTGTTAATGTGATCGTTGATTTTCTTCAACCTACGGGGTTAGTTACCTCGAGGCATATAATGTTTAAACCTTGATTAAGCCAAAAATGGGAGTGATTAGCAATGTGTTTAAACCCTTGTTAACCTTGTTTAGTAATCTTAATTAATCACATGGATTTTTTACCTTTTTAATGCATCTTTTATGGGAGCGCTACCGTTGGATTGGATCTAGATCGAGCGTTGTCGTTCGATCTGACCAACTTGCTCGATGATTATTTCAAAGGGGGGCGTGTATCCTTAGTGTTTTATTACCATAGCACTTTAACATGTGATTTAATTAAAATGAGCGCAACCGGTGATCTTGAGTTCGCTTGAGCGCTATCGTCCGATCTATCGAAGTTGCTCGTTGTTTAATTAGTAACTTTGACCTATGTTGACTCGTTAAATGTTTTGAATTTTTGGAGATTGCGCAGCTATTAGATTTGGCTTGGATCAAGTGCATTTGTCACATCAATTGGATTTGCATGAACTTTAATCATTTCTAACCTTAGGTTATAATTCCTTTAGACCATTAGACTTATCATTCGGGTTTATTCATGAAAGCGCATCCGTCGGATAGGTTTTGATGATGTGCTACCATTAGATTAAGCATAATACGAATTTATATTCTTTGAACATGGTCTTTGACTTGTTTGACTTATCAATTGATTTATTTATTAAAGCGCCTATCATTCGATTAGAACTGAGTTGAGCGCGACCCTTGGATTAAATCTAAGGTGTTTGCCTTTTAGTTAAATGTGGTGCATACCCTCAAGATTTTAATTTAAAATACCTTTATGTGTATTTAAATTTTTTGGTACTTAGGCCAATGTGTTTGATTGGAATTTCCCTTACTCTAGAATACCTTAGGGCTTTAAATATTTATCATTTGATTTAAGCCTAAAGGAAATTTGATTTTATGAGGTTCAGAGCTAGGCTTTGTTAAAGATCTGATTAATAAAATAAATTCATAACCTTTATTAAGATATTATAAAGAAAAGACACACACTTAGTAATAACCAATGTTAGACTTCATCAAAACAACCAACGAAAAATTAAGATACTCACACCAATTTGAAGAAGTGACCAACATTATTATCATTTTGATTGAAACCAAAAATTTAAATTTGGGGGTTTCAAAGTTGAGTCAAATTTGGCTCCAACGAGACCTCTATCCCCACTACCATGACTAATGGATATCTATCCATTGTAGACTGCTATCCTCTTTACTCTATCACCTTCAAAGCTTGCTCTCAACTCTATCTCAAATCTATACCAAACTTTATCCTATATCTAGTACAAATCTACTCTATCTTTTCTCAAAAATCTGCTCATAAATTTTCTCACAAATCTGCACTAATATCTGTCTTAAATCTATCCCCAAGACTTAACACAAATCTTGATCAAATCTGCTTAGATTTATCCCAAGCCTTAACACAAAGCTTGAACAAATCAAACCTTCTCTTAATTTTGTCTCAAGTCTTCACAAGACTTGCTCAAATCTACCTTCAAGTCCTCTCAAGAACTTACTCAATCTGCCTTCATGTCTTTACCAATACTTGTTCAAATCTGCCTTCAAGTCTTCACCAAGACTTGCTCAAATCTAACTTCAATTCCTCTCAATAACCTACTCAATCTGCCTTCAAGTCTTCACCAAGACTTTCTCAAATCTACCTTCAAGTTATCTTAAGAACTTGCTCAATCTGCTCTAGCATATGCTCAAACCTGTTCTAAAACATGCTCAAAATAGCTCACAAAATATGCCCAATCAATCTCAAATCTCACACACAATGCTATCAAATGATTTATCTAATCTTCATGGTAATTCCTTTAACTTTAAGTAGTTTAGACATATTCTATCAAGAATTCATTTAACCTCTAGAACATATAGAGAATGATGTACTCTATCAAAAGCTCAATATGTTCTACTTAATCATTAAGTCTGTCGCTTCCATAAATATGATCACTCAAAACCAATGCTCAAGAGTTTCACACTATCATTCAACCATGAAGCACAACTTGCTTACAAACCCTAACCAAATGTTTCACACTTCTTCCCTCAAGAGCACAATGTAGGTCTCAAACCCTAACTCAAATAATTCATAATCTCTATCTCAAATACTCTCAAAATATTCAAAAATGAAGCACATAACACTCACTCAAATATTTTCAATAATACTTATCAAACAATCCTTTTCACTCCACCTTATATTTCACAACATTCAATCCAACAAACACTTCAAACAAAAGATGATGTGTCCATACCTTTTTGCTTTGATGGAGATATATCTTCAAAACCTGTCTCACTCACAATAAATTCCTTTTGTGCCACACCAAGGTTAGATAACAATAGTCTATCTCAAAACCTTCGCATGAATATTCCCTCAACAAGATGCTCAAATAATTTTGAAAATAATATTCTAGAATTTCTTTTTAGTTTTTATGGACAATGCCAAAAACTCTCTTCAACAATTTCTCTCTTTTATAAAATAAGAATTACAATAAAATAACAAGTCTCTTACACCTCTTATCTCCACTCTTTCAAAATAATTTTTATTCCAATTTATTTTCAAATATAAAAGAATTACAATGATACATAAATCAACTACACACTTATCACTCCAATATCATAGAATGAATGTTATTCAAACCTTTAAAATTATGTAAAATATTTCACCTTATATCTTCTAAGTTTCAAACCATAGGTCAAATTAACATCCGCCAAATATACTATAATCAACAATCAATAATGCAACGCATACCTTATAAACTCGTCATGGTGCATACCTTTACCAAAAAATTTAATTGCTTTATTGCAAATGAGAATCGACCCTCCGACCTTTGCTCACCAAGCGCAGTGCTCGACTACTTGTGCTAGCCAAGCAATTGAGACTAAACTTTAGTCTCACCACTTTATACCTGTCACTTCCCAGTTTTAAAAATTAAAACCTTCAACCAGCGCTAGAAGGAATCGAATCCCAAACCTTCCTTCTACCAACGACCAATGCAGGACCCTCCTACTGCTTGGGCTACCAGCCCTTGCTGCACCAAAAGTGTTTACCGCTTTTACTTTATTCTTTGCCTTCATCCGATGAATGAGAAACTTCCACATTTATTCTCTCTTCTCTGTTTGATTTTGTTCGCATACGCTTCTACACTCAAGCACTTAAATTCACATTTTTAATTTGTTTCCTCCTTTTATATTCTCCGAGGTAACTTTAAAAACGTCAACGGAAATATATGCCTCCAATATTAAATTTGAATTTTTTGCACCTTAGCCAAAATCAAATTTAATTATTTATTAATATAATATTTAACTTTAAATATTATTTAATTTAGTATTAAATAGTACTTTTGTATGGGGTTTTCATCGATTCTTTTTCCCTTCTTTTTAATAAGCCCTTATGGCTTAATTATTATAATATTTAATATATTATAATATCTCCTTCTCTCTTTAAAACCATGTGGGTAATCTTTTGTCTTCATCCTTTTAGCCAACCTTTTTGGTTTATAATATAAAATATTATAACCAATTCTTTTACCACTTTGCTTGTACTAAAATGGACTTTGTCTTGCACTAAACACTTAACATTAATGACAACCTTATTACTCAAAATTTCCAACATAAAGTACCTTTTCAATTTGGAACTATCCATCTAGAAGAGTAATTGAGACATCAACTACACCTTTGACTTGATAGGTCTTATCATTGCAATTGTCATAGGTTTCCCTTATTTTGCTTAAAATTTATCAAACCACTCCTTATCTCTTGTCATGTGCTTGCTCACACCTGAATCAATGTATCAAACATTCTCCTTTTATTTGGAATCAGCCTGAGTCATTATCACTTTGTGTGCTTGCTTTGAATTTGAATCTGATTCTTCAATAGCAACACGCCCTTTTATTGCTTATAATTTGGACATGGCTTGTATTGTATCTTTTTCTTTTCTGGTTGATGGTTCTTATCATCTTTATTTGATGAATTATACCAACATCATTTGGTATCATGACCTTATTTCTCACAAATGTGGTAGTACCTATTTTATTTTTGAGGTTTATTTTATGAGGAGGTTGAGGTGATAGAACCCTTGAATGAAGAACCCTTGTGGAAAGAACTTGATGGTGGTTTCTTATGGCCAAATTTCTTGGAAAGGAGTGCACTATTGGATAGTTGGTCTCTCATCTTGGTGGCTTCTTCTTATTGCAACAAATTATCCAACTCATCAAAAGAGACTTATCTATTGGACACTTGGAGTGAAGTGACGAGCAGTCTAAAAGAATATAGTAAAGCTCTTAAAATAATAGAAATTAAGAATTTGTCTTCCACTTTCTCTCCCATTTCATGCAATTTTGCTCTCAAATTAACAACTCTGTAAAGAAAGGCTTCTATACTTTCTCCACTTTTCATGCTTAGAGTATGAATATGGGATTGAATATTAAGAATTATTGCTTGATTATTCCCTTCATAAATGGTGGTAAGTTTATCCCATGCATCTTTGGCATTCTTTCCTTCACAAATATGAGGTTTAATTTCATTAGTATTGGTAAGTACAATGATCATGAAGGCTTTTACATCTTCATCTGTTAGGATCCCACATCCTAACATTTAATTATTAATTATTAATAGTATAATTAATTATATTATTAATTATTAATAGTATAATTAATTATATTATTAATTATTAATAGTATAATTAATTATTATATTGAACCGTCATATATGAACCAACGTAGGGTTAGGGTTAGGGTAGTATAAATATGTGTACGAGCAATATTGTAAATTAATCAAGAAGAAGAATATGGAATCATAGATTCTAAGGAGGGAGCCCCCTATAAGTGGCAAGGAGGGAGCCCCCTCGAAGTGGCAAGGAGGGAGCCCCCTATAAGTGGCAAGGAGGAAGCGAGCCCCCTATAAGTGGCAAGGATGGAGCCCCCTCGAAGTGGCAAGGAGGAAGCAAGCCCCCTATAAGTGGCAAGGAGGGAGCCCCCTCGAAGTGGCCTACAATTTAGAGATTCATATTAAATTTATTTATTAAATTCATACCAATTATTTATCAATTAATTATTAAAATTTGGGATCAATATATTTATTAAATTATATTAGAACCTCAAGGTTCTAACATTTGGTATCAGAGCAACCACCCAGGTTCAAGTCACGAAGCAGGTGAAAAGTCAGTTTTGTTGTGCCAGAGTCCCCATGTGGGAGTGGACGGAGAGTCAAGCCCGCTTTCTAGAGTCTGATATTGAAGTGGGTAGGAATGTTATGATTCCAATGTATTCAGATTTCAATTCTACCTCAAAGTTTTGGTTTAATGGTTTGGAGTTGTGCATTTGTTCCGAGAAATTATTGATGCCCCAAAAGAAGTGACTCTTTCCATAAAAAATTATCTGAATTTCATCTTATGTACAAAACAAGCAAACATAATTGCATATATTCATATGATTTTTGGTAAGGTTGAAGAAACAAGAATAATAAAAAATTAATGAGATTACCTAAACAATGCAATCGTTGACTGTAATACTTTCAAAAGACATCTTAGAGACAAATCTCTCTATCGAGTCTTCAATATTTTTCAACTACAATTGGCAACACATAACAAATGGTGAAATACCATAGCCAGGGTATTGAAGTTATTTTAACATTTTCTTCTACCTCCTCTCTCCTCTCAATATATATAATCACTTATTGTGATGATGGGAAGCAAAGGTCCAAAAATTTCATTGTTCATTACGTCGGAGCTCAATGAGGGATTAAGCAGAAACATTGGCTAGATATACCTAGATGCAGTAAGAGAAAATACTAATTAGAGAATCTTGGGCTTTTCATCCTTGATCTAACAAAAGGCAAAAGTACGACAACATTTTAATTAATACAAACTAATAATCTTATCGAGCGTTTTAATGTTGATTCTTACAAATTATCTAAATTACTAGATTTGTGGACTTGCAAACTCACAAACTCTTCTCGTCGTACCTACCACCATTTACTATAGTTATTACAATGGAAATATCTTGCAAATAAGTTGTGAGCCTCCGAAAATGGTTGATGTTAACAAGTTTTGAGAGATTACTACTTTTGCTTGGGTCCTCTCCAAAAAACTTCTCTACTATTGTCTCATATACATAATATCGAGAGAAAAAAAGTCCTTGCAAAGAGGTAAATACTTGCAGCGACCCTATTCAAGCACCTATTTCGAGATTTATTTCCATGAAGAGAAAATGGCATATAATTGCTTATGCAAAAAAAATAATGTCTCCTTGGGATTATTTTAAAAGGAGCTCATTTTACAAAACATTATGTGATAAAAAAAAAGGTCTACTCCTATTTCCAAACCTATTTTAGAAGCGTCGACATGAGTCCCCAAGAAGATATGATAATCTATGGGATTGGAAGCATCGAATATAACCAGAATTCATGTTTGTTGATGTTCTATGTGCTTACACTTAAACAAGCCTGGAACATTGTAGATGACACATTTGTGTATTCTAGAACTCTCTCTCTCTCTACTATATTATAACAGGTCGTCTGGGATGCAAATGGATGTCAACCAACTAACAGTGAGGATTTAAGTAGGTGGTAGAATGTTATTACTTGCTCTACTTTTGTTTGTTGTCCTCAAATCCCTTCTTCTTGGAAAAATCATCCAAGAAGGTCCTCCCAACTTTGTATAGAAAAGAAAATATAAGGTCCTGCCAAAAAATTTGGAGATACAAAGGAGACATATGTAAGGGTTTATATGTATGGCTTACTTCAACAACTGAATCACGAGAAACTATTACCAGAATGTCAGCACATAAAATTGTTGACAATTTTGTCACATTGCACAATGGGGTAGAAAAATCGAGTTTTTTGTAAAGTATTTCTTTTAATTTCATGAATTTGTTCCCTTACTTTTTTTAGAAACAACATTTTCAAGCATTGCAGCAATTTTGGCTTTCCCTGCCACCCCCTTGTACATAAAAAGAGGAAGAAAGAGCTTCGCTGCCGAACAAACTAAGGAAGATAGCTTCGCCGAAAGAAATCGCTAAGGATGAAAACTACTTCGGGCCCGAAGTCCCTCAAACAGTTACTTCGGGCGAAAATCTTGTGAAGCGGCATTGTCGAAGAAAGAATTCAAAGAAGGCGTAAAAGGAGCTTCGCACCCGAAGCATTTCCAGCAGCTACTTCGGGCAAAAATTTTGCGAAGCGGCATTTCAAAAGAATAGCTTCGCCGAAGGAAAATCGCGGTCCGAATTGGCTAAGGCAATAAAAACTACTTCGGGCCCGAAGCACTTCAAAAGCTACTTCGGCCAGAAAACTTGCGAGGCGGAAGTCGAAGGAGCGCAACATTGAAAAATACTTCGCCAAGAAATCGCCGAAGTACCTACTTCGGGCCTTCCCTCCAGTGAACCATTTCTACTTCGGGCCCGAAGCATTTCCAACAGGTACTTCGGGCGAAAATCTTGCGAAGCGGTGTTGCCAAAGAAAAATACAAGAGAAGAAGAATGAAAACTACTTCGCGCCCGAAGCATTTCAAAAGGCTACTTCGGGCAAGAAACTTGCGAAGTGGGATTTGAAGGAGCGCAACGTTGAAAACACTTCGCCGAAAAACCACCGAAGCACCTACTTCGGGCCTTCCCTCCAGCGAACCATTTCTACTTCGCTGAAAGTCGTTGCGAAGCATCTGCTTCGGAAAACCTTTGTGCGAAGTACTTTTCCCAAAGTGGAAGCAGTCAAAGCATTTTTTGAAGGTAAGAATGCGCTTCGGCCAAAATCCTCCCGAACCACAATTTTGAAGGAAGATCGCGGCGAAGCATTTTAATAGTTCATCGGCGAAGTAGTAATGAAGAGCCCATCTTGCGAAGGAGATCTACTTCGGCTCTCATTCCCCCAAAGCTATTTTGTGAAGCTCCACCATGCGAAGTGCAAATCAAGGAGAATCTGCTTCAGCACAAGTCCATTGCGAAGCGAAGTTGCGAACGAAGAACTAGCGAAGCACTTCAAGGGCACGCGCTCCAAGTCGGGTATTTTCCCGAGGCGATCAAGTGCCTCATAAATGCATTTTTACGTGCCCAAAAAACTAGCTGCGCATTTTTGGCAATTGGAAACGAAGTATCAGTCTCTGAAGAAGAGCCCGACAAGCATGGCGGCCACTCGAGTATTGCACCCAGAAGCCAAGGACGCTCAGACGGCTCATTAATGCAAGTTTCCACGGCTGACCCGATCGTAGTTTCCAGTTTTGGTAACAGATTTGAGAGCTCAGTCACGAGGGCCGCGAGGAGCCGACTTCTCAGGTTTCGAGGGTGTACTCCTCCATTTTGTGTAATTATGGCTCAGAGGGTCGGGTCCTCTATAAAAACCCAGGCATTGTAATGTAAAAAGGGGGGGAAATTTCTGCTAGAAAGCTACTGTAACTTGCATTCCTGCGATTAATACTAAAGAGCTTTGGACTCTATTTCTCTCTTGTATGCTGCCTTCTATGTTTATTTCTTTCATCTTTCTTCATTTGTATACTGTAATTCTGAATCCTGGATTTAGGTATGTGATTGGGGACTGAACCCTGAAATTTTCCCGAAGGATACATAGGGGAGGAAAACGTTGTAGAGGCTTTCTTTTATGCTACCTGTGGATAGTGTTTATGTTATATTCACTTTTTCCTAATCGTCGTTACTCTGAACTCTGAATTTCGGCGAAAGGGGAAGGGGAATCCTGGAACTCGTCCAGAGGATACATAGGAGGGCTAATATTGTGTTCATTTCGTTTTATTCTTGGTGTTTCTTGCTGTTGTTTCAAGTTATTGGCTAGTAATCGTGCTTCCGGTTCTTTCCCACCATTAAACTACTAAAATCTCTTCCCTTACTCTTTTATTTCTTTCTTGCACCCTTACTCTATTTATCTCTTTCCTGCACCCTTATCTTAAAACACCAAAGTAGTTTAGTATAGGAGCCGGCCTTTCTCCGGAGATTGGCACGAGGGGCATCTCTTCCCTTCGGCCTTTCAATGTTGGTCCAGGTCTAGGGTGCATACACTTACCCAAATCCTTTCCTGGGCAGATTTGATGACCAACAGTTTTTGGCATGCCCGATGGGACCCGGTCAGTCTCACCTTGTGAGTAGTAGTGAGAACCGATGCTCTCATTACCAAAAGACTCTTAGCATCTGGCGACTCTATCTTACCCGAGAATATTTTAGTCATAAAGACCGATACCGAAGTCTGTGCCTTCATGCAAACAAGATGGAGAGTTAGGAATAGAGGAGAGGAAACTGAGTTCTTTGAGCTTGATATTGAAGCCTTTGGGGAACGATCTAGGTTGGTCACCCCCGAGTCTCTGTTACATGGAACATCCTCGCAAGAGGCCGCTGTTGATGAACAAGGCCTAACTTCTGATAGCACAGCGACTAGCTTTCCTCCTAATCCTCCCAACTCACCGAAGCATCCTAGTGCCTCCATTTCTACCAGACGTCCTGTTAGCAACCAAGGAGGAGCTTCGAGGATTCCTGTCTCTCAAAGTCCAGTCGTAAATATGGCACAACAACAACAACAACAACAACAAATGCAACAACAACCGCCACCCAGATTATTTCCTAGCATGGAACTCTTCGGGACCGCTAAATCTAGCGGGACAAGGGCAAGTGCCACCTGCTGCTATAAAGAAGATCCCAACGTTCGATGGAACTGGGAAGACTACTCTGGAGCACATCCAGGACATAGTTTCTCTGGCGGTGATCCATGACATCATAGAAGAGCGCGTTATGGTAAAGCTTTTGGTTCTGTCTCTTAGAGGAAAACTCCTCTACTGGTATAGATCTTTACCACCCGATACTATTACGGGATGGGACCAATTAGCCGAGTAGTTGATGCGAAGCTTCAATGAGTCCGTCGATCCGACCTCTCTCCTGCACCAGTTCACAACGATCCAGAGACATCCACAAGAAGAGATCACAGACTTCAATGTTAGGTTCGCTCAAACCTGGCAAAGAATACCAGTTGGACTTCGGCCAACTGATGAAGCTACAACATACTATTTCCTTCGGGCTTTCAATCCTGATATCAGTGTCATGGTGAGGTATTCGAATATCAATACCTTCCCAGAGTTATATGAGTTGGCCCAAAAAGTGGAGATGGATCTAATAGCTATGGGTAAGCTTCCCCAAAGGATGCCGATGCCCATACTTCCTGATTTCTATCAATCCCAGTATGCAAGCACAGCCGCTTCGCAGATCTCTGCAACCCCTGCACTCCCGATCTCATCTTGGAACCCGAATCCCATTGTATCTCAAATCACTGCTCCACAAATTCATTTTCCCACTTTTTTGACTCCGTAGCCCATGGTCACTTTGGCATTCCCTGTACTGCCAACACCACTTCAACACCCTGCCCTTCCTCCAATACCAACAATGGCTCCATTGCCACCGATTCCCAAAGCCGAAGACATGCAAGCCAAAATACTGCAAGAAGTTCAATCCCTGAACTCCATAGTGTAGACCCTGTCTAATGACATGACCATTATGAAGAAGAAGCAAGTGCAACAAGAGTTTCTACCGAGAAGATCTTATCCTACACTTGCGCTTACTAAAGATCAAGCGGCCCAGCAAGGAAGAGCTTCGACAAGAAATGCTGCAATAGACGAAGCCCCGAGCACTTCCGATTATATACATTGGTGCTCCACGTGTAATGACCCTCATGAAGAGAATACCTGCATGCTGCACCAACACTATGTACAAATGCTGGCGAGCAGTAGTCATGGTGGTCAAGTCAATGTCATCAGGCAATTGAATCAGAACCTGGTAATTGGTGAAGAAGAGCCAGTTGTAGTCCTTACCAGAGGAGGAAAGAGGTCGATAGAGGTGGATGCTACTCAAATGGCTCCCTTAAAGGTGCATGCTCATCATGAGAAAGGACAGCAACCTCCTCTAGCCCCGAACGAAGCTCGACAGCCTACACCAGTCAAAGAGAAGGCCCAATAGGCCCCTGCAAATCCACCGTAGGTGGAAACCAAGGAGCAAGCTAGAGAGAAGCTCAAGCTTCCTTCGCTGACCAAGCGACAAAGGGTCGAAGCTACGAAATAGTATCGCACTAGATATGAGCCAAGAAAGGAACCTGAGGTGCCCAATTCCCTGGCGTACAACATTGTAGATGAGCTGAAGAGGATTCCAGCCAAAATTAGTCTGTACGATGCACTGCAATTACCTGGACAAGTGGACCTGTTGCAAGAATCATTGAAGATAACCAAAGCAAGAAAGGTAGCACCGCTTGCCCTAGTGCAGACCCTGTCCACATCCATTACGGGGAAGAATAGGCCACCGCCATTCTACATGTCTCTACAGATGGAAGGGTACGTTGTACATAACTATATGATTGACTCTGGGGCCGCGACGACAGTCATGCCGAAGGTGGTGTGCGAAGAGATAGGGATGGAATATACGCGAAGCAGTCATGGCGTACTCCAGTTGGATGGTACCCCCATGAAGACTGTAGGGGTGATCAAGGATATCCCTATTCGACTACACAAGATGCCTCAAATCATAGTTATACAAGAGGTAGTGGTCGTTGACCTTGAGCCCTACTTCAGCATGTGCTTGTCGAGAGAATTTACGACGAAGCTGGGCGGATATCTATCTATGGATTACTCGCACTTGGAGATTCCATTCAAAGGGAAGAAGATTAAAATCTACAACGAGAAGCCTTCTACCTTCCTCGTAGAGAAGATGTCCGAAGGAGAAAGCAACGATCCTGTGCATGCGATAGTGGAAGGAATAGAGCAAGTGGACCTGGTCGAGGAATCCCTCGCACAATTAAGTTGTGAAGATGAGTTTTCATTGGCAGACTTTAATGCCATGATAGAAACCGAGATGGGATGTTATGCCATCGCCAAGCCTGAGAAACACATCAAGTCAGAAGATAAGGTCTTCGTCGAAGGACTATGGAAATTATTCTTCGATGGTGCCCGATGCAAAAATGGCGCTAGGGCGGGGATTCTTTTAGTATCACCTTCTGGAGAGCAGAAGGAATATTGCTACCGATTGGTGTGGAGTTGCACCAACAATGCAGCAGAATATGAAGCATTATGCCTAGGACTCAAGAAAGCAAAAAAGTTAGGCATAAAGCATCTCCAAATCTTTGGAGATTCCGAATTGGTATGCAATCAAGTCACAAACAAGTGCACTTCAAAGAAGCACTATCTCAAGTCATACCGAAATAGGGTATGGGACTTGCTCGACCAGTTCGAATCTCTCAATCTGCAGTCTATTCCAAGAGAAAAGAACCGACATGTCGATGTTCTAGCATCCATCGCAGCCAAGTATTCTCCAACAGAAGACATGGTGCATAAGCCCAAAGCTGTGAGGATGATTTACAGGCCCTCTATCCCAGACAAAGATCTACATTGGCAAGTTTTTGATAGTGATGAGCAGATTGTGAATTTCATGATTCAAGAAGTAGCCACAGTTGAGAGCAGAAGCCCTGACGAAGAAGAATATGAAGGGCTAGTTCAATTGAAGAATAATCACGTTCCCAAGGGATTAATTACTCTTGAAAGCCTCTTTGATCAGAATGATCGAGCAGTTTCTCATAGGATCAAAGTTAATGCAAAGCAATATCAAGATTTAGAACTTGAACCTGGGAAAGCAATAAAAGTTGGAACAGATTGCACTTCGGAGGAGCTAGAGCAGATCCGATCTCTATGCAGAAAGTATCCCGACACAGTGGCTTGGTCTTATCAAGATCTAAAGGGATATGATCGACAACTGATCCAACATACAATTGAGTTGCAGGAAGGGATCAAACCTTTTCGATAGAAGCAAAGGCCTATCAATCCGAAGATCGAAGTCTTGATGAAGGCCGAACTCCTAAAAATGCTCGAGGCGAAGATAATTTATCCCATCAAACATTCTTCTTGGGTCGCGAATCTAGTCCCAGTTAGAAAGAAGAATGGAGATATACGATTGTGCATGGATTTTCGCAACCTGAACCAGGCTTCTCTCAGAGATCACTACCCTCTCCCACAGATCGATCAGATCTTGCATTCGATGGCTGGGGCTCAACGCTTCTCCCTACTCGATGGTTTCTCCGGATACAATCAAATCTGGGTCAGGGATGAAGACCAACATAAAACCGCATTCACTACCAAGTGGGGCACATTTGCTTACCAGCGAATGCCCTTCGGCCTTTCGAATGCGGGTGCCACTTTTTAGAGGGCAATGGATCTAGCTTTTGGTGAGCTCTTGAATAAGGTTATCGTTATCTATCTAGATGACATGACCGTCTTCTCCCGAAGAAGGGAGGATCACCCCTTACACTTACAATAGATTTTCGAAAAATGCCGAGAATTTGGCATTTCAATCAATCCGAAGAAGTCCATATTCGCAGTCAGCGAAGGGAAGTTGCTGGGACATGCGATATCGGAGAAGGGTCTTGCTGTAGATCCTGACAGAGTTGAGGCTCTAATGAAGCTCCCACTCCCAGTAGACAAGAAAGGTCTTCAATATTTCTTTGGCCAGATCAACTTCGTGAGGAAGTTTGTCCCAGATTTTGCCCAGGTCATCAAGCCGATGTCCGAACTTTTGAAGAAAGGTGCAGAATTCATCTAGACGAAGGAGAGAAAAGAAGCATTCGAAGAAATAAAATCCCGAATTGCTCAAGCACCGGTCCTGACCAACCCTGACTACAATCGGGACTTCATCCTATATGCTATAGGAGAACCCGAGAGCTATGCTGCAGTCTTAACACAAAAGAGGGAAGATGGCGAAGAGCGCCCCATCGCGTTTCTAAGCCAAGTGATAAACCCTCATGAAGAAAAATATAATTTCATAGAAAGGTAGGTGCATGCAGTAATGAAGTCTCTTAGGAAATTCAAGCAGTTCATCTCCCAAAGTCGGGTTACAGTCTTTGTCATTCACCCTGATGTGCGTAATTTCATCATCCAAGGAGAATTGGGTAGTAAAAGAGCCGGTTGGGTCAGCAAGATACAAGAGTTCGACATCGAGATCAAACCCACAAAACTGGTTCACGGTCGTGCATTGTGTCAAGAACTGGCGAAGAGTGTAGCGGCCGAAGCTACAGAATCTCAGTGGGATGACTCACCAGCAGAAGAATGCTTCGCAAACCAGGAAGAGGACGAGAAAGACTGGGTCAGTGAGATAGTCGAATACTTCAACACTGGCAGATGTCCTTCACATCTAAATGCTTCACAGTGAAGGCATTTCAGGATGCGGTCCTCCCGATATACCTTGCACCCCGAAGGCCTATTTTTTAGAAACATTGATGGCGTCCTTCTCAGGTGCATAAAATATGATGATAAAAGGAGAATCCTGGGAGAATTTCATTCAGGATTATCTGGAGGCCACTTCGTAGGGAGAACAACGGCATTAAAAATAATCAAGGTGGGTTATTATTGGCCCACACTCTTCGTTGATGCCTTCGCAGTCTGTCGTAAATGCGAGCAATGTCAGAAGTTCGTCGGTCGAAGCAGAAATGCTTCGATGCCTCTCCGACCGATACAAGTAGAAACTCCCTTTCAACAATGGGGGTTGGATTTCATAGGGGTCATATCGTCGAACTCCTCCGTTGGGCATAAGTTCATCTTGACCGCAACTGATTACTTTACCAGATGGGCCGAAGCAGTTCCCACGAAGAATGCAGATCAGGAGACCGTCATCGCTTTCCTAAAGGGATTGATTACACGGTTCGGCATTCCAGAAGCAATCATCATGGACAATGGTCCTGGCTTCGCAGGTGCCAAAATCAATGAGTTCTTCTACCGATATGGGATATATCATAAAGTATCCTCCAATTACTATCCACAGGGCAACGGATTGGTGGAATCCACCAACAAGACCTTGTTGAAGGTGTTAAGAAAGCTCATAGAGACGAACAAAAGAACTTGGCATCTTCTTCTAGATCGGGCCTTGTGGGCCGATCGGATTTCTGTCAAGAAGTCGATCAAGACTTCACCTTACGCCCTGGTCTACGGTAAGGAGGCCATCTTACCTACCCATGTAGAGATCCCTGCGTTGTAGCTGTTAGAAGAAGAAGGAGTTAATTCAATGGAAAACCGGTTGGCTCAGCTACTACAGTTGGAGGAAGACCGCGAGAAGGCTTACCAGAGCTTCGCTAAACATGCTCAGGTCACCCGAGATTGGTTCAAGAAAAAATCATCCAATCGCACATTCAAAGTGGGAGATCTGGTATGGAAGTGGGACTCCTGGAAGGCCAAGCCTGGAAATCACGACAAGCTGGATGCTTTCTGGGATGGACCGTTCGAAATCATGAAGGTGAATTCGGCCAACTCTTTCATCCTCAAAGATGCAGATGGCCAGGTATTACCAATTTCTATTAATGGTCTTCATCTGAAGACTTTTCATCGCTGAGGTGAAACACTAAAAAAAAAAAAAAAATGTGTGTATGTACTTTTGTATATAATTTTTCATTTGTGTATATACATCCTGTTTCGAGATTGCAAAAGCTAAGTGTTATACTCCAGAATCTCCTTCGGGGACTTTTGATGCGAAGTAGCGGTTGCAAGGAGGTTCACAGTGAAGCACTTTACCCTCAAAAGGTTAAACAAAAATCGAAACTAAGGCATGAAAAATGCTTCGCAAAAGGAGTATGAGCGAAGCAGTTTTCAAAGAAAATCCAGCGAACCATTTTCCAAGAGGAACAAACTTTGGCAAATTTTAGTGCGAAGCAACTGACGCAAGATGCTTCGCAGCGAAGCACTTTGGCTTTCAAAAGGTCCTCGGAAGACCGAAGGCATTACCAAAGGGAAAAGTAGGAATGAAAAGAGCTTCGCACCCGAAGCGTTTCAAGCAGCTACTTCGGGCAAAAATTTTGTGAAGTATTTTCCAAGAAGACGAGCTTCGGGGGTTCAGTATTCCACGAAGCAAAAAAGTGACGCGGCGAGAAAGAACTACTTCGGGCCCGAAGCATTGAAAAATAGCCCGCACCAAAGGTTCACCGTGAAGCATTTTCAATGACGATTTCAACTTCGCCGAAGTGGAAGCATTTAAAATGTGTCTCGAAGAACGTGCAGACAGCAACCTTGAAAAGAGTTCGAAGCGGATGAATTTAAGGCAAAGGTGGTGGAGCACATCCCGAGGCGATTTGGTTAAGAGAAAAGCTCATGCCCAGGTATGAGGTGGCAGCAGGTTGCATCTCCAATGCAAGGCATAATCATCAAAGCATGTGGCCCCGCGTACTACGCTGCTGTAGAGCCAATCAAAAGGCACGGCAACTTCCTCCGTTCGAGGTGTAAATTTAATTTTGGTAGGTGCCATAAATTCAGGTGGTTGCCTTTTAAGGCTATAAAACGTGAGGCCCTAGCAGAGAGAAGGTTATTCATCCATCAGTTCATGCAAGACTAAGAGCCTTCGGATTACTTTACAATTCTCCTGCCCTTTGCATCAAAGACCTTTACGTCGAAGCCCTCTATAGCAAGGACTCTATCGCTACAATTTTCATAATGGGGAAGAAAAACTCCAAGGAGAAAGGAAAGGAGCCAGAAGTAGCAGGCCCCAAAAAAACAAAGAAGGGCAAGGAAGAGAAAAAGCATACCCCAAAGAAGATCAATCTCACCCCTCGCCTAGAAAAGTAGCCGATGGAAGAAGGAGAAGACTCTGAAGAGGAACAACTTGAAGAACCACCAATTGATGGGTGGGAGAAAATTAGAGACACAGAGCTCTCTAAGGGTGTGTCCGACCTCCGATGCACTATTGAGTTTATGGTGAGCAGACTCACCCCAGAGAATAAGAGGGTTGCTACCTATTATTCTCAGATTTACTGGTATTTGACCCCGCCTGCTCACCACTGTCCAGAGTTAATCTGTGCTATCGCGTAGAACTACCAGCCTGCATCCAGGCAAGTGTTGGACGCTTCAGGTCATAAATTGTTTTCCATTCTAAAGGAAGATGTACAAGCAGCCTTCGCGCCACAGCAAGGTCCGCCCAAGGGCTATTCCGTTCGCAACGTCATTCTGAGCGAACAGATGGAGAGGTTCACCTCCAACAACTTCATATTGAAATTTTTGCACGAGAACCTCAAAAGCGGGCTCCCTTCAGGCAAGCTGCCCCAAATGCCCTTACCCTTGGTGGCCTTCAAGAACATCAATATTTTTTCTATCATTGCATGGGTGGCGGGCCTATCGACAGATGCTTCGGTGCAACCCTGGCAGGTGTCTTTAGCAGAATGTATTTCAAGAGGGGAATTCTATGCCCCTGATGCTTCAAGACCAAATACCAACCCAGTTTTCTTCGATTGGGCAGAATGGGTGGCCCAAACCTTGCATACACGGCTCACCAGCATGAAGAATTCGATGACGGGCCAATACTTCGCACCTTGTTCTTTCCTTGTCTGGTTATTTTTCCACCATGTACATAAGCAATTCCCCCACATTGCCATTTCTCCGAGCGGCAAGGATGGAAATCCTCTGCCTGTGTACCAGTGGACTCCCCTCCTATTGAGGACAGAGTCTTATTATTCTTTCAATCAACAATTTTTGGGACCCGCCATGCATTTGTTGAAAGGTTCTTGCCCTCGGGTGCCCCTCAGTTTGAGGGATAGAGTGGTAATGGAGAAGAAGGGAGATGTTTTTCAGTTAACACAAGGATTGGTGATTCGTCTATTTGGATTTATAGGAAAGCCCTTCCTGCTCCCTATTTTCCCCTCTGAGTACCAATTTGCATTGGAGGTCGCTCGACAGAGCGATGTAACAAACGCCATCTACGACCACGATCAAAAATGGGCACATACTTGTGACTTCCCCTTCAATATGGGGGTAATTGAAGTATTTGCCTTAAAGCAAAATGCATTCCTGGAGGAAAAGCTTGCCAATTTTGGCCTGCTCCAGATTCCTCAACAATGGCTCTATGATCCCTTGGGAGTGATGAGGGATCACTTAAAATTCAAGAACTTTCATGTTTGCCCCCACCCTGAAATTGTGGAGCAAAGAAATAATCCCAATGGGAAGGATCTAGAGTGGCATGTAGAAAGGATGAGGACATTGCCTCCCTGGCATGAATTTTACCCCATGGAGATTGAGTTTGACCCGGACCAACATCCCTTCCCAACTCCAGACTCCATGTTTTGGAGAAAGGCGAAGGATGATTTGAAAGAAGAATTGAAGAATTGGGGCGAAGAAAAACTTCGGGAGTGGTGGATAATGAGAGTCCATCGCCAAAAGATGAATTCCTATGGACTCTTGACGATGGATAAAGACTTCGCAATTCTTTATGAAGCCAATGTTGAAACTTGGAAGTCCATATCCTTCATTGACTTTGTTCCTCCAGCTACCCCAGGATCGGGTGAAAGCCCAAGAGGAGCTGACGATGCTTCGGAGCAAGAAGAAGAGGAAGAAGTCGAAGCTACACCAGAGGCACTACCACAGGGACCATCAGAAATCCATGACACAAGTGCCGAAGAGTTGGAGCAACCATTGGAGAGGAAGAAAAGAAAGAGGCAAGAGCAAATTCAAGTGCCTCCGAGCCACCCAAAGTGACCCCGCACGAAGCTCCCAAGTGCTCATGTCGGACAACCTGCATCAGGCCCGACCAAAGCAAATGTTGAAGATGTGGGGCCACCAAGTGCCGAGACAGTCCCAGACATAGACGTCATTGATGTGGAGGAACTCCTCCAACAAGAGGGAGACCCCGAAGTAGAAGTCATGGAGGTCGGGAGTGCCGAAGCCCAAAAGGAGCAGGAGCCTATCACACAAGAAGTCACCACGGCCACTCTGCTAGAAGGGCACATAGGTACGCACTCTCCACCCTTTGCCTTGGTCTCTCACATATCCACTATGGTCCCGGCCAAAGATTCTCATCAGTCTCTCCCTCCCTCACAAAGTCAGTCGCCCCCTCACGCGTTGCCTCTTGCCACCGATCCCGTTAGCCCCACTCCACTCGAGTCATCAGGCCGGGACAAGTCTGTTGCTACCACTTCACCTTCCCATGCCATCGATCCTTTGGACCTTAGCCGGGGCGAAGGCAGTGCCCCAACGTCGAACCCCGTTCTTCATTCCCTTGCCTCACATGGCATTGTTGCACTCGCTGGGACTCCTAGTACACCTATCGTCGAACCTTCTGGTGAGGCATCCCCCATTCATTCTTTGTATCTATTCACCCCTTTGGCTGGAGATCCAGCCTCATTTGAATCAGAGATGTCCTTAATTAAGGAACGCCCTCTAGCCGAGAAGCTACTCCTAGCTCGACAAAATACAAAAAAAATGCTGAAGGAGGCGAGGAAGAAGAGAGGGCGCTCCATGGCCCAGGTGGAAAAGTGCGTTGTCTTCGATTTGAAGGCCGAAAAGTTGCATAAAGTAAAAAATATCCCCAAGGTCCAAAAGCCCCTGGATGAAATGACTCCAACGGACTATGACTACCAAGACAAATCCAAGGACCTGGAGCATTTGAATGTTGATAATGAATCTGAATCCATGCACGTCAAGATTGAAACTTTTTGTGCGCATGCAAACATCGCTAATCAGCGTAGATTTGAAGCAGAAAATGCCAACATCAAGTTGGAAGAAGAGCTAGCTAGAATCCGCTCCAAGCTGGAGGATTTAGAGAAGCAATGTAAGCTGATGAAAAAGGAAGCACACACCCTGAAACAACAAATACTACAACTACAGTGTACAACTGAGAACCAAGCACAGAGACAAGTCGAGAATGATCTGAAGGCCAAGGAAGTTGAAAGCAAGATCTTGCAGTTGCAGCAGTAGTTGCACCAAAAAGAAAGCTTGGAGCTGTTTGATAGAGGCAGGATCAAAGAAATCCGCTCACACTTGCTAAAAAATTTTAGATCCCGGGCCTCCAGTGCCCTATCAATTTTGACCTATATCACTGAAGCACAGCGTGCCACTGGCGAAGGAGGGCCAATCATAGATGAGGTCACTCAAAAAGCTAGAGGCCGACTCAAATTAGCCTTTGATGTCCAAAGCATGAAATATCAGGACTTGCAGGTTGTTGCAATGAGTCGGACGGCTAGAGATTGGTCCACGGCCCAAGCCATAGTTCGCGCCTTCTTTTCCAAGGTGAGGAAGGCACAAAAGGCGAAAGACCTCCTGGACATGTTTGAGAATGAGCAACGCGCATCGCTAGGCTATTTCTAGGATCTCTCTTCCTTAGGTTTCCCGAGCTTCACAGATGATGATGGGAACCTTCTGACCAAGGAAGAGCTTAAGCCAGCATGGCTTCAATTTGAAGGCGACGTCTCGGAGATAGACGAATGGGTAGAGCCGATAACGGAAGGGCAGGTCACAGATTTCATTCTGAGACACTACAAGATTGCAACCTGCCTGAACGATCTATATACCAGGGCCAAACATGCTGATATCGGCCAGATTGATCGGTTCCGCGTTTTGGTGAAAGCCTTGCAAGATCAAGAGTCTTTCTCGAAGGGTGCCTGGGCTCATGTCTGCCGAACCATGAAGCGCATCCGCGGTCGCCTTGCCCCATCGCCGTAGTAGGAAGCCGCACCAAAGGAAGCAGAAGAAGAAGAAGAAGAAGAAGAAGAAAACAAGTCGTGGAAGCGCCTCAGGAGATTGAAAAGGGAGAAGGGTCTGGAGGTAACTCTGGCCCAACGGATCAAGGCTGAGGGTTCTCCCACCGAGACGAGCTCATTGCCCCGCGAGCCACCAAGAATGTTGACAATTTTGTCACATTGCACAATGGGGTAGAAAAATCGAGTTTTTTGTAAAGTATTTCTTTTAATTTCATGAATTTGTTCCCTTGTTTTTTTAGAAACAACATTTTCAAGCATTGCAGCAATTTTGGCTTTCCCTGCCACCCCCTTGTACATAAAAAGAGGAAGAAAGAGCTTCACTGTCGAACAAGCTAAGGAAGATAGCTTCACCGAAAGAAATCGCTAAGGATGAAAACTACTTCGGGCCCGAAGTCCCTCAAACAGTTACTTCGGGCGAAAATCTTGCGAAGCGGCGTTGCCGAAGAAAGAATTCAAAGAAGGCGTAAAAGGAGCTTCGCACCCGAAGCATTTCCAGCAGCTACTTCGGGCAAAAATTTTGCGAAGCGGCATTTCAAAAGAACAGCTTCATCGAAGGAAAATCGCGGTCCGAATTGGCTAAGGCAATAAAAACTACTTCGGGCCCGAAGCACTTCAAAAGCTACTTCGGCCAAAAAACTTGCGAGGCGGAAGTCGAAGGAGCGCAACATTGAAAAATACTTCGCCAAGAAATCGCCGAAGTACCTACTTCGGGCCTTCCCTCCAGCGAACCATTTCTACTTCGGGCCCGAAGCATTTCCAGCAGGTACTTCGGGCGAAAATCTTGCGAAGCGGTGTTGCCGAAGAAAAATACAAGAGAAGAAGAATGAAAACTACTTCGGGCCCGAAGCATTTCAAAAGGCTACTTCGGGCAAGAAACTTGCGAAGCGGGATTCGAAGGAGCGCAACGTTGAAAACACTTCACCAAAAACCACCGAAGTACCTACTTCGGGCCTTCCCTCCAGCGAACCATTTCTACTTCACTGAAAGTCGTTGCGAAGCATCTGCTTCGGCAAACCTTTGTGCGAAGTACTTTCCCCCGAAGTGGAAGCAGTCAAAGCATTTTTTGAAGGTAAGAATGCGCTTCGGCCAAAATCCTCCCGAACCACAATTTTGAAGGAAGATCACGATGAAGCATTTTAATAGTTCATCGGCGAAGTAGTAATGAAGAGCCCATATTGCAAAGGAGATCTTCTTTGGCCCTCATTCCCCAAAGCTATTTTGCGAAGCTCCACCATGCGAAGTGCAAATCAAGGAGAATCTACTTTGGCACAAGTCCATTGCGAAGCGAAGTTGCGAACGAAGAACTAGCGAAGCACTTCAAGGGCACGCGCTCCAAGCCGGGTATTTTCCCGAGGTGATCAAGTGCCTCATAAATGCATTTTTACGTGCCCGAAAAACTAGCTGCGCATTTTTGGCAATTGGAAATGAAGTATCAGTCTCTGAAGAAGAGCCCGACAAGCATGGCGAGCCACTCGAGTATTGCACCCAGAAGCCAAGGACGCTCAGACGGCTCATTAATGCAAGTTTCCATGGCTGACCCGATCATAGTTTCCAGTTTTGGTAATAGATTTGAGAGCTCAGTCACGAGGGCCGCGAGGAGCCGACTTCTCAGGTTTTGAGGGTGTACTCCTCTATTTTGTGTAATTATGGCTCAGAGGGTCGGGTCCTCTATAAAAACCCAGGCATTGTAATGTAAAAGGGGGGGAACTTTCTGCTAGAAAGTTGCTGTAACTTGCATTCCTACGATTAATACTAAAGAGCTTTGGACTCTATTTCTCTCTTGTATGTTGCCTTCTGTGTTTATTTCTTTCATCTTTCTTCATTTGTATACTGTAATTCTGAATCCTGGATTTAGGTATGCGATTGGGGACTGAATCCTGAAATTTTCTCGAAGGATACATAGGGGAGGAAAACATTGTAGAGGCTTTCTTTTATGCTGCCTGTGGATAGTGTTTTTGTTATATTCACTTTTCCTAATCGTCGTTACTCTGAACTCTGAATTTCAGTGAAAGGGGAAGGGGAATCCTGGAACTCGTCCAGAGGATACATAGGAGAGTTAATATTGTGTTCATTTTGTTATATTCTTGGTGTTTCTTGCTGTTATTTCAAGTTATTGGCTAGTAATCGTGCTTCTGGTTCTTTCCCACCATTAAACTACTGAAATTTCTTCCCTTACTCTTTTATTTCTTTCTTGCACCCTTACCCTATTTATCTCTTTCCTGCACCCTTATCTTAAAACACCAAAGTAGTTTAGTATAGGAGCCGGCCTTTCTCCGAATATTGGCATGAGGGGCATCTCTTCCCTTCGGCCTTTCAATGTTGGTCCAGGTCTAGGGCGCATACACTTACCCAAATCCTTTCCTGGGCAGATTTGATGACCAACGAAACCACCCCACTGCAAACACTCTCAACTTGGACCTTGATGTTATCTATCACCTCAAATCCTCGGGCTAAATTATTGTTTGAAACCATAGTATTTTCTCCCGTTAAATTTGAGGATTCATCCAATAGCACAGACCCATTGCAACCCTACATTGCCACTCCAACATATCAAAGCATGATAATTGAATATGATATGCATATTTAAAATAAAATAAAATAAAATAATAATAATAAATCAAAAATCAAAAAATAATATTTACGTTAATGAAGCATTCATGGAAGTGAAGAGCCTTAGCTATGGACAAGGTCTGGGTGCATGACGAGGCATAAAAATTTGTACTAATTTGAGCATACACACAGCTTGAACACAACATTACAACAGCAAATGCAAAGGTTATCGCCACTAACTTAGACAAAGCCATTTTCTTGAAGAAGTTGGGTTATGTTCTGTTGCTTATGGTGTCATATATTTATAGGGATTCACGATCAAACTGAAAAGAAAATTCCACCAAGATGTTTGGCAGAAATAGTGACACAATAACTTTTTGCCCATGGAATCTTTGCTTTTTAAGATGTTAGTTTAGAAGGACCGAATTTGCCTTTAGTAAAATTTATTACGGTTGAGAAATTTTCAAACTTTAGTGACCCATGATGTTATTAGTGTTATGTTTGCAGTGATTAGGTCTTTATCAGGGTACCTGTAAGTCCACAGATTATGCTTGTGGTAGTTAGATGTATTTTTAGTAAATCACCCATCAAGGAAAGCAATTTTAGATTTGAAGAGGATTTTACACACTCACCCAAGTGATTGCAAGAAAAGAGTCACGTCACAAGTTCTACATCGATCGTAGCAATTCTCGGCTCATGACCATACCAGAATACGAGTTTTTCTCCTACAACAACACAATTCAATCCAAATCTTGTAAGTAAATTATATATACATATATATTAAAAAAAGGAACAAAGGACAGAAGCATGATAAGGTAGGTCCAAACGGTTGGAAAAATCCATCACAAGAATTTGGTTAAAGTTTTAGATTTTAGAATGCATAAAGACAATGGGTTGATTTTGTATGAATACATATCCAATGGGAGTTTAAATAACATATTGCATGAGATAAATCCATCTCCACTTTTAGGGTGGGATTTTCGTTACAACATAGCTAGTGGCACCACTCAGACCTAACATATTACACTATGTTGTTATGTCCATTACAAATGTGTTAGAGTTATATAACACACTCCTCAGAAATTATAAATATGAAGAAGACCAGGCACTCCTCTTGTGGGTTTATGCAACAGGGATCGACACTGCAAATGGAATAGAAGGCTTGGATTCCAAAATTAAAATTTATCTCAAACGATGGAAGGAAAATAGAAAGCATAGAATTTTTTTAAAAGTATCAGCGAGTGCAAAGAACTCAAGATTGATGTAGGAGCTTCTTAATGGAGGATCTAAAATTGTAGAACTTCCAAACAACACAAAATTCATCTAGGTAAGAAATCAAATAGAGAAGTTCTTAGTGCAGGGACCTGATAAATCTACACTTCAGGACACACTTGAATGTATAGTTGCACATTTTTTAAATCCATGTATTAAGTCACCTATCACAGTGAGCATTTTCGAGGGAAGATGATCTCAAGACCCAGCTCAGTTTCTGTAACAATTTCCTCAGTTCTAACTTTGAGGATAAATTTTTTCTAGGATGGGTGGCATGTTAGGATCCCACATCCTAACATTTAATTATTAATAGTATAATTAATTATATTATTAATTATTAATAGTATAATTAATTATTATATTGAACTATCATATATGTAAAGAACACAAGCTTATACTGAGAGGGGGGTGAACAATATAAGACCACTTTTTACTTTTCTTTCCCAATAAATATTATGCAATGTACAGATAGAAATAAAAATAGTAGTAATCAAATCAATGTACTAATCACCACACACAATAGAGACACCATAATTTATGTGGTTCACGTAATGTGGGCTACTCCATGGAGAAAATATTTCAATAAAAATTTCTCAATAAATCTCTTGGGAATGCATTCCCTATTACAATGTTTATGGACCTCTGTCCAAAGGAGACACCAATCCCCTAAATCAAGTTTATGGATCTCTATCCACAAGATAACTCCTCCTTTGCTCTAGCTAGTGATCCTCTAGAAGACTACTGCCTCCACTGCACTAGCTTGTGGATCTCTCTCCACTGAAGACTCTTGTCCTCACTCATAAGACATGTCCTCACTGCCTTTGCTAATGGATCTCTATCCACTGGAGACTATTGTCCTCTGGTCTGTCACCTCCAAAGCTCTATCTCAAATTTGCACTAAACACGGTCCTTCAATCTAGTATAACTCTACTCAATCTCTATCTCTAGTATGAAACAAACCTGTCCTCAAATCTGCACCAAACTTTATCCTCAATCTCTGTCCTCTGATTTGCACTAAACACAGTCCTCCAGTCTAGCACAAATCTATTCTCAATCTCTATCCTCAAGCCTTAACTCAAAGCTTGACTCAATATCAAATAAATTCTGCTAGATCTATCCTAAACCTTAACTCAAGGTTTGAACAAATCAATTAATCAACTCTGCTCTCAAGCCTTCTCAAATACTTACCTCAAATTTTCTCAACAAGTCCACACAAAACTTGTCCAAATTTGCTCTACAAGCTGTCTCTAGAACTTGTTCAAATCTTCTCCACAAGTCCTATCTAGAACTTGCTCAAATATGCTCAATAAGTCCTCTCAAGAACCTATCTAAATCTGCTCAATATATGTATTTTAAGCTTCCAAAAAAACTCACACTAAATATGTCCACAAGTCTTCTCAAAGACTTACCTCAAATTTTCTCAAAAAGTCCACATAGAACTTGTTCAAATCTACTCTACAAGTCCTCTCTAGAACTTGCTCAAATATGCTCCACAAGTCCTCTCTAGAACTTTTCCAATCTTATAGAAACATAAAGAGAATTTTTAGAGACTCAATATATTCTACACTTATCACAATGCTCAATTACTTTCAATCACTCTCTTAGAAACATAAGGAGAATTTTTAGAGACTCAATATGTTTCAAATTCAACTCAATGCTCAATCACTTTCTCAAATCAATTCATAATATAGAATAGTTTGTTTTATGGAACTTGAACAATCACTTCACACATCCACTTGACTAGGCTCAACCAACTCTACTCAACCAATCTCTCAATGATACAAGCCTTGCTTACAAACCCTAGTCCAAGCATATGATACTTCACTCAAAATATTTCCAACAATGCTCAACAACAATGCTTATAAAACAACTCTCACATAACAATGATACTCATGTTCTTTTCAAACCCTAGTTCAAGTTCTTCATACAACCAATGGCTTCAACAACAATGCTTATAAAACAACTCTCACATAACAATGATACTCATGTTCTTTTCAAACCCTAGTTCAAGTTCTTCATACAACCAATGGCTTCAACAACAATTCTTATAAAACAAGGTTTTAATAATAACTCTTTATTCCAGAAAACCTTGAAGCATTAACTCAAACACACTCAAAAGGAAACCCTAATCAAGTCCTTTTCACTCCAAACTTATTTTCGAGAAAACCAACCAATCAAATTAAACTTTGGAAGAATGTGCTCATACCTTTTTCTTGATGATGAAGGAATCTCCTAAATCTTCCAAAAACCACAAACACTTCTTTGCCAAGCTCAAAGAAATTATAAGATGATTAACTCCCTCAAAATACAATGTAAACATCAAAACACACATACACCTTATCACTCCATATTTAATAAAACATTCATCAACATTTACAAAAAATAATTTACCACTTACACCTTATAATCTCCCAATTAAAAATAATATTCAATGCACTTTTTATTTACAAAAAATAATTTACCACTTACACCTTTATCCTTTTATAACTTCAACAAATCAATGTGACACAACCACTTTATTTAAAAATAAAGCTAGCACCTTATTCCTCCAACTTATTAAAAATAATTTCCAACTAACAATCCTTTTAAGCAACCCTTTTAACTCCAAAATTTAGGCAACACACAAAAATAATAATCAAAATTTATTACCTTGCCTTGGAAGGGATTCAAACTCACAATGCAGCCTCAACCAACACCCTAGTTGTGGCTCCAACCGTCGTGTGATCTATGCGCTCGCTTGAGGATTGAAGAGCACCACATGCTCCAAAAAGGCTCTCCACATTGCCTAGCAAAAACATGTGTCTTTCCTTTAGCACTTCCAACACAAACACTTTGGTGCGTCCAACACAAACACAACCACCAAAAATGTTGTTTTCGCATTTCGAACGTAGGTCACCTAGCGCCCAAGAACTCTAATCGTTGTCCTCTTTCCACTAGGCCACTCTACCCAATTGGCGCTTGGCAATTTGGCGATGTTCCCTTTAAACCTTATTCGCTAGCGCTAAAACACGAAATTCACTTGTCTTTTCCACATGAGTTCTCACACAATTGCACGCATTAATTTGATCAAGAAAAAGGATAAATGTTAATGCCTCTAAGGCATTGGTATATATATTGATTTCCTTCATGAATACATGTCGGTGCTCGAATTTCCTCCAAACTATTAGACGTTGATGCTTTTGAATTTCCTTTAGACTTATTAATTTATAAATTATTTAAATTCATTTGAATTTAAATTTTATAAATTAATTATTTAAAACCTTTGGTTTTATTAAGGCCATCTCTCATTGAACAAATTTGTATAAATAATATTTATTTATAAAATTTAAATTCAATTTGAATTTAAATATTTTATAAAATAAATATTAAACCTTCCTTTAACTTTGCAATAATCTTCCTTGGGTTTTTATGAAAAACGATTTAACTTATGCTTCCACATAATATTAAAAATATTATGAAGCCCTTTTACCTTTAACCTCTACATTGTTCCTTGACATATTCCTTGACATCAATGATGACTTCATTCCTTGACATCAATGACAACTTTGACTTAAGGACTCAAAATGTCCAAAAATATGAATCGACATAGGGTTAGGGTTAGGGTAGTATAAATATGTGTACGAGCAATATTGTAAATCAACCAAGAAGAAGAATATGTAATCATATATTCTAAGGAGGGATCCCCCTATAAGTGGCAAGGAGGGAGCCTCCTCGAAGTGGTAAGGAGGGATCCCCCTATAAGTGGCAAGTAGGGAGCCCCCTATAAGTTACAAGGAGGAAGAGATCCCCCTATAAGTGGTAATGAGGGAGCCCCCTCGAAGTGGCAAGGAGGAAGTGAGCCCCCTATAAGTGGCAAGGAGAGAGCCCCATCGAAGTGGCCTGTGATTTAGAGATTCATATTAAATTTATTTATTAAATTCATACCAATTATTTATCAATTAATTATTAAAATTCGAGATCAATATATTTATTAAATTATATTAGAACATCAATGTTATAACAACTTCATCATCATATTTAGGTCTTGTGACTCTACCACTCATAATATCCTATAGCTTTTCAACTTACAATATGGTCTGCATCTTTGTCTTCCATGGTGCAAAATTTAGACCTCTTAAGAGCTAATATTTTATGAGACAGACCTATAGAATAGACATTGTGAGGGTTCATTATATCTCCAAATGGTCCCCCTTTCTTTATACTACCAAGCCTTTATATCAAACCTTTTGATATACGTGTTCTTCCTAAATACCTGTCGATATGTGGAAGAAGCTAGTTCTCCCTAAGTACGTAGTCATAAATGAGAGAGGCCTTAAGGTACTAGAAGCAAAATGGTAAGTGATACATAGGTAGTACTAAAATGGAATAACTTTACTTTTTATACCTACTTAGAATAATATTTGCATACGTGGGGCTTAATTTCCCATAAGTACTTAGATAAGCCTCCTGTTAGAATTTACATCTAGCAAAAATAGCAATTAGGGTAATAATGGAGTGAAAATAATTAAAATAGGCTCTCCTTATTTCTCCCCAATGGTTTATAGGGATATACCCCAAATTTCATCTATGTTAGGCATTAAACATAGTATCCCAATCATGATAACATTACCCATAAGTGCAAACTAGAGGTATCATAAATATTGAATGTTGTTGTATGCAATTTTACCAAAAATAGAATAAAATTTGGGTTCTTTTTTTATTACCATAAATTAATGCATGATACAAGAAATTAAATGCATCCAATAAAGACCACAATTTTAGTTTTTAAGGTATCGGTTTCCACCAAAAATGCACTTTTTTTACAATGCCAATTTTACAATGATTTTGAGTGTATATACTTAAAAAATTAAAGTAATGAAAGAATTTAACTTTACAAAAAAATAAGACCTTTAAAAAATTATTTAATTAAATATTTAACTAATCAATCAATTAATTAATCAAAACAAAAATATAATTAAATAAATAAATAAATAAATAATAATTTGGTTTTACTAGACTTTCACTCCATAGTTGACCTACTTGACCATCAAAGTCCAAGCCATCAAATTTTGCTTTAGCTCAACAACAAACCATGTCCCCCACTTCAACTATGTGTGCCCCACCAAGCACAAGTCATGTCACAAAACCACCCTACCAATATGCATGGGTTGGCAATTTAATAACAACTAAAGACTACTTTTAAAGAGGCAAGAGTCCTTCCATACAATGAGTGTGGGATAATCCACTAAAAAAATAGAACGTATAGTTCCACCATGCAACTCCACCGCTGTGTTATCGTTGTGCACTAGGTCTGTTGCTTTTGGGGTCACTACTTCCATAATAGTCTGCCTTTGCTAATGGAGTTAAGCACTTCACACTCACGCATTGGATTATCACAAATACCACGTCTTCTTGGTCTCTACCACTTTATTTATTTTCTCGATGATGTAATAAATTATGTTGAAAGAACTCAACCCATTTATGTTCTCCACATCATCATGGATGATTATAGAAATGGAAGTATCTTTTTTTAACTTCCATAAATGTGCTTTAGCCAAAGATTTATCTAGGCTTATGCATCCAATTTTGAGCTTATGGAGTTGTGTTTCATTGTCTTCCAAGCTGGTATATAAGCAATTCTCTAGATCTTCATTGGTGATTTCACTCTTGTCACACTTTATGGTTTTTATTCTCAATGCCTATGGCACCTCTTGAGACTTCAAGAATTTGGATACAGAGTTTCCTATTGCATCAATGAAGCTTAAACCCATAGATCTCGAGGACACCATGACCTTCACTACTAGTCATTTACAAAAAGAGGGTCTTCCATCTCAAAGAGATGATGACATTAACAAATAGTCATACGCATCCTTTCTCTTTGATCTATGCTTCCAAGGAGTTGAAGATCTCATGAATCGGGTAGAATCTCAGGCTTCTCCCTAGAAACAATATTTTTTTTGTGATGGCACCCATGATGGCCATATGGGATTTTTCTCCTATGACATGGCATGTTTATGGCTATTTGACTTGATAACATTGTAGGTTGTAGGCATGGGGCTATGCTTCATGAGATCTGACTCAGCATAGTCTTGTTGATCTCTTATAGAACACTACACTATTGATCAAAATGTCATCTTTCACAACTTCTATGATAGTCATGAGTGTAACCACTTCATAGTTGATACCCTTCGAGGATAGTGTTGTAAATGCCACTCTCACACAACAAAACAACATAAAACAGAGGTCACCCAAAATCCCACAGGATCGAAGGACGCTTTGATACCAATGTTGGTCGAAGAGCAAACTTCAATGAATTGATGCATGAATAAATTACACAATTATTGGCCATGATTAACTAGTAATGGATTAACCTAATTTAGTTCCAATTTTGTCTCTACTCTAACTTAAGCTACTGACAATATTATCTTCTAATTATAATATGCACATTGGCTTCTTGAATGCCAACTAATAATTCACTAACCTAACTTAGTTTCTAGAATGCATTGATTAATTAAATAATGTAATAATTAAAAATAACCTAACATTTTTTAGGACTATCAAGCACAATTTGGCTCCAAATATTGTAATACAACCTTAAAATAATGTCACCAATGCAAAGAGCTTGAGAAATTGCACAATTTAAAAAAAAAAAAAAAGTTCAAAATGTTGCTCATGCATAAGTTATGGCCTCTAGAAGGTTTACCCTATTGGATCTAAAAATTTGAAAAATGTCTCACAAACCTTAGGATTGTTGTATCCAACCACAATTTTCCATTTGGCATCCACTAATTTGCTAATGAATGCCATTGATTTTACACTTGTTTACCACTAAACTTCTAGAAAAAATGTGGATTTGACACATACTTAGATATAATTGGTTGATGTCATGTATATATAGATATATAGATAAATAGGTGTGTGTGTGTACGTGTGTGTGTGTAAAATTTTTAATTTTATGGTACACAAGGGTGCTATATCAGCTAGATTTCCATTAATGTTGTTTGTAAATGATAAAATGGGTATTCAAACCTAGGTCTACTATGAGTTGGGCACCTTGTACTAGCTAAAATGTCCACCTTGTTATTAAGAATGTGAAGCCACAAAGCAATAAGAAAATCCCCCACTATAGCAAGAAATCACATGAGATCCAATGTAGCAAAATAATAATTTCTTGTAGAGATTTGAACATGGGTTGATGAGGCTATAAACACCTTTTCTAAGGGAATAAGCAACATGTACTATAACTCCAAATTTTTTGATATCTCTATAAATAATTTTATCCATACCATCAAAGGTCCATTCAACTAAGCAAAAGTGTGGCTTTAACCTCAAACCACCTATGGAACATGCCTATTATTCCACTTAATTGTCCATCCATTCATTCCTTCATGTGAAGATGAGAATAAAATTTTTTCCACCTGTCTCGAACTACACTCTACTTTAAAAAGGTCAAAATAGTGTGATACAAATTCAAACCCATTATTTTTTGTGTCAAGTTCCTTTTTTTCCCTTTACCTAACCACATTTACATTTTTCTAATGCAAATAAAAATATGCTTCTTTCCAATGGATAAAGGTACCAAAAGATGAAATAAATGCAAGATGTGCTAGGAGGGCATATACAAAAAATAACAGTGTACAAATTTCAAAAGGTGCACAAATTTATGAACTTGAATTTGAAACTTTTCTCTCCCTTTTTTACTATGTAGACACCAAAATCTAGCCACTTGTCATCTATTCGTGTCTCTAATCATAAGCCACCTACTATGTATATATATATATATATATATATATATATATATATATATATATTTATTTATTTATTTATTTATTTATATAATTAATAAATATCTATGTATTTCTTATAAATTAATCCTAACCATATGCCATGTTTTAATCTTAGCCATCCATCCACCTCAATCCATGTCACTTGCCCATTTTCAATCTCCACCCTTCTTCATGTTTTAATCTTGGCCACTTTTTTGGTGTCGTAAAAACTCTAACATGGCCAAGGGAAGATTATAAAAGAGGAGTCATTTTGATGACTCAAACCCCTAACATTCGTTAATTTTAATACTGAGTCCTTAATTTTTTTGAGTTTGAATTCTATCGATGAACATTCGCAAAGAAAAATCAAAAGGTATATTCCCCTAGGTGCTTGGGATATCCTTAAGCCCTTATACCCTAGTCATATCATCGTTACTCTTGCCCTCCATCATTTCCCTTGCATCATTCGCATCCACCATCACCCACCTCATGCAAACCAGATTTGATTCTGTAACACTTTCCTCAGCCCTTGAACGCCCCCCAGAGCCACAAAAATGCCACTAGATATTTTTGGAACCTTTCTAGTACATCTATCACCATCACAGAATGCCCTGGTACATCTACTACCATCACATAATGCCTTTGTATGTTTCTCGTAGTAGATATACATTCCTATAACCCTCGAGCACCGCTCAAGCATCCTCACAACCATCATTGATAGAAGCAAGAAATCTCAAGTGACAAGGTAAACAATTTTATTTGCATTTATTTTATATTCTTATGTTCTGTTTATAGTTTCATTTTGCAACATCTAGGGTTTAGTAATTTTTATTCTTCTAAGGGTCTCACGTAGTGGAGCCCTTGCAGGTATTACTAACTCTTTGTGTTGTTTGTTATTTTTAGGTATAAGGATTATATTTTTAGAATTTTTTGAAGCTAGGGTGGCCCTTTTAGAATGCATAAACCCACTTGCAACCTTTTTTGGATCGAAGACAAGTGCAAAGACACCAGCTATTATTTTGAACTAGGATTTCAGAGAACCCTAGTAACTGTAAATTTGTATCACAAAGGTATTGTAAAACCCCACATTGGGGCACATTGATTGTATTATTTTGAGATCCACCCGCATTACTAAAATCTTATCTATCTTGTGCAATATTGTGTTATTACTATGCTTTGAGTACTTTATCTTGTGTATTGGTGTTGCTTGATTTCAGTTTACACTATGCTCTCATAACACTCCTATGGAGATCAAAGGAACTAAACTAGATTCAAATCAAGATAATGGGAATTACAAATACATTAGTAACAATGAAGTAGGCACAAATTCTCCTAGGTATTTGGAAAAATGAATGATAAATTGTGGATAAGATCTTATCTCCACCTTTTATGCTAAAAATGTGTTGAGCAAGGTGCAGGAACAGTATTGTCATTGTTGTCAACACAGTCAGACAGATCGGTTGATGCAGTTGACAGGAGTTAAGAGGTTCTTCAGAGTATGTACAGTGATTCTCCAAGAAGATCGAAGTGGCCCATATGCTAAAAATCAAAAGAAAATCACAAGGAAGAAAACTGTCGCGATATCGCGACATATTGAGCAAGAAAGAAAAATTGTCACGATATCGTGACATGTTGAGAGAGAAAGCAAAACTGTCACGATTTCGTGACATGTTCGGAGAGAAAGGCAAGCAAGAAAACTATCATGATTTCGTGACATGTTGGAGAGAGAAAGCACAAGCAAGAAAAACTATCACGATTTCATGACATGTTGGAAGAGAAAAAGGCAAGTGGAAAAACTGTCATGATTTCGTGACATGTTGGAAGAAATAAAGGCAAGTGGAAAAATGGTCACGATTTCGTGACATGTTGGAAGAAAAAGAGAAAGCAGGAAGAAGTGTCACGATTTCACGACAAGTTCGAAGGAAAAAGAACAAGTAAGAAAAGTGTCACGATTTCATGACATATTGCAAGAGAGATAGTACGGAAGAAAAAGTGTCACGATTTCATGACATGTTGGAAGAGAAAAAGACAAGTAGAAAAAGTGTCACGATTTCATGACATATTGCAAGAGAGATAGTACGAAGAAAAGTGTCACGATTTCGTGACATGTTGAAAGAGAAAAAGACAAGTAGAAAAAGTGTCACGATTTCATGACATATTGCAAGAGAGATAGTACGAAAGAAAAAGTGTCACGATTTCGTGACATATTGAAGAGAAAAAGACAAAAGTGTCACGATTTCCTGACATATTGCAAGAGAGAAGTACGAAAGAAAAGTGTCACGATTTCACGACATATTGCAAGAGAGAAAAGAAAAGTGTCACGATTTCATGACATATTGCAGGAGAGAAAGCAAAAGAAAAAGTGTCACGATATCGTGACATGTCGGGTTTTCACGACCCGAAGGCAAGAGAAAGAGCAAAGGAGAAAAAGTGTCACGATATCGCGACATGTCACATTTTCATGACTCAATGAGGAGAGAGAAAGTAAGAAGCAGAAGTGTCACGATATCGCGACAAAGTAAAGAGGAAGAGACGGAGGCGAAAGTGTCACGATATCGCGACATGCTGTTTTCTAGGTACAAGCCAAGAAAAGAGGCAAGGAGGCGAAAGTGTCACGATATCGTGACATGTGTTTTCATGGGTACAAGCCAAGAAAAGAGGCAAGGAGGCGAAAGTGTCACGATATCGTGACATGTTATGTTTTCATGGGTACAAGCCAAGAAAAGAAGCAAGGAGGAAAAAGTGTCATGATATCGCGACATGTATTTTTGAGGGCCAAAGCAAGGAGAAAGAAAGAGAAAGTAAAAGTGTCACGATATCACGACATGTTATGTTTTCATGGTTGAGTTGAAGCCGACGAAGACCTATGACAGCCGACTAAGATTAGGGTTTGCACCGACTAAGATTAGGGTTTGCAGCCGACTAAGATCAGGGTTTACAATCGACTAAGATTAGGATTTTGATCATGAAAATGTTGTTATAAAAGGAAGGTTATTTGAAGAGTTGAGATATGTCGAAGTGTGCGAAGTTCGATCATAGTGCATAGAGTGCAAGTCATGTCGAATCATGCTAAGTGCAAAATTCGCAAAGGAAGTAGAGTGCACAAAAGGGAGAAGATGATCGTTCGACTATGATGCAATAGATTGTGCGAAGTGATTTCGTAGAGAGAGCAGAGTGCACAGAGTTCGCAAAGGTGAAGCAGACTAGTCGAGGTCTTGTAAAAGTGAAGGTATATTTCTGTTAATCTTCTAGATTCATAATTCAAGTCCAGGTTGTAGCTTGGCATAAGGGGTTGGTGCTCCTTCCAGTAGGTGCTGGTAAATCAAGGGTTGGTGCTCCTTTCTATTGGTGCAGATAAATAAGGGGTTGGTGCTCCTTCCAATGGGTGTTGGTAAAGTGATTGTAAAGTTGTTGCTTTGCAAAGGCTGGATTTGGATGGTAGTCCAAGCAGTCATTTTTGAGGAGTAGCCACATTGGTGAACCTCATTAAATCTTGTGTTGTGTGATGCTCTTTTGTTATTCTTGTTGTATCTTGTAATAAGTTTTAATTGTTGTTATTTTAAGAGCTGTAAATTTAAGTTTAAAGAGCTACACTGATTCACCCCCCTCTCAGTGTCATTGTAAGACTAACAATTGGTATCAGAGCTAAGTTCCTGTACAAGCCTAATCGGCTAGGGTGATCTTGGAAGTAACACAATGGCAGGTGGTGAAGGTTTCTCATCAAACAAAGCACCATTGTTTGATGGATCTAATTACGCATTCTGGAGAATCAGGATGCAGACATATCTCTATGCTTTGGGATATGACATCTGGGATTCAGTAGTTAGTGGATACACAATACCCATCACTCCTCCAAAAGAGGTTGATGAAAAGAAACTATTTGAGAGTAACTCAAAAGCAAAGAATGCTATCATGTGCGGATTAGCAGACAGTGAACTAGTAAAGATCATGAGTTGTAATACGGCAAAAGAGATATGGGACAAACTGAGGAGTATTCATGAAGGAGATGATAAGATCAAGGAGGCCAAATTACAGACACATCGAGCTCAGTTCGAAGCATTGAAAATGAATGACGATGAAAACATTGAGGCATATATGCTGAGAGTTAATGGAATCATTAATGCGATCAGAGGGCTCGACGAGGATATTGGAGACTCTGTCATCGTAAAAAAGGTACTAAGATCTCTTCCTCAAAGGTTTGATTCCAAAGTCTCAACGATAGAAGAAGCTAAAAATCTAAATTATTTTAGTATAGATGAGATGTATGGTTCTTTGACTGCATATGAGATGAGGATAGGAAGATCTAAACCCACAGACAGAGAAGCGGCTTTTAAAGCCCTTAAAAATAAAAACACAAAACAAGAGTCCGAGGAAGAAGAGACATCAGATGAAATGGAAGCAAACTTTGTTAGAAAACTGAAAAAGGGAAAAGGAAAATACAGAGGGAAGCTACCATTTAAATGTTTCAACTATGGAGGCATTGGGCATTTTGCGACTAAATGTCCACTTAAAGAGAAGAACAAAAATGATGAAGGATCACACCAAGAAAGAAGTGACTTGGAAGATGAAAACGAATTTCAGAAAAGGCAACTTCAAGAAGAAAAGTTTCATCTCCAAGAATGTCAGTTCATCAAAAAACAGCTCCGGTGAAGAGTCTGAAGAAGAAAAAGATGAAGCTCTTTTCATGGCATTTGAAGAAGTTAAATCAGAAAAGGAAGAAGGAGTGACCTCTGAAGTTTGTGGTGAAAACCTTGAGGCTGAAGTAGATCTAGAAGGTGAGTTGATCTCTGCACTTGAAGAGTGGAAGATAGAAAAGAAAAAGAATAAGAAACTTTCAAGAAAGCTTGAGGATGCAAATGGAATCATAACCAGTTTAAAAGTACAGATAGAAGAATCTAAGAAAATCTTCGAAGATCTCGAAGTGCAAATAACAATGAAAATAGATTATTGCAGCAAGCTAGAAGAAGAGATTGTTGGTTTAAGAATGCAGCTAGAAGAGATGAATAAGAAAATTAGTTGTTATCACAAACGTGAAGAAAGTTCTATGAAGCTGGATAAGATCATAAATGACCAAAGGCCTGCAGGCATCAAATTTGGTCTGGGCTTCATCGAAGGAGAATCATCAAGTGGATCAAAGGCCAGAAATGCAGAATCCATAAAGAATGAAGATAAGAGACAGGTTGATCAAGGAAAAATGTCTCATGCAAAAGAAAGCATTAATGCCAGGCACAAAAGGAGAATTGACAATGATGGATTCACCAATGTCACACATCAAAGAAGAAGAAGACCTATGGCTCCTACGGCAACATGGCAAAGACCATCACCCAGGTTCAATTATCCTTTCTCTGGTTTCTGTTTTAAATGCAATGGCTATGGACATAAAATCTCAGACTGCAAATATAATGTAAGACCAAGGAATTTCACCAGTAGAAATGCTTTCTCTCCTTTGATGAATTATACAGTAGAATGCTATAACTGTCATAATTTTGGGCACATTGCAAGAAATTGTAGAAGTACATTTGCATCAAATCAGTTTTAGGGAAGAAAATTTCAATCAAACAGGATGAGTCAAAATAGAAAACTTCCCGTAAAACATGCACAAGCTATTGATAAGGGAAAGGCAAAACAAGAGCTCAAATCTACTATCAAAACAGAGTGGAAAGAAAAGGAGCGTCTCAAGGAAGAAAAGGAATCCTTAATAGTTCAAACAACATTTAAAGCACAGAATAAATATGTACCATGGATACTTGATAGTGGATGCTCCAGTCATATGACAGGTGACAAACAGAAGTTTGAGAAGTTACAGAAATATGAAGGTGGATCAGTAAAGTTTGGAAATAATGATGGAGCTAAGATAGTCGGCAAAGGCTCAGTTAAAATCAGTGATGGAAAGATTAAGTCAGAAGAAGTCTTGTTTGTGGATGGGTTGAAACATAACTTATTGAGTGTAAGTCAGATTTGTGATAAAGGTCATGAAGTAGTTTTTATGAAGCAGGGTTGTGAAGTCAGAAAAACAAATAGTGGAAAATTGATAGCAACAGGATCAAGGACATCTGGTAACCTGTACACGCTCTCAGAGACTTCAAAAGGAACTTGTTTTATTGGACAAGAAGAAGAAAATTGGTTGTGGCACAAGAGACTCGGTCATATCAGTTTTGATAATCTAGTAAAAATCACCTCAAAAGGGGCAGTGAGAGATATTCCAACCATCAACAAACCTGCAAACAACATTTGTGCTTCATGCCAAAAGGGGAAGCAAACTAGAGTCACATTCAAAACAAAAGAGTACTACACAAGCAAACCTTTGGAACTAATACACACTGATTTATGTGGACCCATGAGAACACAAAGCATAAATGGTGATAAATATTTTATGTTGTGCATTGATGATTATTCTAGAATGACATGGATATTTTTCTTAAAGCATAAATCAGAAGCTTTTGATATGTTCAAGATTTTCAAAAACCAAGTTGAGAATGAAACAGGAAAGAGGATCAAATGTTTAAGATCAGATAGAGGAGGAGAATTCATTTCAGAGGAGTTTACAGAGTACTGTGAAAAATACGGTATCAAGAGACAGTTCTCAGCAGCCAGGACACCTCAGCAGAATGGAGTGGTAGAAAGAAAGAACAGGATAGTGCAGGAAATGGCACGGACTATGCTGGTTGAAAGCAAAGTAGCAGATAGATTTTGGAAAGAAGCAGTCCATACTGTAGTGTATATCCAAAATAGGTACATGCTGAGAACACATGAAAGCAAAACTCCTTATGAGTTGTGGTTCGAAAAAAGGGCAACAACAAAATACCTCAAAGTTTTTGGCAGCAAATGCTACATCAAAAGAACTGAAGATAATCTTGGTAAGTTTGAAGATAGAGCGGATGAAGGTATTTTTGTCGGTTATTCATCAAAAAGCAAAGCTTACAAATGCTACAACAAAAGGCTAAAGAAAATTGTGGACAATGCCGATGTTAAATTTGATGAAGGTAGAGAACGAGTAATTAGCTATGAAACGAACTACCCAATTTATGAAGAGGTTATTGAAGGAGATGAGGAAAACAAAATGGAGAAGATACAGGACATTGACTCAGATGATTTAAGTTGTGATTCAGAAGTGGAAGAAAATAAGAAATTCAAAATAGGCAGCTGGCAGAAAAATCATCCTAGAGAGCAAATAATTGGAGACCCCAAAGTTGGTGTTCAGACAAGAAGAAGAGCAGTAAGTAACTACTCTCTACTATCCAACATTGAACCCAAAAATGTTGATGATGCAAGCAAAGATGAAAGTTGGATGAAGGCAATAAATGAAGAATTAGATCAGATCGAGAAAAATGAAACTTGGGATTTAGTACCTAGACCTGCTAACAAAAATATAATCGGGACTAAATGGATTTTTTGAAACAAATTGAATGAAGACGGACAGGTAGTCAGAAATAAAGCAAGATTAGTTTGTAAGGGCTATGCACAAGTTGAAGGCATTGACTTTGAGGAAACTTTTGCACCAGTAGCTAGACTAGAGGCAATTAGAATGTTTCTGGCTTTAGCAGTCTACAAGAATTTCAAAGTTTATCAAATGGATGTGAAATCAGCATTTTTGAATGGGAAACTTGAAGAAGAGGTTTACATTGAGCAACCAGATGGTTTCCAACTTGGTGATAATCCCAACTTTGTTTGCAAGTTGAAGAAAGCATTATATGGCTTAAAACAGGCACCCCGAGCATGGTATGCAAGGCTAGACAACTATCTCACCCAACAAAGGTTTAAGAAAGGTATGGTGGATAGTAATTTGTATGTCAAAATAGAAAATGGGCATCTTATAGTTCTTGTGGTATATGTAGATGATATCATATTTGGCAGCAACAAAGATGAGTCATGTAAAGACTTAGCAAATAAGATGCGGAAAGAATTTGAAATGTCAATGATTGGTGAACTTTCATATTTCCTCGGATTGCAAGTTAATCAAAATAAGAAGGGCATATTTATTTCTCAAGTTAAATATGTGAAAGAGATGTTAAAAAGTTCACAATGGAGGATTGTAAGCCAGTTAGCACTCCCATGATGACAGGTTGCAAGTTGAGCAAGGATGACAAATCTTCACCTGTTGATCAAACCATGTACAGATCTATGATTGGAAGCTTACTATACCTGACAGCTACCAGACCAGATATTTTGCAGGCAGTATGCATGGTAGCACGATTTCAGGCTAATCCCAAGGAGACTCATGTGACAGCAGTAAAAAGGATTCTTCGGTATCTCAAGGGTACTATGGAATATGGGTTATGGTATCCGAAAGGTAAAGACTTCACCCTTATTTCGTATTCAGATGCAGATTGGGCAGGATGTGTAGATGACAGAAAGAGTACCAGTGGAGGTGCATTCTATCTTGGAGACAGATTAGTCGCGTGGCACAGTAAGAAACAAGAGTCAGTTTCTTTATCGACAGTAGAGGCAGAATATATTGCAGCGACAACATGTTGTACATAGGTATTATGGATGAAACAAACCTTAAAAGATCTTGGTATTAGCTTCAGTGAGCCAATATCAGTTAAGTGTGATAACACCAGTGCCATTAACATCTCCAAGAATCCAGTTATGCATTCACGCACAAAGCACATTGCTATCGGTATCATTTTTTGAAGGAGAAAGTTGCAGAAGGTGAGGTTAAGTTGGATTTTGTTCCAACTACAGAACAAGTAGCAGATATCTTCACAAAACCATTGCCCAAGGAAGTTTTTGAGTACCTTCAAAATAAATTGGGAGTGGTCACACTTCCCAAGAATTGACTAGCTACAGGGATCACATTCTCAGGGGGAGCATTTAAGTATTTGATTATCTTTTTGCTCATGTTCATAATTTTTGCTAAGTGTAATAAATTGTGCTTGAGAATGTTGTGCATGGACTCGGGGGAGTCCGTAGTAGCCCTTTGGTATTATTGTCAAAGGGGGAGAAGAATTACAGGAAATTGCACATGTGTTGCCAACAATTCCAAAGGGGGAGATTGTTGAGCAAGGTGCAAGAACAATATTGTCATTGTTGTCAACATAGTCAGATAGATCGGTTGATGCGATTGATAGAAGTTAAGTAGGTTCTTCGAGTATGTACAGTGATTCTCCAAGAAGACCGAAGTGGCCCATATGCAAAAGATCAAAGAAAATCACAAGTAAGAAAAGTGTCGCGATATCGCGACATATTGAGCAAGAAAGAAAAACTGTCACGATATCGTGACATGTTGGAGAAGAAAGAAAAACTTCACGATTTCTGACATTTGTTAGAGAGAAGAAGAAAACTGTCATGATTTCGTGACATGTTGGAAGAGAAAGAAGCAAGAAAACTATCACGATTTCGTGACATGTTGGAAGAGAAAAAGGCAAGTGGAAAAACTGTCACGATTTCGTGACATGTTGGAAGAAAAAAGGCAAGTGGAAAAACTGTCGTGATTTCGTGACATGTTGGAAGAAAAGAGAAAGAAGAAGTGTCACGATTTCACGACATGTTGAAGAAAAAGACAAGTAAGAAAAGTGTCATGATTTCATGACATATTGAAGAGAGAAGTAGAAGAAAAGTGTCACGATTTCATGACATGTTGAAGAAAAAGACAAGTAGAAAAAGTGTCATGATTTTCGCGACATATTGCAAGAGAGATAGTAGAAGAAAAGTGTCACGATTTCGTGACATGTTGAAAAAAAAGACAAGTAGAAAAAGTGTCACGATTTCATGACATATTGCAAGAGAGAAGTACGAAAAAAAGTGTCACGATTTCGTGACATATTAAGAGAAAAGACAAAGAAAAGTGTCACGATTTCGTGACATATTGCAAGAAAGATAGTACGAAAGAAAAGTGTCACGATTTCATGACATTAAGAGAGAGAGTCAAAAGAAAAGTGTCATGATATCGTGACAAGTGAAGCAGATTTCGTGACAAGGCAAGAGAAAGAGCAAAGAAAAAGTGTCACGATATCGCGACATGTCGATTTCAAAGGCAAGAGAAAGAGCAAAGGAGAAAAAGTGTCACGATATCATGACATGTCGCATTTTCATGACTCAAAGAGGAGAGAGAAAGTAAGTAAGAAAAAGTGTCGCGATATCATGACATTAAAGTAAAGAGGAAGAGTACGGAGGAAAGTGTCATGATATCGTGACATGCTGTGTTTTTGTGGGTACAAGCCAAGAAAAGAGGCAAGGAGGCGAAAGTGTCACGATATCACGACATGCTATGTTTTCATGGGTACAAGCCAAGAAAAGAGGCAAGGAGGCAAAAGTGTCACGATATCGCGACATGTTATGTTTTCGGGTACAAGCCAAGAAAAGAAGCAAGGAGGTGAAAGTGTCACGATATCGCGACATGTTGTATTTTTATGGGCCAAAGCAAGGAGAAAGAAAGAGAAAGTGAAAGTGTCATGATATCGTGACATGTTATGTTTTCACGGTTGAGTTGAAGCCGACGAAGACCTATGATAGCCGACTAAGATTAGGGTTTGTATGACTAAGATTAGGGTTTGCAGTCGACTAAGATCAGGGTTTACAACCGACTAAGATTAGGATTTTGATCATGAAAATGTTGTTATAAAAGGAAGGTTGTTTGAAGAGTTGAAGATGTCGAAGTGTGTGAAGTTCGGTCGTAGTGCGCAGAGTGCAAGTCGTGTCGAATCGTGCTAAGTGCAAAATTCGCAAAGGAAGCAGAGTGCACAAAAGGGAGAAGACGATCGTTCGACTGTGACGCAATAGATTGTGCGAAGTGATTTCGTAGAGAGAGCAGAGTGCGTAGAGTTCGCAAAGGTGAAGCAGACTAGTCGGGGTCTTGTAAAAGTGAAGGTATCTTTCTGTTAATCTTCTAGATTCATAATTCAAGTCCAGGTTGCAGCTTGGCATCAAGGGTTGGTGCTCCTTCCAGTAGGTGCTGGTAAATCAGGGGTTGGTGCTCCTTTCTGTTGGTGCAGATAAATAAGGGGTTGGTGCTCCTTCCAGTGGGTGTTGGTAAAGTGATTGTAAAGTTGTTGCTTTGCAAAGGCTGGATTTGGATGGTAGTCCAAGCAGTCATTTTTGAGGAGTAGCCACATTGGTGAACCTCGTTAAATCTTGTGTTGTGTGATGCTCTTTTGTTATTCTTGTTGTATCTTGTAATAAGTTTTAATTGCTGCTATTTTAAGAGCTGTAAATTTAAGTTTAAAGAGCTACACTGATTCACCCCCCCCTCTCAGTGTCATTGTAAGACTAACAAAATGCTTATGAAGCTTGAAGATTTTAAGAATATTTTATCCAAAAATTAGAATAAAAATTAAAGGCTTTGAGTGATCTTTCTACATGACCAAGCAATGTAACTCAATACCCATTCTAATACCATGTTAGATTTCACACCTATTTCTAGTAATGAACAAAAGCAATCCATTCACTCAAATCTTATACAAAAAAACATAAAAAGATGAAAGATAAAGTGAAAGGAACATAATTGGTGGGTTCCCTTGAGTACCATAAATAACCACTACATTATCTATGTATGAGGATCATGACACTATAATACTATTTTTGGAGTGGATGAGGGTATTTATACAAATACCAAAATCCCAATTATATAATCATGTTAAGTTAAGTCGACATAGAAAGTGGGCTTTAGGTTAATTACCAGTGACAGGTTAGGTTTAGCTATAAAAAGTTTAATCGTGGCCCAAAGGACCTAAATAAATCATTATTAAATACATTGTACAATTATTCCCCATGGCCTACACAATATGATATCATACAATGTCAACCTTGGCCATAAATCATATTACACTTTCAACTAATAATACATGCACAAACTAAACAAAGGTATCCTAAAGAAAAATTAAACCAAAAATAATACTGTGTTCATTTGGTATCTTCTACATTAAGTTGAAACATGACACCAACCTACAAATCCCATTTTATTTATCATTATTATTTTTAAATTTTGAGTCACCAAAAATGTACTTGGGAGGGATGCCTTACAATATAGATTAAGATTAACATATGCCCTTAGATTGAATGATCCCATAAAGCTATTTAAATAAGGTAATATAACAATATTAATATCCTCCACTATCATTCTCCTAGCACACAAAGCAAGGGGTAATGATTGATTAAATTTTCTTATCATATCCTTGTTTGGGATATAATCCATGGAGCTTCGTGGCTCTCAATATCCTCCACCATTATTTGATAGCAATGTTTATTTTTCTATGCAACTCTTTCCATGGTGGATTTCATCTAGGTGTTATCTTACTCTTATGGCAGTTCCAGTTGTGCTCTTCTTTGGTCTCCTTAGAAAGACATGAAATCCATCCAATAATTTCATCCCAAGTTCTATTTTCATGTTCATTGTTGAAGTAGGCATACACTAATTCTTGGAGTATTAGCCCACTTAACTATTTCTTCTTACCAATTACTAGAAAATGAACCTCTATACCACCCAATAAAATTTGGAGCACTTCTTGATTTGTGCATGTCAAGCATTGTTAATCTTCAATGTATCATTCTAATGTTATGTCTCCAATAAAAATTTTAAGTTGTAGATTCTCATTATTTTAATAACAATTCAAAAAACTTTAAATTTAAAAAATAATAATATTTATTTTATGGATCAATTAAATAAGTAATTAAATTTAGGATAAATTTCTTCCAATTTTAGAAAAATTTTCTCACCTGTAAGATTAAGCAAAAAAATTACATTTGTTGGTTGAATGAATGTGGTAAGTACAATGAAACCTTGGATGTTAACATAATTACTTACACACAATGGGAGTCCTCAAAATTGTGGCCACAAAGAGGAATACAAGAATCGAGGGACAATATGGTTAAGGCTTTCAAAAAATATTATACAATGACTTTCCAAAACGTGACTCATGGACAATGTTTAAACTTTTAGAAAATAATAAAAAAGGGGTTTCATAAGACAACTCATATTTTTATTATGCATTCAAGAAGATGAGAATAAGAATAAATTATTAATATTAAAATATTTTTTAAGGAAATATAAATATGTGGGATGTATTTGGTTAGGGAAAGGTTTGCCTATAACTTTATAGAGGAATATAGAGGTATTAAAATCCCTTACCATGGAACATCCTATTTTATAGGGGACATGAAAAACGAGTTCCTCACATGTGTATTAGAAATTATTATTATTTTGTTGAAGAACAAGGGGTTGTACTCAGGTCCCCCACCCTTGATAAATCACAACTCTCTCATTTATATCTTAAGAGTTTACAAACATATTCAATTCTCATATCAATTGAGTTGCTATAACTAGATACCTAAATCATTTTTCATAAAGTCTGAATTCTTGATTTTCATTTTCTAGAACTTCTTCAATTTTCTTTGTGAATACATATATTCCAAAATTTAGCATCCTTCTTCTTGATATTTTCCTACAGCATCCTTCACAACACCAATATTCCATCAATATTGTCTTTCCATTACATCTTAATAGAGTAATAGCTCCAAAAATCCACACTATTATAGTTTGCTTTACCAGATCTGGATTGCTAATTTCCTTAAGCATAAGTGCAACCACAAGAATTCTATAAATAGATTTATATAAAAATACAATAATGTTATAAAATAAAGCAAATATTAACAATGGAAATATTTAAAGTAAATATTAATCATTATTTTATTTAGGCAATCAACATTTTCTTGTTAGCTTCAACTAAACTTACTACTTCCTCTAACCATGGAAAATATAATTTAACTTCACAATCCTCAATTAAAATCTCTCTATTGGCTAGCCTATCTGCACATTTGTTTCCTTCCCTTAACATATGTATAAACATGATTTCTTCAAACTCTATAGCAAGGTTTTGTATTTCCACAATTATCTCTTATATGTTCCATGGATCCTTGACTTTCCTCAAAATTACATTTGTTACTATTAATGAATCACCTTCCATCCATACTTTGTTCCATTTAATTTGTTTACATATTTTTAACTCTTCCAAAATCACCCAAGCTTCAACTTCACTATTTATCTTAAATACACTATTGAAAGTGTAACGAGAGAAAATATATCCCCTATTATTTCTAATTATTCCTCCTCCTCCTATTGGTCCTAGATTTGCTTTAGATGCTCCATCAAAATTCAATATGACCAACTCCACTTTTGGTGTTTTCCACTTTATATTCTTTACCTTTTTTAATTTTTCCTAACCCAAAGTCATAATTTCATTTGATGAATTGACTCCATCTATGAAGGATCTCTGATTTATGATTAGGGATTAGGTCAGTTGATAGGGTTCGTTTAAACACCTCTATGGCTAAATAAATCGTCCTTTTCATTACCTCTAAACTACTTTCCTTTCCTTTAAATATTTTTATTCCTTTCCAACCATACAATCCAAAGTATTATATCTTTTGATCTATCCCAAATTATCTACAAAGCCTCACTTTTAAAATGTTCTCTGTCATTGTTGTAACCATTCTTCAATTCATCACCATGCATTTGTAACAACCCACAAAAAAACCAACCTGAGAGAAAGAATTTTTTTATATCACAAGTAAGGTTCTTAAGAGTCCCAATATTTTTTAGCATTATCAAGGCTTCATCACATTTGAGTTCAATATCATTGTAGACAATGAAGTAGGGAAAAGTGGTGCACCTAATGATGAGAAAAAATATATGTATCTATCCTTTATAGTGTATGAGCATCAAACGGAAGCATGCATGTGAAATGGAAGCAAAAACCAAACAACAAGATATGAAATAAAACAAGTATCCTTCTTATTAATTTTGTGGATCAGATCCAAAGGTTACACAGCAGTCCCCTTGAGGGATCAAAGGTGATACAATTTTTACAAATTTTGGGTGCCCAAGAATCAAATCGTTCAAGAAATCTGGGTGCACATCCAGTGTCTTTCCTCGTACCCAGAATCGATGTGGGCGGGAAAATGCCACCGCTGCTTGTATTTCTGATCTTTGATGTTTGATATTCCTTTCCAATGCCTTCTAGTAACCTGCACCTGCACACAAGGAAGCAAAAAGGATCAAATAGCAAGTGTGTGTGAAGGAAAACATGCAATCCCCACAAGCACAAAAGGGCATATATATTAAAAATATATCAAATCAACTCAGAATGACTTGAAACTTTATGGGAATGTTAAATAGGAGGTTTTTAAGGGATATCACCAAAAAAATATCTGAAATTGCATTTTTAGATCCCTCGATTTTGCTCCGCCCATATGCAACCTACGAAGACCAAGACAAGTTATTCCTGCCCCTAAACATGTCCAAAACTCATGAAACTTGGAAAAAATACATAAATCAACATTTTAATACTACCCATGTGGTTATATTTTCAAAATGATGTGCAGACCCATCTGCATGCACCTGGGGTACTCAGATGGGCCCTACAAACCTGCAAAAACTTCAAAATCCGGTATCTCAGCCAATATAACTCCAAATTGTATGAAATTTTAATTGTATAATTCTATGATAGTCTAGAATAAACCTAAAAAAATAGGAAAGAAATTGTGCATAGATTTATCCTTGTCCCAGGGGGGAAGGTGGTGACTGTAACTAATTGGAGGGCACCCTGGGAGGGAATACCCACCAATTCTACCCATATTTTGCTACCAATACCACTAGGTAATTATCCTAAACACTCTAAGGGGTGGTGTCATAAAATTTGGTGAATAAATTCACCTAGATGGTAAATTTGTGCCCAAAATACCTTCTTGAAGTCACATGGTAACCTTCTTTTCTAAGAAGAGATTTCAAGGGAAAGAGAGCACAATAAAGTGAGGGGAAATCTCGACAACACTTCGTTGCATATCCTAGAACTCCTCTCTCTATTATGTGTGTGTTTTGTGTGGACATTGTACCCATTTTATAGCCCAAAGGGGCTCATGTGCAAAAGGGCATGCATGGCAGGAGGTGCCATTTGTCAAACGGGAGGCATGCATTGGATGTGGAAGAGAATCTCCATTTTTGGCCTTCATTATGAAGCATGTCATAAGGATGTAGTTCCCTCTGACCTGCATGCTTTAATTGGCAAGGTAAATGGCAATTTTTGGGTGCCATTTGTCCCAGATTTGACTTTTTCTTGGTCAAACTTGCTCACCATCCCATCCAAGCACGATGGCTCACCACCATCCCAGAGTGGGACAATGGGAATATGCCATCATCCCAGGGTGGGACGGTGGTGAATTTTGGGCCAAAACCTCCCAAAATTGGGCCATAAGCCTCCAAAACCTCACCCAAAGTGGATAGAACCATTGTGTGCCTTCTGAGAGCTGCCCAAAGGGCCATATGGTGTCAATTTAGTCATTGTTTGTGGATGCCTAATCGGATTGACCATGTTTTAGTGTCTATAGATGCACCTTTTTGAGATGCAGTGTGTGCAGCACAACGCTGAGCAAAATAGATGACTAAAATATTCAATGATTAAGGTTACTTGATAACCTAACCAACTTTAGATGCTCCAATCGTGGAAAGAGCATGCATTCTTGAATCCTCGCTTCTGAATCAGTAAAGACATTGGTCTTGGTTTCTCTTCAGCTTCCAGGTATGCTCAAGGGACTTATAACCCTAAGCATTAGAGAAACCCAAGTATTTTGGTAACTTTTGAGGTTACCAACAGGCAGGTTCATTTGCACTGATATGTGCTTAATTGAGATATTTGTTGTTTTTTTCCCCAAGCAGGGGCATTATTATCTTTGTCCAAAATTCATTGGACGAATGCAACTTGCATGATTGAGTGTTTAATTATTGATTTTTTATTATGAATTTGTTAAGCATGACTACCCCCTCAAGTGATGAGTCGATGAGAGAATGACCAGTGAGAAAAGCGATTAGTCGCTTGACCTAGATGATGTTTGTTAAGGTTACCTTCAATTATTCTCATTGAAAAAATGGCATAGTTTTGAAAGGATTTGGATGATGCTATGGATATTTCATGGAAGAAAAGAGTTGAAAACCTCCTTCCCATGGGGCGGTCCAGCCATAATGGCCTTCTTGGGGAGTGAAGTAGTAACTTGTCCATGCATCCATGAGAAGTTTGCATTCCATATTGATCCTGAATGAATTCCATCATATTTGACTTGTTTTGGTGGGTGTTGAACCATTTTCTTTGGATTTTGTGTTGTTTTGTTGTTTTTTTTTGTTTTTTATTAATATATATGTATGTATACTTGACCAATGGGATTATTGGATGATATTGGGGCATTTTGAGTGACCAAAGGGTTTAGGGATACCTTTGGGGCTTGTTTGGGTTGAGCAAAGGGTGTATGGAGACCTTTGGGGCTTTTTGAGTAGACCAAAGGGTTTATGGATACCTTTGGGGCTTGTTGAGTGACCAAAGAGTTTATGGATACCTTTGGGGCATTTTGGGTTGACCAAAGGTTTTATGGATACCTTTGGGGTATTTCGGGTTGACCAAAGGGTTTATGGATACCTTTGGGGCATTTTTTTTGGGTTGACCAAAGGATTTATGGAGACCTTTGGGACTTTTTGAATTGACCAAAGGGTTTATGGATACCTTTGGGGATTTTTGAGTTGACCAAAGGATTTATGGATACCTTTGGGGCTTTTTGGGTTGACCAAAGGGTTTATGGATACCTAATGATGAGCAACAATATATGGACATTGTGCACCATTGAATTATACCATCCTATGATAGTCTAGAATAAGCCTAAAAAAAATAATAAAGAAATTATGCATAGATTTCTCCTCATCCCAGGGGGGATGGTGGTGACTGTAACTAATTGGAGGGCACCATGGGAGGGAATACCCACCAATTCTACCCTCTTTTTCTACCAATCCCACTAGGTAATTATCCTAAATACTCTAAGGGGTGGTGTCATCAAATTTTGTGAATAAATTCACCTAGATGGTAAAGTTATGCCCAAAATACCCTCTTGAAGTCACTCGGTAACCTCCTTTGCTAAGAAGAGATTCTGAGGGAAAGAGAGCACAATAAAGTGAGGGGAAATCTTAGCAGCACTCTTTTGCATATCCTAGAAATACTCTCTATTATGTGTGTGTTTTGTGTGGACATTGTACCCATTTTATAGCCCAAATGGGCTCATGTGCAAAAGGGCATGCATGGCAGGAGGTACCATTTGTCAAACGAGATGTATGCACTGGATGTGGAAGAGAATCTCCAATTTTGACCTCCATTATGAAGCATGTCATAAGGATTTAGTGCCCTCTGACCCGCATGCTTCAATTGGCAAGGTAAATGGCAGTTTATGGGTGTCATTTGTCCCAGATTTAACTTTTTCTTGGTCAAACTTGCTCATCGTCCCACCTTGGGATGATGGCCCACCACCATCCCAAGGTGGGATGGTGGGAATATGCCAATGTCCCATGGTGGTACGATGGTGAATTTTGGGCCAAAACCTCCCAAAATTGGACCGAAAGCCTCCAAAACCTCACCCAAAGTGGCTAGAACCATTGTGTGCCTTTTGAGGGCTGCCCAAGGGGCCATATGGTGTCAATTTAGTCATTGTTTGTGGATGCCTAATTGTATTGACCATATTTTAGTGTCTATAGATACCCCTTTTTGAGATGTGTTGTGTGCAACACAATGCTGAGCAAAAATAGATGACTAAAATGTTCAATGATTAAGGTTACTCGATAACCTAACCAACTTTAGATGCCCCAATCATGGAAAGAGCATGTGTTCTTGAATCCTCACTTCTAAATCAGTAAATACATTGGTCTTGGTTTCTCTTCAGCTTCCAGGTATGCTCAGGGGACTTATAACCCTAGGTGTTAGAGAAAACCAAGTATTTTGATAACTTTTGAGGTTACCAATAGGCAGGTTCATCTGCACTGTTATGTGATTAATTGAGATATTTGTTGTTTTTTGCCCCAAGCAGGGGCATTATTATCTTTGTCAAAAAATCTTTGGATGAATGCAACTTGCATGATTGAGTGTTTAATTGTTGATTTTTTATTATGAATTTTTTAAGCATGACTACCCCCTCAAGTGATGAGTCGATGAGGGAATGACCAGTGAGAAAAGCGACGATTCGTTTGACCAATATGATGTTTGTTAAGGTTGCCTTTAGTTGTTCTTATTGAAAAATGGCATAGTTTTGAAAGGATTTGTATGATGCTATGGAGATTTCATGGAAGCAAAGAGTTGAAAACCTCCTTCCTGTGGGGCGTTCTAGCCATAATGGCCTTCTTGTGGAGTGAAGTAGTAACTTGTCCATGCATCCATGATAAGTTTGCATTCCATCTTGACCCTGAATGAATTCCATAATATTTGACTTTTTTTGGTGGGTTTTGAACCCTTTTCTTTTTCTTTTGTATTTTTTTGTTGTTTTTTAGGTTTTTGATTAATATATATGTATGCATACTTGACCAATGGGCTTATTGGATGCCATTGGGTCATTTTGAGTGACCAAAGGGTTTAGGGATACCTTTGGGGCTTTTTTGGATTGAGCAAAGGGTTTATGTAGACCTTTGGGGCTTTTTGAGTTGACCAAAGGGTTTATAGATACCTTTGGGGCTTTTTGGGTGACCAAAGGGTTTATGGATACCTTTGGGGCATTTTGGGTTGACCAAAGGGTTTATGGATACCTTTGGGGCATTTTTTTGGGTTGACCAAAGGGTTTATGGAGACCTTTGGGACTTTTTGAGTTGACCAAAGGGTTTATGGATACCTTTGGGGCTTTTTGGGTTGACCAAAAGGTTTATGGATACCTTTGGGGCTTTTTGAGGCTCTTTCGACTCTTTTTGGATTTTTGGATGTTTAGCATTATGAGGTCTAAGGACCCACTTTATTGTAGCCTATGGGCATTTTTGAAAACTATGATGTATTTTTTTGCCCCATATATATATGAGCTTTTGTTATGGTCATCATGTGTCTCCCTTATTTCTTTATGAGATGAATGCAATGTATGCATTTGCTTCTGTAGATGTGTTGTATGCTTATTATGTATGCATATGGATGCTTTTGTGATATGATGGAATGGTGATAAACATATATCATGTATGCATGTGTATTTTCTTTGATTTGATGCTATCTATATGCATGGATGCACAGTGAGATGAAATATGGGGTGATTGAAAAACATGTATTGTGGCTAATGATTTGACATACTATGTGAACACTATAGACTGTACAAAATACATTAACGCTCTTTGTTTTTGCTTCTTTTCTTTTTTTTTGTAATGGAAATGTGAAACCATTATTGCGATGTAAAAAATGGAGTAAATGATATGACATGTTTAAAGAATGTAGGTGAGGTTTTTAGGAGAATCAAATACTCTAACTGATGTGATCAAAGGTTGTATACTGACTATGCAAGACTTTTTGACAAGGTATGAATCTACTAGGATGACCAAGGTACATCATATCCTTGTGTGTGAAAGTGAGTTCATTCCTATGAAATGCATAAAGATATTGCCATTTCCAGATAGGCTATCCACAAAACCTGGAATGAGTATCACCCTATGAATATCATAACTTTGGTTTTGTACTTAGTATTACTAGACCACTAGGCAATATAGGTTACAAAAACTAGCTCATCCACATGAAAACATTGATACGCACACACGCACGAGGCTAATGTGATAGACATATCATCATGTGGGAGGCTACCATCATTGCCAGGTAGGCTATCCACCAAACATGTAATGAGGATCACCTAAATGGTTTGTCAAATTCTGAGAATTCCAAGGATTCAAGCTCAAGCTCCCTTCTTTTATTCAATTTTATTGGGATACTTGCTCATGGGTAGTGATGATAATCACTATTTTTTTTTGTATTATTTTTTTTACTTTGAGCAAGGAATTTGGGATTAGTGGTGCAAACCACTATTGACTTTGCTTTTGCTTTTTGCTTTTTGTTGAAATTTTTATATTTTTGGGATGGGGATTTGTGAGAATTGGGATTTTTGATAATGGTGAAAACCATTGTTTATTTTGGGGAATTGGGTAGGGAATATGCTTTTCCTTTTGCCAACTCTCAACATTCTTAAACCATTCGCACAGGGGGATGAGCAAGATGACCTTTTCACTTAAGGTAACCAAGACCACTTCATGGATTTCACCTTTCTTTGCACAAAACTTGGATTATTAATGTTTAACTGTGTTTGGTATTTGATGTACACAAGGCATAATCAATGCAAGACTCTACCTCCTAAAAATCAAGCTAGCTTTCTACAAAACCTAAAGAGAAGCTAGAAATGGTTGAGTGACCAAAAACCTTAATGAGATTCTAAAATAAATGACTAGGTGAAGGGGTGGACACAAATATGGAATGTGAAAAATGTGGGTGAAAATGATAATTGTGGCATTGAACTATGAGTACTTTCACAACATTGATTTTGAGCGGTAAGTAGTGTACCATCATGGTGCTAGATATGTATGAGCAACTCTAAAATGTAAAGTTCTAATGATGAATATGCCTAAATGCAAGCGACGATAAAATGCAATGGGATGCAATGTGATGTAATGCAATATTTTTGAATTTTTGAAATTTTGATAATATTTTTTTTTAAATTTTGATTGATATATATGTATGAAAGTGCAATGCGATGCAATGTTTTGTATTTTGATGTTTTGATGATGTTTTTGAATTTTTTATTGAATATATATATATATATATATATATATATATATATATATATATATGTATGTACCTATGACCAACGGGCTTATTGGGGGGTATTGGGGCATTTAGGAGGACCAAAGGGCTTATGGATGCCTTTGGGGCTTTTTGGTTGACCTAGATGGTTCTAGACCATCTAGGGGCATTTAGGTTGACCAAGCGGGATATAGGCACCCTTAGAGCATTTTGGGGTGACCTAGATGGTTCTAGACTACCTAGGAGCCTTCTATGTTGACCAAGCGATATGTAGATACCCTTGGAGCCTTTAGGGTTGACCTAGATGGTTGTGGATAGTATAGGGATGTTTTAGGTTGACCAAGTGGGTTGTAGGCACCCTTGGAGTATTTAGTGGTGACCTAGATGGTTCTAGACCACCTAGGAGCATTTTAGGTTGACCAAGTGGGATATAGGCATGCTTGGAGAATTTATTTGTGACCTAGATGGTTCTAGACCGTCTAGGAGACTTTTAGGTTGACCAAGCGGGATGTAGGCACCCTTGGAGCATTTAGGGGTGATCTAGATAGTTCTAGACCACCTAGGAGCCTTTTAGGTTGACCAAGAAGGATGTAGGCACCCTTGGAGCATTTAGGGGTGACCTAAATGGTTATAGACTGCCTAGGAGCCTTTTAGGTTGACCAAGTGGGATGTAGGAACCCTTGGAGAATTTAGGGGTGACCTAGACGGTTATAGACCATCTAGGAGCCTTTTAGGTCGACTAAGCGATATGTAGATGCCCTTGGAGACTTTTGGGGTGATCTAGATGGTCATAGACTACGTAGGAGCATTCTAGGTTAACCAAGCGATATGTAGATACCCTTGAAGCCTTTTGTAACTTTGCTTACTTTGTGTTCTTAGGAGGAAGGTGCAATACCTTGTATACCCCCAAAATTTACTATGATTGATGTGATGTTATTGACTTGGCCAGGAGGAGCAATAGGAATTGAACCCCCCTATTTTGGCAAGGAATTTTGGGTAATGCTAATCTCCTTATGGGGTAGAATGAATGACCCACTCGTGGATAAAGTTGCCTCATCAATAATATCTTGGACCTTGCATCTAAAAACATGAAAAGTGCTAATGTCATGCCCTCTCATTGGATGATAGAGGCAAGAATGATCCTCCCTATATAGTTTAGATCTGGGTCTATTTGGGTTGAACAGGGGTATATTTGGTGAGACAATTGCATCTATATCTTGTAGGTTGTGAAAATAGTCAACATGGGCTTATATAACAAAGTCCAGGTATGACATTGATGCCTTAAACAAGGTGAACACGGTTGACTCATTTTATGATGTGATGAGGTTGTATGTGTCTTAGTCACCTGTTTAGGTTGCTCTTCTTGATTACCATCTATAGGTAACAGATGTTGCACTATGTCAATTTGTTGGTTGTTGATTTGAAGATCATTCTTGTCAAACATATCTTGTACCAGGTTTTTGAATTTAAATAACCTATGCACATCATGCCCCTTCTACATATGGTATTTTTAGTATAGGTCTTTGTGATATCCATAGGGCTTAGGTGCATAGGGGTTGACAAGTTGACTCTCAGGTAAAGTAATTGCCTTTTTTGTGTAGAGTTGTTCAAATAGAGAATCTCTTGACTCATTAATGGGCATAAGTTATCGCTTAGAGTGACCTTGTTGGTTTAGCCCTTGATTTTTTTAACATTGGACTGTGCAGGAGTGGGTTGGTCCTGACAATCAAGGGGTTGAGGTTTTGGATGACTCAACCGTAACTCAATGCTTTTGAGCAGATCCATGATCTGTTTTAAATCATTCTATTGGTGACTCACTTGTAACTCCACATCGGCTAGCCTATCTAATATATGTTGTGGTACTAGTGGAGGTGATTATTAGATGGCTATTGAGGGAGTTGGATGGAAACTTATATGTGGTGGAGGTGAACTAGGTGTGGGAGCTAGGAGATAATTGATCGAGGATGGATCAAATGTCCCTAATGTCTGAGCAAATATGGATGCTTCATGATGATTGGAGCTGGTGATTATATCCACATGTTCTTTTTCTTGATTTAGTTCATGCTCATGTTCCAACTCAGAGATTTCAACTATGGTAGTTGGGTTACCCCCACTTTGGTCTAGGGGGTACACCTGTTCTTGATCTTGTGGATATGTTGGATGAGATGGAGTAGGTGTGACCGAATCCATCGGTGGTATCTCCTCTTTTATGGATGGAATATTGGATGGTGTCACAATTTGCATAGATGGATTCATAGGGCTTTGGTTCTCTGTCATCATATTGATCATTCCCATAAACTCATGAGAAGATGCATTTACATTTGGACAAGTCATGGCTACCTCATAAACTTGTCCAAGGTGATTTTTTTGGCCCCCATGTTCGGAGGGTGCATCAGGAATGTTATCAATGGGTGGCAACTTGGCAAGGGGACTACCTATATCCTTGATCGACTCGATGATAGGTGTGAATGCAACATTGGGTACTATGCACTCATCAAGTTCTAGGTAGGTGAATTGAATTGTGTCCTCAACTATGGTGGATGAAGATGGTATGATAGGATTTGATTCATCCGTATCAATAGTGGGCTCTTCCTCCTTTTTGGTAGGAGTGAAAATATCTTCTATAGGTGTATTGATGATAGCTATGGGAGCTTCTATAGCTAGCTCTTATGATTCTTCCTTGCTCGAAGAGATAGAGGATGGTACTAGCGGTGGTGAAGGTAGCTTCATGACTAACCGTGGGGTTGAATCTAGACTCTGAATAAGGTCATTGGATTTAGTGTCCAAATGCTCTGGTGACACAATAGGCTTCTATGGATGATCCACCTGTTTATAATACTTGAAGGGGTCTGGGTCAACATGGACCACATGGACCTTACCTTCATCAATTTATTTAATGCATTGATGCACCATAGATGGAACACATTCCATGTCTCTTATCCATGGCCTTCCAAGTAGTATGTTGTACTGTCTTGCACCCTCTAAGATGTAGAACAATGTAGGCACAGTCTTTTGTCCAACTTCAACAAGTAGGATTATTGTGCCCACAGTGGAGGATAAAGCATTGTTGAATGCTTGTAATGTGAACTTGGATGGTGCAATGTGCGAGGATGGAAGGTTGAGATGTTTTAGTAAAGTTGTAGTAATAATGTTTATTGAGGAACCTGTGTCAACCAATACTTGCTTATAGGGGAGCCTATTGATACTTGTAATTATGTGTAGAGTAGGATCTGGTGAACTTGTAGACATGGGTTTAACCTCATGATTTTGAAAGGATATAATAGGATTCTTGTACATTTGTATGTACTCCATAAATTTAGTGAAAGCATCAGAGTCATGATGTTGTACCTCCATGAAATCCAAGACCCTCATGAAAGGTTCCAAATATTTTGAGGACTGTAGTAGAAGCTCGCTCATGGTCACTTTGGCTGATGGTGCATGCGAACTTCACACAAGCCTACTCTGGGTTGCTAACACTTGTTGGATGGGAGTTCTAGGTGGTGAAGACCATGATGTAGAGGGAGTGTAGACCTCCCTACTAGGCCCTTTGGAAGTCTAATTATATCTAGTTTGTGATTGGAATCAATGTTGGATAACCAAATAATCCACTTGATCATGTGGTTAATCCATTGATGTTCTCTTAGTAGAGGTACTTTGGTGGTCGGGTATTCTATGTGAGGAGTGGACCTCACGATGAATTCCAGGGTGTCAAGCAGGAATGATGAGATCTTCAAGATAATAGCAAAGGTGACTACTATCAGGGCCCCATGCAGGAGTGAGGAGATCCTCATACCTATAATTATGTTGCTCAAGGCCTATCCTAAAGTTTTCTACTTCACTATCTCATGATCGAGCTCGGCCATGCATAGTTGTCATAATGTATTGACTAGGCAAACCTTGAAGGAAACCCACACTAAAGAAAATTTTGACTTCCAAAAAAGGCTATAAATGTTATATATAAAAATTATCAGTGTGACGAGCTGATCATAATGGGATAGGTCTCTAAAATTTTATTTTTGGATCAAAAATTTGTATTTTTGGAATATTTGGCCAATCGAGGCTTGTGGGGGAATGCCCACTTTGGGGATTTTTTGGGAAATTTTAAACCATGAATATTTCGAACTCAAAATTTCTAGGAGAAGTGCAGAAGTGTCTAACTAAGACAACAAAATAAATTTGGCAAGTTTTGGATTTGTCTAGACCATTATATAACCATTTTGGGGTTCACCTTGCTAAACCTCATCATTTAGAAATATGCCAAAGTGATCCCCCGCTTTTCAAATACACTCATCGGTATAGTACAATATAACCATAGCATAGAGATTATCCTTTAAGGCCCATAACACTTAAATGGAAATGTCTATTCTCTAATCTTACAATAAATCTATCTAGGAAAGTTATTCTAGAGTAAAATCCTTGGTGCTTAGTTACCACACCTCCATAGGCTAAGGTCATTACCACTCATCTAGCAATGAATATGATCATCCAAACTTCACGTTCAATGTACCACCACTATTGTCTTGTGAAATATTCCTATAACTTCCTAGTTATGGAACACTTGATCCTTATCGTTCAAGGTGTATCAGTTCATAAGAATTTGGCTACTACATCATTGTAACTCCTTCTAGATTCATGAGTACCTAGCTATTGCATCCTTGCAACTCCTTATAGGACTCACTTCTACCTGGTTATTGCATCATCGCAACTCCTCCTAGGATTGGGTTAATTTATTTGACTTAGGATCCAAAGGAAGTTCTAGATCCAACCCAAGAACCCCTCCTTTACCCAAGATAGCATATATATATAACAACTCTCTCTTAGAAATAAATACTTCAACTTACAATAACATGATTAAACTAGAGCTCAAAATCCAACTTGAAAATGGATTGATACATTACATCTCAAAATATAAAATTCAACATAGTGCTACCACTAAGAAGCATCTCACCAGTTTTAAACCTATAGTTAAATTTATCAAAGTGCTATTGTAAAGCTATGTAAAAGAAGCTTTTATTTAGAAAATAAAATTAATTAATCATAATGCTATCAACTCCACTTAAATATTGCATAAAAACATCCCATAAAATGTAGATCACATGATAACATTTATTTTATAAAATAATAGGAATACTTTGCAAGATAATATCATAATACAAAACATCCTTTGATTTTTTTCCAACCAAGCACTCTCCATATTACAAAACTACCATGCTTTTTAATAAATTTGGAAGTTTCATATAAGAATTACAAAGCAAGCACCCACTTGCATAACAACTTTTTATTCCAAGGTACATTGGAGCCAAACCACCTAAGTGATATCTGCACCACCTACTTTTCATGATCATATTCATGAAAGATATTTCCCATGAACTTGAGGAACACTTAGGTATCAATATTTCTTATGATGTAATACAACTTAAAATACTCTATGTATCTGCAAACAAACATGCACAATACATTTTAAAAAATGAGAAGAGAATCCCATACTTCTCTCCTTAACATGCTTTATGTAATTGCAAGCAAATATGCACAATACAATTTAAACAAACAAGGAGAGAATCCCATACTTATCTACCTAACATGCTCTATGTAATTACAAGCAAAAATGCACAATACATTTTTAAAAAACAAGGAGAGAATCCCATACTTCTCACTATAATTGGTTTTCCTTACCTACTCAAGTCTTAAGAAACCATTATAATTATTTTTCTTCTAAACTAAAGCTTTTCTCTTTCCTTAACCAAATTTGATTTAATAAACAAAATTAGATCATAACTTTCCTTACAATAGCATTTCCATAAATAAAACATCACATAAATGAGTTATCCTTACTTTAATCTAGAAAGACTTCATAAAATATCTATCCTTTCTTTGAAGACAATATAAACAACACTATCTTACTCTAAATTTTCATAAAGTTCAATTGATCCTTCTAATATTTCTTCCATTCGAATCATTCCTTTAATTATAGAATGCCTAATTTTTCCATTCACTTAATTATAATAATACAAAACCAACTTAAAGTATTGGCAACTTATACAACAAGAAATCGTATTACTAGCAAATATTCCAAGCATACAACAAGGGACAACTCCCTAAGCAAGACTTCCCAAAGCATGGTTTAAAAGTAACATCCCCAAACAACAAAATTTAACCAAGCTCAATAATACTTCCAGAGAGGAATACTAACCTATTTTCTTAAACAAAAAAGGACTTAACAAAAAGATACCAACACCATATGTAGCAACCAGAGCACGAACAAGAAAAATAGTATGCACAACAGGCATTCCATGTACCGTCATATGTTCTACTCGACCACTATCCAAGATGTATGGTGCTTGTGAAGGATTTCAAAAAGGCTAATAGGTAACATGCCCAAAGGCTATAGCAAGCACTCTAAGCAACCCATGCAAGGGAGCACCTTGAAATACATAATTCTCATGTTTATGACCATATACTTGAGAAGCAACAAAGCAACCAAGGCATGTAGAGAGCTACATCTACCAAACTAGAGCAAAACAAAATCCAAGATAGTAGTATCTCACTAGGAGAATATAGATATAGCACCAAAAGGTCTCACTAAAACATACCAAAGGAAAAAGTGGAACACGCTAAGCCAAATGATAATCAAAGAGCAGAGCAAAATCAAGCTGCATGATTATAGAGTCATCTAAATAGAGATAAAATCTATTAAACCGACACTTCAACACCCATAAAATAGATTTTATTACCTCTCAAAACTAAATCCAATGAGACCTTCCATTAGTACTTGCATGTTCCTTCATTCCAACTTCAAAAATCCCCTAAAACTCATCCAAACCTTCCTTTAAATACCTTGGGGGTGGTTTCTTGAAGAACTAAACATTCATCCCATGATGACTCCACTCGAGTTGGCCACCTTCTAGCATGTAACATTCTTTTAATGAATATTAGCAAGATTAAAATTCTCATGAAAACTATCTTAGCTTAATTAAAGCATTGGTTAAAAAAATATTTAATAACTTTAAAACCATAATGACATATTCTTTAATGTTTCAACATTAGGAAATAAAAGAAGTAACTTTATGAATTAATCTAATAACTCAACCATAATTTGTCACGTCTAGAAATTAGATTAATTTGCTTATCAATTAGTGTCAATTGTTAATATTAATTATTAACATTGAAACTAATATTTTAAGTATTAATGTTACAAAATAAATTAATACTTTATTGTATTATTTCATCCATACATGCTTCCAAATAGACTCAAGAAAAATAAATTTGTTTTTAAAACTACCACATACCACGTTGTTTTAACCTTAAGTAGATGGCTTTTTAAGATAATACATTATCCCCTACCTACTAAAGATGACTTCTTTATCAAAATAAATCTCACGGTCCAATGTGTTCTCAAACAATAAGAATATATGCAATACATCTAAATGAAGGGTATCCTTTTTACCCTAGAGTCATCGATGAACAAGCCATTGCCATCATTTCCTATTTCTACTCTAATGGTTGTCCCATGCCAATCCACCGATGAGAGTACCTGTTCTTGCATCCATAAAGTTCATCAGCAGTACCATATTCTCCATATATCTTTGTGCAAAGCATAAAATGCAATACCAACTCATCATGATAACATAGAAATAATAACATGTATTAGATATCCCCATAACAATATATAATTCAAGTATCAAGATCAAGTTATACCAAGGAGGGTCATTACATACTCTCCCCCTTGGACTAAACACGGTCCTCTATGTTTCCTATAATGAGCATACATATATTTTATTGAAATAAATATGGGAATTTCTTTTTCATTTCTTTAGCATCTTTCCATGTTGTGTAATTTTTAGAGTACTAGTCCCACTAGACCTTACATTGATCTAGGATTCATTTCCTTAACTTTTTGGAATGAAACCCTAGGATCATTATTGGTATCTCCTCAATGGTTGAGGGATATTCCATCTATAATTTAGAAACATTCCAAACATGAGAAGGATCAACAACATATTTCCTAAGCAGGTATATGTGGAAAGTATCATGGATCTTTGACAAGTTGGGTGGCAAGGCGAGCCTATATGCTATTGGACTAATCTTATTAATGATCTCAAAAGGCCCAACATAGCGAGGATCCAACTCAACTAACTTGATAACACTTTTCATGGGTCTTACCCTCAAGAAACCTCTATCCCCCATAGATAATTATCTTAGTGATATTTTTAGATCAACATAGCTCTTCTGGCAATCGATCGCTTCCTTGAGCCTAACCTAGATTGCTCTGAGTTGTTCCTAAAGAACATAATATTATACTGATATGGGGGTGAACAATATAAGATAAATATTTTTACTTTTCAATCCAAATGATAATAGCAATAATATCAAAGTAGTAAACAATACACACATCATCACACACATGAGAGACATGATTTAACGTGGTTCACCCAATGTGGGTTACATCCATGGAGAAAATATTCCTTATAAATTTTCTCAATTTTGGGAATCAAATATCTATTACAATGTTTATGGACCTCTATCCAAAGGAGACACCAATCCCCTATGATCAAGTTTGTGGATCTCTATTCATAAGAAACCTCTGTCCCCACTGCTCTGGCTTGTGGATATCTTTCCATAGGAGAACTCTATCCCCTCTACTCTGGTTTGTGGATATCTATCCATAGGATAACTCTATTCCCTCTTATCTGCTCAATTCTAATCAAATTTGCTCACAAGTCTGATCCAATATGCTCACAACATTGATCTAATCTACTCACAAAACTGATCCAATATGCTCACAACACTAATACAATATGCTCACAATATTGTCTTAAACCTGCTCACAACATTAATCTAATCTGCTCACAAGTCTACCTCAAACTTGCTCACAATTCTACCTCTAACCTGCTCACAAGTATGATCCAATCTGCTCATAACACTATCTTAAACTTGCTCTCTATCTCTGCTTAATTTTGCTCTAATACATGCTTATAATTGCTCATAACACATGCTCATAACACATGCTCAAAATATTTCACAAAGATGCAAAAACTTATCTTTAAACCTAGCACAAGTAGTTCACAATATCTAGCACAAATGTCTCAATCTGTTTCAATAATAGAAGCACAACTTGTTCTAAAAATTTATCCCAACTTTTTCCAAAAATATTCAAAAATAACGTACAATTTGATCTCTAACTCTAATGCAATTATTTCAACTTTCTCTCAACACTTGATGCACATGTAGGTCTCAAACCCTAATTCAAATATTTCCAACAATGCATACCAATCAACCCCTTTTAACTCCACCTCAAAAATACTTTCTCAAAACACAACCACTTAGCTTAAAAGTTTGAATCACCATACCTCAAAGTGCTTGGTGAAGATGTGTCCTCAAATACCTGTCTCAAAAATAATATATTTTGCAACTACAAAAGGATTAGCATAACACCTTTTCATATATTGGAAAAAACCTTCTCAAAATGTGTGCACAATTTTGTTCCAAACCAATGCTCTATAACTCTCTTGGTTTTTCAAAATAAAACATCAAATAATGAACCAAGTCCTTCAATATTAATGCAAATATTACAAACAATAAAAACACATTTTACACCTTTTATCTCCCACTTTCATAAAATAATTTCCAAACCATTTAATGACCCATAACACAAATTTACACTATTAAATCAACCATTGACACCTTATGACTCCTACTTTTGCATATATAAAAATAAAACTTAATGACAACAATATCTTCAAAAATATTTGGCAAAAATAAATTACCCTTATACCTCCTATATGCCAAAAACTTTACATCATTGCACACCCATCAAACTTCATGCAAAGTAAATTTAATCAACCTTAGCACATACCTTTTTACCAAAAATAATATTGCTGGTGTGGACGGGAATCAACCCTCCGACCTCAAAATCCTAATGCATAGTGTGACCCTTGTGCTAGCCAAGTGGTTAAGACCTAACATATGGGCCTCCACTCTTATTCCCTTGGCACATTCATCAAAAAATTTAAATCCTTCAAAACTGGTGCTAGGGAGAATCAAACCGTGAACCTCTACCTCACAAATGACTTAGCATGAATCTAGCCACCGTTGGGCTACCTTGGTGGATGACGTCAAGAAGTGAATGAAATTTATTTATTTCATTCTCCTTTTGCGCTTTGAAATCAATGTTGTCCCCTCTACCTCATTTGTTGTCACCACTTTGCATGAGACACGAAAATAAAAAACACAACATTTATTTCCAAAGTCTTAGGGTATTTATATGTTTCCATGCATGTTTTAGATGTTGACCCTCTTTCAAATTTATTTTAAAATAATTTGAATTATCTTTGGTGCCATGTAACTTTATACTTATGTATTATAATATATTTTTCAAATATTGTAATAAAACCTTTTGCCTTGGGTCTTTTTCCACCAATAAGTAGTCTTGTCTTTTCTTTACAATTTAAAATCTCCCTTTGTTATTTTTTATTTACCAAATGAAGCCCTTGTTACTTCCAAACTCTCTTAATAATATTTAAATTTAAAATTTAAATATTATAATCCTTTTCTTCAAAATTATCTTTGCTTGCTTTCACAACCATGGAAAATTCCTTTGCATTTATTATTTCAACCTTGAAGACAAAACTCAACCTTTTCACCTTTGACATTAATGACAATCAATGACATCAAACCTTTGACATCATTGACAACACTATACTCAAAATTTCTAACAATCTCCCCCTTTGTCATTGATGGCAACCCTTTCAAAGAACTCCTTTTCCTACCATTGGATTCCAAATCTACTCCCCCTGAGGAATTTCTCCTCCTAACTGAATGCTCTCCCCCTTACTCAAATCTCTCCCCTTTGACATCAATGGCAAAGGGACTCCTTTGGGACTAAATATAAGACTCTTAGCTCATCCCCCTCCCTACATCCTCTCCTTGATATGATTAATTTTGGGGTAGGAGTAAGACTACTCCCAATTTCCTTCTACGATACTCAAAAGTTTCCTTTGGTAATGGCTTAGTAAATATGTTCGCAAGTTGTTCCTTTGTAGTAACATACTCCAATTTGACTTGCTTATCCATCACCTTTTCTCTTAGAAAATGATATTTGATCGAAATGTGCTTGGTCCTTGAGTGCATTAATGGATTCTTTGAAATGTTTATGGCACTTGTATTATCACATAGTATGGATATGGGATGATCATACTCTATCTTGAAGTCCTTTAATGTTTGCTTCATCCATAACACGTGTACAACAAGCAATCGTTGCAATATACTCAGCTCAATTATTGTATTTTTAAAGATATAATTCTTTCTATTCTTAGACGTTTGGGTATGAAGTGGGTCTTCCCATAAATATTTTATGATTGTATCCTTCAGTGGTCTTTGCCCTTTCATTCCCCTTGACTCAGGTGTTTTTGGCAGTACTTGCTCCCCCACGCAATGTGGGAAGTTTGGAAAGCAAGAAATGCAAATATATTTAGGGAGAAGATGGTGGCTACGATATAATTGAGTAATCATATTATTGGTAAAATAATGGAGAATGTGGAAAGTGCCATAGTTTCTATGGACTTGTCAGAGGCATCGAAGCAGTGCAAAATTAGGTTGGAAAAATTTTTGGGCTTTGGAAATACATATCGACCACCGTCAGTGCCTAACATAAGAAATTCTATTAAATGGTGTGCCCCCCTTGTCGGGTGGGTGAAATTAAATTTTATGGGGCAGCAAAGGGAAGAACGGGGAAGGCAATCTTGGGTGGTGTTATCCAAGACCATTATGGAAATCTTTTGTTGGCGTATGTCGATTCTTTGGGTGTGAATTCTTCGTAGGTGGCAGAGGCGAGGGCGGCTTACCTCGAGATTGTCTTGCTTAATGAATTCAATTTTAAGAAAGTTGTTATTGAGGGTGATTCCCGCAACATTATTAATATGCTTATTGGAGCGTGCCATGTTAGTTGGAAGGTCGCCAATATAATTGATGGAGTAAATTTGTATCAAAAGTTGGAAGATGTTCAAATTTATCACATGCTTAGGGAGGGAAATGTTGTTGCTAACGTGATGGCAAATATTGGAGTGAATCTTCATTGATATAGGGTATGGCAAGGGGACTTTCCATAGGACCTCATCAACTATGCTCATTTTGATGTTGGTTAATTGGTATCGGGTGGTGGTAGTTCGCTTGGTTAGAATATTTGGTGTAGTTTTTAAAGAGGTGGGACAGCTGTATCTCTTTGTTAGTTATGTGGCTTATCTTTTCCTTACTTGTATTCCTAGATGGGAATGGTATTTTAAATACCAATTTTATTCATTTATGAAGGTATTTTTAAATACCCAATCAATTTATTAATCAATGGTCATTAATGAAGGTATTTTTAAATACCCTATTTAATTCATTAATGAAGGTATTTTTAAATACCCAATCAATTTATTAATTATGGGTCATTAATGAAGGTATTTTAAATACCCCATTTAATTCATTAATGAAGGTATTTTAAATACCCAATCAATTTATTAATTATTGGTCCTTAATGAAGGTATTTTTAATACCCCATTTAATTCATTAATGAAGGTCATTAATGAAGGTATTTTTAAATACCCAATTAATTTCAAAAAATAGGAGCGGGAATTATTTCAAATATGAGAAGCGGGAATTATTTTGAAAATGAGGAGCGGGAATTATTTTGAAAATGGGGAGCGGGAATCAAGAATATGTTTTTGCCTTGGTTCGTCTGCCTACCTTGGGAAGTGGTTATCTTCTAGGGACCGTTGGGATGCGGCTCAAATGTTCGATGGGATTATATCGGAGTTAGATGTTGTGTTGTAGAACTACCTCAACTCTCTCACAGGTCTTCTCGGATCTCTTGACCCTTTGGATCCTGTGGTTTGTGGTGTCGGTTTATGTAGTTACTATTTTGTTTTGGTTAGTGTTGTAGTATAGTTTTTGTACTCTTCTATTTAAGTGTTGAAGTGCACTATTTTGGTTTGCTATCTTCTTTCAATTGTAAAATGTTTTGGGGCCCTTTCAAAACCCTCTTCCCTTAATTTTACCAAAAAAAAAAGGATATTGATGCTTGTTTCTTGCTTAGCCAAGAGACTAAACAATATCCAAGAAAGAACGCTTCTCCACTTGTGCTTTTTCTGTCATCAATACCGCCTGCCCAATCTGCATTTGTATATGCTATGAGAGTCAAATTTTCACTTCTAGGATACCAGAATCCAAAAACCAT